>CM035850.1:24094316-25549249 GCA_020510985.1 Pholidichthys leucotaenia
AATAGGGAACAATGCCTTACCTAAACTTTTTAATAACACTAACCCGCGGATAGAGACCCCGCTAAAAATTTGGTTTAAGATTGTCAGAGAGAATCAAACTAAAGAACACTATCGATTATTGCAATGGATTTCCTATGATCAGGACTTTACTCCTAATAAAACAGACACTAGATTTAAAAAGTGGAAAGAGAACGGACTGATAAAATATTACAATTTTTTTAAAGGGCAAACTTTATGAAGTTTTGAAGATTTAAAAAAACAAGGTCTAGTAAATCAAGACCTTTACAGGTTCTTTCAGCTTAGACACCACATAAACAAAATACTTAAAAAGGAGGATTTGGAAAGGGCCCAGCCAGGTGTTCTGAAGGTTTTCTTAATGGCATATAAAGGGATCCCAGGGATCAGATACATCTCTAAAATATACCAAGGTCTTCAAGACTTCAAAGGAGACAACACATCATATATAAAAAAGAGATGGGGAAAAAGAGGGGAATTTCACTTTACAACTGGAAATATGGGAAAAGTTAAATAAACAACAATGGAAAAGTACCTCATCCCTGCTGTGGAGAGAATTTGGATGGAAAAATTTGGTAAGATTTTTCAGAACACCTGCACAAAACAAATTTACTCGTAAAGGGTTGAATTGTTGGCGCTTGTGTGGTGAAAAGACTGCAAATCATTTTCATGTGTTTTGGTCATGCCCAGTTATCCACCAATATTGGACCAATGTACAGACAATGTTAAGATAAGCCTTTATTAGTCCCACAATGGGGAAATTCAAGGATTGCAACAGTACAGGGATAGCAACACACAGAACAACAACCAGAAGGCAAGAAAATAACAAGAACAGCTAGTAAACATATGTACATATTACTATATATATATATATACAGTATATAGACACACAGTGCGGAGCATTATGGTTGGTGAATGTGCAGCAGAAAGTCTAAGCTCTCTCTCCGCGGATGCGGCGGGCCAGCTGGAAGTCTTTGGGCATGATGGCGACCCCCTTAGCAAAGAAGAGACCACCAGGTAGGCCTCGCCGGCCTCCTGCAGAGCCACGACGGCGAAGCTCAGGAAGCGCAGGTCGGTCTTGGAAGTCCTGAGCGATCTCCCTCACCAGGCACTGGATGGGCAGCTTACGGATGAGCAGCTCCGTGGATTTCTGGCAGCGACGGATCTCTCTCGGAGCCACGGGCCTGTAACGGTGAGGCTTCTTCACTCCACCGGCGGCCGGAGCGCTTCTCCGAGCAGCCTTGGTGGCCAGCTGCCTCCCGGGGGGCCCTCTCCTCCAGCAGATTTTACGGGCGGTCTGCCTGGTTCTTGCCATCGCTCTTTATCATTCCGTCTTATATTTCCCGCATGCTGCCCTAACTCCAGCCCGGCACCCGCGTCGTTTTCGCTACAGTTCCCGGTATATCGAGTCTCTCCGCTAGCATCGGGTGGCGGCCGAATGCTAGCTATCCCTAGCTCTTCCCTGCTGTATCGTCTCCTGCTGTAAACAGAGGCTCCGTCCGCCGACTCGGGAGACCTTTGGGGCGATCTGTGTGTCCGTGATATATATATAGAGTGAAAGGTGTAGAAAGAAGAAGGAAGATAAAAAAAAGGCTGTTGCAACGGGCAGCCAACTTGTGTGGTGCCACCGGTCCGGCGGACCGGGAAAATATTGGGGAATATGTTGGGGAAAATATTCAAAGTAACAGTTCCCTTTTCTTTTGTAACTTTGTATTTGGGTTTACTACCGGAATCACTGGAAAGACGAGAAGAAAAATACTTATTCACTGTTTTAATATTGGCAAGTAAAAAAGCTCTAACAAAAAAAATGGATGTTGAAAGACTGTCCTACACCTGAAGATTGGATTAACGGGATTCAGGACATTTATTCGATGGAAAAGTTGACATTTGCACTGAGACAGGACATGGATGGGTTCTTGAACTTTTGGCAACCCTGGAACGCATATGTGTCTTCCATCATATCTAATCTTTGACAAATACCATTTCAATAATGGCACCTCTCTTTGCTCCAGCGCTACTCAGATGCTCTTTTCTGCTTTTTTACTCAGATGCTCTTTTATTTTTCTGCTTTTTTTTTGTTTTTTGGGGGATTTTTTTTTGTTCTTTTTTTTAATTTCTCTTTTTTGTTCACTTAAAAAAAGGATGTTGTAATAATTTTTTTTCCAATGTTGTCAAAAAACAAAAAAAGGGGGGAATATGTGATGAAAATGTAAACAATGCAATGCTGTAATGACATGTATACCCTTTACAAAAACTTAAATAAAAAAAAAAATCTCACAGTGGCCGGCATCTCGCTTGGCTGCGACCTACTGTCATGAACGGCTCTTGCGAGCCATTAATAAAAGCCGAGGGCCAACCAGTGAGTTTGCGTAATTTATTAACAAAGGAAAGCAACAAAGGAAATGAGCCTCGTGGGGCAAAAACACAAATAATACAAGAGAACACTTACGAGTAATGATGAGGGAAGAGAGGAGGGCTGGAGCCGGACGTAGGGACTCCAGCCTAATCCACAATGAGAGGGATGTGTGGAAAGCGTGAGGTTGCAGCCCTGAACAAACAGAGCAGCTCCCTGATATAGGGGTTGACAGCTCATCAGCTGATGAGCGATAATTGGCCTCCAGCTGTCCCGTGGTGCTTGGCTTCTGACAGCCGGAAGCACCGCCGAGATGCTGTCACAACAAAGGCCTGGCGGAGATGATGTATGGCCTGAGCGCGGACGACATCGGCACTCAGACCATGACATAGGCGTCTTCTTAGTTGAAGTTCCCTTTCCAGGTCTCCGTTCCTCCTTCTTGAAATTTTGGCAAACCCTGACAAAGTGGTGGAACAAACCAGACCGTCTACAACACTTGCCCCTCGCTGCGTGTTACACCACTCCAGGACAACTTGGGGTAGAAAAACGAGTTCTTTATTTACCTCAAAAAGGTTAATGCAGCACACATACAGAGCACACTTTTGTGTCTTCTTCAGTAGTCCGAACAACAGAGCCCCAACAAAAAACACTTGACCCATGACCTCAGTTCAAGGCAAAAGAACAATCTACAGCACTACTGCCACCTATTGGTGCAGATGTATAACTACACTACAAAACACACAATGGGAAAACAGAGTCATTAATAAATTCAGGCAATGTTTTTCACGTATTTAGCATAACACTAACTCAAGTGCTACATTGCGCACTCCCTCGCTCTATAGTGGTGCCTACTGGATCTGCAGCCGTAGCATCTTGGCGTCCCTGGGGTGGACCTAATTTTCACAATGGCCGTGTATTCATCTTCGCTGCCATTGTCCAAATCCAAAGCCAGTGCCTTCCACTGTTCATCATTCCTGTGCGGGGCCTCCGTGTCACCGAGATTCTTTGTTAGCCTTTCTGCTGCCTTGTGTTGTTGTGCTAGCTCCATGGCTGCTAGCAGTGTTAGCTCACCAGTGTGGGTTAGCAGGCAGACTCTCACTGAATAATAGGCCATGTGTTCCGTAAGCTGGTCGCGGACCATCTCCTCCTCCAAAGCCCAGAACCTGCACTCACCTGCCAGCTGCCGAAGGACCGCCACGAACTGTTGAACCGACTCTCCGGGCCGCTGGCGCTGCTACCTGAACTGTATGCACCGCATTATGGTGTTCTCAGGGGCGCGAAAGTAGCCAGCCATGACCCTCACGACATCACCAAATGAGTCACCTCCTCCAAGCATGCTCAGGATCCTCTGGCCTTCCATACCGAGGTTGTGGTCCAGAATAGCCCGTACGCATGATTTGTCCAGGTCACTGAGGTCCAGCGCCGTAAGGTAGTTTTCGAAGGCCACATACCATCTGGCCCACGGGACCAACGGCTCACCCGGAGCCTCCAAAAATGGACGAAATGCGGTAGCAGTCCTCTTCATCTCTGTATATCCTCATCGCCAAATGTTGTGTCTCTAATTAAGAAGGAGTCGAGGTGACGTTTTATAGTTTTATTAAGAAGGAGAACACAGGAACACTGGAGACTCTAACGTGAGCACAGGAGCCACAGCGAAGAGGCGAGATGTCTCCCGCAGCTGGCTTATATACCCCAGGTGACGCCACCTCCCAGAGGCAGGGGGTCACCCCTCTCTAGCCCAGGGCACCCCCATTCAATTCAATTCAATTCAACTTTATTTATATAGCGCCATTTCACAACAACAGTCATCTCATAGCACTATCAACTGTAGGGGGGAACCCCCACAGTTGCAGAAAGACCCCAGCAATCAGGTGATCCCCTGTGAGCAAGCACTTGGCGACGGTGGAGAGGAAAAACTCCCTTTTAACAGGAAGAAACCTCCAGCAGAACCAGGCTCAGGGAGGGGCAGTCATCTGCTGCGACTGGCTGGGGGGTGAGGGGACAGAGAAGATGAAAAGAACAGACATGTAGAGAGCAAACAGCACGATGGGGACTCAATCTATGGGAGAGAACAAACAAATGTTAATGACCAGCAAAAAACAAATATTTCATAGAGAGTGAGGAAAGGAGTGAGGCCCAGTGCATTACTGGAGGTCCCCCGGCTGACTAAACCTATTAGCAGCATAACTAAGGGAGGGTTCAGAAACACATGATCCCTCCCTAATTGTAGGCTATATCAAAAAGGAAGGTTTTAACCCTAATCTTAAAAACAGAGATCGAGTCTGACTCCCGAATCCAGATTGGCAGCTGATTCCACAGGAGAGGAGCTTGATAACTGAAGGCTCTGCCTCCCATTGTACTTTTGGAGATTCTAGGTATTACAAGTAGTCCTGCATTTTGGGAGCGTAGTGCTCTGTTAGGATAATACGGTAGTATCAGATCTTTTAAATAAAAAGGAGCCTGATTGTTTAGAGCTTTGTAAGTAAGAAGAAGGATTTTAAACTTAATTCTAAACTCTATGGGAAGCCAATGAAGGGAGGCCAGAACCGGAGAGATATGATCTCTCTTTCTAGTACCTGTTAAAACTCTTGCTGCAGCATTTTGGATCAGCTGAAGACTTTTTAAAGATGTTTTAGGACAGCCTGATAATAAAGAATTACAATAATCTAATCTCGAGCTAACAAAAGCGTGGATCAGTTTCTCAGCATCACTCTGAGACAAGATGCTCCTAATCTTGGCAATATTACGCAAATGATAGAAGGCAGTCTTAGAAACAAATTTAATATGTGAATTGAAGGACGTAATAATATATATATGATTTAACACAGCACACACTCTCATGGTTTTACCTCTCGTTGCCAAATGTTATGTATGAAATAAGCGAGCCACGAGCCATCTTATGCCGAACAACAAACTGAACTTTTTTCAAGAGGGATGAACATAATAACAGAGCCCACAGCCCACCTGACGTCATTCCGTCTGACGCCCAACGCCGGCTACAGCAGGCCCCAGGGTTCAAAGCTTCCCGAACTCACACATCACATTGTGGTTCTCATTAAAACTACAACCGGTTTCTACTTAAATTATCAGAGGCATTTTAGCAGTAGTTTAGGTGGATTGATTTTGATGTTTATTCCTAATGTATAAACAGATCACTTCTGAAAAGATTTGTGAGGCAAGACCTTGATTTATGATTCAATAAAAGACGTATAGAAGATAAGTATGTCTGATATTCTGGGCTGTTCAGTGCAGGCCAGGGGCTCATCCTGTACTCTGAACAGGTAGAGGTGCCTTTTTTTCAGTCGATCTGTTAGATTATTTAAACACAAAACTGCGTTATTGGCCATAATATGCACCATCTGTGATGTTACTGGAGCAGATGGTCCTGAGCAACGTCAGAAAGAAAACTGGATGTGTACGATAATTTCCCTCAAAATACGATGATTTTAAGCCGCTGGTACAATGCTTCAACATTTCCCATCTGGCAACACTGGTGGGCTGTTCCCTAACTGAAAATTCACCGCAGAAAAACGGAGTTTGCGCTGGATATGTCTTGTAAATCACTCCAGACATGTTAACAGAAAGAACTTTTTTTCCGGAGTGTTACTTTAATCCAAATTCATCCAGTAGTTTTTGTGTAATCCTGCTGACAAACAAACATATGGATGAAAACGTAACCGCCTTGGCAAGAGGTAAGTATTCACTCATGATGACGTGTCGTGCAGGGTGGTTCCATGGTGTAATGGTTAGCACTCTGGACTCTGAATCCAGCGATCCGAGTTCAAATCTCGGTGGAACCTAATTTTGAAAACATCATCGCGATATCTACTGCCGAAAAAGACAAACTTTACTGCTGAGATAGACGCAAACTTCGCTCTACTTAGCCGCAGAATTCCGTTTCTTTAATTTTTCAACTTTTTTCCTGTAAATTTTCAAAATTTTTCTCATAAATTTGCATCTTTATTCCAACCTTTTTTCTCACAAATTTGTAACTTTTTTCATATAAATTTTCTACTTTTTCTTGTAAATTTGCATCTTTTCTTGTAAATTTGCAACTTTTTTCCTTTAATTTTGCAGCTTTTTTTCTTGTAAATTTGCAGCTTTTTCCCTGTAAATTTTTACATTTTATCCTGTTAATTTGCATCTTTTTTCCTTTAAATTTGCAACTTTTTCTTGTAAACTTTCAAAAATTTTTCCTGGAATTTTTAAATATTTTTTCCATATATTTGCAACCTTTTTCCTTTAAATTTGCAACTTTTTCCCTGTAAATTTTCAACTTTTTCCTTTACATTTTCTACTTTTTTTCTTGTAAATTTGCAGCTTTTTTCTGTATTTTTTTTTTTTACAATTTAGCCTGTAAATTTGCAAATTTTCCCTGTAATTTCTTATATTTTTCCCACAAATTTGCAACTTTTTTGTTCTAAATTTGTGACTTTGTTTTTTTAAATTTTCAATTTTGTCTTGTAAATTTGTAGCTTTTTTCCTGTAAATTTTCTTGTACATTTGCATCTTTTTGCCAACTTTTTCCTCACAAATTTGTAACTTTCTCCAATAAATTCTCTACTTTTTCTTGTAAATTTGCATCTTTTTTTTTGTAAATTTGCAACTTTTTCCTTTAATTTTGCAACTTTCTTCTTGTAAATTTGCCACTTTTTTCCTGTAAATTTTTACATTTTATCCTGCTAATTTGCTATTTTCCCTTTAAATTTGCATCGTTTCCTTGTAAACTTTCAGTTTTTCCCTGTAAATTTTTTTTATAATTTTCCCCATATATTTGCAGCTTTTATCCTTTAAATGTGCAACTTTTTTCCTGTAAATTTGTAACTTTTTCCTTTAATTTTTCAACTTTTTTCAAGTAAATTTGCAACTTTTTTCCTGTATTTTTTTTTACAGTTCATGCTGTAACTTTGCAACTTTTTCCTGTAATTTCTTATATTTTTCCCACAAATTTGCAACTTTTTTATTGTAAATTTGTGACTTTGTTTTTTTAAATTTTCAATTTTGTCTTGTAAATTTGTAGCTTTTTTCCTGTAAATTTTCTCGTAAATTTGCATCTTTTTTCCAACCTTTTTCCTCACAAATTTGTAACTTTTTTCCTATAAATTTTCTACTTTTCTTGTACATTTAAAGTTTTTTTCTTGTAAATCTGCATCTTGTTTTTGTAAATTTGCAATTTTGTTCCTTTATATTTTAAGCTTTTTTCTTATAAACTAGTGCATGCCCGTAGGAAGCAAGTATTCTTGTCTGAAAACAGGTAGCCCAATTACGCTTTAGAGGCCCAAATGCAGGCTGTGTTTGAAAGTGGAATACAACGAGGTGTAACCTATATGTAGGCAATCACACATGTTAGACTTTGACAAATATACAAGGGACTGAACACTAAGATTCCTTTGATTGTGTGAATATTAATGACAGAATTATTGAAAATAAATGGGGCATCCAATATTAGCAACTTTTTAAGAACCCATGTTTATTTGTTTGTCAGACTTATTTGTGTGATCTTTTATGGGAGTTGTTCAGTCATCATAAATAAATATGACCATATAAAACTTAACCTAAAAAAACAGAACTGGATTTGTCTGTAAATTCTCACCGAGTTTATCACTTCCCTCTGGTGGCCAAACTGAGGAAAAAGACTAACATTATTTTAGTATGGTCTTTCTCTCCCCCCGGTGGTCACATCCTGAACTACAACAATGAAATTCCTTTGAAAATTTGAGTTTTATAATGTTTGTCGTTCTTTTTTTGCTGCTTTTTTTTTAAATTTGGAACTCTTTGGAAAATTTTCTAAGTTTGAAGCTTCCCTCTCTGAAAGTTTAACCTTTTATTCAAATGTGTTTTGCAATTTGTGACTTTTTGCTTGTATTTTTATAACTTTTTCCACAAATTTGTTACACACTCCTTGTGAATTTGTAACTTTTTTCTCTGAAATGTTTCACCATATTGCATATTTGCAGATTTTCTAATTTATAATTATTTGTGGCTATTCTTCAACCTTTTTTTCCCCACACAAATCTGATTTTTCCCTTATAACTTTTTTGTGAAGCTGTGACCTTCAAAAAATTTGCTGTTTTAAATTTAATAAAAGGGCAAATTTCTGAGGAACAAATTTTGAGAAAAATGTTGAGTAGAATATTTTTAAAATTCAAGTTAAAAAAAAAACCAACTAATTTTGGCAAAATAAGGTTACAACTTAAATTTGGAAAATGTACAAATTTTACAGGAAAACTTGCAAATTTTTTTTGGAAAAGATAAGACAAGATAAGATAAGATAAGCCTTTATTAGTCCCACAATGGGGAAATACCAGGATTGCAACAACACAGGGACAGCAACACTCAGAGCAAAAATTTAGAAGATAAGAAAATAAGAGCAGTGAATATACATATGTACACATAAATACTGTATATAAATATATATACACAGTGCGGAGCATTGTAGCTAGATGGAATAAACAGCATAACCATCTATTTAGTTACCTCACATAGTATGAATATGTACACGTGGAGAGTGTAAATAACGAGACTGATTCATGCAGCAGACGACTTTATTCACTCTCTCATCAGTCATACACAGAAAAAGCATGTCTCAATACACCATGGGTTCTCCTTTAATATCAACCACTCATCTCACATTTGCATGACGTTTCACATCACAATACATTCATCCTTTCTCCCCCAACTCCTTCTTCCTGCTATCTCACCATGATCTCCATAGCTATTGTTCTCCTCTGTTTACCCTCTGCATCCAGTCTGAGATGATTAACCTAGTCTCTACCCCCCCCCCCCCCCCCCCCCCAGAATCTCAGACCGAGTTTCAGTCCTCATGTCCTTTTGGCTTCAGTCTCCTCCCATATCTGCTGTAACGGGGGTTTAACGCCTCTGCGGCACTGCTGTGCCAGCAGTGGGCTCCTGGGGGTGTGTCTGTCTGCGGGTGGGCCATGGCGAGGGGGGAGGAAACTTCGATTTGCCCGTGTGGCTGCTCTGATGAATCGTTTACCTGGGGAGTTCTCAGTGGGGGTCTTCCACGTCGAGGGGCCCGAGCCAACAGCACTTGCTCGTCCGCCACCACAAAGGCGGGCTTAAGTCTGTCTATGCAAATTTTCTCCCGACGACCCCCCCCCCCAAGTCTAACAAAAAATGTTTGTTCCTTGTTTCCAGCACTCTGAACAGGCCATCGTAGGGTGGGAGCAATGGAGGGCGGTGGGCATCGTGCCTGACAAACACGAACGCCGCGTTCTTCAAAGTTTTTGGCACAAAAGCACGTGGAAAACAGTGGTGGGCCGGGCCCGGCAGCGTGCCTGTGTCTGCACTATGCTGCAAACGCTGAGACGGGCAGCTGTCCGGCGCGGGATTATCTGGCAAAAATTCACCGGGCAGCCGCAGTGGCTGAGAAAAAACAAGCTCCGCCGGGGAAGCCTCCAAATCCTCTTTTGGTGCGGAACGCAACCCCAATAAAGCCCACGGCAACCGGTCTACCCAATTTGCATCCGTCAATGAAGCCCTGAGTGCTGCCTTCAGTGATCTATGGAAACGCTCGCATAACCCATTGGCCTGTGGGTTGTACGTGGTTGTGCGATGAATTGCAACACCCAGGCTGCTTGCCATCGCGGACCAGAGGTCGGAAACAAATTGAGGGCCCCTATCGGACGTGATGTCCGACGGGATTCCAAAACGTGCCACCCATGTCGTCAAAAAAGCGCGCGCCACGTCTGCGGACGTGGTTGCCGCCAGCGGGACTGCTTCTGGCCAGCGTGTGGTGCGGTCTACCACTGTCAGAAGGTGCGTGCACCCCTGTGGTGGCGGGAGGGGGCCCACGAGGGCCACGTGAACATGATTGAACCTCTTAGCCGGTATACGAAACGGCTCCTAAGGAGCCTTCGTGTGTCTGTGTACTTTGGCTCGTTGGCACGCTACGCAGGCTGCAGCCCACTCTTTCACTTGCTTGCGCAGGCCTGGCCACACGAACTTCACTCCCACCATTTTGACTGACGTGCGCACTCCTGGGTGCGCCAGAGCGTGAACTGACTCAAACATGCGGCGGCGCCACGCGACTGGGACCACCGGGCGTGGGCGTCCCGTGGAGATGTCGCAGATTGGGGGGGCTTGCCGTCTTGCAGTACTCTGCTCTCCAGCCTTAACCCTGTTGGTCCAGACTGGAGCGCGAGCACATCCGTATCGCTAAGCTGCTCTGCGGCCATGGCTGTATAATCTATCCCCACGCAGACCAGGGCCACTACTGCGCGCGAGAGGCAGTCCACCACCACATTCAGTTTACCCAACACATGCTAAATATCGGTCATAAACACCGAGATCGCGGCCAGCTGTCTCTGCTGCCGGCCCGACCATGGTTCCGAAACCTTGGCCATCGCAAACGTCAGCGGCTTGTGGTCCACGAACACGGTGAAGCTGTGCCCTTCCAGCCAGTACTGGAAGTGGCGTATGGCCAGGTGGAGAGCCAGCAACTCTCTGTCGAACGCAGTGTATTTACACTCACTTTCGCGCAAAGCCCTGCTGAAAAAAGCGAGCGGCTGCCAAGAACCGGCGACACGTTGCTCCACGACGGCCCCTATGGCCACGTCCGAGGCGTCGGTAGTGAGCGCTATCTGGGCCGCTGGGTCTGGGTGCGCTAACAGTGCGGCGTTTGCCAGGGCTGTTTTAACCTCAGAGAACGCCTGCTCTTGCTCCGGAGTCCATTTGACTCTATCCGCGGGTTTCCATCTCTTGAGCGCGGCGTACAATGACTGCATGAGTTGAGCTGCGCGGGGGAGGAACCGATTATAAAAGTTAACCATCCCCAAAAATTCTTGCAGCGCCCTGACCGTCTGAGGCCAGGGAAAATTCACCACGGCGCGCACTTTGTCAGGCAAGGGTATTGCTCCCTCCGGTGAGACACGGTGCCCCAAAAAATCAATCCCCGTCACACCAAACTGGCGTTTCGCCGGGTTGATTATTAACCCGTGCTCTTCCAACCTCCGGAAAACCATCCTGAGGTGGGTTACGTGTTTGTCCTCGGATGCACTGGCCACCAGGATATCTTCCAGGTAGACGAACACAAACGGGAGATCGCGCAACACCGCATCCATCATGCGTTGGAATGTCTGTGCCGCTCCTTTTAATCCGAAGGGCATGCGTAAAAACTCAAACAAGCCAAACGGAGTTATTACCGCTGTTTTGGGTATGTCCTCCGCGCGCACTGGGACCTGGTGGTAACCGTGGACCAGGTCTATTTTAGAAAAAATGCGTGCTCCGGCGAGGTGAATGTAAAAATCCTAAATATGGGGAATCGGGTAGTGGTCGTGCGCTGTGGCGTTATTCAATCTGCGGAAATCACCGCACGGTCGCCACGATCCCTCAGCCTTAGGGACCATGTGTAGCGGGGATGCCCATGGGCTGTTCGATCTCCCGATGATGCCCAACCATTCCAGGTTGGCAAACTCCTCGCGCGCTATGGCCAGTTTAGCTGCGTCCAAGCGCCGAGGTCGTGTGAAAATGGGCGGCCCGGTGGTGGTGATAAAGTGCTCCACCCCGTGTTTAGCGATGGCCGCCGAAAACGTTGGGACCGTGAGTGCTGGGAACTGAGTGAGCAGTGTGTGGAACTTACCACCTGGAGCTGTGACGCTGGCTTGTGTTATTGGCCCGGCCCCTCGAGCTGTACAGGGGAGAGAGTCAAAGAACAGTGCATTAACCAGGCGCCTGTTAACAACATCAAATAGTAACCCATGTGCACACAGAAAATCAGCTCCCAGGATTGGGATACTCAGTGCCGCTATGACAAAAGTCCACTCGTTCATACGGCCGTGTAGAGATAAAGTTCTCTCACCAAAAGTCTTAATGCCCGAGCCGTTTACTGCTACCAGCGTGGGGCCGCTAGGTCCTGCCAGCCGGTCGGCGTAGGACGGCAGAATGATGCTCTTCTGGGCTCCAGTGTCTACGAGGAAGCGTCTCACCGAGCGCAAGTCCGTCACGTAGAGCAGCTTGTTCTCTTCGCCAGCGGTTGCAGCTGCTACCGACTGCCGGCCTTGGCGTTTCCCGAACGCTTGAATTGGCACGGTGGCGCACATCTGCGTGCGTTCTCTCCAAAACGGCGGTGGTAGAAGCAGAGCGTGTCTCTCTGGCGCTCCCTGGCCCCCGCTGCCGCTACTGTTGGTGGCTCCTCGCCTCCGCTGGTCGTCTCGCTGGGTTCCGACGCCGCCGCGTTCACTGTGAGGGCTCTGGTGGTGAGGATGATCCGATCTGCCTCCTGGGCTAGGGCACGGTAGTCACGCGCGGCCAGCAATGGCGAATTGGCAAGAACTGCTCTCGCCTCTGTTGGGAGGTTCCGGAGGAAAAGGTGGGCGAACAGAAAATGCCCGTCGTCCATGCCCATCAACGCCAACATCTTCTCCATCAGTTCGACCGCCGAACCAGTTCCCAACTCGGAGCGCCTCACGAGCCTCTCTGCTCTCTCACAGTCCGAGAGCGTGTAGCGCTGGGTCAGCGCAGCCTTGAGAGCCTCATATTTGTCGTGGGCTGGAGGCTGTTCGAACAGGCTCGCTACTTGCTGAGACGTACAGCGCACGCGTTGCTGGGAGTTCCTGTCCGGGCCGTCTCTGGGATGTTTGCCGCGTCGCTGGGGCTTCCCGTCCGGGCTTTTTTCGATCCAAGATGGCGCCCACAGCGGTCGACATGGTGCTTCGCTGCGCTCTTTGTTTGTTTTTGTTTGTCAATTGTGTGTCTGCTTGCACTTATACCCGTGAAGAACTTTTAAATATCAGGACTTTGACCCCCACGGACCTCCTCCCAGTTTTTCTAGCCCCTGCCGCCGATCTGGTTTATTGTTTGGCTCGGAAAGTGAGACGGCGGAAGAGAGGAAGACGAGCGGGCGCTCTCGTACGACTTCGCAGGAGAGGCTCGCGAACGGCGCTGCCTGGCATATTTCTGTCCAATACCAACTCTCTCTCTAACAAGGTGGATGAACTGAGACTGCTGATGCGTTTTAAGGACCTCGCCTCCTCAGCTGTCCTCTGCTTTACTGAGACCTGGCTCCGGGAAAATATACCGGACAGCGCGCTGCGCCTCGACGGCTTCCAGCTCTTCCGTGCTGATCGTGACACAGAGCTTTCCGGCAAGACCACAGGAGGCGGTGTCTGCTTCTACATCAACTGTAGCTGGTGCTCTGATGTAACGGTAATTTCCAAACACTGTTCTCCTGCCTTGGAATTTCTTGTTATCAATTGCAAGCCCTTCTATTCCCCGCGGGAGTTTGCTTCTTTCATAATGATCGCTGTGTACGCCCCTCCCGACGCGGACACGCGCGAAGCTCAGCGCGTGCTCGCGGATCACATTCAACACACAGAGCGGAGTTTTCCAGACTCGCTGATTATTGTGGCTGGCGACTTTAATCAGTGCAATCTGAGCCACGATCTCCCCCGCTACAAACAGTTTATTAAATGCCCCACCAGAGGATTAAACACACTGGATCACTGTTACACCACAGTGAAAGACGCATATCGCGCTGTCCCTCGAGCTGCGCTGGGATTATCTGATCACGTGATGGTTCACCTCATTCCCACATACAGACAGAGATTGAAGCTCACTAAACCTGTTGTGAGCACTACGAAGATACGGACCAGTGATGCTGAGGAGAAGCTGGAAACATGCATGGAAATATCTGACTGGGGCATGCTTAAAGGAGCCACGCATGATCTGGATGAGTACACGGACACTGTGAACTCATATATCCACTTTTGTGAAGAGAACATTCTTCCATCACGCACCAGGGTGAGTTACTCTAATGACAAACCCTGGTTCACAGCTAAGCTCAGACAGATCAGGAAGGAGAAGGAAGCAGCGCTGAAAAGTGGAGACAGGGACTGCTACAGGGAGGTTAAATACCGGATTAACAGAGAGCTGAAGAGGGCTAAATCTCTATACTCAGAGAGACTCCAGCAGCAGTTCACTGCTAATGATTCAGCTTCCGTGTGGAGAGGACTGAGGCAGATCACCAACTATCGGCCTCAGGCTCCTAAAGGTCAGGATGACAAAGCCCTTTGTCAGAGACTGTCCCAACACTATGCCCGTTTTGACACCTCGTCATCTGTGTCCAACTCCCCCCCTCCCTCCAGCTCCACAGCCTCCACATTCCCTACTTCATTTAAGGCACCCCCCCCCTCCTCCCCCCCTCCCCTTATCATCAGTGAGCAGGATGTGCTCAAACAGTTCTCCAGACTGAACCCGCGCAAGGCCCCCGGCCCAGACGGCGTGTCTCCCTCCACCCTGAGACTCTGTGCGAAACAGCTGGCTCCTGTATTCACAGACATTTTTAACACCTCCCTTAAGTTATGCCACGTGCCATCCTGCCTCAAATCCTCCACCATCATCCCTGTCCCCAAGAAGCCACGGATCACTGGACTTAATGACTACAGACCTGTAGCGCTCACCTCTGTAGTCATGAAGTCCTTTGAGCGCCTGGTCCTGTCCCACCTCAAGTCCATCACCACCCCTCTCCTGGACCCGCTGCAGTTTGCCTACCGAGCCAACAGGTCTGTAGACGATGCAGTCAACCTGGCCCTCCACTCCATCCTGCAGCACCTGGACTCCCCGGGAACCTACGCCAGGATCCTGTTTGTGGACTTCAGCTCCGCATTCAACACCATCCGCCCCGCTCTGCTCCGGGACAAGCTGTCCCTGCTCAACGTGCCTGACTCCCTCTGCAGGTGGATCATCGACTTCCTGACGGACCGGAGGCAGCATGTGCGGCTGGGAAAGACTGTCTCAGACTATACTAGCATCAGCACCGGATCACCCCAGGGCTGTGTACTTTCCCCCCTACTCTTCTCCCTTTACACCAACTCCTGCACCTCCAGCCACCAGTCTGTCAAGTTGATCAAGTTTGCGGACGACACCACCCTCATCGGGCTCATCTCCAACGGCGACGAGTCCGCCTACAGGAGAGAGGTGGCCCAGCTGGCGTCCTGGTGCAGCAATAACAACCTGCAGCTGAACGCTCTGAAGACAGTGGAGATGATTGTAGACTTCAGGAAAGTCACTACTCCTCTGCCCCCCCCTCACCCTCTCAGGCTCTCCCATCACCACTGCTGATTCCTTCCGCTTCCTAGGCACTACCATCACCAGGGACCTCAAATGGGAGCTGACCATCAGCTCACTCATCAAAAAAGCCCAGCAGAGGATGTTCTTCCTGCGGCAGCTGAGGAAGCTCAAGCTACCCACCAAGATGTTAGTGCAGTTCTACACAGCCATCATCGAGTCCATCCTCACCACCTCCATAACCGTGTGGTACGCAGGAGCCACTGCCAGGGACAGACTAAGGCTGCAGCGCGTCGTGCGCACTGCTGAGAAGGTGATCGGCTGCAAGCTCCCATCTCTCCAGGATCTGTACATCTCCAGGACCCGGAGGCGTGCTGGCCGGATCATAGCCGATCCCTCACACCCTGGTCACGTACTGTTTGCCCCCCTCCCCTCTGGTAGAAGACTTCGGTCCATCCAGACTAAAACCTCCCGTCACATGAACAGCTTCTTCCCCTCTGCCATTAGACTGCTGAACACTAAGTGACTCTCGTGCACCATGTACAGCAGCTCAACCAGACTCATGTCAATCATCACTGTTTTCTTCCTGCATTACCGACTGCACTATATAGTTCTCCACAGTATCTGCTGCTGGCTAATATATATTTTAACTGTTGACCAGTATCACTTAATCTTATCCTACACTTTATTACATGTATAGTTTATTTCTCTTATCATGTTTAATGTTGCAGCATTGTACCGAGACAAATTCCTAGTTTGTGTACTACATGAACAATGGCAATAAACCTGATTCTGATTCTGATTCTGATTCTGACTCCGGGGTTCTTGCCTCGTGTTCTATAATTCGACAAAGAGTCACCAGTGTGGAGAGTGTAAATAACGAGACTTGATTCATGCAGCAGACGACTTTATTCACTCTCTCATCAGTCATACACAGAAAAAGCATGTCTCAATACACCATGGGTTCTCCTTTTATATCAACCGCCCATCTCACATCTGCATGACATCTCACATCACAATACAGTCATCCTTTCTCCCCCCAACTCCTTCTTCCTGCTATCTCACCATGATCTCCCTAGCTATTGTTCTCCTCTGTTTACCCTCTGCATCCAGTCTGAGATGATTAACCCAGTCTCTACAACGTACATATTGTCACCCTCCATAGCGACTGATATTGTCCTAGTTATATACTGGAGGGGACCATTTTGTGTAAGTCTGTTGCGTCTTTTGCATTCAGTACTATTAGGTCGTCACGTTTTTTTGCTATCTCTGCGAGTAGCCCTGCTTAGGTTATAAAGTCTGACAGCTGTAGGTAGGAAGGACCTGCGAAACCTCTCAGTCGCCCACGGGATAGCCGGCTCACCCTGGTCCTGCAGGAACGGAGGTGGCTCCATAATACACGCGCCCATAATTTTACTTGTCGCCAAATGTTATGTCGTAAAATAAAGCAGGCGGAGAGTTTCTTAGAGAACATTCAACTGAACTTTATTATACACACATTACTATTTATACTCCCTGCCATAGCCCGTCTGACGTCATCCCGTTTCCCACCCCCGACGGTGCTACGGCAAACCCCAGAGGCCCAATTCCATACACAACAGTCCCACCAGAGGGCGGAGGTGGGCAAGGAGCAGCCTCTCCAGGGTCTTCATTAGGTGTGATGTGAGGGCCACTGGTCTGTAGCTGTTCGGGTCCTTGGGGTGCGGAGTCTTCGGCACGGGTACCACACAAGATATTTCCTGCAGCTGTGGTACCCTCCCTTACTTCAGGCTCAGACTGAAGATGTGCTCCACGATCCTGCACAGCTGGTCTGCGCAGGACTTGCAGAGCCTCAAGCTGATGCCATCCAGACCTGCAGCCTTCCTCGCCTTGATAGTAATTTGTGGGCTGGACATGTGCTTGAGGGCCATATCTGGCCCCCGTGCCTTATATTGACACCTGTTCTCTAAATCGTCATTTCCTGTCTTCCTCCACAGCCTCGAGGTCAACGGCCAGACGACGCCTCCATCACTGCAGCCTGATGAGAAGTTAAAAACATCACTGTAAATCATTAAATAAAACAGAAATAAATGCAGGACTATGTTAGGGTAGTTCTGGACCTAGAGATGGCCATAGTAGCACAATTTCTTGATCAAACAGCAGCAGATATTTGTGGTTTCTCTTGTGAATTTAGCAGGAAAAAATCATGTGTGAGCTACATGTGGAATACAGGAAGTGAATGTGATTAAACTGAACTGATGTGGTGAACTTTGTGTCGTTTTTACCCTTGTAACTGCAGATCGTTAACAGGATTAGACAAAAAGAAAAACTTTAAAAGGTCTTAAATTTGTTTATCCAAAATTAAAGCTGTATTTATCAATCCTCAAATTGTAGCACCATAGATATGATAACTATCATGGCTGTATTTTCATGTGTTTATGAGGGGGAAACCTCGGCAAGACTTGCAAGAACCTGAGAGGTTTGAAGAGCCACCAGACCAGAATGGGCTGTACTAGGGGTAGGGAAGCCGAGGAGGAGGAGCAGGGCCCGGAGGCATCCCACAGTGTCCAGAACCCCCCAAGATCTACATGTCACACCTGCCTGTCCATCTGAACATCACCAGGTCCTATGGGATGTCAGAGTGGCGCCAGTTTGTTGAAGGTGTTGATTCAGTCCTTGAAGCATTATCATGGGGAAGTGGGGGGGGGGGGGGGGGTGTCAGTGACTTCAGCTGACGTGCCCTTTGATTGTCAGCATCGGTTTGGCATCAAAGAACCTAAAGCCAACACAAGAGGCAGCACAGCAAGCAGGCCGAACCGGCACCAAATCAGGATCACACAGCTGAGGAAAGAGCTGAGGTTCCTGAAGCAGCAGAACAGGAAAGCCTGGGAGGAAGAAAGAGCAGCACTGACAGAGCTCCAGAACATCTTGAAGAAGAAGCCCATCTCCGGAGGGCAGAGTGCCACAGAAAGAGGTCGGGAGAGGGCCCGCGAGTGGTCTGCCTTCATAGCAAAGGCTTCATACCAGGAGCTCGTTGAGATCTGCAGGGGGAATGGGTGGAAGGACCCGCTGTGAACCCACTGAGGTGGGCTGCAGGAGATTCCCTGGGCAGTCTCTGCACCGTGCACTCAGGCTTCTTGGTGTCAGGGGGCTGCAAGAAAGAAAAGCCACCAAGAACATCAGTAAAGCTGCAGAGAAAGCTTCCAGGTGACTGTGGGTCAAGAAAAAGAAGAAACCAACTTTACTGTCATTCAATCCGTAAAGCCAGTCATGTACAGTAGAACGAAATTACGTTTCTCCCATCTACAATGTTAATCATATCTAGAATCAGAGGAGTCGCTGCCATGCAAGGTGCCGCCACAAACAGCTTCTCCTTCCTCAATTCTATTATGCTGAGCACCAAGCTAGAAGGCGGGAAGTACCATTTTTATATGGTCATTGGTATGACCCGGCCGGGTCTTGAACGGATGCTCAATCAACTAAGGCCACCACTCCGGTTAAAGAGGGGGGCCATCGGTGTAGCACGCTGCTCAAACACAAGCCGGGGACCGATCACCCCCGGTTGGGTCGCCCAGGTGAGGGTCTAAAGGTCAAAGACCCGAAACACCCAGCGGCCTTGGGTTCTTCACCGACAATGTGTTCAAGCTGCCCATCTATTCAGCTGGTGTACTTTAAACATGAATTTTGTCAATTTGTAGCTTCTCTTTTTGCATTTTAACTAATTAAATTAGTGGGACAAACAGCAGCCATTTGGTATAAATTTGAAATGTTTTTCCACATAAGATTTGTGACTTTTTCATCCAAAGTTTTGATTTTTCTCCTTGTTAATCTGTAACATTTTTCTTGAAAATTTGCAGCTTTTTTCTTCATAAATTTACAATTCATTACCTCTTAATTTTACCAATTTTTCTCATAAATATGCAACTTTTTACTCATAAATGTAGAAGTTTTTTGTAAATTTGTATCTTTTTCTCTCAAATTTAGCAACTTTTGTCATAAATTTCTTTTTCCTTGTAATTTTTCAAAATTTTTTTCATAAGTTTGCACCTTTTTTCTGATAAATCTATGACCTTTTCTACATAAATCTGAAACATTTTTCTCAAGTTTTCGATTTTTTTTTCTAATTTTTTTTTTGTTGAAAATTTGCAATTTTTTCTTAGAAATTTGCAACTTTTTTTTCTCAAAATTTGCATTTTTTCCCAAAGTAAATTTCCAACTTTTTCTCGTGAATTTAGAATGTTCATCTGGATGATGGTTTAATTTTTATTCTGTTTAATTAAATATTAATTTGCAACTTTTTTAATTTTTAAATTGACTTCTATGATATCTTTGCACCTGAGGCTGAATTGGTGAATCCCTCTCATTAAAAATTAACAAATCGCCTCCTGGCTTCACAGCATTCATTCTCAGAGGAAGTAGAGTTTTAAAAATAGGAATTTATTCCATATGTTTAATGAAAGCAGTCATATTTTCTTTTTCCTTTTTTTTTACTTCATAAAAAGTGTTTGTCTATAAATCTACTATTTAATGATCACCAGTTTATTGTGACTGCATCAACGCTTTTTCGAAACAGTTAAGTGGTTTCTTTTATTATTCAATGAATATTAAATGAATAAAATTAAATGAAAATGTAAATGAACACAGAGCAGTCATTAGTAAGCTACGGAAGCAGGTTGGATTAATTTAAAATCAATAATAAACTAAAAGCTGTTTTTCTAGATTAACAAGGACGGATAATTTTTTCACATGTACGGAGTTGTTCAGAACTCCTTATTACTTCTGATGGAGCCAGTGATCTGAGATTTTCACCAGATATCAATAACAACCCAAATAATCCATATATACAAAGAAAGCAAGGCAACTGTGTTCACAAAACAAGTTTTATTTAATAAAGTGGAATGACACAGGGAATAAGTACTGAACACATGAAGTAAAAGAGGTGCAAAAAGGCATAGAAAGCCAAGAAACCAGCTGAAATCCAACAGAATTTAGGAAGCCATCCCATTCCCCATCAGTGCAAATTAATTTCAGCTGGTTAAGTCCTGCCTCATAGCCTTTAAAAAGGTCTGTGAATCATAGGAAGTTGGATCACCAAAGCTTCAAATAGGACGGATGATTTTTTCGTGCATGGGGAGTTGTTCGGACCTCCTTGTGAGAGCTCCTTGTGCAGGGATATAGACTGATGGAATTATATATAGAGTGGTGATTATGATATAGCACGTAGCGGTAATGCACCTGTAAGCTGGTTGCCAACCGCCAGTCAAATCTTCTTCTTCTTTTAGATTTGATTGGCGGTTGGCAACCAGCTTACAGGTAAAAGAAGAAGAAATATCTGCAGGCGGAAATCAGAGTACAGTGAACATGAGCATAGCGTGATGATATAGAGTGAAGTACGTGGCGGTAATGCACCTGTAAGCTGGTTGCCAACTGCCAATCAAATCTAAAAGAAGAAGAAGAACTCCTTACACAAATAGAGTGATGATATAGAGTGAAGTACATGGCGGTGATGCACCTGTGGGCTGGATGCCAACCGGCAATCAAATCTAAAAGAAGATAATTTGAATGAACAAATAATTCTAGCTTTGTCTGTCTGAACTGATATAATTTTTCATGAATTATCTGGATAATTTCCGTCCACTGTAAAATGATAAAATAGATTATCAGCCTTATAACTCTTTCATACCTGCTGTTACTTCATCCAGGTGAAGCTTGAATCGTCATCTTCAATTTAATTCAGTAAAAACAGCAAAAGAAATGGTTATTTTGATTATTTTAAGCGACTCTAAAACTCTTCCGCTCTAAAACTCTTCCGTCTTGCTTTAGTGGCCACATTGTTTTTCCCCGGCAGGCAACGACATGGGCACGGACTTTTGTTTCTTTTAGAAAACTTTATTTACATTTACTAGTGCATACCTGTGCATGCCCGTAGAAACCAAGTAGAAGCAAGTATTTCTGCATGCCCGTTGCTGAAGGGTCTCCTCCTGTCTGAGACGGCTGTGTTGTTCACAGTCATGCCTGCGGTGTACTGCTCGAACCTGAGGTGTTTCATCTTCATGGCATCTTTTCTGACATGCAGCAGTTCTCCTCACTGTATTGCTCTCCATTTGGAGGGTCTTCTTCTTCTTCTTCTTCTTGGTTCAGACCACTGGTTGAGGGATAGGTGCATTGTAATTGTAGTTCATGGACAGGATCATGAAAATAGATCTGAGCAAAAAGTGGCTTTCGACCCTGTTCGGGAAGACCCGTGCATGCCTGTCGAAACCCAGAAACCGGAGCACCCGGAGAAAATCAGCGCTTTGCTTGGCAAATTACACATTTGTAGTGTAGACTGCCATTCTTCATGGGTACTGTTTCGAATGGGTGTGGTTTAAAGTAGTGTGTCTTATTCTTAATCGGGTGACAGAGTGACACACTGACAGAGATTTCTTGAATTTATAGAGTGCCTTCTGCCTGAGTGACATTTCCAGTTTTACTGCTTCGAATGGGTGTGGTTTAAAGTAGTGTGTCCTATTCGGCCTTAGCTTGTCTGTGCCTTGCCTGGCGTGCAGCATTGCTCGCTTTGTGGGCATTTTGGGCTTCAAGTGACTCAGCACGTGCATGGGGCACTGCCACACGTTTCCTGTCTGTCTGTGCATCCCTTGTCTGGCGTACCCTATGCTGGTGAAGGGTCTCCTCCTGTCTCAGACGGGTGTGTTGTTCACAGTCATGCCTGCAACATACTGCTGGAACCTCAGGCGTTACATCTTCACAGCATCTTTTCTGACGTGCAACATAGTCATGCCTGAGAGGTACTGCTCGAACCTCAGCTGTATCATCTTCACGGGATCTTTCCTGACATGCTCGAACCTCAGGTGTTTCATCTTCACGGCATCTTTTCTTACACGCAACACAGTCATGCCCGGGAGGTACTGCTTGAACCTCAGCTGTGTCATCTTCACGAATCTTTCCTGACATGCAGCAGTTCTCCTCACTCTATTGCTCTTCATTGGTGCAGACCAGGGTGTCCTGAAGAAGCTCTATGTGGGGAGGATTCGGCCTGTTCTGGAGTATGGCATGGCAGCAACCTCAACAGCTGCCAAAAGCAACACTGAGAAGCTGGACAGACTCCAAAACCAAGCCATGCGAATGATGACAGGAGCCATGTGCAGTACACCTATCAAAGCGCTGGAGACAACAACAGGCCTTGCACCACTGGAAGACAGAAGAGACGTCAAGGTACTGACCCAGGCCGCCAAATTCAAAAGACTGGAAAACCATCCCATGAAGGACAGACTGAACAAGCCAACAAAAGGGAGACTTAAGAGATCGAGCTTCATCCACCAGAGCAGGACACTTGAAAGGAGAGACCCAGAACTGATGGACCACATACCCACACCAATACCTCCCATAGCATCTGTTCCCTCCTGGAACCGACAGAACTTCCCAGCCATACGCACAGTCATATCGGGCATTGGGAAGAAAGGAACACAGTCAGACCAAGAGAGGAAGTCGCTGGCCCTGGAGTTCATTCAGTCTGCCTACCCTAAAGAGCAGTGGACTCACGTCTACACAGACGGCTCTGCCATGGAAGCAACCAGGAATGGCGGAGGCGGTGTGTACATCAGGTACGCTGACGAGGAGACCCATATTCCCATTGCGACTGAAAAGTACGCCACCAATTTCAGGGCTGAGGCAGAGGCCCTGAGAACAGCAGCGGCCCACGTCAGGGAACATCAAGACAAGGCACACAAGCGGGTCGTCATCTTCACTGATGCCCTCTCTGTCTTGGATGCACTTCAGGACCCCCGACGCAAAGAACTGAATGAACTCGCCCTCACTCTGTCTCAACTAGCAACACAGGTGAACGTATCACTCCAATGGATTCCTGCCCACTGTG
Source organism: Pholidichthys leucotaenia (assembly GCA_020510985.1). Taxonomy (NCBI): domain Eukaryota; kingdom Metazoa; phylum Chordata; class Actinopteri; order Cichliformes; family Pholidichthyidae; genus Pholidichthys; species Pholidichthys leucotaenia. The sequence continues at coordinate 24,117,566 of CM035850.1, forward strand.
GAATCTATGGAAATGAGATGGCTGACAGACTTGCTAAGGAGGGTGGGCAGCAAGACCAGGAAGACAGGGCAGGTCTCTTACAGTGAGGAGAAAACCATTATTAAGACCCTGTCTCACAAGAAGTGGCAGCAGCAACACCCAAACTTCTGCAAGGATGACAACTACTATAGTCTGAGCAGGGCTGACCAAGTCGTTCTGTTCAGACTCCGAACTGGACATAACAGAATGCATGCTCACATGCACCAGAAACTTAAAGTTGGACAATCGGACAGATGCCCATGTGGTACTGCCCAAATGACCAGCGAACACCTCCTCCAAGACTGCCCAGACCACGCTGCACTCAGACGAGCTACGTGGCCTGACCCCACATCGCTGAACCAAAAGCTGCACGGGGACCTCCGGGACCTCCGCAGGACGGCAGCATTCGTCAGGGCAGCTGGTGTGACCAATCTAGTGATCGACGAAGAAGAAGAAGCTCTTCATTTATGTAGCATCTGGTTGGTCTATATGACATCATAAACACATCAAGGTAGGCATCATAGGACACTACATCATAGGTAGCCAGTTGAGCTTGAACGATGGCCTTTTATATGACATCATAAAGACGTCAAGGCAGGCATCATAGGACACTACATCATAGGTTGCCAGTCCTATTGCCTGTATGACAGCATCGCCTATATGACAGCATTGCGAGTCCTATGTAGCCTGGGATCATAGGATCATCATAGGACATCATGCAGGCATCATAGGCCATCCTATGATGTCCTATGATCGTGACACACAGACACACACACAGAGATTTCTTGAATTTATAGAGTGATTCTTCTCACTCTATGTATCTTCTTCTTCCTCTTTTAGATTTGATTGGTGGTTGGCAGCCAGCCTACAGGTGCACTACCACCACGCACCCCACTCCACATCCTTCTATCATCATTGCTGTATCCAATCAAACCTCAACTCTATCTTCAGACATCACTCTTCTTCATCTCCTTGTTCTTCACTCTATATATCATCACTTTTCACATCTTGGCCAATAATGCCTGCTTTTGATCACTCTATACTATGGTGTCTATATGACATCATATTCTATATGACATCATATAGACATCATGTAGAGATCATAGGAACATCGGTCCTGTGGTCTATATGACGTCATATAGACATCATGTAGACAACCTAGGAACATCATAGGACATCATAGGAACATCATAGGACATCATGTAGACATCATAGGAACATCATAGGCAGTCCTATGATCTTTTAGCGAGTCCTATGGTCGTGACAGAGATTTCATATACATCATAGGAACATCATAGGACATCATGTAGACATCATAGGAACATTATAGGCAGTCCTATGATCTTTTAGCGAGTCCGATGGTCGTGACACAAGAGACAGACAGACACACAGAGATTTCTTGAATTATAATAGGATTTCTATACAAACGTTATATCACAGACATAATTATTTGCAGTACGTCACAGTGGAGATTCTAGATTCTAAAGAACACATCATCAGGGACCAAGGACGGATAATTTTTTCACACATGTTGTTCAGAACTCCTTATAAGAACTCCTTATACAAAGATATATAGAGTGATGATAATCAAGTCAGTGGCAGTAATGCACCTCTAAGCTGGTTGCCAACTGCCAATCAAATCCAAAAGAAGAAGAAGACTCCCTCACTTCATCACTGACTCTCTTAGCAAGAAGACAGACGAGGACACTGCACCAATAATCTACACACTTCTACACGATTTTATAGTCTAGTTGATCAGGCGACATGGACTTGAGTATGAAGCCAAAACTGAGAGTTTTTTTGGATCCAGACTTCCCCTGTGGTAGAAGAGTTGTGAACAGGGAGGAAGACGAGTATCTGGATTCCCCGGGGAATGGATCACAAGAGGGGAAGTTTAGCCATCTTGTAACCTCTGTGTTTTATCCAAACACGAAGAAACCTGCTGTGAGGAGACCATCACAACACAACGAGGATAGCCACCTTCGCTCTCCTGTGGTTTGTCCAGACAGCCAGACACCTGTTGCGAGGACACCCCAGGTTCCTCTGATGCTTCCAAGGTGTATCTTACTGAAGCAGCTAGCTGCCCACAAACCCTCAACTTCAGAAGCTGGGGCAACTTCGGAAGCTGGGAAATGTCCGTCCCCAGATAGCCCCGAAGCTTTGCCCTCAAAAGCAGAAGGTCCGGTGCCTTATCAGACACCAGACTTTCTGAGGGAAATATTGAAAAAGACAGACTCCATGGATGACCCACAGCCATCAGCATCCTCAGCTCTGCCAGGGGGAGCTGTCATCCAGATTGATGAGCTGGATTATCGCAGGAAACTTGAGGAGAAGAATCAGAAAATAGCCCAGCTGATCCAGGAAAAGTCTAAGGCACAGACCCAGATAGAGGAACTGCAGACAGAGAGGACCACCCTTCTGGAGAAAATACAGGAGAATAAGATCAAGATGGTGATGTTGGAACAAAATTTAAAAGAATTAAGGGACAGAACCGGTGGGATAAAAACAGCCTTCACACACGAGAGGAGAAAGTTCTCAAAGTTGAGGCTGTCTTATCTCACACAGAGAAGCTAGTTAGTGCATGTGCGTATTCGTTCTGTGACTGTCAGAGATTTCCTAGAGAGTTCCAATTTCCTTGTTTAAAAAAAAATGGTGGGGGCATGTGACGGGGTGGGGGCGGGGGAATGTTCAGAGGTTTTCCTGGAAGTTCCAGTTTCCTCCTTAAAAAAATAAAAAAAATCCCACCTACTCTCTCGAACAGACTCCAGGACCTGTCTTGGATGGTGGCTCATGAGGTCCTCCCAGTTAGAGCCGTCATGCATTCCCAGGGCACGTCAGCAACTGCAGCCTGCCCCCAACCAGGCTGTCATGAACCAGAGACAGCGAGAGCAAAAAGAGGAAGATCTGTGTGAATGTTTTTCTGAACTTGTTTTTGACTTTTTTTGTTTGTTTGTTGCCGTTTATTGTACTGAATTTAGCAGCAGTCTAAGGTTTTAAACTTTGCTTCAAAGGAGTCATATCAGATTTTTGAAACTGTGATATCTGTTCCACATGTTTTTATGACAGTTAATTGGAAATAACTGCATAGTTGCACAGTTCATTTACAATATTTACTATCATTTTTGGTCTGGCAGAAATTTTCAGTTTTGTGTGTTCCTATGTATATTCATACAGTGAAGAATGATCTTGATCTTCAAGTGGCTTTTTTTCATCCTGATTTATTTCTTTTTGTATTTTAGCAGTTCATTAACATCTGCAGCACGACTAAACACGTTTATCCAAAATTAAAGTTATAAATTTTAAAGCCAGTCTAAATTGAAAACACGAGACTTGATAAATGTTAGCTGTAAAAAAAAAAAAAAAGTTTTATTTTTTGCAAAAAAATGACACAAACCCTGTTGTTAGAGGAATACAAGGAAGAGCCTTTAATTGAGCGTTGGCTGCCCTTTCTGTGATGCAAACAAGGATGGTGATGGTGAATGCAACTACAAACTCCAGAGCGTTTTAAGAAGGTGTACACTAAAGGCTACGGGGTCCAGCGGTGGGAAGTAACTAGTTATATACTCAAGTAATGGTTTTCACAATATACTTCACTGAGTACTTATCGTATACTTTTTACTCTTTCTTTGAGTACATTTGTGAAGAAAAACCAGTACTTTTACTCAACTATATTTGGTCATACTATGAGTTATGCTTGATTTCACTAATTTGAAGAATTGCTATATAATAACCAAAAATCAACACATATTTATTCATTATCTCCGCCAAGGAGGTAATGTTTTTTCCGGGGTTTGTCTGGCTGTCTGTCTGTTACCAACATAACTCAAAAAGTTATGAATGGATTTTGATGAATTTTGATGAAATTTTCAGGAAAGGTGTGTAATGGCACGAGGAACGGATGATTAGATTTTGGTGATGAGTGCATACCTCCACCAAGGGCTTTGTTTGTGTTTGTGCAGCAGGATTACACAAAAACTACTGGATGGATTTGGATGAAATTTTCACCAGAGGTGGTTCTTGGGCTAGAGAGGAACCCATTATATTTTGGTGATGATCTGAGAATGCATACCTCAGCCAAGGCTCTTATCTTCTCACAGTGTGTTAGCAACAATGCAACTGATGGACAGACTTTGATGCCATTTTCACCACAAGTGGCTATAGGCCTACACACAAACCCATTACATTTTGGAGGTGATCCATGACAAATGGAAGGAGCCTTGGCGGAGGTATGCGCTCTATGAGTGCTTTTCTAGTTTTAGTAAATACTTTATATGAGCTGGATTTATATTAGAAGGTGAATGTGCAGCGTTTATTTTCCATAGACTAACATTTTTAGAGAAAAAAAACAAACAAAAAAATTGAGTACATTGACTACAAATTTATAAGAAAATGGTAATTTACAATGAATGTAAATATATTAAAATATACAAGGCAAAATTTTTACCAGGAACAAAGTATACGATTATGGGATAAAAAATCAAATTTACTGAAAAAAGTTGCAAATTTCTTTGAAAAAACATTTTACAAAAAAAACAGTTTTTTTTTTCCCCCCCAAAATAGACACAAGTTTCAGAGAAACATGTCACCAGTTAGAAAGAGTGAAGATGTTACTCACTCCTATTGTAAGTTTTTTAGTAGATAAACTCTGCTTGTTGACCTTGGTGGCCCGACCCCATTTTGATCGTTTTGATGAACATAAGCACAGGGGTGGGGAAATAATGCTGTTAAACCCAGTGAGACATTCATTTTTTCTCTGCAAAGATCAGGAAATGAATTGAATTGAATAAACTTTAATGTTGCCAATGGAAAATTTGTCTTGGGCTTTAATGTGGCCACATCCTGTTGCCACATTAAAAAAAAAACCATTCAGACTCAATACATAAAACACATCAGCGAAGTCTTGAAAATTCCATGGACACACAACCACATAAGTGGTGATCAAAACAAACATGATGGTTGTATACTTTCCTCACAAATAAAAATAATTTAACCAAATCAGTAGCTGACATCATGAGTGTATCAGAGGGACAACTCAAGTTGAGTGGTTTGGAGACAAAGTAAGAGAGGCAAGGCTGAGATGGTTTGGACATGTGCAGAGGAGGGATAGTGGATATACTGGACAAAGGATGTTGAAGATGGAGCTGCCAGGCAGGAGGAAAAGAGGAAGACCACGGAGAAGATTCTAGGATGTAGTGAAGGAGGACATGGAGGTGGTTGGTGTTACAGAGGAAGATGCAAGGGACAGGGTGAGATGGCAGATGATCCGCTGTGGAGACCCCTAAAGGGAGCAGCTAAAAGAAGAAGAAGCAGTTGACATCATGTAGTCCTTTAATGCTCCAGAGTACGTGGGGAAATTTATACTGTAAGTCTTCAAGTCTGTCTGCTGTCAGGAAGAGATACACTTCTATGGCTTCATCTGCTGTGTTGGCTGTGATTAAGTTTTCCTCTACCATTATAAGGCAACACAAGCTGAATACTGTTTCATCACAAGGATAAGGTCCTCTTTGCTGGCATTCTTGTTTACAAGCCTCCATTGCTTCCTGAGAGACTGCTTTCAGGTGATCCTGCCCTCCAAATAGATGAGGGATGGTGTACATGAGAACTGGACGTCCACTTGGAGCCACTGCATTTCTGCTGCGCTGGATAATGTGGGTATTCCACAAGTGTGCAACTTGCTGCAGTTCTTGCTGAAGAAGAAAAATGCCAGTGATAATAACAATTATAGCTCTTCCTGTTTTGAGTCAAAACAATACATGCAGTCATATGTTCTGTTGTGGGTGATGGGGGTTGGGGGGGGGGCGTGGAGAACAGACATTTTATTTTGACCCAGACAAAACTTTAAAACCAGCTTTCATCCACACACAGGCAAAATGAGTGAAGACAGTCAGCCCCTATAGCAACATTCTTTGCATGCAAAATTAATAGTGTCTAGTATGGCATTTACCACAATTTAAACGTGAAAGTAATTTACAGGACTGATAATCACTTTCTTACTAGTGCATACCCGTGCATGCCCGTAGAAAGCAAGTGTAAGCAAGCATTTCTTCATGACTGTAGAAAGTCACTGTTACCATGGCAACAGTAACCATGGTGAAACCTTCCTTTGATCTTTAATGTCACCACTTGTTCAGTGATGCCTGCCTTTGATCTTTGATGATGTGTCTGCCTGGCAACAATAACCATGGCAATATCTGTGCGTCTATGATGTCATAGCTATGAGCGCCCATAGCTCCCCTATGGACGTTCATTAAAGATTCCCCCCCTAAACTTCTGCATATCTGGGGAGGCTGAAATTTGGGGATGCACACCCTCGTAACCTCAGCAAAGCACGTTTAAAATCTGAGGCCAGTCTGACGAACGGTTCAGGAGATATGTGAGGAACAGGCAGACACACAGACAGAGATTTCTTGCATTATACTGTAATATGATGTAATAAGTTACTGCTACTACATATTCTTCTTCTTTCAGCTGCTTCCTTTAGAGGTCGCAACAGCACATCATCTGCCTCCATCTCACCCTATCCCTTGCATCTTTCTCTGTAACACCAACCCTCTCCATGTCTACATATTACTACATACTGATAGGTTTTAGCATTTCATAGAGCCTGCAAATGATTGCTTTACCGACATGAGGTTGTTAAGTGCATTTATTATGTAAGATGGAGTTAGTAGGCTATAACCAATGCAACATGTGTTTGTCCAGGTTTGGTGAGCAACTATCTTTGTTAAAAATAGGGGGAGTTAATATTTGGAACAAAGATTGCTATAATAAAGTAATTGGCAATGCATTTAAACAGAAACTTTTTATAGATTTTGGAACACCAAGGAGATTGGAACTGCTGGAAAACTGCTTGTCAAGTGGCCTATTCCACCTAAGGTAAAGGAAACACATTTTAAGATTATAAATAATTTTTATCCAGTCGCAGAGACTCTATGGAGAAGATTTAAATTTGAGGTGGAGCCATGTGTTTTCTGTGCGGAGGAACCCGAGACCAGCGAACATTTGTTCTTTTCCTGTCCTATATCTGAACAGTTTTGGAGCGATGTTTTTAGATGGATTAATCTTGGCATTGATATTCCTCTTGAGGCGTCTCATATCCTTTTGTACTTGGATAACATTCCAAATAAGAAAATGAGAAACTTTATTGTCATTTTGGGTAAATACCATATTCATGTCAATAAATGGAAGAACACATTACCATCCTTAGCTGGGTTTAAAAATGAAATGAAAAACTACATTCTTTCCTGAAAGACTTTGGCACAGAAAGATCAGTCGCCTAAGTCTACAAGGGGACAGGGAGCTTATGGAGGAGACTGAGGCCGAATCTCAATCTCCTCCCTAGTTTTTTTTTCCCTGCGATTCTCATGCCACACTCCAACCCGGTAGGTGGTGGTAATGCACCTGTAAGCTAGTTGCTAACCTCCAATCAAATCTAAAAGAAGAAGACGAGCTGGTTGTTTGTTTCCCTCGCGAGAGCAACACTATAGGAAGTATGGAGGGGTAGCGTGTACACGGGTCTGCTGGTCACCACCACTCCCCGGTGAGAAATTAAAGGCTATTTTCTCCCCGGAGGTGATTCATTGTTTATAAGGTGAGTAAGTTAAAGGTTATATTAAAATACAGACTTTGTGACCGTATGAATATAATCGTCTTAGGTTAACGATATGAACCAAAAACCGGACTTCTTTGGTGTGGGATTCGTATGTTAAAATGTTGTTATGCTAGTTTTAGTGCAGCTTTAGCCTCTCTTGTAACGATTTAGACCGTTATTTAAGCGTTTAGGGTGATATTTTTACTGATATAAGCAATTAATTTGGCATCTGTTTTTGTTTTCCCAACAACGCTAACCCCCCCGTATTATCTGTATGGGAACTGGGTTCCAGACGACTTCGATTGAATTGGACTCCAGTTATTTATTGAGGTCTTTAAAGAAGCCAAAACATGCCATAGTGCTGTTAGAGAAAGTAACTTTTTTGCTACAAAATCAAATCAACGTGTTGAAAATTGCTAACATATAAAAACTTAACTTTGTATAACAAACTAGCTTAGCTTATTTAACATTTCAGATTTGTAAACATGCGTTTAAGCTAGCGGCTACAGGTCAAGTGGACCCCTGATCAAGTGAGCACCCCAAGTGGACCTTGGAATCCAATCTGTACATGTACAAGTACATTTTCAATCCAGTGATTTGTAAACGTGAAGAAGAAGAACAAGACTTTGTATAAAACTGGTGAAAAGACTTTTCCCGGTCACCAAGAAGTGAAAAAATAATATACACTACTCACAAAACGTTAGGGATATTTGGCTTTCGGATGAAATTTATGGTAAATGTTAAAGTTCACACTACAGTGATATTACATCATAAAAGTAGGGCATTTAAGTAGAAGCATGCAGTGGTGATTTCCTCATCTCAAACAATTTATTGAAACAAAAGCTAACAACAGTGGTGGGTATGCCACGACAAAAAATGTTAATGTCTTAATAATTTGTCATGTGCCCTTGAGCATCAATTACAGCTTGGCGACGTCTCATGTTGTTATTGTCTGTTGAGGCATGGCATTCCAGTCTTCTTGAAGGGCGGCCCTCAGGTCATTGAGGTTGTGGGGTGCAGGGTTATGAGCCTTTACACGGCAACTCAGCTGATCCCATAGGTTTTCTATTGGATTCAGGTCTGGAGAAAGTGCAGGCCACTCCACTTGAGGTACCCTAGCCTCCAGCAGCCATTCGGTAGTATTGCAACCTCGATGAGCTGGAGCATTGTCGGCCATGAAGATGAAATTAGGCCTGTGTTGTTCATGCAGGGGCACAATGACTGGATTAATGGTGTTATTCAAGTAGTGTCAGGTTGTCACTGTAGTTCTGTATTGACTCGACACACCTGCCCAGACTGTAACATGGTGACAACAGTGGCTGATGCATAGCGCTCTCCTTGATGTCTCCAACATTGTTGGTGGCCATCATTTCTGCTCAGCATGAATCAGCTTTAATCAGAGAACAGCACTGAAGCCCACTGGTCCTTGTCCAGCATAAATGCTCCCTGGCCCATGCAAACAATGACGTCTGTGTCAGGTGGTGTGGTCAGGTCATCTAGTACGCAAACCACACGGATGTAAACGGTTTTGAATGGTCTGACATAACACTTGGGTGCCTCTCACCTCCCTTAAATGTGCCTGGGGTTGAGTGGCATTCATCATCCGGTTCCACAGGCCGCTGTTCACAATGAAGCGGTCATCAGCGTGGGATGTGACCAAAGGACAACCACTTCTGTGCCTTTCTGTGACTCTCCCAGTCTCTCTGTTGCAACCTGCTGATGACACTCTGTGACACTCTAAGCTCAGTGGCTCTTACCTCTGAGAACATCCTGTTTGAAGCCTCACAATGGCGAGGTGCTGTTGACCAATTGTGAGGCGTCGTCTTGGTCTCATGATGTCCAAATGTGAACAGCATGAAGAAGAGGACCATTTAAATACCAATTCTAATTGAACCAGAAAATTTATTGGTCGATTCATGGATCAGACATCTGTTGTGAATTTTGTCGTTAAGCAGCTTGTTAGACAACAGCAAGTTATGCAAAAAGTACTGAAACATTGAACAGTTTGACATGTGCATTCAAAAGGTTAGAGAAGGTCAAATTAAGTTCACCTGTAAAGGTTATAGTGCATTTTAGGTGCATCCTGAAATTTCACCCAAAAGCCGAATGTCCCTAACTTTTTGTGAGTAGTGCATATGTAAGATGACAACTAAGCTGACCCGGAGAAGGTTTTGGCTCTGTTTCGGCTTTCAAAAGATTTTTCTTCTCCACTACTGCTGCTTGTCACTACTGGCTGCCCCAGATGAAAATCCACAGAATAAGTATGTGGAACTGTAATGTTCTGAGTGAGGCTTTAGAAAGCTCTGAATCAGTTTGATTTATCACTGGATTGAAAATGTACTTGTACATGTACAGATTGGCCCCTGGGGTCCACTTGGGGTGCTTACGTGGTCAGGGGTCCACTTGACTTGTTCCCAAGCTAGCAAATGCTTCCAACGAAACTCTTCAAGGAAGAGATGAGCAGCCAAGGAAAAAAGGAAGAAAATAAATGAAAGATGAGAACACCCAACACACCAAGAAGTAAGATGAGAAAAAAAAGAAAACCGACCTGAAAGATTCAGTAAACCATGATGTTGATTTAAGGTGGAATTGCCTGGCCCCAGTGTATGGTCAATACAATTATGACAGTCTTGTTGTTATTATTATTATGTAGTTATATAATGTAGTGGTATTGTTTTTGCTGTCATTTGTCTGTTAATAATAATAATGGATTGCATTTATATAGTACCTTTCATTCAAATTTTCAGGAAAGGTGCGTAATGGCACACTGAACGCATGATTAGATTTTGGTGATGATCTCAAAATGCATACCTCCGCCAAGGCTCTTATCTTCTCACAGAGTGTTAGCAACAGTACTCCAAAACTACTGGATGGATTTTGATGAAATTTTCATTAGAGGTGGTTCTTGGCCCAAAGATGAACTCATTAGAATTTGGAGGTGATCCACAAGTGCATACCTCCGCCAAGGCCTTATCTCGCAATGTACTGTCTGTCTATATCGCTGGCGATATAGACAGACAAAGGGATGGAGGGGAGGACAAAGGGAGGGAGGGACAGAGCCTTGGCGGAGGTATGTACTTGCTGAGTGCTCTCTAGTTCTGGTATTTTGTTCAGAAGTTAGGTACACAAAAGTCTTAAGAGGTGGAGGTGCAGAACCGTGGATAATTTAAAAAACAACCATATATTTGCATACATGATCATATTTTCAATGCTTAACATCTTGTGTTTGGCAAGTATACCACAATGGTGATAGTCGTGTCTTCTTACCCAGAATTTTGATGGATTGTTTATACCAAGATTCCAAGGGTTTCAGAGTCGTACTATTTGCTTGTGACCAATAAGAGATGCAGTAGGAGAAATGTGTCAAAATCATGGCATTCAGAAAGGTTTTTGATCCTTTTAGAGTGAGTTTCTGATGCACCGAAAGTTTGCAAGGTTATATTTCAGTGTGGCTCATCCATTTTATATGCTTTTTAAAGCTGAGCGTGGGATCCAATGTGACACCCAAATACTTAAACTGTTATATTTTCTATATTTGCTCCATTTACAGTTATACTCAGATAGTGCATATGATTTTGTTTGTTGGTAAAATACATGGTAGCTGTTTTCCCTGTGTTCAGAGAGGCATGGTTGATTAAGCCATTTTGACGCTTGCTCCATTGCTATCATTAGTATCATTACTGTTTGGGTCCATATTTATATTTTTCCGGTTAATTTAACTGTAATGCTGTTGATACCATTTACCTGCAATGCACCTGCACTGTGTATATGTGTACATATGTATATTTATTTACTGCTTTGACTATCCAATTCTTATCATATTTACTATTGCTCTGAGTTCTGCTATCCCTGTGCTGCTGCAATCTCAGGACTAATGAAGGCTTATCTTTTCTTATCAACTTGTCAGCCACTTGTTTAGCATCCTTCCCATGTGTGTAGATGACTGTATCATCTGCATACATCTGAATTTTTATGTAATTTTCACATACGGATTGCAAATCATTAATATACAAAGTAAACAGCAGTGGACCTAAAATTGAACCTTGTGGTACTCCCATGGTGCATGCCTTTGATTGGGATACAGTATTGTTTATGTGCACACACTGGAAGCAACCAGATAGATATAATATTAACCAGCTAAGGGTATTTCTGGACAGTTTATATCCTGATAGTTCAGAAAGAAGGGCTGAGTGATTGACCATATCAAAGGCTTTACACAAAGACTTGTAGGGTTTTCCATTAGTACCCGGTAGGGCTGTGAATCCTTAAAAGTCACATGATTCAATTTGATTCTGATTTTTGGGATGCAATGAATAAACTCGGTAAGAACCAAATGCAACTGATGCATAAGATGGACAGGTAGCATTAATTTTAAACCTGCACAAATATAAACTTAAGTACAGTGGATATAAAAAGTCTACACACCCCTGTTGAAATGCCAGGTTTTTGTGATGTAAAAAATGAGACCAAGATAAATCATTTCAAAACTTTTTCCACTATTAATGTGGCCTATAACCTGTACAACCCAATTGAAAAAGAAATTGAAATCTTTTAAGGGGAAAAATAAAAAACTTAGAATAACCTGTTTGCATAAATATGCACACCTTAAACTAATTCTTTGGTGCAGCACCTTTGCCTTTTATTACAGCACTCAGTCTTTTTGAGTAGGAGTCTATCAGTGTGGCAATATTTGCCCACTCTTCTCTGCAAAAACGCTCCAAATCTGTCAGACTGCGAGGACATCTCCTGTGCACAGCCCTCTTCAGGTCACCCTACAGATGTTTGATCGAGTTCAGGTCTGGACTGTGGCTGGGCCATTCCAAAGCCTTAATCTTCTTCTGGTGAAGTCATTCTTTTGTTGATGTGGATGTGTGCTTTGGGTCATTGTTGTGCTGAAAGATGGAAGTTCCTCTTCATCTTGAGTTTTCTAGCAGAAGCCTGAAAGTTTTGTGCCAACACTGACTGGTATTTGGAATTGTTCATAATTCCCTCCACCTTGACTAAGGGCTCAGTTCCAGCTGAAGAAAAATGGGCCCCAAAGCATGATGCTGCCAACGCCATGCTTCACTGTAGGTATGGTGTTCTTTTGGTGATGAGCAGTGTTGTGTTTGTGCCAAATATACCTTTTGGAGTTATGGCCAAAAAGTTCAACTTTGGTTTCATCAGACCATAACACATTTTCCCACATGCATTTGGGAGATTTCAAATGTGTTTTTGCAAAATGTAGTCTGGCTTGGATGTTTTTCTTTGTAAGATAAGGCTTCCCATCTTGCCACCCTTGACGGGAGATTGTTGTCACATGTACTAAATAGCCAGTATGTGCCAGAAATTCCTGCAGCTCCTTCAGTGTTGCTGTCAGCCTCTTGGCAGCCTCCCTAACCAGTTTTCTTCTCGTCTTTTCATTAATTTTGTAGGGACATCCAGATCTTGGTAATGTCACTGTTGTGCCATATTTTCTCCACTTGATGGTAACTGTCTTCACTGTGTTCCATGGTATATTTAATGCCTTGGAAATTCTTTTGTACCCTTCTCCTGACTGATACCTTTGAACAATGAGATCCCTCTAATGCTTTGGAAGCTCTCTGCAGACCATGGCATGTGCTGTGAGATGTGACTACAAAAATGTCAGGAAAAACCTACGAGAACAGCTGAACTTTATTTGGGGTTAATCAGAGGTACTTTAAATGGTGGCAGGTGTGTGCCGACTCTCATTTAACATGAGTTTGAATATGATTGGTTAATTCTGAACACAGCCACATCCCCAGTTATAATAGGGTGTGCATATTTATGCAAACAGGCTATTGTGTTTTATTTTTCTCCTTAAAAGATTTCACTTTTTAAATGATTTATCTTGGACTAGAAAAGCGCTATATAAGTGCAGGTTAGTTAGTTAGTTAGTTAGTCTCATTTTTTTACATCATAAAAACCTGGCATTTGAACAGGGGTGTGTAGACTTTTTATATCCACTGTATGTACAAGCAGAAAACATGATGCTTAAAAGGCAAATGTGTTGCATGTCAGTCACCATTAAACACTGTGAATTTGACCATTTAATGTCAGAATGAATAAATGATTTTAGACTCCCTTGTAATTTAATGTTCTCTACTGTCCCGTTCAGTTTAAATCAGTGAACTTGTGTAATCTTATACAGTTGTCAGATAAAACTTTAATCGAAAAATAACTGAAACCAAAATTTAGGCCCTAAAACCAAGATGATTTTGCCCATTGTGATTATTTAAATTTTTTCCCTACTCTTTTAATATTTTTCCCCACTGTGTGTGTGTTACCTAAATAACACAACAGTAAACTACAATTTGGTAAAAGCTGCTCTTTAGTGTATTTAATGAGTCTCACAGCAGCTCCCGTTTAACTCGCCTCTCTTGTGCTTTGGATTCATCCTGCTTAAAACAAACCCGCTCATGTTTGACACGCATGAAGATCAGTTACAGTTTATGAATAATTGCAATAATCCACTGATAAATGAAGTTATTTATTGGACACACTACTGTAGGCCTCCCCAAATAAATAAACTTAAAAAAATGCCGTGGGAGCTGAGGGCTACGGTTTCTTTTTTTAACACTGATACAACTTTTTGTGTTCAGGCCAAAATGTTTCGCCGGTCGAGATTTAGCGTCCGCCCCAATGTAAGCACAGCGGGGAGAATGACGGCAGCAATGCCACAGGAACCTCCTCCAACAAATCAGGAGGCCAGTGACACCCCGAGAGAGGCTGCTGACACCGCTCCTGCTGTTCCAGGCAATAAATGTGGTGCTGTAGTGTTGGAAAAAGCTCCAGCTTCTGGGTCAGTGACGACACGAGTGTCCTTCTAGTTAGTATAACTGCTGCTTCTGCTGTGTGTTAATAGTTTATTTTCTCATTCCTGTTTAGGGATGGCAATGAACAAAATGGAGAAGGTGCCAGCACATCAGGAGCAGTCCAGAGAAGGAAACGATTTTCTGTTAAGCCTAAAGTGGCCCCCAGCCGCCCCGCAGCCCTCGCCCGGACACCAAGATCTCCTGCCAAGGCGGTCTCTGAAAGTCCCGCCCAGAGCTTGGGCTTCGAGCTTGAAAAGCCCACGACGTCCGACCAAACCAGAACTACAGCAGCGGCACCCAAGGGACTCCAGTCCCCGAGGCGGAGGAGGCCTTCAGAAGACGGCAGACAGCTCAAACCGCCGCCTAAACCTTCGGAACCGTTAGCCACTCCCCTGGTTGAAGACCCACCAGAACAAAGCGATCAGACGGTAGACGGCACCAGGCGGCTAGAAAACGTGGTGGGCAAACAGGTCAAAGACGGCCCTCCTCCCAGACTGCCAGATAAAGTCCCTCCCTCTCTGCCAGACAAAGAAGCCATTGAAATATCGGAGAAAGCCAGAACGCTGGTGTCATCAAAGAGCGTCCCCTCATTGACACCGTCCGCGCTCTCCCTGAGCCGACTCCTCAATGACCCATCGGACGTAGAGAGGCTGATAAAGGCTCAAAAACTCCGAGATTTACTCAGAGAGGCGAAGCAGAAAGACAAGGTGAGCTGCAGCTCACTGTGATAACATCTGTGATAACGTATCAATCAGATATGAATTGGTAGATGATCCATGTTGTCGTTTCATGTTGCAGAACTCTAAGAAAGCTAAAGTTCGTCAGAGGGAATTTTCTTTGGATCCGTCCAAAATGACCATGAAGGACCTGATCTATTACCTCCCAGAGTCGAACCCCATGTCGTAAGTGCCTCACATGCTCACCTTTAAATGTTGAGGCAGGGAGGGGTCTGTAACCTGCGGAGCCACAAATTCCCAAGAAAAGAAGCTATCATTTTTTAGAAAAAAGGTTGCACATCCATGAGGAAAAATATAAAAAGCAGAAAATGAAGAAACCTGAAAATGTAAGAAAAAATTGTACAAATTTAGAGGAAAAATGTAGCAGTTTTTGTGGAAAAACATACTCACAAAAAAGTCACAAATTCTGGAAAGTTTTATGAGAAAAATGTAAAAAAATATATATATGTGTGTGTATATATATATGTACACACACACACACACACACACACACAGTGGGGCAAAAAAGTATTTAGTCAGCCACCAATTGTGCAAGTTCTCCCACTTAAAAGATGAGAGAGGTCTCCAATTTTCATCATAGGTATACCTCAACTATGAGAGACAAAATGAGAAAAAAAATCCAGAAAATCACATTGAAGGATTTTTAAAGAATTTATTTGCAAATTATGGTGGAAAATAAGTATTTGGTCATCTACAAACAAGCAAGATTTCTGGCTCTCACAGACATGTAACTTCTTCTTTAAGAGGCTCATCTGTCCTCCACTCATTACCTGTATTAATGGCACCTGTTTGAACTCGTTATCAGTATAAAAGACACCTGTCCACAACCTCAAACAGTCAGACTCCAAACTCCACTATGGCCAAGACCAAAGAGCTGTCAAAGGACACCAGAAACAAAATTGTAGACCTGCACCAGGCTGGGAAGACTGAATCTGCAATAGGTAAGCAGCTTGGTGTGAAGAAATCAACTGTGGGAGCAATTATTAGAAAATGGAAGACATACATGACCACTGATAAACTCCCTCCATCTGGGGCTCCATGCAAGATCTCACCCCATGGGGTCAAAATGATCACGAGAACGGTGAGCAAAAATCCCAGAACCACACGGGGGGACCTAGTGAATGACCTGCAGAGAGCTGGGACCAAAGTAACAAAGGCTACCATCAGTAACACACTACGCTGCCAGGGACTCAAATCCTGCAGTGCCAAGACGTGTCCCCCTGCTTAAGCCAGTACATGTCCAGGCCCGTCTGAAGTTTGCTAGAGAGCATTTGGATGATCCAGAAGAGGATTGGGAGAATGTCATATGGTCAGATGAAACCATTTGGTAAAAACTCAACTTGTCGTGTTTGGAGGAGAAAGAACACCATACCTACTGTGAAGCATGGGGGTGGAAACATCATACTTTGGGGCTGTTTTTCTGCAAAGGGACCAGGACGACTGATCCGTGTAAAGGAAAGAATGAATGGGGCCATGTATCGTGAGATTTTGAGTGAAAACCTCCTTCCATCAGCAAGGATATTGAAGATGAAACGTGGCTGGGTCTTTCAGCATGACAATGATCCCCAACACACCGCCCGGGCAATGAAGGAGTGGCTTCGTAAGAAGCATTTCAAGGTCCTGGAGTGGCCTAGCCAGTCTCCAGATCTCAACCCCATAGAAAATCTTTGGAGGGAGTTGAAAGTCCATGTTGCCCAGCGACAGCCCCAAAACATCACTGCTCTAGAGAAGATCTGCATGGAGGAATGGGCCAAAATACCAGCAACAGTGTGTGAAAACCTTGTGAAGACTTACAGAAAACGTCTGACCTCTGTCATTGCCAGCAAAGGGTATATAACAAAGTATTGAGATGAACTTTTTTTATTGACCAAATACTTATTTTCCACCATAATTTGCAAATAACTTCTTTAAAAATCCTTCAATGTGATTTTCTGGATTTTTTTCCCCCTCATTTTGTCTCTCATAGTTGAGGTATACCTATGATGAAAATTGGAGACCTCTCATCTTTTAGGTGGGAGACCTTGCACAATTGGTGGCTGACTAAATACTTTTTTACCCCTGTGTGTGTGTGTGTGTGTGTGTGTGTGTGTGTGTGTGTGTGTGTGTGTGTGTGTGTGTGTGTTTTTGTTGTTTTTTTGGGGGTCCAGTGCACTATATCAGGGGTATCCGACTTTCAAGCGCTCTCTCTTTTTCTGTAATTTGCAGATGTCGGTTTTGTTTTTATAATATGCAAGGGAACATAAAAGAGTTTCAGACTTGCATTGCAATTTAAAAAAAAAAAATCATTGATTTTGCCGTTAGAATCGAAACTATTGGTCGTGTCCCCTCATTTTTCCCAGTTTTTGTGTGACATGAAAATCGCATCAGTTTCAAAGTACTGTAAAGTGATCTCTGAGTTACTCTTTCTACTCATTTATGCAAGAGATAACAGAGTTGTAATGCAAATTCAAAATAAAACATTCCCCAATGTGATCGGATCTATGGTTTTTGTACGGCGACCCCTGCAAATTTACTCGTACGACGTAAATTTCCGTGTCCCCGAATTTACGCAGCAACATGCAAGTTATTTGGTAAAGTAA
Organism: Pholidichthys leucotaenia; assembly: GCA_020510985.1. Taxonomy (NCBI): domain Eukaryota; kingdom Metazoa; phylum Chordata; class Actinopteri; order Cichliformes; family Pholidichthyidae; genus Pholidichthys; species Pholidichthys leucotaenia. Next base: position 24,135,306 of record CM035850.1, read on the forward strand.
CCAGAAAACAGGAAGTGCTGATGCTTTTCACTTTGCACCTTTCAAATCCCAAACCATACACGTAAAAAGGAGATCAGTCTTTGTGAAGCTCAGATGTAGAATATTTCAATAAAATCTCAAACATTTATGACACATCGAATATGGTGTCCTTTAAAAAATTTACGTCTTCAGTCTTGGTCGGCCGCGCGCAGCCCCGTCTGGCGAGGTGACCGCTTTGGGAAAGCACTTTTATTTTCTCTACCCCGGATGTGCTCAACCCATGTGGAGAGGATTAACCGTGGCCACTTTATATTGAAGTTATCGAAGGTCTAAACTTCCGTGTCCCGCATTTACGCCTTTTGTGATTTTACGTCTTATCCAACAAACAGGGAGAATTTGAAGGTATGTATACACGTTATCACATCTTAATATGTCATGAAAATGTAGCTGTTGAGTTTTGATGCGTGAAAAATAATGGAAGTGTTGAAGTTGTTTCGTGTAAAACGTGTGCCATTGCAAAGTGCATTGGCACACGGGGAAACAAAAGCCCGAGTGTCCCGTTTACGCCTCCATTTACAAGTAGTTGAAGTGAGCGCTCATCCTCAAGAGTTCCTGAACGCGAATGCCGTTACGAAAATAGTTAATAGTTTCATAAACCTGACACAATTGGATAGTGATTAGTCAATTTCATGTGCAGATTTGATCAATTTTAAATTTTGCCACCAATGTCACACATTGGACCCCTAATAAATAAAAACACCCATATATATATATATATATACACTCACCGGCCACTTTATTAGGTACACCTGTCCAACTGCTCGTTAACACTTAATTTCTAATCAGCCAATCACATGGCGGCAACTCAGTGCATTTAGGCATGTAGACATGGTCAAGACAATCTCCTGCAGTTCAAACCGAGCATCAGTATGGGGAAGAAAGGTGATTTGAGTGACTTTGAACGTGGCATGGTTGTTGGTGCCAGAAGGGCTGGTCTGAGTATTTCAGAAACTGCTGATCTACTGGGATTTTCACGCACAACCATCTCTAGGGTTTACAGAGAATGGTCCGAAAAAGAAAAAATATCCAGTGAGCGGCAGTTCTGTGGGCGGAAATGCCTTGTTGATGCCAGAGGTCAGAGGAGAATGGCCAGACTGGTTCGAGCTGATAGAAAGGCAACAGTGACTCAAATAACCACCCGTTACAACCAAGGTAGGCAGAAGAGCATCTCTGAACGCACAGTACGTCGAACTTTGAGGCAGATGGGCTACAGCAGCAGAAGACCACGCCGGGTGCCACTCCTTTCAGCTAAGAACAGGAAACTGAGGCTACAATTTGCACAAGCTCATCGAAATTGGACAATAGAAGATTGGAAAAACGTTGCCTGGTCTGATGAGTCTCGATTTCTGCTGCGACATTCGGATGGTAGGGTCAGAATTTGGCGTCAACAACATGAAAGCATGGATCCATCCTGCCTTGTATCAATGGTTCAGGCTGGTGGTGGTGGTGTAATGGTGTGGGGAATATTTTCTTGGCACTCTTTGGGCCCCTTGGTACCAATTGAGCATCGTTGCAACGCTACAGCCTACCTGAGTATTGTTGCTGACCATGTCCATCCCTTTATGACCACAATGTACCCAACTTCTGATGGCTACTTTCAGCAGGATAATGCGCCATGTCATAAAGCTGGAATCATCTCAGACTGGTTTCTTGAACATGACAATGAGTTCACTGTACTCAAATGGCCTCCACAGTCACCAGATCTCAATCCAATAGAGCATCTTTGGGATGTGGTGGAACGGGAGATTCGCATCATGGATGTGCAGCCGACAAATCTGCGCCAACTGTGTGATGCCATCATGTCAATATGGACCAAACTCTCTGAGGAATGCTTCCAGCACCTTGTTGAATCTATGCCACGAAGAATTGAGGCAGTTCTGAAGGCAAAAGGGGGTCCAACCCGTTACTAGCATGGTGTACCTAATAAAGTGGCCGGTGAGTGTGTATATATATATATATATATATATATATATATATATATATATATATATATATATATAGGACAAAATTGTTGGTACCCCTCTGTTAATGAAAGAAAAACCCACAATGGTCACAGAAATAACTTGAATCTGACAAAAGTGGTAATAAATAAAAATTCTATGAAAATTAACCAATGAAAATCAGACAATGCTTTTGAATTGTGGTTCAGCAGAATTATTTTAAAAAACAAACTCATGAAACAGGCCTTGACAAAAATGATGGTACCCTTAACTTAGTATTTTGTTGCACAACCTTTTGAGGCAATCACTGCAATCAAACGATTTCTGTAACTGTCAATGAGACTTCTGCACCTCTCAGCAGGTATTTTGGCCCACTCCTCATTAGCAAACTGCTCCAGTTGTCTCAGGTTTAAAGGGTGCCTTCTTCAGATGGCATGTTTCAGCTCCTTCCACAGATGTTCAATAGGATTTAGATCAGGGCTCATAGAAGGCCGCTTTAGAATAGTCCAGTGTTTCGCTCTTAGCCATTCTTGGGTGTTTTTAGCTGTGTATTTTGGGTCATTATCCTGTTGCAAGACCCATGACCTGCTACTGAGACCAAGCTGTCTGACACTGGGCAGCACATTTCTCTCTAGAATACCTTGATAGTCTTGAGATTTCATTGTACCCTGCACAGATTCAAGACACCCTGTGCCAGATGTAGCAAAGCAGCCCCAGAACATAACAGAACCTCCTCCATGTTTCACAGTAGGGACAGTGTTCTTTTCTTGGTATGCTTCATTTTTGCGTCTGTGAACAAAGAGCTGATGTGCCTTGCCAAAAAGTTCCAGTTTTGTCTCGTCTGTCCATAGGACGTTCTCCCAGAAGCTTTGTGGCTTGTCAGCATGCAGTTTGGCAAATTCCAGTCTGGCTTTTTTATGATTTGTTTTCAACAGTGGTGTCCTCCTTGGTCGTCTCCCATGAAGTCCACTTTGGCTCAAACAACGATGGATGGTGCGATCTGACACTGATGTACCTTGACCTTGGAGTTCACCATGAATGTGTTTAGAGGTTGTTCTGGGCTCTTTTGTTACCATTTGTATTATCCGTCTCTTCCATTTTTCATCAAGTTTCCTCCTGCGGCCTCGTCCAGGGAAGTTGGCTACAGTCCCGTGGATCTTAAATTTCTGAATAATATGTGCAACTGTTGTCACAGGAACATCAAGCTGCTTGGAGATGGTCTTATAGCCTTTACCTTTAACATGCTTGTCTATAATTTTCTTTCTAATCTCCTGAGACAACTCTCTCCTTTGCTTCCTCTGGTCCATGTTTAGTGTGGTACACACCATGTCACCAAACAGCACAGTGACTACTTGTCATCCTTTAAATAGGCCGACTGACTGATTACAAGTTTGTAGACACCTGTGATGTTAATTAGAGGACACACCTTGGTTGAACATGTCCCTATGGTCACATTATTTTCAATCTTTTCTAGGGGTACCATCATTTTTGTCCAGGCCTGTTTCATGAGTTTGTTTTTTAAAGTACAGTAATTCTGTTGAACCACAATTCACATTGTCTGATTTTCATTGGTTAATTTTCATAGAGTTTTTATTTATTACCACTTTTGTCAAATTCAAGTTATTTCTGTGACCATTGTGGGTTTTTCTTTCACAGAGGGGAACCAACAATTTTGTCCAATAAAATGTAATAAATTTATGAGAATGGCTGAAAATTTATGCCAAAAAACATGGGAAATTTAGGGGAAACGTTGCAGTTTTATCAGGAAAAAAAATCCTGATAAATCTGCAAGGACAAAAGTCACAAGATCTCCTTAAAAGAAATGAAAAAAAAATGATAAAAAGCTGCAATTTCATTAGGAAACTGCCACAAATTTATGCGGAAAAGGGTCCCATTTTACCTGAAAAAGTAACGAATTTGAAAAAAAAAAAAAAAAGCCGATGCAAACTTGTAGCATAAATGTCAAAAATATAGCAAATCTTTAAAAAAAAAACCCATTAGTTTAATGAGGAAAACACAAATTTACAAAAAAAAAAAGTGAGTTTTTTTTCAAATGATTAAAAATTTTACCTGAAAAAAGTTGCAATTTTGTGAGTAACAGGGCAACAGATAAAAACAGCTGCAAATCATAAACCTTTAATCCAGATGTTGTCAGGCTAGGTATAATTTTGCTGTTTTACCTTTTGGTCTCAGACTTGGATATTTGACAGAAATTAGTGTGTCTTTGTGATGTGCAGGTTGCTGATTGCTGGTTTAAGGATTTGACTTGAACTAATTCTGGTGTATTTTTTTTACATCTAGTTTAGGAGACTCGTCCCGGGAAAACGAGACTGTGGTCCCACCTTCACCAAGAAGAGAAAAGTAAGTGAACCCCTTATAACGTTAAGCCATCTTAAAATGTTGTTTGTTGCACTGCTCTCACGGGTGGATATTTAACGTCACTGGTGTGTGTGTGTGTGTGTGTGTGTGTGTGGAATCAGAATATTTTCTCCAGAGTAAAGATTGAGGGGGACACTATAGGTAGTCGGAGCCTGATGCAAGATTGCATTTAAGGGCCCCGTTTTTGTAATGTGGAAGAGTTTAATCCCTTTAAAACAAAAACGTTATAAAAAACAAAGAAGCCTGTCCATCCTAAAAGAAGCCCGTCCCATCCAGCTACAATGATTATCGGCCAGTAGCACTGACCTCCATCATAATGAAGTGCTTTGAGCGGCTGGTCATGCAGAACATCAAGTCCATCATCCCTCCCTCCCTCAACCCATCTCAGTTTGCATACAGGTCAAACGGATCCACAGAAGATGCCATCTCTGCTGCTCTCCATCCAGCCCTCACCCACCATCCATCCATCCATCCATCCATCCATCCATCCATCCATCCATCTTCTGCCACTTTTCTGGAGGTCCTGGTCGCGGAGGTAGCAGTTGAAGCAGAGAAGCCCAGACTTTCCTCTCCCCAGCCACCTGCTCCAGCTCTTCAGAGAGGATACCAAGGCATTCCCAGACCAGCTGGGAGACAGAGTCTCTCCAGCGAGTCCTGGGTCTGCCCCGGGGTCTCCTCCCAGTGGGACGTGCCTGAAACACCTCAAGTGGGAGGCGTCCAGGAGGCATCCTGATCAGATGCTCAAACCACCTCAACTGATTCGTTTCAATGTGGAGGAGCAGCGGTTCTACTCTGAGCCTCTCCCGGATGACTGAGCTCCTCACCCTATCTCTGAGGGTGAGTCCAGCGATCCTACGGCGAAAGCTCATTTCAGCCGCTGCAGTCAAAAAACTACGTGCGAATGCTGTTCTTGGACTTCAGTTCAGCATTCAACACAATCATCCCTCAGCACCTAGTACAAAAACTCAGCCACTTGGGACTCAAAACCTCTCTCTGTAACTGGGTGCTGGACTTTCTCACAGGGAGGCCACAGAACTTGCAAGTTGGCAGCAACACCTCCAAGACCATCACACTGCGCGCAGGGGCCCCACAAGGGTGCTTGCTCAGCCCACTGCTCTTCACCCAGCTGACCCATGACTGTGTACCAGCCTACAGTACCAGCCACATCATCAAGTTTGCGGACGACATGACGGTGGTGGGCCTCATCACCAACGATGAGGAGGCTAACTACAGAAATGAGGTGAGCCAACTGGTCCAGTAGTGTAAAGACAATAATCTCTTCCTGTACCAAGGAGATTGTGGTTGACTTCAAGAGGGGACACACACTGCATCCCAGCTGAGTAGCACCAAGTTCCTGGAGGTGCACATCTCTGAGGACCTCTCCTGGTCCAACAACACCACATCAGTGGCCAAGAAGGCTCAAACTCGCCTCCATTTTCTCCTCAAACTGAGGAGAGCATGAGTCCCACCCCCATCATGAGCTCATTCTACTGGGGCACCATTGAGAGCATCCTCACCAGCTGCATCACGGTGTGGTATGGAAGCTGCACTGCCTCCTGCCGGAAGACTCTACAACACACAGTGAAAGCAGCCAGCAAGATCATCGATGCTCCTCTGCCCCCCCACCCCCACCCCGACATCTACCACACCCGCCTCACCCACAGAGCCATCAACCTCGCAGGTGACACCTCCCACCCCTCACACTCCCTCTTCAGCCCCCTGCCCTCTGGGAGAAGGTACCGGAGCCTCTGGGCCCACTCTACAAGACTGCTAAACAGCTTTGTTCACCAGGCCATCAGGACCCTGAACTCTGCCCCACTTCCTCTCACCCCCCTGCCCCTGCCCCTGGACCGTAACGCACTCACCCACACAATAACTACCTCAGCTGTTGGCACAGAAAGACACACCAACAGTAATACATCTGCTGCTGTATGTCTCTGCATCTTACTGCAATCATTTTCACAAATGCCATACCTGCGATCTGTGATTGCAATACTGATCATGCGCGGACCAATCTGTCACTGTCTGCACCCCCGTTACTGCATTGAACTTGAAATTTACTGGTATTACAGTGTACTGTACATAGGATTGCTGTGTTTTTACCTTTATTTGCACTACGGGTAGCATTACTGTACATCGATTGTTGTTTCATCCTTATTCCTTCTCGTCTTATATTGCACTCACCACTGAGAGAAACAGCATTTCAATTCTACTGTCTGTCCTGTACATATAGAAGTATTGACAAAAATCTTTGAACAAACTCGAGTCATTGTCTGGAAGAGAGAAAATTTAAGGTGTTACACAGAACAAATTAAAAAGAAAAAGTCACAGATTTACAACAAAAAAGTTGCAGATGTATAATGTAAAAATTGGTGAATTTATGAGAAAAAATGGCAAATTCATGTGAAAATAGTTGAAAATTTACAAGAAAAGTCACAATTTGATTTTAAAAAGTTGCATGTTTTAAAAAAAATTGATGAGAAAAAAGTTGCAAATTTCTGATAAAGTGGTAAATTCATGTTAAATTGGCAAATTTACAAAAAAAATCACAATTTGATTAAAAAAGTTGCAACTTTACAACAAAAGGTAGCAAATTTATGAAAAAAAAATCCCAATTTGATCATGAATAGCTGCAACTTTACAACAAAGAAGCATATTTATGAGGGGAAAAAGTAGCAAATTACAAGAAAATGGTAACAGTTTTTATCCCCCGCCAGTTGAAGCCCAAAGGGGGATTATGTTATGGGTCAGTCCATCCGTCCCACTTTTGTGAAATCAACTCCTCTTACAGTTTTGTTCCGATTGTTTTGAAACTCGGTGCCATGGTTTCATATACTCTGATGATGCACATATTGCAGTTTCACTCTGATATGATGACCCTGAGGTCAGAGGTCAGATTTTCTCTAAATTTTCTAAACACAATAACTGCTGAAAGAAATGATGTAGGCTTTTCAAATCAATACAGTAGTTGTATCTAATACACATCTTGGACGACTTGCACCCTAACCTGACTATGGGTTTGGGGCCAAGGAGTCAAAGTTAACATTGCAGTTGCGCTATGGTAAATGGTACATTTACTATTACTATAAAACAAGTAAAGCTAGGGCCACCAAACCTGGTCCACAGGTTCACCTTGGGATCCTGACTGCTAACTATGGGTTTGGGGTCAAAAGGTCAAAGGTCAAGGTAAACATTCCCGATTCCTTATTACTGTACAATGAGTAAAGTTAGGGTCACCGAACGTGGTGCACAGGTTCATCCTGTGACCCTGAAGTGTGACTGTGGTTTTGAGATTGCAAGGTCAAAAGTCAACATCAAAATGGCTTGTAAACTATATCTCGGCAACAAAGAAAGCTCGGGTCACCAAACCTGGTACACAGGTTCACGTTGAGACCGTAACCTCGGAGTACAGGTTTGGGATCCAAAGGTCAAGGTTGGCACTCCCTATGCCCTCTTGCTGTAGAGCGTGTGAAGCTTTCTCGGGTCATCAAGCTTGCTACACAGGTTCACCTCGAGATCCTGACCTACAGCTATGGGTTGTATACTTTTTTGTATATTCATGGATGGTGGGCTTATCATATTTTGATTCTCCCACGGTCATCTGTCTATAAATGCAATAAATCTGTGTGTGTCTGTCTGTCTGTCTGTTCCACACATATCTCTTGAACCGTTCGTCAGACTGGCCTCAGATTTTAAACGTGGTTACCTGAGGTTACAAGGATGTGCATCCCTGAATATGGAGTCGCTCAATCAAAATGTTTTTATCAATAAAAGTTTAGCCACCGCTCTGTGACCACTCTCTGTGTCTTCATGTCCTGACTTCAAGAAGTGTGGGCGAGGTTTTGGATTGACTCTGTGCTCGTTGGACAATACGTGGCATCACGACCACACTGATTGGATAACACACACCATCACAGCCTGTCAGTCACCACAGCGCTTCACAAAGATTTTATAAGTGCTTTGCTGCTGAGGTTACGAGGGTGTGCATCCCCGAGTATGGAGTTGCTCAGTCAATATATATATCATAAAGTTGCTGTGATTGATAATTCGGCATGGAGAACACAAGGGGGACCCGTGGTGCCGCAAAGGACATCACTGGCACACGGGTAAAGCAGCAGCCGAGACTGCCGTTAACCGGGCATCACTGGTGTCTGACGGGGTGCTCCATGATCGTTCGCGGGGAGGCACACTCAGCCTGTCTGGTCAGTGGTAAACGACAGTCCCGACTGCTGCTTCACTGTGGAGCGGAATGGCCAGATAAACTGCATATTACATGCGGACACATATGCACGCTTTGACTAACCGACAACAAGACGCAAAAATGTCCAAATAATGAAATAAATCATTTTTATTTAAATACTTACAGACAAATGGGCAACACTGATGCAAAACTTACAGCCAAATGGCTCATTCTCGTGTGTGTGTGTGTGTGTGTGTGTGCGTGTGTGTGTGTGGTGATGGGATCGGTGCTGTATGTCGATGCCCTGAATTTCCCTCTGGGGATCAATAAAGTATACAAGATACTAAATAAATAATGTTCAGCATTTTGTACTTGTAATATTGCTAAAATATAAAAGGATGCAATACAGTGGGTCTCAAATATTTGTAAATGTGTCCTGTTATAGTACTGCATGAGTTTATTGACGATAGACTAGAAACTAAATTATAATGTCTGAACAACTCCCATTCCCCAAAGTGCAACATACATTTATGAATATACAGTAAATCATAAAAGATCACACAAATAAGTGAGCTGACAAAAAAATAAACAAGCGGTTCTTAGTGGCTAATATTGCATGTCCCATTCATTTTCAATTATTCTGTAATTAATATTCACACAGTCAAATCTCAGTTCAGTCCCTTTCATATTTGTCAAAGTCTAACATGTGATTGCCTACATATAGGCTCCACTTCTGTATTCCACCTTCAAACACAGCCTACATTTGGGCCTGTAAAGCCTGATTGGGCTACCTGTTTCACAGGAATACGTGCTTTCTGCGGGCATGCACTAGTTACAGTGGAGTAAAAAAGTATTTAGTCAGCCACCATTTGTGCAAGTTCTCCCACTTAAAAGATGAGAAGTCTCCAATTTTCATCATAGGTATACCTCAACTATGAGAGACAAAATGAGAAAAAAAATCCAGAAAATCACATTGTCTGATTTTTAAAGAATTTATTTGCAAATTATGGTGGAAAATAAGTATTTGGTCAATAACAAAAGTTCATCTCAGTACTTTGTTATATACCCTTTGTTGGCAATGACAGAGGTCAAACGTTTTCTGTAAGTCTTCACAAGGTTTTCACACACTGTTGCTGGTATTTTGGCCCATTCCTCCATGCAGATCTCCTCTAGAGCAGTGATGTTTTGGGGCTGTCGCTTGGCAACACGGACTTTCAACTCCCTCCAATGATTTTCTATGGGGTTGAGATCTGGAGACTGGCTAGGCCACTCCAGGACCTTGAAATGCTTCTTACGAAGCCACTCCTTCATTGCCCGGGCGGTGTGTTTGGGATCATTGTCATGCTGAAAGACCCAGCCATGTTTCATCTTCAATGCCCTTGCTGATGGAAGGAGGTTTTCACTCAAAATCTCACGATACATGGCCCCATTCATTCTTTCCTTTACACGGATCAGTCGTCCTGGTCCCTTTGCAGAAAAACAGCCCCAAAGCATGATGCTTCCACCCCCATGCTTCACAGTAGGTATGGTGTTCTTTCTCCTCCAAACACGACAAGTTGAGTTTTTACCAGAAAGTTGTATTTTGGTTTCATCTGACCATATGACATTCTCCCAGTCCTCTTCTGGATCATCCAAATGAATTTGCTCAAATGCAAATGGGTTTGTATAAGGTCAGACCTAAGAGCATCACTCCTTTTGGACTCCGTATAGAACCTCACCTGGTAAAACTAAACCCTGATATAAGCAAGGTAGCACAGACACAGTTTTGTCCCATTCCACCATGGAGTTTAAGGAAACCCAATATAATTCTGGATCTGAGCCAGAACAAAAAGAAAGACACTCACCCAAATGTGTACCAGCAGCAGATCTTGGACATAAAATGCCGTTTTCCTCACCATATTTCCATATACAGTGGTACCTCTACTTACGAACGTCTCTACATACGGAATTTTCAGGTTACGAGACGCCTCAACGGGAAAATATTGCCTCTAGTTACGAATGAAATTTCAGGATACGAAAGGCAAAAAAGTACGCGCTCCTCGCAGCTTCCGTAGTTTACCGAACGTAAACATACCTGTAGCTGCTCTGCCATTGGCTATCGCCTAGCATCTTCCTGGTATCCCATTGGCCACCAAGTTTTTTTTTTTTTTTTCCAAAACTTTATGCGTTTGGTTGATCTCGCCAAAGAATATGGCCGTAATACATCAACGATCAGCACGGTATTAAAACTAACTAACTAACTAACTAACCTGCACTTATATAGCGCTTTTCTAGTCACAAAGACCACTCAAAGCGCTTTCATTAATACTAACCCTCTATTCTAGGGGCCTATAGGAAACAAATATCTAGGGACAATTTAGAACAGCCAATTAACCTAACATGCATGTTTTTGGCATGTGGGAGGAAACCGGAGAAATCCCGGAGTAAACCCACGCAACACGGGGAGAACATGCAAACTCCACACAGATCACTGTTGGTCGGGGGCTGGGATCGAACCCACGATCCCACGATCCCCACAATCCCCCGGCCAAGGGTAAACTGTGCTGCCGCAGTGCTAACCACTGCGCCACCGTGCAGCCACCACTGCGCCACCGTTTTATTAAAACAAAACGAAGCACTTACAAGCCGACAAAAGCAAACATCCTTGGATCAGAACATGAACCAAAGAAGGCAAAAGGTGACGACGTCGACGACGATAGCAGTTAAAGGGTAAATGAACATAATTTTTATTATTCTTTCTCTTTTATTATTCTCTTTTATTATTCTTTCTCTCATTTTAAACTCTCATTTTATGTTTATTGTGCAGTAATCTAATTGTAACATGTATTTGTTACATGTTTTGATGCGTTTTTATGATTTATAAAAAATTTATGCCCGAATTTTGGGGGCTTGGAACGGATTACGGCATTTACATGTAAAACGCGCCTCTACTTACGAATTTTTCACGTTACGAGAATTCTTCCGGAACGAATTAAATTCGTAAGTAGAGGTACCACTGTACTCGGATGGATCTAAAGTAGATGGCTCAGTCTCTGCTGCAATTGTCACCAGGCACAATCAGTATGGTTTGCGGATTCCCAAACAATGTTCAATTTTTACAGCAGAGGCTCGTGCTTTGCTTCTAGCGTTGGAACACATTGAGAGAACCAAACAACAGAGCTCCTTGATTTTTACTGACTCCAGATCTTGTCTTCAGGCACTTGGGTTTTTAAAGACTGATCACCCCATTATTGTCCAGATTTTAGAGAAACTAGGTTTTTCACAGAAACATAATGTTAATATCATCTTTTGTTGGATCCCCAGCCATGTTGGCCTGTCAGGTAACGAGCAGGCAGACATTGCTGCCAAGAGAGCCCTTACCCAAGAAGTCACTCAATGCCAGATCCCAGCCTCAGACCTCAGGCCTCTAATAACCTCCTATGTTTTAAAGAAGTGGCAGACTGAATGGGACACATGTACTGCAAATAAACTGCATGATATTAAACTTCCATAAGCCATAGACATTTGCATCACTTTCAAAATCGACATGACGAGGTAGTGTACACTAGATGTCGTATTGGCCACTCTAGGCTTACGCACAGCTTTTTATTAAAAGGTGAAGCACCACCATCTTGTCAGTTTTGCGGAGGTTTTTTATCAATAAAGCACATTTTACTTGACTGTCCTGCTCTTATGACAGCAAGACAACGTTTTTATACTCAAAAGTCACTGAAGGATATTTTTAATATGGCACCACCAAAGAAAATTTTAGGGTTTTTAGCACATGTGCATCTGAAGCATCTTATTTAATTTTTCTGTTTTATTGTATGTACATATGTATCTCACTGTATTTATTGATTCTTTCATTTATCATACTGTCTATATAATTAACTCCATTTTCTTATTGGCTCTAATTTTGCCATGAAATAGCCATAGATGCTGACATGGCACTAAACAAGAACACTCACTCACTCACATGTCACCCCCCCCTTGATTTACACCTGTGGCCACACTGCCTTCTTGCTTTCTGACATTTCCGTTGTAACCCCCTGCAGGACTCCAGAGCGAGCACGGGAACCCGAAGCGCCCCAGAACACGGCGGGGCTCCCCAGGGAAGACGAGGAGGACGCGGCGGAGGAAGACGAGGAGCTGCTCATGGTCCCCCAGGTCAAAGTGGCAGAAGACGGCACGCTCATCATCGACGAGGAGAGGTAACTGAAGATTGGCACGTCACGTGACTTTGCTCTGTAGACGATGGAGGTTAATCGTTTTGTCTCTTCCTGTGTCCTCAGCTTAACGGTGGAAGTCCAACGAGCCAAAGGGCCAAACCCGGCAGATGATCGAGACCCCATCTTCGAGCGTGGCTCTACTACGACCTACTCGAGTTTTAGGAAGTGGAAGCACACGCCACGCTGGTCCAGTGAAGGTAGAGTTAATAGAGAAGAGAAAACACTCATGTGATATTGTGCATGTCCACATTTTCCTGCTGGATCAGGGGTCGGCAGCCTGTGCTACACAAAGAGCCACTGTGAGTGATTTTTGTATTAAAAAAAAATCTGAGCCTAAAAACTGCAGTAAAAGCAGAGTTACGACTACAGTCTGACCTGACGGCATCAGGATTGAGAGATTTTGCTGATAAATTTGCACCTTTTTAAAAAATATAATTTAAAAAAAAAAATTTTTCTCACAAAATTGCTACTTTTCTCGTCAATTTTTGATTTTTTTGCAAAATTTTTTTTTTCCTTGCAAAATTGTGTAGGCATTTTCGTCATTCAACTTTGTTTTTTATTTTTTTATTTTTTTTCCAAAATTTGTTACTATATTTTTGGCATAAATATGTTTTGCTATTTTCCTAAAAAATTGGCATATTTTTCATTGCAAATTTAATACCTTTATCAAGTAAAATTGAAGACTTTTTCCCATGTAAATTTGTGATTATTATTCCATATAATTTCCTATTTTTTTGGCATAATCTTCTGCTTTTTTCATAAGATTCTTATCTGATTGTTACCCTTTTTAGGTAAAAAATGCTGCCCTTTTTCATAGAAATTTCCAGCTGTTTTCTATTAAAACTGAAGCTTTTTCTGGTACATTTCTAACTTTTTTCTTACCAATTTGTGTTTGTTTTCCCTCATAAAAATACAACATCTTCCCTAAATTTTGAGTATTTTTGGCATAAATTCTCAGCTGTTCTAAATAAATTATTATATTTTTCCAAATTAATTAAATTAATCAATTAATTGATTTTCTTAGTACCTTTTATGGGTAAAACTGCAGCATTTCTTACATAAATTTCTTACATTTTTCTCATAAAACTCCCAACTTTTTTCAGTGAATTTATGACTTCTTTGCCAGAGTTTTTGTGACTTTTTTTTGTAAATTTGTCAATATGTTTTCCTCAGAAAATTGCCAAAAATCTTCCCTAAATTTGAGAGATTTTCAGGTTTTCTTATTTTCTGTTTTTTAGGATATTTTTCCCGTGAATGTGCAACTTTTTCTGGTAAATTTATACCTTTGTTCCTTGGAAATTTCTTAGTCTTTTCCCTCCCAAGGCGTCAGGGAGCCACTATCTGTGGGCAAAAGAGCCACATGTTGCAGTCCCCTGTGCTAGATGGAGCTTTGATGGTGCCCATCACCTGTTAGCTGTGCATCATTTGTTTTCTGGGGGTCGGGGGTTGTAAGCTGCCAAGTCTGTAAGTCAGGATTGTTTTGACACGTCCCACTAGGGATGAGCAATATTGCCTAAAAATGATATCACGATATTTCTGTGAATTTTTATGATAGCGATATTTTCCGTGATATTGCGGAATACATTTTTTTTAATTCATGCGAAAACTACAGTTTCACAGGCCAACATTATTTACCTTCAACATATCAGGGATGGCAATTTTCCGCCGATCCGCGGATTTCCGCGGATTTATGATTTTAGCAAAAATTAATATGATTACAAAAGCGCTCGGCGCTTCCCTGAGTGACAGTCTCCCGCGATAACCCGGATGTTATGTACTCATGCTACTGCTGTAAACGGCCCTGCGATTGGATAGTTGGAAATGATTGGACCAATCAAATGGCTCGTTGTTGCTTTGTCAAAAAAAGTCATGGCTGCTGGAGCAGGTGGCTGGGGAGAGGGAAGTCTGGGCTTCTCTGCTTGAACTGCTGCCTCCGTGACCCGGACCTCCGGAAAAGCGGTAGAAGATGGAAGATGGATGGTAAGGTACCTTATTGTCACCGATTTTAGCGAAAATCAACACAATACATTAGCGCTCTGCGTTTTCCCGGGTGAGTTTCCCGCGATAAACCCGGATGTTATGTGTAAACAGCCCTGCGATTGGATAGTTGCAAATTTGGACCAATGAAATGGCTCGTTGTATGCTTTGTCATCGGTGTGTTGGCGTTGGAATTTTGAGCTTTCGGTAATATTTTCAGCGGAATTATGAAATTTTTATCGAAGGATCAGGAGTCATCAGTGGCAGAAATAGAAGTGTCAAAAAGTTCCGATGGAATTGGCTTGAGAGAAAAGTGACGGTAAAAGTGAAAATTGGCTCAAAGTTTGACGAGGTAACAGAAACACTCGGACAATTTTTGAAGAAACCAGACGTGGCAGGAAAAGCTTTTTGTGTGTATTGTAAAGAGCTGATTAACTATGGATCGCGTGGATGTGTGGCGCTGTCAGACCATGCATCAAAAGTGAAAAACCATGCCCACTACCTTGCCATTCGGCGGAGCAACTATTCTTTGGGATCAATGTTTTTGAAACAATCTTCCACAGTAGATAAAGCAGTCAAAGATGTCACACACTGGGGGACTTTGGCATAGATAAAATTAACTGATTTTGATTTGATCAAGTGTTAAAGCATGTGATGGATAATGCTTGTTGGAATATTTTAGGAATGCTATCTTCTTGGAACATAAGTCAATATTATACAGTAATAAGTGGCATTCAGCTGTTTGTTTTATGTCATTTAAGCACAGTTCTGGTACTTAAAAATCATAAAAACCCAGGAGCTTCGGGGGGCTTGCGTCTGCGTCCCCCAGACCCCCTGCTAAATTTTCAGATAATTTCCCCAACCCCAAATCACATCACTGGTTCGTGTTGGAATTCTGAGCTTTCGGTATTGTTTTCAGCGGAATTATGAGATTTTTATCGAAGGATCAGGAGTCATCAGTGCTAGAAATAGACAAAAGTGTCAAAAATAAGTTCCGATGGAATTGGCTTGAGAGAAAAGTGACAGTAAAGGTGAAAATTGGCTCAAAGTTTGACGAGGTAACAGAAACACTCGGACAATTTCTGAAGAAACCAGAAAAGGAGATGAAGTTCAAAGTTCAGAGACTGACACAGCTTGCTGCCAAAAGGAAGAAAGTTTCACATTAGAAGTGACTTGGTGACCAGTGTAAATATTGTAATAAACTCTTATAGAACTGTTAAATATGTTGGACTAAAGACAGTGAGACAACATTGAAGAAAAAGTAAGTTAACTTTTCATTAAATTGAATGATTTATCTAAGTCTAGTATTTCATTTTTTTTAAATCATTTTTTTCAGTCTAAATTACTTCTGTTTTACTGAAAACCTCCCAGCTTCAGGGGGGCTGTGCCCCCCCCCCCCCGGCCCCCCATAAGTCAATCGACCAAATTAGATTTCAGCTGAAATCAGAATTTCCTGTTGCCATCCCTGACATATTCAGAAACTAGAAAAGCACTCAGAGCGCAAGGAGCAAAGGCTCCTTCCGTCTCTCATGGATCACCTCCAAAATGGTTTCCTATGTAGGCCTAGAGCCACTTGTGGTGAAAACTGCATCAAAGTCTGTCCATTAGTTTTGGAGTATTGTTGCTAACACACTGTGAGAAGATAAGGGCCTTGGCTGAGGTGTGCATTCTCGGATCATCGCCAAAATGTAATGGGTTTCTCTCTAGTCCAAGAACCACCTCTGGTGATAATTTCATCCAAATCCATCCAGTAGTTTTTGTGTAATCCTGCTGCACAAATACAGACAAAGCCCTTGGTGGAGGTATGCACTCTCAGATCATCACCAAAATCTAATCATCTATTTCTCATGCCGTTACACACCTTTGCTGAAAATTTCATCAAAATCCGTTCATAGCTTTTTGAGTAATGTTGCTAACAGTCAAACCAACAGACAAACAAACGGCACTGGAAGCATTAGCTCCTCCCTTGGCGGAGGTAAAAACAAAACAAAAACTCTTTATTCCTCCCATTTATAAATGGGAGAAATAAGGTAGTTGAATAAAATCAGGTAGTTGAACAAAATAAAGATGAAGCTTGCCAAAACGGGATGAAAATACAGACTTTGAGCAGAATATCGTCCGATGTTAACAGCGTTTCGGTGGTGTTGGTGACGTACGGAAAAAATGCAGGCAGATTATCCACATTGCTGCACTGTTTTTGTTTTTGTTTTTTTTTTAAAACGTGGCAGCAGTCTGAAAGAGAAAGTGAAACTTAAATATCTCCACTCAACTGGATGCAAAAAGAGCAGCACCTTCCCGCAACATTTTTGTTTTGCCGTTACACGTAACTTCCATTGGCAGCGTTGTGACATCGTCACGCAGCAGACCCCAAATATCAACGATATTTGTTTTTACACCAGTATCAACATTTATACTGGTGTTATCGTGGACGATGCGATATGGCACACCCCTACTTCCCACAGATACTCAAATCAGTAACTTTGTTTCCACTGCAGGAACCAATTTTAGGGGACAGTAATTTGGGAAAGGGCCTTATCTGGTCCTCTAAGTGCAGAAATGAGTAAATGAAATGAAGTTGTTTTGTGATTGTAGAGAGGAACTGATTGATTTAGGCTGGGTGTCCACTGACAGCTTTTTTGTTTCTACTGCAAGCTCTCTAGACCAGTGTTTTTCAACCAGAGGTCCCTGGAGCATCCAGTAGTGGTGTGCCATATCATATCGTTCACAAGAATACCGGTATAAGTTTTGATCCCGGTGTAAAAATGAATATCGCGATATTTGGAGTCTGCTGCGTGACGATGTCACACCACATACAGTGCATCCGGAAAGTATTCACAGCGCTTCACTTTTTCCATGTTTTGTTATGTTACAACCTTATTCCAAAATGGATTAAATTCATTTTTTTCCCTCAAAATTCTACACAAAATACCCCATAATGACAAGGTGGAAAAAAGTTTTTGAGATTTTTGCAAATTTATTAAAAATAAAAAACTTAACCACTTGCACTCCATTGTTCCTCGGGCGGGCAAGTCTCTGCGTTCTAGGGCGCACGAGGGTGCACGAGAGCGCCCTCGTGCGCGCTTGGACACATGACGCATGATGGTGGTGATGGTGATGTAGTGGCGTCCAAGCGCCACTCAAAAAAAAAACTGCAGAGACAGCCGCGAACAGATTAGTTCATCTGATTGACCTCTCATTCGACTAATAAGAGCCTTGAATTGGGTTTCTGAAACCTTGAAGAGCTAATGAATGAAAATCTAGGAAGGAGGACCCGCCTACTGTGAACGCAGGAGCCAATTGAAGCACAGAAATTCAGGCTGGGTGAAGAGAGATTTACTGTTGCAACAGATGAAAACAAAGGACGCTGGACGAATCTACTACAGACCCAGGCTCACCCAGCAGCATGGAGAACACCCACAAGTGGGACCTGCACTCATTCCAGCAGAATAGACGGAGGCCGACGACAAAAGTCGTAAATCATTCGCCAAAACGGCAATAATGGAATTATGTTTTGATCGGGATCCACGAGCGGAGCAGCGTCGCGTTCGTCTGACAATGGGGGAAGAGATGTTCGCCACGACTCTGCTGCTTTGAAGAGGTAAGGTGTTATAAGCTAAATTATTATTTATCCCTGAAAACTGTAATCCAAAAATGACTTTTGACCGATCGGTAAATTACAACTGTACTGCGCACGAAGTACGAAGTGCGTGCGCCGCGATAAACGGTTCATTTGCCGTGTTCGGACCGTGAACGCGCCCCCCCCCCCCCCCCCCGCTGCAGAAGAGGAGCGGGGGGGGGTGTTCACGGTCCGAACGCCCCCCGGTCCGCGGGGGGAAGCATATGAGTCTATTCCATCATGTAGCGATGGCCCTCTTCTGTAGCAAGGGGGGGGGGGCCACTGTGAAAACATGCAAGGAGTGTAATCCGTCATGTAGCGAGGGCCGAACTCGGTCCTTGGTAGCGGGGGGGGGGGGACGAACCCCCGCCCACACACACACAGACACAGCCCTGAGTGTGACCTTTCATTAGAGCCTAAAATGAAGATTCTACATTGAATTATTCAAAAGTTACAGACGTTTTTCCAAACTCTGCCATTTGGCACAATTTGGCACAGTTCCAAAACGCCTGGGAACAGCCTGAGAACAAAGCTGTGTAAAATATTCATTTTTTGTGGTATTGTTACCAAATTTGGATCTCAGCTGGATAACACTTGGTTCTACATTTCTGTTGCATTTTCCAGCCGGATCGGACAGCTGTGTGTTATTTACAAGCATTTGTATCCAAAAAAACACTGTCCAATTTTTTTTTTCTTCAAGTTCAGTATGTTTAGATGACTGTAACTCAGTGGCCGGAGCACGTAGAGAGATTATGTTTTTTTTGCCCAAAAATTCAAAGTGTTTTCTTTTAAATGAGACCAACCCCATGAAGATGCTGCAGAGGGTTGAATAACAGCTTTCGATTTACTTTGGGCACGTTATTTTTTGGCATTTTTAGGAAAATTGCCCGGAGTGCAAGTGGTTAAGAAATCACATGTCCGTAAGTATTCACAGCCTTTGCCATGAAGCTCAAATTTGAGCTCAGGTGCAATGCAGGTAAAGTGATTCAGCATAAAACCCGACCTCTGTGTTCAGTTATTATGTTATTTTCTTGTAATATTTGATACAGAAATAAAAAAAAAATATTTTAAACTAATTCTGAACTGCTGTTCATAAAATGGAGAAATAAGAGTTTTTGTTTTCCTGAATATGTTGAAAGTAAATAATGCTGGCCTGTGAAACTGTCCTTTTTGCATAAATTTAAAAGAAAGAAAAAGCCCTGTATTCTGTAATATCATGAAAAATGTTATCGTGGAAATTACAGAAATATTGTGATGTCATGGATCGTCACCTTATCGTGGTGGGGGTTTGCGTACCCCAGTGATCCCAGGAGCTATGTTGTCCGGGGCAATTTGCCTCTGATAGGGTCACCCAAGACAAACTGGTCCTGGGTGAAGGGCCAGACTAAGAACGATCCAACAGACTCTCATGATAAATTCTAGATCAAGGATTCAGTGTACCCCGCCCGGTATGGGGTTACCGGGGCCCCACCCTGGAGCCAGGGCTGGGGGAGGGGCTTGATGGCTAGCGTCTGGTGGCCGGGTTTCCACCCATGGGACCCGGCCAGGCTCAGCCCGAAGGAGTTACATGGGTCTGCCCTCCAGTGGGCTCACCACCTGCAGGAGGGATCATGGGGGTCCGGTGCTATGTGGATTAGGTGCCGGTCAAAGGTGGAGACCTTGGCGGACTGATCCCAAGCTTTCTAAACTGGCTTTTGGTAAGTGGAATGTCACCTCTCTGGTGGGGAAGGAGCCTGAGCTGGTGTACGAGGTCGAGAGATACCGGCTAGATATAGTCGGCCTCACCTCAACACACAGCTCCGGTTCCGGAACCAGTCTCCTGGAGAGGGGCTGGAGCTTGGCCTTTTCTGGAGTTTCCCCGGGCGAGAGGCGACGAGCAGGGGTGGGTATTTTTGTATCCCCCCGCCTTGCTGCCTCTATATTGGAGTTTTCCCCCGTGGATGAAAGGATTGCTTCCCTGCGCCTTCGGGCTGGGAAACGGGTCCTGACCATCATTTGTGCCTATGCACCAAATGATGTTTCAGAGTACCCACCCTTTTTGGAGTCTGTGACTGGGGTGCTGGAGGGTGCTCCTCTTGGAGACTCCATTGTCCTTCTGGGGGACTCCAATGCGCATGTGGGCAACGACAGTGAAACCTGGAGGGGGGTGATTGGGAGGAGCAGCCTGCCCGATCTGAACCTGAGTGGTGGTCAGTTATTGGACTTCTGTGCTAACCACAGTTTGTCCATAACAAACACCATGTTCACACATAAGGGTGTCCATAGACTGGAGCATGTTCACCTCTCAGGCTACCTGTGGCTCCCACATAAACATCAACTCTTACACCCACTCAGTCCTGGACCATATCAACACCACTATTGACAGTGTCACCACGGAAAGACAGATCACCACGTACCCAAATCAGAAGCCGTGGATGAACAGAGAAGTGGGGCTTCTGCTAAAAGCACGTAACAATGCCTTTAGATCTGGTGATGCACAGGCCTACAGTTCATCCAGGGCAGATCTGAAGAGGGGCATCAAGAAGGCCAAGCACAGCTACAAGCTGAAGGTGGAGGAACATTTTGGGGACTCTGACCCCCGACGTATGTGGCAGGGCATTCAAGCCATCTCTGATTATAAGCCCAGCAACTCCATACCTATAGCCATGACTGTGCCCTTTCTCAATGAGCTAAATGACTTCTATGCTCGTTTTGACAAGGACAACAACGAAAAGAACATCAATTTCCCACCCTCTGATGACCTCCATCACCTCACACTCACCCACACCGACGTCCGTAACGCACTGAGTCATGTCAACGTACGTAAGGCTGCTGGCCCTGATGGCATTCCTGGGCGTGTGCTGAGGGCATGCGCTGAGCAGCTGGCAGGGGTCTTCACAGACATCTTCAATCTGTCCCTGGCCCAGGCCGTGGTACCAGCGTGCTTCAAGACCACTTCAATAGTACCAGTGCCGAAACATTCAACACCATCGTGCCTAAATGACTATCGCCCTGTGGCACTGACGCCCATAGTCATGAAGTGCTTTGAGCGACTGGTCTTGGCATAGCTCAAAAAAGGCCTGCCCCCTACACTGGACCCTCATCAGTTCGCCTACCGGAGCAACAGGAGTACAGAGGATGCGGTTTCTACAGCGCTGCACTATGTATTCTCACACCTGGATGACAAGAACACCTAGGCAAGAATGCTGTTTGTTGACTTCAGCTCAGCATTCAACACAGTTATCCCCTCCAAGTTGCTCACTAAACTTGGGGACCTGGGAATCAGTACCTCCACCTGCAACTGGATCATGGATTTTCTGACCAACAGACCCCAGCATGTTAGGTCAGGCCCCAACTGTTCTTCCGTCATCATACTCAACACTGGTGTACCACAGGGCTGTGTGCTCAGCCCATTCCTCTACTCCCTCTACACCCATGACTGCAGGCCTATGTATGGATCCAATTCCATCATAAAGTTCGCAGATGACACCACGGTGATTGGACTCATCAGGGACAACGACGAGTCAGATTACAGGGCAGAGGTTGAGCACTTGGCTACTTGGTGCGCTGACAATAACCTGCTCCTTAACACCAGCAAAACCAAGGAGCTCATAGTGGACTACAGGAAGGAGAGGGAAGAGACACATGACCCCATCCATATCAATGACATAGCTGTTGAACGTGTCCCCAGCTTCAAATTCCTGGGGACCCACATCTCAGAGGACCTGTCCTGGTCAGTTAACACCACCAGCCTGATCAAGAAGGCCCATCAGCGCCTCTTCTTCTTGAGGACACTGAAGAAGAACCATCTGTCAACTGACATCCTGGGCAACTTCTACCGCTGCGTGATAGAGAGCACCCTGACCAACTGTATCACAGTCTGGTATGGGAGCTGCTCTGTCGCTGACCGCAAGGCGCTGCAGCGGGTGGTGAAAACCGCCCAACACATCACAGGGACTCCACTTCCGTTTATAGAGGACGTCTACAGGAAAAGATGTCTGCGCCGGGCACGCAGCATCCTTAGGGACTCCAACCATCCTGCTCATGGACTGTTCCAGCTTCTCCCCTCCAGAAGACGTTTCAGAAGCCTTCGGACTAGAACCAGCAGGTTTAGGAACAGTTTCTTTCCAACAGCTGTCACGTTATTGAACTTAGTTCCCCGCTGACTCTCTTACCATCATCTCTTACCATCCTCACCTGTACATAACTGCATAACTACATAACTACATCTAACTTATTGCACATTATTTGCACATAACAGTACTCTTAACTTTCTGCACTGCTGCATATATTTGCTTAAATTGCACATACTGTTAATTACCGTATATACTGCACTGCTGTCCTTTGCACTTCTGATTGGATGCTAAACTGTGTTTCGTTACCTTGTATTCATACATGTGTAATGACAATAAAGTTGAATCTAATCTATCTATCTAATCTATATGTGCACCAGGACACCCTAGGTCGCTGGTCGATGATCGATTTTGTTATTGTGTCATCAGACCTGCGACTGTATGTCTTGGACACTCGGGTAAAGAGAGGTGCAGAGCTGTCAACTAATCACCACCTGGTGGTCAGTTGGATCCGATGGCAGGGGAGGAAGCCATTCAGACCTGGTAGACCCAAACGTATAGTGAGGGTGTGCTGGGAACGTCTGACTGAGGCCCCTGTCCGGGAGGTCTTCAACTCCCACCTCCGGAAGAACTTCAGCCACATTCCGAGGGAGTCTGGAGACATGGAGTCTGAATGGGCCATGTTCTCCACCTCTGTTGTTGAAGCGGCGGCCCAGAGCTGCGGCCGCAAGGTGGTCGGCACATCTCGTGGTGGCAACCCCCGAACCAAGTGGTGGACACCAGTGGTGAGGGGGGCCATTAAACTGAAGAAGGAGTCCTATCAGCCTTGGTTGGCTTGTGGGACTTCCGAAGCAGCTGAGGTGTACCGACAGGCCAAGCGGAGTGCAGCTCGGGTGGTTGCTGAAGAAAAAACCCGGGTATGGGAGGAGTTCGGTGAGGCCATGGAACAAGACTTTCGGTCGGCCTCGAAGAGATTCTGGCAAACTGTCCGGCGGCTCAGGAGGGGAAAGCAGCTCCCTGTCCGCACTGTGTATGGTGCGGATGGGGTGCTGTTGACTTTGACTGGGGATATCGTCGGGCGGTGGAAGGAATACTTCGAGGATCTCCTCAATCCCACTGATGCGCCTTCCACAGAGGAAGCAGGGTTTGTGGGTGAGGGGGATGACTCGCCTATCACAGGGGTTGAGGTCGCCAAGGTGGTTAAAAATCTCCTTGGTGGCCGGGCCCCAGGGGTGGACGAGATTCGCCCTAAGTACCTAAAGGCCCTGGATGTTGTTGGGCTGTCATGGTTGACACGCCTCTGCAATATTGCGTGGAGGTTGGGGACAGTGCCTTCAGCATGGCAAACCGGGGTGGTGGTTCCTCTCTTCAAAAAAGGGGACCAGAGGGTTTGCTCCAACTTTAGAGGGATCACACTCCTCAGCCTCCCTGGGAAGGTCTATGCCAAGGTACTGGAGAGGAGAGTCTGGCCGTTGGGCGAACCTCGGATTCAGGAGGAGCAATGTGGTTTTTCTCCTGGTCATGGCACACCGGACCAGCTCTTGACCCTCTCAAGAATTCTCGAGGGTTCGTGGGAGTTTGCCCAACCAGTTTACATGTGTTTTGTGGACTTGCAGAAGGCATTTGACCTGCGTCCCTTGTGATTTTTTTTTGTGTGTGTGGGGGGTGCTTCGGGAGTATGGGGTATCGGGCTTGTTGTTAACCAGCTATTCAGTCTCTGTACGGCCATTGTGAGAGTTTGGTTCGTATTGCCAACACTCGGTCGGACTCATTCCCAGTGAGAGTTGGACTCCGCCAGGGCTGCCCTTTGTCACCAATCCTGTTCATAATTTTTATGGACAGGATTTCTAGGCGCAGCCAGGGAACAGAGGGTGTCATGCTTGGTGATGACAGGATCTCATCTCTGTTATTTGCAGATGATGTTGTCCTGTTGGCTTCATCCAGCAATGACCTACAGCTCTTGCTGGGACGGTTTGCTGCTGAGTGTGAAGCGGCTGGGATGAGAATCAGCACCTCCAAGTCCGAGTCCATGGTCCTCAGCCGGAAAAAGGTGGATTGTCCTCTCCGGGTTGGGGACAGGCTCCTGCCCCAAGTCGAGGAGTTTAAGTATCTTGGGGTCTTATTCACGAGTGAGGGGAAAATGGAGCGAGAGATTGACAGACGGATCGGAGCAGCATCTGCAGTGATGCGGACGTTGTACCGATCTGTTGTGGTGAAGAGGGAGCTTAGTTCTAAGGCAAAGCTGTCGATTTACCAGTCAATCTACGTTCCTACTCTCACCTATGGTCACGAGCTTTGGGTAATGACTGAAAGAACAAGATCACGGATACAAGCAGCTGAAATGAGCTTTCTCCAGAGGATTGCTGGACTCACCCTCAGAGATAGGGTGAGGGGCTCAGTCATCCAGGAGAGGCTCAGAGTAGAACCGTTGCTCCTCCACATTGAAAGGAGTCAGTTGAGGTGGTATGGGCATCTGATTAGGATGCCTCCTCGACGCCTCCCACTTGAGGTGTTTCGGGCACGTCCCACTGGGAGGAGACCCTGGGGCAGACCCAGGACTTGGTGAAGAGACTATGACTCCCAGCTGGTCTGGGAACGCCTTGGAATCCTCTCTGAAGAGCTGGAGCAGGTGGCTGGGGAGAGGTAAGTCTGGGCTTCTCTGCTTGAACTGCTGCCTCCGCGACCCGGACCTCCGGAAAAGCGGTAGAAGATGGATGGATTGTGATGTCATTTTTAGGACATATTGCCCACCCCTAGCGTCCAGGTTTCCATGGGAAATTGTCTGATTTCCCTTCTTAATTGGTCCCAAAAATTGCATGTAGTTTGCCATTGGTGTGCACCAGGGATGCCTGGTTGGAGGAAAAAAAAAAAAAAAACTGCTCT
The DNA here is from genome assembly GCA_020510985.1 of Pholidichthys leucotaenia. Taxonomy (NCBI): domain Eukaryota; kingdom Metazoa; phylum Chordata; class Actinopteri; order Cichliformes; family Pholidichthyidae; genus Pholidichthys; species Pholidichthys leucotaenia. The sequence continues at coordinate 24,160,580 of CM035850.1, forward strand.
AGACCCATTTTTCAGAGAGTTTGAGCACAGAAAAAAATGTCTGTGTCCTGTATCCTAGCAACAGATTGATCTGTCACTCATGGCCCCGCTGTATTGCTTTATTTTCATGTGTGCAGGCATGTAATAAACTCCCATTTAATCTTCAGATTAGCTTTTCATTCGTGCTGTTGGTTTATTGGAGAATTTGCCATGGATTTTCTTCATATTAATAAATGCCCCTTGTTGATCTGGTTAATGAATAAGGTGCAGAGTCAAAGATGCCTTTTCTGAGTATTCATTCTTGATCAAGCGGAAGATTTCATGCAGAAATGTTCAATCAAAATGGTGCGGGCAGATTTTATACCTTGAAACAATGATCATTCATGCTTTTATCTCGTCTCGCTTAGATTATTGTAATGCCGTTCTTATGTGTTTTAATAAAACTGCTGTTGCCCGCCTTCAGACAGTGTAAAATGCAGCAGCTCGGCTTTTAACCCGGACGAAGAAAAGGGAACACATTTCCCCAGCTTTATCGTCCCTTCATTGGTTGCCAGTTGCTTTTAGATTTCATTTTAAGATTTTAATTTTGACTTTTAGAGCTCTTAATGGCCAAGCCCCCTCATACATTTCAGCCCTCTTGACTCCTTATGCCACAACACGATCACTAAGCTCTTCAGACCAGAGACTCCTGGTGGTCCCTCGGACCAAGTTCAGAACCCGTGGAGATCGATCTTTCCAGGCCGCTGCACCACGGCTTTGGAACGCACTTCCCCTGTCCTCGTGCTGCCTTGAGTCTGTTGACTCTTTTAAGAAGGAGTTAAAAACTCATTTGTTCAGACAGGCTTTTAGCTCTCGTTGAATGGCTTTTATTTCTTCACTGTTTTCTCTTTTTATCCCTATTAATATGTATATTGTATCTTATTTCTATTGATTTTAATTTCTGGGTATTTGTAAATTTTAACTTGCTGTGAAGCACTTTGTGATGTATATCTGTGAAAAATGCTGCACAAATAAACTGCTTGCTTGCTACAAACAAAGATAATATGTTATGAGAGCGTTCTGTTCTCTGATGGCCGATACTGGATGTTGATATCTGCCTCCTCCTTTCACCAAAAAGTTCTCTTTTTTTTTTCCTTGGTACCCCAGGCTATTACGTTTTTAAACGCCTAATGTCTGCTGTGAGGTGTGTGTACTGTACTGTGTGTTTTTCTGTATGCCGTTTGTGTTTTATGTTGTTGTTGTGATGCTGCAGCGCAATAAATAAACGATTGGTTGATTGTGAGAGTACGAAGCCTAACTGTCTCCTGGGACTGACCTTAACCATTAAAAATATTAATGGTTTTATTGTTATCAGTGTAGACACCTCATCTCATAACCTGCACTATATTTTGCTTTGATGCCTTTTGTCGTATCTGTTTCTTATTTTGGTTTTTCCACAGAAACGGACATGTTCTTCCTGGCTGTCAGCATGGTGGGGACGGACTTCTCTATGATTTGTCAGCTGTTTCCACACAGAGCTCGCTCAGAGATAAAGGTCAGTGCAGATGTGACTGTTGGCATTTTCAGGAAAATACACTCTCAGATACTCGTTAAAGCCAAGAATCAGTCGTGCATTATGTTCTCATTTGTAACAGTATTTTCTTTACTTACAAAGACAACATGATTTATATGTTTATCTGTTTACTTATCTGCATTCTGATGACTTCAATTCAATTCAATTTTATCTATATAGCGCCATTTCACAACAACAGTCATCTCATAGCACTTTCAACTGTAGGGGGAACCCCCACAGTTGCAGAAAGACCCCAGCAATCAGGCGATCCCCTGTGAGTAAGCACTTGGTGATGGTGGAGAGGAAAAACTCCCTTTTAACAGGAAGAAACCTCCAGCAGAACCAGGCTCAGGGAGGGGCAGTCATCTGCTGCGACTGGCTGGGGGTGAGGGGACAGAGAAGATGAAAAGAACAGACATGTAGAGAGCAAACAGCACGATGGGGACTCAATCTATGGGAGAGAACAAACAGATGTTAATGACCAGCAAAAGAAAAAATATTTCATTGAGAGTGAAGAAAGGAGTGAGGCGCAGTGCATTATTGGAGGTCCCCCGGCTGACTAAACCTATTAGCAGCATAACTAAGGGAGGGTTCAGAAACACATGAACCCTCCCTAATTGTAGGCTATATCAAAAAGGAAGGTTTTAACCCTATTCTTAAAAACAGAGATCGAGTCTGACTCCCGAATCCAAATTGGCAGCTGGTTCCACAGGAGAGGAGCTTGATAACTGAAGGCTCTGCCTCCCATTGTACTTTTGGAGATTCTAGGTATTACAAGTAATCCTGCATTTTGGGAGCATAGTGCTCTGTTAGGATAATACGGTAGTATCAGATCTTTTAAATAAAAAGGAGCCTGATTGTTTAGAGCTTTGTAAGTAAGAAGAAGAATTTTAAACTTAATTCTAAACTCTATGGGAAGCCAATGAAGGGAGGCCAGAACCAGAGAGACATGATCTCTCTTTCTAGTACCTGTTAAAACTCTTGCTGCAGCATTTTGGATCAGCTGAAGACTTTTTAAAGATGTTTTAGGACAACCTGATAATAAAGAATTACAATAATCTAATCTCGAGCTAACAAAAGTGTGGATCAGTTTCTCAGCATCACTCTGAGACAAGATGCTCCTAATCTTGGCAATATTATGCAAATGATAAAAGGCAGTCTTAGAAACAAATTTAATATGTGAATTGAAGGACAGATCTTGATCAAAAATAATTCCAAGGTTCCTCACAGAGCTATTAAGAGAGAGTAACCGCATCCAAACTGAAGGTTTGATTTGGAAAGGTATTTCTAAGGTTTTTTGGACCAACAAGAATGACTTCAGTCTTATCTGAATTTATTTATTTAAGTTTTTGTAAAGGGTATACATGTCATTACAGCATTACATTGTTTACATTTTCATCACATATTCCCCTTTTTTGTTTTTTGACATTGGAAAAAAATTATTACAACACCCTTTTTTTTTAAGTGAAAGAAAAAGAGAAATCAAAAGAAGAACAAAAACAAAAAAAACCAAAAACAAAAGAGCAGAAAAATAAAATAGAATCTGAGTAGCTTTGGAGCAAAGAGGTGCCATTATTGAAATGGTATTTGTCAAAGATTAGATCTAATGGAAGACACATATGCGTTCCAGGGTTGCCAAAAGTTCAAGAACCCATCCATGTCCTGTCTCAGTGCAAATGTCAACTTTTCCATCGAATCAATGTCCTGAATCACATTAATCCAATCTTCAGGTGCAGGACAGTCTTTCAACATCCATTTTTTTGTTAGAGCTTTTTTACTTGCCAATATTAAAACAGTGAATAAGTATTTTTCTCCTAGTCTTTCCAGTGATTCCGGTAGTAAACCCAAATACAAAGTTACAAAAGAAAAGGGAACTGTTACTTTGAATATTTTCCCCAATATTGTCTGTACATTGGTCCAATATTGGTGGATAACTGGGCATGACCAAAACACATGAAAATGATTTGCAGTCTTTTCACCACACAAGTGCCAACAATTCAACCCCTTATGAGTAAATTTGTTTTGTGCAGGTGTTCTGAAAAATCTAACCAAATTTTTCCATCCAGATTCTCTCCACAGCAGGGATGAGGTACTTTTCCATTGTTGTTTATTTAGCTTTTCCCATATTTCCAGTTGTAAAGTGAAATTCCCCTCTTTTTCCCATCTCTCTTTTATATATGATGTGTTGTCTCCTTTGAAGTCTTGAAGACCATGGTATATTTTAGAAATGTATCTGATCCCTGGGATCCCTTTATATGCCATTAAGAAAACCTTCAGAACACCTGACTGGGCCCTTTCCAAATCCTCCTTTTTAAGTATTTTGTTTATGTGGTGTCTAAGCTGAAAGAACCTGTAAAGGTCTTACTAGACCTTGTTTTTTCAAATCTTCAAAACTTCTTAAAGTTTGCCCTTTAAAAAAAAATCGTAATATTTTATCAGTCCGTTCTCTTTCCACTTTTTAAATCTAGTGTCTGTTTTATTAGGAGTAAAGTCCTGATCATAGGAAATCCATTGCAATAATCGATAGGGTTCTTTAGTTTGATTCTCTCTGACTATCTTAAACCAAATTTTTAGCGGGGTCTCTATCCACGGGTTAGTGTTATTCAAAAGTTTAGGTAAGGCATTGTTCCCTATAATCGCCTGTAGGGGAATGTCACTTGTTATTTGGCATTCCATCTCCTTCCATTGTGCAGTGTAGACTGGGTTACATATCTCTACTAAAGTTTTAATTTGTGCGGCTTTAAAATAGTCCCTGATATTTGGCAGCGCGAGCCCACCTTTGTCTTTGTTTAGCTGTAGGGTTCTGTATCGGATTCTAGGTCTCTTGCCCTGCCATATGAATCTTGAGATCCTTCTGTCCAGTTCTTGCCATGTTTTTTTGGGAGGTTCTACCGGTATTGTTTGGAAAAGGTATAGAAGACGTGGAAGTATATTCATTTTGACTGCTTCAGTTCTTTGTGCAGTACCCAAGAATGGTATCATATTCCATCTTGCTAGATCAGATTTTATTTTTGCCATCAGTGGATCATAGTTTAGTGTTATAATTTTGTTGAGTTGTTTCGGGATATTGACCCCCAGATATTTCATAGATTCCATCTCCCAGTTAGTTTTGAGTTTGCTTAGTAAATATTGATTTGGGTCATAGTTGAATGTTAAAATTTGGGTTTTATGCATGTTTAATTTGTACCCCGATAACTCTCCATACTCTGAAAAAACTGAGTTTAGTTCTGGAAAAGAGGTGTCCGGCTGCCCCAGGTATATTAAAATGTCATCAGCAAAGAGTGCTATTTTATGTTCCTTCTGACCAGGTGTAATACCTTAAATTTTTTGATTCTGTCTTATCCATTGGCTCAGAGGTTCTATGAAGATTGCAAAGAGCAGTGGAGACAAGGGGCAGCCCTGACGACATCCTCTTTCCAGTTCAAAAGATGATGATAATTTACCGTTAATCCTTATTTTAGCTGTTGGTTTTTTTATATAATGCCTGGATAGTTCTAATGAAGTTATTATGGAAATTAGGGATGGGCATTCGGTGAAATTTTCTTCACCGATCGTCGGGAGAATTAATGATTAATAATCGGTTAATCATTAACATTTTTAGGTACGTAACAAGGCAGGTAGACTACATTATAACATCAGGTGCACGGAGAGCCCTCTCTCTGTTCTCGTGTTGGCTCGGCTCGGGAATCTCGCAAGCTGATTGGCCGAGACGTTTCACCCCGCAAGCTGATTGGCCGAGACGTTTTACCCACCTTGTCTCCCTGCCGAGCGGCCACCCAACAAACGAAGACTGCATTCATTGCTCTATCGCTCGTGTTACTTAGTCTAGCCGCGCAGAACTTTTTGCTGTTCTCTTGTGCCATTTTGTGCGAAATAGTCTTCCCGTCGAGCTACTACGCCACCTCCTGCAGCTTCCCTCGACGTGTGTACACCGAATCTTCATGACCTTCTCAATAAAGTTTCTGAAAAAAAAAAAGAATCTTCACGACCGCCATTACTCAGCGCGCAACCACTGTTGGCGATTTCTTTGCGTAATAAGGGTGTTCCATGGACCCTGTCGATGAGGTATATTTGTATGCTGCATTGCAGTGATTGCAGTACACCTGGTCATTTTTTAAATTGAAATGGTCCCACGCAACACTTCGCCGTAACCGCTTAATGATTTGGCGATTGCCCTACGGAAGCCCGCGTGTATCAACTGAGGCACGCCAGGGTACGGCGATGGTGTAATGTTGCCCCCTGGTGCCCAAATTTTGCCATTGCATTGTTTGAGGACGGCCGTACACTAGGCCTCGGATTGTTTAAAAAAAAAAAAAACGGTTCGTCGACGAAAATGAACTTCCTCGGTGAAATTCTTAATGATCAATTATCGGTTAATCGGTAAATTATGCCCATCCCTAATGGAAATATACACTACCGTTCAAAAGTTTGGGGTCACCCAGACAATTATTTTGTGTTTTCAATGAAAAGTCACACTTATTTACCACCATGAGTTGTAAAATGAATAGAAAATATAGTCAAGACATTGACAAGGTTAGAAATAATGATTTGTATTTGAAATAATATTTTTTTCCAGATACTCAACCTGCTCAAAGGAAGGTCAGTTTTATAGCTTCTCTAACCAGCTAAACTGTTTTCAGCTGTGCTAACATGATTGCACAAGGGTTTTCTAATCATCCATTAGCCTTCTGACGCAATGAGCAAACACATTGTAACATTAGAACACTGGAGTGATAGTTGCTGGAAATGGGCCTCTATACACCTATGTAGATATTGCACCAAAAACCAGACATTTGCAGCTAGAATAGTCATTTACCACATTAGCAATGTATATTAGATATTAGAGTGTATTTCTGATTAGTTTAAAATTATCTTCAATGAAAAAAACAGTGCTTTTCTTTCAAAAATAAGGAAATTTCTAAGTGACCCCAAACTTTTGAACGGTAGTGTATGTATTGTAACTTCTTCTAATGACATGTAACTTCTTCTTTAAGAGGCTCATCTGTCCTCCACTCGTTACCTGTATTAATGGCACCTGTTTGAACTCGTTATCAGTATAAAAGACACCTGTCCACAACCTCCAACAATCAGACTCCAAACTGCTCTCTATGGCCAAGACCAAAGAGCTGTCAAAGGACATCAGAAACAAAACTGTAGATCTGCACCATGCTGGGAAGACTGAATCTGCAATAGGTAAGCAGCTTGGTGTGAAGAAATCAACTGTGGGAGCAATTATTAGAAAATGGAAGACATACAAAACCACTGATAATCTCCCTCGATCTGGGGCTCCACGCAAGATCTCACCCCGTGGGGTCAAAATGATCATGAGAACGGTGAGCAAAAATCCCAGAACCACACGGGGGGGCCTAGTGAATGACCTGCAGAGAGCTGGGACCAAAGTAACAAAGGCTACCATCAGTAACACACTACGCCGCCATGGACTCAAATCGCGCAGTGCCAGACGTGTCCCCCTGCTTAAGCCAGTACATGTCTAGGCCCGTTTGAAGTTTGCTAGAGAGCATTTGGATGATCCAGAAGAGGATTGGGAGAATGTCATATGGTCAGATGAAACCAAAATAGAACTTTATTGTAAAAACTCAACTTGTCATGTTTGGAGGAGAAAGAACACCATACCTACTGTGAAGCATGGGGGTGGAAACATCATGCTTTGGGGCTGTTTTTCTGCAAAAGGACCAGGACGGCTGATCCGTGTAAAGGAAAGAATGAATGGGGCCATGTATCGTGAGATTTTGAGTGAACACCTCCTTCCATCAGCAAGGGCATTGAAGATGAAACGTGGCTGGGTCTTTCAGCATGACAATGATCCCAAACACACCGCCCGGGCAATGAAGGAGTGGCTTCGTAAGAAGCATTTCAAGGTCCTGGAGTGGCCTAGCCAGTCTCCAGATCTCAACCCCATAGAAAATCTTTGGAAGGAGTTGAAAGTCTGTGTTGCCCAGCGACAGCCCCAAAACATCACTGCTCTAGAGGAGAGCTGCATGGAGGAATGGGCCAAAATACCAGCAACAGTGTGTGAAAACCTTGTGAAGACTTACAGAAAATGTTTGACCTCTGTCATTGCCAACAAAGGGTATATAACAAAGTATTGAGATGAACTTTTGTTATTGACCAAATACTTATTTTACCGAGGAATTTACAATTAATTCATTAAAAATCCTTCAATGTGGACTTCCGGTCTGGACGCCATGGCGACTGCAGCTTAACACTGAAGTTCTCAGACCCAATCCAGGATAACACCTTGAAAATCAAACTTAACGGATTTTTGGAGGAGTGAAAATCAAAAGACAAAATCATCATGTCTAAAGGAAAACAGAAGAAACTGAAATTCTCCAGGCCAGGACACGTATCGGCCGGAGAATCCGAACTGGAAGATCTCCATTCAGAAGACGAGGAACTGGTGATAGCTAACAAAAGGGTTAGCCTGAAATCACTATTTGAGGAGCTACGACGATTTCGCCGAGATGTTACGGCCGAATTTCGGGAATTCAGAGAAGAATTGAAAAGGACAAACAGCAGAGTGGCCCAGGCCGAGAACCGAATCTTGGAAACAGAGGATCGAATAAAAGTGCTCGAAGATTCTGTGCTAGACCTACGCAAAAGACAAGCAGCTATAGAGGCTAAGCTAACCGACCAAGAAGGAAAACAAAGAAGAGACAACATAAGAATTCATGGTCTGATAGAAGGAACCGAAAATGGTTTTAACTCAATGGCAGAATGCGTGGAATCCTTACTAAGAGAGAAATTGGATATTCCACAAACCACCGACTTGAAGATAGAAAAGGCACATCGTTCATTAGCCGCTAGGCCGGCGGCGGAAGCGCCCCCACGTTCGGTGTTGGTAAGATTTTCCAATTTCAAAATAAAACAAGAGGTTGTAAGACTGGCCTGGCAGAAAAAAGGATTTATGCACTAGGAGAGAAAAGTCTACGTGGAACACGATTACGCCCCGGAGGTCCTTAAAAAGCGCAGGGAATACAATGACGCGAAAAAGGTGTTAAGAGAGAAGAAATTGCGCTTTCAGACACCATTTCCTGCGAAGTTAAGGGTCTTCTACGGCGATGAAACGTGTCTCTATAATTCGGCGGAAGAAGCAACAGCTGACATGGCGAAAAGAGGCCTCCCGGTAACGGTATTTAAACCCGCAGCAGACCCGAGTGAGAAGATCAAAGCGCAAACATGGACAACACAAAGACCTTCAAAATCCACGGACCAGCAGCGGGAAACCCAGCACCAGAGCGTCGCGGATAAACTATCCGTTTTCAGGTTGGAATAGCGACCTTTTTTTTTTTTTTTTTTTTTTTTTTCTTTTCTCTTGAATCAATCCGCACATCCAACCCCCCTCATACAAGGTAACAAACATTAAAGGAGATGCATATTCAGCATGTGGTAAAACATTTCATGGAACAATCATATTATTTGAAACAAATAAGTCTTTGTAAAAAAAAAAAAAAAAAAAAAAAAAAAAAAACTTGTTAAAATAGAAATGTGACAATAATCCACATGTTCTCCTCATACTAACAAATACTGTTTTTGCGTGAATGTTTGATGTGATGGGGGTGGGAGGGTGCACACAATTTCACAGGGTTTAGGCATAAAAGGAAAAAAAAAAAAAAATCATTACAAGTTTGGATTGGGTTCTGAAACTCACGTTAAAAGCATGGGACTACTTTCAGTGGTAAGAGAGGGCCCTCAACACGTAACAGAGTTTGAGGAATTTCCCTCAGAGCCTTCACTCCATCAAGGCTCTTACAGGGTCTTTAAAAAGACCTCAGCTCAGGAAGTTCTTATGACAGCTTTTTGTTTTAAAGTTTTTTACACTATGTTCTTAATGTTTTTCTTGTTTTTAATGTTCTTTCAGTTTCTGAGTAGCACAAAAGAGGGCCACCACACAGTTATACTTAACAAAACAACACAATGGAGAAACAGGGTGTAACCAAAATAATTTCATATAATGTAAAAGGAATCCTGAATCCAGTTAAAAGATCCAAGATTCTAGGCAAAATGAAAAAAGACAAAGCAGGAATAATACTTTTACAAGAAACCCACCTAACAGACGTGGAACACAATAAACTCAGTAGACAAGGGTTTAAAATGATCTCTTCATCTTCATATAAATCAGGGAGGAGGAGGGGAGTAGCGACATTGATATCAACCAAAATTACATTTGAAAAAAAATCAGAACACAAAGATAAAGAAGGGAGATATAGTTTGGTAACTGGGCGGCTAGAGGGAGAAGATATCACCCTGCTGAATGTGTATGCTCCCCCAGGGGCTAACTGGAAATTTTATAAAAATGTATTCGACCTAATGATAACTAAAGCTCAAGGTTTAGTGATATGTGGTGGGGACTTCAATCTTAGACTGAATCCATACTGGGATGCTTCTGGTAATTCCCCACATCAAAATAACACCCAAAACAGGAAGACTCGGATGCTACTAAAAGAATTGGGAATCTGTGACGTGTGGAGGGAACTCAACCCCAGTGTAAAAGACTATACATTTTACTCAACTCCACATTCATCTTACTCAAGGATTGACTATTTTTTTATGTTTAATAGAGACATTGGAAGAGTAAAAACATGTAAAATAGGACTGATGGATCTCTCCGACCACAGTCCGATCTACATGGACTTAAATATCCAAAAATACACAAATAATACATTTTCTTGGAGGTTAAATTCAAATGTCCTGAAAGGACCATTGAAAGATGAATTGGAATCAGATATTCTCAGATATTTGGAAGATAACGATAATGGAGAAGTATCCCCTTTAATACTGTGGGATGCATGTAAAGCTGTAATAAGAGGAAAGATTATTGCTAAACTGGCAACCCAAAAGAAACTAAGACAAGAAAAACTATCCACATTAGAGTCAGAACTTAGGAACCTAGAAAAAGAACACAAAGGCAACACTCATTCTACCGACTCGCTCAAGATTAAGGAAATTAAAAACCAAATAAATGAGATCTACACAATAGAAATCCAGAAGAAACTTACATTTCTGAAACAAAAATACTATGAAGCAGGCAGTAAATCGGCAAAATTGCTAGCCTATAAATTGAGGAAACATCAAACAGAAAGAGCAATCTACAAAATCAGAGACCCAGTATCAAAGGAAATAAAATTCAGAATTCAGGATATTCTTAAAAACTTCGAGAATTACTATAAGAACTTATACTCCCACAAAAAACATAAAAACACATCCGAGGCATTCCTAAACACATTAAACCTTCCCCAACTTACGGAGTCACAAAATAAAACACTACTGTCAGAAATACATCCTAAAGAATTGGAAAAAGCAATTATGAAACTTAAAGCTAACAAATCCCCAGGAGCTGATGGCTATACAGCAGAGTGGTACAAAACCTTTAAACAGCAACTATCTCCTCTCCTCCTGAAAACATTTAATTATGTCCTCCACACAGGGGAAATCCCCCCCTCCTGGAGAGAAGGGGTCATTGCAGTTATACCTAAACCTGAAAAGGATAAACTAGAGTGCTCCAACTACAGACCAATCAGTGTACTAAATCAGGACTATAAGCTTTTTACCATTATCCTTGCCAAAAGGTTAGAAAATATACTGACAGACCTAATTCATTTAGACCAAACAGGTTTTATAAGACAAAGACAGACACAAGACAACATTCGACGCACTTTACACATAATTCATCATATAAAAAAATATAACTTAAATGCAGTCATATTGGGATTAGATGCTGAAAAAGCATTCGATTCGGTTGACTGGTCTTTTCTATATAGAATCTTATCCAGTTTCAATTTTCATAACAACTTCATTAGAACTATACAGGCATTATATAAAAAACCAACAGCTAAAATAAGGATTAACGGTAATTTATCATCATCTTTTGAACTGGAAAGAGGATGTCGTCAGGGCTGCCCCCTGTCTCCACTGCTCTTTGCAATCTTCATAGAACCTCTGAGCCAATGGATAAGACAAAACCAAAAAATTCAAGGTATTACACTTGGTCAGAAGGAACATAAAATAGCACTCTTTGCTGATGACATTTTAATATACCTAGGGCAGCCGGACACTTCTTTACCAGAACTAACCTCAGTTTTTTCAGAGTATGGAGATTTATCGGGGTACAAATTAAATATGCATAAAACCCAAGTTTTAACATTCAACTATGACCCAAATCATTATTCACTAAGCAAACTCAAAACTAACTGGGAGTCGGAATCTATGAAATATCTGGGGGTCAATATCCCGAAACAACTCAACAAAATTATATCACTAAACTATGATCCACTGGTGACAAAAATAAAATCTGACCTAGCAAGATGGAATATGATACCATTCTTGGGTACTGCACAAAGAATTGAAGCAGTCAAAATGAATATACTTCCACGTCTTCTATACCTTTTCCAAACAATACCGGTAGAACCTCCCAAAAAAACATGGCAGGAGCTGGACAGAAGGATCTCAAGATTCATATGGCAGGGCAAGAGACCTAGAATCAGATATAGAACCCTACAGCTAAACAAAGACAAAGGTGGGCTCGCGCTGCCAAATATCAGGGACTACTTTAAAGCCGCACAAATTAAAACTTTAGTAGAGATATGTAACCCAGTCTACACTGCACAATGGAAGGAGATCGAATGCCAAATAACAAGTGACATCCCCCTACAGGCGATAATAGGGAACAATGTCTCACCTAAGCTTTTGAATAACACTAACCCGTGGATAGAGACCCCGCTAAAAATTTGGTTTAAGATAGTCAGAGAGAATCAAACTAAAGAGCCCTATCGACTTCTGCAATGGATCGCCTATGATCAGGACTTTACTCCTAATAAAACAGACACCAGATTTAAAAAGTGGAAGGAGAAAGGGCTGATTAAATATTACGATTTTTTTAAAGGGCAAATCTTAAGAAGTTTTGAAGATTTGAAAAAACAAGGCCTAATAAATCAAGACCTTTACAGGTTCTTCCAGCTTAGACACCACATAAACAATATACTTAAAAAGGAGGTTTTGGAAAGGGCCCAGTCAGGTGTTCTGAAGGTCTTCTTAATGGCATATAAAGGGATCCCAGGGATCAGATACATTTCTAAAATATACCAAGGTCTTCAAGACTTAAAAGGAGACAACACATCTTATATAAAAGAGAGATGGGAAAAAGAGGGGAATTTCACTTTACAACTGGAAATATGGGAAAAGCTAAATAAATAGCAATGGAAAAGTACCTCATCCCTGCAGTGGAGAGAATTTGGATGGAAAAACTTGGCAAGATTTTTCAGAACACCTGCACAAAACAAATTTACCCATAAGGGATTGAACTGTTGGCGCTTGTGTGGTGAAAAGACTGCAAATCATTTTCATGTGTTTTGGTCATGCCCAGTTATCCACCAATATTGGACCAAGGTACAGACAATATTGGGGAAAATATTCAAAATTACAGTTCCCTTTTCTTTTGTAACTTTGCATTTGGGTTTACTACCGGACTCACTGGAAAGACGAGGAGAAAAATACTTATTCAATGTTTTAATATTGGCAAGCAAAAAAGCTCTAACTAAAAAATGGATGTTGAAGGACTGTCCTACACCTGAAGATTGGACTAACGTGATCCAAGACATTTACTCGATGGAAAAGTTGACATTCGCACTGAGACAGGACATGGATGTGTTCATGAACTTTTGGCAACCCTGGACCGCATATGTGTCTTCCATTAGATCTAATCTTTGACAAATACCATTTCAATAATGGTTCCACTCTTTGTTCCAACACTACTCAGATGCTCTTTTATCTTTATTTACTTACTTTTTCTTTTTGTTTGTTTTTTACTGGTTTGTTTGTTTTTTTTAATTTGTTTTTTGTTTTTTTTTTCTCTTTAATTTCACTTTTTCTTTCACTTTAAAAAAAAAAAAAAGGGGTGTTGTAAGAATTAATCTTCCAATGTTGTCAGATATCAGAAAATAAGGGAACATGTGATGAAAATGTAAACACTGCATTGCTGTAACGACCTGTATACCCTTTACAAAAACTTAAATAAAAAAAAAAAAAAAAAAAAAATCCTTCAATGTGATTTTCTGGATTTTTTTTCCCCTCATTTTTTCTCTCATAGTTGAGGTATACCTATGATGAAAATTGGAGACCTCTCTCATCTTTTAAGTGGGAGAACTTGCACAGTTGGTGGCTGACTAAATACTTTTTTGCCCCACTGTGTGTGTAAAGTGCGTCTAATGTTATCTTGGGTCTGTCTTTGTCTTATAAAACCTGTTTGGTCTAAATGAATTAAGTCTGTCAGTGTATTTTCTAACCTTTTGGCAAGGATAGCAGTAAAAAGTTTATAGTCCTGATTTAACACACTGATTGGCCTGTAGTTGGAGCAGTCTAGTTTATCCTTTTCAGGTTTATGTATGACTGCAGTGACCCCTTCTCTCCAGGAGGGGGGGATTTCTCCTGTGTGGAGGACATAGTTAAATGTTTTCAGGAGGAGAGGAGATAGTTTCTGTTTCAAGGTTTTGTACCACTCTGCTGTATAGCCATCTGCTCCTGGGGATTTGTTAGCGTTAAGTTTCATCATTGCTTTTTCTAATTCTATAGGTTGTATTTCTGACAGTAGTGTTTTATTTTGTGATTCGGTAAGTTGGGGAAGATTTAATGTATTTAGGAAGGCTTCAGATGCGATTTTGTGTTTTTTGAGGGAGTATAAGTTCTTGTAGTAATTCTCAAAGCTTTTAAGAATTTCCTGAATTCTAAATTTTATTTCCTTTGATACTGGGTCTCTGATTTTGTAGATTGCGCTCTCCGTTTGTTGTTTTCTCAATTTGTAGGCTAGTAATTTTGCCGATTTGCTACCTGTTTCATAGTATTTTTGTTTCAGAAATGTAAGTTTCTTCTGGATTTCTATTGTGTAGATCTCGTTTATTTGTTTTTTAATTTCCTTAATTTTGAGCGAGTCATTAGAATGAGTGTTGTCTTTGTGCTCTTGTTCTAGTTTCTTAAGTTCTGACTCTAATGTGGTTAGTTTTTCTTGTCTGTTTCTTTTGGGTTGCCAGTTTTGCGATAATCTTTCCCCTTATTACAGCTTTGCATGTGTCCCACAGTATTAAAGGGGATACTTCTCCATTATCATTTTCTTCCAAATATCTGAGAATATCTGATTCCAATTCATCTTTCAGTGGTCCTTTCAGCACATTTGAATTTGACCTCCAAGAAAATGTATTATTTGTATATTTTTGGATATTTAAGTCCATATAGATCGGACTGTGGTCAGAGAGATCCATCAGTCCTATTTTACATGTTTTTACTCTTCCAATGTCTCTATTAAACATAAAAAATAGTCTATCCTTGAGTGTGACGAATGTGGTGCTGAGTAAAATGTATAATCTTTTACACTGGGGTTGAGTTCCCTCCACATGTCACAGATTCCCATTTCTTTTAGTTGCATCCGAGTTTTTCTACTTTGAGTGTTATTTTGATGTGGAGAATTACCTGATGCATCCCAGTATGGATTCAGTCTTAGATTGAAGTCTCCCCCACATATCACTAAACCTTTGGCTTTAGTTATCATTAGGTCAAATACATTTTTATAAAATTTCCAGTTAGCCCCTGGAGGTGCATATACATTCAGCAGGGTGATATCTTCTCCCTCTAGCCGACCAAGTACCAAACTGTATCTCCCTTCTTTATCTTTGTGTTCTGAATTTTTTTCAAACATAATTTTGGTTGAGATCAATGTCGCTACCCCCCTCCTCCTCCCTGACTTATATGAAGATGAAGAGATCAGTTTAAACCCTTGTCTATTAAGTTTGGTGTGCTCCAAGTCTGTTAGGTGGGTTTCCTGTAACAATATTATTCCTGCTTTGTCTTTTTTCATTTTGCCAAGAATCTTGGATCTTTTAACTGGATTCAGGATCCCTTTTACATTATATGAGATTATTTTGGTTACACCCTGTTTTTCCATTGTGTTGTCTTATTTAGTATAACAGTGTAGTGGCCCTCTTTTATGCTACTCAGAAACTGAAAGACCATTTAGAACATAAAAAACATTAAGAACATAGTATATAAAACTTTAAAACAAAAAACTGTCAAAAGATCTTCCTGAGCTGAGGTCTTTTTACACACACAGTAGCAAGGGGGGGGGGGCCGCGGTGACAGCACTGCTGTGGAAACATGCCACATCCGAGTGTAATCCGTCATGTAGCGAGGGCGGATCTCCGTCCTCTGTAGCGGGGGGTGGGGGAGTGGACAACCCCACCCACACACACACACAGACACAGCCCTGAATGTGACCTTTCATTAGAGCCCAAAATGAAGCTTCTACATTGAATCATTCAAAAGTTAGACGTTTTTCCAAACTGTGCCATTTAGCACAATTTGGCACAGTTCCAAAACGCCTGGGAACAGCCTGAGAACAAAGCTGTGTAATATATTCATTTTTTGTGGTATTGTTACAAAATTTGGACCTCAGCTGGATAACACTTGGTTCTACATTTCTGTTGCATTTTCCAGCCCGGATCTGAAGCTGTGTGTTATTTGCAAGCATTTGTATCCAAAAAAACACCCAGGCCAAATTTATTTTCTTCAAGTTCACTATGTTTAGATGACTGTAACTCAGTGGCCGGAGCACTTAGAGAGATCATGGTTTTTTGGCCAAAAAATTCAAAGTGTTTTCTTTTAAAGGAGACCAACCCCATGAAGATGCTGCAAAGGGTTGAAGAACAGCTTTCGATTTACTTTGGGCACATTATTTTTTGGCGTTTTTAGGAAAACTGACCGGAGTGCAAGGGGTTAAGACAGGCTTCTAACTTGGCTAATTGATTACTAACATCTGGCTTCATTGACAGGTATAATTGTGTCATCTGCATAACAATGAAAATGTATAAAGTGCTTTCTAATAATGTTGCCTAACGGAAGCATATATACACTAAAAAGAGTAGGGCCTAGCACAGATCCCTGTGGAATTCCATGACTGAGCTTTGAGTTGAAAGAAAACATATTATTGACATGAACAAACTGGAACCTATCAGATAAATAAGACCTAAACCACTGCAACGAAGTTCCATTAAGTCCAACATAGTGTTCTAATCTATCAAGTAGAATACTATGATTGATAGTATCAAAAGCTGCACTAAGGTCTAAAAGGACAAGTACAGAAACCAAGCATTATCAGATGCGATGAGGAGGTCGTTAGTGACCTTCGCTAAGGCTGTTTCAGTACTATGATGGATTCTAAACCCAGATTGAAACTCTTCAAGTAAACCATTTCCCTGCAGGTGGTCAAATAATTGCGTAGCAACAACTCTTTCTAAGATTTTTGAAATGAAAGGGAGATTAGAGATTGGTCTATAGTTAGCTAAAGCTCCTGGATCTAGCGTTGGCTTTTTGAGTAAGGGTTTAATTACAGCCATTTTAAAAGCCTGCGGTACATGGCCTAAAGTTAATGAAGAATTGATTATATGAAGAATAGAGCTACCAATAAGTGGGAAAACTTCTTGAAATAACCTGGTAGGAATAGGGTCTAAAAGACAAGTTGAAGGTTTGGATGAGGAAACTATTTTGTCTGACTCACAAAGGTCAATTGGAGTAAACTCATCAAGACAGACATCATTTGAAGGAGTTGTAGTAGTTACTGTATTTAAGTTAACAATGGGAAGAATCTGATTGATTTTATCCCTAATGGATGAAATTTTATTATTGAAAAAGTTCATAAAGTCCTGACTAGTAAGCTCTAAGGGAATGCTAGGATTGACAGAGTCCTGACTCTTTGTCAATCTGGCTACAGTACTGAAAAGAAACCTAGGATTATTCTTGTTCTCTTCTATTAATGCAGAATAATAACTCGTTCTAGCTTTTCTTAGAGATTTCTTATAAATTAAAAGATGATTTCTCCAAGCTAAATAGATTTCATCTAAATTAGTGGAGCGGTATTTTCTTTCTAATTGACGAGTCTTCTGTTTTAACCTCTTGCACTCCGTTGTACCGTGGGTGGGCAAGTCTCTGCGTCCTAGAGCGCACGAGGGCACTCTCGTGCGCCCTCGTGCGCTCTAGGACGCATGATGGAGATGCTGATGATGGAGATGGTGATGGCGTCCAAGCGCGCACTGAAAATAAAAGCTGCAGACACAGCCGCGAACAGATTAGTTCATCTGATTGACCTCTCATTCGACTAATAAGAGCCTTGAATTGGGTTTCTGAAACCTTGAAGAACCAATGACTGAAAACCTAGCAAGAAGGACCTGCCTACCAAGGCTGTGAATGCAGTGAGCCAATCGAAGCAGAGAAGTTCGCGAGCTGTTTTTTTTAAGGCTGGGTGAAGAGAGACTGCTGCAGCAGATCAAAAAAGGACCCGCAGGAAGAACCCCACAGACCCAGCAGCCCGGAGACCACCCACAAATGCAACCTGTGTGACAGCGACTGCCATTCGCGCACCGGCATGTTCGGCCACAGGCGGTGCTTATTTTGTTTTTGTTCCAGCAGAGTAGACGTTATGATTTCTTCCATGGTCATCATAGACCGACGGAGGCTGACGACGAAGGCTAAGTGACACACACGCGTTCGCCAGTCTTTTTTTTAATTACTACTGTTATTTGTTTTGAAAAATCGTTCGCCAAAAACCGCAATCATGGAAGCACAAAACCGCAATAATGGAATTATGTTTTGATCGGGTCGCAAGACCAGAACCACGAGCGGACCAGCGTCGCATTCGTCTGACAGTGAGGAAAAGAAATTCGCCAGGACACTGCTGTGAAGAGGTAAGGTGTCATAAGCTATATTATTCTTTATCCCTGAAAATTGTAATCCAAAATGACTTTTGACCGATCGGTAAATTACAACTGTGCGGCGCACGAAGTCTGAAGTTCGTGCGCCGCGGTACAAGGGGTTGTTCGCCGCGTCCAGACCGTGAACACGGCCCCCCCCCCCCGCTATTCTTCTGTAGCGAGGGGGGGGGAAGCCGCGGTGACTGCGCTGCTGTCCCACATCGCCACATGAGGCTAATCTGTCATGTAGCGATGGCCGATGTCCATCCTCTGTAGCGAGGGGGGGGGGCAAACCCCCCCCCCCACACACACACACAGACGCAGCCCTGAGTGTGACCTTTCATTAGAGCCCAAAATGAAGCTTCTACATTGAAGCATTCAAAAGTTAGACGTTTTTCCAAACTGTGCCATTTGGCACAGTTCCAAAACGCCTGGGAACTACCTGAGGAAAAAGCTGTGTAATATATTCATTTTTTGTGGTATTGTTACAAAATTTGGACCTCAGCTGGATAACACTTGGTTCTACATTTCTGTTGCATTTTCCAGCCCGGATCTGAAGCTGTGTGTTATTTGCAAGCATTTGTATCCAAAAAAACACCCAGGCCAAATTTATTTTCTTCAAGTTCACTATGTTTAGATGACTGTAACTCAGTGGCCGGAGCACTTAGAGAGATTATGACTGTTTTGCCAAAAAATTCAAAGTGTTTTCTTTTAAATGAGACCAATCCCATGAAGATGCTGCAAAGGGTTGAAGAACAGCTTTTGATTTAATTTGGGCACATTATTTTTTGGCGTTTTTAGGGAAATTGACCAGAGTGCAAGGGGTTAAGCGACGAGTTTCTGTGTTGAACCAAGGAGTTAGAAATCTCTGATTAGACTTTTTCTTTTTTAAGGGGGCCACCAAGTCTCGAGTCTGATGCAGAGAAGCTGTAACACTATCTACCATGCTATCAATTACAGAAGGAGCAAGCTGTCTATAGCTTATATCCGTTGTGTTGACACATGGCATAGAGGAAACAATCTGCATAAATTTGGTAACAGCATCATTTGAGAGGCATCTACTGTAGTAATATTTTTCTTTAGGAGCCAAATAGTCAGAAATAGTAAAATCAAAGGTTAACAGACAATGGTCTGACAGTACAGGGTTATGAGGAGACACTACCAGATTTTCTATTTCTATGCCATATGTCAGAACAAGGTCCAACGTATGGTGGAGATGATGAGTAGAATTTCCTACTTTCTGAGAAAACCCAATCGAGTCTAATATTGAATTAAATGCCACATTAAGGGAGTCACTATCTACATGTACATGTATATTAAAGTCCCCTACTATAATTATTCTGTCTGATTTCAGCACTAAATCAGCTAAGAATTCAGCAAATTCGGTTAAAAAATTCTAAGTGGGTTGATGGAGGTTGATAAACTATGGCAAATAAAATTGGGTTTAGCCTAAAATTGCTAAAGTGCCCAATACTGAGGACCAGGCCCTCAAAGGAATTATAACATGTTTTTTGCTTTACATTAACTAGTAATTTGGAATGGTAAATTGTTGCTACTCCTCCTCCAGGACCAGAACTTCTGGGATTTTGACTGTTTAAATAACCAGAGGGAGTTGATTCATTTAAAGCGACATAATCCTCTTGCCCTAACCAAGTCTCTGTAAGGGAAATTAAATCAATCTGATGATCAATTAACAGATCACGGACTAACAGAGACTTGGGAGTTAGAGACCTAATATTTAACAAACCGCATTTAATTTTTAAATTATGAGGAGGAAAAGAGGCCAAATCATTCAATTTAGAGGCTTCATGTTTAAGTTGAGTTTTCCTAACTTTTTGTTTAATCACTTTGGGATGCTTATACATTATATTTTTATTTACTTTGGAGGGAGCAGACAATGATTCTCTGATGGGGAAGACGGGGGCTAAATTGAAGGGTGGCGGATGAAGAGGAGCTGCAGAGAGGCGTGTAAGACTGCGACTCTGCTTCCTGGTCCCAACTCTGAGTTGTCAAGATTTTGGAAATTTGGATAAAAAAGATGCCAGATTGTTAGATAAATGAGATGCACCATCCAAAGTGGGATGGACGCCGTCTCGTCTCATAGGTTAACCAGGTTTTCCCCAAAATGAGCTCCAATTGTCAGTGTAGCCCACGTTGTTTGCAGGACACCACACAGACAGCCAGCGGCTGAAGGATGACAAGCGGCTAAACATGTCATCACTGGTCAGATTGGGGAGGGGCCCAGAGAATACTACAGAGTCTGAAATTGTTTTGGCAAAGTCACACACCGATTCTACATTAAGTTTCGTGACTTCCGACTGCCGGAGACGTATGTCATTAATGCCGGCGTGGATAACAATTGTGGAGTATTTACAGTTACTTTTAGCCAGCATTTTCAAATTTGACTCGATGTCGCCTGCTCTGGCCCCAGGAATACATTTGACTATGGCTGCTGGAGTCTCTAGGTTCACGTTTCTGACTACAGAGTCGCCAATGATCAGAGTTTTTTTTTCCTCAGCGGGTGTGTCGCTGAGTGGGGAAAAACTATTAGAAACGTGAACAGGTTGGTGGTGAACCGGGGCTTTGCGACTAGGCTTCCTTCTCACCGTCACCCACCCAGTCTCCTTGCTGCTGAGGAGGGCCGGAGGACCGCTAACGGGGTTAGCTATGCTAGCGAGCTCCGCTGCAGCTAGGGGACGTCCGTCGAGAGTAACTGGCGCAGACGGTGTTTCAATGCAGCGGAGCCGGGATTCCAAATCAGACAACCTCGCCTCGAGCGCCTCAAAAAGACAACATTTATTACATTTACCGTTATCACTAAAAGAGGCAGAGGTGTAGCTAAACATCTGACATAGAGAGCACACCAGAGGAGGAGAGGAAGGAGAGCTAGTAGCAATAGCTAGTGGCTAACCCGAAGCTAACAAAAACATAGATGAAAGGTGAACAGAAGGCTAAAGAGGGTGATTAGGTGACATGGAGTGCGCACACAGGTGCAAGAGGCTTGAAAAACAGAAATGAGAACTAACGGTAGATGGAAAAAAGTGGTTAAAATACAATTAAAAGCAAAAACCTCAGGAGAATGAGGAGAGCAAACCACACGGACAGACAGCAATACAGGAAGTGTACGACTTAAGAATAGTGTTCCCCGCAGAGCTGTTTAAAGCAGAGGATGCAAATGCAACGGGCCCCCTCAGCCACTAGCCCCCCCCCCCCCCAGCTGTAACTTCACCTTCACCAACATGTTTTTTGGGGGAAATGAAGTCGCAGATTTTTATATACAAGAAAGTTGCAAATTTACAAGGAAAGTCACAATTTTATGAGAAAAAAAGTTGCAAATTTACTAGGGAAAAAGTCCCAAATTAAGAGGAAAAGTCAACAAATTTCCCAGAAAAAAAGAAAGTTTAAGATGAAAAAGTTACTAATTTACAAGAACAAAAATCAGAAATGTACAATAAAAATGTGAGAATTTATGATAAAAGAATTTTGAAAATTTATGACAAAATTTGATAATTTACAATGAAAAAATTAGTAAAATTTAATAAAGCACACATTTGCTGGAAAAAAGCTAAAAATTCTTGAGAAAAAGTTGTAAATTTACAAGGAAAAAGTCACAATTTTGAGAAAAAAGCAGCAAATTTACTAGGAAAGAAGTCCCAAATTAAGAGGAAAAGTCAACAAATTTACCAGAAAAAAGTAGAAAGTTTGAGATGAAAAAAGGTACAGCGTGTAAAACTTTTGGTAATCTGAAATTTAATGCAGCATAAAATCTTTTTTGTTTTCATTGTTATATATTCACTTTTAAGCAAAACTTGTTGTGGTTTCTGTACGTTTAAAATAAGACTTTAAACACGCAGCAAGAGGGTGCTTCTCTGTGGAGGTGGCCATCTTGGACTATCAAAATGTCTTTCCAAACTTTAATATGCGTTTAATATGTTACTTTTTTTCTTGTAAATTTCAACCTTTTTTTCTCATCGTTTTGCAACTTGACGGTGTAGTTTTTCATGTAGAAGATTATGTTTTAAATGTTCCGATTTGAACTTTCAGAACAAATTCAAAAAGGAACAGCGAGAGAATGCCTGGAGGATCGACAAAGCCTTCAGTGAGTACTCAGTAGGATCTCGTGATGTTCTGTGCTGGCCAGGTAGCGCACAATGCCATATTTACTCGTCACTTTTTATTATTTTTGCAGGAGAGAGGAGGAAACTAGAACTAGAGTACTTCAGTAAGCTGCTGGAGAAGATTTTGGAATATCAGAAGAGCAAGAAGAAGCTGAAGTCAGTGATGGAGAGGAGAAAAAGAAAACCTCGTGGTAACCATTTTCCCACTCTCCCAATTATTTAAAGAGCCTCTATTCTGTTTTTTTGGGGGGGGGGGGTTCCCCTTTTATTTTAGTGGAGATATGTAGGCTTTTTGGTTCATTGTATGCTCTGTAAAGGCCAAAGTCCTTTTGCACAGGAGTTCTCCTCTCCCACAGAAACGAGGGCTACAGCTCTTCCTGAAATGCCTCGTTTGGATTGGCTGTTTTCTTTGTGAGGTTGTCACAATATTACCTTTACAGAGCTGATGCAGACCTGCCTCCCGGTCTCCTCTGAGGAAAACAGGAAGTTTCCACTGAGTCTTGGGAGTTCATATAGCTACAGTGCAGCCATAGATGTAAATCAAGGGGGGATGGGGGGGATATGCCCCCCCCCAAAAACCCAAACCAAACCAAAACTGAAAAACACAATGCAGAATATTTTAGATCTGAAAATTTTCTCATAAATTTGCTTCTTTTTTCTTTTAAATGTGCAACTTTGTTCTCAAATTTGCAGCTTTTCCTTATAAACTTGCAACTTTTTTACTCTTTTTTTCCCTCATAAATTTGCTACATTTTTCTTCATAAATCTGCAATTTTTTTCTCATAAATTTATTTATTTATTTTATTTTTTATACTTTGTTAATCCCCAGAGGGGAAATTGAGGGCATCCACCTGGATGGATGAAGTAGCCACGGTACGGCGCTATCCCTAGTGTGTGTGAATGGTTAAGAGATAGCGCTGTACTGTGGCTACTTCATCTTTTTACCAAGGGCCACTTTAGAGTCTCCAATTAACCTAACCTGCATGTTTTTGGCCTGTGGGAGGAAACCAGAGAAATCCCACACAGATACGGGGAGAACTTCCAAACTCCACACAGATCACTGTTGGTCAGGGGCTGGGATCGAACCAGGGATCCCATGGCCAAGGGTGAGTTGCTGTGCTGGTGCAATGCTAACCACTGTGCCACTGCAAATTTGTGACTTGTATTTTAAATTTGTAACATTCCTGTGGATGCTGGCTAGATTTTTATTATTATTCTATGTAACTGGTTAAAGATGTGCTCTGGTGGATATAAATCCCCTATAGAAACAATTCTACATTGTCTTAAAAGGTATCTTATGCCATTTTTTTCTACAAAAAACTTTTCATTGTCTTACAGTTTCATGTCAAAATCTTTTCACTCCCCCATTCAAAACCAGAATCTGTGATTACTAGGCCCAACCACATACCACGAGGCTAATAGTAGCTAGCACTACATTATCAGAATAAATCCTGTGATAAAAAGACTTAGCAGTTGAAGGACATGCCCAGTTGCATGCACGATGGCCCAGGATAATGACTGAAACTGCATCAGTCCTTAAAAGCAGTTTAATGGTAAAACCCATCTTAGTTTGGGTCAAGTTTTCAAAGCAGTTTATTAAAAAATGCCAGCTAGCCTGGAGAATAACGTTAGTTAGGCCAGACAGTCCTGATTGGCTCAATACTACCCATGTGCCAGCACCATGAATGGTTACGTTGTGGGAACCCACTCAGTATGTCAGTATGTTTCCACTCAGATGAAAGGACAAGGGGAATCGTCTTGGGGGGTTTGTGTGTTGATGCAAACAGTGACAAAGAGAATGGGAATTGCAAAGTCTTTCATGTTACTGCAGCACCACAGGTGACTGAGCGGGTCGTAGGCTAGAAAAGGAGAGGTGCCTGCGACCTGGGACTTTTTCTGATGCTTGTGATTCTGGATGATGTGAGAGAGAGAAATTAATAAGCCTGCTTTGTTCTCGACCGCTCTGGCTGGTTATTCCTCTCTCCACACTGGTGACCCTTGATGCACAATGGAACTCGGAGGCAAACACCCCAGAGACGACCCGGACTGGAGTGCCGGCAACGCGTGCGCTGTTTCGGTCAAACTTCCAGACTTTTGGCTACATGACCTGAAGTCTTGGTTTCTCCACACCGAGGCCCAGTTTGCGCTCTGGGGAATAACTGCACATGACACCAGATACTACTACGTGGTTGCAGCACTGGACGCATGCACAACTCAGCAGGTGGCGAGCCTGCTCCAACAGCCCCCAGCCCACGACAAATACGAGGCTCTCAAAACCGCACTGACCTGGCGCTATACGCTGTCAGACTGCGAGAAAGCGGAAAGGCTCCTGACGCGCTCCGAGTTGGGAGACGGGTCGGCGGTCGAGTTAATGGAGAAGATGTTGGCGCTGATGGGCACAGATGACGGGCATTTCCTCTTTGTCCACCTTTTCCTCCGGAACCTCCCGACGGCGGCCAGGGCGGTCCTTGCCAATTCGCCACTGCTGGCTGTGCGCAGCTACCGGGTGCTAGCGCAAGAGGCGGATCGGATTATCCTCACCACCAGAGCCCTCGTAGTGAACGCAGCGGCGTTGGAACCCAGCGAGATGGCCAGCGGGGGCGAGGAGCCATCAACGGTGGCTGCACTGGAAGCCAAGAAGCACTGGAGAGACACACTCTGCTTCTACCACCGCCGTTTTGGAGAGGACGCATTCTGATGTGTTCCACCATGCCAATTCAAGTGCTCGGGAAACGCCAGGGCTGGCAGTCGGTAGCAGCTGCGACCGCCAGTGAAGCGAGCAAGTTGCTCTATGTAACAGACTCCAGCTCCCAAAAGAGTCTCATCCTACCGTCCTATGCAGACCGGCTGGCGGGAGCTAGTGGCCCCGAGCTGACGGCCGCAAACGGCTCAGACATTAAGACTTTTGGTGAGAGGACACTGACTGTATCCTTGCATGGCCGTACATACCAATGGACATTCGTCATATAGTGGCATGCAGCTTCCCCATTTTGGGCGCTGATTCTTTGTGTGCACACGGTCTACTAGTCGATGTGGCTAACAAACCCCTGATTAACGCAGTGTCTTTTGATTCTCTCCCCTGTACAGCTAGAGGAGCCGGGCCCACAACGCTAGCCAACGTCACAGCTCCAGGGAGTAAGTTCCACACACTACTCACCCAGTTCCCAGCACTCACAGTCCCGACTTTTTCGGCGACCGTCACTAAACACGGGGTGGAGCACTTCATTACCACCACGGGGCCGCCCGTTTTCGCATGACCTCGGCGCCTGGACGCAGCTAAACTGGCCATAGCGCGCGAGGAGTTTGCCAACTTGGAAAAGTTGGGCATCATCAGACGCTCAAACAGCCCATGGGCATCCCTGCTACATATGGTTCCTAAAGTCGAGGGATCGTGGTGACCGTGCGGAGATTTCTGCAGATTGAACAACGCCACAGTGCATGACCGCTACCTGATCCCCCATATTCAGGATTTTTCTGTTCATCTCACCGGGGCACGCATTTTTTCCAAGATACAGCTGGTCTGCGGTTACCACCAGGTCCTGGTACGCGCTGAGGACATACCTAAAATGGCAGTAATAACCCCGTTTGGTCTCTCTGAGTTTTTACGCATGCCTTTTGGGTTAAAAGGCGCCGCGCAGACATTCCAACGCATGATGGATGCGGTGTTGCGTGATCTGCAGTTTGTGTTCGTCTAGCTGGACAACATCCTGGTGGCCAGCGCATCCGAGGACGAACACGTAGCTCACCTCAGGACAGTTTTCCAGAGGTTGGAGGAGCATGGATTAATAATCAACCCGGCGAAGTGCCAGTTCAGGATGACGGGAATCGATTTTTTTGGGCCACCGCATCTCACTGGAGGGCGCGATACCCTTACCGGACAAAGTGCGCGCAGTGGCAGATTTTCCCCGGCCTCAGACGGTCAGGGCGCTGCAGGAGTTTTTGGGGATTTTAACTTTTACAACCGTTTTCTCCCCCGCGCAGCCCAACTCATGCAGCTGTTGTATGCCGTGCTTAAGAAACAGAAACCGGCGGACAGAGTCGACTGGACTCCTGAGTGAGAGCAGGTGTTTTCCGAGGTTAAAACAGCCCTGGCGAACGCCGCACTGCTGACGCACCCAGACCCAGCGGCTCGGATGGCGCTCACTACCGACGCATCGGACGTGGCCAATGGGGCTGTCGTGGAGCAGCGCATCACAGGTTCTTGGCAGCCGCTCGCCTTTTTTAGCAGGTCTGTGCGCGACAGTGAGTGTAAATACAGCGCGTTCGACAGGGAGTTACTGGCTCTCCACCTGGCCGTACGCCACTTCCAGTTTTGGCTGGAAGGGCGCACCTTCACTGCGTTCGTGGACTACAAGCTGCTAACGTACACTATGGCTAAGGTTTCGGAACCATGGTCAGGCCAGCAACAGAGACAGCTGGCCGCAATCTCGGAGTTTACGACCGACATTCAGCATGTGGCCGGTAAACTCAATGTGGTGGCGGACTGCCTCTCGCGCGCATTAGTGGCCCCAGTCTACGTGGGGATAGATTACACGGCCATGGCCGCTGAGCAGATCGGCGATGCGGATGTTTGCGCGCTCCAGTCTGGACCAACAGGGTTGGGGCTGGAGAGCAGAGTACTGCAAGACGCCCCCCCCCCCCCGCCCCAATCTGTGATGTCTCCACGGGCCGCCTGCACCCGGCGGTCCCACGCGCTTGGCGCCGCGGCGTTTTTGAGTTGGTTCACTCCCTGGCGCACCCAGGAGTGCGCGCGTCAGTCAAAATGGTGGGAGCAAAGTTTGTCTGGCCGAGCCTGCGCAAACAGGTGAAAGAGTGGGCTGCAGCCTGCGTAGCATGCCAGCGAGCCAAATTGCATAGGCACACGAAGGCGTCTTTGGAGCCGTTCTATATCCCGGGTAAGAGGTTCGACCACGTTCACGTGGATCTCGTGGGCCCCCTCCCGCCATCGCAGGGGTTCACGCACCTCCTGACAGTGGTGGACCGCACCACGTGCTGGCCCGAAGCAGTCCCGCTAGCTTCCACTGCGTCCACAGACATTGCACGTGCATTTTTGATGACATGGGTGGCACGTTTTGGCGCCCCTTCGGATATCACGTCCGATCGGGGCCCACAGTTTGTTTCCGACCTCTGGTCCACCATGGCCCGGAGCCTGGGCATCACACTTCATTGCACGACCGCGCACAACCCCCAGGCCAATGGGTTATGCGAGCGTTTCCATAGATCACTTAAGCAGTGCTCAGGGCTTCGCTTACGGATGCAAATTGGGTGGACTGGTTGCTGTGGGTTCTATTAGGGTTGCGTTCAGCACCGAAGGAGGATTTGGCAGCCTCCCCAGCAGAGCTGTTTTTTTTCCCAGCCACTGTGGCTCCCAGGGGAATTTTTGCTGGACAGCCCCGCGCCGAGCACCGATCCATCCCCGCTTTCACTGCATAGCGCAGTGGCAGGGACGGTACCCGGTCCGGTCCACCACTGTTTTCCAAGCGTTTTTGTGCCAAAGGCCTTGAAGGACACGGTGTTCTTATTTGTCAGGCACGATGCCCACCGGACCCCCTTGCACCCGCCCTATGATGGCCTGTTCAGAGTGCTGGAACCCGGGGAGAAACATTTTGTGTTAGTCTTGGGGGGATGCAGGGAAACAGTCTGTATAGACAGGCTTAAGCCCGCTTTCGTTTTAGCAGACGAGCAGGTGGTGTTGGCCCGAGCTCCTCGGCGTGGACGACCCCCACTGAGAACTCCCCAGGTAAATGACTCGTCAGATCAGTCACAATGGCATGCTAAAGAGGTTCCTCCCCCTCCCAATGTCCCCCCACAGACGGACGCACCCACAAGAGCCCCCCACCGGTGCAGCAGGGCCTCGGAGCTGCAAACCCCCTGTTACAGCCGCTATGGATGTAGGCTGAAGCCCAAAGGACATGAGGGTTAAGGCTCAGTCTGAGTTTCTGGGGTGGGGGTGGGGTGGGGTGGGAACCCACTCAGTATGTCAGTATGTTTCCACTCAGACGAAAGGACAAGGGGAATCGTCATGGGAGGTTGGTGTGTTGATGCAAACAGTGACAAAGAGAATGGGAATTGCAAAGTCTTTAATGTTACTGCAGCACCACAGGTGACTGAGCGGGTCGTAGGCTAAAAAAGGAGAGGTGCCTGCGACCTGGGACTTTTTCTGATGCTTGTGATTCTGGATGATGTGAAAGAGAGAAATTAATAAAGCCTGCTTTGTTCTGGACCGCTCTGGCTGGTTATTCCTCTCTCCACAACATCACCAAAAATGTTCTGTCTCAACTTTCAACTTACCTTTCTGCAGGGGGCGGGGCTTAAGTGAAACTTCACAACAAACAAACTATGAAACATTTGAGTGATTTTGCTCTTGATATGTCTTGTAAGTCATAATAAACATGTTAGACATGTTAACCACTTGCATTCCGTTGTTCCGCGGGCGGGCAAGTCTCTGCGTCCTAGGGCGCACGAGGGCGCATGACGCATGATAAGGATATTGATGGTGGTGGTGTAGGTGGTGTGGCCTCCAAGCGCCACTGAAAAAAAAATCTGCAAACACAGCCGCGAACAGATTAGTTCATCTGATTGACCTCTCATTCGACTAATAAGAGCCTTGAATTGGGTTTCTGAAACCTTGAAGAACCAATGAATGAAAACCTAGGAAGGAGGACCCGCCTCCCAACGCTTTGAATGCAGTGAGCCAATTGAAGCAGAGAAGTTCGTGAGCTGTTTTTTTTTTTTAAGGCTGGGTGAAGACTGGCTGGTGCAGCGGATCAAAAAAGTACACAGGAAGAGCTCCACAGACCCAGCAGCATGGAGACCATCCACAAATGCAACCTGTGTGACAGGGAGTGCCATTCGTGGATCGGCATGTTCGGCCACAGGCGGTGCTTATTTTGTATTGGTTCCAGCAGAGTAGACGTTATGATTTCTTCCATGGTCATGATAGACCGACGGAGGCTGACGACGAAGGCTGAGTGAAACACACGCCTTCGCCAGTCTTTTTTTAATTACTACTGTTATTTTTTTTGAAAAATCGTTCGCCAAAAACCGCAATCATGGAAGCACAAAACCGCAATAATGGAATTATGTTTTGATCGAGTCGCGAGACCAGAACCAGAGCGGACCAGCGTCGCGTTCGTCTGACAATGAGGAAGACAAGTTCGCCAAGACTCCGCTGTGAAGAGGTAAGGTGTTATAAGCTAAATTATTCTCTATCCCTGAAAATTGTAATCCAAAATGACTTTTGACCGATCAGTAAATTACAGCTGTGCGGTTCACGAAGTCTGAAGTTCGTGTGCCGCGGTACAAGGGGTTGCTCGCAGTGTACAGGCTGTGAACGCCCACCCACCCCCGCTATTCTTCTGCAGCGAGGGGGGGGGGGGAGCCGCGGTGACTGCACTGCTGTCCTACATCACCACATAAGGCTAATCCGTTGTGTAGCGATGGCTAAAGTCCATCCTCTGTAGCGAGTGGGGGGGGGACAACCCCCCCCCCCACACACACACGGTAGCGGGGGGGGGGGGGAGCCGCTGTGACAGCGTTGCTGTGGAAACATGCAACGAGTGTAATCTGTCATGTAGCGAGGGCCGAACTCTGTCCTTGATAGTGGGGGGGGGGGGACGACCCCCCCCCACACACACACACAGACACAGCCCTGAGTGTAACCTTTCCTTTGAGCCTAAAATGAAGCTTCTACATTGAATCATTCAAAAGTTACAGACGTTTTTCCAAACTGTGCCATTTGGCACAATTTGGCACAGTTCCAAAACGCCTGGGAACAGCCTGAGAACAAAGCTGTGTAAAATATTCATTTTTTGTGGTATTGTTACCAAATTTGGATCTCAGCTGGATAACACTTGGTTCTACATTTCTGTTGCATTTTCCAGCCGGATCGGACAGCTGTGTGTTATTTACAAGCATTTGTGTCCAAAAAAAACACTGTGTCCAAATTTTTTTTCTTCAAGTTCAGTATGTTTAGATGACTGTAACTCAGTGGCCGGAGCACGTAGAGAGATTATGTTTTTTTTGCCAAAAAAATCAAAGTGTTTTCTTTTAAATGAGACCAACCCCATGAAGATGCTGCAAAGGGTTGAAGAACAGCTTTCGATTTACTTTGGGCACGTTATTTTTTGGCATTTTTAGGAAAATTGCCCGGAGTGCAAGTGGTTAACAAGAAAAAAAAAACTCAATTTTTGGCAGTGTGTCACTTTAAATTTTCTCTGATCATCTAGACAGTGACGCAAGCTTTTATGTTTTTGTTACAAATATAGGGCCCCTAAACACAATCTTGCGTAGGGCACTGACTGCAGTAACACCTCTAGTGCCCCCCTCTGGAGAAAATGTTGTTAATTGTCCCCCCAGCAGTGAAATGAAATGTGTGCACATGAGTGCAGCTAGCTTAGTCTGACTGCCTTTTTAGCTCTTCTCTCTAAATTCTAGTCACCTCATTCGACATTTGGGGTCTGTTGTCGTTATTTTTTTTCCAGCCAACAACTCACATCTGGGATTTGTGATTGACTTCGTGGTTGACCTGTCTGGTACAAACTGAGAGAGGAGTCTGCTAGCATAGCCGCTAGATGTGTTTTTGTTTAATTTCTATATATTCTGTCTATTCCTGCTGGATACCTGTTTTCATAGCCAGATCATCTAAGAGCCCTTGACCTTATATCTCATTCATAGACCTCATGGACCTCTTTTTCCAAGATGGCGCCCACAGTGGTCGCCATGGTGTTTCGCTGCCCTTTAATTTTTTTAATTTGTTTGTTTCTGTTCATTGATTGTGCGTCTGCCAGTTCATACACCCGTGAAGAGTTATTAAATATCAGGACTCTTACTCCCACGGACCTTCTCCCAGTATTTTTAGCTCCTGCCGCCGATCTGATTCATTGTTTGGCTCAAAAAGTAAGGCGGCGAAAAAGAGGAAAGCGAGGGGGGATTCTCGCTCGGCTGCGAAGGAGAGGCACGCGGACAGCCTTGCCTGGCATATTTCTATCCAATGCCAATTCTCTCTTGAACAAGGTAGAAGAATTAAGACTGC
The DNA here is from genome assembly GCA_020510985.1 of Pholidichthys leucotaenia. Classification (NCBI taxonomy): domain Eukaryota; kingdom Metazoa; phylum Chordata; class Actinopteri; order Cichliformes; family Pholidichthyidae; genus Pholidichthys; species Pholidichthys leucotaenia. The sequence goes on from CM035850.1 coordinate 24,192,008, forward strand.
TGATGCGATTTAAGGACCTCGCTTCCTCGTCTGTCATCTGTTTCTCTGAGACCTGGCTTAAAGGGAACATACCGGACAGCGCGATCAGCCTCGAGGGATTTCAGCTGTTTCGTGCTGATCGCGTCACAGAGCTCTCCGGTAAGTCTATTGGAGGAGGAGTGTGCTTCTACATTAACAACAGCTGGTGCTCTGATGTAACGGTGATTTCACAACACTGTTCTCCCGCCCTGGAATTTCTTTTTATTAACTGCAAGCCATTTTATTCCCCGCAGGAGTTCGCCTCATTCATCCTTGTCGCTGTGTACGTCCCTCCCGACGCGGACACGCGCGAAGCTCAGCGCGTGCTCGCGGATCACATCCAACAAACGGAGCGGACTTTTCCAGACTCCCTGGTTATTGTGGTTGGCGACTTTAACCAGAGCAATCTGAGTCACGAGCTCCCCCGCTACAAACAGTTTATTAAATGTCCAACCAGAGGAAAGAACACGCTGGATCACTGTTACACTACAGTGAAAGACGCATATCGCGCTGTTCCCCGCGCTGCGCTCGGATTATCTGATCACGTGATGGTCCACCTCATCCCCACATACAGACAGAGACTGAAACTCACTAAACCTGTTGTGACCACCACGAAGAAATTGACCAGTGAAGCTGGAGAGAATCTGAACACATGCATGGAAATAACTGACTGGGGCATGTTTAAAGGAGCCACACATGATCTTAATGAGTACACGGACACTGTGAACTCATATATCAACTTCTGTGAGGAGAACATTCTTCCATCGTGCACCAGGGTGAGGAACTCTAATGATAAGCCCTGGTTCACTGCCAAGCTCAGACAGATCAGGAAGGAGAAGGAAGCAGCGTTGAAAAGTGGAGACAGGGACTGCTACAGAGAGGTCAAATATTGGTTTAACAGAGAGCTGAGGAGAGCTAAATCTGTGTATTCTGAGAGACTCCAGCAGCAGTTCACTGCTAATGACTCGGCTTCTGTGTGGAGAGGACTGAGGCAAATCACCAACTATCGGCCTCAGGCTTCTAAAGGTCAGGATGACAAAGCCCTTTGTCAAAAACTGTCCCAACATTACGCCCGGTTTGACACCTCGTCAGCTGTGTCCAACTCACCCACTCCACCCAGCTCCACTGCCTCCTCGGCCCCTAATTCATCAAAAGCGGCCCCCCCCCCCTCCTCCTCCTCCTCCTCCCCCCCTGCCCTTGTCATCAGTGAGCAGGACGTGCACAGACAGTTCTCCAGACTGAACCCGCGCAAGGCCCCCGGGCCGGACGGTGTGTCTCCCTCCACCCTGAGACACTGTGCGAAAGAGCTGGCTCCTGTCTTCACAGACATTTTTAACACCTCCCTTAAGCAATGTCACGTGCCGACCTGCCTCAAATCCTCCACCATCATCCCTGTCCCCAAGAAGCCACGGATTACTGGACTTAACGACTACAGACCTGTAGCGCTCACCTCTGTAGTCATGAAGTCCTTTGAGCGCCTGGTCCTGTCTCACCTCAAGTCCATCACCACTCCCCTCCTGGACCCACTGCAGTTTGCCTACCGTGCTAACAGGTCTGTGGATGACGCAGTCAACCTGGCCCTCCACTCCATCCTGCAGCACCTGGACTCCCCGGGAACCTACGCCAGGATTCTGTTTGTGGACTTCAGCTCCGCATTCAACACCATCCGCCCCGATCTGCTCCAGGACAAGCTGTCCCTGCTCGATGTGCCTGACTCCCTCTGCAGGTGGATCACCGACTTCCTGACGGACCGGAGGCAGCATGTGCGGCTGGGGAAGTCTGTCTCGGACTCTGTTAGCATCAGCATTGGATCACCCCAGGGCTGTGTACTTTCCCCCCTACTCTTCTCCCTTTATACCAACTCCTGCACCTCCTCCCACCAGTCTGTTAAGCTGATTAAGTTTGTGGACGACACCACCCTCATCGGGCTCATCACCAACGGCGACGAGTCCGTCTACAGGAAAGAGGTGGCCCAGCTGGTGTCCTGGTGCAGCCACAACAACCTGCAGCTGAACGCTCTGAAGACAGCAGAGATGATTGTGGACTTCAGGAAAGTCACAACCCCCCTGCCCCCCCTCACCATCACAGGCTCTCCCATCACCATTGCAGATTCCTTCCGCTTCTTGGGCACCACCATCACCCGGGACCTCAAATGGGAGCCAACCATCAGCTCTCTCATCAAAAAGGCCCAGCAGAGGATGTTCTTTCTGCGGCAGCTGAGGAAGCTCAAGCTACCCACCAAGATGTTAGTGTAGTTCTACACGGCCATCATCGAGTCCATCCTCACCTCCTCCATAACTGTGTGGTATGCAGGAGCCACTGCCAGGGACAGACTAAGGCTGCAGCGCGTCGTGCGCACTGCTGAGAAGGTGATCGGCTGCAAGCTCCCATCTCTCCAGGACCTGTACATCTCCAGGACCCGGAGGCGTGCTGGCCGGATCATAGCCGATCCTTCACACCCTGGTCACGTACTGTTTGCCCCCCTCCCCTCAGGTAGAAGACTTCGGTCCATTCAGACTAAAACCTCCCGGCACATGAATAGCTTTTTCCCCTCTGCCATCAGACTGCTGAACATTAAGTGACTTATTGACTCTCGTGCACTATGTACAGCAGCTCAACCAGACTCATGACATTCATCACTGTTTTTCTGTTGCATTATCAACTGCACTGTGGTACCCCATATTATCTGCTACTTGCTAATTTATTTAAAACTGCCTTGACTAGTATTACTCATTATTACTATTATTATTATTATTATTATTATTACTTATTTTTCTACACTTATTGCACGTTTTTAGTCCTTTAGTTTTTAAGTTTATCTCTTTATCTCATCATGTTTTTAATGTTGCAGCATGGCACCGAGACAGATTCCTAGTTTGTGTACTACATGAACAATGGCAATAAATCTGATTCTGATTAGACATCATTTTAACTTAAAATAGTCTGTTATACTCTCTATTGGACACCTCCTCTATTAGCTGTGATTAGCAGAGTTAGCCATTCACTCATTCAGTTATTTCTGTGTTTATCACATCCCAGGGATCGCTCATCTGCTGTTTACCCCTTAAACCACACACCCCGTCTCTGATAATGGTTAATTTTACTTTCTTAACATTCAGCTAATGTTTGGTAGTTTTGTCTGACAGCCGATGCTAAAAGCTAATGCTAGCCTCAAGCATGGTGTGTCTATGAAAGCAAAAATTTGAGAACGTAAACGAGGGATTGTGTCATGAACTGGGGCTCATTAGCATTTAAAGCAACGTGCCATAAAACGGGCCGTTTTGAGGAGCACTCCTTCCTCCTGTGTGTATAATGGTACTGAAATAATCGAACCCTGAGGTGTTCTAAAGTATGTCACAGATGTTGACACCTCTGAGAGTTGTCTCAACATGTGGACAAAAAGCTTAATGGGGCTCTTCACTGTGTTTTGATGTTTTCATTATTGTCATGACTAAAATAATCTTTCCACAGCAAAGAAATCTGCAAAGAAATTGAGTGACGTGGAGGAGGATGATGAAGAGGAGGACAATGTGATGATTGACTTGGTGGATGATGAGGAGGAAGGAGAGAAAGAAAACGAGGACCTCTGTAATGAGGGAGAACCTCTCGTCTCCGAGGCTGCAGCGAAACGCAAAAGAAGGAACAGGCCAAAAGCCCTGGATGAGCAACCAAACGAGAAGGAAAAGAGAACGACTGATGAGAGCAACAAGCAGGGTAAAGTTCTAAACCAGACATGCCGGATTCAGTCTTAATGAGAACTAACATGAGGGTTACGAAGAAAGCTCAGGACTAGTAATAACCCTTTTATTTTTATTTAAAATGTATTGTAGCTTAAAGAAATCTAGCCCCTTGTATCCAATATACAAGAGGGGGAAAAAATCAGAAATCCAGGAGAGAGGGACAAAGTTAGTATATTTAGAAAAGAGAGTAGACAAAATTTGCAGATTTATAAATGAGGAAAAATTACAAATTTTAAAAACGGTGGGAAAAAATGCAAATTGAAAGTGGGGAGAAATTGGAAATTTCCAAAAATGGTGGAAAAAAAAATCAAAATTTATACAGGGGAAGAAATTACAAATTTACAAAACTGAAAATAAGAAAATGAAAAAAAATTACGAAATGTGGAATAAGTTTGCAGACATAGGGAGAACTCACAAATTTGCAAAATGGAGGAAAAAAAATTGCAATTTAAAAAATATGAGAAAAAATAAATTTATAAAATGTGTGAATTTTTTTTTTTTTTGCAAATTTACAAAATGTAGAAAAATTGGATATTTACAAAATTATGGGAAAAAATGCAAATTTATATGGGGTGAAATTGGAAATTCCAAAACTGGTAAAAATAGGGGAAAAATAGCAAATTTTCCAAATTGGGAAAAACACTGCAAATTTATTTGGGAGTAATCACAAATATACATAGAAATCTCAAAGGTACAAAATGGACGGGAGCTAAATTTACAAAAATTTAGGGTGAAATAGCAAATTTACAAAATGGAGGAAAAAACAGTAAATTTGTTGAATGGGGGAAAAATTACAAAATACAAAAATTGGGGGTGGGGGTAAAATTGAGGGGGAAAAACCTGCATATTCCTCTACAGGGAAAATTGCACATTTACAAAATGAGGAAAAATTGTGTATTTCCAAAGGGGAAGAAATTGCACGTTCAGCAGTCTTATATTCCAGTGAGGAAGGAACAAGTCTGTTTGCAAAATGGAGGGAAAAAGTTGCAATTTAAAAAAAAAAAAAAATGTGGAAAAAAAAGTCGTTTTCCAAAAATGTGTAAAAAGAATGCAAATTAATATTGGGATAAATTACAAATTTAGAAAATGTAGAGAAATGTGGATATTTACAAAATGGGGGAAAATCACAGATTTGCAAAATGCAGAAAAAATAGCAACTTTAAAAACTTGGGAAAAAATCAAAAATGGATTGGGGGGGAGGGTAAATTGCAAATTTAAAAATAGGGAAAAAAATTAAAATGTGGAAAAACAGATACAAACTTATATGGTATGAAATTGCAGATTTACAAAATGGGGAAATTTTCAGAAATGGACAAAAATGGGGGAAAATTGCAAATTCACAAAATTAGTGAAAAAGTTGCAAATTCTCCAAATTGGGTAGAAAATGCAAAATTTATACAGGTGGAAATTACAAATTTAAAAAATTGAGAAAAATTGTTATATTTCCAAATGGGGAAAAACTGCAAGTTTACAATCGGTTCAGCAATCTTAAATTCCTGTGAGGAAGGAAAAGTCACAATTTTTACAGTTGAGTGCAAAACTTGCAAATCTATGGGGGGGGGCACAAATTTATGAGGGTGGACAAAAATTCTCAAATTTACAAGGGGCGGGGGGATTAGAAAAAGTGAAATTGTTCAAAAAAGTTGCAAATTTACAGTGGGAAATGTTTTTGATTTATTCGAGGGTGGTTTTTGGCCCCTGGGTCTTGATGGCAGCACATGTGTATGAAGCTGTTGCGAATCACAGAACCGGCCTTTTTGTTTCCTGATCTACTCCAGAACTGTTCCCACATGTGTGATGACTCCATTTTGTTCTGCTTGTAAATTTTCAGGTGACGTTGCAGCTGAAGACAACGATGCGGGGCTTCCAGAGGACCAGAATTCAGACATGTAAATAGAAAGTTTCTCTAATGTAAAGCAACCAGCTAACTTTAACGTCTCATTTCCACTGACATTCTCCATTTGTCCTAATGCTCAGGGGTGAAAAGACTCAAACTGTGGACACAGAGAAGAGCAACGCTATCAAGCCGGCTAAACTCATACGAGGCAGAGCACCAAAACCGCTGCTGCCTCTGGGCCGTAAATGGGGTAAAAAGTCCGCAGCTGCCACAGAAGCTAAAGACGCCTCATCGGATAAACCAGAAGAGGGTGACAGTGGTGTAGCCACAAAAGAGCAGGTGATTTTATTGTCATTTACTATCTTTAAAATCCTTTTCTACCTCACAGGAATGGAGTCCTTTTAGTAGAACTGTTGGCAGAGCAACACTTCAGGAAACTGTTTTTGGAGCCCCCCCTTTTTTTTCCCTTGATCTTCCATTGAGCTTAAAACCTGTTTGGTGTGTCAGCATGGCTCAGTTGGCTAACTATTGCAAGATGGAAAATGTATTCAAGGAGTTTCCTTTGGTTGGATTTGAGTCGCCAGAAGTTGCTCAATGTTCCACACCCTAAAGTCAGATTTCTGACCAGATTCAGGCAGCCTGTCCGTCACCTCCACCCCACCGAGGCCAGCCGTGTCCGGGTACAGTGATCAACTCACACCGCCCAGTAGCACGCTAATGCTAAAGGTTCAGTGTCGCATCATGGCGAAAATATAGCAGAATAAGCCAAAATGACGCAAGATATTTTATCAACTGTGGATTGGTGAACCAGGTGGAGACAGTGTGGTCTTTTAGAGTGACTGAGGTGTCAAGAAAATAACAATATAAACTGTGCTTGCATGGTGTGAGCTTCCTAGTACCACCGTTGGCTCTGAAGCTAACACCTCCCACCCATCTACACGACAGATGGCTCGGCTGGTCAGTAATAGAGCAGCCGGAAGGCATCAAGATTAGTGAAATTCTGAATCAAACCCAGGAGACTTAGCCAGTTTAGGATTTCTGTCACAGAGCCGCACCATCTGCATGCACCCTCTGGTGGTGAAGACTTTTTGAAGAAAATATTCAGTTCAGATATCATAAATTCCAAAGGCTGTAACTTGAAAGTGGTACAAGATAATGGCTTATTGTAAATGAGAAAGATGTAGAATATGATCCAAAGGTTACGATGAGAGTAAATTTACGCATCTAATTTGCATAATGTGACGCAGCCATATCAGATTACATAACTTTCGGTCAAAGTGGACTTAGGACATGTTTACACAAAGGATGTTTTTGTTTGTTTTTGTGATGTTATCTTCAAAATATATGAACCAGAAAATTAGTAGAATGTAAACAAATTGATAAAAACATCAGACCTACCGCGCGTCATGTGTCTTCACGTGTCCGTTTCCTCATCTGTCGGTCATTTTCGCTTTCTCTCCAACGTCCAGAAACGCACATTTATCTTCTGATTTATTCCACCTCGATTTTTGTTAGACAACACTGCTGAACCGGCAATATCCTCCTCTCTGTCACATGCAGCTTTGTCAATGGCGGACAAAAAGTGTACATGCTGCGGTCCATCTTGTGCTGTCACAGAAGGTAAATATTTCCCTTCAGAAGCTAAATAATCCCTTTCAGAATCATAGTTGGCAAAATTTGGAGCAAATGCTTCCTCCGTGTTGAAATGTATGTTGCGCAATTGTTTGTACGTCTCTTCTTCTCTCATGGTTAAAGGGCTATATAAAGTGCATTACATTACCGTGATACCGCATGACCTCGAGTGTAGTTCCACAGGCACAGTTTATTAAGACAGTTCTCATAAAATGAAATAGTTACTATACAAACATAAAAAAGTAAAAAGTGGAAAAATTTAATAAACTAAGCAATAGAGGAGAAAATAGTATGATTTGTTAAACAAATTATTTTCTTCCCGCTGAGAAAAATGGTGCCTTCAAAATGTACCCAGTTCACTGTTGTAAGTACCTCAGTGAGCATAATATAGAAAAGACTAGACCTGTCATCATTTCTCTCTCTCTCACTCACTCACTCACTCACTCACACACACACACACACACACACACACACACACACACACACACACACACACACACACACACACACACACACACGCCAATTCAATATTGTCCATTGTAGAAATCTGTGTATATAATGGGGGGGGGGGGGGGCGCTGAAAAGTTGATAGTGGTCACGTTTGACCAAATGTTTATTTTTCAACATAGTCTCCCCTTCGTCCACACACTTCTTCCATCGGTGTTGCAGTGCTTGGATCCCTGTGGTTGAAAAATAAACCACATTTGGTGAAATTTGACCATTATGAACTTTTCAGCCCCCCCCCCCATACATATTGGTCACCTGTTGGAGGATTTGTATGACTGTGACTTTGTGCAAGTGGCTAGTTAACCTGCTAGCGATTTGGCTTTGGCACACTTTGCTCACTTTTTCTTGGCATTTTCAGATAAAAGAACGAGTCCATCACCACAAAGGTATTATAGTTTGCTAATTGAGACAATAAATCCAACTCTAGCTTGTCTATTTTTTTTTTTTAAATGAACATGAAATATGTTACGGGTGTTTACAAGGGTAGGACTTCTGGGTCACAGAGCTGTGATATCTTTTCAAACAGTGCGTCACTGTGGAAATTAAGATATCCAACAGATATTACAGTTCTCACATAGAAAGCCACTGTTCGAGTTGACAGTGAATGATTCGTAATGTATATCCAGTGAAATGTTGGGAGTGCGATTATCGGGGAATATAGTAACTCCTGGAATCCCTCGGTTGGAACTAACTCTTGTATGAGGTGGAATAATGTTAGCTGAAAGTCTGACCATGACTGGTTTAGAGCGGGATTTCGACAGGAGCTGCTGTCTTGTTTTTCTGGTACTGGATAGTTACTGCCACTGAATCTTTTTTTTTTTTTTTTTCCACAATATTTTTTATTGAACCTTTTTTTTTTTTTTTTTTTTTTTTATTTTTTTTTTTTTTACAAACATGGCACAAACAATCAAACACTAACACTAAAGTAATTTAAAAAAAAACAAAAAAACACTAACTACCAAAAAAAAAATGGTACTAAAAACACCAATAACCACTAACAAAGGCAAGTCATCAACAATGCTCCTCTGTTTAGTCTAGGTCAGGCATGTCAAACTCAGTTTGGCTCTGGGGCCGGATCCAGACTTTCTGTTCTCAGGTGGGCCGGATCAGTAAAAGAATGTCAACTCCAAATATTTAGCTTTGTTTTTCAGTACTATGCTTTATCATTCAGCCTACATTTGTAGCCTACCCTACATATTATAATCACGGATGACAAGGGATCTTTTCTAAGCACAACACATTTATTCACAAACAATGGAAAAAAAATGATTTTCATGTTTGGCGGTGAATGTGTTAACAACTGGTTTATTTTAACAGTTGAGTGAATGCAGTTTTACACCTGAACCAACTCACCACACTAAACAAACTCAAGTGGGAGCTATGAAAAAAATATTTTCGCCTTAATTGTCATACTGCTTTGAAATAAATAAAAAAAGAAATACAAAATAAAATACAATAAATTAAATAAATAAATAAAATAAAAAGTTATAGCAGTGCATGGGCAATAAGATTAGACTACATCAGATCAAACTACTAGGCTGGGCCTACTGAAGCTGAGAATATACTGCACAATATTAATTGTCTTTAATATGAAACCAGATTAATCTTATTTTTAATGATCTGTATTCTTGAGTGCAAACAAATTTCGTGTCATCACACTTTTTTTTCTCTCTCTCACTGCACTCCTGCAGTCTACTTGCTGCTGCTGGCTCCTGAAACTTGGCATCTTTTTGCCTTCACAAGTGCATCGATATTAGGTGTGAAATCCTGAGTAGCAGCACATTTAACAATGTCATTCAAGTGTTTATTTGTTAACCTTGAGCGCTGCTTTGTTTTATTATCGTTCATTACGGAGAATACCTGTTCACAAAGATAAGTAGTCCCAAACATGGATAGAACCTTTGCAGCCATGGCTGTTAATTTGGGGTAACCTGGCACGAGATATTGATAAAACGTGTCCAATCCCACGGACCCAAATTTATCCTTCATAGCGGAATCGCACTGCAAGTCAATAAGCTCGAGTTGAATGTCAGCTGGCATATCAGAAGGCTTCACTATAAATGGCGAGCGAAAAAAGCCAAATTTGTTCTCAAGTTCACTGAATACCTGAAACCTCTGCTCAAACTCTCGCAGCAAATCTGTTATGTTGTCTTTATATTTATCCAAATCATTATCGGGACGGTCCGGTGCCTTCGGACGCACAGCTGTGAGACAAGAGAAATGCGCGGTGTCACCGTTGGATAGCTGCGACTCCCACAGTGACAGTTTCATCTTGAACGCACTTATGCTGTCGTAATATTGAATGACAACTCTGTTACGGCCCTGCAATGTAGTGTTAAGTGTATTCAAGTGTTGTGTAATATCAACCATAAACGCAAGATCCTGCACCCATTCCTTGCATTTAAGTTCCTTTACTGGGTGTCCCTTCTTCTCCATGAACTGTCCAATTTCCCCTCGTAGCTCAAAGAAGCGCTTGAGTACTGCACCTCTGCTTAACCACCGCACGTCAGTGTGGTATGGAAGGCCAGCATGAATGTCATTATCACTGAGAAATGTGTCAAACTGACGGTGATTTAGACCGCGCGCTCTGATGATTTTTTGACAGTGCCATTTTGGGAAGGGTGTGTTGACCGATAACTTGTTTAGTAGTGGTGAATGGTGAAGCAAGATTGCCGGTTTATTTTTACTTGGACACATCACGTTGCGAATGTTTATTTCCTGTGACTAACTCGTGTCAGTGCCGCATGCTGGACGTGAGTGCTTTTACACATTTACTGCCCTCTAGCGGCCGGAGGGAGCATTTGGTTTGTATTTATTTTAAAAAAACACAACTTTTGATAGAAATGAGCGAGAGACTCACTTCTTTTTTTGACATATTCAGAAATTTATGCCGGGTCGGATTAAATCATCCAACGGGCCGGGTCCGGCCCGCGGGCCGTATGTTTGACATGCCTGGTCTAGGTAATCTATTACATAAGTATACATATTATATACATTCACCAATTTGGAATTTGCAAGGTCCACACACATCATTCACCTTCTTCTTCAGAAGTTATGTTTAATTTCTTTACATAATCAATGAAAGGTCTCCATATATTCTCAAACACATTTTCCTTTGATTTCAGTATGTATGTTATTCTTTCTAGTGGAAGGTTTGTTAACATCTGTCTTAACCACTGAGTCACATCTGGTCTACAAGTCTTTTTCCACAGTAGTGCAATACATTTTTTGGCATCAAGCAAACTGAGGTCTATGAATGCTCTTTCACTCTTATTAAAGTTATGCTTTTCTGGATACAGACCCAACAAAAACAGTTTAGGGTTCAATGTGAATTGTTTTGAAATTATTTTTTCAATTGTTACCCTCACCTCTTCCCAAAACATTCTGATTTTTCTACATTCCCATAAACAGTGAAATAGGGTTCCTTTACTTTCCATACATTTTGTGCATGTATCCGGTATGTTTTTGTTGTATCTATTTAACTCCACTGGTGTAACATACATCCGCATTAACCATTTAAAATGTATCAATTTAAGACGTACATTTATTGATTTGGTTTGAGCTTCTGTACAAGCCAATTCCCATTTTTCCTCTGAAATTTCAATTTGCAGGTCTTCTTTCCAATAATTCAGTCTTTTCTGTGAGTTTTCACTTGAGAATAGTGTCAATGAGTTATAAAACTCTGAAATAATACCCTTTCTCTTACTATCTTTCATCAAAATTTTTTCCAAGGATGAATAAGTAGGTCGGGTGAGAGCATTATTTTGATTTGATCGAATAAAATTCCTAAGCTAAAGATATTTTAAAAAAATGTGTTCTATTAAGATTAAATTTGATCCTCAGTTCTTCAAAAGACATTATGTTATCTGAACGTGACAAATATAAGTCTTGAATCTTTTGAATCCCTTTTAAATTCCATACTTTAAATACAGCATCCGCTCTCCCTGGTGTAAAATATTGGTTACCCCATATTGGGCTAAATTGTGACAATAAGTGTGGTTCTTTTAAATATTTTTTTGTTTCACACCATATTTTGATCATATGCTTTACAAATGGATTTTTAACTTGTTTCTGTAATTTTTTAGCCGAGTCTGAGTATATGAATAAGGGAAGAGGTAAAGGTAAATTGTATGATTCCATTTCAGTCCAGTGAGGGAGATCATTTGATGAAAAATAATATGTCATAGACCTCAGTTGTGCTGACCAGTAATACAACATAAAGTTTGGACATTTCAGACCTCCACGATCAAATGGTAAATATAGTAAGGACAGACGTAATCTAGCCTTCCTATTGTTCCATATAAATTCCACTAACTTTTTTTTAATTCTTGAGAATAGATCTGAAGGTGGTGGTAAAGGAATGTATTGAAATAAATAAAGTATTTTTGGTAAGATATTACTTTTAAGTATATTAATTCTCCCGATCATTGACATTGGTAGTGACATCCATCTCTGAAGTAACTCATTAATATCTGTCATTAAGGCTTCATAGTTGGCACTGGTGACTGATTCTAGCTTAGGCACAATTTGAATTCCTAAATATTTAAACTGATTTACAACATTGAATTGATTTACCTCAGGAGCTGGGTGATTTCTCTGAGTCTCATTTAGCATTAATATTGAAGATTTAGTTTTATTTATTTTATATCCTGATATTTCCCCAAAGTTCTTTACTAAATTTAACAAGGTCGGAATTGATTTTTTTAAAATTTGACAAACAAAATTATGTCATCGGCATACAGGGAGATTTTATGTTCTGTTGGTCCTACTTTAATTCCATATATTTGTGGATGTAAACGTACTGCCATCGCTAAAGGTTCAATTGCCATAGTAAACAATAAGGGTGAAAGTGGACAACCTTGTCGACATCCTCTATTGATTTTGAGATATTGCTGTTTGTTAGGATTTCTGCTGTAGCATTATTGTATATTATCTGAACCCATTTTATGAAATTATTTCCAAGTCCAAACCTTTGTAGGACTTCAAAAAGAAAGGGCCATTCGACCCTATCAAAGGCCTTTTCGGCGTCCAATGATAGGAGAGCTGTATCTGGTGCTTCTTTATTGGAATAAATAATATTAAATAGTCTTCTTACATTATGGAAGCCTTGTCTTCCCATTATAAAGCCATTCTGATCTCGGTTAATAATATTTGGTAATATTTCTTGTAGTCGTCTTGCTAAAATGCCACTGAATCTTTTAATGGTATGAGGTACCGTACTGCATTGGCCTGTTTTCACCTCTGGGGTGGAAAAAAATGGCAATTGTGACTTTATCTTACTAAAACGCTCTGCTTACCATGTAGGTAAATGACAATCCATCACCCTTGAGACCAGCTGGTAGGACATCACCACATGATGACGACGAGGATATTTCATCTGAAGAAGAAGGAAACGCTGCCATTAAACCACAGGGACCCACCAGGTACCAGACGGGGCTTCACCTCATTCTCATTCTAACTTTTAATCCTCCAACTAATGATTTTTTAAAATTTTTTCTGTTTAGATATGGCAGAGTGCCCAAACCTATTAATCCCTTTAGTTACCCGGCCAAAGAGAGTCCCCAGCCATCTCCCTCCTCTAAAAACACTCCCGCCTCACCCGCCGTGGCTTCTGCTCCCGCACCAAAATCCAAAAATAAACTCAAGAGGGGCAGAGCAGCTGTGAAACAGTCGGCCCAAAAGCCCAAGAAGCCCAAGCTGGTCATGCTCACGGCGTCTCAGTCAGAGTCCAGCGAGGAGGATCACGAACTGGTGCAGCTACATTTTGAAAGAGACGGCAGTGCCCACGTGTTTGTCCCCGCCAGCCTGCAGACCCCCCACCCTGAGACTCAAGAGGTGGATGAGTCTATGGTGGAGGTAAGGAACGACGTTTGTACAGAACGTACCACAGACGCACACCATTCACTTTTACTTTTGAATGATTGTCTAGAATTTCATTTGAATTCCTTTTTTTCATTTGTGCATGGTTTTCCATCCCGTGTTTCACCTCCACCCATTTCCACCACACCCTCCTCCATATTGTCCCTGCCTCTTAGCTCGATATCTTGGACAGTATGCCTGATGTGCTGGGCATCACCCAAGATGAGCTGTGCCCTGATTCCTCTTGTGGGCAGTCACAACTTGAGATGGGCGCAGCTGAATCGGCTGAACACCATCAGTTGGACCTGCTAGTTGTAAGTGACCAATAAACCCAAGTTCAGTTCAACTTTATTTATGTTGCACCAATTCACAGCAGTCGTTTGCTAGAACTTCTGGATATAAAACTGAGTCCGTCAATGCAACAGGCCCTTCAGCCCCCAGGGGTCCCCTAAGCTACACGTTCATCCTGAACATTTTTTGTGGGGAGATTTAAAACTACCGTCATCTGTTTTTTTCTCATAATTTTGTGACTCAAGTGTACAACTTTATTCCTCATAAACTTGTGACATTTTTTTTGTAAATTTGCAACATATTATGGCAACATGTGGCTCAGGAGCCACGGGCTGCAGACTGCTGTTTTGAGCAATATTTAATGTAACTTTCATCTTATTATGTATTTCACTTTGTGTTATTCAATTATTTCAACCCTTTGGTTAACTTTCAAAGATTTATTTTGTACATATTTTTGACAGCTGATGTGGTTTTAACACCGTAATCTGTTTGCTTTGCAGGATGTAATAGATTTCCTTACCTCAGAACACACTGAAGGTACGTTGAATTATTCTGAGAGTTATTCTGAGTTATTCTGAGTAGCATTTGGTAAATGATATATATGCTGTATATGTACTGATAACATACTGTATGTTAGCTCTAGGGCTGCAACAAATGATTATTTTGGTAACTAATCTAACAATGATTTTTTTTTTCAATTAGTCGACTCATCGTGATTATTTCTCTCATGTCCACCATCTCTGCTTCCTGTTGGGGCTCTAGTGCATATTTTACCTCACCCGCTGTTTAAGCCTGCACACCTGTGAAAATCACCTTGTCAGTCCCTACTTTAATATAACGTTTTATAAGCAGTTTCCAGAGCTAAGTACAAAAAACAAGAACGCTTCATTAATTATCACAAGTTTAAGGTTATGTATCAGTTTATCACACAGTATAATGCCTAATGTCAATTAAACAACTGATTGAATATCTTACAACTGAATTACTGATCTGGTCTAACCCACAAACTAACATTAGGTGGAAGTTTTCTATAAGTGCATTTTTTAACAATATAATTCAGAAAGGTAAACCTTCATCTTCAGTATTCACTGCAATTAAGAATGATATTTCAAGCCGTTTGATTTAATTTTGATGATTGTAGTTGTAGGTTTTTCTTTATTAAATTACAAATTAGGATATCCTAATTAACCCAGATGCGCTAATATTAACGAAGTTGAAAAAGAGAGAGCGACTCCTGTAATTCAGTCATTTACTGCAGTCAACACATTAGCCATGACAGCTCACCCCTCAGCAACCAGAGAGCTTATTGTCAAACAGGTAAGCTAACATAAACAGCACATACTAACAGTGTTGTCATTTTTCTAAAGTATGAAACAGTTGCCCATTGAAAATAAGCAGTGCTAAATTTCTTTACTCACTAAAACTTGCCAAGCAGAAGCAGATTGTAAATGTCGTGATAGTAAATGTCGTGGCTCTGGTGTGTCTCCGTTTCAGATGCTCATGCATCACTGTAGTGCTGCCATGGTAAAATAAGTCCGCTTTGTAGAGTCTGCATTTTACTTGTTTCGTTTTTTTGTTTTCTGTGAAATTTTCCCATTCTATAGAAAGTTGGGGTCTGTTTTTTTTTTTTTTTTTTTTAGCTCCACTTCGACGTGTTTGTCTTTTTGCTTCACCATGCTGTGTTCCTCTTCTTCTTCGCTGGAAATTGTTCACCCATGCCGGCCAACAGAGGCGCTACTGCCCGCAGCAGTTCCGGTCGTGCGTTACAGTTACAACTGAACATTTCCGCAGCATGCATATAAACTTTAAAATTAAACGATTTGTCGACAATAGAAATTTTTATTATTGACAACGTTGACTAATTGTTTCAGCCCTAGTTGATGTTCTCCAGGGGATAAACTTGGGGGGGGGGGGGGCTAGAAGGAGTACGCCTGCAATTTGAATGGTTTTAAACTCAGTGAAACTTTGCATTTCAGTATCTGATGATGTAAGCGACAACGAAGCTGCTCAGACTCTGTTGACCATTGGGAACCTGTCTCACATCTCTCTGTCAGCAGAACCTCAAGATCAAAACACAGGTTAGACTTTCAAAGTCCTTATATTGGATTAGCATGTTTGAAAAGACAAAAAACCTAAAAGACCCAAAAGACTTAAACATCCTATTATGTTTAATTGCAGGGATGACATTAGCCGATATGAATCAAACCGGCCACCTAGATGAAGGGCTTGCATCAACGTCATTTGCACAAGAGCCATATTCCATTCCTTGTGTGTCTGCAGGTTTTGACCAACAAATGGCTGAAAGATCAGAGACTGTGACCAGTACAGAACTACTTGACAGTGGTAATAATACCAGCCATCAAATGCAAGAGGAGTCATCTGCAGAGAGCTCAAACATTATATCTCCACCAGCCAAGATGGGAAGGTTTTCTAGGATAAAACCTAAACCTAACCCTAGTGGAACATCTAGGACTGTACAACCAAAATCCAAACCTGAAGAGAGCCACTCTGTTGTTCCTAACCTTTCAAAATCTGTTGAGATGCTATCAGCCACTAAGGAAATTATCTCAAAGATACCAGACTGTGCTCTCATTCCTTGTACTGAAGACATTTTAAGAGAAAAGTCATCTGTCAGTCAGGATTTTAATCAACTAGAATTAAGTACAGTGGAGACTGACGAAAATTCCTCTGTAGTCCCGATTTACAGCAGTTTGGAGCCAGACTTTAAACCCAGAAATGTGGAGATTGCTAGAGAGCTCAAGATAACACCTGAACCCACTGATGAAAACCCTGAATCTCATGTGGGACCAGTGGAGACTGGTTTTATTAATCCCGAATCATTTGATTCATCAAGTAAAGAATCGGCCCCAATCCAAGAGAGTGACAGTAAACCAAGCTCAGGTGTTTCAGCCACTCGCCAGCCCAGAAGGAGTCGGTTGCAAAAAGTCAAGCCCAAACCAAACCTGCCACAGACATCGAGAATAGCAAGGTTCAAACCTCAAATCACAGAAGAGACTACAGAGAAAGACTCAAAGTTAATTCAAGACTCAGAGTTGCTCAAAAATACGACAGCAGAACAGGAGCCACATCAGACATCCAGCCCTGCTCATGAAATAGAGAGTCGGGTCACTACTGATGCTTCACCGAGGTTAAATTCTTCTGCTATACCTGCAGAGAAAGAGATGGAAAGGCCTGTAGACTTTGATGTGACAAGAACAGATCAAGGCACAGAAGCATATCAGACCTTTTTTGAATCACAGTTTGAAACTAGTGGAGATCTTGCAGCCACGGGAATGAAGGCATTATCTGAGCAACCAGATGAAAAATTCAGCTCTTGTAATATGACAAAGGAGACTGGTTTTGAAGATGCCACAACCACAGTTGGACAAGAGTTATCTGGAGATGTAGCCCTGGTCCAGAAAAGCAACAGCAACCCCCTACCATGTATTTCACCTGCAGAAGACTTACTTTGCAAACTAAAAGGAGACGATGAAACTGCAACTGAGAGTGGCTGTAGTAACACCGTGGCAACTTCCTTGGAAGGATTACAGGCTGCACAAGATTCATCCCCAGTTCAGAAAAGTAGTGGCAATTCTGCAGAAGAGGTTGAAATTACACCCACTTCTGAAATGAGGAGGAGCCGATTCCAGAAAGTCAAGCCCAAACCAAACCTGCTGCAAACACAGAGATCTGCAAGGGCTAAACTTCAAGCTGTAGAGGAAGCTGTAGAGCTGTCTCAAGCTGTAGAGGAAGATTCAACTCAAGATACCAAAGCAACAGTCGATCCACAACCAGCTTCCATCTCGTCTCCTGAAAAACAGAGCAAAAGCACTGATGATTTTTCAGTATTAAAACAGTCCTTGAACATGAGTTCTTCTCCAACAGAAGAACTCTCTGCAAATGAGAAGAAAAAGACAGATGTTGAACTCAGTTCAGGAGCAGAGACATCTGATCAAAGTGTTTCTGAAAGCCAGAACTCCTCTGAATCACAGAGTGAACCAAGTAGCGATAAGACCACCAGTGACGATTTCACTTCAGATATCATTGCTGAAAATTTGGTGTCCCATATTGAAACAACTGAGAGTAGTTGTAGTAATGTTGTGGCAACTTCCTCAGAGGTATTTCAAGTTGGACAAGAATCGTCTCCATTTCAAGAAAGCAGTGGTCATTCTGCAGAAGAGGTTAAAGTTACATCCATTTCTCAAATGAGGAGGAGCCGATTCCATAAAGTCAGGCCCAAACCAAATCTGCAAACACAGAGATCTGCAAGGGCTAAACCTCAAATCTTAACGCAAGCTGAAGATTCAACTCAGGATACCAAAGCAACGGTTGATCCACAACCAGCTTCCATCTCGTCTCCTGAAAAACAGAGCGAAAGCACTGATGATTTTTCAGAATTAAAACAGTCTTTGAACATGAGTTCTTCTCCAACAGAAGAACTCTCTGCGAATGAGAAGAAAAAGACAGATGTTGAACTCAATGCAGGAGCAGAAACATCTGATCAAAGTGTTTCTGAAAGCCAGAACTCCTCTGAATCACAAATTGAACCAAGTAGCAATAAGCCCACCAGTGACGATTTCACTTCAGATATCACTGTTGGAAATTTGGTATCCCATATTGAAACAACTGAGAGTAGTTGTAGTAATGTTGTGGCAACTTCCGCAGTGGTATTTCAAGTTGGACAAGAATCATCTCCATTTCAAGAAAGCAGTGGCCATTCTGCAGAAGAGGTTAAAGTTACATCCATTTCTCAGATGAGGAGGAGCCGATTCCAGAAAGTCAAGCCCAAACCAAATCTGCAAACACAGAGATCTGCAAGGGCTAAACCTCAAATCTTAACGCAAGCTGTTGAGGAAGATTCAACTCAGGATACCAAAGCAACACTTGATCCACAACCAGCTTCCATCTCGTCTCCTGAAAAACAGAGCGAAAGCACTGATGATTTTTCAGAATTAAAACAGTCTTTGAACATTAGTTCATCTCCAACAGAAGAACTCTCCGTGAATGAGGAGAAAAAGACAGATGTTGAACTCAATTCAGGAGCAAAAACATCTGATCAAAGTGTTTCTGAAAGCCAGAACTCCTCTGAATCACAAATTGAACCAAATAATAAGACCACCAGTGACAATTTCACTTCAGATATCATTGCTGGAAATTTGGTATCCCATATTGAAACAATTGGGAATAGTTGTAGTAATGTTGTGGCAACTTCTTCAGAGGTATTTCAAGTTGGACAAAAATCCTCTCCATTTCGAGAAAGCAGTGGCAATTCTGCAGAAGAGGTTAAGGTTGCATCCACTTCTCGGCTGAGGAGGAAAGTCAAGCCCAAACTAAACCTACCGCAAACATCAAGATCAACAAAGTCTCAACCTCAAACCACACCTGTAGAAGATCCAAGCCCAGTAGCAGATATGGAACCACAATTATCTTGCACCCATTCTCCTGTACAACAGAGCCAACTCACTGGTTCTGCTTCTGTTTTAGAGCCTTCATTGAATTTGGGCTCTTCTTGTGCACCTGCTGTGGAAAACTCTAAAAATAAAGAGCAACCCACTGAGCCAAGTCCCTCAGAAGACCAGTTTGCACTCAATGTCGATCGAGCTAGTAGTGACACTAGGCTAACTTCTGGGTCTACCACTGAATCATTGATGCATCATAGGGGAACAGCTGAAAATGGCTGTAATAATGTGACAACTGATTTGACGATTCTCCATGTTGGAGAATGGTCGGTCCAAGTCAAAAAGGAAAGTGCCACTTCTGTAGAACAGATGCAAGTTGATCAAGAAGAAGGCAAAGAGCCTCCTACATGTCAGTTAAGGAGAAGTCGACTGCAAAAACCCGAACCTAACCTGCTTCAGGTTTCAAGATTCCCAAGGACGAAATTTCAGACTGTTGAGCAGCTTCAGGAGAAATCCACAGACGTTTTAGCTCAGTCTGCAGAATTAGTGTCTACTCATACATGCCAGGAAGAATTTTTGTCAACACAAGTCAAAGATATTGATGTTGGATGTGAACAAGCCTCAACCTCACAGGGCTCAGAGCAAAATACTGATTTGGTGGTACTCCATGTTGAAGAAAGGTCAGCCCAAGTTCAAAAAGGAAGTGTCACTTCTGTAGAACAGATGCAAGTCGATCAAGAAGAAGACAAAGTTCCTCCTACGTGTTGGTTAAGGAGAAGTCGACTGCAAAATCCCAAACCCAACCTACCTCCGGCTTCAAGATTCCCAAGGTCGAAATCTCAGACTATTGAGCAGCTTCAGGAGAAATCCACGGAAGTTTTAGCTCAGTCGATGGAATTGGTGTCTACTCATACATGCCAAGAAGAATTTTCGTCAACACAAGTCGAGGATATTGATGTTGGATGTGCACAAGCCTCAACCTCACAGGGCTCAGAGCAAAATATACCAAAGGGAAAGAGGAGGTTTCCCAAGATTATACCTAAGCCCATTTTAGGATCATCTTCTAGAACTGCTCCGACGAAACTTCAGTCCCATCAACTCGGCAGAGCCTCAGAACACCGTGATAGGGACACCAAATCAGATGGAGCATTATCAGTGACACCAGCACAATCAGGTTAGAAGCATTAAGAAAATTTTCCTTATCTGTAAGACGTATTTGGTCTTTAAAATGATTTCAAACCAGCCGTTATAAGACTAAACTGGCCTGTTAACAGTAGTATTAGGGAGTTTTTTCAATTGTAAATTCAGACCTTTCCGTTTTTGTTATCACAGGCTGTTCTTGCAAATTTTCCAATTTTAATCGATGAATTTTTAACTTCTGTGCCACGTCTTTTGGCAATTAGCCACTTTTTCTCTTAAATTTGTAACCTTTTTATAAATTTGCTATTTATTTTTTGTAAAATTGCAGCTTTTGTCCCCCATAAATTTTTGACTCATTATTTATTTTTGTGACAGTCGGTGAGCAGCAGTATGGTTTCATGCCAAGAAAGAGTACTACAGATGCAATGTTTGCTCTAAGAGTGTTGATGAAGGTCGGAAGGACTTGCACTGTGTCTTTATGGATCTAGAGAACGCATATGATAGGGTGCAAAGAGAGGAAATGTGGTACTGTATGAGAAAGTCAGGCGTGGCAGAGAAGTATGTGAGGGTGGTGCAGAACATGTAAGAGGACAGCGAGACGGTGGTGAAGTGTGCTGTAGGAATGACGGATGGATTCAAGGTGGGGGTGGGATTACATCAAGGATCGGCTCTGAGCCCCTTCTTGTTTGCCAAGGTGATGACAGACAAAGTCAGGCAGGAGTCTCTGTGGACCATGATGTTTGCAGACGACATTGTGATCTGTAGTGAGAGTAGGGAGCAGGTGGAGGAGAACCTGGAGAGGTGGAGGTATGCTCTGGAGAGAAGAGGAATAAAAGTTCATAGAATCAAGACAGAATGCATGAGTGTGAATGAGAGGGAGGCAGGTGCAACGGTGAAGATGGAAGGAGTAGTGGTAGTGATAGTAGAGGAGTTTAAATACCTGGGGTTAGCCATCCAAAGCAATGAAAAATGCACAAGAGAGGTGAAGAAGAGAGTGCAGGCAGGGTGGAGTGGGTGGAGACAAGTGTTGGGGGTGATTTGTGACAGAAAGGTAGCGGCAAGAGTGAAAGGGAAGATTTACAAGACGGTAGTGAGACCTGCTATGATGTATGGTTTGGAGACAGTGGTGCTGACAAAAAGACAGGAGGTGTTGCTGGAGGTGGCATAGTTGAAGATGCTAGATTTTCATTGGGAGTGACTAGGAGGAACAAGATTAGAAATTAGTCTATCAGAGGGACAGCTCAGGTTGAGCGGTTTGGTGACAAATTAAAGAGAGGCAAGGCTGAGATGGTTTGGACATTTGCAGAGGAGGGATGGTGGATATACTGGAAGAAGGATGTTGAAGATGGAGCTGCCAGGCAGGAGGAAAAGAGGAAGACCACAGAGAAGATTCATGGATGTAGTGAAGGAGGACATGGATAGGGTTGGTGTTCACAGAGGAAGATGCAAGGGACAGGGTGAGATGGAGGCAGATGATCCGCTGACGATCCCTAAAGGGAGCAGCCGAAAGAAGAATAATTTATTTATTTTTCTAATAAATTAGCACTTTTTTCTGCTAAAACATTTTTTTTGTTACAATTTTCTACTTTTTCTGACAATTCAAAGCTTTTTATCTCCCTAATTTTTAAGATTTATTTTTATTAATTTATAAATTCTTAAAAATCCTTATTCTTATAAATTTGCAACTTTTTCATGTAAATTTGAAAGGTTTCCATTTAAATTTGCAACTTTTACCTCATATTTTATTTTTTATTTACCCTTTATTTTGAGATTGCCCTCTGTTTTTCGAGGGAGACCTGGCTAAGATGGCACCACCACTACATAGAACAACAGGACAACAAAAGTCTGCGCATGTAAAACAATTAAAAACAATAAAACTAATAAAATAATGCATACTGTGTATATATGTATGTATGTGTGTGTGTGTATATATATATATATATATATATATATATATATATAATAGCTATTTTCCTCATAGATTTACATTTTTTCCCATGTTATTTTGAAAGGTTTTGCTCGCAAATTTGCTTTTTTAAAATAAATTTGCAATTATTTTCTCCTTAATGTGCAAGTTTTTTGCTCTTAAATAACTTTTTAAACATAAATATGTATTTTGTGTCCTCCTGAAATTGACTCATTTTTTTCCTTGTAAATTGACTTAAAATGTGACTTTTTTCTTGTAAATACACATTTTTAGTGTATTGTTGAAACGACTGGAAGCCACTGGTTTAGGGAAGGTTGCAGAAACCCTGGCTTCAGAATTGCATTTTTCCAGCTTTCTGGATGTTGACAAACTGCTGCCTGTTTTCCACAGACTCGGTCAGATGCTCCCAGGCTGTCGATGCTCCTGCTGATCCTGAAGTCGTACCTGAACTCAGACCTGGTACGGTGGAGCGGGTGGAGGGTGGCACTGATGACAGACAGTCCAGTTCTCACGGCTCTCATGAGTTTTCTCTCAGCTGTTTGGAGCAAATCAGTGAACAACAAAGCAGACATGACCCTCCTTCAGATGATGTTCCAGCCTCTGTGGACTGTCAAACACAAATCTGCTCTGATCAGGTGACAAATGCTGAATCTGAGTTGGGGAAGAAGGGTTAAAATGCTAGAATTTTAATGTGTGATCACAATTTCTTTGACCAATTTCAAAGTTGCCTAACCATTTTTCCCCAAATCCTTTTTTTCCCTAAGGCATCATCTGCAGACGTGAGTGCAGTTTTTCCTGGAAGTAAGTCAACCAGAGATCACTTTGGTTTCATTTTGCAACAATATGTACTATGCCCTCTGTGACATTTTTACTAAAATCTGCCTCCAACTGTCAGTACTGCCAGAGCAGGTGCCCTCGGATCCAGATGAACCGTTCTTCATCCTCTCTTTGATGCCAATCCCAGTGACCTCATCAGGAGAACTGCAGAGCTGCTCTGATGTCCCTGTAATGGATACACCGATACAGATACTGAGGTATGAACTAATAAATGATTGAGGCTCCAGGTTTGAGAAGGACTGTCTTAGTAACAATGAGCATTTAGAATATCATTAAACCTACACAGTCAGAAACAAGCCACCTGTTAGTGGGCTAAACTCGGGTATACCTACGATTAGGGCTGCAACAAGTAAACTACTAGTACTCTTATTAATACTACAAGGTAATACTGTTTCCTTGATTCCTGACTACACTACCCACCTCTGGCAGCCATATTGTCCATTTTCAGTGTCTGATCTTTCTACCGTCTTCATCTCTACAGAACTCCGGAGGAGAGTTCAGTAGCTGCAGTAAACTTTGTCTCTGATGTCCCAGAGCCTGTGTCCACAGAAGAGAAATGTGAGAGACACATCGATCCAGACCCATCTGTAGACAGAGTAACTATTCATCTACATGCTATAAGATAAAACATATTGTTCATCTTTTTTTATTGGTTCAAACATTTTCCTTTTCTCACCCTGCAGAGTGACATCAGAGAGACACCAGTGTTCACACACGGTAAAGTGACTGCATTCGTCTTTAAAATCTAGCCTTACTGTCTTACAGTAGTGTAAAAAAGTGTTTGCCCCCTTCCTGATTTCTCATTTTTTTGGAGGTTTTTCACACTTAAATGTTTCAGAGCATCAAACAAATTTAAATATTAGATAAAGATAGCACAAGTAAACACAAAATGCAGTTTTTTAAATGAAGGTGTTTATTATTAAGGGTAAAAAAAAATCCAAACCTACATGGCCCTGTGTGAAAAAGTGACCCCCCCCCCCCCCCGTTACCCCGTTAAAACATAAATTAACTGTGGTTTATCACATCTTTGGAAAGCTGAGTTCAATTTCTCTAGCCACACCCAAGCCTGATTAGTGCCACACCTGTTCTCAATCAAGAAATCACTTAAATAGGACCTGCCTGACAAAGTGAAGTAGACCAAAAGATCCTCAAAAGCTAGACATCATGCTGCAATCCAAAGAAATTCAGGAACAAAGGAGAAACAAAGTAATTGAGATCTATCAGTCTGGAAAAGGTTATATGGCCATTTCTAAAGCTTTGGGACGAACCACAGTGAGAGCCATTATCCACAAATGGCAAAAACATGGAACAGTGGTGAACCTTCCCAGGAGTGGCCGGCTGACCAAAATTACCCCAAGAGTGCAGCGACAACTCATCCAAGAGGTCACAAAAGACCCCACAACAACATCCAAAGAACTGCAGGCCTCACTTGCCTCAGTTAAGGTCAGTGTTCATGACTCCACCATAAGAAGAAAACTGGGCAAAAATGGCCTGCATGGCAGAGTTCCAAGACGAAAACCACTGCTGAGCAAAAAGAACATAAAGGCTTGTCTCACTTTTGCCAGAAAACATCTTGATGATCCCCAAGACTTTTGGGAAAATACTTTGTGGACTGATGAAACAAAAGTTGAACTTTTTGGAAGGTGTGTGTCCCATTACATCCAGCGTAAAAGTATCACAGCATTTCAGAAACGGAACATCATACCAACAGTAAAATATGGTGGTGGTAGTGTGATGGTCTGGGGCTTTTTTGCTGCTTCAGGACCTGGAAGACTTGCTCTGGTAAATGGAACCATGAATTCTGCCGTCTACCAAAATATCCTGAAGGAGAATGTCCGACAATCTGTTTGCAATCTCAAGCTGAAGTGCACTTGGGTTCTGCAGCAGGACAGTGATCCAAAACACACCAGCAAGTCCACCTCTGAATGGCTTAAGAAAAGCAAAATGAAGACTTTGGAGTGGCCTAGTCAAAGTCCTGACCTGAATCCAATTGAGATGCTGTGGCATGACCTTTAAAAGGCGCATCATGCTCAAAAACCCTCCAATGTAGCCAGCTGAATTACAACAATTCTGCAAAGATGAGTGGGCCAAAATTCCACCACAGCGCTGTGAAAGACTCATTGGCAGTTGTTGCTGCTCAGTGGCCCAACCAGTTATTAGGTTTGGGAAGGGGGGGCAAACACTTTTTCACGCCACTGTATGTGTTAGCTTATTTTTAGGAGAATTACTGTATGATGCAGACTTCTAAATGGGCTGCAGACTTGTTTGGAAAAAGCTAACATAATGGGTGCACATTTAAAGGTGCAGTGTGTAATCAAAGTTTGACATAACTGAGAGAGATGACCCGAGATGGCCGCCTACATGGTGACGGACCCCGTTCCTATTTTAAGCTGCCCAGTTTTGTCGTGTGTTAGCTAAATTTGATTTTGTGTTTTAATTGAACAGGAAGTACAACAGTCCAGCCTCCGATGGTTCCAGAGACCATTGATGATAATGAGGCTGAAATTCCTGCATCAGCACAGAAACCAGCTGGTCCTGGAAGACGAGGTTTGGAGGAAATTTATATTTCACTTCACGCTGCATTCTGGGAATTTCTCTGTATTAATTCTCCATCCACCTCTCTCTCAAACAGCAAAACCTGAAGTGAAGGTTAATGTCACAGGGAGGAAACGAACAAGTAAAACAAAGTGGGACAAAGACGGGGAGTCAGTCCCGACCCCAAAAAAAACCAACCAGGACTCGGAGTCTTGTGGACCTTCACTGCAGCCACCAGCAACTGATGATGGGGATCATCAGAAGATTGTGAGCAGAGGGGAAAAAGCTGAAATAAAAACTAGAAGGTGAGGAAATCTGTGAAAACTATAAACCTCAATTCCAGTGAAGTTGGGATGTTGCGTAAAACGTAAATAAAAGTTAAAAATAATAAAGTCAAAGATTTAAATTTAAATGAGAAGATGTTTTTTTGTAAACTGGTCTATATTACTCGACCAATAAAAAAAAAAATGTTCAATTACAGAATTAGTCGTTCGATTTGTTGACTAGACTTAGTTGACTAATCATAAAAATAATTGCTAATTAGTCATTAAAAACAGTCATTTTGGACAGCACTATTTATTACTCAAAACAAGTTAAGAAATTATTGCTTAAAATATTGCGTACAAACATGTCACACTGGACCTTTAACCATAAAATAGTCATAACAAACCTAATGTCATATTTGTCACAATTACAAAAAATGTAATCAGCCACTCAGTTAATTTAGCCATTTCAAATATTTTGAATTAATGTATGTTCTGTTCAATTCAAATTACATTTGAATGAATAGAGACAAAAAATATCAAAAAGTTATTTGATATATATTACAAAAGAATTTTTGCATATCTGAAAATCAAAACACAGTTTTATTATCCTCTGATGGTCCCATAGTGTAAATTTATTTATTTTTTTTTTACAATTTTTTTTTATTCTTAATACAACAACAAAAGAAAAAACAAGAAGTGCTATACTTCAAAAGACATTGGAGATGACTGTGGAAAATGACAGTGAGTTTGAGTGATGTGAAGATGGTTTGGATGAAAACCCAATTCCACTCCCAACAATGAAGACATGGAAAGTGATTTTATAAAAAAATGTCATAAATGTGGTCCTTTGGGTCTGTTGTGTATCCCCCATAATGGTTCTGTAAGGAAAAATGGCTCTGGGTTCTTGAGTTACACAGTGTCCCAACTTCATTTGAACTAGGGTTTGTACATTGGTTTCTCATTAACTTTTGCTGGTGTACCAAAACTATTCATTTTTTTCCACCAGCTATAAGTTTGTTGTTCAGCAGGGCTGCAACTAACCATTATTTTTGTCCCCATTAATCTGCCAATTATTTTTTTGACCAATCAAGTAATCATTAAGACATTTATTGGGGGGGGGGGGTCTGATAAATTTGTGACTTTTTATGTCAGTTTGCAACTTTTTTCCTCCAAAATTTGTGTTTTTGACAGATTTTTTTTTCCAAATTTGTAACGCTTTCATAAGAAATATTTTTGTTTTTTTCCCTCTTAAATTTGCAACTTTTTCTTGTAAATGTGTGACTTTTTTCCTTGTAGAAGTGTGACTTTCTTGTTGCAAATTTGCATGTATGGGTTGGGGGGGAAAGATGCAGTGTAATGTTGCACGACTTCATGGGGGTGATACTATATCAATTCAGAGACCCCAAAACTGTGATCCTCTATTAAAAATTATAAATCTTACATCTACAAACTTGCCTGTTTGTCCTCATCTATCATTGATGGAATCTGAATTATCTGTCATTAATTTACAGAAAACCCAGAGAGACTCCTTCCCTGCTTCCCTCCCCAAAGCCTTCATCGTCCACATTGGCAAACACCAGCTCCACCCTGGGATTTACAATGTCGGCAGAAGGAGCCAGCTCAGCGTTGACACAAACGGACCCTCGTCATGTGACTCCGAGCTCTTCCCAGTATTCAGCTGAGGTAAGGATGGAGGTGGACGGGCAGCGTTTTTATTCACATTAAAGAAGCATCACTTTATGATAGTAATTGCTCAAGTATAAGTAACAGCGATTGTGAGTAACAAACAAGTCCAACTGGGCCATGAAGACAGTTTTCACTCATAAAGCCACATAATGTGTTGTCTTTAGTGGTTATGCCTCGGTGCAACGGAGGCATACGGTAATCACTCAGTGTGTCCTTATGTGTGGTTGTGTGTGTGTGTATCTGTCTGTCTGTTACCAGCTTTCCAGCTCGCTTGGTCAAAATTAAATGGAACTAAAGGCTTGTGTCATTGTTATCGCCATATTTTTTTGACTTTTAATTTGCCAGAATTTTGAGATAAGGCTTTGTTTTCAAAATCAACACAAATTTATCTCACCATTTCTGTCAATGCAGCCTCGAAAAAAGGTATTATAATAACTATCCTGGGCCAGTAGAGGTCAGAATTGCACACAAAGCTGGAGTTGTGAGGAGGTGCAGACTGGTCGGATGCACGCTCATCAAACGGCCCGTGGAGAGGAAGATTCAGAGGTCTGCTGTGCAATGCCACAACAGTGCTAAAAAGCTCCGAGGAGTACGTTAACGTGTGAAATGTGCTGAATAAAACAAGGCGTTCTAGTGTTGCATCGAAATCTGTTACCCATCAGAATTTGGTACCTCATCACTTCATCTGCTTAATAAATTGTTCAAACATTGAAGTAGCGATTTTTGGGATCTCTGCTGGACTCAAACATAAATCTAGACACATTTTTTAACCACACACATGTAGACAGTGTACAACATCTCCATGTTCAGGTAGACATTCTAATGGGTCACAGATTTTTGTGCAACTGTGCTAAGGAAAACAACTTCCTGTATTTACCTTTCTTCTTCTCGCAGCAAAAAATGTTTGACAAATAAGAGAAGAGAATGTTGTCACATGACTTATTTTGGTCCACTTGGATTTTCCTCATGTCCGAGGGGAAAATGATCCAAAATAACAAACTCATCAACCCATTGGACTAAAACAAACTAATTTAGTTGTGAGAACAGCCAGAGCTAAAATGTTTCCTGGGTAAGTGGAACTTCAGCCTGTAACGATAAAAGTTAACATGATTAATCTTATGATGAGGGGAAAAAATGACCACGGTAAGTTTTCTGGCCACGATAAGTCGCCATTTGTGTCTGTGCATTTTTCTACATAATCCACCAAAATTTCAGCTGGTCACACTGCTTCTGTTGCTCTGCACGCTCCCGGTAAGATAAGTGCAACCGTTCTTATAGTCATTACTGCTGCATTAGAGGAGAAAAAACCAACTCAGAATAGACTGCGAGGTCCATGAAGTTGAAATGCAAAAAAGTATACATTTACACCTTTTTCTCATAAATTTGCAGCTTTTTCCCCTCATACAGTGGTGTGAAAAAGTGTTTGCCCCCTGCCTGATTTCTCATTTTTTTGTATGTTTGTCACACTTAAATGTTTCAGATCATCAAACAAATTTAAATATTAGACAAAGATAACACAAGTAAACACAAAATGCAGTTTTTGAATGAAGGTGTTTATTATTAAGGGAAAAAAAATCCAAACCTACATGGCCCTGTGTGAAAAAGTGATTGCTCCCTAAACCTAATAACTGGTTGGGCCACCCTTAGCAGCAACGACTGCAGTCAAGCATTTGTGATAACTGGCAATGAGTCTTTAACAGCGCTGTGGAGGAATTTTGGCCCACTCATCTTTGCAGAATTGTTGTCATTCAGCCACATTGGAGGGTTTTCGAGCATGAACCACCTTTTTAAGGTCATGCCACAGCATTTCAATCAGATTCAGGTCAGGATTTTGACTAGGGCACTCCAAAGTCTTCATTTTGTTTTTCTTAAGCCATTCAAAGGTGAACTTGCTGGTTGTTTTTGATTTATAGTACTGCTGCAGAACCCAAGTGCGCTTCAGCTTGAGGTCACAAACAGATGGCTGGACATTCTCCTTCAGGATTTTTTGGTAGACAGCAGAATTCATGGTTCAGTTTACCACAGCAAGTCTTCCAGGTCCTGAAGCAGCAAAACATCCCCAGACCATCACACTACCACCACCATATTTTACTGCTGGTATGATGTTCCTTTTCTGAAATGCTGTGTTACTTTTGTGCCAGATGTAATGGGACACACACTTTCCAAAAAGTTCAACTTTTGTCTCGTCAGTCCACAGAGTATTTTCCCAAAAGTCTTGGGGATCATCAAGATGTTTTCTGGCAAAACTGAGATGAACCTTTATGTTCTTTTTTTTTTTTTCCACAATATCTTTATTGAACCTTTTTTTTTTTTAAACAAACATGATAGAAACAATCAAACACTAACACTAAAGTACTACAAAAAAAAAAAATGCACTAAAAACACCAACAACCACCAACAAAATCAAATCTTCAACAATGCTCCTCTGTTTAGTCTAGACAATCCAATACATAAGTATACATATTATGTTCACCAGTTTGGAATTTACAAGGTCCACACACATCATTCACCTTCTTCTTCAAGAGTTATGTTTAAATTTTTTACATAATCAATAAAAGGTCTCCATATATTCTCAAACACAATTTCCTTTGATTTCACTATGTATGTTATTCTTTCTAATGGAAGGTTTGTTAACATCTGTCTTAACCACTGAGTCACATCTGGTCTATGAGTCTTTTTCCATAATAGTGCAATACATTTTTTGGCATTAAGCAAACTGAGGTCTATGAATGTTCTTTCACTTTTATTAAAGTTATGCTTTTCTGGGTACAGACCCAACAAAAACAATTTAGGATTCAATATGATTTGTTTTGAGATTATTTTTTCAATTGTTACCCTCACCTCTTCCCAAAACATTCTTATTAATCTACATTCCCATACACAATGAAATAGAGTTCCTTTACTTTCCATGCATTTTGTGCATGTATCTGGTATATTTTTGTTATATCTATTTAACTCCTCCGGTGTAACATACATCCGCATTAACCATTTGAAATGTATCAATTTAAGGCGTACATTTATTGATTTGGTTTGAGCTTCTGTACAAGCCAATTCCCATTGTTCCTCTGAAATTTCAGTTTGCAGATCTTCTTTCCAGTAGTTTAATCTTTTCAGTGAATTTTCACTTGAAGATAGTGTCAATGAGTTATAAAACTCTGAAATAATACCCTTTCTTTTACTATCTTTCAACAACATTTTTTCCAAGGATGAATAAATAGGTCGAGTGAGAGCTTTATTTTGATTTGATCGAATAAAGTTTCTAAGTTGAAGATATTTAAAAAAAAATGTGTTCTATTGAGATTAAATTTGATCCTCAGCTCTTCAAAAGACATTATGTTATCTGCACATGGCAAATATAAATCCTGAATCTTTTGTATCCCTTTTAAATTCCATACTTTAAATACAGCGTTCGCTCTCCCTGGTTTAAAATATTGATTACCCCATATTGGGCTAAATTGTGACAATAACTGTGGTTCTTTTAAATAGTTTTTAGCTTCACACCATATTTTGATCATATGCTTTACAAATGGATTTTTAACTTGTTTTTGTAATTTTTTTGCCGAATCTGAGTATATGAATATGGGAAGAGGTAAAGGTAAATTGTATGATTCCATTTCAGTCCAATGAGGGAGATCATTTGATGAAAAATAATATGTCATAGACCTCAGTTGTGCCGACCAATAATACAACATAAAATTTGGACATTTCAGACCTCCACGATCAAATGGTAAATATAATAAAGACAAACGTAATCTAGCCCTCCTGTTGTTCCATATAAATTCCACTAACTTTTTTTTTATTCTTGAGAATAGATCTAAAGGTGGTGATAAGGGAATGTATTGAAATAAATAAAGTATTTTAGGTAAAATATTACTTCTAAGTATATTGATTCTTCCGATCATCGACATTGGTAGTGACATCCATCTCTGAGTTAACTCATTGATATCTGACATTAAGGCTTCATAGTTGACACTGGCGACTGATTCTAGCTTAGGCACAATTTGGATTCCTAAATATTTAAACTGATTTACAACATTGAATTGATTTACCTCAGGGGCTTGGTAATTTCTCTGGGTCTCATTTAGCATTAATATTGAAGATTTAGTTTTATTTATTTTATATCCTGATATTTCCCCAAAATTCTTTATTAAATTCAACAATGTTGGAATTGATTTTTTTAGATTCGACATAAACAAAATTATGTCATCGGCGTACAGGGAGATTTTATGTTCTGTTGGTCCAACTTTAATTCCATATATTTGTGAATGTAAACGTATCGCTATCGCTAAAGGTTCAATTGCCATAGTAAACAGTAAAGGTGAAAGTGGACAGCCTTGTCGACATCCTCTATTGATTTTTATTGGTTTTGAAATATTGTTATTTGTTAGGATTTCTGCTGTAGCATTATTGTATATTATTTGAACCCATTTTATGAAATTATTTCCAAGTCCAAACCTTTGTAGGACTTCAAAAAGAAAGGGCCATTCAACTCTATCAAAGGCCTTTTCGGCGTCCAATGATAGGAGAGCTGTATCCGGTGCTTCTTTATTAAAATAAATAATATTAAATAGTCTTCTTACATTATGGAAGCCTTGTCTTCCCTTTATAAAGCCATTCTGATCTCGATTAATAATATTTGGTAAAATTTCTTGTATTCGTCTTGCTAAAATTTTACAGATTATCTTAAGGTCGGCGTTTAATAGGCTTATTGGTCTCATATTTTCACATTTATTAGAGGGCTTACCTGGTTTTGGCAGCAGTATAATTAAGGCATTATTTATGTATGATGGTAAATTATTATTTTGAAATGCTTCTAAAACCATTTCCAAAAAAGGTTTTATTAATTTATTCTTAAATTTTTTATAAAGGTCAACTGGAAGACCATCTGGTCCTGCACTTTTTCCTGATTTCATATTATCAATGGCGAGCCCAACTTCTTCTTGACTAATTTTAGACTCCAATATCTCCCTGTTTTCATTTGGAATACACGGTATAGATAGTTCGTTCAGAAACCCATTTAGTTTTGTTAAATCACATTCATTTTTAGTATCATATAATTTTTCATAGTAATGTCTAAAGGCTCTGTTAATTTCTAAAGGATCTATAACTACCTGTCCGTTACTTATAATACTAGTAATTGGTGTTTTAATTTCTAATTGTTTAATCTGCCATGCCAATAATTTTCCTGATTTTTCACCTTGTTCATAAAAAGATTGTTTCAGTCTTAGAAGACTCGAGGCAGCTCTATTCGCTGATTTTTTGTCGTATTCAGCTCTCAAAATCAGTAATTCATTCTCCAACCTTGGATCACTTCCTGCATACACTTTTTCCTGAAGACTTTTTATTTTATGTTCCAATTTAGCTCTCTCCTCTCGAGTCTTCTTAGATTTTGATCCTGTATAACTAATAATATGTCCCCTAATAAAAGCTTTGAAAGCCTCCCACTTTACACATGCTGATGTTTGTGTAGTATTGATGTCAAAGAACTCGTCTATCTGTTTTTCTATATACTTGACAAATTCCTCATCCTGAAGCCATTTATGCTGAAATTGCCATCTACCTGATTCCTTTGTCAATTTTTTATCTACATATATTAGACAACAGGGTGCATGATCAGAGATCACGATGTTATCATAAAAGCAGTTTTGAATCTTGGATCTTAATTCTGTGGAAATCAAAAAATAATCAATACGTGAGAATGTCTTGTAGGTACTGGAATAACAAGAATAGGCTTTAACTTGTGGTTTCATTTCTCTCCATATATCTAACAATCTCAATTCTTTCATAAAATGATTAATAGTCATCCTACATCCATTGTGCGTACAACCCAGTCCTGTTGATCTATCTATACCTGGATTCAATGTACAATTAAAATCCCCTGCTATTATATGTTGCCCTCTAAGTGATGATAAGATAAGAAATAAATTAGCAAAGAACTTTTGATCATCTATATTGGGACCATATAAGTTCACAAGATTTATATTTTCTAATAGCAAAGAACCTTGAATGATTACATTTCTTCCAAGTTTGTCTCCAATTACATTTTTCACTTGAAAAGGGACTGATTTATGTATGAGAGTCATAACTCCCCTGGCCCGGGATGAAAATGATGAGGTGAAGACACTTCCTTGCCATCTACTCCTAATTCTTTTTATATCCTCCTCTATTAGATGAGTTTCTTATCAAAACACAATTTTTGAACCCATGTCTTTTATTTTATTCATAACTTGTTTAAGTTTTTTTAAATTTTGTAGACCTCTGCAATTCCATGAAGTTAAATTAAGATTAACACTTTGGTTTATGATCAATAGAGAGTTTGGGATTACCTTGCAGTGTAAACATGCTCATACAGAGAAGCAAAAACATGAGTGGTTGAACATTCATCCTACAAACTACACACAAACAAATTCCCCCTTCCCACACTTGTGGCGAACCCCCCAAAATCAAAAGAAAAATTCCGTCTCCCGATATAGCCATCGACCACTCCACACCCACGGGGAACAGCCTAAGCCACTCCTTCTTCATCCTCCCAATCACCCTAACTCTACTGCTTTTAATGACGTAACATTAACACTCCTCTGTAGTTTTCCAACTTAACTCCAAAATTTTTAGCAACTTTGTACATCATAGTTTTTTTTGTTTGTTTGGTTTTTTTTTAATATATAATACAATCTATATTTTGTAAACTTGCTATTTACTTCAAGTCAGTCAGATGCCTGTGCAAATGCTTAATTATTCTACCTTATATTTTGTTCATGCTTAGCTCCCACCAGTCTCTTCTTCTTCTTTGATCTTCTTGATAAACTCCTGCGCCTCCTCTGGGGTCTTGAAGATGTGGGTTCTGCCCTCATACGTGGTCAGCAGTCTCGCAGGATAGATTACACCATGACGAATCCCAAGGTTGCGCAGCTCCTTACGTATGGGATCAAACTGCTTCCTCAATTGTTGGATTCCTGTTGCCAAATCTGGGTAGAATCGCACCTGCTGATCCTGGTGTTTAATCTCTCCTTTAGCTCGTGCAGCGTTGAAGATCTTCATCCTGTCTCTGTTGCTAAGAAACTTCATAATTAAGGTCCTCGGCGGTCCCTTATCTCTCCGTGAGCCAATACGATGTGCATTTTCCAGAACCACTGCTGATTGCAACTCCTCGCTGCCCAGCACCTCCGGAATCCATTTTTCCAGAAAGGAATATACGTCCCGACCTTCTGATTCCTCTGGAAGACCCACCAGCCTCAAGTTATTCTGTCTCGACCGAGATTCCAAATCCAAAATATTATCTTCTAGACATTTATTTTTTTTTCCCAAAGTGCGCACCTTTAATTGAAGACGGGTGACGTCATCTTCAGCACTAGCGAGACGGAGCTCCATCTGCGCCGTTCGTTCTACACAGTCACCCAATTCCTTTCTTATTCCTTCCAACGCTGTCATAATCCCATCAAATCTAGAGGAAAAGTCCGCTCTCATTGAACTCATGGCAGCCATCAGCGCATCTGCGCCGCTCCCCGCAGATATCGCACCATTGCCAGCCTCCTCCGCCATATATGGAGTTTTGTTTGCTGCGTCACAGACCTGAAAGTCCGTTAATTTGGACTGTTTCGGCGGCTCGCTTTTTCCTTTACCTGGTTTTCCAGCCTTAGGCTTCGCCGACATATCCTCGCCCAAACGCTGGGATACATTCTGTCCCAAATGAGAGAGTTATTTGCCGATTTTTTTCTCCAGGAGCAGAGCAGAGTGAGACACGTCCGTCTTACGTGGCAGCCATAACCGGAAGTCCTTTATGTTCTTTTTGCTCAGCAGTGGTTTTCGTCTTGAAACTCTGCCATACAGGCCATTTTTGCCCAGTCTCTTTCTTATGGTGGAGTCATGAACACTGACCTTAACTGAGGCAAGTGAAGCCTGCAGTTCTTTGGATGTTGTTGTGGGGTCTTTTGTGACCTCTTGGATGACTCGTTGCTGCGCTCTTAGGGTAATTTTGGTCAGCCAGCCACTCCTGGGAAGGTTGACCACTGTTCCATGTTTTTGCCATTTGTGGATAATGGTTCTCACTGTGGTTCGCTGGAGTCCCAAAGCTTTAGAAATGGCTAGAAAATTGAATGCAGCTTTCCAAAGATGTGATAAACTACAGTTAATTTGTATTTTAACGGGGGGGGGGGGATCATTTTTTCACAAAGCGCCATATAGGTTTGGATGTTTTTTACCCTTAATAATAAACACTTTCAAATAAAAACTGCATTTTGTGTTTACTTGTGTTGTCTTTGTCTAATATTGAAATTTGTTTGATGATCTGAAACATTTAAGTGTGACAAACATACAAAAAAATGAGTAATCAGGAAGGGGGCAAACACTTTTTCACACTGCTGTAAATCTCCAACTTTTTTCCTGCAGATTTGCAACTTTTTTCCCAAAAATTTGCTGACTTTTTTTTTCTTGTAAATTTGCGAGTTTTTTTTTTTTCCTGAAAATTTTAATCTTTTTTCTTATGAATTTGTAACTTGTACATTGGGCTTTTTTCCTCAAAAATTTGTGACTTTTTTTCTCATAAAGTTGCAACTTTTTCCTCCTTAAATTTTTGAGGAAAATTTCAGAAATTATGAGGGAAAAAAGTCTATGGGAAAAACTTGCAAATTTACAAGCAAAAAGTTGAGAAGTTATGAGAAAAAAGTTGCAAATTTATGAAGTCTTTTTCACATGAAGAAAAAGAGGTCCAAAAAAGGCATAGAAAGCCAAGAAACCAGCTGAAATCAATCAGAATTTGGGAAGCCATCCCATTCCCCATCAGTGCAAATTAATTTTATAATCAAACTCTAAAAATCTTGGACAAAAAGCCCATTAGGTGGCATCACTGTTATATTTTAAAAAAATACAACCTATTGAGTTTTGAGAGTTTCATTGACCTCTGTTTTCTGAAATTAACTTTCAAATGTTTCCATAAATGAGCGCCCGAGCCACTTGCTGGTTTCGTCCAAAGACAGGACCGCAGCAGAGCCACCAGGAGTTCTGTTAACAATAACTGTAAAATATTCCACCGCAGAACCACATTTGGACAAACAGCTTTCTCTATAAAGGGCAGTCACATCTGGAACACAATGCCAAATGAAATTAAAATAATAACGGACTTTAAAACATTCACTAAAAAGGTTAAAAACTGGCTGAAAAATAAACAAGAATGTACCCATGTATGAAATGATTGTCTGCAGGGTGAGAGTGAATGAAGGGAAGGAATGAATGTGTTTGTTTATAGTGAGTGATGAAGGGAGGGAGGCCTGAAATAGGCAAATGTGAGTCAGGTTGTTATATTGTGTATTTATAATATTTATAATATTTATAATTGTGTATTTATAATGTATTTATAATCTTTTTTGCATTGATGTATGTGGTTATTGTTTATTCTGGTTTCATTTTTTTATCTTTTCCTTTCCTTTTTTTCTTTTTACTTGTTTCGCCTTTCTAAAGCCCATCCAGGGACAAGAGTTGCAAATTAGCTAATAGCTATACACTCTTTGTGCAACACGTCAGATTGATTGTCATTTGATTAATTGTCTATGTTTATTGCACTGTCCCTGTCAAATAAACAAATAATCTAATCTATATAGATAGATAGATGTACTTTATTGATCCCAAACTGGGAAATTACAGTGTAACAGCAGCATGACAGTAGACAACCAAACGACAGAAACACACGCATGACAAAGGGATTACCCATGGAAAGTAAAACTAACACGACTATAAAATCTATATACATCATAGCTTAATATACGATGACCCGTATAAACACATGAATCATCCCACTGCACAATGGACTATCAGGAGCAGAGTGAAATGTGAGGTACCAGTTAGACTGTAAGGTGCAGTGTGGCAGTATAGTTATAACCAGAATACAACATCATAGTGAGTTATTGTACAGTGAAATGGCATGCGGCAGGAAAGATTTCCTGTATCTGGCCATTCGACAGCAAAGCTGGAGTAGTCTACTGGAGAAAGTGCTCCGCTGTCTGTCCAGTGTGTGGTGGAGGGGGTGATCAGGATTGTCCATGATGGATCGCAGTTTTAGTGTTCTCCTCTCCATCACTGTCTCAAAGGTCTCCGGTCTGAGACCAGTTACAGAGCCAGCCCTCTTGATAATCTTGTCAAATCTGTTGGTGTCTCTGGCCCTGATGCTGCTACCCCAACAGACAGCAGCAAAGAAGATGGCACTGGCGACAACGGTCTGGTAGAAAAGCTCCAGCATCCTGCTGCACACGTTGAAGGATCTCAGCTTTCTCAGGAAGTAGAGTCTGCTCATCCCCTTCTTGTGCGCAGCATCGGTGTTGGATCTCTAGTCCAACCCGTTGCTGATCCTGACACCCAGATATTTGTAGTCCTCAACCACCCCCACATCCTCCCCCCTAATCTGCAATGGCTGAGAAGGCATCCTCCTTTTCCTGAAGTCAATCGCCATCTCTCTGGTCTTGCTGACATTCAGCCTCAGGTGATTTTGCTCTGTCCACTCCACAAATCTGTCTACCAGTGCCCTGTACTCCCCCTCCTCTCCCCCCTTATACACCCCACAACAGCTGAGTCATCAGAGAATTTCTGCAGGTGGTATGACTCTGTGTTGTACTGAAAGTCAGTGGTGTATAAGGTAAAGAGAAAAGGAGAGAGCACAGTCCCCTGTGGAGCTCCCGTATCACTAGCCACCATGCCAGACAAGACACTGCCCAGCTGGACAAACGGTGGCCTGCTTGTCAGGTAGTCAGTAATCCAGGAGATCATAGAGCTGTCGACCCCCTTCACCCACAGCTTCTCACCCAGCAGCAGTGGCTGGATGGTGTTAAAGGCACTGGAGAAACCAAAAAAGTGATTCTCACAGTGTCTCCTCCGCCATCCAGGTCTAGATGGGCTCGTTGCAGCAGGTAGATGACAGCGTCTTCAACTCCTAAATGGGGCTGATATGCAAACTGCAGGGGGTCCAGCCATGTCTTCACCTGCGGCCTCAGGTGGGCTAAGACCAGTCTCTCCAGGACTTTCATCACATGAGATGTGAGGGCAACTGGTCGATAGTGGTTCAGGTCCGATGGAGATGACTTATTGGGGACAGGAACCAGGCAGGACATCTTCCACAGCACCGGTACTCTCTCCAGACTCAGGCTCAGGTTTTACAGGTATTTCAGTACCGGAGCTAGCTGGTTGGCACAGGTCCTCAGGGTCCTGGCGGAGATGCCATCAGGGCCCGCCGCCTTCCGCTGCCGGAGTCTCTCCAGCTGTTTGTTAACCTGGTCTGTAGTCACTGTGATGTGAGGGGGGGTCCTGGTGTCGGAGGAGGAGGGGGAGGAGGAGGAGGGAGGTGCTGCTGCACGGGTGGGTGGGGAGGGGTGTGTGGGGGTCTGGTTGTGTTGTGGGGGTGACAGACTGTGAGTTGAACCTATTGAAAAACAGATTCAGTTCCTCAGCTCTCTCCTGGCTCCCAGATGTCTGCCTCACTCTCCCCTTGCACCCAGTTACAGTGGGGTAAAAAAGTATTTAGTCAGCCACCAATTGTGCAAGTTCTCCCACTTAAAAGATGAGAGAGGTCTCCAATTTTCATCATAGGTATACCTCAACTATGAGAGACAAAATAAGAAAAAAAAAATCCAGAAAATCACATTGAAGGATTTTTAATGAATTAATTGATAAATTCCTCAGTAAAATAAGTATTTGGCCAATAACAGAAGTTCATCTCAATACTTTGTTATATACCCTTTGTTGGCAATGACAGAGGTCAAACGTTTTCTGTAAGTTTTCACAAGGTTTTCACACATTGTTGCTGGTATTTTGGCCCATTCCTCCATGCAGATCTCCTCTAGAGCGGTGATGTTTTGGGGCTGTTTGCTGGGCAACACGGACTTTCAACTCCCTCCAAAGATTTTCTATGGGGTTGAGATCTGGAGACTGGCTAGGCCACTCCAGGACCTTGAAATGCTTCTTACGAAGCCACTCCTTCATTGCCCGGACGGTGTGTTTGGGATCATTGTCATGCTGAAACACCCAGCCACGTTTCATCTTCAATGCCCTTGCTGGTGGAAGGAGGTTTTCACTCAAAATCTCACGATACATGGCCCCATTCATTCTTTCCTTTACACGGATCAGTCGTCCTGGTCCCTTTGCAGAAAAACAGCCCCAAAGTATGATGTTTCCACCCCCATGCTTCACAGTAGGTATGATGTTCTTTCTCCTCCAAACACGACAAGTTGAGTTTTTACCAAAAAGTTCTATTTTGGTTTCATCTGACCATATGACATTCTCCCAATCCTCTTCTGGATCATCCAAATGCTCTCTAGCAAACTTCAGACGGGCCTGGACATGTACTGGCTTAAGCAGGGGGACATGTCTGCCACTGCAGGATTTGAGTCCCTGGCGACGTAGTGCGTTTCTGATGTAGCCTTTGTTACTTTGGTCCCAGCTCTCTGCAGGTCATTCACTAGGTCCCCCCATGTGGTTCTGGGATTTTTGCTCACCGTTCTCGTGATAATTTTGACCCCACGGGGTGAGATCTTGCGTGGAGCCCCAGATCAAGGGAGATTATCAGTGGTCTTGTATGTCTTCCATTTTCTAATAATTGCTCCCACAGTTGATTTCTTCACACCAAGCTGCTTACCTATTGCAGATTCAGTCTTCCCAGCCTGGTGCAGGTCTACAATTTTGTTTCTGGTGTCCTTTGACAGCTCTTTGGTCTTGGCCATAGTGGAGTTTGGAGTCTGTTTGAGGTTGTGGACAGGTGTCTTTTATACTGATAACAAGTTCAAACATGTGCCATTAATACAGGTAACGAGTGGAGGACAGAGGAGCCTCTTAAAGAAGAAGTTACATGTCTGTGAGAGCCAGAAATCTTGCTTGTTTTTAGGTGACCAAATACTTATTTTACTGAGGAATTTATCAATTAATTCATTAAAAATCCTTCAATGTGATTTTCTGGATTTTTTTTTCTCATTTTGTCTCTCATAGTTGAGGTATACCTATGATGAAAATTGGAGACCTCTCTCATCTTTTAAGTGGGAGAACTTGCACAATTGGTGGCTGACTAAATACTTTTTTGCCCCACTGTATTTGTTTCATCCCTCCACACATCTTTAGCGTTGTTTTGCCTGAGTGTATCCTCCAACTTCCTCCTATAATTGTCCTTGCACCTCCTCAGCATCTCTCTGAGCTCATGCTGCACTCCCCTCAGCTTCTCCTTGTCTCCAGCCCTAAAAGCTCTCTTCTTTTTGTTCAGAAGTGCTTTCAGGTTGCTAGTGACACATGGTCTGTTGCTGGAAAAGCAGTGTACAGTCTGAGCTGGCATGGTCTTGTCTTCACAGACTCTAATGTATTCTGTGATGCAGGTTGTCATATTGTCTATGTTCACCCCATGTGGTTCACAGAGTACGCCCCAGTCTGTCGTCGCGAAGCAGTCCTGTAGTGCATCAGCAGCCTCCTGTGTCCACCTCCTCACAGTCCGTGTATAAGCAGGTTGCCTTTGCACAAGGGGAACATACTTGGGTGTTAACATGACCATGCAGTGATCCGATTTGCCAATGGGGGGTAGAGCGGTTGCACTATATGCATCTCTGACATTGACATACAGTAAATCCAGTGTTTTTTTTTTTCTCCGGTGGGACAGTCAACAAACTGGTGAAAGTTTGGGAATGTTTTTCCCAATGAGACATGATTAAAATCACCCGTGATGGCCATAAATGCGTCTGGGTGCTTCTCTAGTAATGTGGCCGCAGTGGAGCTGATGACGTCACAGGCGACCGCTGCATCAGCTGACGGAGGGACGTAGACGATAATAATTAAGGCACACTTCATTTCTCATAGCATATAATAAGGTTGCATACTCACAGCCAGCAGTTCAATGTCCGGACTGCAGCACTTTTCCTTCACATAAATGTGTCCAGGATTACACCACCTTTCATTGACAAGAAGTGCCAATCCTCCGCCCCTCTTTTTCCTGCTGCTTGTCATGTCTCTGTCCTCCCCATACAGTCTTGAAGCCAGGTATCACTACGTTTACCTCCGGGATCTGTGACTGTAACCATCTGTCTGTCAAACACATTATACTACACTCACAATACTCCTTTTACGTCTTGACCAGCGCTGTAAGCTCATCTGTTTTGTTTTCGAGCGATTGCACGTTCCCGGTGATGACCATTGGTACAGCCAGCTTATGTTTCCTCCTCCTCCTCACCTTAGCTCCAGCCCTTCGTTCGCGGCGTCTCCTCTTTAGCTCATCCGGGATGAGGGGCTTTGCTCCGGGCAGCAGCGCTGGCCTCCTCAGCGCAATCAACTGTTCACGTGTGTAAACAATGCGTCCGCCCCACCTCTGTTGATCTCCATTGCCCGAGGAAGAGAAAAAACTAGAGAAAGACCGGGCTAAAAT
Organism: Pholidichthys leucotaenia; assembly: GCA_020510985.1. Lineage (NCBI taxonomy): Eukaryota > Metazoa > Chordata > Actinopteri > Cichliformes > Pholidichthyidae > Pholidichthys > Pholidichthys leucotaenia. Next base: position 24,234,056 of record CM035850.1, read on the forward strand.
AGAAAAAAGTTGGTCCAGTCTTAATCCGAGTCTTCCTATCGAGCCCTGGTTAATAAGAGACACACTATATACAGGAATAGGCAGATAGAAACACAAAGGCACTAGAGAGTTGTTGCTGGTACGGCCGCCCTACCTCCGGCGCCATTTAAAAAAAAAAAAAAAAAAAAAAAAAAAAAAAAAAAAATTAGCTGGTTAAGTCTTGACTGATGGCCATTAAAAAGGTCTGTGAATATCAGATTGTCACACCACAAAGAACTCATGATGGGTAGAAGCAAAGAGCTTGCTCTAGTCCTCTAGACCTTATTGTTGCAAAACATAATGATGGCATTGGTTACAGGCACATTTGTAAACTGCTGAATGTTCCAGTGAGCACTGTTGGAGCCATCATTTGGAAGTGGAAAGAACATCATTTTACCATAAACTGGCCACGACCAGGAGCTCACAACATTTCTGATAGAGGAGTCAAAAGAATTATCAGAGGAGTTATCCAAGAGCCAAAGACCACTTGTGGAGAGCTCCAGAAAGACCTGGAGTTAGCAGGTACTGCTGTTTCAAAGAAAACGATAAGTAATGCACTCAACCGACATAGGCTCTTGTGCCCGCTCACCTTGCAAGACTCCATTGCTGAAGAAAAAGCATGCTGATGCTTGTTTAAAGTTTGCTGCCCAACATTTGGACAAGCCAGTAAAATACTGGGAGAATGTAGTCTGATTGGATGAGACCAGAATTGAACTTTTTGAATGCCACAACACACAGCATGTTTGGAGGAGAAATGGCACTGCACTTCAGCCCCAAAACACCATACCAGCAGTGAAGTTTGGAGGTGGGAGCATCATGGTGTGGGGGTGTTTTTCAGCACATTGTACAGGCAGACTTCATATAATTCAAGGAATGCTGAATGGACAGATGTGCAGAGACATCCTTGATAAGAACCTGTTGCCATCTGCCAAGATGCTGAAGATGAAATGAGGGTGGACATTTCAGCAAGACAGTGATCCCAAACACACAGCCAAGGAAACTCTCAACTGGCTTTAGAGAAGGAAAATAAAGCTGCTAGAATGACTCAATCAGTCAGCTGACCTAAATCCAACTGAAAATCTATGGAACATACTGAAGATCAGAGTTCATCGAAGACACCCACGGAACCTTCCAAGATTTGAAGACTGTGTGTGTGGAAGAATGGACTAAAATCACTCCTGAGCAATGCCTGCATCTAATTTCTTCATACAGGAGGCACCTGGAAACTATTACCAACAAAGGCTTTTCTACGAAATATTAAATGAATTTCACCAAGTGTGTTCAATACTTATTCCCTGTGTCATTCCACTTTATTAAATATAACTTGTTTTGTGAACACAGTTGCCTTGATTTCTTTGCATGTATGGATTACTTTGGTTGTTTCTGATATCTGGTGAAAATCTCAGGTTAGTGGCTCCATCAGAAATGTGTTTAATGGGAAAAATGTTGATGTGTTTGGCTTATTTTCTCCGCTGTATATGTTCGTAGCTCATGCTATATTGGTGACTACCCCCATCCCCCTTGTTTAAAAATAATAAATCGCCTACTGGAAAGCTGAGTGCAGTTTCGTTACTGATTACTGCCAGACCTGTTGAATCAAGAAATCACTTAAATAGAACCTCTGACAAAGTGAACTAGGCTAAAAGATCTCAAAGAGCAACAGATCATGCTGTGATCTAAAGAAATTCAAGAACAGATGAGAAACAAAAACCCAAAAGAACATCTAAAGAACTGCAGACCTGACTTGCATCAGTCTGGACACTGGTCCATGATTCAACTATATTCAACTATATTCTTCTTCTGGCATTCAGAGAGAGCAGACACTTTTCTCCTCCTCTCCCTCCTAATCCTACTCCCTTCTGATCCCAGCTTGCAATGTTGCGTTTTTGTCTGTGTTTTTGTCACTCTTCTTCTGGCTGAATCTTAATCCAAACGGAAATTATGGATCTGGAAAGCGGCTTAAATGCGATTGACACCACTTTAAAAGAAGATCGGGTTAGGGGGAACCCAAGGGGGGAGACTCATGGACATTGGGAACTCATGTGTCTGTGTGATTCGACTGGAGATGCAGAAGACATCTATTGGCTATGATCACAGGACTTCTACTTTGGCTTTGGAGTTTCCTGATGTATCAGAAATTGAGGAAGGTGGGAGAGTTGATCAAAATGCGGACCTGGCAAAGCTCCACCATTCGACCAGTTGGGGAGTGCACGAATAGCGGCATGGTGAACTGAATGGTAACTGATTCAGATGGTGGAATACATCGCGAGTCGCTAGTGCTCTCCAGGGAATGTTTTTAAGCCTGTATATGGAAATTATGAAGCACAGAATCGCATGAGAGAAGAAAATTTTATGCTCTGAGTGCACTGTGCAGATTTGACCTTGTTTTTGGTGCCCTGTTTACATTCCTCCTGGATGAAGATAAGGTAGAAGAGGTCTGGCTGGCTTCTCTTAACCCAAACAATCGACAAACAATTGCTGCTGTTCAGCAGACTGAGCTCTTCAAGGACAGCGTTATGTGTCTTACAGAACTTGCCATCTGCATGCACGAGGAGAGACAGACTCTGGACATGCTTATCTGTGTAGAACACATGATCCATCCTTTGCCAGGGGGTGCCCTCTGCTGTTCACCAGCAACTGACACATCCACACTGCATCATACTGATCATATGCTGACTACACACACTGGTCTCTCTCGCTGCTTTGTTATTGTGTGATCTATATTGTCTGCTAATTGTGCATTAGAGAGTTTTTTTCTATGTAATCACAATTTTGGTCATAAAATGAGCTTTATTTTGATTAACAATGCTCTTTTCTCTCTGCCCATTGTGTCACTCCCCCCTCCCCTCATTCCCTTCTTTACCCTCTATGACTGGCGCCTTCAAGGCTGCCGCGGCTCTGGGATGCGCTTATAGAGCGCGCCCAATGTCAAGTCAAATTTCAATTCTCCTGTATGTCTTGCACGTATGGTAGTATTGACAATAAAACCTTTTGAATTTGAATTTGAATTGAATAAGAAAGAGACTGGGCAAAAATGGCATCCATAGGAGAGTTCCAAGGAGAAAACCACTGCTGGCCATTAAAAAAAAAAACAACACAAAGCTCATCTCACATTTGCAAAAAAACATCTTGATGATCCCCAAGACTTCTGGGAAAATGTTCTGTGGACTGACGAGACAAAAGTTGAACTAAAACCAACACAGAATTTTATAAAAAGAACATCATACCAGCAGTCAAACATGGTGGTGGTAGTGTCATGGTTATTATTGATTGGTTAACGTTATAACCAATCAGGCTAAGCACAGGGCATGGCTAAACACCTGAGTTCACTTCCCCAGGGGAAGAGGGAGGAGCCAGCATAGCTCAGTGAATGAGACTCGCAGTCGACCTCCCACTGACCACGCTGACAGTCAGCGTCCCATCCCGGGGACGGCGCAAAACCAACTGCAGTCACCCATAGTTTTCCATCACTGAGGCCAACGTATTCTGGAGCCCCATAGTGCATGCAGGGCACCGTCAGCTTGGAGACCGGAGTCCACCAGCTGCCATGCATGTACATGCAGGGTCCCGGAGGTGCCCATGGAGGAATGGGAGGCACATGGTTGGAAGGCTGAACCAGAGAGAAATGTCTGCTGTCAAGGGGATGAAGGTGCCAAGACTGCCACCCGTCCCTTTTGCATTCAGTTGTCTCGGTTCGGTGAAGGGGTTTTCCTGGGGGACACAAACCCCCTGGGTGCTCCAGTCTGTCCCCGCCAGGGAGGATGGAGGAGACATTAAACACCCTGCTCCCTCCAGAGAAGGGAGGCGAGTTTGGTAATCGGGGGGGGGGGGGGGGGGGGTGACGGCTGGGGCGCGCTGAGGTTGTGGTTCCACGCCGGCAGGCAGGCGCACCGAACCACCAGCCCCCAGTGAGCTGCCCGGAAGGCACCCGTCAGCCCCCAGGTGGGACTGCCAAGAGCCAGCTCGCTTTGGTGAGGGTTGGCAGTGTGTACAAGTACGGCTGAATCACTCCAATGTTTTGACGCGCCATTGTTGTTTAGCGAAGCAGTCTTCAGTGTTCTCAGGTCAGAGGACAGTGGAGGGCAGTGGAGGGCTGGCTTTGCAGCATCTGCTGCTGGTGGGCAGGAGTATGGGTGGAGATAATTTAAGTAGTCATAGATCCGCGCATACTTGAATAGGTGGAAGATGGAAAAGCGCTTTCAAAGCAATTCTAAGGCAATGAAAATTGTTTTGTGGATAAAAAGTCACAATGTACTATTTTGGGCAATACACATTTGTTTTTGAGGTGGTTTTAGAGCCGCTGGAGTGCGTCTTTAAGTGTGAAAATATGCAACAATATAAAATCAGGAAGGGGGCAAATACTTTTCCACAGCACTGTAACTGTAGTTGATCATCTGTGTTTTTATGCCGTCAGGATCACGGCGACAGCAGCGACATGGACGAGGAGCCCACCAGCGTGTCCCAGTTCTTCCTCAGCAACATTTTCACCGAGGTGGAGGACAGGGACGACGACTGAGAGGGACGACCCGCACATTTTCTTTTTAATTGTTATTATCGTGAGACGTTTATTTATTTATTTCGCGGTTGTGTTGTTGTCAGTTGTAGTTCACTACGCTGACATTTGATTCTTGACAAGCACTTTGAATATGTACAGTTCTTTTAAAAATGCAGTCAGTTCAGTAAATAAATATGAGCCAGTAGAGCCAAAAGTGTTGGAATTAGAATCCAAGCCTCAAAGTTCTTAAACGTTTCTCCCAACCAACTGTGGGAAGGTAAATATTGTACAAAGTGGCTTTTGATACACACAGGTTCACTGTTTTTTATCGAGCACAGCGACGTCTCAGGAAGAACTCCACTACATGTACCATTTGTATATTTCATTAACATTATCATGTCTTGTGTATTTCTTTTGTCTGAATGTTGGATTTTAATTTCGAAAAGTTAAAAAAAAACAAAAACCCCTGATTTTCTGTAAGACAGAAAACATTGAAACTGGCTGAAAACAAGCTTCACTGTACATAGTGTTTAAATATAGGACCTTGTACAGTAATAAGTGTTAATGTTATGTTTGATACATTAAAAAAGCAAAAGTATCAAGTGTTTTATTCATTCACACTTTAAATTCTGTAAAACAGGAATAAATTTAATCCTAAAAGCACGTTTTGTTGAATTCAATGACCACCTTTATTTTGACATTTTGGGTGCAATCAAGAGCAAATATGCAGATGTTCATTTTCTTTTTACCTCTATCAGTAAACTACATCGGCGTTGGGGGTTTTCAGACAAGTAGTTTTTCTTATCAGTTTTACAGGTATTTTTCCTCCTAAATTTGTAGTTTTTGTCATATAAACTTTGTCCCCAACAGCACACGTACATCAGGCTAACGTTGGCAAGTTTACATCCGCACTACATCTTATAGATGTCGTTCACACATTGGCAAGATGTGGGCATTATGTTTAAAAATGTCGATTTGTAAAAACAAATTTTCTCACAAATTTGTGACTTTTCCTCATAAATCTGCAATTTTTTTCTTGCAAATTTGCAACTGAAATTTTTCATCTCAAAAATTTGTAACTTGACTTCCGGTTATGGCGGCCACGTAGGAAGACGTGTTTCACTCTGCTCTGCTCCTAATAATAAAAAAATAGGCTAAAACTCTCTCAACTGGAGCAAAAACCTATCCTAGCGTTTAGGCGCGGATATGGTAAAAACCAAGGCTGTGAAATCAGGCGGAGGAAAAACTGATTCGTCGAGACAATCCAAATTAACAGACTTCCACGCTCGTGACGAAGCAGGAAAATCTCCAGAGACCATGACTGAGGACGGAGCTACCGGCGGAGCGGTGACTGCCGAAGGAACGAATGCGGTCCTTGCTGCTATCAGCGCTATGAGAGCAGACTTTTCATCTAAGTTTGATGGGATTATAGCAGCGATAGAAGCCATGAGAAAAGAAATAAGCGACTGTATGGAACGAGTTTCGCAGGCGGAGCTCTGAATCTCCAACGCTGAAGATGACGTCACCAGCCTACAACTAAAGGTCCAAACATTGGAATTAAAAAATAAACGTCTGGAAGATAATATCCTGGACTTAGAATCCCGGTCGAGACGAAATAATTTAAGGCTGGTGGGCCTCCCGGAGAGTACAGAGGGACAGGATGTATGTTCCTTTTTGGAAAAGTGGATTCCAGAAGCGCTGAACAACGCAGATCTACAGTCATCGGTCGTCTTGGAGAGCGCACACCGAATCGGCCCACCGAGAGATAATTAGGGATGAGAATCCTCCTCGGATCCGAGGAATTCCTCGGATTTGATCATGTCTAGGGTCATTCTCGTGAATCGTCTAAATTCGAGGAGAAAATTTTAGGGGGGGGGGGGGTTCTGGCAGCAAGTCGTATTTTCGATCGGCTGTGAAAATCCACCGCGCAGAATGCGCTACCCAGCAAGATCAGTAATGTAATGTAACAAGGCCACTGATAGGCTGATACTTATTGAAGCAACCAATCGGCGATTTTGTTAGATTTCTTTTGTCATATCCGGATAACACGCGGAGCGAAATGCAAGTGGCGATCAGTTCAATCAACTGAGTTTTCCTGATTTCATCAAAATGGTGAACCTAAAACTCACGAAAGAGAACAAAGCAAGAATTTTAGAAATCGACAAAGGGATAAAGAACAAGTTTCGTTGGGAATGGCTTGAAAAAACTGTGTCAATGACTGTAAAGATCGGTAAAAATACTGAAGTTGTGGTTGAAAAAATGGCCGGCTTCATAGCGAAATGCGAAGTACCAGGGAAAGCCCAGTGTGTTTATTGCAACGATTTCTTGAGTTATGGATCTCGTGGTTATGTTGCCTTTGTTGAGCACTGTTCAAAACAGAAACATCTCAAAATTGTGGCTACAAGGAGATCGAACTACTCACTCGGTGCTGCGTTCAAAACGATCGATGGACACGGTTAAACTCAGATGCCAGTCAGTCAAAGTTCATCACAGCCGGCCCCGATTACAGCAATTAGTGATCGGAAGACACATTCCGAGGTAAGATTTTTTTTTTCTTGTTTAAGTAATGTACTTGAGAATTTTCGCGTAATGAATTTGTTATGAAATAGCATGTGTAAGTTGTGATGGCATGCCATCACAACTTACTGCATCACAGCATTACACAATGCTGTTCTTCAACCCTTTGCAGCATCTTCATGGGGTTGGTCTCATTTAAAAGAAAATACTCTGAATTTTTTGGCAAAACAGTCATAATCTCTCTAAGTGCTCCTGCCACTGAGTAACAGGAAAGTTCACCTGGGTGTTTTTTAGATACAGATGCTTGCAAATAACATACAGCTGTCAGATACTGGCTGGAAAACACAACAGAAATGTAGAACCAAGTGTTTTCAAGCTCAGGTCAAAATACCACAAAAAATGAATATATATTACACAGCTTTTTTCTGAGATTGTAACAAGGCTGTGTCTGTACTGGAAGACCGGAAATACAGCTTTTTTTTTTTTTTCAGTGCAAACTGAGATGCAGAGACGTGACCGCCCGCTGAATTCAAGAGTTCAAGGGGTTAAAATATACTGATATGCAACTTTTTTATATTCCTAGTAACACTAACAAATGCACACATTAATAAATCAAAATGTTTGCAGAATGTCAGTATATTTTAATAAATGGGTGATGGGCTTGGTGATGGAATTTTGTTAATATTTATAATTTATTTTACTTGGTTAAATTATTTTGTCTGTTCTAGAACTATGTAAATGTAATTCTGTGTCAGTTCTAAACATATTAGATAGTAGTAAAATATAATTTAGTATTATTACATCAACATACTATTCAGATATCATAAATTTAATACATATGTACTGTGTTTCACTTTATTTTGTGGTTGAAAAAATGGCCGACTTCATAGCGAAATGCAAGGTACCAGGGAAAGTAACACTGAATCAAAACAGTATTGAACATGATTACACATGTGATGCAGCAGCAGATTAAAAAGATAAACTATAAATGCATTTGTACGTACTTCTAACTTTAAATATAAGACCACATTTGAGCATTCTAAAACACCAGATTTTGTTAGTTTCTGGGGGGCGTTGCGCCCCAGACCCCCCACCAAGGCTCCGCTTTGGATCCGGCTTGGGGGCCTGCGTCCCCCAAGACCCCCGGCTAAGTTTCCTCTTTTTTTCCAAAACCCCATTCTCATCCCTGGATAATAAGACACCACCGAGGACACTGATTATGAAGTTCCTCAGCTACAGAGACAAGATGACGGTCTCCAACGCAGCGCGTACTAAAGGAGAAATCAAATACCAGGATCATCAGGTGCGGTTCTACCCAGATTTGGCCACAGGAATCCAACAATTAAGGAAACAGTTTGACCCCACCCGTAAAGAGCTGCGCAGCCTCGGGATTCGTCACAGAGTGATTCATCCAGCAAGACTGCTGGTCACATATAAAGGGAGAACCCATATCTTCAAGACCCCTGAGGAGGCGCAGGAGCTCATTAAACAGATCCAAGGAGAGACTGGCGGGATGTAAGCATGAAGCAAGAACAAGATATAAAGGTAGAATATTTAAGCATGTGTACAAGTATCTGACTGATCTGAAACATATAGCATGTCTACAAAATATAGATTGTATTAAAAAAAAAAAAGCTATGATGTACAAAGTTGCTATAAAATTTTGGAGTTAAGTTGGAAAAACTACAGAAGAGAGTTATTGTCATGTCATTAAAAGTAGCAGAGTCAGGGTGATTGAGAGGAGAAAGAGTGAGTGGTTTAGACTGAACCTCGTGGGTGAGGAGCAGTCACTAGCTATAACGGGAGACAGAATTTTTTTTTTGATTTGGGGGGGATTACCACGAATGTGGGGAGGGGGAATTTGTTTTTGTGTAGTTTGTGGGATGAATGTTCAACCATCCATGTTTTTGCTTCTCTGTATGAGCATGCTTATTTTGCAAGGTAATCTCAAACTCTTTATCGATCATAAACCAAAGCGTTAATTTAACATCATGGAATTGCAGAGGTCTACAAAATCTAAAAAAAACTTAAACAAGTTTTGAATAAAATAAAAGATATAGGTGCGGCGGATGATAAAATAAGGCAGCGATGCTGTGGTTTTAAGGAGGTTTTATTAATCATACCGCTGTCACGAGCTCCTCTCCCGGCACCGTGCGTGCGCGCCGGGAGCGAGCCCACGGCTCTCAGAGAAGAGGGACACAAAGTCTGTGTCCAGCAGCAGCCGTTGTAGAAGTGAGAATTGAGAGGCAGATTTACAGCACAGTGCAGCTTATATACTCAACTCAAACAATAGATCAAAGACATTCACTGCAGTTAATCTGGGCATTTGCATATCAGAGGTACAGACAGGATGCATGAACACAATGCATGGATGACAATTTAACCTCACGGCTGTAAACGCAGCATGCAGCGGAAAAAACCCAGGAGTGCGAGCTGACTGTCTCTGTGTTCTGTCTGTGTGTTGTGGGGGTTGAATCAAACCGCTACACTGCTCCCCCCCCAGAGGGAACGGTAGGGGACCGTGACCTCGATGTTGCAGTCTGGGCAGCGAGCAGGGAAAAGCTCTGTGCAGGAGGAGGGGGGGGGGGGTAGTACATGCTGACCGGGCGCGGGAAAATTGTTCGAGTCGCGCCAAAAGTGTTTGCTGCTCCGCGATGTCCCGTCTGAACATGCAGAGATCAGAAGAAGAAAAATTTGTCACTGGCTCCTCCCGCGATTAAGTCCTGCAAGGATTAATAGCGGCCATGAAGAAAAGACGAGGCTGCGTGGCGGCTGTAATGAGAGCAGAGGGACTGGCGTGTTGACTTTAGGTTCAGGCGTAACCCTAAAGCCTCGGGAACCGCAGACAGCTGAATTCCCCTTGTGTGCCGTGGCTAAGACCATAAAATCCAGTGAGCAAGCTGCGTGCCTCAGGTGAACGAGCAAGCCTGAAGGGCCAGTGTGCAGCAGAAGGAAGGCGGTCAGAAAAGCCGTATGTGTCCCGTGCGTGGTGTGCCGTCCTCGTAACTCCCCGGTGCGTGCGCCGGGGTTCCGTGATGGGTGGGCCAGCTGGAGAGGAGAACCAGGGTCAGGGAGCTTAATCATCCCTGTTCAGTGTGTTGGAGCGGTGCAGGGAAGTAGACGCTCTGTCACTCGCTCGGTCATGGTGCGTTCAGGTCCACGTGTGCTCCGTCGGCTGTGGGAGTCGCCGTCGCGGAGAAAGGACGAGGTACATGCGCTCTCGATGTGGAGGAGCTGCGAGCGCGGCTGGTCCAGCGTGGATGTGCCGATCTAGGCGTGCAGATCTCACCATGAAGTTTGCTGCGGCTTTCCAGGGTCGTGGGTGGTCTCCGGAGAGTTTCACCTGGAAACTCTGCGTCGAAATCTCCCTGAAGCAGAAGGGAGCTGTTGCGTTCGCTTGTCGTCGGAGAATCACTGCCGGGTGTTGCGTTTGCTGGCAGCGTGTTCGTTTCAGCGTCGGGTCACCAGTGCGGCGGATGATAAAATAAGGCAGCGATGCTGTGGTTTTAAGGAGGTTTTATTAATCATACCGCCGTCACTAGCTCCTCTCCCGGCACCGTGCGTGCGTGCCGGGAGCGAGCCCACGGCTCTCAGAGAAGAGGGACACAATGTCTGTGTCCAGCAGCAGCCGTTGTAGAAGTGAGAATTGAGAGGCAGATTTACAGCACAGTGCAGCTTATATACTCAACTCAAACAATAGATCAAAGACATTCACAGCAGTTAATCTGGGCATTTGCATATCAGAGGTACAGACAGGATGCATGAACACAATGCATGGATGACAGTTTAACCTCACGGCTGTAAACGCAGCATGCAGCGGAAAAAACCCAGGAGTGCGAGCTGACTGTCTCTGTGTTCTGTCTGTGTGTTGTGGGGGTTGAATCAAACCGCTACACTAGGTTCAAAAATTGTGTTTTTACAAGAAACTCATCTAATAGAGGAGGATGTAAAAAGAATAAGGAGAAGGTGGCAGGGAAGTGTGTTCACCTCATCATTTTCATCCCGAGCCAGGGGAGTTACGACTCTCATACATAAAACAGTTCCATTTCAAGTGAAAAATGTAATTGGAGATAAATTGGGAAGATATCTAATCATCCAAGGATCTTTGTTATTAGAAAATATAAATCTGGTGAACTTATACGGTCCCAATATCGATGATCAAAACTTCTTCGTTAATTTATTTCTTACTTTAGCATCACTCACAGGGCAACATATAATAGCAGGGGATTTTAATTGTACTATGGCGCACATTTAGGGCGCATATATGGTATGCATGTATGGTATGCATATTCCCTCACATATACTTAGTAGGCATGACGGTGCATACTCTGGAGTCTTCACATCTAAACGGCCAAGAGGACCTGACCCGGCAGAGACCTCGGGAGGTGTGAAGTGGTTTCTTGAGAGACGGGAAGTCAGAGAGAATGTCCCAGCAGGAGCCCCCGAGGCTGAGGAGTTGAGAGACAATGGAGATGCCAAGGAGCCTCGCAGGCTATACGTTTACTGAAGGACTGTGGGTTGGGGGTGTGATATTTGATGTTGGGGGTTTTGTGTCTCTGGAGAGTATAAGAGCTGTGAAGAATGATTGTTCTGCCTCTTTGCTGAGATACTTTGCTTGATAGAGGATGTAGCCTCACAATAAACCTTTTCTGAGAAATAAACTCAGTCTAGTTTGTGAAAGTCATCCTCTATGCTGGTGACCTACGACAAACCATGGCCGGTGGCGACGATCTTTCCGCACCGGACTCTTCAGGGGCCAACCGGGTTAACGCAGCTACCACACTACAGCTGCCTGATTTCTGACAACATAACCCGCGCTCCTGGTTTACCACTGTGGAGGCGCAGTTCCACCTTCGGGGAATCTCAGCGGACGCAACGAGGTTCTACCATGTCGTCGTGAAGCTGGACAGCCTCACAATGCAGCGGGTGGAGAGCCTGACCAACCACCCGCCCCAAGACGACAAGTATGGCGCACTGAAAGCCGCCTTCATTCGAGCCTTCACTCCCTCGCTGGGAGAGCGAGCAGAGAAGCTCCTGGCGCTGACAGAAGGGGAAGCAGACAGGCCGGCAGATCTGATGGCGAAGATGATGAGCCTGAGAGGCGAAGATGACGACAGCTTTATCTTCGCCCACCTCTTTCTCAGAACGCTACCGCCAGCAGTGAGAGTCACCCTGGCCAGCTCACAGCTACTCAACAACCGTGACTACCACGAGCTGGGCCAGGAGGCGCAGCGGCTCGTCGACGCCCATAGACGGCACGCAGCCACGACGGCAGCAGCAGAGCTGAACGCACCCCCGCGAGACGAGGGGAGACCAGAGGCTGCAGCACCGGATCCACTGACGTCAGCAGCGGCAGAGGCCAGGAGAAGCGGAGCTGACAACACCCTCTGTTTCTACCATCGACGCTTCGCCGAGAGAGCGCGCAGATGCGCCCCACCGTGCCGATACAAGCGCCAGGGAAACGCCAAGACCGAGAGCCGGTAGCAGCTGCGACTCTCGGCGCGAAGAACAAGCTGCTTTTCGTGACAGACACAAATTCAGGGAAAGAATTCCTGGTGGACACAGGCTCCCAGCTAAGTTTTGTCAAGCCTTCCTACGCGGACATGCTGACGCCTGCCAGCGGACCCCTGGTGTTAGCGGCGAACGGCTCCACGATCAAAACCTATGGGGAGAAGACGCTCCTCCTATCCCTCCACGGCCGCACCTTCGAGTGGACCTTCGTTGTAGCCGCAGTTAGCAACAACATGCTAGGTGCTGACTTTTTATGCTCAAACAGTTTATTAGTTGATCTTACTAATAGACGTATTGTAAATGCACTTTCCACTCTATCTCCTGCACAGCTCGGGTGGCCCTGCCTTCTGCACATCCCAATGTCACAGCTGCGGGTGGTAAGTTTCATGCACTACTCAATCAGTTTCCAGCACTCACGGTCCCAACATTTTCAGCGTCGGTTGCCAAACACGGGGTCGAGCATTTCATAACTACCTCTGGCCCCCCTGTTTTTGCAAAAGCTCAGCGCTTGGACCCAGCTAAACTGGCCATCGCGCGCGAGGAATTTGCCAACTTGGAAAAACTGGGCATTGTTAGACGCTCGAACAGCTCTTGGTCGTCACCCCTGCATATGGTCCCCAAGGCTGACGGCTCGTGGCGCCCTTGCGGTGATTTCCGCAGATTAAATAATGCTTCAGCACACGACCGCTACCCGATTCCGCACATCCAGGATTTTTCGGCACATTTGGCGGGGGCGCGCATCTTTTCCAAAATAGATTTGGTGCGCGGTTATCACCAAGTCCCAGTCCGCGCGCAAGACATACCCAAAACGGTAGTTATAACCCCTTTCGGGCTTTTCGAGTTTTTGCGCATGCCGTTCGGCCTCAAAGGCGCCACACAGACATTCCAACGCATGATGGATGCAGTATTGCGCGGCCTCCCTTTCGTGTTCACCTATTTGGATGATATTTTGGTAGCCAGTGCATCCGAAGTCGAACACAAACGCCACCTCACAGCCGTTTTTCAGAGGCTGACAGAACACGGGCTGATAATTAACCCAGTGAAATGCCAATTCGGGGTAGCGCAAATCGATTTTTTTGGGGCACCGCGTGTCTCCAGAAGGCGCGGTCCCGCTGCCTGATAAAATGCGCGCGATAACGGATTTCCCCCAACCGCAGACAGTTAAGGCACTGCAAGAATTTTTGGGGATGGTCAATTTTTATAACCGCTTCCTCCCCAACGCGGCACAGCTCACGCACCCATTGTACGCGGCACTAAAGAAGCAAAAACCTGCAACTAAGGTCGAGTGGTCCCCGGACCGGGAGCGCGCTTTCTCCCAGGTCAAATCGGCCTTCGCGAACGCTGCGTTATTGGCAAATCTGGTGCCAGCAGCTCGCATGGTGCTAACCACGGACGCTTCCGACGTGGCAGTGGGGGCGGTTGTCGAGCAACTGGTAGCAGGGAGCTGGCAACCACTTGCGTTTTTCAGCAAAACATTGCGCGATAACGAGCGTAAATACAGCGCGTTTGATAGGGAGCTTTTAGCCCTGCATTTGGCCATCCACCACTTCCAGTTCTGGTTGGAAGGGCGCCGTTTCACCGTGTTTGTAGACCACAAACCATTAACATTTGCAATGGCTAAAATTTCAGAGCCTTGGTCGGGCCGACAACAGAGACAGCTGGCCGCGATTTCGGAGTTTATCACTGACATTCAACACATGGTGGGCAAACACAATGTAGTGGCAGATTGTCTCTTGCGTGCAGTTGCAATGCCAGGCCCCCAGGGGGCAGACTCGGCAGCTGTAGACACGGGCCAGGCTTGCGGTGCGGAAGCGCTTGCAGCCCCGGTCTGCGTTGGGTTAGATTATGCAGCCATGGCCGCCGAGCAGGTTAAAGATGCGGATGTGCGCGCGCTCCAGTCTGGGCCAACAGGGCTAAGGCTGGAGCACAGGGTGCATCAAAGAGGTATGCCCCCTCTAATCTGCGATATCTCCACGGGGCGCCCCTGCTCCGTGGTCCCAGCTGCGTGGCGTCGCCGCGTTTTTGACTTAATACATTTGCTGGCACATCCAGGCGTTCGCGCGTCGATCAAAATGGTGGGAGAGAAATTTGTTTGGCCGGGGCTGCATAAACAGATCAAAGAATGGGCCGCAGCCTGCGCAGCGTGTCAAAGAGCAAAGGTACACAAGCACACGCGGGCCCCTCTAGAACCTTTTCACATCCCAGCCAAACGCTTCGACCATGTGCATATCGACTTGGTGGGACCCCTCCCGCTGTCACAGGGGTTCACACACCTTCTAACTATGGTGGACCGCACTACGCGCTGGCCAGAGGCGATTCCCCTGGCGTCAACCACAGCAGCAGACGTTGCGCGCGCTTTTTTAACGGCTTGGGTCGCGCGCTTCGGAGTCCCGTCAGACATAACGTCTGACAGAGGACCCGTGTCCGTGAGAGCCGCTCTGAGGGCTGCTTTCAATGACCGGTGAAAGCGTTCGCACAAACCGTTGGCCTGGGGGTTATACGCAGTTGTGCGATGAATTTTCACCCCCAGGCTGAGTGCCATGGATGACCAGAGCTCGGAAGCGGTCCCCCTGGCGTCAACTACAGCAGCAGACGTTGCGCGCGCGTTTTTAACGGCTTGGGTCACGCGTTTTGGAGTCCCGTCAGACAGGGGTCCCCAATTCGTTTCCGAGCTCTGGTCATCCATGGCACTCAGTCTGGGGGTGAAAATTCACCGCACTACCGCCTATAACCCCCAGGCCAACGGTTTGTGCGAACGCTTTCACTGGTCATTGAAAGCAGCCCTCAGAGCGGCTCTCACGGACACAAATTGGGTTGATAAGCTTCCATGGGTTTTATTAGGGTTGCGTTCAGCACCTAAGGAAGATTTGCAAGCCTCTCCGGCCGAGCTAGTCTTCGCCCATCCTCTCCGGTTACCGGGAGAATTCCTTCCTGAGAACCCCGCACCAGATCGCCCCCCCGCTCAGCTGCTGCAGAGCGACGCGGGATCAAACACCCTCCCTGGTCCAGTTCATCACAGTTTCCCACGCGTTTTTGTGCCTAAAGCCTTAAAGAATGCAGAATTCATCTTTGTTAGACACGACGCACAGAGGTTAGGTTTAAGACCACCTTATGATGGACCGTTCAGAGTGTTAGAAACCGGGGAAAAGCATTTTTTGCTCGATTTGGGAGACAGGAGGGAATTAGTCTGCATTAACAGACTCAAACCCGCTTTTGTGTTAGCTGATGAACAGGTGCAAGTAGCCAAGGCCCCCCGTCGTGGCAGGCCACCGGGGAGACACTCTTCTAAGCTTTCACAACGATGTGCTAATGACTCTGATCCACAGATGCAAGAGACAGCTACAGGCAGAGCGAGACCTGCTCACAGCAGATATGGCAGGAGGTTGAAGCCCAAGCAGTTGGATGTGTGATATGTTGTGCCAATTTTTTTCGTTCTGTGTGATATGTCATGATTCTATGCATCTGGGGTGTAAGTTGTCCTTATTTAGACGTTTGGGGGGGTTATATGGCGCACATTTAGGGCGCATATATGGAATGCGTGTATGGTATGCATGTTCCCTCACATATACTTAGTAGGCATGACGGTGCATACTCTGGAGTCTTCACGTCTAAACGGCCAAGAGGACCTGACCCGGCAGAGACCTCGGGAGGTGTGAAGTGGTTTCTTGAGAGACGGGAAGTCAGAGAGAATGTCCCAGCAGGAGCCCCCGAGGCTGAGGAGTTGAGAGACAATGGAGACGCCAAGGAGCCTTGGAGGCTATATGTTTACTGAAGGACTGTGGGTTGGGGGTGTGATATTTGATGTTGGGGGTTTTGTGTCTCTGGAGAGTATAAGAGCTGTGAAGAATGATTGTTCTGCCTCTTTGCTGAGATACTTGGCTTGATAGAGGATGTAGCCTCACAATAAACCTTTTCTGAGAAATAAACTCAGTCTCGTTTGTGAAAGTCATCCTCTACAGTACATTGAATCCCAGTATAGATGGATCAACAGGACAGGACTGTACGCACAATGGATGTAGGATGACCATTAATCATTTTATGAAAGAATTGAGATTGCTAGATGTATGGAGAGAAATGAAACCACAAGTCAAAGCCTATTCTTGCTATTCTAATACCTACAAGACATTTTCACGTATTGACTTTTTTTTGATCTCCACAGAATTAAGGTCCAAGATTCAAACTTGTTTCTATGATAACATTGTGATATCTGATCACGCACCCTGCTGTCTAATATATGTAGATAAGAAATTGACAAAGGTTCCAGGTAGGTGGCAATTTCAGCATAAATGGCTTCAGGATGAGGAATTTGTTAAGTACATAAAAAAACAGATGAGTTCTTTGATATCAATACTACACAAACATCAGCATGTATAAAGTGGGAGGCTTTCAAAGCTTTTATTAGGGGGCATATTATTAGTTATACAGGTTCAAAATCTAGGAAGACTCGAGAGGAGAGAGTCCAATTGGAAAGTAAAATAAAAATTCTTCAAGAAAAAGTGTATGCAGGAAGTAATCCAAAATTAGAGAACGAATTACTGATTCTGAGAGCTGAATATGACAAAAAATCAGCGACTAGAGCTACCTCGAGTCTTCTAAGATTGAAGCAAACCTTTTATGAACAATGTGAAAAATCAGGAAAATTATTGGCATGGCAGATTAAACAGTTAGAATTTAAAACACCAATTACCAGTATTATAAGTAACGGACAGGCAGTTGTAGATCCTTTAGAAATTAATAGTGCCTTTAGAGATTATTATGAAAAATTATATGATACAAAAAAATGAAACTGACTTAACAAAACTAAATGGGTTTTTGGATGGACTATCTATACCGTGTATTCCAAATGAAAACAGGGAGATACTGGAGTCTAAAATTAGTCAAGAAGAAGTTGGGCTAGCCATTGATAATATGAAATCAGGAAAAATTGCGGGACCTGATGGTCTTCCAGTTGACCTCTATAAAAAATTTAAGAATAAATTAATAAAACCATTTTTGGAAATGGTTTTAGAAGCATTTCAAAATAGTAATTTACCACCATACATGAATAATGCCTTAATTATACTGTTGCCAAAACCAGGTAAACCCCCTAATAAATGTGAAAACATGAGACCAATAAGCCTATTAAATGCTGACCTTAAGATAATCTGTAAAATTTTAGCAAGACGACTACAAGAAATATTACCAAATATTATTAACCGAGATCAGAATGGCTTTATAATGGGAAGACGAGGCTTCCATAATGTAAGAATGTGGCGGCATGAAATAATAGGCAGCGAACTGAAGAGTTTTTAAGGGAGTTTATTAATCATACCGCCATCACAAGAACTCACTCCCAGCGCCGTGCATGCACGCCGGAGCGAGCCCGGAGGCTCTCAGACAAAGGCAATGCGTGTAGTCAGATGAGCAGTCAGAGAGAGAGGGAGAGTTACAGAGCGATGCAGTTTAAATACCCCACTACAGACAATGCATTCACAGCAGTAGGCATGGACATTTGCATTTGAGAGTCACCCACATCAATAGGAGGATTACTGACAGGAAGACATTTGCATTTGAGAGTCACCCATAACAATAGGAAGATTACTGGCAGGAAAGAGCTAGACAAAGGGAGGCTGCCTATTGATATCAATACACACATCTCATTGTTCTGCCAATTGCTCCAGCTGAGCGCTCTGCTTGTCCCAGTCTGTTGTGGGGGTCACCCACAGTACTCCCCCCCCCCCCCCCCCCAGAGGGTTCAGCGGGAAGCTGAGGCCTCGATAGTCCAGCTTTGGGAGCGAGCTGCAGGCGGCAGTGGAGGGAGGGGGGTGGGGGTAGCAAGTGCCGGCCTGGGACGGCGAATTTGTCTGGGCCGCGCAAAAATTGGCTGTGGATCTGCGATATTGAGGGGCTGTCCCATTGAACGTGCGGAGGTCCACAGCAGCTGTAAGAAGAAAAATTAGTCTCTGACTCCTCTCGCGGCCATGACAAAAAAAAAAAGGAGTTGCAGCAGTGTGGGACTTGGCGCGTTGACTTTAGGTGCGCGCGCGCCGGAGCGAGCCCGGAGGCTCTTGGGCAAAGGCAATGCGTGTAGTCAGATGAGCAGTCAGAGAGAGAGGGAGAGTTACAGAGCGATGCAGTTTAAATACCCCACTACAGACAATGCATTCACAGCAGTAGGCATGGACATTTGCATTTGAGAGTCACCCACATCAATAGGAGGATTACTGATAGGAAGACATTTGCATTTGAGAGTCACCCATAACAATAGGAAGATTACTGGCAGGAAAGACCTAGACAAAGGGAGGCTGCCTATTGATATCAATACACACATCTCATTGTTCTGCCAATTGCTCCAGCTGAGCGCTCTGCTTGTCCCAGTCTGTTGTGGGGGTCACCCACAAGAAGACTATTTAATATTATTTATTCCAATAAAGAAGCACCGGATACAGTTCTCCTATCATTGGACGCTGAAAAGGCCTTTGATAGGGTCGAATGGCCCTTTCTTTTTGAAGTCCTACAAAGGTTTGGACTTGGAAATAATTTCATAAAATGGGTTCAGATAATATACAATAATGCTACAGCAGAAATCCAAACAAATGGCAATATCTCAAAATCAATAAAGATCAATAGAGGATGTCGACAAGGCTGTCCACTTTCACCTTTACTGTTCACTATGGCAATTGAACCTTTAGCGATGGCAGTACGTTTACATCCACAAATATATGGAATTAAAGTAGGACCAACAGAACATAAAATCTCCCTGTATGCTGATGACATAATTTTGTTTATGTCGAATCTTAAAAAATCAATTCCGACCTTGTTAAATTTAATAAAGAACTTTGGGGAAATATCAGGATATAAAACAAATAAAACTAAATCTTCAATATTAATGCTAAATGAGACCCAGAGAAATCACCCAGCTCCTGAGATAAATCAATTCAATGTTGTAAATCAGTTTAAATATTTAGGAATTCATATTGTGCCTAAGCTAGAATCAGTCACTAGTGCTAACTATGAAGCCTTAATGACAGATATTAATGAGTTGCTTCAGAGATGGATGTCACTACCAATGTCGATGATCGGGAGAATTAATATACTTAAAAGTAATATTTTACCCAAAATACTATATTTATTTCAATACATTCCTTTACCACCACCTTCAGATCTATTCTCAAGAATTAAAAAAAAGTTAGTGGAATTTATATGGAACAATAGGAGGGCTAGATTACGTCTGTCCTTACTATATTTACCATTTGATCGTGGAGGTCTGAAATGTCCAAACTTTATGTTGTATTACTGGTCAGCACAACTGAGGTCTATGACATTATTTTTCATCAAATGATCTCCCTCACTGGGCTGAAATGGAATCATACAATTTACCTTTACCTCTTCCCTTATTCATATACTCAGACTCGGCTAAAAAATTACAGAAACAAGTTAAAAATCCTATTGTAAAGTATATGATCAAAATATGGTGTGAAATCAAAAAATATTTAAAAGAACCACACTTATTGTCACAATTTAGCCCAATATGGGGTAATCAATATTTTACACCAGGGAGAGCGGATGCTGTATTTAAATTATGGAATTTAAAAGGGATTCAAAAGATTCAAGTATGGCGCATATTTAGAGCGCATATATGGCATTCATATTCACCCACATATGGTACCTAGTAGGCATGATGGTGCATATTCTGGAAGCTTCACGTCTCAATGGCCAAAGAAGACCTGACCCTGCAGAGACCTACAGGAGGTGTGAAGTTGGTTGCTTAGGAGACGAGAAGTGGGAGAGAATGTCCCAGCAGGAGCCCCGGAGGCTAGAAGGATGAGAGAGACAATGGAGACGCCAAGGAGCCTCGAGGGCTGTATGTTTGCTCAAGGACTGTGGGTTGGGGGTGTGTTATTTGATGTTGGGGGTTTTGTGCCTTTGGAGGGTATAAGAACTGTGAAGGATGATTGTTCCCCCTCTTTTGTTGAGATACTTGCTTGATAGAGGATGTAGACTCTCAATAAACCTTTCCTGAGAAATAAACTCAGTCTCGTTTGTGAAGGCATCCTCTACACTGGTGACCTACGACAAACCATGGCCGGTGACGGTGAGCTTTCCGCACCGGACTCTTCAGGAGCCAACCGGGTTAACGCAGCTACCGCACTACAGCTGCCCAATTTCTGGCAACATAACCCGCGCTCCTGGTTTACCACTGTGGAGGCGCAGTTCCACCTTCGGGGAATCTCAGCGGACGCAACGAGGTTCTACCATGTCGTCGCAAAGCTGGACAGCCTCACAGTGCAGCGGGTGGAGAGCCTGACCAACCACCCGCCCCAAGACGACAAGTATGGCGCACTGAAAGCCGTCCTCATTTGAGCCTTCACTCCCTCGCTGGGAGAGCGAGCAGAGAAGCTCCTGGCGCTGACAGAAGGGGAAGCAGACAGGCCGGCAGATCTGATGGCGAAGATGATGAGCCTGAGAGGCGAGGATGACAACAGCTTTATCTTCGCCCACCTCTTTCTCAGAACGCTACCGCCAGTGGTGAGAGTCACCCTGGCCAGCTCACAGCCACTCAACAACCGTGACTACGAGCTGGGCCAGGAGGCGCAGCGGCTCGTCGACGCCCATAGACGGCACGCAGCCACGACGGCAGCAGCAGAGCTGAACGCACCCCCGCGAGACGAGGGGAGACCAGAGGCTGCAGCACCGGACCCACTGACGTCGGCAGCGGCAGAGGCCAGGAGAAGCGGGGCTGACAACACCCTCTGTTTCTACCATCGATGCTTCGCCGAGAGAGCGCGCAGATGCACCCCACCGTGCCGATACCAGCGCCAGGGAAAACGCCAGGACAGAGAGCCGGTAGCAGCTGCGACTCTCGGCATGACGAACAAGCTGCTTTTCGTGACAGACGCAAATTCGGGGAAAGAATTCCTGGTGGACACAGGCTCCCAGCTGAGTTTTGTCAAACCTGCCTACGCGGACATGCTGATGCCTGCCAGCGGACCCCTGGTGTTAGCGGCGAACGGCTCCACGATCAAAACCTATGGGGAGAAGACGCTCCTCCTATCTCTCCACGGCCGCACCTTTGAGTGGACCTTCGTTGTGGCCGCAGTTAGCAACAACATGCTAGGTGCTGACTTTTTATGCTCAAACAGTTTATTGGTTGATCTTGCTAATAGACGTATTGTAAATGCACTTTCCACTCTATCTCCTGCACAGCTCGGGTGGCCCTGCCTTCTGCACATCCCAATGTCACAGCTGCGGGTGGTAAGTTTCATGCACTACTCAATCAGTTCCCAACACTCACGGTCCCAACATTTTCAGCGTCAGTTGCCAAACACGGGGTCGAGCATTTCATAACTACCTCTGGCCCCCCTGTTTTTGCAAAAGCTCGGCGCTTGGACCCAGCTAAACTGGCCATCGCGCGCGAGGAATTTGCCAACTTGGAAAAACTGGGCATTGTTAGACACTCTAACAGCCCTTGGTCGTCACCCCTGCACATGGTGCCCAAGGCTGACGGCTCGTGGCGCCCTTGCGGTGATTTCCGCAGATTAAATAATGCTTCAGCACACGACCGCTACCCAATTCCGCACATCCAGGACTTTTCGGCACATTTGGCGGGGGCGCGCATCTTTTCCAAAATAGATTTGGTGCGCGGTTATCACCAAGTCCCACTCCGCGCGCAAGACATACCCAAAACGGCAGTTATAACCCCTTTCGGGCTCTTCGAGTTTTTGCGCATGCCTTTCGGCCTCAAAGGCGCCGCACAGACGTTCCAACGCATGATGGATGCAGTGCTGCGCGGCCTCCCTTTCATGTTTGCTTATTTGGATGATATTTTGGTAGCCAGTACATCTGAAGCCGAACACGAACGCCACCTCACAGCCGTTTTTCAGAGGCTGACAGAACACGGGCTGATAATTAACCCAGCGAAATGCCAGTTCGGGGTAGTGCAAATCGATTTTTTGGGGCACCGCGTGTCTCCAGAGGACGCGGTCCCGCTGCCTGATAAAGTGCGTGCGATAACGGATTTCCCTCAACCGCAGACAGTTAAGGCACTGCAAGAATTTTTGGGGATGGTCAATTTTTATAACCGCTTCCTCCCCAACGCGGCACAGCTCATGCACCCATTGTACGCGGCACTAAAGAAGCAAAAACCTGCATCTAGGGTCGAGTGGTCCCCGGACCGGGACCGGGCCCGGTCAAATCGGCCCTCGCGAACGCTGCGTTATTGGCACACCCGGTGCCAGCAGCTCGCATGGCGCTAACCACGGACGCTTCCGACGTGGCAGTGGGGGCGGTTGTCGAGCAACTGGTAGCAGGGAGCTGGCAACCACTTGCGTTTTTCAGCAAAACATTGCGCGATAACGAGCGTAAATACAGCGCGTTTGATAGGGAGCTTTTAGCCCTGCATTTGGCCATCCGCCACTTCCAGTTCTGGTTGGAGGGGCGCCGTTTCACCGCCTTTGCAATGGCCAAAATTTCAGAGCCTTGGTCGGGCCAACAACAGAGGCAGCTGGCTGCAATTTCGGAGTTTACCACCAACATTCAACACGTGGCGGGCAAACACAATGTCGTGGCAGATTGCCTCTCGCGCGCAGTTGCACTGCCAGGCCCCCAGGGGGCAGACTCGGCGGCTGTAGACTCGGGCCAGGCTTGCGGCGCGGAAGCGCTCACAGCCCCGGTCTGCGTTGGGTTAGATTATGCAGCCATGGCCGCTGAGCAGGTTAACGATGCGGATGTGCGCGCGCTCCAGTCTGGGCCAACAGGGCTAAGGCTGGAGCACAGGGTGCATCAGACAGGTATGCCTCCTCTAATCTGCGATATGCGCCCCGTGGTCCCAGCTGCATGGCGCCGCCGCGTTTTTGATTTAATCCATTCGCTGGCACATCCGGGAGTTCGCGCATCGATCAAAATGGTGGGAGAAAAATTTGTTTGGCCGGGGCTGCGTAAACAGGTCAAAGAGTGGGCCGCAGCCTGCGCAGCGTGTCAAAGAGCAAAAATACACAAGCACACGCGGGCCCCCTTAGAACCTTTTCACATCCCGGCCAAACGCTTCGACCACGTGCATATCGACTTGGTGGAACCCCTCCCGCTGTCGCAGGGTTTCACACACCTTCTAACCATGGTGGACCGCACAACGCGCTGGCCAGAAGCGGTCCCCCTGGCGTCAACTACAGCAGCAGACGTGGCGCACGCGTTTTTAACGGCTTGGGTCGCGCGTTTTGGAGTCCCGTCAGACATAACGTCTGACAGGGGTCCCCAATTCGTTTCCGAGCTCTGGTCATCCATGGCCCTCAGTCTGGGGGTGAAAATTCACCGCACTACAGCTTATAACCCTCAGGCCAATGGTTTATGCGAACGCTTTCACCAGTCATTGAAAGCAGCCCTCAGAGCGGCTCTCATGGATACAAATTGGGTTGATAAACTTCCATGGGTTTTATTAGGGTTGCGTTCAGCACCTAAGGAAGATTTACAAGCCTCTCCGGCTGAGCTAGTTTTTGCCCAACCCCTCCGGTTACCGGGCGAATTCCTTCCAGAGAACCCCGTACCAAATCGCCCACCCGCTCAGCTGCTGCAGAGCGACACGGGATCAAACACCCTCCCCGGCCCAGTTCATCACAGTTTCCCACGCGTTTTTGTGCCTAAAGCCTTAAAGAACGCAGAATTTGTCTTTGTCAGACATGACGCTCAGAGGCCAGGTTTAAGACCGCCTTATGATGGACCGTTCAGAGTGTTAGAAACTGGGGAAAAACATTTTTTGCTCGATTTGGGTGATAGGAGAGAATTAGTCTGCATTAACAGACTCAAACCCGCTTTTGTGTTGGCTGATGAACAAGTGCAATTAGCCAGGGCCCCCCGCCGCGGCAGGCCACTGGGGAGACACTCTTCTAAGCTTTCACAAGAATGTGCTAATGACTCTGATCCACAGATGCAAGAAACAGCTACAGGCAGATCGAAGCCTGCTTACAGCAGTTATGGCAGGAGGTTGAAGCCCAAGCAGTTGGAAGTGTGATATGTTGTGCCATTTTGCTGTTCTGTGTGATATATGTTTCTATGCATTTTGGGGTGTACTTTGCCCTTATTTAGACGTTTGGGGGGGGTTATATGGCGCATATTTAGAGCGCATATATGGCATTCATATTCACCCACATATACCTAGTAGGCATGATGGTGCATATTCTGGAAGCTTCACGTCTCAATGGCCAAAGAAGACCTGACCCTGCAGAGACCTACAGGAGGTGTGAAGTTGGTTGCTTAGGAGACGAGAAGTGGGAGAGAATGTCCCAGCAGGAGCCCCGGAGGCTAGAAGGATGAGAGAGACAATGGAGAGGCCAAGGAGCCTCGGGGGCTGTATGTTTGCTCAAGGACTGTGGGTTGGGGGTGTGTTATTTGATGTTGGGGGTTTTGTGCCTTTGGAGGGTATAAGAACTGTGAAGGATGATTGTTCCCCCTCTTTTGTTGAGATACTTGCTTGATAGAGGATGTAGACTCTCAATAAACCTTTCCTGAGAAATAAACTCAGTCTCGTTTGTGAAGGCATCCTCTACACAAGACATATTTGTCACGTTCAGATAACATAATGTCTTTTGAAGAACTGAGGGTCAAATTTAATCTTAATAGAACACATTTTTTAAAATATCTTCAGCTTAGGAATTTTATTCAATCAAATCAAAATAATGTTCTCACCCGACCTACTTATTCATCCTTGGAAAAAATTTTGACGAAAGATAGTAAGAGAAAGGGTATTATTTCAGAGTTTTATAACTGATCGACACTATCCTCAAGTGAAAACTCACAGAAAAGACTGAATTATTGGAAAGAAGACCTGCAAATTGAAATTTCAGAGGAACAATGGGAATTGGCTTGTGCAGAAGCTCAAACCAAATCAATAAATGTACGTCTTAAATTGATACATTTTAAATGGTTAATGCGGATGTATGTTACACCGGTGGAGTTAAATAGATATTGTGGAAATGTGAAAGGACGAGACAGAGTTTATCTCACGAGTCAGGTTTATTCACATTCTCCAACATCAGCAATACAGAAAGAGAGAGAAACCCAGACCTTCATCCCCTTTTTATACCCCAGGAGCTTCAAAGCTCCAGTCACAATGCATTTAATCCCAAATAACAATGCATCCCTTTCAGATCTTATCACCCCCACCCCAAAGTCACTGGCAGCCAGGAAATCCCCCACGGCCATCTCTTTGCATACCAAAGACCACATTTCACATCCTCCTGTTATCTCCGAGGAGGCTCAGTCCTTTGTTCATCTGAGACATGAAGCATACAGTAAGCATACAGTGATATACATATGAAGCATAAGGTGATATACGTTTGTGCATATGAAACCCACATATGTGTCCCACAATATAACAAAAACATACCAGATACGTGCACAAAATGTATGGAAAGTAAAGGAACCCTATTTCATTGTTTATGGGAATGTAGAAAAATTAGAATGTTTTGGGAAGAGGTGAGGATAACAATTGAAAAAATAATTTCAAAACAATTCATATTGAACTCTAAACTGTTTTTGTTGGGTCTGTATCCAGAAAAGCATAATTTTAATAAGAGTGAAAGAACATTCATTGACCTCAGTTTGCTTAATGCCAAAAAATGTATTGCACTATTGTGGAAAAAGACTCATAGACCAGATGTGACTCAGTGATTAAGACAGATGTTAACAAACCTTCCACTAGAAAGAATAACATACATACTGAAATCAAAGGAAAATGTGTTAGATAGATAGATAGATTAGTTTATTTGACAGGGACAGTGCAATAAACATAGACAATTAATCAATGACAATCAATCTGATGTGTTGCACATAGAGTATTTGAGAATATATGGAGAACTTTCATTGATTATGTAAAGAAATTAAACATAACTTCTGAAGAAGAAGGTGAATGATGTGACCTTGTAAATTCCAAATTGGTGAATGTATAATATGTATACCTATGTAATGGATTACTTAGACTAAACAGAGGAGCATTGTTTAACTTGCTTTTGTTAATGGTTGTTGGTGTTTTTAGTATATTTTTTTAAATTTTATTTTTAAATTACTTTAGTGTTAGTGTTTGTTCGTGTCATGTTTGTTAAAAAAGGTTCAATAAAAATATTGTGGAAAAAAAAAATAATTTGGAACTTCAGTCACATAAATTTGACTTTTTTTCTTGCAAAAATTTGCAGTTTTTCACACATTTGCAATTTTTTTTCTTGTAAATTTGCAAATTTTTGCATTTCTCAAATTTGCAACTTTGAAAAATTTGTTTTTTTCTCTTAAATTTGCAACTTTTTTCCCCATAAATTTTCATCTTTTTTCCTATAAATTTTTTTTGATTGATTTTATTTATTTGAACATTCTGAAAAAGAAAAAAAAGAATTTAAAACAAAACAAAAAACAAGCCAAAAAAAATGTTCAAAAGGAGTGGGAAGAAGCCAACTCTTATATAGTCCCACCCCTTTTCCATACCCAACAAATTACAACATCACTCTTAATCATCATTCATCCCACAGCCACATTCACCATAATACACCCCATAGTCAAATTATACAACAGAAATGACACGACAGTCCATATTGACAACAATACCAACATCCAACAGTATTGCAACAACAATAAACAAACACTTCTGGCATGTTCAACACAAACAACACCATAACACACACAACAACCTTCCCTCACTGAAGACACATTGTAACATCACTGCCCTTCATTTTCATACTGTAACGTGCGCGCCCAACTGACGACATCCCACCAGGAGGTTTGAACTCATGCCTCCCGCTCCGGAGTCCCGCACTCTACCTGTGTCGCCAATAGGGTCAACCCACTTGGCAAGCCAAGTAGGGTGCTCATATTGAGTTCGCTACAATACTGCTCAAAGATAATTTCTTTATATGTTGATTTAAATATATGGATGTTTGGACATTGCCTGTGTTTCTCCCTCAACCCATTGCACAATTCCCCCCCCCCCCCCCCCCCCCACACACAAAAACCCTTCCTAGTAGATCTTACTAAGTGCATTTTAAACTTTGTGTTCCCCCGTAAATTATATTTCCCTTCTCTCTCACTGAAAAGATTTTGTATACTGTGTGGCAAAAGGTTTTTACTGACTTCAATAACTTTGAATGTAAAAACAATAATTAGTATGTTCGAGATACCCGACTTTGTGTATAACACGGTCTGCCCTTTTTGTAATATTAGCAATGAATTAAGTTTACTTTTATAACTGTTACCCCAGACCTCTATACAATAGGTCAAGTATGGAAGTACTAATGAGCAATACAAGATATGAAGTGATTTGTAATCTAGGACCTGCTTAATTTTATTTATAATTGCAATATTTTTTGCAACTTTGTTTTGTATGTATCTGACGTGTGGTTTCCAACTAATTTTATCATCTAGTATTACACCCAAAAACTTGATCTCCCTAACTTTTTCAATAATCACATTATCTATATGAATATGTATATCTTCTTTATTTTTACAATTACCAAATATCATTACCTTAGTTTTATCTATATTTAGTGATAATTTATTACAATCCATCTATTTTTTAAGCTTATTTAATTCATTATTTAGAGTATGGATTAGTTGATTATAATTATTTCCAGAATAAAATATATTGGTATCATCAGCAAATAATATTATTTTTAATAATTTAGAAACTTGGAATATATCTTTTATATATATGTTAAATAATTTGGGGCCCCCAATTTCCAAAAAAATTTCAACATTTTTCCAGAATGGTTTTTTTTTTCATCTTTTTTCTCATAAATTTGTAAATTGTGAATTTGCAGCTTTTTAATGTAATTTTTTTCTCAAATTTGTGACTTTTCTTTCAGAAATTTTACTTTTTTTTTCTTAAATTTGTAACTTTTTTCCTGTAAATTTTCACCATTTTCCTCAAAATGCTGATTTTTTCCCCATGTAAATTTTCATCTTTTATCTCATAAGTTCGCAACTCTTCTTTAAGACTCATGACCTTTTTCTCATAAATTTGCAAATCTCTTGTGAATTTGCAGCTTTTTTTTAAAAAAAATTTCATATAAATTTGACTTTTCGTAAAAATTTGCAGCTTTTTCATATAAATTTCCATTTTTTTGTAAATTTGCAACTTTTTTCCTATAATTTTTTTTCCTCATAAATTTGCAGCTTTCATTTTTTTTCCTCATAATTTTCAAAATCTTTCTTGTGAATTTGTAGCTTTTTTATTGCAATTTTTTTTTTCCTGGAATTTTTTACTTTTTCTCAAACTTTCAAAATTTTGTCCACAAATTTGTGACTTTTTTTTTCCTCACAAAAATGTGCAGCGTTTTCATATAAATTTGTATTTTTTCTTATAAATTTCTTTTTCCTGTAACTTAATTTTTTTTCTCAAATTTGCAACTTTTCTTTCAGAAATTTGTGACTTTTTTCCTAATAAATTTTCAGCTTTTTTCCTCAAAATGTTGATATTTTTGTCCATGTAAATGTTCACATTTTTTTCTCATAAATTTGCAACTCTTTAAAATATATGACCCTTTTCTCAAAAATTTGCAAATTTCTTGTGAATTTGCAGCTTTTTTTATTGTATTTTTTTTCTCAAATTTTTAACTTCTCCAAAATGCTCAAATTTTTTTCACATAAATTTGACTTTTTTTCTCGCAAAAATTTGCAGCTTTTTCATATAAATTTGCATTTTTTTCTTGTAAATTTGCTACTTTTTTCCTTTAAATTTTTATTTTTCTCATAAATTTGCAACTTTTCTTTCAGAAATTTGACTTTTTCTCATAATTTTTCAACTATTTTCCTGTAAACTTTCAATATTTTTCCCCAAATGTTGATTTTTTCTGTAAATTTTCATATTTTTTCTCATAAATTAGTATAACCTTTTTCTCATAAATTTGCAGCTTTTTCATATAAATTTGCATTTTTTTTCTTGTAAATTTGCTACTTTTTTCCTTTAAATTTTGATTTTTCTCATAAATTTGCAACTTTTCTTTCAGAAATTTGACTTTTTCTCATAAATTTTCAACTTTTTTCCTGTAAACTTTCAATATTTTTCCCCAAATGTTGATTTTTTGTGTAAATTTTCTCAAATTTTTTCTCATATATTAGTATAACCTTTTTCTCATAAATTTGCAAATTTCTTGTGAATTTGCAGCTTATTGTAAATTTTTTTTCTCAAATTTCTGATTTTTTTCCTCCAAAATTTTCACATAAATTTGCCTTTTTTCTCACAAAAATTTTCAGCTCTTGCACATAAATTTGCAACCTTTTCTTATAAATTTGCAACTTTTTCTTATAACTTTAATTTTTTGCTCATAAATTTGCAACTTCCTTGAGAAACATGACATTTTCTCACAAATTTGCAACTTTTTCTTTTAAATTTTCTTTTTTTCATAAATTTACAGCCTTTTTCCTGTAAATTTTCAACTTTTTTCCTCAAAATGTTGATTTTTTTCCATGTAAATTTTCCTTTTTTCTCAAAAATTTGCAACTCTAAAATTTTTGACCTTTTTCTCATAAATTTTCAAAAAAATTTTGTTTGCAGCTTTTTTATTGTAACTTTTTCTTTTTTGCCAAAATTTTCATTTTTTTTCACAGAAATTTGACATTTTTCATAAATTTGCAACTTTTTTCCAATAAATTCACAACTTTTTTCCAATAAATTTTCATATTTTTTCACATAAATTTGCAACTTTTTCTGGAATATTTGCCAGTTTCACAGGAAACTGACTTTTTTTCCTCCAAAACGTACAACTTTTTCACATACAGTGGGGAAAATAAGTATTGAGCACATTAACATTTTTCTCATTAAACATGTTTCTGATGGAGCCATTGACATGAGATTTTCACCAGATATCAGTAACAACCCGAGTAATCCATACAAATTTTTTTCACATAAATTTGACTTTTTTTCTCGCAAAAATTTGCAGCTTTTTCATATAAATTTGCATTTTTTTCTTGTAAATTTGCTACTTTTTTCCTTTAAATTTTTATTTTTCTCATAAATTTGCAACTTTTCTTTCAGAAATTTGACTTTTTCTCATAATTTTTCAACTATTTTCCTGTAAACTTTCAATATTTTTCCCCAAATGTTGATTTTTTCTGTAAATTTTCATATTTTTTCTCATAAATTAGTATAACCTTTTTCTCATAAATTTGCAGCTTTTTCATATAAATTTGCATTTTTTTTCTTGTAAATTTGCTACTTTTTTCCTTTAAATTTTGATTTTTCTCATAAATTTGCAACTTTTCTTTCAGAAATTTGACTTTTTCTCATAAATTTTCAACTTTTTTTCCTGTAAACTTTCAATATTTTTCCCCAAATGTTGATTTTTTGTGTAAATTTTCTCAAATTTTTTCTCATATATTAGTATAACCTTTTTCTCATAAATTTGCAAATTTCTTGTGAATTTGCAGCTTATTGTAAATTTTTTTTCTCAAATTTCTGATTTTTTTCCTCCAAAATTTTCACATAAATTTGCCTTTTTTCTCACAAAAATTTTCAGCTCTTGCACATAAATTTGCAACTTTTTCTTATAAATTTGCAACTTTTTCTTATAACTTTAATTTTTTGCTCATAAATTTGCAACTTCCTTGAGAAACATGACATTTTCTCACAAATTTGCAACTTTTTCTTTTAAATTTTCTTTTTTTCATAAATTTACAGCCTTTTTCCTGTAAATTTTCAACTTTTTTCCTCAAAATGTTGATTTTTTTCCATGTAAATTTTCCTTTTTTCTCAAAAATTTGCAACTCTAAAATTTTTGACCTTTTTCTCATAAATTTTCAAAAAAATTTTGTTTGCAGCTTTTTTATTGTAACTTTTTCTTTTTTGCCAAAATTTTCATTTTTTTTCACAGAAATTTGACATTTTTCATAAATTTGCAACTTTTTTCCAATAAATTCACAACTTTTTTCCAATAAATTTTCATATTTTTTCACATAAATTTGCAACTTTTTCTGGAATATTTGCCAGTTTCACAGGAAACTGACTTTTTTTCCTCCAAAACGTACAACTTTTTCACATACAGCGGGGAAAATAAGTATTGAGCACATTAACATTTTTCTCATTAAACATGTTTCTGATGGAGCCATTGACGTGAGATTTTCACCAGATATCAGTAACAACCCGAGTAATCCATACAGGTGCATCTCACTAAATTAGAATATCATCAAAACGTTGATTTATTTCAGTAAATATATATATATATATATATAAGTATATATATATCACGGACACACAGATCGCCCCAACGGTCTCCCGAGTCGGCGGAGGGAGCCACTGTTTACAGCAGGAGACGATACAGCAGGAAGAGCTAGTTAGCTAGCACTCAACCGCCACCTGATGCTAACGGAGGAACTCGACATACCGGGAACTGTAGCGAAAACGACGCGGGTGCCGGGCTGGAGTTTAGGCGGCGTGCAAGAAATATAAGACAGAATAATAAAGAGCGATGGCAAGAACCAAGCAGACCGCCCGTAAAATCTACTGGAGGAAAAAGCCCCCCAGGAAGCAGCTAGCCACCAAGGCTGCTCGGAAAAGCGCTCCGGCCACCGGCGGAGTGAAGAAGCCTCACCGTCACAGGCCCGTGGCTCTGAGAGAGATCCGTCACTACCAGAAATCCACGGAGCTGCTCATCCGTAAGCTGTCCATCCAGCGCCTGGTGAGGGAGATCGCTCAGGACTTCAAGACCGACCTGCGCTTCCTGAGCTTCGCCGTCATGGCTCTGCAGGAGGCCAGCGAGGCCTACCTGGCGGGTCTCTTCTTCGCTAAGAGGGTCACCATCATGCCCAAAGACTTCCAGCTGGCCCTCCGCAGCCGCGGAGAGAGAGCTTAGACTTTCTGCTGCACATTCACCAACCACAATGCTCCGCACTGTGTGTCTATAAATATATATTTATAGTAATATGTACATATGTTTACTAGCTGTTCTTGTTTTTTCTTGCCTTCTGATTGTTGCTCTGAGTGTTGCTATCCCTGTGTTGTTGCAATCCTGGAATTTCCCCATTGTGGGACTAATAAAGGCTTATCTTAATTCAGTTCATAAAATGAAACTCATATTTTATATAGATTCATTACAGTGATATATTTCAAGTGTTTATTTCTTTAAATTTTGATGGTTATAGCTTGCAGCTCATGAAAACCCAAAAATCAGTTTCTCAAAAAATTAGAATGTTACATAGAGTCAATTTTAAAAAAATTGCATTTGTTGGCCGACTAAAAGTATTTCCATGCACACACTCAATACTTGGTCAGGGCTTCTTTTGCATGAATTAATACTGCATCACTGTGGCATGAAGGTGATCAGCCTGTGTTACTGCTGAGGTGTTTTGAAGGCCCAGGTTGCTTTGATAGCGGCCTTCAGCTCGTCTGCATTGTTGGGTCTGGTGTCTCTCATCTCCCTGTTGACGATACTTCATAGATTCTGTATGGGGTTTAGGTCAGGAGAATTTGCTGGCCAGTAAAATATGGTGATACCACGGTCATTAAACTAGGCTTTGGTACTTTTGGCAGCAGTGTGGGCAGGTGCCAAGTCCTGCTGGAAAATGAAATCAGCATCTCCATCAACCTTGTCATCAGAGGGAGCTGTCTGCCCCGCAGGTACGGCTCCAGCGGGCTATTTACGTGACACAAGTAATTGGAAAATCTTGTGTCTCACTAATCTCTCTATCGAAGATATTGGAGATTTGTATGTCTTCGTGGTAATGGTGATCGGGATCTTTCTGATTGGAACTGGGATTGTCCTGGTGTACCGTAAATTGCTGAAGATGGATACAACCTATCAAAATGCTGGCCAGGCGAGGTGCATCTGTCAAATTGAAAAATTGGAGAAGACCCTGATAGCGACAAATGGAGAACTGTCTCGGAAGGTGGATTACATCATGGTCTCGCTTAGGTCTTTCCACGATGGATTTAAAGCCCCGCAATGAAGGATTAAGTACTGAATCTACAGAAGAAATAAAAAGCCTTCTCTGTGATCAGTCCGATTTGGCTCAATTTCCCCATGAAAATTCCTCCTGGCTGTCTGCAGTCTGTGTTTTCAAAATCATCGAGCATAAGGCCTTGGACAGCCATCTGGACAGCCTGCCAAGATAAGGACTCGGCGGCAGCCAGACAAAACATCTCCTGCCAAGTGTCCTTGTTGTCTCTCTTATTATCATCAACACTGCTTCAACACCGCACACACATTGATCCATGAACTGAATAAAGATACACACACTGCTCTCTTGTGTCTTGTGAATCCTGTGTAGCGAATGTGCATCGAGAGCTTTTTTTTCCCTTGAAATCTTAATACTGATTAATTATGTAACCAGTATTTTGAATCAATGATTTTTTTGCTCCTTCCTATTGTTCCTCGTATTATTCTTATTCTTGTGCTTGTACCCACTATCCTGTTGGCAGGCGCGTCTCTGATGCAGCTGTGTCACTGGAAATGCAGGTTCATTTTCTGTGTCAAGTCAAATTCTCTCGTATGTTATCAGTGATCTGTTAATGTACTTGGCAATAAATCTTTTCTGATTCTGATTCTGATTCTGATTCTGATGAAGTGCTCTAAAATGTCCTGGTAGACAGCTACATTGACTTTGGACTTGATAAAACACAGTGGACTAACACCAGCAGATGGCATGGCTCCCCAAATCAGGTGCCAAGTCCTGTCACTTGGAAATCAAGGTCCCAGAGTCTGGAGGAAGAGTGAACAGGCACAGAATCCAAGTTGTTTGAGGTCCGGTGTGAAGTTTCCGCAGTCAATGATGATATGTGGAGCTATATCATCTGCTGGTGTTTTTCCACTGTGTTTAATCAAGTCCAATGTCAGTGCAGCCATCTAACAGGAAATTTTAGAGCACTTCATGCTTCCCTCTGCTGACAAGCTTTATGAAGATGCTGATTTCATTTTCCAGCAGGACTTGGCACCTGCCCACACTGCCAAAAGCACAAATAGCTGGTTTAATGACCATGGTATCACTGTGCTTGATTAGCCAGCAAACTCTTCTGACCTAAATCCCATTGAGAATCTATGGTGTATTGTCAAGAGGAAGATGAAATACACCAGATCCAATAATGCAGACGAGCTGAAGGCTGCTATCAAAGCAACCTGGGCTTCCATAACACCTCAGCAGTAACACAGGCTGATCACCTCCATGACATGCTGCACTGATGTAGTAATTATGCAAAAGGAGCCCCGACCAAGTATTGAGTGTGTACATGGACACACTTTTCAATCTGCCAACATTTCTATTAAAAATCTTTTTTTAAATTAATTTTATATAATATTCTAATTTTTTGAGAAACTGAATTTGGGGTTTTTGTTTGCTGCAAGCCATAACTATCAAAATTGAATGAAATAAACCAGAATCAGAATCAGATTTATTGCCATTGTTCATGTAGTACACAAACTAGGAATTTGTCTGTGCAATGCTGCAACATTAAAACATGATAAGATAAAGAGATAAACTAAAAAACTTAAAGACTAAAAACATGCAATAAGGGTAGAATAATAAGTAATAATAATAATAATAATAATAATAATGAGTAATACTAGTCACAGCAGTTTTAAATAAATTAGCAAGTAGCAGATGATGTGGAGTACCACAGTGCAGTCGATAATGCAACAGAAAAACAGTGATGAATGACATGAGTCTGGTTGAGCTGCTGTACATAGTGCACGAGAGTCAAAAAGTCACTTAATGTTCAGCAGTCTGATGGCAGAGGGGAAAAAGCTGTTCATGTGCCGGGAGGTTTTAGTCTGAATGGACTGAAGTCTTCTACCTGAGGGGAGGGGGGCAAACAGTACGTGACCAGGGTGTGAAGGATCGGCTATGATCCGGCCTGCACGCCTCCGGGTCCTGGAGATGTACAGGTCCTGGAGAGATGGGAGCTTGCAGCCGATCACCTTCTCAGCAGTGTGCACGACGCGCTGCAGCCTTAGTCTGTCCCTGGCAGTGGCTCCTGCGTACCACACGGTTATGGAGGAGGTGAGGATGGACTCGATGATGGCCGTGTAGAACTGCACTAACATCTTGGTGGGTAGCTTGAGCTTCCTCAGCTGCCGCAGAAAGAACATCCTCTGCTGGGCCTTTTTGATGAGGGAGCTGATGGTTGGCTCCCATTTGAGGTCCCGGGTGATGGTGGTGCCCAAGAAGCGGAAGGAATCTGCAATGGTGATGGGAGAGCCTGTGAGGGTGAGGGGGGGCAGGGGGGTTGTGACTTTCCTGAAGTCCACAATCATCTCCGCTGTCTTCAGAGCACACTTGAAATATATCACTCTGTGTGTAATGAATCTATATATATGAGTTTCACTTTTTTTTTTCCACAATATTTTTTATTGAACCTTTTTTTTTTACAAACATGACACAAACAATCAAACACTAACACTAAAGTAATTTAAAAATAATAAAAAAAACACTAACTACAAAAAAAATGTACTAAAAACACCAACAACCACTAACAAAGGCAAGTCATCAACAATGCTCCTCTGTTTAGTCTAGGTAATCTATTACATAGTAAGTATACATATTATACATTCAACAATTTGGAATTTGCAAGGTCCACACACATCATTCACCTTCTTCTTCAGAAGTTATGTTTAATTTCTTTACATAATCAATGAAAGGTCTCCATATATTCTCAAACACATTTTCCTTTGATTTCAGTATGTATGTTATTCTTTCTAGTGGAAGGTTTGTTAACATCTGTCTTAACCACTGAGTCACATCTGGTCTATGAGTCTTTTTCCACAGTAGTGCAATACATTTTTTGGCATTAAGCAAAACTGAGGTCTATGAATGCTCTTTCACTCTTTTTAAAGTTATACTTTTCTGGATACAGACCCAACAAAAACAGTTTAGGGTTCAATGTGAATTGTTTTGAAATTATTTTTTCAATTGCTACCCTCACCTCTTCCCAAAACATTCTGATTTTTCTACATTCCCATAAACAATGAAATAGAGTTCCTTTACTTTCCATACATTTTGTGCATATATCTGGTATGTTTTTGTTATATCTATTTAACTCCACCGGTGTAACATACATCTGCATTAACCATTTAAAATGAATCAATTTAAGACGTACATTTATTGATTTGGTTTGAGCTTCTGTACAAGCCAATTCCCATTGTTCCTCTGAAATTTCAATTTGCAGGTCTTCTTTCCAATAATTCAGTCTTTTCTGTGAGTTTTCACTTGAGAATAGTGTCAATGAGTTGTAAAACTCTGAAATAATACCCTTTCTCTTACTATCTTTCATCAAAATTTTTTCCAAGGATGAATAAGTAGGTCAGATGAGAACATTATTTTGATTTGATCGAATAAAATTCCTAAGCTGAAGATATTTAAAAAATGTGTTCTATTAAGATTGAATTTGATCCTCAGTTCTTCAAAAGACATTATGTTATCTGAACGTGACAAATATAAGTCTTGAATCTTTTGAATCCCTTTTAAATTTCATACTTTAAATATAGCATCCGCTCTCCCTGGTGTAAAATATTGATTACCCCATATTGGGCTAAATTGTGACAATAAGTGTGGTTCTTTTAAATATTTTTTGGTTTCACACCATATTTTGATCATATGCTTTACAATTGGATTTTTAACTTGTTTCTGTGATTTTTTAGCCGAGTCTGAGTATATGAATAAGGGAAGAGGTAAAGGTAAATTGTATGATTCCATTTCAGTCCAGTGAGCGAGATAATTTGATGAAAAATAATATGTCATAGACCTCAGTTGTGCTGACCAGTAATACAACATAAAGTTTGGACATTTCAGGCCTCCACGATCAAATGGTAGATATAGTAAGGACAGACGTAATCTAGCCTTCCTATTGTTCCATATAAATTCCACTAACTTTTTTTTAATTCTTGAGAATAGATCTGAAGGTGGTGGTAAAGGAATGTATTGAAATAAATAAAGTATTTTTGGTAAGATATTACTTTTAAGTATATTAATTCTCGCGATCATCGACATTGGTAGTGACATCCATCTCTGAAGTAACTCATTAATATCTGTCATTAAGGCTTCATAGTTGGCACTGGCGACTGATTCTAGCTTAGGCAAAATTTGAATTCCTAAATATTTAAACTGATTTACAACATTGAATTGATTTACCTCAGGAGCTGGGTGATTTCTCTGGGTCTCATTTAGCATTAATATTGAAGATTTATTTTATATCCTGATATTTCCCCAAAGTTCTTTATTAAATTTAACAAGGTCGGAATTGATTTTTTAAAATTCAACTTAAACAAAATTATGTCATCGGCATACAGGGAGATTTTATGTTCTGTTGGTCCTACTTTAATTCCATATATTTGTGGATGTAAACGTACTGCCATCGCTTAAGGTTCAATTGCCATAGTAAACAATAAGGGTGAAAGTGGACAGCCTTGTCAACATCCTCTATTGATTTTTATTGATTTTGAGATATTGCTATTTGTTAGGATTTCTGCTGAAGCATTATTGTATATTATCTGAACCCATTTTATGAAATTATTTCCAATTCCAACTCTTTGTAGGACTTCAAAAAGAAAGGGCCATTCGACCCTATCAAAGGCCTTTTCGGCATCCAATGATAGGAGAGCTGTATCCGGTGCTTCTTTATTGGAATAAATAATATTAAATAGTCTTCTTACATTATGGAAGCCTTGTCTTCCCATTATAAAGCCATTCTGATTTCGGTTAATAATATTTGGTAATATTTCTTGTAGTCGTCTTGCTAAAATTTTACAGATTATCTTAAGGTCAGCATTTAATAGGCTTATTGGTCTCATGTTTTCACATTTATTAGGGGGTTTACCTGGTTTTGGCAACAGTATAATTACGGCATTATTCATGTATGGTGGTAAATTACTATTTTGAAATGCTTCTAAAACCATTTCCAAAAGTGGTTTTATTAATTTATTCTTAAATTTTTTATAGAGGTCAACTGGAAGACCATCTTGTCCTGCTCTTTTTCCTGATTTCATATTATCAATGGCTAGTCCAACTTCTTCTTGACTAATTTTAGACTCCAGTATCTCCCTGTTTTCATTTGGAATACACATTATTATAGATAATCCACCCAAAAACCCATTTAGTTTTGTTAAGTCAGTTTCATTTTTTGTATCATATAGTTTTTCATAATAATCTCTAAAGGCACTATTAATTTCTAAAGGCTCTATAACAGCCTGTCCCTTACTTATAATACTGGTAATTGGTGTTTTAAATTCTAATTGTTTAATCTGCCATGCCAATAATTTTCCTGATTTTTCACCTTGTTCATAAAAAGTTTGCTTCAATCTTAGAAGACTTGAGGCAGCTCTATTCACTGATTTTTTGTCATATTCAGCTCTCAAAATCAGTAATTTGTTCTCTAACTGTGGGTTACTTCCTGCACACACTTTTTCTTGAAGAATTTTTATTTTACGTTCCAATTGGACTCTCTCCTCTCGAGTCTTCTTAGATTTTGAACCTGTATAACTAATAATATGCCCCCTTATAAAAGCTTTGAAAGCCTCCCACTTTATACATGCTGATGTTTATGTAGTATTGATATCAAAGAACTCATCTATCTGTTTTTCTATGTACTTAACAAATTCCTCATCCTGAAGCCATTTATGCTGAAAATGCCACCTACCTGGATCCTTTGTCAATTTCTTATCTACATGTATTAGGCAGCAGGGTGCATGATCAGAGATCACGATGTTATCATAGAAACAGTTTTGAATCTTGGACCTTAATTCTGTGGAGATCAAAAAGTAGTCAATACGTGAGAATGTCTTATAGGTATTAGAATAACAAGAATATGCTTTGACTTGTGGTTTCATTTCTCTCCATATACAGTGGGGCAAAAAAGTATTTAGTCAGCCACCAATTGTGCAAGTTCTCCCACTTAAAAGATGAGAGAGGTCTCCAATTTTCATCATAGGTATACCTCAACTATGAGAGACAAAATGAGAAAAAAAAATCCAGAAAATCACATTGAAGGATTTTTAATGAATTAATTGGTAAATTCCTTGGTAAAATAAGCATTTGGTCAATAACAAAAGTTCATCTCAATACTTTGTTATATACCCTTTGCTGGCAATGACAGAGGTCAAATGTTTTCTGTAAGTCTTCACAAGGTTTTCACACACTGTTGCTGGTATTTTGGCCCATCCCTCCATGCAGATCTCCTCTAGAGCAGTGATGTTTTGGGGCTGTCGCTGGGCAACACGGACTTTCAACTCCCTCCAAAGATTTTCTATGGGGTTGAGATCTGGAGACTGGCTAGGCCACTCCAGGACCTTGAAATGCTTCTTACGAAGCCACTCCTTCGTTGCCCGGGCAGTGTGTTTGGGATCATTGTCATGCTGAAAGACCCAGCCACGTTTCATCTTCAATGCCCTTGCTGATGGAAGGAGGTTTTCACTCAGAATCTCACGATAGCACCGCGGCAGCACAGTTTACTCTCGGCCGGGGGATCGCGGGGATCATGAGATCGTGGATTCGATCCCTGCCCCCGGCCAACAGTGATATGTGTGGAGTTTGCATGTTCTCCCCGTGTTTGCGTGGGTTTACTCCGGGATTTCTCCAGTTTCCTCCCACATGCCAAAAACATGCAGGTTAGGGAGTTAAGGGGCGCTTGCGCACGCAGCGACCGGCAGCTGGTGGCTTGTCACCGGACTGCATAACAAATCTACCTACGGGTACAAAATAAGTCCAAAAAAAAAAAAAAAAAGATACATGGCCCCATTCATTCTTTCCTTTACATGGATCAGTTGTCCTGGTCCCTTTGCAGAAAAACAGCCCCAAAGCGTGATGTTTCCACCCCCATACTTCACAGTAGGTATGGTGTTCTTTCTCCTCCAAACACAACAAGTTGAGTTTTTACAATAAAGTTCTATTTTGGTTTCATCTGACCATATGACATTCTCCCAATCCTCTTCTGGATCATCCAAATGCTCTCTAGCAAACTTCAGACGGGCCTGGACATGTACTGGCTTAAGCAGGGGGACATGTCTGGCACTGCAGGATTTGAGTCCCTGGCGGCGTAGTGTGTTACTGATGGTAGCCTTTGTTACTTTGGTCCCAGCTCTCTGCAGGTCATTCACTAGGTCCCCCCATGTGGTTCTTGGATTTTTGCTCACCGTTCTCGTGATCATTTTGACCCCACGGGGTGAGATCTTGCGTGGAGCCCCAGATTGAGGGAGATTATCAGTGGTCTTGTATGTCTTCCATTTTCTAATAATTGCTCCCACTGTTGATTTCTTCACACCAAGCTGCTTACCTATTGCAGATTCAGTCTTCCCAACCTGGTGCAGGTCTACAATTTTGTTTCTGGTGTTCTTTGACAGCTCTTTGGTCTTGGCCATAATGGAGTTTGGAGTCTGACTGTTTGAGGTTGTGGACAGGTGTCTTTTATACTGATAAAGAGTTCAATCAGGTGCCATTAATACAGGTAACGAGTGGAGGACAGAGGAGCCTCTTAAAGAAGAAGTTACAGGTCTTTGAGAGCCAGAAATCTTGCTTGTTTGTAGGTGACCAAATACTTATTTTACCGAGGAATTTACCAATTAATTCATTAAAAATCCTTCAATGTGATTTTCTGGATTTTTTTTTCTCATTTTGTCTCTCATAGTTGAGGTATACCTATGATGAAAATTGAAGACCTCTCTCATCTTTTAAGTGGGAGAACTTGCACAATTGGTGGCTGACTAAATACTTTTTTGCCCCACTGTATCTAGCAATCTCAATTCTTTCATAAAATGATTAATGGTCATCCTGCATCCATTGTGCGTACAGTCCAGTCCTGTTGATCTATCTATACTGGGATTCAATGTACAATTAAAATCCCCTGCTATTATATGTTGCCCTGTAAGTGATGATAAAGTAAGAAATAAATTAACGAAGAAGTTTTGATCATCAGTATTGGGACCGTATAAGTTCACCAGATTTATATTTTCTAATAACAAAGATCCTTGGATGATTAGATATCTTCCTAATTTGTCTCCAATTACATTTTTCACTTGAAATGGGACTGTTTTATGTGTGAGAGTCATAACTCCCCTGGCTCGGGATGAAAATGATGAGGTGAACACATTTCCTTGCCCTCTTCTCCTAATTCTTTTTACATCCTCCTCTATTAGATGAGTTTCTTGTAAAAACACAATTTTTGAATCTATTGTGGCCGCACATGGCCAAAACATAATGAGCAGCATCTTAGATAAGAACAAAGGGCAGAGTTTCCTTGGAGATAACAGGAAGCTGTGAAAGTGTGATCTTTTGTGTGTCAGAGACTGCTAGGTGGATCCTTTGTGTGCCAGAGACTGCGAGGGGGATGTTAAGGGATTAAGGAAGTGCATGCAATGTGATCTTTGATGTGAATGCAATGTGACCTTTGATATGTAAAAGGACCTGAGTATTGAAGAACCTGAGAAGAGTTCTGTCTGAGATGTCCTCTTTTCTACTATGCTCATGTGTGAGATGTGTTATAAACTGCCAGAGACAAACTTGCCTCATCATTTACACACTCCACACTGGTGACCCAAGACGAAGCATGCAACACGAAGAGAATTTCCCGGAGCCAGCCTCGTTGGGAGCCCCCAGCCAAGCGTATGCCGTTACAATCCAGCTACCGGATTTTTGGCAGCACAATCTGCGCTCTTGGTTCCACCTGGTTGAGGCGCAGTTCGTCCTCCGGGGGATATCGGTGGATGACACGAAATTCTACCATGTGGTCGCAAAGCTTGACACCCACACGGCTCAGCATGTGGACAGCCTGCTGGATCAGCCACCAGCCAGCGACAAATACGGCACGTTGAAGGCCGCACTCATCCAGCACTACACACTCTTGGTTGAGGAGAGAGCAGAGAGACTCCTGATGCGGACCGGGTTAGGAGATTGCACGGCTATTGACCTTATGGAGAGGATGCTGAGATTGAAGGGCTCGGACGACGACCACTTCATTTTTATCCACCTCTTCCTCCGGAACCTTCCGTCAGCGACGAGAGCGGCCCTGGCCAGTTCGCCGTTGCTGGCCAAGCGGGACTACCGTGCGCTGGCCCGGGAGGCACACCGGATCATCATGGCTAGCAGAGAGCTCGCAACCACGGTGGCGGCGATGGAGCTCGGCGCGACGGCCGCAGACGGCGAGGAGCCATCGACGGCGGTAGCAGAACCACCGACGACGGCGGCGGAGGGGGCCAAGGAACGCGGAGGAGACAACCTTTGTTTCTACCACCACCGCTTTGCAGAGAGGGCACGCAAATGTATACCACCGTGCCAGTTCAAGCGCTCGGGAAATGCCAAGACCGGGGGTCGGTAGCAGCTGTGGCCCTTGGGGAGGAGAACAAGCTGCTCTACTTGACGGACGCACGCTCGGGGAGGCATTTCCTCATGGACACCGGCGCCCAGTTGAGTTTCATCATGCCGTCCTACGCCGACCGGCTGGCAGGATCCAGCAGCCCCGAGATGGCAGCAGCAAACGGCTCGGAGATTAAGACCTTTGGTGAGAGGACTCTACTTCTGTCTCTACACGGCCGTGCATTTGAGTGAACTTTTGTCATAGCAACATTGAATTTCAATATATTGGGGGCTGATTTTTTGTGTTCACATGGTTTGTTGGTTGATGTCGTTAACAGGCGCCTGGTTAATGCACTGTCTTTCGATTCTATTCCCTGTACAGCTTGAGCGTCCCAGCCAACAGCACAAGCCAACGTCACAGCTGCAAGCGGTAAGTTCCACACACTGCTCACTCAGTTCCCAGCACTCACGGTCCCGACATTTTCGGCAGCCGTCGCTAAACACGGGGTGGAACATTTTATTACCACCACCGGGCCGCCCGTTTTTGCAAAACCTCGGCGCTTGGACGCAGCTAAACTGGCCATAGCACGCGAGGAGTTCGCCAACCTGGAGAAGTTGGGCATCATCAGGCGTTCAAACAGCCCATGGGCTTCCCCGCTACACATGGTCCCTAAAGCTGACGGTTCGTGGCGACCTTGCGGGGATTTCCGGAGGTTGAACAACGCCACAGCACACAACCGCTACCCAATTCCTCACATCCAAGATTTTTCCGTTCATTTGGCAGGAGCGCGCGTTTTTTCTAAAATAGACTTGGTCCGCGGTTACCACCAAGTCCCTGTACGCGCTGAGGACATACCCAAAACAGCGGTGATAACTCCGTTTGGTCTATTCGAGTTTTTGTGCATGCCATTCGGGCTTAAAGGGGCTGCACAGACGTTCCAACGCATGATGGATGCGGTGCTGCGTGATCTCCCTTTCGTATTCGTCTACCTGGACGATATTTTGGCAGCCAGTGCGTCCGAAGACGAACACGAAACCCACCTCACGGCGGTTTTCCGGAGGTTGGGAGAGCACGGTTTAATAATCAACCCAGCGAAGTGTCAGTTCAGGGTTACGCAGATTGATTTTTTGGGGCACTGCGTCTCTCCCGAAGGAGTGGTTCCGCTGCCTGAAAAAGTGCGCATGGTAGCAGATTTTCCCCGACCACAAACGGTCAGGGCGTTACAGGAGTTTTTGGGAATGGTGAATTTTTATAACCGTTTCCTCCCCCGCGCAGTGCAGCTCATGCAACCACTGTACGCCGCGCTCAAAAAACAGAAACCCGTGAATAAGATCGAATGGTTCCCGGAGCGAGAGCGGGCGTTCTCGGAAGTCAAGGCAGCCCTGGCAAACACTGCGTTGTTGCCACATCCAGACCCAACGGCCCGCATAGCGCTCACTACTGACGCGTCAGATGTGGCCATAGGGGCAGTCATGGAGCAGCATGTAGCCGGGGCTTGGCAGCCGCTTGCCTTTTTCAGCAGGACTTTGCGCGATAGTGAGCGTAAATACAACACGTTTGACAGGGAGTTGCTGGCTCTCCACTTGGCTATTTGCCACTTCCAGTTCTGGCTGGAAGGGCACTGTTTCACTGCGTTCGTTGACCACAAGCCACTAACATTCGCGGTGGCCAAGGTTTCAGAACCATGGTCGGGCCGGCAGCAGAGACAGCTGGCCGCGATCTCAGAGTTTACTACCGATATTCAGCATGTGTCGGGTAAACTGAATGTAGTGGCAGACTGCCTCTCGCGCGTCGTGGCGGCCCCGGTCCGCGTGGGGATAGATTACTCAGCCATGGCCGCGGAGCAGGTTAGTGACGCAGATGTGCGCGCGCTCCAGTCTGGACCAACAGGGTTAAGGCTGGAGAGCAGGGTGCTGCAGGACGGTATGCCCCCCCAATCTGCGATGTCTCCACTGGGC
This sequence comes from Pholidichthys leucotaenia, assembly GCA_020510985.1. NCBI lineage: Eukaryota > Metazoa > Chordata > Actinopteri > Cichliformes > Pholidichthyidae > Pholidichthys > Pholidichthys leucotaenia. The sequence continues at coordinate 24,278,775 of CM035850.1, forward strand.
GACCGCGTCCCGTGGTACCGGCCGCGTGGTGCCGCCGCATTTTTGACGCGGTTCATTCTTTAGCGCACCCGGGAGTGCGCGCGTCGATCAAGATGGTAGGAGAGAAATTTGTGTGGCCGAGCCTTCACAAACAAGTGAAAGAGTGGGCAGCAGCCTGCGTGGCGTGCCAACGAGCCAAAGTACACAGACACACGAGAGCTCCCTTGGAGCCGTTTCACATCCCGGCTAAGAGGTTCGACCATGTTCATGTGGACCTCGTGGGCCCCCTCCCGCCATCACAGGGGTGCATGCACCTTCTGACAATGGTGGACCGCACCACGCGCTGGCCGGAGGTGGTTCCACTGGCGTCAACCACAGCCGACGAGGTGACACGCGCATTTTTGACAGCATGGGTGGCGCGTTTTGGAGTCCCGTCGGACATTACGTCTGACAGAGGCCCTCAATTTGTTTCCGAACTTTGGTCAGCAATGGCCCGCAGCCTGGGTGTCACAATTCACCGCACAACCGCGTACAATCCACAGGCTAATGGGTTATGCAAACGTTTAGCATTTTTGGGTAGACAAGCTACCATGGGTTTTATTGGGGTTGCGTTCTGCGCCTAAAGAAGACTTGGAAGCTTCCCCGGCTGAACTCGTTTTTGCGCAGCCACTTCGGCTGCCTGGGGAGTTTCTCCCGGATAATCCTGCGCCGGGAAGTTCCCCATCTCAGCTGTTGCAGCGTAGCATTGACACAGGCACGCTGCCGGGCCCCGTTCACCACAGTTTTCCACGCGTTTTTGTGCCTAAAACTTTGAAAAACGCGGAGTTTGTTTTTGTCAGACATGACACGCATCGCCCCTCACTGCGACCACCTTATGATGGACCGTTCAGAGTGCTGGAAACAGGGGACAAGCATTTTTTGCTAGATTTGGGGGGTAGGAGGGAAAAGGTTGGCATAAACAGAAAATGTCCCCAGAACACCCGCAGGGACAGACAAAAGGTTTTCACCCCCAGACAGCAGCTCTCCAGCATGACAGCGCCGCGGAGGCGGTGAATCCTGGTTACAGCAGATACGGGAGAAGACTGAAGCCCAAGCAGCATGTGGATTGATGTGTAATGATTCTGTCACAGCATACAGACTGTTATTCTTTTGTTTGATCCAATATGCTCGGGGGGTGGTGGTGTGGCCGCACATGGCCAAAACATAATGAGCAGCATCTTAGATAAGAACAAAGGGCAGAGTTTCCTTGGAGATAACAGGAAGCTGTGAAAGTGTGATCTTTTGTGTGTCAAAGACTGCTAGGTGGATCCTTTGTGTGCCAGAGACTGCGAGGGGGATGTTAAGGGATTAAGGAAGTGCATGCAATGTGATCTTTGATGTAAATGCAATGTGACCTTTGATATGTAAAAGGACCTGAGTATTTAAGCGAAGAGTTCTGTCTGAGATGTCCTCTTTTCTACTATGCTCATGTGTGAGATGTGTTATAAACTGCCTGAGACAAACTTGCCTCATCATTTACACACTCCACACTATGTCTTTTACTTTATTCATAACTTGTTTAAGTTTTTTTAGATTTTGTCGTCGTCGGCCTCCGTCGGTCTATGATGACCATGGAAGAGAATCCTAAACGTCTACTCTGCTGGAACAGCACCGCCTGTGGCTGAACAGGCCGATGCGCACCGGTGTTCTATCTTCCAGCGTTGGGCGTTGGTAGGATTCAAGCCTGGGCAGGAAGATATGGATCACAAGATGTTACCCATGCAGCATGTCCCCCCTCTCCACGTCACTGATGAATCCAAACGAACAGCAGGGCTGCTATAGTTTGGCACCAGCGCTGTCGCAGGAGCTGCCAGAACGATGTTGAGCACAACAGAGAACTGCCTTAGGGGCTCCGACTCCGGATTTTTCCTCAGGGTTGACTCCCGAAGCCTTTCCCGTGACCGGGTGTGCCGCAAGGCAGCGGAGGTTTGAAATCAGGGTTTACCTTCCCCTAGATGGGCTACCTTCCCAGGTTGACGAGCCACCATCTACCCGAAGCATCTGGTTTTAAGGCGCCAGAGATCCGCCATCGCCCCTTCTCCTATTAGTAAAAGCAGTTCAGCCGGGCTTAGAGACTAAACCACACGGGCAGGCTAGGAGTTGGACTTAGTTGTCAGAGGCTTTTCGAGACGCACGCCGTAAGGAGCACTTTATGAGCACTGGGAGCTTAACCCCAGTACCGCTCCTGGCTATGACAACCTTGGAACCTTTAGACCTCTGCAATTCCATGAAGTTAAATTAAGATTAACGCTTTGATCTATGATCAATAAGGAGTTTGAGATTACCTTGCAATATAAACATGCTCATACAGAGAAGCAAAAACATGGATGGTTGAACATTCATCCTACAAACTACACAAAAACAAATTCCTTTTCCCCACATTCGTGGTTATCCCCCCAAAATCAAAAAAATTCCGTCTCCCGTTATAGCTAGTGACTGTTCCACACCTGCGAGGATCAGTCAAACCACTCTCTCTTTCTCCTCTCAATCACTCTGACTCTACTACTTTTTTTAATGACATTAACTAGCAACTTTGTACATCATAGCTTTTTTTTTAATATATAATACAATCTGTATTTTGTAGACATGTTATATGTTTCAGATCAATCAGATGCCTGTACAAATGCTTAAATGTTCTACCTTTATCATGCTCATGCTTAGCTCCCGCCAGTCTCTTCTTGGATCTGCTTAATGAGCTCCTGCGCCTCTTGAGGGGTCTTGAAGATATGGGTTCTGCCCTTATCTGTAACCAGCAGTCTTGCCGGGTGAATCACTCCGTGACGAATCCCGAGGTTGCGCAGCTCTTTGCGGGCGGGGTCGAACTGCCTCCTTAATTGTTGAATTCCTGTGGCCAAATCTGGGTAAAATCGCACCTGTTGATCCTGGTATTTAATTTCCCCTTTAGCTCGCGCCGCGTTGGTGACCGTCATCTTGTCTCTGTAGTTGAGGAACTTCATAATCAGCGTCCTCGGTGGTGTCTTATTATCTCTCGGTGGGCCGATTTGGTGAGCGCTCTCTAAGACGACCGATGACTGCAGGTCCGTGTTGTTCAGCGCTTCTGGAATCCACTTTTCCAAAAAGGAACATGGGTCCCGTCCCTCCGCTCCCTCCCGGAGACCCACCAGCCTCAAATTATTCCGTCGCGTGCGGGATTCTAAGTCCAGGACATTATCTTCCAGACGTTTACATTTTAATTCCAGTGTTTGCACCTTTGACTGTAGGCTGGTGACGTCATCTTCAGCTTGAGATTCAGAGCTCCGCCTGCGATACTCGTTCCATACAGTCGCTTATTTCCTTTCTCATTCCTTCTATCGCTGCTATAATCCCATCAAATTTAGACGAAAAGTCTGCACTCATGGAGCTGATGGCAGCAAGCACCGCATTTGTCCCCTCCTCAGCAGTTACCGCTCCGCCGCTGGCTCCCTCCTCCGCCATTGCCTCTGGAGATTTTTCTGCTTCGTCACGAGCGTAGAAGTCTGTTAGTTTCGATTGTTTTATCGAATTACTTTTTCCTCCGCCTAATTTCCCAGCCTTAGTCTTTACCATATCCGCGCCTAAACGCTGGGATAGGTTTTTGTTCCAATTAAGAGAGGTTTAGCCTACTTTTTATTTTTAGGAGCAGAGCAGTGTGAAACACGTCTTCCTACGTGGCCGCCATAACCGGAAGTCCAAGTTTCACTTTTTGAATTGAATTATTTAAATCAACTTTTTGATGACATTCTAATTTATTGAGATGCACCTGTACATACAAAGAAATCTAAGCAACTGTGTTCATAAAACAAGTTATATTTAATAAAGTGGAATGACACAGGGAATAAGTATTGAACACATGAAGAAAAACCGGTGCAAAAAGGCATAGAAAGCCAAGAAATCAGCTGAAATCCATCAGACTTTAGGAAGCCATCCCATCCCCCATCAGTGCAAATTAATTTTAGCTGGTTAAGTCCTGACTGATAGCCTTTTAAAAGGTCTGTGAATATCAGATTGTCACATCACAAAGAACTCATGATGGGTAAAAGCAAAGAGCTCTCTCTAGACCAGGGGTGGGCAGCAAGGACCATTCCACTGCAGGTTTTCTGGTCCACCCAGTCTTTTCAGCAGGTGTTTGCTCTGATCAGCTTCAAGGATTGCTAATCAGTGAAAACACCTGCTGAAGAGACTGGGTGGAACAGAAACCTGCAGTGGAATTGCCCTCCATGGCGCATGATTGCCCACCCCTGCTCTAGACCTTCACAACCTGATTGTTGCAAAACATAATGATGGCATTGGTTACAGGTGCATTTCTAAACTGCTGAATGTTCCAGCCATGACCAGGAGCTCCTCCCAAGATTTCTGACAGAGAAGTCAAAAGAATTATTAGAAGAGTTATCCAAGAGCCAAAGCCCACTCGTGGAGAGCTCCAGAAAGACCTGGAGGTAGCAGGTACTGCTGTTTCAAAGAAAACAATAAGTAATGCACTCAATTGACATGGGCTCTATGCCTGTTCACCTCGCAAGATTCCATTGCTGAAGAAAAAGCATGTTGAAGCTTGTTTAAAGTTTGCTGCACAACATTTGGACAAGCCAGTAAAATACTGGCAGAATATAGTCTGGTCAGATGAGACCAAAATTGAACTTTTTGGGTGCCACAACTGGGCAACAGCAGTGAAACTGCTCCGGTTCCGCCGGACCGGCGGCGCCACACGAGTTGGCTGCCTTTTGCAACTGCCTTTTTTTTAATCTTCCTTCTTCTTTCTACACCTTTCACTCTATATATATATCACGGACACACAGATCGCCCCAAAGGTCTCCCGAGTTGGCGGACGGAGCCTCTGTTTACAGCAGGAGACGATACAGCAGGGAAGAGCTAGCTAGCACTCAACCACCACCCGGTGCTAACGGAGAAACTTGACATACCGGGGAACTGTAGTGAAAACGACGCGGGTGCCGGGCTGGAGTTTAGGCGGCGTGCAAGAAATATAAGACAGAATAATAAAGAGCGATGGCAAGAACCAAGCAGACCGCCCGTAATCTACTGGAGGAAAAAGCCCCCCAGGAAGCAGCTAGCCACCAAGGCTGCTCAGAAAAAGCGCTCCGGCCACCGGCGGAGTGAAGAAGCCTCACTGTTACAGGCCCGGTACCGTGGCTCTGAGAGAGATCTGTCGCTACCAGAAATCCACGGAGCTGCTCATCCGTAAGCTGCCCTTCCAGCGCCTGGTGAGGGAGATCGCTCAGGACTTCAAGACTGACCTGCGCTTCCAGAGCTCCTCCGTCATGGCTCTGCAGGAGGCCAGCGAGGCCTACCTGGTGGGTCTCTTCGAGGACACCAACCTGTGCGCCATCAACGCCAAGAGGGTCACCATCATGCCCAAAGACACCGAGCTGGCCCGCCGCATCCGCGGAGAGAGAGCTTAGACTTTCTGCTGCACATTCACCAACCACAATGCTCCGCACTGTGTGTCTATATATATATATATATATATATATATATATATATATATATATATTTATAGTAATATGTACATATGTATACTAGCTGTTCTTGTTTTTTCTTGCCTTCTGATTGTTGCTCTGAGTGTTGCTATCCCTGTGCTGTTGCAATCCTGGAATTTCCCCATTGTGGGACTAATAAAGGCTTATCTTATCTTATCTTATCTTATCTTAAACCTGGAAGGGGGTGATTGGGAGGAACGGCCTGCTCGATCTGAACCCGAGTGGTGTTCAGTTATTGGACTTCTGTGCTAATCACAGTTTGTCTATAATTTTTTTTTTTTTTTTTTTTTTTTGTTACTTATTTGTACCCGTAGGTAGATTTGGTTTGCAGTCTGGTGACAAGCCACCGGCTGCTGGTCGCTGCGTGCGCGAGCGCCCTAAACCTACATGTTTTTGGTATGAACAATGAACACCATGAACACCATGAACACCATGTTCAAGCATAAGGGTGTCCATATGTGCACCTGGCACCAGGACACCCTAGGTCGCAGGTCGATGATCGATTTTGTTATCGTGTCATCAGACCTGCGACTGTATGTCTTGGACACTCAGGTACAGAGAGGTGCAGAGCTGTCAACTGATCACCACCTGGTGGTGAGTAGGATCCGATGGTAGGGGAGGAAGCCATTCAGACCTGGTAGACCCAAACGTATAGTGAAGGTGTGCTGGGAACATCTAGCTGAGGCCCCTGTCCGGGAAGTCTTCAACTCCCACCTCCGGAAGAACTTCGACCACATTCCAAGGGACTCTGGAGATATGGAGTCTGAATGGGCCATGTTCTCAACCTCCACTGTTGAAGCAGTGGCCCAGAGCTGCGGCTGCAAGGTCGTCGGGGCATCTCGTGGTGGCAACCCCCAAATCAAGTAGTGGACACCAGTGGTGAGGGGGGGCATTAAGCTGAAGAAGGAGTCCTATCAAGCTTGGTTGGCTTATGGGACTCCCGAAGCAGCTGAGGTGTACCGGCAGGCCAAGTGGAGTGCAGCTCGGGTGGTTGCTGAAGCAAAAACTTGGGTATGGGAGGAGTTTGGTGAGACTATGGAACAATACTTTCGGTCGGCCTTGAAGAGATTCTGGCAAACTGTCCAGCAGTTCAGGAGGAGGAAGCAGCTCCCTGTCCACACTGTGTATGGTGCGGATGGTGCGCTGTTGACTTTGAATGGGGATATCGTCGGGCAGTGGAAGGAATACTTCAAGGATCTCCTCAATCCCACTGATACGCCTTCCACAGAGGAAGCAGGGCTTGTGGATGAGGGGGACGATTTGCCTATCACAGGGGCTGAAGTCGCCAAGGTGGTTAAAAATCTCTTTGGTGGCTGGGCCCCCGGGGTGGACAAGATTCACACTGAGTACCTCAAGGCCCTGGATGTTGTAGGGCTGTCATGGTTGACACGGCTCTGCAACATTGTGTGGAGGTTGTGGCCAGTGCCTTTGGCATGGCAAACTGGGGGGGTGGTTCCTCTCTTCAAAAAAGGGGACTGGAGGGTATGCTCCAACTTTAGAGGGATCACACTCCTCAGCCTCCCTGGGAAGGTCTATGCCAAGGTACTGGAGAGGATAGTCTGGCCGTTGGTCGAACCTTGGATTCAGGAGGAGCACTGCGGTTTTTGTCCTGGCTGTGGCACACTGGACCAGCTCTTTACCCTCTCGAGAATCCTCGAGGGTTCGTGGGAGTTTGCCCAACCAGTTTACATGTGTTTTGTGGACTTGGGAGAAGGCATTTGACCATGTCCCTTGTGGTTTTTTGTGGGGGGGTGCTTTGGGAGTATGGGGTGTCGGGCTTGTTGTTACAAGCTATTCGGTCTCTATACGACCGTTATGAGAGTTTGGTTCGTATTGCCAACACTCGATCGGACTCATTCCCGGTGAGAGTTGGATTCCGCCAGGGCTGCCCTTTGTCAGAACTCAGAAAAGGATTTATTGCCAAGTACATTAACAGTAAACAACTGATAACATACGAGGGATTTGACTTGACACTGAAAACAACATGCATTTCCGGTGACACGGCAGCGTCGATAACGCGCCTGCCAGCAGACTAGGAACAGGAAGCATAGGGAAGAAAAGGATAAACACAATAGGAGTGAGCAAAAAAGCATTGATTGTCAGGATACCGGTCATAAGTGATCAATATTATGATTACAAGAAAAAAAGCCCTCAATGCACAATTAGCAGACAATAGAATGTATACAAAGACACAAAGAGAGCAGTGAGTGAATGATCTTCTCATCAGTTTATTGAGTCAGTATGAGTGTAGTGTTGAGTGAAGGTGTTTATATCAGTTAAGAACAACAAAGTCTCTTCAGCAGGAGATGTTGTGTCTAGCGTCTGGCACTTTGTCCTTGAGCCAGGCAGCTGGCTGTCCATAAGAGTCAATGCAGCTCAAATGTTTTGAAAACAAAAAACTGCAGATAATCTGGAGGACTTGATTGTAAGGGGCAGGTCAGATAAGTCGAATAGTACTGTTCCCAGAGAAAAAAAACTTTATATTCTCTTACAGATTCAGTACTTTAATCCTTCAGTGCTGGACGTTGAATTCTTCATGGACGGCTCTCAGCGTGATCATGATGTAATCCATTTTCCTAGACAGTTCTCCATTAGCCGCTGTCAGAGTCCTGCCCATTTGTTCAATTTGATGGTTAAGCCTTGCCTGGTCAGCATTTTGATAGGCTCCCTCCATCTTCATCAATTTACGGTACATCAGAACAATCCCAGATTCAATCAGAAAGATTCCGATTACCATTGCTACGAAGATGTATAAATCTTCAACATCTTTGATAGAAAGATCACACAGGCACAAGAGTTTCCAATTACTTGTGTCCTTCAAATAGCCCGCAGCCGCTGTTCCTGCGGGGCAAACTGCCTCCCCCGGGGCACTTTTCCTCGTTGAAAAAATAGTGTCAATTGCGTTCAAAGCCCAGCTTATTAAATCCATAATTTTGTTCGATAATCAGCAGTAGAGACACACAGACAGACGACAGCAAGCTGGGATCCAGTCAGTTAGGGGAGGAAAGAGATAAAGAGTCAGAGCTGGAGAGAAGGAAAAAAGCGTCTGCTCTCTTTGGAGGGCGGAAGTGACAATTGTCACCGATCCTGTTCATAATTTTTATGGACAGGATTTCTAGGCGCAGCCAGGGAACAGAAGGTGTCATGCTTGGTGACGACAGGATCTCATCTCTGTTGTTTGCAGATGATGTTGTCCTGTTGGCTTCATCCAGCAATGACCTACAGTTCTTACTGGGACAGTTTGCTGCTGAGTGTGAAGCGGCTGGGATGAGAATCAGCACCTCCAAGTCCGAGTCCATGGTCCTCAGCCGGAAAAAGATGGATTGTCCTCTCCGGGTTGGGGACAGGCTCCTGCTCCAAGTGGAGGAGTTTAAGTATCTTGGGGTCTTATTCATGAGTGAGGGGAGAATGGAGCGAGAGATTGACAGATGGATTGGAGCAGCATCTGCAGTGATGTGGATGTTGTACTGGTCTGTTGTGGTGAAGAGGGAGCTAAGCTCTAAGGCAAAGCTGTCGATTTACCAGTCAATCTACATTCCTACCATCACCTATGGTCATGAGCTTTGGGTAATGACCAAAAGAACGAGATCGCGGATACAAGCGGCTGAAATGAGCTTTCTTCGTAGGATCGCTGGACTCACCCTCAGAGATAGGGTGAGGAGCTCAGTCATCCGGGAGAGGCTCAGAGTAGAACCGCTGCTCCTCCACATTGAAAGGAGCCAGTTGAGGTGGTATGGGCATCTGATTAGGATGCCTCCTGGACGCCTCCCACTTGAGGTGTTTTGGGCACGTCCCATTGGGAGAAGACCCCTGGGCAGACCCAGGACTCGCTGGAGAGACACTGTCTCCAAGCTGGTCTGGGAATGCCTTGGTGTCCTCTCTGAAGCGCTGGAGCAGGTGGCTGGGGAGAGGGAAGTCTGGGCTTCTCTGCTTGAACTGCTGCCTCCGCAGCCTGGACCTCCAGAAAAGCAGTAGAATATGGATGGATGGATGGATGGGTGCCACAACACACAGCATGTTTGAAGGAGAAATGGCACGGCACATCAGCCCCAAAACACCATACCAACAGTGACATTTGGAGGTGGGAGCATCATGGTGTGGGGCTATTTTTCAGCACATGGTACAGGCAGACTTCATATAATTGAAGGAAAGATAATTGAACAAATGTACAGAGACATCCTTGATAAGAAATTGTTGCCACCTGCCAAGATGCTGAAGATGAAACAAGGGTGGACATTTCAGCAAGACAATGATCCCAAACACACAACCAAGGAAACTCTCCACTGGCTCCAGAAAAGGAAAATAAAGCTGCTAGAATGGCCCAGTCAGTCATCTGACCTGAATCCAATTGAAAATCTATGGAACAAACTGAAGATCAGAGTTCATAGAAGACCCCCACAGAACCTTCAAGATTTGAAGACCATTTGTGTGGAAGACTGGGCTAAAATCACTCCTGAGCAATGCCTGTGCCTAGTTTCTCCATACAGGAGGCATCTGGAAGCCGTTATTACCAACAATATACTAAATATTCTACTTACTAACTACTTTAAATACTAACTTTTCTACTAAATATTAATTGAATTTCACTGAGTGTGTTCAATACTTATTCCCTGTGTCATTTCACGTTATTAAATATAACTTGTTTTGTGAACACAGTTGCCTTGATTTCTTTGTATGCATGGATTACTTGGGTTATTACTGATATCTGGTGAAAATCTCAGGTCAAGAGATCCATCAGAAATATGTTTAATGAGAAAAATGTTGAAGTGTTCAATACTTGTTTTCCCCGCTGTAAATTTGTAGCTTTTTTCTCATTAAAATTTGTAGCTTTTTCAAATAAATTTGCAACTTTTTCCAATAAATTTTCATTTTGTTCACTCAAATTTGCAACTTTTATTTAAAAAATTTAACTTTTTTCTTCATAAATTTTCAGCTCTTCTCCTCAAAATTTTATCATGTTTTTCCCTTGTAAATTGTCATGTTTTTTTCATAAATTGCCAACAATTTTTTTTAATTTATGACTTTTTTCCTCATAAATTTGCAAATAATTTCTTGTAAATTTGCAGCTTTTATTGTAATTTTCTCAAATTTTTAACCTTTTTCCTCAAATATTTTCAGCTTAAACCAAACATAAATTTGTGACTTTTAAAAAAAAAACAACAACAACAAAAAAATTGCAGCTTTTTCAAATAAATTTGCAATTTTTTTCTTGTAAATTTGCAACCTTTTTCTGAAAGTAAAAGTAAAAACATTCTGGCCACAAATTATACTTGTTTTAAGCAGTTTGATAAGAAAAAAAATTTCTTGCTCCACTGGCAGAATATTTTAGTTAAAACAAGATTAAGTTGCTAAAAACAAGTAAAAATATGTTGCAACAAGTGACATTTTCTTACTGAAAACTGCAGGTACTTGAGTAAATGTAATTTGTTAGGAAAAGGATCCAATATCTCATATCTGTGAGTGGCAAAAGTTTCAAGCACCACTGTACTGAAAAAAGTTAACTTTATTAAATAAACATTAAGATTGACTCAGAAATTATTCCAACATCAAACAGCCTGACATAATGGCATGCAGTGTGTTGTTTTGATTGGAAATGGTTCATGATGATGTCACACTGTCATTCATAATGTCTCTGCAGATTTGATTAAAACAGCAACAAATTACTGTTTTTTTAAAGGTCATAAACAATTTGTTCATAGTGTAATAAGACAAAACAGCTGAACCTTTATTTTTGTAAAGCAAAACACACATTATACTAAAATATTTTTATTAACAGTAGAAAATTGTTGGAAAGAATTTGCTATTTATGACAAAACATGGGAAATTTACAAAAAGGTCATAAAATTTTGAGCAAAAGTTGCACATTTACAAAATAAGTATGAAGTTTATGAAAGGAAAAAGTTGAAAATTGAAAGAAAAGTTGCAAATTTACAAAAAAAAAATAGAAAATTTACAAGTTGTCATTTTTAAAGAAATAAGTCACAACTTTAGTAAAGAAAAGTTACAAATTTACTAGGAAGAAGTTGCAAATTTACAGGAAAAAAAATATCAGTAATTTACAAGAAAAGTTGCAAATTAAAAAAAAAAAAAATCATAAATTTGTGAAAAAACTCCCAGAGAGAGAGAGAGAGAGAGAGAGAGAGAGTGTCCTGTAATACCCATTCTGGCTCTGCTCAGCACACTGCAAAAGATAAGCAGGGTAAAAATTTGTGCTTTGTTTGTGCTCCGTTAGTGTCGTCAAATTTATGAGACAAACATTACAAAGTTCTGACAAAAAGTTGAAAATTTTTGAGAAAAAAGTTGCAATTTTATCAGAAAAAAGTCACAAGTTTTTGAGAAAAAGTTGCAAATCTGTGAGGAAAACAAGTTAAAAATTTACAGAAAAAAAAATGCAAATTTACAAGAAAACATTTGAAAATTTATAAGAAAAAAATCACAAATATTTGAGAAAAAAGTTGCAAATTTACAGGAAAAAAATGCTGATTTTTTTAGGTAAAATTTGCATATTTATGAAAAAGGAGTTGCAGATTTTTAAGAAAAACATTGCAAATTTTTGAGAAAAAAAGTTCAAAATTTGTAAGAAAGAAATAGCAAATTTTTAAAGAAAAAAGTTGCAGATTTCTGAGAAAAAGTCACATTTTTGAAGAAACAGTTGCAGTTCTGTAAGAAAAAAAGGTGCAGATTTATGTGAAAAAGAAAAATTAATAAAATCTTGGTTTTTTTTTTTTGCATTTCTGCTCAGAATTGGTGGTTCAAAGACATTTTGTTCAGTTATTTAACATGATACAGAAAGATTTATGAGGATATTGGGTGGACAATTCTCTCTTTTTTCCCCGTTGCCCCCCCCAACCTTGATTTACACTTATGAATGGGCATGGCAGGTTGGGGGTGGGGGTGATTTGGGGTAATTTTCCAAACAAGGGGGATGGCACACACACACATACCATCTTCTTCCGCTTAATCCTTTTCGGGTCGCGGGGGGGGGGGGGTGGGGGTGGGGGGCTGGAGCCTATCCCAGCATCTTTGTGCGAGAGGCAGAGGACACCCTGGTCAGATCGCCAGTCCATCGCAGGGCCAACACAGAGAGACAGACAGCCATTCACTCTCACATCCATACCTAAGGACAATTTAGAATCCCCAATTGAACCAATTGACCTAACCTGCATGTCTTTGGCCTGTGGGAGGAAACCGGAGTACCCGCACGCAGACACGGGGATAACATGCAAACTCCACACAGAAGGGTCACCGATGGTGTAGGGGTGGGATCGATCCCATGACGTTCTTGCTGTGCTGCCACAGTGCTAATCACTGCGCCACCGTGCTCACACCCACACAGAGTAAATAAATGTACCAATACCAACTTGGAGTTTTGTTGCTTTTGGTGCATCTTGATGCACTGTAAAAAGAAATGGAGAAGTTGCACATAGGAGTTCCTGGCAGCAGAAGGCTAAGGACAGAGCTGTGTGGAGGAATCTGATCAGACCAAAATGAAACAGTCATTGTTGCCCACGACAGACTGCTATGATGAGGATGATGATGCAGAATTAGTATGACATTCTGTCCTCTTTATCTGCATGAAAAGACAAAGGATGAAATGACTTTTTAAACCAATTAATACAAATCACCCAAATAATTACTGTAACTGACACAAAGAACTTATGCATTACATATGTGCTTGTAATGGCTGTTCCCAAAATGACTATGCTACCCTGAAAATAAAACTTGTACTATTTAAAGAAAACACAACAGTACAAAGGAAAGTTTTAACGGCACAAACAAAGCACAAACAACTGAAAATATTCTTCTGGAGGTTTTAACTGGGGTGTGTGGAGTGTGTGTGTATGGGGGGCAATGTCACTGGTCTAATGAATACTGTGGAATTTTGCACCATGCTATGCCCTCCTGTCACCACTAGATGTCAGATTTGTTCACATTTTCAAACCACAGGGTTTCTATGAAGATGAATGGATTTACCTGCATTTTTATCATTGACTGCATTTGCTTTGCAGCTATATTAGAGATGCTGATCAATATTATTTTTCTTCTCCGCAGACCATCAGAAGATCTTGCGCCATGTACAGAGAAAGGTGCGGATTCAGGTGGGTGACCCCATGCTGGAACATCTACAGTGATTTCCCTAATGTTTCTCTAACTTTTTTAAAACTGGACTTCATAATTCTAACTTGATAGTTTCTACTTTGCAGAGCTGCAGATTCCCCTTAGAGTACCCTAAGAATACTTTAAAAAACAAAGCAGGTGAGTAACTATCGGTGTGAGTTTAACATCTTTGATTCATTATAATCAGCAGGTGATTTGATATTTTTTAACAAATGGGATAGGAGTGTTCACCAATTCTGCATGAGGTACAAATGCATAAATGCAAATTAAGTACAAGTTTGAAAACATAAAGGTGCAAAAAAAAGTTGCAAATCTATAAGAACAAACTTGCATATTTATGAGAAAGAAGATGAAAATTTACAGGAAAAAAAATCACAATTTTTTTGAGAAAAAAAGCATGCAAATCTATGAGAAAAAAGTTGGAAATTTGCAGGGAAAAAGTTGCAAATTTACAAGAAAAAATGTATGCAAAATTTTGCAAATTGAGACAAAAAGTCAAATTCTTCAGAAAATTTGCAAATTTATGAGAAATAATTGAAAATTTATGATAAGAAGTAGCAAATTTATGAGAAAAAAATGCAAATTTACAAGAAAAAATTGCAAGTTTATGAGAAAAAGACACAAATTTTATGAGAAAAAAGTTGAAAATTTGCTGTAGAAATTCCAAATTTGCAAGAAAAAATTGCAAATTTACAAGAAGAAAATTGCAAATTAGTGAGAAAAAATTGCAAATTTGCAGAAAAAATTGCAAATTCACAAGAAAAAAGCACCTTCATGGGAAAAAAGTTCAAAATTTATGAAAAAAGTTACAAATTTATGAGCAAAAAGCTGAAAACTTGCAGAAACGTAAATTTACAAGAAAAAAATTGCAAACGAGAAAAGTTGCAAAGTTTCGCAGAAAAATGCAAATTTATGAAAAAAGTTGCAAATTGAGGAAAAAAGACAAAATTTTTTAAGAAAAAGTTTCAAATCTATGAAGAAAAAAGTTTCAGATTTACAGGAAAAAGTTGCAAATTGAGATAAAAGTTGCAAATTTTTAAGAAAAAAGTTGCAAACCTATGAGAAAAAAGTTGAAAATTTGCAAAAAAATTGCAAATTTACAAAAAAAAAATGCAAATTTATGAGAAAAGTTGAAAATTACAGGGAAAAAAAATTGCAAATTGAGAAAAAGTCACAAATTTTCAAGAAAAAGTTGCATATCTACAAGAAAAAGTTGAAAATGTATACTTTTTTCTTGCATTTTTGCTTTGAGCTGGTGATTGACAGTCATATTATCCAGTTCTGTAAGATGATATAAAAGGTTTATGATCATACTGAGACAATTCTCTCTTCTTTCCAGGTTGGGGGGGGGGGGGGGGGCAATGTCCCTCCTGTCACCCCTTGATTTACATCTATAGATGGTAATGGGGGGATGGCAGCTTAACAAGGGGAGGATTTGGGGTCATTTTTCTAACAAGGGGGATGATCCCCCCCATCCCTCAAATCACCTCCTGATTATAATGCAGTATGTGTGGTTTTAGAGCTGCATGGCTGTGCTGTGTTCTGCCTGCTGCAGTGTGGGGCAGAGATCCATGACACTGATCTGGTGACGGTGGATGGGACGTTGACGGACATCTGCTTTGAAGAGACCATCATATTGAGGTCACATCTGTTGCCCAACCTATAAAGGTGCACTAAGTTAGACTTTGCATCTTAAAAAAAAAAAAAATAAAAAAAATAAACAAATGAACAATTGAAATCTTCTGCAATGGCTGAGTGCTGTCAGTCACTGGGGGTGACCTGACCCCTCTGGCTACATTTGAATTGCTTCTCAGACTCTTGCCCTGCCAACTTTTTTAGGCCCCTCTGCAAGGTGCTACTTTAAGCATTTTTGTTTTTTGTGTTGTTACTGTTTGCTTGCAATGTTTTCTGATAAGTTTCTGACTTTTTTCTTTTAATTTGTAACTCGGTAACTTTTTCCCTTCCAAATTAATAACTTTTTTTAATTTAAATTGTGACTTTTTTGCATCAATTTGTGACTTTTATCTTGTGAATATGAGTAAATTTTCTTGTCAGTTTGCAGTGTTTTTTCATCTAAATTTATCACCTTCTTGTTTAAAATCTGAATTTTTCTTGTAAATTTGTGACTTTTTTTCTGGCACATTTCGGGATTATTTTCCTCCTAAATTTGTGACCTTTATTTCTTGTGAAATTTGTCATGTTTTTTTCCCTCAAAACTTGAATTTTTTTCCTTCAAAATTTTTGACCTTTTCCCTCTTAAATTTATATATATTTTTTCTTTTGAATTTGTGACTTTTTACTTCTTAAATCAATGACTTTCCCCTGTAAAATTGTGACATTTTTAAGTAGTGGAGTCTTGTTTCATTGTGTAAGACCATTGTTTTCAGTATGTAAGATCCTATTAAAATATCCTATTAAAAGCTTTCAAATTTAACTTGCTTTTAGCTAAATATACCATGCCATACATCATCCTATACTGTGACTTTTTTCTGTTTTTGCTAGATTGCCTCTTTATTTCTGTATATAACATGTCAGAACCATTAGGGGGCACTGGCGGCTTAATAAAAGAAACAGAGAGCAGTTCCTTGTTTTAATAGACCGACCCAATATAAATCTATTATAACTCTATAACTCCAGGTCTACGTGCATAATCTAGGTCTCTATAGATGGTCAAGACCTCACAGAATTGTCCCCTAGCATGACTACTGTGGTATATTTTACTATGACTGAGGAAATTATGATAAACCAAAGCAAATAATAGATTTTTTTTTATCCTCACCTATTTCTTTTGTTTAATTTCAATGTTTATAACACCATTACAACAATATATCTATCTGCAGAGATGCCACTGAATTAATTGGGCAACTTCTTGACTGCAACTGGACCAAATTAAATGGACTTGGCACGTTCTGTACAGTTTTTAATGATAAAAGATACAGGTGGACTCTACATGTTTTTACTATATTAGATAAAGTTAATGAATCACTTGACCTAATACGTCACTCTTAATGTTTGTTCAGACCAAACGCGAAAGTGGGAATTTTTTGCACGGTGTGATTACATGTTAACTCCATGTAAACACACAAAGAGACATGAATTCACCATATGAACGATTTGCAGACAGGCAAAGTTGCCTTTATAACTTCTGCAGCTGTGTTCTACCTGCTGTGGAAATCCCCAGAACACCGTCATGCCGTCAGGTTGACATTATCTGACAGGGCTCTCACCTGGAAAATTTTTCCCTGCCTCCAAAATTTCACCTGAATGACGATTGTTTGCATTGCTAGCCTGCTAACCCTATTAGCACATCCATGGCAGGAGTCTGTGGTGGATAACTCCGACACTCGGATTCAGCAGCAGAGCTCCGGTCTACCTGTCTGCAGGTGAGTGGCAATGTCATTTTCAAACTAGCTTACTCTCCAGTTTTGATACTTTAACTCCGGTGATGGCAGAATCTCAAGGCTGATTACTAGCTAGTGCTACCAAATCCCTTGGATGTATGAATGCCCAAATTTGCATGTCTTCCACATGTTTACATTAACTTTACTGTTATGTCTCAATAACAGGAGACCGGAGCCGTGTTGAACTGAGCAACAAACTGAAATTTATTATGGAATGCAGACACAATATATTCACTGGCCATAGCCCACCTGATGTCACCACCTCAACCCCCCGGCACAAGCTACGGCAAGCTCCAAGGGCTAAATCCCCACACAACATTCCCCCCTTACAAAACATGGAAACCCCATAGATAACTCACACATATATATAAGATGGACCCAGTTAGGTGCCCATTTAGTTTATTAGTTTTGTTGTTCTGTGTGTTTAAAAAAAAAATGTCTATATTGCATGTGTTCTAACTGGGTAGAGTACCAGAACACCCTTCCATGTTGGGGTGGATTATTCTGCCGCCCATTCCCAACATGCATTGTCTAAAGCTACTTTCAGGACAAAGTCATCAAGGTATTTGGACCTCTGATGCATCCTAGCCGAGCGCCCCACCGAAGGGGAACCTGCTCCAGGCTCCGTCGGCCGCACCTGCGAGTCCCTAAGACCCTCACCAGATGAGTCCCAACCCACATCAGTCCGCTCTGCCGCCCTTCCTGGAATCTGTGCAGGTAACGACTTCCAGAGTCGGCTGGAGTGCCACCGTGACCCGTCCGAGAGCTCGAACATGTCCTGGTCCCGCAGCCTCACGATCTATGGGGGCCCGTCCAGAAAGGCTGCAGTTTATGCATGTGGTTGGGGTGTTTAATCCAGACCTGGTCCAACACATTGAGTCCGTGGGCTTTCGCCGTGTGCTTCCTGTCGAAACATCGTTTCATCTGCTGCTGGGCAACGACCCGGACTCGTGCAGGGTCTGTGCTCTCCAGAGAGGAGGTCGTGGGGGGCCTCAGTCGGTCCAGGGGCACGCAAAGTTAATGCCCGAGCATGAGTTTCACTGGGGAGCACCCTGTCGTGTCGTGGACCGTTACCCTGTAGTGGAGGAATGTGCTCTGGAGGGTGTCAGGGAACACGAAGCCGTTAGCCAAATGGGCTCCCAGACCGTTTTTCAAAGTCTTGTTGAAACGCTCCACGCCCCCATTGGCTTGGGGGTAGTAGAATGTGGTTTTGATGTGTTCCACGCCCCTAACACCCAAAAACTTCTCAAACCCCCCCCAGAGGTGAATTGTGGGCTATTGTCTGTAGTGATGGCAACCAGGACCCCCTATCTGGCAAACAGTGACGAGAGGAAACCCATGACACCTCTGGCCATTTGGAGAACAGATCGTAGACCACAAGCAAAAACCGGCTGTTTGGGGGTGCTGTATGCAATTCGCTGCAGATGTCTAATTGGATGTGCTTCCAAGGGCCCTCTGGGTATGATAACAGTTGCAGGGGTAGAGGTCCACTGGTCTTTCCGCTCTCCAAGCATGGGACACAGTTCTTTACCATGGTTTCAATGTCCTTATCAGGCCACCAAATTGAGTCCCTGCAATGCTGCTTCACCCTGACCTCGCACAGGTGACCCTCGTGGAACATCGCCAGAACTCGTGATCTTAGAGACACCGGGATCAACGTACAGTGTCCCCTTGCCACACATACACACTGTTCCAACAGCTCAGTTTGTCCCTAAACTGGTGAGAAGGTGCCAGATTGCCCTATACTTTCGCGGGCCAACCCTCCCTGATGACCGAGCACAGTTGTGACAACGTGGGGTTCCATTCCAACTCTGTCTGGAGCTCCTGGAGGGATACCATGTCCTGGAGGGGTGTTGACCAGATTGGCCTCTGTGGGGTCGTCGTCGTTTGGTTGTGAGGTGTTGGCCGTGGCATGGGACAGGAGGTCCACCACTACGTTCTCTTTTCCAGGAGTGAACTGGGTAGTAAAGTTGTATGCCCTCAGCCGCTCAGTCCACCTGTAGATCCGTAGGGGTCTGTGTCCCAAGCCCATTGTCTCCAGCAGTGTTGTCAGTGTCCAGTGGTCTGTTCACAGGGTGAAGTGGTGCCTGTAGAGATAGATGTGCCACTGTTCGCAGGCCCAGACACAGGCGAATGCCTCCCTCTCACCCACAGCATATTTCTGTTCGGCCACTGAAAGAGACCTTGACGCGAACGCCACTGGGCACTTGATACCTTCTTGCACTTGGCACATAACCGCCCCCCACTGCCGAACCAGATGCATCACAGTTCACAAAAGTCAGCCATTTTGGATCAAAGTGGGCCAACACTGGAGGGGAGGTGAACTGGGACTTCAGCCTTGCGAACGCCACTGAGCCGGCCAGGGTTCACTGCCACGGTGCATCCTGCTTCAGATGGGCCTGGAGTGTTTCGATAGTCTCTGAATAGTGGGGAATAAAACACCCATAAAAGTTCACCATGCCCAAGAACGAGGAGATTTGTGCGGGTGTTGTGGGGTCTGGGAGACGCAGGACCACCTCCACGTTCGAGTGCAGAGGCCTCAGACCCTTGGCCGCCAGACAGAATCCCACAAACTCAATGGAGTCCGCCGCAAAAATGCACTTCTCCCCGTTCAGTGTTATTCTTTGCTCCTGTAGCACCTTCATCACCTGTCCCAAATGACCCTTGTGCTCTTCCTGCGATGCGCCGTGGACCATGATGTCGTCCAGGTACACCACTACACCCTTGAGGCCGGCCAGAATCATGGACATGATCTTTTGAAAACAGCTAGGTACTGATCTCAGACCGAAAGGCATGCGGGTGTACCTGAAAATGCCCATGTGGGTCACGAACGCCATCAGGTCCCTGCTGGCTGGGTGAAAAGGCACCTGTAGGTAACCCTGGTGGAGATCTAGCTTTGTGAACACAGTTGAGCCACTGAATGTTGCGGTAAGTTCCTCCATTGTGGGGAGCAGGTATTTGTCCGGAACAATCACCTTATTAACCATCCTCAGGTCAATACACAGCCGGACGCCACCCGTCTTCTTTTTGGCCACCATGATGTTCGATATCCAGGGTGAGGCGTCCACTCTCTCAATGATGCCAGCTTTAAGCAGTTGGTTCAGTTCCGCCGTGACATCATCCCACAGGGTGAGGGGAAGCCGCCGTAATGGTTGGATCTTTGGCATCACGCTTGGGTCGATGAGTGGGCGGTGGTAGAATGCCTTATTACATCCAAGGTCCATGAACATGCCGGCCAGGGACATGCCATTCGGGGGACACCGTCAGCACTGTTGAGCCCGCTGGGTCTGTGATGGAGAATCCCAGTTCACCCAGCAGATTGGTTCCCAGCAAGTCGGCCCCCTGGCATGAAACCTGGAAGGTAAACAATTCAATTCAATTCAATTCAACTTTATTTATATAGCGCCATTTCACAACAACAGTCATCTCATAGCACTATCAACTGTAGGGGGGAACCCCCACAGTTGCAGAAAGACCCCAGCAATCAGGTGATCCCCTTTGAGCAAGCACTTGGCGACGGTGGAGAGGAAAAACTCCCTTTTAACAGGAAGAAACCTCCAGCAGAACCAGGCTCAGGGAGGGGCAGTCATCTGCTGCGACTGGCTGGGGGGTGAGGGGACAGAGAAGATGAAAAGAACAGACATGTAGAGAGCAAACAGCACGATGGGGACTCAATCTATGGGAGAGAACAAACAAATGTTAATGACCAGCAAAAAAAAATATTTCATAGAGAGTGAGGAAAGGAGTGAGGCCCAGTGCATTACTGGAGGTCCCCCGGCTGACTAAACCTATTAGCAGCATAACTAAGGGAGGGTTCAGAAACACATGATCCCTCCCTAATTGTAGGCTATATCAAAAAGGTAGGTTTTAACCCTAATCTTAAAAACAGAGATCGAGTCTGACTCCCGAATCCAGATTGGCAGCTGATTCCACAGGAGAGGAGCTTGATAACTGAAGGCTCTGCCTCCCATTGTACTTTTGGAGATTCTAGGTATTACAAGTAGTCCTGCATTTTGGGAGCGTAGTGCTCTGTTAGGATAATACGGTAGTATCAGATCTTTTAAATAAAAAGGAGCCTGATTGTTTAGAGCTTTGTAAGTAAGAAGAAGGATTTTAAACTTAATTCTAAACTCTATGGGAAGCCAATGAAGGGAGGCCAGAACCGGAGAGATATGATCTCTCTTTCTAGTACCTGTTAAAACTCTTGCTGCAGCATTTTGGATCAGCTGAAGACTTTTTAAAGATGTTTTAGGACAACCTGATAATAAAGAATTACAATAATCTAATCTCGAGCTAACAAAAGCGTGGATCAGTTTCTCAGCATCACTCTGAGACAAGATGCTCCTAATCTTGGCAATATTACGCAAATGATAGAAGGCAGTCTTAGAAACAAATTTAATATGTGAATTGAAGGACAAATCCTGATCAAAAATAACTCCAAGGTTCCTCACAGAGCTATTAAGAGAAAGAGTAACTGCATCCAAACTGAAAGTTTGATTTGGAAAGGAATTTCTAAGGTTTTTTGGACCAACAAGAATGACTTCAGTCTTATCTGAATTTAATAGCAGGAAATTACAAGTCATCCAAGCTTTGATTTCCTTAAGACAGGCTTCTAACTTGGCTAATTGATTACTATCATCTGGCTTCATTGACAGGTATAATTGTGTGTCATCTGCATAACAATGAAAATGTATACAGTGCTTTCTAATAATGTTGCCTAACGGAAGCATATATAAACTAAAAAGAGTAGGGCCTAGCACAGATCCCTGTGGAACTCCATGACTAAGCTTTGAGTTGAAAGAAAACTCATTATTTACATGAACAAACTGGAACCTATCAGATAAATAAGATCTAAACCACTGCAACGAAGTTCCATTAAGTCCAACATAGTGTTCTAATCTATCAAGTAGAATATTATGATCGATAGTATCAAAAGCTGCACTAAGGTCTAAAAGGACAAGTACAGAAACTAGTCCATTATCAGATGCAATGAGGAGGTCGTTAGTGACCTTCGCTAAGGCTGTTTCAGTACTATGATGGATTCTAAACCCAGATTGAAACTCTTCAAGTAAACCATTTCCCTGCAGGTGGTCGAATAATTGCGTAGCAACAACTCTTTCTAAGATTTTTGAAATGAAAGGGAGATTAGAGATTGGTCTATAGTTAGCTAAAGCTCCTGGATCTAGCGTTGGCTTTTTGAGTAAGGGTTTAATTACAGCTGTTTTAAAAGCCTGCGGTACATGGCCTAAAGTTAATGAAGAATTGATTATATGAAGAATAAAGCTACCAATAAGTGGGAAGACTTCTTTAAATAACCTAGTAGGAATAGGGTCTAAAAGACAAGTTGAAGGTTTGGATGAGGAAACTATTTTGTCTAACTCACAAAGGTTGATTGGAGTAAACTCATCAAGACAGACATCAAAAGAAGGAGTTGTAGTAGTTACAGTATTTAAGTTAACTGTGGGAAGAATCTGATTGATTTTATCTCTGATGGATGAAATTTTATTATTGACAAAGTTCATAAAGTCCTGACTAGTAAGCTCTAAGGGAATGCTAGGATTGACAGAGTCCTGACTCTTTGTCAACCTGGCTACAGTACTGAAAAGAAACCTGGGATTATTCTTGTTCTCTTCTATTAATGCAGAGTAATAACTTGTTCTAGCTTTTCTAAGAGATTTTTTATAAATTAAAAGATGATTTCTCCAAGCTAAATAGATTTCATCTAAATTAGTAGAGCGCCATTTTCTTTCTAATTGACGAGTCTTCTGTTTTAAGCTACGAGTTTCTGTGTTGAACCAAGGAGTTAGAAATCTCTGATTAGACTTTTTCTTTTTTAAGGGGGCCACCAAGTCTAGAGCCTGATGCAGAGAAGCTGAAACACTATCCACCATGTTATCAATTACAGAAGGAGCAAGCTGTCTATAGCTTATTTCCGTTGTGTTGACACATGGCATAGAGGAAACAATCTGCATAAATTTGGAAACAGCATCATCTGAGAGGCATCTACTGTAATAATATTTTTCTTTAGGAGCCAAATAGTCAGAAATTGTAAAATCAAAGGTTAACAGACAATGGTCTGACAGTACAGGGTTATGAGGAGACACTACAAGATTTTCTATTTCTATGCCATATGTCAGAACAAGGTCCAATGTATGGTGGAGGTAATGAGTAGAATTTCCTACTTTCTGAGAAAACCCAATCGAGTCTAATATTGAATTAAATGCCACATTAAGGCAGTCACTATCTACATCCACATGTATATTAAAGTCCCCTCCTATAATTATTCTATCAGATTTCAGCACTAAATCAGCTAAGAAATCAGCAAATTCGGATAAAAATTCTGAGTAGGTTGATGGGGGACGATAAACTATGGCAAATAAAATTGGGTTTAACCTAAAATTGCTAAAGTGCCCAATACTGAGGACCAGGCCCTCAAAGGAATTATAACATGTTTTTTGCTTTACATTAACTAGTAATTTGGAATGGTAAATTGTTGCTACTCCTCCTCCACGACCAGAACTTCTGGGATTTTGACAGTTTAAATAACCAGAGGGAGTTGATTCATTTAAACCAACATAATCCTCTTGCCCTAACCAAGTCTCTGTAAGGGAAATTAAATCAATCTGATGATCAATTAACAGATCATGGACTAACAGAGACTTGGGAGTTAGAGACCTAATATTTAGTAAACCACATTTAATTTTTAAATTATGAGGAGGAACAGAGGCCAAATCATTCAATTTAGAGGCTTTATGTTTAATTTGAGTTTTACCAATGTTTTGCTTTATCACTTTGGGATGCTTATACATTATATTTTTATTTACTTTGGAGGGAGCAGACAGCGATTCTCTGATGGGGAAGACAGGGGCTAAGCTGAGGGGTGGCGGATGAAGAGGAGCTGCAGAGAGGCGTGTAAGACTGCGACTCTGCTTCCTGGTCCCAACTCTGAGTAGTCATGGTTTTGGAAATTTGGATAAAAAAGATGCCAGATTGTTAGATAAATGAGAAGCACCATCCAAAGTGGGATGAATGCTGTCTCGTCTCATAAGACCAGGTTTTCCCCAAAAAGAGCTCCAATTGTTAATGTAGCCCACGTCATTTTTAGGACACCACACAGACAGCCAGCGGTTCAAGGATGACGAGCGACTAAACATGTCATCACTGGTCAGATTGGGGAGGGGCCCAGAGAATACTACAGTAGCAGACATCGTTTTTGCAAAGTCACACACCGATTCTACATCAAGTTTGGTGACTTCCGACTGCCGGAGACGGATGTCATTAATGCCGGCGTGAATAACAATTGTGGAGTATTTACAGTTACTTTTAGCCAGCATTTTCAGATTTGACTCGATGTCGCCTGCTCTGGCCCCAGGAATGCATTTGACTATGACCGCTGGAGTCTCTAGGTTCACGTTTCTGACTACAGAGTCGCCAATGATCAGAGTTTTTTCCTCAGCGGGTGTGTCGCTGAGCGGGTAAAAACGATTAGAAACGTGAACAGGTTGGTGGTGAACCGGGGCTTTGCGACTAGGCTTCCTTCTCACCGTCACCCACCCAGTCTCCTCGCTGCTGAGGAGAGCCGGGGAACCGCTGACAGGGGGGCCTAAGCTAGCTAGCTCCGCTGCAGCTAATGGGCGTCCGTCGAGATTAACTGGCGCAGACGGTGTTTCAATGCAGCGGAGACGGGATTCCAAATCAGACAACCTTGCCTCGAGCGCCTCAAAAAGACAACATTTATTACATTTACCGTTATCGCTAAAAGAGGCAGAGGTGTAGCTAAACATCTGACAGAGAGAGCACACCAGAGGAGAGGAAAGAGAGCTAGTAGCCATAGCTAATAGCTGGAGAGCAACCACACAGGCAGACAGCAAAACAGGAAGTAAACGCGGGAGTAATCTTTAACCCACATTTCACCGAGAAGCTGTCTGTGCCTGCCATGTCAATTTCAGCATGACTGTGCCCAAACATTTTCACTGCCCCTGCATTGATGGTTTTGCCCAGGAAAAATTTTTTCAATGTAGCCATACTCAGTATGGACCTTCCAGCTCCTGAGTCCACCATAAGCAGTACATCAACCCCGTCTAGCTGCCAGACAAACCACTTTAATGGTCCCTTCCTGGCGCCCGCCACATAGACCTGCGTCATGCTTTCAGGCTCCGCAACCAATAGTTTAATAGTGGTGGTGCAGGCCCTGGCCCAGTGATTACAACAGCCACAGTTATGGCACTTCTTCCCTCTGGAGGGGCAAGTGAACGAGCCTGCACGGTGATGAGGGTAGCCCCAGCCGTCACACCGACCCCTAGCCCCTGCTTCTGCCCGTGCCACGGTCCGCCTTTTGGGAGTCTGCCCCGAAGTGTTAGCTGTGTTGTTCGTGGCCAGACGTGGAGGGGAAACTTGGGTGGCCAGGTTCTCCTTAGCCAGCACTGGTAGACCTAGCTCAGCAGTGGACTCTATCTGGCTGGTCAATTCAACCACTTTCTCCAGCGCGAGGATGTCTGTAGTCAGCGTTAGCTTGTCTTTTAGCCACTCGTTGCTTGTACCGTGTGCTAGCTTGTCCCAGACTAGCTCTTCCTCATTCGGTCTAAAGTCACACTTTTTTGCTAGGCTACGGAGTTCCATAATGAAACGCTGGGTGGACTCAACAGCTTGTTGTCGGCAGTCAAAGAATTTATATCTTCACTCCATGATGTTGGAATGGTCCATAAAGAAATAGTCGATTAAGTCCAGACATTCCTTCAGTGAGCCCTTGCCAGCCAGCGCGAAAAATATCCATTGGCCCTCCTCACCGAGGAAGTGAACGAGTTGGCTCCTCCGTCTCTCTTCGTCAGCACCTCTCAGGCTAGCCATGGTAACATACACCTCAAATGCCTCCCGCCAGCGGCACCATGGTATGTATACTTGGCATACCAGGAGACTGTAAAAATGGAGGTGGCAGTTTAATGCATGCTCCCATGGTTTATTCTCATCACCAAAATGCTATGTCTCAATAACAGGAGACCGGAGCCATGTTGAACTGAGCAACAAACTGAACTTTATTATGGAACACAGGCACAATATATTCACTGGCTGTAGCCCGCCTGATGTCACCACCCTGACCCCCCGGACTTGCTATAGCAAGCCCCAAGGGCCAAATCCCCACACAACATTTACATATATTCATGTTACACTTTTGCATTTGGCCTGAAGGCACGTTTAGATATTATTTTTAGTGGCTAGCTGATGCTAGCAGCTATATAGCATCAGTTAGTTGCCTTTGGGCACCATTCACAAATGTTTCTGTGCTTATTGTACTTCAGGGACTGGTCATATTCTATCAACCACTGAAACCACACACCCCTGTCCACCAGTGATGCTTTATTTTATTCATTCTTACAAATTCATACAAATTTATGTTAGTTGTCTCATGCGCACTATCCAAACTAGGAGCTAGCCAGCTAAAATTAGGTGGTGATATAAGAGGGAGGGTAGAGTCAACTGCAGCTCTTAGCCATTTAAAGAGACATGCACCACACGAATTTCTGAGTAAGGCTGCAAAAGATGATTCACAGCTATGCTGCAACAATTAAATATTTAAAGGGAATTCGACCAAAATATGTTACAAACATTTCATTAAGACCTGTGGGACCTGTCAACATGTGGGAAAAGTACAGCGAATGGGAACTTTAAGATAAATAGTACATTTGTGAGTAAAAACATCACAAACTAGAGAAAAAAGAAAAAAGTTGCAAATTTAAGAGGAAAAAGTACAAGTGTAGAATTTAGAAATAAAAATACAGTAAAGATTAAAAAAAGATGAGGGAATAAAAATTCCAAATTGGTGCATCAGTAATACCTTTGTGGTTTGTGAAGTGACTGAAATGTAAAACTTGTGAAGACTGACTTGGTAGATGCATTGAAGCTGTTTAAGTACTGAACAGCAATGAACAGAAATGCATATTATATTATATTATATTATATTATATTATATTATTTATTCATTTAGTTTTTTTTAATCCTAAACAAACTGTTAGAATAATTTTGAGCTTAAATTATTCAAAGTCAAATAATCAGGCGGAAAGTTGAATTTATGTACATTTATTACAAAATCACCCCATTGGCCACTATGGGGGAGAGTTTACAAGGCATGACATTTGGACACACCTAGAATCTCTAAAGGATCCATTCTTCTAAGTCTGATATACAGGTAGGAGAAAGGAGAGGGAGGATGAGGATGATGATAAGGGAAGGGACAGAACAGGACAGTCCTGATAACTAAGCTTATCAAGGCGGACGTCAGACACTCTGGAGACATGGGTCATGAAGACATGGCATCCATAAAACTGACAGAATGTCCATCTACCACTGATCTGTACAGGCTGAGAAGTTCCTGTGCATTCCTGTGACCCAAAACAGGTTATGTCAAAGAGACTATAATAAATGGCTTAGATAATTCCTTATACATGTACTGATCCTCAGTCTGAACTCTCTGAAATTACTCACAGAAACAGGCCAAGAATATATAAACTTATCCTATATGGAATGCACATATAAACATTAAACATGGCATATGAAAGGTATGATACTTCTCAAATATAATAATACATTATTAATATCAATAATAGTATAAATAATATGGAATTTTTCTATCATATTCCCCCCTTGACGCTTAATAAAGCATCAGGATTAAAAGAAAAATAATAAAGTGAATGAATTAATATGTGTAAGAATTTACATGCTGTTATTTTGCAAGTTAAAAACGTGTATAGAATATATCAAAAGTGAATATGTGTGATGTGACTAAAAGTAATCTCAGACAGTGTCAAATAAGAACATAGAAAATAATATGAAACAGCCTTAAATTATATTGCAACCTTCAAAAACATCCTCAGGCCAAAAACATCCTTGCCCCTCTCACCATCCTCATCATCATATTAAGGACTCACACAAGAAAAAATCTAAGGTTATAAAAATCATTACCAAGTTTATGATGGGACTTCTCCATTAAGAGAAACACTAACTTCTACGAGTATCTGAGGTATTAATATGACCATTTGCATCATTTTCATGAATACAATAATCTCCTATAATAGGGCCTACACCCCTACGGGTGGTAACTAGTCAATCAAGGACTATTCTATTCTCTGTTATAATAAATAATTGTAGTCTACAATTAAGTGTTTTAATCCCTAAGGTATTTTGTTTCCATTCTCACTCAAAGAAACAATGAACAAAACCTCACTCCTGTACTTTCCATCTGAAATTACCGGAGTGGTGGCTCAGTTGGTAGAGCATCCGCCCCACACCCGGGAGGCAGGGGTTCAAATCCCGGCCAGGTCATGCCGAAGACCATATAAAAGTGGAACTTCCTGCTGTCCAGCTTGGTGCTCAGCAATAATGGAATGGAGGAAGGAAATCTGTGGCGGCGCCTTACATGGCAGCGGCCCTCTGATTCTGCACTTGGGGTGTGTGTGATTGACACTGTAGATAGGTAAAGCACAATCTCGTTCTAACTAACTAGCTACTAACTAACCTGCACTTATATAGCGCTTTTCTAGTCACAAAGACCACTCAAAGCGCTTTCACTAATACTAACCCTCTATTCTAAGGGCCTATAGGAAACAGATATCTAGGGACAATTTAGAACAGCCAGTTAACCTAACATGCATGTTTTTGGATTGTGGGAGGAAACCGGAGCACCTGGAGTAAACCCACGCAGCACAGGGAGAACATGCAAACTCCACACAGAAAGGTTCCAACCCCTGCCAACCTGGGGATTCGAACCAGGAACCTTCTAGCTGTAAGGCAACAGTGCTAACCACTGTACCACCGTGCTGCCCTACTGTACATGATTGGTTGTACGGTTGAATGACAATAAGGGTGATTTAATTTAATTTAATTTAAATTACATTCATGCTTCATGAATGGCATCATGTGGTAGAAAAGCATCTCTCTTCACCCTGCCCACCTGCCCTGCCGACATGATGAGGATACAGTCAGTTGCCAAAACGGGGTACACAGATCTGTCCAGTGTCCAGCCAGATCCGAATAAGCCCAATGACTCAATGACCTTTGACAATGTAGATCCTTGGTATAACACTTGCTTGCTTCGTTGGTCAAGCAGGGTAGCAGTACAGGGGAGAGACGCACTGTACGCCATTGCATACTCAGAGAATGTTAAACTGTTGAAAAGGGGACATCACCACTTCAAAAAGAGGAGTTCCCTGATGAAATTAACCTTGCATTTGCAGAGTAAGGAGTGTCATCATGTTTCTAATTAGTGGAGTGATGTGTTGTGTCAGGTGTGATTCAAAATGACGTTTGCTATGTTATTTCTGTATATAGCTTTTTTTTTTTTTAACCAACAGCCTGTAGTAGCTGCATTATTTTAGCAATAAAGATGTTTTGCCTAACTGTTAGTGTTATTAAGGAGCAAACATTCTCTGCAATGTAAAAGCAATGGAACAACTTAATGATCAATATTAAGTATTACTAGAGGATGATAAGATAACAACACTGACCACACCTTTCCTTCAGATTATTTTTTTCCTTGTCACGATAAACAAACAGCCTGCTTCTCCATCAGCAGAGGTCGTTACTGGATGCCAAGTCATCAGCTGACACTTGCATAGAGAAACAGTTAGACAGTCATTTGTTGTTTCCTCTTTTTTTTCCCCAAATAAGTATACTATATACTTATATATATATATATATATATATATATATACAGTGGGGCAAAAAAGTATTTAGTCAGCCACCAATTGTGCAAGTTCTCCCACTTAAAAGATGAGAGAGGTCTCCAATTTTCATCATAGGTATACCTCAACTATGAGAGACAAAATGAGAAAAAAAAATCCAGAAAATCACACTGAAGGATTTTTAATAAATTAATTGGTAAATTCCTCAGTAAAATAAATATTTGGTCACCTACAAACAAGCAAGATTTCTGGCTCTCACAGACCTGTAACTTCTTCTTTAAGAGACTCCTCTGTCCTCCACTCGTTACCTGTATTAATGGCACCTGTTTGAACTCGTTATCAGTATAAAAGACACCTGTCCACAACCTCAAACAGTCAGACTCCAAACTCCACTATGGCCAAGACCAAAGAGCTGTCAAAGGACACCAGAAACAAAATTGTAGACCTGCACCAGGTTGGGAAGACTGAATCTGCAATAGGTAAGCAGCTTGGTGTGAAGAAATCAACAGTGGGAGCAATTATTAGAAAATGGAAGCCATACAAGACCACTGATAATCTCCCTCGATCTGGGGCTCCACGCAAGATCTCACCCCGTGGGGTCAAAATTATCACGAGAACGGTGAGCAAAAATCCCAGAACCACATGGGGGGACCTAGTGAATGACCTGCAGAGAGCTGGGACCAAAGTAACAAAGGCTACATCAGAAACACACTACGCCGCCAGGGACTCAAATCCTGCAGTGCCAGACGTGTCCCCCTGCTTAAGCCAGTACATGTCCAGGCCTGTCTGAAGTTTGCTAGAGAGCATTTGGATGATCCAGAAGAGGATTGGGAGAATGTCATATGGTCAGATGAAACCAAAATAGAACTTTTTGGTAAAAACTCAACTTGTCGTGTTTGGAGGAGAAAGAACACCATACCTACTGTAAAGCATGGGGGTGGAAACATCATACTTTGGGGCTGTTTTTCTGCAAAGGGTCCAGGACGACTGATCTGTGTAAAAGAAAGAATGAATGGGGCCATGTATCGTAAGATTTTGAGTGAAAACCTCCTTCCATCAGCAAGGGCATTGAAGATGAAACGTGGCTGGGTCTTTCAGCATGACAATGATCCCCAACACACCGCCCGGGCAATGAAGGAGTGGCTTTGTAGGAAGCATTTCAAGGTCCTGGAGTGGCCTAGCCAGTCTCCGGATCTCAACCCTATAGAAAATCTTTGGAGGGAGTTGAAAGTCTGTGTTGCCCAGCGACAGCCCCAAAACATCACTGCTCTAGAGGAGATCTGCATGGAGGAATGGGCCAAAATACCAGCAACAGTGTGTGAAAACCTTGTGAAAACTTACAGAAAACGTTTGACCTCTGTCATTGCCAACAAAGGGTATATAATAAAGTATTGAGATGAACTTTTGTTATTGACCAAATACTTATTTTACCGAGGAATTTACCAATTAATTCATTAAAAATCCTTCAATGTGATTTTCTGGATTTTTTTTTTCTTATTTTGTCTCTCATAGTTGAAGTATACCTATGATGAAAATTGGAGACCTCTCTCATCTTTTAAGTGGGAGAACTTGCACAATTGGTGGCTGACTAAATACTTCTTTACCCCACTATATATATATATATATATATACTGTATATACAGTATATATATATATATATATAAAGTGATATTCGCTTTCCACGGCTATTTAATTTTTGATTTCATTTTGTATACTTTATTGATCCCCAGAGGGGAAATTGAGGGCATCCACCTGGATGGATGAAGCAGCCACGGTACGGCGCTATCCCTTAACCATTCACACACACATTCACACCTAGGGCCACTTAGAGTCTCCAATTAACCTAACCTGCATGTTTTTGGCCTGTGGGAGGAAACCGGAGAACTCCCAGAGTAAACCCACGCAGATACAGGGAGAACATGCAAACTCCACACAGATCACTGTTGGTCAGGGGCTGGGATCGAACCTGGGATCCCACGGCCAAGGGTGAGTTGCTGTGCTGGTGCAGTGCTAACCACTGCGCCACCGCAGGTCAGCAGGATATCCTTTGTGCTGTCCTTGCCAGGGAGTTTTGGTACAGTTTCCTTTGATGACCACATCCCCTGGTTTGCTCAAGAGATGGGTGCACTTCCTACGGTTCCTTCGTCACATGGTCCCTCCTGGGAAGGGCAGTATGGATGACATCGCTGTCAGTTGTCATTCTTTGCATATAATGACCCAGAAACCCTTTCTCATCACCTAAGTTAAATGGCTTCAATAATAGGGTTTGTCATTCACAGTCTCCCTATTTTCTTATTTGAATATTATACTACTCTTGTAAATTGTTGATGGTAAGCTCAATGGTTTCCTTGGTAAATGTTTGGTACTAATAATTTAAGAACTATACTTAAATGTGACATAATTTGATTTACAAAGTGTATTCCATTTCCATTATCTAAGTAAATCATTTCAGTTATTTTAAATCATGATATTGTTTTAGTTAAAACAATATAAACAATATAAATAAATAGCAATATTTAAATTAGTGTAGGGTAAAGCCTTTGTATATTCAATAAGTGTGTAAATAATTTCTAAACATTTTTTCCTTCACTCATTTAGTTCAATGAGATCCATGCAAAGGTTTTGGGAAAAAAAAAAACAACTAAGTTTATGCAGGGAAGATCAAATTATTTTGATTTGAGCTCCCTAAGGCATTGTTCCCTTAACTGAGTAAGAATCTGTATTGTCTTCGTAGTAGATTCTAAATTAAGTCCCACAGTAAACATAAATTCAGCACAAGTTGGACTTTCCTTAGACATTTGGAATTTTTCTCATATATTTGCATGGTTTTCTTCCTTATCAGTTTACTTTGTTCCTTATAAACATATTATTTCCTTTACAATAATCTACAGATATTTCCTTAAATATCTGGAAATTTATTGATGTAACGTTTAATTTCTCCTATTGAATGTTGTGATTTCATCACCAAGCGGTTTCATTTATATTTTTCTTTTCATTATTGATCATCTATTGATAATTTTTATGTATTATCAATTTCTCTGAGGATTGCTAATTATTTTTTGCTAATTAATTTCTTTGGTACCCCCCTTTTGATGCATGGAGACACACATGCAGCAAAGTTACAGGGTATTTGCTTGATGGGTAGTGTCTTTTACTGGAAGGAAGTGTGTTACCACAGTTAATTTAGATGAAAATTTGTGAGTAGTACAGCTCCTTCAAAATGAGGTTTCAATAATCATGTTGTTTTTTTTTTGTGACGTCTCGAACTAATTTACAAATTCCATTTAGGAAAAAGCAATATAGCTGTCTGTGCATATTTGATATGATTTAGCATTGATAACTAAGATCAGTTTGTCCAGTTGAACACAGACAGGTTGAATTTGTGTAAGTGAATCCTTGTGAAAGGATGTGTCACACTCCTTCAGTCAATGGAAAGGTGGACATTTTGCCTAATTAGAATTTGGCTTAATTTTGTACAAGGAATGCCTCTTTTCATACATTCCTTGGTAAATTATGGGGTGGACTGTAGTCCCGAGGCCCAGCTTGGCCATGGTTGAGCATCGGGAAAACACATTCCTTATTACTGTCACATTTCTGAAATGTGATATTGTCACACCATTATGTGGTGAGTGGCATCAGATGTATCCTGCAGTGTGAAGTCATATCAACACTACATTTTTAAAGTCAGAGTCATTTAAATTGTTATGCTTTATGTCATTTGCAATGTCATTTGTTCTACCAAGCTTCAAAAAAAAAAAATGCTTGTCAACTTAAGAGGTCCTTCTCCCTGTGGTCCCTCCAGCCAATGAGCCCGTCTGGCCTCCCCCCATCTCCCACAAAGATCAAATGTCGGTGCCATCCTGCAAAGAAAAATTTGGGGAAAGCCTGACGGCTCCCCCGTCTGCACCTTTAGTGCACATAATAGGAGTG
This sequence comes from Pholidichthys leucotaenia, assembly GCA_020510985.1. Lineage (NCBI taxonomy): Eukaryota > Metazoa > Chordata > Actinopteri > Cichliformes > Pholidichthyidae > Pholidichthys > Pholidichthys leucotaenia. Next base: position 24,312,387 of record CM035850.1, read on the forward strand.
CAAATTTTATCACCTCATAAATTGATTTTACTAATGTTCCAGTGATTATCATTATTTTTTGTGTCCCTTAAATATTTAGCCCAGTTGTTTATTACCTCCGCCAAGGAGGTTATGTTTTCATCGGCATTGGTTTGTCTGTCTGTCTGTCTGTTTATTTGTTTGTTAGCAAGATAACTCAAAAAGTTATTGACGGATTTTCATGAAATTTTCACAGATTGTCAGAAATGGGGTATCCTACAGATGATTACATTTTGGTGGTGATCCGCATCACCGTCCAGAAGAAAACCCCCATTACGAAAAATGCCATTTTCGTGAATAACTACTGAACCACTAATCCTATCATTGTCAATCCAATTGCTAGTCATATGTTTTCATGGTCAAGGAATCTGAAAACGTACACACAAACACTGTATGGGGGGAACTGTGGTGCTTGGCGGAGGTCTGCGCTCTCCGAGTGCTTTTCTAGTTATAATGTGTAATGTTAAGAAACACAAGTGAATTATTGTTTTTTTTTTATTACATCTTGCATATGTCACCAAGGATTTATTAAATTGAAATGTAATGGTGATGTTATGATTCCTTGTTAATTTGGCAAATCTAATTCCTAGTGAAAAAGGAAAACAAAATTGTGAATGCTTTCCTTTTCCTGTTGAAAAACAAAGAATGAAGAATAGCAGAAAAACCTTTAAATTACACCTAAAGCTTCCACAATTTGAATGTTCTTTTGCTATTCACAGCAAGTATTCGCTAAATACTCTGTGAATCAGTAAATGTTTTACCAATTGACATGGGTAATCACTAGTTTAGGACAGTATCATATGTTAGAAGCCTTAAACCAATACAATACAGTTAGAATTAGTAACTGGAAATGCAGGCCTAATCTCTGTTTTCAGGAATTTCATTCTCATCTTGCTGTGTTCTTTTAGGAGGGAAAAAGTCACAGCATGAACTCTCAGATTCTGCTCTTGCGTTCTCTCCCCCCCCCCCTTTTTTTACATGGACAGGCCTAGGGTCAGAATGTAAATAAGATTGCATACAGTATGTCATTTATTAAAAATTGAGTATAGTATTTAAACAAAGCAACAATATGACATACAATTACCAAGACCTCTGTTTGATAATCAGTAGTCTCTGGCAAATCATATGCACAAAAACATTAATTATCAGTCTCTTTTGAACCTCTATGCTTTGAATCATGTAACATAGGGTATACATAAAGCCTTCAGTGATTAGGCATTATTAAGTGACAGCATGATATTGTAATGTTCAGTTAATTTCATCATTGTCATGCTTGTAGCATTGATTAAGATGCAAGCATTTGTACTTAACTTAGATGTTCAGCCGCCTCTTTGATATCGATGGGGGGGAGAGGTTACATGAGGCCGGTTTTGTTTTGGCAGGGGGAAGGAGAACGTTAGTCTTGTGTCCTTTTTCCCTGTAAAGTGCACTGTTATGCTTCAGTCAAAGAAAAAAAAGGAAAAGTCAGTGATACGTCAAAAAATTGAATAAAAATAGCTCAGTGTTTTTCATTTTCCAAAGAAAAAACTGGAGGGAAAATGAAAATATTGGCTTTAAAAATACGTAAATAGTTCATCACGTATGCAACATTAGAGTGAAAACCCACAAAGTTAGACTGAAAGAAAAAGTAAAATCCCCAAACTTTGCAAAAAATACCCATATATAGATTGTTTTTCTTTCTCTTCCCCTTTACCAAGTTTTTACACACAAATCAGTAGCTACACACGTTTTCTATATTTTTTTCCCAAGCTCTCTCTGTTTCTTTTCCCCCCTCTCTCAAGGACACACATACACAGAGACACAGATAGATAAACACACACACACACACACACACACACACACACACACACACACACACACACACACACACACACACACACACACACACACACACAGATGCAGGGCCCACACAGGAATGCTCTCTTTTCGCGTTATCTCCACAACGTCATACAATAAAGACTTTTAGGTTCATGCCAAAACCCAAAACAGCATGAGAATTACTTCAATTAATCTCCGGATCTGGCAACCTTTTAGCGGCGAAATCTCACACCTGGCAACCCCCACACCGCCACTGCCGTGAAAGCAAAACACCAGTCCACTGTTTCTGCTGAAGGCTACTATTTTCAAATACCTATAAATTTAAACACTCCTCAAAAGGATAACAATTAGCTAACCAACCCTTTTATGCTCCACAAATATCAGGGGAAAAAAATCGCAACCTATTCACCCCGTCTCCGTGGGAACTCAGCCTCTCTGTGTTTCACACCGGAGTAGATTTCATGTAACACTGAAACAAAAACAAATTCAGACTACAGTAACTTTTTATCTAGTGCTTCAACAAACTCACAAAATAAAATATTTCAACGGTCACGTTAACCCCCCCGCTGTGTGCCTAAAGCCCAAAGTAAGACCTCCTCCCCCGGCATGTTGCAATAGCTCACTGTAGCGGGGGAAGCCCCATGGGCAATAATGTAGACCCGATAAGGGCACGAATCTTCCATGGAAAAAAAAAAAAAACCTTTTCCCTTTGGGGTTCACGTAGCCTCCCCACTAATGCTGAAGGCCCAAAAAACTGGACCATAAGCAGAAGCGGTCACAAGAGGCACAAATCTTACCCCGAAAATTCACTTCTCTGGGATCACGTGATTCTTCCAGACAGGAACGAGACCACAAATCTTTCCCTTTTTTCTCTGCATGCAACTTTGGACCTCCACTGCACTTACTTAGACCGTAGAGAGCCGCAGATTTCTAAGAATCACCCCGGGTCTTGCGATGACGGCCACCGTTTGCAGAGGAAGACCTCATTCCTCCCAAGTGATTATTACGAGATCGCTCACCGTGGGTAGAAATAATTTAGCACTCGGGCAGCTAGTTTCACTCCTTTCAGTATACGCAGTGTACTAGCAGTCTGGAAAATCTCACTATCTTTTATCCATAAACAACAACAAATGTACTTACATTCAAGCCGCCTTTAGGATTCTCAGATCCGTCACCCAGTCAGTTCCAGTGCCCCGGTCTGAAATGCCTTCACTGCAGTAACACTGAGCCTTTTTTTTTTCACTCAGCCTAGGAAGGTCTTTTTATCAGCTGTGCACTTGCTGAGATCAAGCAGAGGCACCGGAAAGATGGAGATATGTGGGTCCCTGTTCGGGCGCCAAATGTTAGAATAATTTTGAGCTTAAATTATTCAAAGTCAAATAATCAGGTGGAAAGTTGAATTTATGTACATTTATTACAAAATCACCCCATTGGCCACTATGGGGGAGAGTTTACAAGGCATGACATTTGGACACACCTAGAATCTCTAAAGGATCCATTCTTCTAAGTCTGATATACAGGTAGGAGAAAGGAGAGGGAGGATGAGGATGATGATGAGGATAAGGGAAGGGACAGAACGGGACAGTCCTGATAACTGAGCTTATCCAGGCGGACGTCAGACACTCTGGAGACATGGGTCATGAAGACATGAGAGCCATAAAACTGACAGAATGTCCATCTACCACTGATCTGTACAGGCTGAGAAGTTCCTGTGCATTCCTGTGACCCAAAACAGATTATGTCAAAGAGATTATAATAAATGGCTTAGATAATTCCTTATACATGTACTGATCCTCAGTCTGAACTCTCTGAAACTACTCACAGAAACAGGCCAAGAATATATAAACTTATCCTATATGGAATGCACATATAAACATTAAACATGGCATATGAAAGGTATGATACTTCTCAAATATAATAATACATTATTAATATCAATAATAGTATAGATAATATGGAATTTTTCTATCACAAACATACAATAGGTAGGGAATATCCACAGTCTTACTGGGATGTCAGCAGTTGGCAATATGCTATTTTTTAACAAGGTGGACGGTTTGTATCCACACATTTAATATAAGGTGCAAACATATAAATGTAAATTATGTACAAATTTGGAAGAATAAAGGTGCAAAGATATAATAAAATATGCCAATTTAAATTAAAAATTGAATACATAGAATAAAAATTCAACCAACATCCAGATGAATGTTGGAAATTAAAAGAAAAATGTTGCAAAGTTATGAGTAAAAAGCTGCAAATTTATGAGTAAAAAGCTACCAATTTATAAGAAAAAAGTTGCAAATTTATGAGGAAAAAGCTGCAAATTTATGAGAAAAACATTGCAAATTTATGAGAAAAAAGCTGCAAATATATGAGGAAAAAGCTCCAACTGTATGAGAAAAGGGCTGCAAATTTTTGAGAAACAGGCTGAAGGTTTACGAGAGAAAAATCTCAAATTCATGAAGACTGTTGCAAATTTATGAGGAAAAGTTGCAAATTTTATGAAAAAGTAGCAAATTTATGAGGAAAAGGCTGCAAATTTATGAGAAACAGGTTACAAGTTTACAAGAGAAAAATCTCAAATTTATGAAAAACATTGCAAATTTCTGAGAAAAAAGTTGCAAATTCATGAAAAACGTTGCAAATTTCTGAAAGAAAAGTTGCAAATTTATGAGGAAAAAGTTGCACATTTATGAGAAAAACATTGCAAATTTATGAGAAAAAAGTTGCAATTTTTTGAGAAGCAGGTTGAAAGTTTACAAGAGAAAAATCTCAAATTCATGAAGAATGTTGCAAATTTATGGGAAAAAATTGCAAATTTATGAGAAAAACATTGCAAATTTATGAGAAAAAAGCTGCAAATATATGAGGAAAAAGCTCCAACTGTATGAGAAAAGGGCTGCAAATTTTTGAGAAACAGGCTGAAGGTTTACGAGAGAAAAATCTCAAATTCATGAAGACTGTTGCAAATTTATGAGAAAAAAGTTGCAAATTTATGAGGAAAAGTTGCAAATTTTATGAAAAAGTCACAAATTTATGAGGAAAAGGCTGCAAATTTATGAGAAACAGGTTACAAGTTTACAAGAGAAAAATCTCAAATTTATGAAAAACGTTGCAAATTTCTGAGAAAAAAGTTGCAAATTCATGACAAATGTTGCAAATTTCTGAAAGAAAAGTTGCAAATTTATGAGGAAAAAGTTGCACATTTATGAGAAAAACATTGCAAATTTATGAGAAAAAAGTTGCAATTTTTTGAGAAGCAGGTTGAAAGTTTACAAGAGAAAAATCTCAAATTCATGAAGAATGTTGCAAATTTATGGGAAAAAAATGCAAATTTATGAGAAAAATGTTGCAAATTTTTGAGGAAAAAGTTTCACATTTATGAGAAAAATGCTGCAAATTTATGAAGAAAAAATTGCAAATTTATGAGGAAAAAAGCTGCAAATTTGTGAGAAACAGGTTCCAAGTTTACAAGAGAAAAATCTCAAATTTATGAAAAATGTTGCAAATTTATGAGAAAAAAGTTGCAAATTTTTGAGGAAAAAGTTTCACATTTATGAGAAAAATGTTGCAAATTTATGAGAAAAAAAGTTGCAAATTTATGAGGAAAAAGCTGCAAATTTATTAGGAAGAGTTCCAGATTTATGAGAAAAAAATTGCAAATTTTTGAGAAACAGTTTGCAAGTTTACAAGGGAAAAATCTCAAATTTATGAAAAATGTTACAAATTTATGAGAAAAAGGTTGCAAATTTATAAGGAAAAAGTTGTAAATTTATGCGAAAAATGTTGCAAATTTATGAGAAAAAAGTTGTAAATTGATGAGGAAAAACATTGCAAATTTATGAGAAAAAAGTTGCAAATTTATGAAAAAAGCTGCAAGTTTATGAGAAAAAAGATGCAAATTTATGAGAGAAAAGCTGAAAATTTATGAGAAAAAGTTGCAAATTTTTGAGAAAAAAGATGCAAATATATGAGAAAAGATGAAAATTTACAAAAAAAAGTTTAAAGTTTACATGAAAAAGTTGCAGTTATAAGATTTTTTTTTTTTTATTTATTTATTTTTTTTTTGCATTTCTGCTTATAACTGGTGGTCCAAAGTAATTTTGTCCAGTTCTGTAACATGATGGAGAAAGGTTTATGAGGACACTGGATGTAAGTATAATTTGGTACAGAGCATCTTTGCCCTGTGTTTAATGTTTTTTTTCTGTACATGGTCCCTGACAAATAAACCAGTAAACTATAACTAAGTATTAATACTCACTAGTATTGGTAAGTATTGGTACTCACTAGTTATTAATTGTGTTTGTGAGTTTCCTGCCAGGATACAATCATTTGTGTGCCTGAGAGTGATCCCAAAAATGGCCACTTCGCAGTCATCAGCACACAATGCCAAAGGGAGACGGTGACCTCCAGGCTCACCATGGACACACCTAAGCAAAACAGTGCTGGAATGCAGCTCTCTGCCAGCACATCTATGACATGATGGTGAAAGAATGTGTTTTGGTAGAGCGAGATGAGCTGTAATTAAGCATCATGACGACAATTTGGCAAACGGCATTGTGACTACATGTGGAGACATTCATATTAGCGTACAATGCCGTTGCTGAACAAACATTAGTTGACAGTAATAAGTGACAACAGATTATAATTAGAACTGCGCTCAACAGAGATGCAGACCCATGCCTTTTGCATCCGTAGTTCCACCACACATGATTATTTTTTTTTTTTTAAATTTGAAGTTACTATGGACCAAAATGAGTTTTGACCTTTTATGACCCTGTGACTTTGACATTTGACCTTTCAACCCCAAAAGTATAACAACACATGCTAATCCAGTTTGGTTGACCCTCGCTTCATTCCTTGTTGACTTAGAGCATGGATGACCCTGCTACCTTGACCTTTCGACCCCAAAAACATAGCAACACACATTAAGTCTGAGGTTCACTTGTATACCAAGTTTTGTAATTCTGGATGCTCAAATCAGTTTGCTGGATTATCACTGTTATACTGTATGCACATTTGAACCAAGGATTACATTTATTTAGACACTTAAACAAGCTAAAATGAAAGAATTTGTCATGCGGTGGCCCTCGCGAGCCACCATAAGACGCCACATCGTCACCAGAGAGTTGTGTTAGTGTCTTTATTAGCGGTGAATTCTCAACAGTACAAGCCGCTGGGGCTATGACACATAGTCTACACACACAGGGAGGCGTAAGGCTAACAAGCTCACTCACGGGTCCACAGGGTAAGACAGTCATGCCACAGACGACCAATAAGACGATCAGTACGATGATCAATGACGTTCAGTACAACGAACCATAGACGACACTGCTGCAAGGATGCAGCCGCTGGCGCCAGTTTAAGAAGCCGGCCGCTAACGACCGCAAATGCAGAACAGCTGTTCAGGCCTTGACAGCTGAGCGGAAGCTTCCCCGAGCGCTGTCACAATAAGAGCTCGGAGAACCGGAATAATAACGCCGCTGTCAAAGCCTGACAGGAATGATGTATGGCCCAAGCGCGAATAATAATAGCGCTCGGAGCATAACAGTATCTTAAGGAAGCGCGGTTGGCTAAATGGAAGTTAGCCGATCAGAGATTAGCTAAACTGAAAAAACTAAGGTCTAAATTTTGGTTTCAGTTTATTTTTGGTTAAGCACTGAGCCATATGTTACCACCGCACTGGTATTCCAAACTGTCATGTACGTGCGCCGCAGCACACAGGTGAAAAGGATTGAGCCCAATCGGTGGTGAAGTGAACATGTTTTATTAACAGAAAGACATACATACACAAAATGTCCAGGGAAACAGTTCAGGATAGTGATGTTAGATGACCGGCTACAAACTCTGTTGGCAAGCTCCACGCGCTCCCAGAGCAGAACTGGGCAGCAGAGAAGAGGGCTAGTAATAGGGAGGAAGAAGACTTACATGTGGGTTGGAGCACAACTAGGCTCTGGGAACAACAATGCCAACAAAGCCCAAAAGAGGAGGGGCCAACTGCAAGTGAGCCAGAACATCGGATACTGACTAATGCCACCACACCGACTGCTCACACCGTCACCCATAAATACCCTGACCAGATGAGTGACAAGTGGATGCAGGTGTGGCGGCAGCTGAAGCATGATGTAATAATGAATGGATGTGTGTGTGCAAGTAAGCGTGTGTATGTGTGTCAGGAGGGTGTGTGTGTGCGTGCATGCAAGCTGAATGATGCAGGGAGTGTGAGTGAGAATGAGTGTGTGTATAAGTGCATGTAAGATTTGATTTGATTTTGTACACTTTATTGATCCCCAGAGGGGAAATTGAGGGCATCCACCTGGATGGATGAAGCAGCCATGTACGGCGCTATCCCTTAACCATTCACACACACATTCACACCTAGGGCCACTTTAGAGTCTTCAATTAACCTAACCTGCATGCTTTTGGTCTGTGGGAGGAAACCGGAGAAATCCTGGAGTAAACCCACACAGATACGGGGAGAACATGCAAACTCCACACAGATCACTGTTGGTCAGGGGCTGGGCTCGAACCAGGGATCCCATGGCCAAGGATGAGTTGCTGTGCTGCCGCAGTGCTAACCACTGTACCACCGCACCGCCCAAAGGAAGTGTGCATGGACAAGAGAAGTGTGCACGGACAAAAGAAAATTACAATAGACAGCTTGGTGGATGCCTGGCAAAGAGAGAGAGGGTGTGGCTATAGACTGGCAGGAAGCCCCGGCTCAGGGCTCTAATAACCTGCCAGCTGGGAATAATAAACAACAATCAGGAGACTATAGCCACAAATCATGGAGCGGGGTTGGAGCAACAACCCCGTCCATGACACAAATGGCATATCGATAAATCCAACTTCAGCTTGTTCATCTTGTTGGCAAGGGACCTGACAGTCCGTGCACAGCCTTAGCTGTTTAGCTTAGCCAGGCAGACAGACCATCATCCCCACTTTTATTTACTTTCTCTCAGCTGCCTTCTTACTGGCATTTTCAGACAAAGCAAACAGTCAGGAGCACACATTATACCACCAGGCTTTAACATAAAAAGTAGTGCAACTATAGAAAATAGACCAAAATGTAACGAAGCAGGCTGTTTCTTCCTTGTATCCTTACTTGAAAATCCTTCTTGTGTAGTCTCTAACCTGGTAACCTGCATTGTTAACATTAGCTTACATGTGTCACAGTCCGTGTGCTGACTTTGTCGGCACTTGGATTGTCTGGTTGTTTTCCGTTCTCTCCTCAGGTGCACCACTAGGCCTCCGGGCTTTTATTCTGATAGTGTCTCGGTGGGGCCTCCGGCTGTCGGAGCAGAGCTCCGCTGAACGGTGAGATTCCAATCAGCTGATGACCTTTTATCAGCTGATTAATCTGTCAAAGCCCTATCTAAGGGAGCAGCTCTGTTTGCTCGGGGCTGCGACCTCGTTTATGGATAACGCTGGTCTCCCCAACGTTAGGCTGGAGTCCCTACGTCCCGGCTCCAGTCATCCTCTGACTCCTCTCTGCTTTCTGTAAGTTTATTCCTTAATCAGTGTTTATCGTCAGTGTGTTCTAGCCTTCATTCTTATTTGTGTTTTGCCCCTCGTGGCTCATTATTTTGTACCTTTGCCCTTATCTAATAAATACGCAAACTCACTGGTCGCCTATAGCGTCTTATTAGCAGTCCGTGAGGGCCGCCCATGACAACATGTACCAATGAGAGCCTCCTCCAGAATGCTTTGTAAGGCTGTTCTGAATGTTCTGGATCTGACTCTAATTGTTTTATCAAAATATTCTGAATCTGGTATTTCCAGACATTTTCCCATAAGGAATTTTCATCCTTGTTAATTATTACGTGTAGATAATTGTATAGTTTCACAACACCATAGTCAAAAATCTGTATTTTAACAGTCAGTTGTCATGTTCTTTATAACAGTGTCCAGAACATTGTTCCAGAAGTCCATGTCTTTGTCTAGGTGTACTCTGGAAAAATGACAAAAAATGAAAATTCTTCTTGTGCAGTCTCTGTAGAATGGCACCGAAGGCGTTATTTCACAAATGTTTTTAATTCAGCGATGCAGGAAGAAAGCAGGTGTACATACCAGTAGTCCTGGCTGTGTGTGTGTGCCACGTACGTGACGTGACGACGTGATGACATCATTCTACATCCCCCTTCTTTAGTATAGAACTTTGGTACAAAGAGAACACTATTGACTCTTGGATTGGTATGAGAAAACATGTCACATTCCTGTGAGAGTGAGTATACTGTGACGAATAAACAACTAGTAAAATAACTTTCAATGGCACCACATAACATACCTATCTTGAAAATAAACTAATGCCTGGCTTGCAAATAAAATAAATTCCTGTGACACAACATAACTGATCTAATTTGAAAATGAACTTATGCCTGGCTTGTAAATATGTCTATATTTCAACACGAAACTACAAAAACATCAGCTTCAGTAAATGTCACAATCAGTCTGTATTGTACTTGGGATTAGGCTTCAGGAGTCTACCAAACCTGGAACGGGCCAGGGGGGTCTCGGTGACTTGTGGGAGCGATGGCTCTCCGAGGAGGCCAGGCGTGTGGTCAGTGTGCGCAGCAGGAAGCCTGGGAGGAGCGTGCACAGCGGCCTGCCTGGGGGAAGTGTGCACGGCATCATGCCTGGGAGGAGATGCGGGTAGACTGGGCACAGTCTCACTGCTGGTCTTCTGTGTTGGTGAGTCTGCCGGTGAGGCTGGATCTGGTTCTGGTTCTGTTGGTGGTGGTTCTGTGACTGGCAGCAGGTGTCGCCGGTTCCGGCGGTATTCTTTTCCTCCTGATTCCACCACGTAAGACCGTGGCTCTGCTGCAATTCTTTTGATGATGCCAATTTTGTCATGTCCTTTCTCTGTTTGCAGGCGTACTACTTGGGAGCTTTGGAGCGGGGGAAGTGGCCGGCTGCCACGATTGTAGAATCCTTTTTGTGCTTGCCTCTTCTTTGACAGGTGGGCGTGGATCGACTCTGGATTCTTGGACATTGGCTTAAGCAGGTGCCTGCTGATGGGAATATTTGTGCGTGTCTCTCTGGACATCAGTCTTTGTGCAGGTGAGCCCAGCGTGCCGTCTCGTGGGACATTTCTGATGCTCAGAAGATTGAGGAACAGGTCAGTACCGTCTCTTTTGGATGTTTCCAACAGTCGTTTTGCACTCCGTACGGCTCTCTCTGCCAGCCCGTTTGCTTGATGATACTCAGGGCTGCTGGTGACATGAGTGAAATCCCAGCTTTTCGCAAAGTCTTGGAACATCTGACTAGTGAATTATGTTCCACAGTCTGACAGCAGCTTGTGGGGGACTCCGTGGACTGAGAAGTGACGTTTCAGCTTGTTAATTACACATTGTGATGTGATTTTCTTGACTGGATCCAGTTCATACCATCCTGAATAGGAGTCTACCAGGACCAGGTAGTGCTGGTTGTTCCATTCGAACAGATCTGTTGCCACTGTTGACCACGGGAGCTCTGGGACTGTGTGTGGTTGCATTGGCTCCTTTTGCTGATGTGGTTTAAGGGCATTGCAAGTGCTGCATGACTGTACAAAATTGTCAATGTCTCTCGTCATTGTGGTCCAATAGACTATGTTGCGTGCTCGCCGCTTGGTGGCTTCAGCACCGGGGTGTCCTTTATGGAGCAGCAGGAGATATTCTTTGTGCAGCGTTTGTGGAATTGTTGCTCTTGTACCTTTCATGATTATTCCCTCTTCCACACAGAGCTCATCGCGGAACAGGAAGAATTCTTTCACTGTGTCGGGTACTTTGCTCAACCTATCTGGCCATCCATGCTTGATGATGTTGCTCAGGGCCTGGAGGGCGGTGTCTTTCGCTGTATGTGTGCGGAGTTCTTCCTGACGACTGGATGAGATGTGCTGCACCGTCATTACCTCGAAGTCCTCACGTTCAGTGGCATGTGAGGCTATGGCGTTGCTCGGTGCACGGGACAGCATGTCTGCCAAGTGCAATTCCTTTCCTTTCTTGTAAACTAGCGTGAGGTTGAACTTGTGCAGCTTCAGCATCATGCGTTGTAAACGCGCAGGCGCTGTGTGGAGAGGTTTCTTCAGGATGGAGACCAGGGGCTGATGGTCTGTCTCCACGATCACTGGTTTTCCGTATATGTAGTCATAGAATTTGAAACAGGTGAAAACGACAGCAAGCAGCTCTTTTTCAATTTGTGCATATTTTCTTTCTGTTTCAGTAAGAGTGCGAGAGGCATATGCGACAGGACTGCCATTCTGGAGACATGCACCACCAAGGCCATACTGCGAGGCATCACATGTCAGAGTGACTGGTGTTTGTACGTCATAGTACCGGAGTACTGGAGGTGACGTCACACACTGTTTCAGAGTGTCAAATGCATTTTGTTGTTGTTCAGTCCAAGTCCATGCTGTGTCTTTATGCAGGAGCTGGTGGAGAGGTGCTGCAATGTTGCTGTGGTTTGGAATGAACTTGCCCAGGTAATTTATCGTACCCAGGAAGCGTTGTAGAGCAGCTTTGTCCTGGGGGGCCTGGATGTCAGTGATCGCTTGGATCTTTGCTGGATCGGGTTTCAACCCTTGTTCAGTGAAGACATGGCCCACGTAGCTGACTTCCTTTAGCTGGAATCTGCATTTTTGGGGGTTCAGCCTCAATTTCACGTTCCTTGCCCTGTTGAGCACTTTTTGAAGGTTCTCGTCGTGCTCTTTAAGATTTCTTCCACCGATTATGATGTCATCAACAATTATTGCGCAAGGGAGGCCGGCAAATATTTGCTCCATGGATCTCTGGAAGACCTCAGACGCTGCATTGATACCATATGGCATTCTCAGGTATCGATATCGCCCAAATGGAGTGGCGAAAGTGGTGAGGAATGATGACGTTTGGTCCAGTTTGACCTGCCAAAAGGAGCTCTTGGCATCAAGCACAGAAAACACGGTTGCGCCTGCCATTTGTGCAGCAACTTCCTCGACTGTGCGCATGGGATGATGGGGGCGCATAATTGCTTGATTTAGGTCTCTTGGGTCGATGCACACACGGATCTTGTCAGTGTCCTTTTTGTGTGTCGCTACCATTGAGGATACCCATTCAGTGGGTTCTGAAATGGGTGTGATGACTCCTTGCTGCACCATGTTTTCCAGTTCTGCTTTCACTTTGTCCATCATGGCAACTGGAATGCGGCGAGGGGGCCGGATGACGGGTGTCACATTCTGGTCCAGTTTCATGTGGTAGGTTACTGGGAGTGAACCTAGTTCGCCATTGAAAAGCTCAGCATAGTTATTAAACCACTTTTGAGAGGAGCTCGGTTCGGTCACGTTCACCTGGAAAACCTGGTCTTTCAGAGTCATCAGGTCCATCTTCATGCAGTCCGGGAGCCCTAGCAGTGGTTGCACTTTGCCGTTTACTACATGGAAACGCAGGTTGTAGGATCTTTGGTCACTGGTCTGGCACTTGAACAACACAGTCCCCTCAGTGTTTATCACCGTGCCTCCATAAGCGATGAGCCTGGCCTTGTTGTCTTTGTTTATTTTTTCTGTGTTTCTCACATACCTGAATGCATTCAGGGAGATTACGTTACACTTTGCGCCAGTGTCTACTTTCAGTTTGAGTGTCTTGCCATTGAGTTTTACATTGCAGTGTAGTTCTTCTTTCACATCATCAGTAGACAGTGTGTTTATCTTATTTGCGGCTGGTGACAGCCCGTTGATGTCGAATGATTCAGAGTCCTCGCCGTCACTGTCGGAGTCTGCTTGGGCTATTTGGTTGACAGGTTTGTACTGCTTGTTTCTTGCTGCCGATCTGCAGTAGTTTTTGAAATGGTTGGGCTTTTTGCAGTAATTGCATTGCTTCCCATATGCCAGACAGAGTTCCTTCTTCGCTGGATGTTCATGTCCACAGTTGGTACAGCTTATGTAGTCTGATTTGGGACTGTAATGTTCTTTGTACTGCTTGTGGCGAACTGTTTTTTGCATTCTGCGGTCTTGGCGTATTGCATCCACATTTGTTGAACTACGTGGTGTTGTTGCTAGAGTTTTAGTATGTTGTTCTGTTTGTTCATTGATTTGGCATATTTTGATGGCCTTTAGTAGTGTTAAATCGCTCTCTCTCAGTAGTATCTTCCTCACGCTATCGGAGCTGATACCAACGACCAGCCGGTCACGAATTAAGTCGTCATGCAATGCTCCAAAGTCACACGTTTTAGCCTTGTTTCGGAGTGCGCTTACATAAGCCTCTATGGTCTCACCGGGTTTTTGATTCCTTGTGTTGAATGCATGTCTCTCCATTGTGATGTTTGTCTGTGGACTGCAGAGGTATCTGAACTTTCTTTTTAGGCATTCTGGATCCTCCCGTGACTCTGCCGGACGGATCTCCTCCCCCTCGTTATTCCGTTGAGCTGGTGCATAGGTGAACGTGCGTTCCCTTTCAATAGCCTCGCTACCTGCCAAATTGAGGAGTATGTAGGCTTTGGTTCGGTCGGGCTTGTCGTTGTGGGCAGCCGCGATGAAAATGTCGTATTCTTGTTCGAACACTCGCCAGTTTTCTGCAATTTTGTCGTTGAACACAAGCGGGTCCGGACGGCGGAATCCATCAGCCATGCTAGCGTTAGCTGGGGGAGGCACACGTGTACCACAGAATACGCTTCTAACGTCTGACTAAATAATTAGTTGACTTACTGGGTCTATGTAGAGTTCGGCAGGAAAATTAGTTTCCGCTGCTTTACTTCTGACACCATGTAGAACGGCACCGAAGGCGTTATTTCACAAATGTTTTTAATTCAGCGATGCAGGAAGAAAGCAGGTGTACATACCAGTAGTCCTGGCTGTGTGTGTGTGCCACGTACGTGACGTGACGACGTGATGACATCATTCTACAGTCTCTATCTGAACATCCTGACATCAACTGTGGTAAGAGCTTCCTGTCGGTCCTCTGATGACATTTTAGGGTTGTTGGAGACTGCTTTAATCATCTTGTGGTTTTGTTCTTGATCTGAGCTTGCTAGGGCCCCCTGACCTGGCAATGTTAGCATTAGCCTACATGTAGTACCAAAAACAATGTTGCTGGGTCGGAAATGTTGAAGTATCGTACCAGTGGCTTAAAATTACCGTATCATTATCTTGGTGCTCAGCAATAATGGAATGGAGGAGGGAAATTTGTGGCGGCGCCTTGCATGGCAGCGGCCCTCTGATTCTACACTTGGGGTGTGTGTGATTAACACAGCAGATAGGTAAAACACAATCTCGTTCTACTGTACATGATTGGATGTACAGTTGAATGACAATAAAGGGTGATTTATATTATCACAGATTGTGCATATTACAGCCTATAAAGCAGTTTTACCATCAAATAATCTAACAGGTTGGTTGAAAAAAAGCAGCTCTACCTGTGTGAAGTACAGGATGAGCCCCTGGCCTGCACTGAACAGCCCAGAATATCAATCATAATTAACTATCTTCTATATGGCTTCTATTGAATCATCATGTAGATTAGATTAGATTATTTGTTTATTTGACAGGGACAGTGCAATAAACATAGACAATTAATCAAATGACAATCAATCTGATGTGTTGCACAAAGAGTGTATAGCTATTAGCTAATTTGCAACTCTTGTCCCTGGATGGGCTTTAGAAAGGAGAAACAAGTAAGAAGAAAAAAGGATAAGGAAAAGAAAAAATGAAAACAGAATAAACAATAACCACATACATCAATGCAGAAAAGATTATAAATACATTATAAATACACAATTATAAATATTATAAATATTATAAATACACAATATAAAAACCTGACTCACATTTGCCTATTTCAGGCCTCCCTCCCTTCGTCACTCACTATAAACAAACACATTCATTCCTTCCCTTCATTCACTCTCACCCTGCAGACAATCATTTCATACATGGGTACATTCTTGTTTATTTTTCAGCCAGTTTTTATCCTTTGTAGTGAATGTTTTAAAGTCCGTTATTATTTTAATTTCATTTGGCATTGTGTTCCAGATGTGACTGCCCTTTATAGAGAAAGCTGTTTGTCCAAATGTGGTTCTGCGGTGGAATATTTTACAGTTATTGTTAACAGAACTCCTGGTGGCTCTGTATCAAGGTCTTGCCTCATAAATATTTTGAGAAGTAATCTGTTTACACATTAGGAATAAATATCAATCAGTCCGCCTAAACTTCTCCTAAAATGCCTCTGATAAATGAAGCAGAAACCTGTTTCACAGTTTTATTGAGAACTACAATCCAGTGACATTTTTGCACAAACATTTGCAGCAACAGAAAGCTTTAGTGCTAATGCCAACAACAGGTTTGAACAGCCCAGTAAAACTTGGGTCTGTTTCCCCCCATTCATTTCTTAGCCTGCTGGTAATGTTGCTTATGTTGAGTCTGCCGTGCTTGCATTAGTTCTGTAATGTACGCAAGTGATTTGGTTGAGTGTACTAGTTTTTATTTGTGAAAGGATTGTACTGAATCAGCTGCATCATCGAGAGCATCCTGACCAACTGCATCACTGCGTGGTACGGCAGCACCACTGCCCTAGACCGCAAACGCCTGCCGAGAGTGATGAAGACAGCGGAGATCATCAGGACTCTCCTCTCTACAGAGCATCTACCACCGCAGAGTCCAAAGGATAGCTGATGCCATCCTCTGGGACCCCACCCACCCCCAGCACAGACTGTTCATACTTCTACGCTCAGGCCGGAGGTACAGAAGTGTGAAATGCAGGACAACCAGACTGAAGAACTCCTTCTTTCCCAATGCCATCAAACTCCTGAACATAGCTTTGCATATAGGAACTCACACACCGGCTGCTAAATTTGCACAATGCTCACCTGTACAGTAGATGTAGTCTCACCCATCTGATGTCCATATCATCTCTGCTGCTAATTATCATCTCTGCTGCTACTTATCACGCACAGTCTACTGGTACTACCGTTACAGAAATTAGCACCGGGTGCTAATTTGTAATTTGTAATTATACACTGCTCGTTGCACAATGCTCATTTGTACACTGTACATAAGTCTATGCAATCTCAGGTTCACATCAGGTTGCACGATGCTCATTTGCACACTGTACATAGGTTCATGCCATCTCAGGTTCACATCATCTCTGATATCAATATACCACTATTACTTTAGTCATCCAGTGCATTTTCAATTTCATTCCTCTTGTCTGACTGCTTTAACTGCTTTAACTTCCCAAACTGCCTAGTGTGTGTTATTAGTACTCATTAGTTCTAGTATTTAGTGTCACGCGGGGCTCTAGGGAGCCACGCAATAAGAGCCGAGGGCGAGCCAGTGAGTCGTGATGTTTTATTAAAGGTAAGGGATGAGGGATGAGGAAAGCACAGATACTCGTACAGAGGTTCACTCACAAGTTGCACAGCGCAGGAGCAGGGAGCTCGTACCGGACGTAGGGGTAACAAGGCATACATACTCTCAGCGGGTAACAATCACAAGAATGCTGTAAGGGGAGTAGAGGCTGACACCAGACGAAGGGGCTTCAGCCTAGCAGTGCTTATGTCGCAGCCCCGAGTCATCGAGGCTGCTCCTATTTATTCTCATTGGCAGCGCCCCAGCTGATGAGGATTAATTGGCCCCAGCTGTCCGTAATGCTGCCAGCTGGGAGCCTGCTGAGACGCTGCTCAATGAGAAGCAGGGATGAAGGGAAACATGGGCTGAGTGCTGAGACGGCATCTCATCCCATGGTGACAGAGCCTCCCCCTCAAGGTCGGGCTCCTGAATGACCAGGAACATCCCAGCCCCCCCCCCCCCCCCAACTAGGGTGGGTGGAAGGGAGGCAGGACCGGAGGGGAAGAAGCAAAGGGAAGGACAACACCAATAGACCAATGTAGGGTAACAGGGCAGAGGAAAAAAAAAAAACCCAAATACGGTACTCTACATCGCACCAAAAAAGGAAAAAAAAAAACAAAACAGGGCACAGATGGGGAGAATACAGAACACGGGAACAGATAACAATCCACCAAAAGAATGACAAAAACGGATAAGGCAATTACAGAGTATGGATAACAGAACAAACACTACTCCATAATGCACAGACAAAACTAAGAGCAGAACAAGAGTGAAAAAAAAAAAAAAGAAGACGCTGAGTACAAGTGATAAATAGCAAAAACAATACACAACGCTAAATAGAACAAGAGGTGATCACAGAGCATGGTTGAAAAAGAACCCAAAACACATTACTCCATGAAACAAAAGCGGGCTAAGAACAGCACAAGAATAATGGGAATGACGTGCACCGGTAAGTAAAAAGATAACAGAACACACGGCGCCAAATGCAAGGAAGGACACCTAGGAGAAAAACGGTGATAGGGTAACAGGACAACAATAAGGTAAAAAGCTGAGTATGGTTAAAAAGGGGAAAACCCAGTATACAGCACCAAATATATATACACACAGTCACCCAAAGGAGTGAAGGTGACTGGGACAAACGGACAATTACAGAGTATGGTTGGACGGGAACAAAACACATAACTCTATAACGACAAGGCTAAGAACAAGGCACAGAAAGGAAAATGCTGAGTACGGACAATGGAAAACAGCACACAGCACTATGAATATATACACACACAGTCACCTAAAGGAGTGAAAGTGACTGGGACAAACGGACAATTACAGAGTATGGTTTGACGGGAAACAAAACACATAACTCTATAACGCACAGACAAAGCTAAAAACAAGGCACAAAAAGGAAAATGCTGAGTACGGACAATGGAAAACAGCACACAGCACTATGAATATATATTCACCAACAGGACAAAATATTACACCCGAGTGACCTTAATAATAACAAAAGAAAAGCGACACCCGAGGAATATGGCAGGCAGAGTCCAAAATGGCCGAGGTGGCTCCGGAGGTCTCCCCGCCCATTGTCCAGTTGGCGAACCGGGGAAAGGGAAATGTTCGGACGGCAAACTCCGGACCCAGATCCCAGGAACCCAGTCCACCGGCAGCCGAATCAGGCCACCCAGAAGCAAACACAGATCATCGGGGGGTTGGACCAGATCACCGAACCGAAAGTCTTGCGGGTCGGGTCGTCGACCCGCATCACTCAACCACCAGGACCGTTGAGACGGACGAAGGGTCAAAGCGGGTCCCGGTGGAAGAGGCTCAGGGGAGAGCCGATGACGAGAGCGACGAGCGTCAGGCCGCAGGGAAGCGGCCACCTCCTCACCGGACCTGGACAACACTGGGGCAGCATCCACGTCGGACCCCGATTGGGCCTTAGGCGAACCCACGTCGGACACCGCTGGAGCAGCACCCACGTGGGACCCCGATTGGGTCTCGGGCGAACCCACATTGGACGCCGCTGGAGCAGCACCCACGTCGGACCCCGATTGGGTCTCGGGCGAACCCACGTTGGACACCGCACCAGAACCGACCTCCACCGTTGAACCTGGACCCTCCAGCACCACGAGGAACGGCAACTCCTCGCCGGTGACCCTGAAAGAAGGCTCAGAAGAGAAAACAGAACTGGGATCAGGATCACCGGCAGCGCCAGAACCCGGCGGGACGAGCTCAGACGCAGCGGGCGGCTGCACTCGGCTCATCTCCCCTAAAGACAGGCTAAAGTGCTCAGAGATATAAAGAGAGAAAAGAAAGGAGAGCACTCGCCTGATCTCGGGTTCTGACGCCGTCCAGGACTGCGAAGATCCAGGATCCGTCGTCAGGAGGTCGTTGTCAGGCTCCCATCCAGCCGCGTCGGGCCCCGCAGCCAGCACGATGGTCAGCGCAGCTTGAGGTTCCTCCAGCTCCGGTAACCCCGCCGACGATCCACTCGGCGTGAAGCCAGAAAAACCTCGTCCCGCTGGACCGAACCACTCCTCCGTGGAGACCCGGGGACACTTAGTCGTCGGTGCAGACTCCACGCAGCAGTCAGTCCCCCTCCTCCATCCGCAACGTAGCTGCGGAACCACAGGCCCTCTCCTTATCCCACCACGTTGACCCTGAGCCGGGGATCGCTCAGCGGAGAGAGACACAGAGGAAGCGGGATTAGGAACACAGGTTACAGCAGGTGGGGGGAATTCAGGGAGCTGCGAACCCTGAACTCCTCCTCCAGGAATGTGACAGAGCAAATCATTAAGCAGATGTGAATAAACTATGACTTGCCTGCCTCCTGGAGGTTGGATATTGCCTGCTGTGGTGGATACTGCTTCTTCCTCTCCCCGCCCGGCGATAACGGAGGACCCCCTGGGAAACCGTCTGGGGATTGCTCGCGTAGTCTCCAGCAGAGAGCTCACCAGGCCGAGATTCCAAGCACACACAGCCGTCGAGAAGCGCGTCGAGGAGGAGGGGGAAACAGCCGGGGTGAGCCAGCCCGAATGTCCTGGAGTGACAGCGGGGAAACGAGGCTCAGGGAACGAGGCTGTGAAAACTCCACGCTGACGAGACGAAGAGGTGACAGCTGCGTGGGGGGAACGGTCCTGGCGGCAGCCCAGAACTGGATCCGGAAGGGGGTCGTGCAGAGGAGACTTGGCGATGTGACGACGACTTCTCCCAGGGAACGAAACGAGGGGGGAACCCAGGAATCGCCGCTCCTGATCAGAGACCGAGGCGAGGAGGGCATTGAGCTTGGGACAGCTTCGTTGCTCTGGAGTCCTCTCCACCAATCTCACTGCCGCCGCCACGCGCCTGCAGATGGTGACAGGATGCACAGTGGAGCTCGTGACAGCCGCTCGGCCCCAGACGTAATTGCTGTCAGCTGCGGCTCCCTGGAGGGAATCCCGAGTGACATGGTGCAGGTCGGGGAAAGCCCTCTGGCTGGCGCGAACTCCCGGGCTGGAATGGCAGCAGGAACGGGATCCCGAAGCGGGGGGCAACGTCATCCACTTCGGCTTCCTGCCGGGGTTTCCATCCAACCCGCGGAGCTTCTCTCGCTGTGTACCTGTGGCGTCTATCCTGGCACTGTCCTCGAGATGGAACAAAGAATAAGGGTGACAGTCCAGGAGATCCTCAGCACGGCCCGGATGCCAGCGTCTCGAGTTGGAGGCGTCGTGCAGGGTGAAGAGCGTCCTGTCGACAGCCCCCGAGATGGACCTCAGCTCGTTGCCCTGGCGTCGGGAGTGACTCCTGGGAAACGGCATGCTAGCAGCGCTGACACCCGGACAGAAAGGTACAATTCCACAGCGACTCACGGCCGCCGGCAACTTGTCTGGCTGCGACATACTGTCATGCGGGGCTCTAGGGAGCCACGCAATAAGAGCCGAGGGCGAGCCAGTGAGTCGTGATGTTTTATTAAAGGTGAGGGATGAGGAAAGCACAGATACTCGTACAGAGGTTCACTCACAAGTTGCACAGCGCAGGAGCAGGGAGCTCGTACCGGACATAGGGGTAACAAGGTATACATACTCTCAGCGGGTAACAATCACAAGAATGCTGTAAGGGGAGTAGAGGCTGACACCAGACGAAGGGGCTTCAGCCTAGCAGTGCTTATGTCGCAGCCCCGAGTCATCGAGGCTGCTCCTATTTATTCTCATTGGCAGCGCCCCAGCTGATGAGGATTAATTGGCCCCAGCCGTCCGTAATGCTGCCAGCTGGGAGCCTGCTGAGACACTGCTCAATGAGAAGCAGGGATGAAGGGAAACATGGGCTGAGTGCTGAGACGGCATCTCATCCCATGGTGACATTTAGTATCAAGGTGGGCTTAAGGAGTCCTAACTGCCTAACTGTGTGTTGATGTGTGTGTTATTAGCATCCATTAGTATTAAGATTGAGTTACTGTATTAGTGTGTCATGACCTTATTAGAAATGTTGTTTCTATACCTTTTACCTTGGCATTCGTTCGGAGAGCAAAGTAAGAATTTCATTGCTCAGGAAATGTAGCATTTCTTAACTGTGCACATGATAATAAAGCCTTTGAATCTTGAATCTTGAATCTGAATCACTCACCAGAACTGCAGTGAAAGCCAGGGATCAGAAGCCGAATCACCCGCCTGAGCAGCAATCAAGCCCCACCTGCTAGGTTCAGCCTACTTTCATGGTAGACAGTTGGAGCTCCTGTACAGCACTGAGTGATTTGGTGCACCACTATTTCTCATGGCTCTTTTTAGCTTAACTCAGTATGTTTCAGTCAAATGTGGACCCCATCAGTAGCCTCCATCTTAGGCCGCCTCTCTGCTACCGCTACTGAATCTTCTGTCTCCTTCCACACAGCCCACATGCATGAGACAATGCATAAAAACAAGCGTAGTATGTATGCGCACTTTGTGCAGGATCTGTATCCTGGCTGTGCTTGCTAATTTGTTAACTTTGCCACGTACTGAAGGGGTCAAATTATCGTACATTATGGGATTTTTGAAATGACTGATCATTCAGAGGGCAAAATTATCATGCAAATACGATAATTATCATACGTCTGGCAACACTGACCACAGATAACCTCCTCTAAAGTGCTTTCTAAGGCTGTTCTTAATGTTCTGGATCTAATTGTTCTTCAGAGCCGGCCCAAGGCATAAGCGAACTAAGTGGCTGCTTAGAGCCCTCGTGACTACAGGGCCCCCCCAAGAGCAATTAACTTTTAAAATTATTTTTTTTGCACATGTGCATGATGATTAATATGTTATCAAAGGTATATTACCACACAAAAACACAATATGATGTTAACGACAGAGTACTGCTGGTGTAGTGATTCCACGCTAAGCTCAGCTCAGCGCTTCACTGCTAATGTGTGCATTCAGCCATACAGAGCCACTGAGGAGCAGCAGGTAAACATACCAATGTCACAAAAACGGACATATCCTTCAGGGGTAGAGAAAAGAAAGAAGAAGAAAGAGGAAGGCAAGAAAAATGACAAGCTAAAGGTAAGTTTCCTCAAGTTAGGAAAGTCCCTGAATATCCTTGACATTTTGATTAAATTGGTAGCGTGTAGTAGCCTATAATTAGCAAATTAGCTAGCTAGTTAATAAATAGAGAAGTTTCTCTTAATTGCTAAGTTAAATACATTCAGATCGGTTCAGATCGGATCGGATCGGATCGGAACAGATAGGATCAAGCTAATGTTTTTGTGCTGGTGTAATACTGAGCTTTAACTGTGATTAAGTTGATTCTCGATATTCTGGGTTGCTTTTTGGCATCAAAATGTTTGATAGCAAACATTTAGTGACAACTAATTACAAACATCATGGCTTTTGCTAGCAAACGTGTTTGCTTAAGTTAATATGTTTTTGCATGAATGAAGTAGTTCTAGTTTGAGACATGTTCTTTGCACAAGTTGTTTGCTGCAGCAGAGCGTAGTAATTTCTGTGAGTAAAATGAACATAGTGTTTTCCCATCAACTAGCTGTATGCTCATAAGTTCTATGAAACTTCCCCAGGAGCGCTCTTAAAGTATTTTGGAGGAGGCACTGAATCAGGCCAGTGTCAGTCCACCTCCTCAGGCTCAGCCCAGGTTAATGCATCAGGTGAGGGAAAGCTGTCACCATATACAGTGGTGTGAAAAACTGTTTGCCCCCTTCCCGATTTCTCATTTTTTGTATGTTTGCCACACTTAAATGTCTCAGATTATCAAACAAATTTAAATATTAGACAAAGATAACACAAGTAAACACAAAATGAAGTTTTTAAGTGAAGGTGTTTAAGGGAAAAAAAAATCCAAACCTACATACCACAGACTTTTTCACACCATGTGAAAAAGTGATTGCCCCCTAAACCTAATAAGATAAGATAAGATAAGCCTTTGTTAGTCCCACAATGGGGAAATTCCAGGATTGCAACAGCACAGGGATAGCAACGCTCAGAGCAATCATTTAGAAGATAAGAAAATAAGAGCAGTGAATATACATATGTACACATAAATATATTTATATATTTATTTATATATATATATATATATATATATATATATATATATATACTGTGTATATATACAGTATATATATATATATATATACACAGTGCGGAGCATTGTAGCTAGAGGGAATAAACAGCATAACCGTCTATTTAGTTACCCTACATGGTATGAATATGCACCCATACATATTGTCACCTTCCATAGCAACTGATATTGTCCTAGTTGTATACTGGAGGGGACCATTTGTGTAAGTCTCTTGCGTCTTTTGCATTCAATACTATTAGGTCGTCACGTTTTTTTGCTATCTCTGCGAGCAGCCCTGCTTAGGTTATACAGTCTGACAGCCGTAGGTAGGAAGGACCTGCGAAACATCTCGGTTGCGCACCTAGGATGATGTAGTCTGCTGCTAAATGAGCTCCTCAGTGCGTTCAGTATGTCCTGCATAGGGTGGGACTCGGACTCCAGCAGAGATGACAGTTTAGCCACCATCCTTCTCTCTCCTATCTCTTCCACTGGGTCAAGGCGTTGCCCCAGGACAGAGCTAGCTTTCTTGATCAGTTTGTTCAGTCTCTTCCTATCGGCTGCTGTAATGCCGTTACCTCAGCAGACCACTCCAAAAGTGATGGCTGGTGACACCACCGTGTCGTAGAATGTCTTCAAGAGCACCCCTTATATACCAAAAGACCTGAGCCTCCTCAGTAGGAACAGCCTGCGCTGTCCCTTCTTGTAGAGTGCGTCGGTATTGTGTGACCAGTCTAGTTTATTGTTCAGATGAACACCCAGGTACTTGTAGGATGTCATCATCTCAATGTCTGTTCCCTGGATGTTTACTGGTGCTGTGAGGGGTTGTCCTTGCCTGCGGCAGTCCACCACCAGCTCCTTAGTTTTCCTCGCATTGATCTGGAGGCAGTTCCGATGGCACCAGTCCACGAAGTCCTGGATAAGTCCTCTGTACTCAGCTTCATCTCCGTTGGAGATGAGGCCGACGATCGCAGAGTCATCAGAGAACTTTTGTAGATGGCAGTGTGTTGTGTTGTGTGAGAAGTCTGCAGTATAAAGGGTGAACAGGAAGGGAGCCAAAACCGTTCCCTGGGGGGCCCCCGTGCTACCGATGATCGTGTCGGACACACAATCCCAGGCTCTCACAAACTGTGGCCGGTTAGTGAGGTAGTCCAGGATCCATGATGACAGGTGCTGGTCCACCCCTGCGCACAGCAGCTTGTCCTTCAGGATCATCGGTTGGATGGTGTTGAAAGCACTGGAGAAGTCAAAGAATATGATCCTCACCACGTTCCCGGGCTTCTCCAGGTGGGACAGGGAATGATGAAGGAGGAAGATCACTGCATCCTCCACCCCAATGCCATGCTGGTAGGCGAACTGGAGTGGATCCATCACTTGTCCCACCAGGGGGCGGAGGTGAGCAAGGAGCAGTCTGTCCAGGGTCTTCATCATGTGAGACGTCATGGCCACTGGCTTGTAGCTGTTCGGGTCTCTGGGGTGGGAAGTCTTTGGTACAGGTACCACACAAGATGTTTTCCACAACTGTGGTACCCTCCCCAGCTTCAGGCTCAGGTTGAAGATGTACTCCACAATCCCACACAGCTGGTCTGTGCAGGACTTGAGGAGCTTTGCGCTGATGCTGTCCAGTCCCGAGGCCTTCCTCACCTTGATCTTCCTCAGCTCCATCCTCACCTGGGTCTTAGTGAGGGTCAGGTTGGGGGGCTGTGTGCTGGGAGTGGGGGGGTGTTGGTGGAGTGGGGTGTGGACAGCAGGTCTCGATGACTTTAGAGGCAGCAGTGGTTGTTGTGCAGTCAGGGGGGAGGGCGGTTGGTCAAACCTATTAAAAAACAGGTTCAGATTGTTCGCCCACTCCCTGCCCCCCGTGGCCTGGGAGGAGGTATTCTGGAGCCCAGAGATGGTTTTAAGGTTTCTCCAGACCCCGCCGATGTCGCTCTGTTGCAGCTTGTCCTCCATCTTCTTCCTGAAGCTGTCCTTGCCTTCTCTGATCTTCCTCCTCAGCTCCCTCTGAACGGACTTCAGCATCTCCCTGTTCCCCGACCTGAAGATCCTCTTCTTCTCTCTCAGAAGTATTTTAATCTCAGGATTGATTCAGGGTTTGTTGTTCGAGCAACACCGTATGGTCTTGGTGGGTACGGTGTTGTCCACACAGAAGTTGATGTAGTCCGTGATGGTGTGAGTGAGGCCATCGATGTCCTCACCATGTGGATCGCAGAGCTGCTCCCAGGCAGTGGTTTCAAAACAGTCCTTTAGAGCGTCCATTGCCTCCTCAGACCATAATTTCACCGTGCGCATGACCGAAGGTTGTCTGTGTACTAGGGGTTTGTACACCGGCAGGAGATGAACCAAGTTGTGATCCGATCTCCCGAGTGGGGGGAGTGGTGATGAGGTGTACGCCTCCTTAGTGTTTGCATAGAATAAGTCCAGTGTTTTATTGTCTCTAGTGTGGCATGTGACATACTGGGTGAACGTGGGCAGAATGGGGGACAGTGAAATATGGTTGAAATCACCTGAGATGAGGAGAAGAGCATCTGGGTGTTCTGTCAGCATCCTGCCAGTTACTGAGTGAATGGCATCACGCGCTGTCCCCGCGTTCGCCGTTGGATTTGCATAAATAACAATGCAGATCACGTGTGAGTATTCCCTCGGGAGATAGGTAGGCCGCATGCTAACAGCTAGCAACTCAATGTCTTTGTTGCAGTGTTGTTGTTTAACCGTGATATGTCCCGGTCTGCACCAGCTGTTATTGACATACATTATCACTCCTTCGCCCCTTGCCTTCCCACTGTCTGGTGTCTGGTCTGCCCGTATTGCGTGGAAACCCTCCAGTTCAATGTTAGCATCTGTTGCTAGTTCTGTTAGCCACGTCTTAGTAAACAACATCATGCTAATCTCTCTGAAGACGCTCTGGTAATGAGCCATAGCCGCTAGCTCATCTGTCTTATTGAGGAGCGATCGTACATTCCCCATAATAACTGATGGAAGGATGAGTCTGTACCTTATATTTCTCGCCCGCCGTCTTGCTCCAGCACGACATCCACGTTGTTTCTGTCTTATTTCGCCCTGTATGTCGAAGTCTTGCGCTAGCATCTTGGTCCGGTTAAGTGCTAACAGCTGGTCTCTGCTGTAACGTATCCTGATAAAAACAGTGGCTTCGTCTGCTGGCTCAGGAGACATTTGGGCGATTCGTGCCCGTCCGTGATGGATAAGGTGTCGCCAGATCAGAAAGATTAGCAAGAGAAGCCAGAGAGTAAATAGAAATAGGAAGAAATTGATCCGCTGTTGCAAAAAGGCAGCCTACTTGTGTGGCGCTGGAAGTACATTATATAACCCAACCAGTTATTGGCCCAACCAATAACTGGTTGGGCCACCCTTTGCAGCAACAACTGCAATCAAGTGTTTGCGATAACTGGCAATGAGTCTTTTACAGTGCTGTGGAGGAATTTTGGGCCACTCATCTTTGCAGAATTGTTGTAATTCAGCCATATTGGAGGGTTTTTGAGCATGAACCGCCTTTTTTTTTTCCACAATATTTACCTCCGCCAAGGAGGTTATGTTTTCATCGGCGTTGGTTTGTTTGTTTGTTTGTTTGTTTGTTAGTTAGCAACATAACTCAAAGTTATGGATGGATTTTCATGAAATTTTCACAGATTGTCAGAAAAGGGGTATCCTACAGATGATTAGATTTTGTTAGTGATCCGGATCACCGTCCAGAAGAAAACCGCCATTACGGAAAATGCCATTTTCGTGAATAACTACTGAACCACTAATCCTATCATTGTGAATCCAATTGCTAGTCATATGTTTTCATGGTCAAGGAATCTGAAAACGTACACACAAACACTGTATGGGGGGAACTGTGGCGCTAGGCGGAGGTCTGCGCTCTCCGAGTGCTTTTCTAGTTTTTTATTGAACCTTTTTTTACAAACATGGCACAAACAGTCAAACACTAACACTAAAGTAATTTAAAAATAAAAAAAAAAATACACTAACAAGAAAAAAAAATGTACTAAAAACAACAACAACCATTAACAAAAGCAAAACAACAACAATGCTCCTCTGTTTAGTCTAGGTAATCTATTACATAAGAAAACATAATATACATTCACCAGTTTGGAATTTGCAAGGTTCACACATACCATTCACCTTCTTCTTCAGAAATTATGTTTAATTTCTTTACATAATCAATGAAAGGTCTCCATATATTCTCAAACACACCCTCCTTTAATTTCAGTATATATGTTATTCTTTCTAGTGGAAGGTTTGCTAACATCTGTCTTAACCACTGAGTCACATCTGATCTATGAGTCTTTTTCCACAGTAGTGCAATACATTTTTTGGCATTAAGCAAACCGAGGTCTATGAATGTTCTTTCACTCTTATTAAAGTTATGTTTTTCTGGATACAGACCCAACAAAAACAGTTTAGGGTTCAATGTGAATTGTTTTGAAATTATTTTTTCAATTGTTACCCTCACCTCTTCCCAAAACATTCTGATTTTTCTACATGAACTGCCTTTTTAAGGTCATGCCACAGCATCTCAATTGGATTCAGGTCAGGACTTTGACTAGACTACTCCAAAGTCTTCATTTTGTTTTTCTTAAGCCATTCAGAAGTGGACTTGCTGGTGTGTTTTGGATCATTGTCCTGCAGCAGAACCCAAGTTCACGCTACCACCACCATATTTTACTCTTGGCATGCTGTTCCTTTTCTGAAATGCTGTGTTACTTTTATGCCGGATGTAATGAGACACCATCCATCTTCTTCTGCTTAATCCTTTTCGGGTCGCGGGGGGGGGGGGGGAGGGGCTGGAGCCTATCCCAGCATCTTTGGGCGAGAGGCAGGGTACACCCTGGACAGATTGTCAGTCCATCGCAGGGCCAATACAGAGAGACAGACAACCATTCACCCTCACAATCATACCTAAGGACAATTTAGAATCCCCAGTTTGATGCCAATTAACCTAACTTGCATGTTTTTTGGCATGTGGGAGGGAACCGGAGAAATCCCACAGTAAACCCACACAGACACGGGGAGAACATGCCAACTCCACACAGATCACTGTTGGTCGGGGCTGGGATTGAACTCAGGATCCCCCGGCCAAGGGTGAGTTGCTGTGCTGCCGCAGTGCTAACCATTCCGCCACCGGGACACATACCTTCCAAAAAATTCAACTTTTTTCTCATCAGTCCACAGAGTATTTTTCCAAAAGTCTTGGGGATCATCAAGATGTTTTCTGGCAAAACTGAGACAAACCTTTATGTTTTTTTTGCTCAGCAGTGGTTTTCATCTTGGAACTCTACCATACAGGCCATTTTTGCCCAGTCTCTTTCTTATGGTGGAGTCATAAACACTGACCTTAACTGAGGCAAGTGAGGCCTGCACTTTTTTGGGGGTTGTTGTGGGGTCTTTTGTGACCTCTTGGATGAGTCGTCGCTGCGCTCTTGGGGTAATTTTGGTCAGCCGGCCACTCCTGGGAAGGTTTATAACTGTTCCATGTTTTTGCCATTTGTGGATAATGGCTCTCACTGTGGTTCACTGGAGTCCCAAAGCTTTAGAAATGGCTTTATAACCTTTTCCAGACTGATAGATCTCAATTACTTTGTTTCTATTTGTTCCTGAATTTCGATTGAATGTCTAGTTTTTGAGGCTCTTTTGGTCTACTTCACTTTGTCAGGCAGGTCCTATTTAAGTGTTTTCTTGATTGAGAACAGGTGTGGCAGTAATCAGGCCTGGGTGTGGCTAGAGAAATTGAACTCAGCTTTCCAAAGCTGTGATAAACCTCAGTTAATTTGTGTTTTAACGGGGGGCAATCACTTTTTCACACAGGGCCATGTAGGTTTGGATTTTTTTTACCCTTAATAATAAACACCTTCATTTAAAAACTGCATTTTGTGTTTACTTGTGTTATCTTTGTCTAATTACCTCCGCCAGGCCGCAGGCCAGGAGGTTATGTTTTTGCCGGGGTTTGTCTGTCTGTTTGTCTGTCTGTTGGTTAGCAAGATAAGTCAAAAAGTTTTGGATGGATTTTGGTGAAACTTTCAGGTGTTGTTGGAAATGGTACAAGGAAGAACTAATTAAATTTTGGGGATGATCCAGATCACCGTCTGGATCCAGGAATTTTTTAAAGGATTCTTTAACATTGTGACATAGAGCCATTTTCAACACAGAGGATGCGGAGAATCACCGTGCTGCAGCGAGAGAAGAAATGCAGCGACTCAGGCAAGGGCTTTCCCCAGATGCTATTGAAGCTCGTCCAGCTTAGTTTTTTTTTTTTTAATTGATTTTTTTCTTATTAGCTCCGCCAGGAGGTTATGGTTTTGTTTTTTTTAAAAGAAGATCTGCTCGATATTGCCAGTCATGCCTCGTTCAAAGTCTAAAAGTGTGAAACAGAGAAGGCAACAGAGTGCAGAGTGCATGACAAAGAAAAAAAGGCAGGGAGATAACACAGAGGATGCGGAGAATCACTGTGCTGCAGCGAGAGAAGAAATGCAGCGACTCAGCCAAGGGCTATCCCCACATGCTATTAAAGCTCGTCGATATTTTATTGATTTTTACCTCGGCCAGGAAGTTATGTTTTTGCCGGGGTTTGTCTGTCTGTCTCTTTGTCTGTTTGTCTGTTTGTCTGTTGGTTAGCAAGATAACTCAAAAAGTTTTGGACGGATTTCGATGAAACTTTCAGGCGTTGTTGGAAATGGTACAAGGAAGAACTGATTAAATTTTGGGGATGATCCGGATCACCGTCCACAACAAAACCGCCATTACGGAAAATGCCATTTTCGTGAATAACTACTCAACCACTAATCCTATCATTGTCAATCCAATTGCTAGTCATATGTTTTCATGGTCAAGGAATCTGAAAACGTACACACAAACACTGTATGGGGGGAACTGTGGCGCTTGGCGGAGGTCTGCGCTCTCCGAGTGCTTTTCTAGTATTTAAATTTGTTTGCTGATCTGAAACATTTAAGAGTGACAAACACAAAAAAAAAAGAGAAATCAGGAAGGGGGCAAACACTTTTTCACACCACTGTACATTTAATTTCTAGTCAAATGATCTCATTAAGATTTAATATAAGATATGATCATATGATAAGGGACTTGTTTTTAGACAAATGCATATTATTTCAAAAATTCTCAAGCAATTTTCAATTGTTCCACTGGCTAATTTTTTTCTTATCACAAGCAAAAACACACTGGAGTAAAAGTTTTCCTAATTTTCAAGTGTAATATAACATCTAACATGGCTGACTTTTGTTGTTGTTCTTTTCATCTTAGGTCGATCTCCATCCACTGCAGAGCACCGTCTCTCATCCCCATCCACTGTTACCACTGTCCCCTCCGTGTCTGCTGTAACATCAGCTGATGTACCTGGTAAGTTAACAACAAAACAGCCTTTGTAAATTGCTCAGTGTACAGCAGGGATGGGCAACTTTGGTGATAGTGAGGGCTGTTACGTATGGAAAATACCTGAGTGAAGGATGAGGCAAGAAGAGTTGGCGAACACAGCTTTATTGATGTAACTGGAAGTAACGGTTACACGACAGACACCTGGCGATGGGCACCCGTCAAAGAGACCACAACATGGTTGCCCATCCCTTTATATAGGGCAGTGCGGTGACGTGACGGGAAGTGCACTTTACCACACTGCACTTCACAGTAAAGTGTCGTTTCTCATATACCACATTTCCTCCCCTCCTTAGAAAGTCCAAAACCACACACACAATTGAACCCTCCCCCTCCAAATTTAGGACCCGAATCACGCACTAAAACCTGCTTCATGCTGCACCTCTGCTGTCCGCGTACATGTAGCCAGAAACCTTGTGTGACAAAATTTACGTCATCATCTCCACTCCGCTAGTGTCCGAAGTGCTTGACCGCGGACGACCGCGTGCTGCCCAAATTTTGTGACCACGCCGCCTGCCCACAACCTGAATGCGTTGAAAAGCGCATGTGCAAGACTGAACGTCCCATTCACAAGGTGGCGATATTGACACAGCATACATCAGTAGATGAAGAAGACAATGAGGAGGCGGAAAACGAGAATAAAAACATACATGAATCATACATACATATTTTCTTTCACAGCAGCAGCAGCAACTTCGTGGAAAAGCAGTGAAAACCGGGAAGTCAAACAGCAGAAATGGACTCTATATTTGAAGAGAAACTTTGTGAAGAAGGCTGCTGTTTCTCCGCTGGTGAAAATCCTGGCGCGTTAGCGCCTTGGCACTACCTATCGGGCAGGAGTGAAACTACAAATGATGGTTGTGCGCATGCGTCAACCGCTTGGCCTGGGTAGATGAAAAAAGTGAGCATGAACAGCGCCACGTGTGTGCCAGCTCGTCCAAAGCGTGCGCGGACCAAAGTGGACTAGAGGGGAAATGGAGCATGAAGCAGGCTTTAGATAATGAAAACTAATGTACTAAATTGGCCTAACACACTCACTCAAAACAACCTAAAATAGGGCTGGCAGGTGGACTGCTGCACAGCCCGCACGTCATGGTGGATTATTCTGCCACCAATAGCTAAAAGAAAAAGTCCTTTATTAATCAAAAATAACCCCATATCATAACATGCATGCACAAAACACATAACTATAAACATCTTTATCTTACAGCACAGTCACTTGCGTGGGAGAGGTAGAACCAGAATGGGGGCCCAGGGCAGCTCCTCAGCAAGCGCGCCCCCGGAAGCAGCAAACTCCATGGGACGATGGCTGATCTTCTGGACGGCGGAGCCCAACTCTTTCACCACCAACACCGACTCCCGTCCAGCCTTGTCACCCGGAGCCTCTTCCCGGACATGCCGAAGCTGGTTGACGTGCCTCAATGAGCTGTTGGACAACCGGAAGTATGTTGCGCCCAACTTCGCCACTATGCGCAGACGTCCTCGGTGTTTTGCTGGCTGTCATTTGGCTCATCTTCGCCGTGGACGTTCTTCACCCCGCACCAAAACCAAGTCCAAAACCCTCAGCAGGGCCCAGATCAGCCTGATGTGGTCCTGCTGGGCATGCGGTAACTCCATGCTTGTCGGTCTGGCCCCGTCCTCTTCTAAAGCCATTGTAGCAGTCACCTTCGTGGCTGCAGGCCCTCCATCCCCCTGCGACCAAGCTCTGGAGGCATCTGGGGCTAGCACAATGGTGTCACTCGCCGACACAGGCACTTCACCACCACGCTCTGTACCCCCCTCTACCATGTCCCAAGCGCTGGCACTGAGACCCTCCTGCGCCGAACCTGAGTGAAACTGGTCCTGCTTGACTGCCGTGGTGTCCGTTAGCTCTTCATCCCACACAACATTCTCTTTGACCACCGGAACGGGAGGTTCCAGTGGCCACAACCCGACCATTTGTACCCGGCATTGTCTTTAATGGCAAAACCCAGTCCGTAAAACAAATCACAGCTTATGATGTTATCACCTCACTCCATCACGTGGAACGTGAAGCCAACCATCTTCACAGACTTGTACCGGGCAGCTAACTCCAAAGTCTCAACTGTGCATTGCCACCTCCATAACCATACAACGGTGCCGGGTTACCGTTAATCCTGTAGTGGGGAAGAACTTCCTCACCATGGCCCAATTCAGCAACAACCCCTCCGCCTCCATGTCGAGCAACAGCGGCACCGCCACGCTGTCCAACTCCACTGTGCAGTACGTGTACCCGTTTGTGCTGGGGGACACTGAATGGATGGTTGTCGGGGGTGGGCGGAGTGATTTCTTCCGTGGGCTCTCCGGTTCAGATATATGGCACACTCTAGCATAATGGTTCAAGCGTCCACATCTACTACAACATTCTCCCCTAGCTGGGCAGTCCTTCATGTTATTTCGGTGTGTTGCAGACCCACATCCCTTGCACAGGAGTTTTGCCGGGGCAGACCTTTGGCTGGCAGCATTGGTTTTTGTAATGTCGTCATCCAAGCTATCCTCACTTTCTGAGTCTGCAACATTTGCCGCGGTGAGTGGCTCTGGCAGCCGCTGTGACTGGTGCCAGGTTAGCTCCAAAGCTAGCTTGTCTGCAGCCTCCAGCTGGAGAGCTAGTTTGACAGCTCTGGCTAATGTTAAGCCATTAGGCGCCGTGAGTAGTCTAGCCGGCAATGTGGCGCTGCACGTGTGCTCCCCAAGCTGGTCACGCACCATTTCATCTTCCAATGGCCCAAAGCGACACTTACTGGCTAGCTGCCTCAAGTCGGCGACAAATTGGTAGATAGGCTCACCTACCCGCTGATGTTGCTGCCAAAAATGAATCCTCCAGACAGTCACGCTATCCGGGGCGTGGAAATGGTTGGCTAGTAGCTCCACGACGTCTTCAAAGGAATCCGAAGTTCCGAGTGTTCACGGGACTCGCTGGACCTCAATACCCAGGTTACGGACGAGAAGCGCACATGCCCTTAGCTTGTTAAGCCTACCGAGGTCCAGCATGGTGATGAAGGTTTGGAACGCCTCGAACCACCTGGGCCAAGGCACCGGCAGTTCGCCTGGAAGCTCGAGAAAGAGACGAAGTGGTGTGATACACACCTCCATGAGTTAATCCTCGATCGCCAAATGTTATGTATGGAAATACCTGGGTGAAGGATGAGGCAAGATGAGTTGGCGAACACAGCTTTATTGATGTAACTGGAAGTAGCGGTTACACGGCAGGCACCTGGCGATGGGCACCCGTTAAAGAGGCCACGACATGGTTGCCCATCCCTTATATAGGGCAGTGCGGTGATGTGACGGGAAGTGCACATCACCACACTGCACTTCATAATGAAGTGCCGTTTCCCATATACCACAAGGTCCACAAATTTTTTTCCTCACTTCCCGGGGGCCAGATTTGCATGCAAACCTTAGGGGGTTATTTTCTTCAAAGTTAAAAATTTCACAATTAAAACCTCCGCCAAGCGCCACAGTTCCCCCCATACAGTGTTTTACATCATAAATATTAATCCTACATTTATTGTGTGTACGTTTTCAGATTCCTTGACCATGAAAACATATGAGTAGCAATTGGATTCACATGGATAGGATTAGTGGTTCAGTAGTTATTCAGGAAAATCGCATTTCGCATAATGGCGGTTTTCTTCTGGATGTAGCTCCATAGCTTTTAAAGATACAACAAATCCGCTGACACACTACAGATTCCACAGTGTCTTGGCTACATAATGGTGTTTGTTGAGTGATTTTAGCTTCATTTGTTGTCTTCCTATGAGGAAAATTGCAAAGGTCCCCTATTTTTGTTGATATTGTGGATCATAGTATCCGGAATTATTGCATTATCCGGATCAGTCTTCGATATATTATAGAACCTGTGGGAATGTTGTCCTGTATTTTTTTTGTTTTGCAAGTGTTCTGACGATTTTTGGCAGACTTACATGCACAAATATTGAAAATGGCCCTATCTCGCAATATTAAAGAATCCTTTAAAAAATTCCTGGATCCAGACGGTGATCCGGATCACCACCAAAATGTAATCATCTGCAGGATACCCCATTTCTGACAATCTGTGAAAATTTCATGAACGTCTGTCCATAACTTTTTGAGTTATCTTGCTAACAAACAAACAAACAGACAGACAAACCAGCGCCGATGAAAACATAACCTCCTTGGCAGAGGTAATGAAAGCTACTCAGTGTTTTGTCATATTAGAATTAAAATTACTGATAAAATTTTATCATGATCTAATTTTTAAAACTCTCTCCATCAAAATGATGAGCAAAGAGAAATTCTGGACGGCAATTAACAACTAGAAAAGCACTCGGAGAGCGCAGACCTCCGCCAAGCGCCACAGTTCCCCCCATACAGTGTTTGTGTGTACATTTTCAGATTCCTTGACCATGAAAACATATGACTAGCAATTGGATTGACAATGATAGGATTAGTGGTTCAGTAGTTATTCACGAAAATCACATTTTCCATAATGGTGGTTTTCTTCTGGACGGTGATCCGGATCACCACCAAAATCTAATCATCTGTAGGATACCCCATTTCTGACAATCTGTGAAAATTTCATGAAAATCCGTCCATAACTTTTTGAGTTATCTTGCTAACAAACAAACAAACAGACAGACAAACAAACAGGCAGACAGACAAACCAACGCCGATGAAAACATAACCTCCTTGGCGGAGGTAAAAAACCAAGAAGAAAAGGAAATGTGATGTTGAAGAAAAATGTTTTTAAAATATTAGAAGAAAATGATCAAAGTAAAAAAATATTTTTTATAATAAATATGCTACAGTTCTGATCAGGATGCCACCTGGACGCCTCCTACTTGAGGTGTGTCGGGCACATCCCACTGGGAGGAGACCCTGAGGCAGACCCAGGACTCGCTGGAGAGATTACATCTCCCAGCTGGTCTGGGAACGCCTTGGTATCCTCTCTGAAGAGCTGGAGCAGGTGGCTGGGGAGAGGGAAGTCTGGTCTTCTCTGCTTGACCTGCTGCCTTCGCGACCTGGACCTCTGGAAAAGCGGTAGAAGATGGATGGATGCTGCATTTCTGGTTTAAATTAGCCATTGTTTTGCAAATCTATATTTTGGTATTAGATGTTCAAGTGTCTACTGATAAATTTGTATCATTTTACTTAAAAATTTATAGCTTTTTAGTTGCACTGGGATTTTTTTCTAAATTAGTGAGTTTTTCTGTCGTAAATTTGCTGTTTCTTACACAAATTTGCCTTTCAGTTTGAAACTTGTAAATTCTCCTCAGTGAGGAGCTGTATCATTTATTGTTTAAAAGCAGCCTACTTTGTACACTTACTGCTGTTCACAGCCCATTAATGCGGTCTCAGCATGCAACACATACATACCTTAAAAGACGTATGCCGGGGCACACTTCTCCCTCTATCTGTGGCTCCCTCATTCTCTCTCCAGCACTCCCATGTGGCACCGAGATTTCGATTAGTGCTTCCTCTGCTGGCAGACTCTATAACTGCATTTATGAATGCAGTTCCAAATACTTTAACCCAGGGGTTCCCAACCTTTTTTGGGTCGTGACCCCATTTTGACATCACAAATATCTCGCGACCCCAGAGACATTTTTTTTGCTATAATTATTTTTTGATCATGTTTGTTATACTGTCTTACAAATACAGAGTAGCCAGATTAGTGCACAAAGTGTCATTTTATTTTCTCTGATCAGGATGTACAGTTAGTGCAACTTGTATTTAAAAGGCTTAAAATTAATACTGAGCAAACAATTTCTCAAACAATAAATTGTGGGGAAAAAAAGCTGCAGCATCTTAAACTGGCCACAGTGAACATTTGAAAAGATGGACAGTGTGGGGAGACTTGAATAACGAAACCGAATTGTCTTTCATTCCAGTTTATTCAAGTAATCATTCCACTGTCTGCTCTCATTCCTGAGCAGCGAACAAAGAGAGTGAACACACCAAAGTTCTCTCATTTAAACATTCTGACATCAAACCATTTCCCTCGCGGGGGAAATCACACATCTCTCTCAAAATCTCTTTATTCACATTCATTAGCCTTTTATTTACATAACTCCCCCTTCTCTCTTCCCGAGCCTCAGTGGTCAGGAAGTCTTCTGTCCCCTGTCCTCCGCAGGGGGTCCAGGCTCTGTGGCTCCGCACCGCAGGGGGCTGGCTCTCCTTCATCGTGGTTAAATCACATATGCAGTGTCCAACATATACATGTCTCACAACACAGCCATATAACCCCCCCCAAACGATGAAGAACAGACTAATTCCTAAAATTAAATAGCACCTTACTCACTACTGAATAATCAACACCAACATTCAGTCTGTGCGCCGCTTGGGCTTCAGCCGTCTGCCGAATCTGCTGTGCGTTGGCCCCGCCTTGCCTGCGGTGCGTTTCTGCTTCGGGTCTGTTGACTGAGGGAGAGAGTGATTAATTGCCCCCTGCGGGGGCCTGCCTCGTCGAGGCGCCACTGCGACCGGTACAGACACGTCCTTCATGACAAAAGCAGGTTTTAGTCTGTCAATACTGACTGTCTCTTTTCTGTCTCCAAAATCTAGCACAAATTGCTTATCACCTGCCTCCAGCACTCGAAATGGCCCTTCGTAAGGTGGTTTGAGCGTTGCTTTTAGGGCTTCGCGCCTGACAAAAACGAAATCGGCATTTTTCAAAGCCTTGGGGACGAAAACTCGTGGAAAAGCGTGATGAACCGGACCCGGGAGCGTGTCTGCCCCCGTGCCGACTAACGGTCCCAGAGCCGAGAGAGCTGGGGGCTCTGGGTGCTCTGGTAAAAACTCGCCCGGCAGCCTCAGAGTTTGTGCGAATACCAGCTCCGCTGGGGAGGCGTCTAAGTCCTCTTTAGGCGCAGAACGCAACCCTAATAAAACCCATGGAAGTTTATTCACCCAATCTGCATCCGTGAGCGACGCTCTGAGTGCTGCCTTCAAAGACCTATGAAAACGCTCGCATAAACCATTGGCCTGAGGGTGGTAAGCCGTAGTGCGGTGAATTTTGGCTCCTAAGCCGTTGGCCATCGCTGACCACAGCTCAGAGATGAATTGCGGTCCTCTATCGGACGTAATGTCCGACGGAACCCCGAAGCGCGCCACCCAAGCCGTTAAAAAAACGCGAGCCACCTCCGCGGCCATGGTCGTCGCAAGTGGGACCACTTCCGGCCAACGTGTGGTGCGGTCCACCATTGTCAAAAGATACGTGAACCCCTGTGATGCCGGTCGGGGGCCCACAAGGTCGACGTGCACATGGTCGAACCTTCTGGCTGGAATGCGGAACGGTTCTAACGGGGCTCTTGTGTGCCTGTGAATTTTGGCCCGTTGACAGGAAATGCAGGTTTTTGCCCATTCCTTCACGTGCTTGCGCAGGCACGGCCAAACAAACTTTTCCGCCACTAGTTTCACCGACGTGCGCACCCCCGGGTGCGCCAGTGAGTGGACCGAGTCAAAAACACGGCGGCGCCACGTGGCCGGAACCACCGGACGCGGGCGCCCCGTCGACATGTCGCAGATCAGGGGGGGCATACCGGTTTGTAAACACTTGCTCTCCAGCCTCAACCCTGTTGGTCCAGACTGGAGCGCGCACACGTCTGCGTCCGCCCCCTGGTCCGCTGCCATGGCTGCGTAATCTATACCCACGTGCACCGGGGCTGCGCGCGCCACCGTGCCGTTCTCCTGCGGCGCGGTCACGGTGGCCCGTTCTGCCTCTGCGCGTGTTGGGGTCGTGAACGCGCGTGACAGACAATCCGCTACTACATTGAATTTGCCCGCGACGTGCCTAATGTCAGTGGTAAATTCCGAGATTGCGGCCAGCTGCCTCTGCTGCCTGCCGGACCACGGGTCTGAAATTTGGGCCATGGCGTATGTGAGCGGCTCGTGGTCCACATAAGCGGTGAAGCACCGTCCTTCCAGCCAGAACTGGAAATGACGAATAGCCAAATGCAGCGCCAACAGTTCTCTGTCAAACGCGCTGTATTTTCGTTCAGCCGCGCTTAAAGATTTGCTAAAGAAAGCCAAAGGCTGCCAAACTCCGGCTACCTGTTGCTCAATAACGGCCCCTATGGCTAAATCTGAAGCGTCTGTCGTCAGCGCGATACGTGCTGCAGGGTCTGGGTGGGCCAGGAGCGCAGCGTCAGCCAAGGCTTTTTTAACCTCTGTGAACGCGCGCTCCCGCTCCGGGGACCATTCGACCGCCTGGGTCGGTTTTTGTTTTTTGAGCGCGGCATATAACGGTTGCATGATTTGAGCTGCGTGGGGCAGGAATCGGTTATAAAAATTCACCATCCCCAAGAATTCCTGTAGTGATTTGACCGTTTGTGGACGGGGAAAATCCGCTACCGTGCGTACTTTCTCTGGTAACGGAACCGCTCCCTCCGGGGAGACGCGGTGACCCAAAAAAATCGATCCGCTCGACGCCGAACTGGCACTTGGCTGGGTTAACTATTAAGCCGTGCTCTCCCAGCCTCCTAAAAACTGCTGTGAGGTGCGTTTCGTGTTCGTCCTCTGAAGTACTCGCGACCAAAATGTCGTCGAGGTACACAAACACGAAAGGGAGATCGCGTAACACAGCATCCATCATCCGCTGAAATGTTTGCGCCGCCCCTTTGAGACCAAACGGCATGCGTAAAAATTCGAAAAGTCCGAACGGGGTTATTACCGCTGTTTTAGGAATGTCCTCCGGTTGGACCGAGACTTGGTGATAGCCGCGAACTAGATCAATCTTTGAAAAAATGCGCGCCCCCGCCAGGTGCACCGAAAAATCCTGAATGTGCGGGATGGGATAACGATCGTGCGCCGTAGCGTTGTTTAGCCTGCGGTAATCCCCGCACGGTCTCCAGGAGCCATCGGCTTTCGGTACCATGTGCAGCGGCGAAGCCCACGGGCTCTTCGACCTACGAACGATGCCCAGCCTCTCCAGGCTGGCGAACTCCTCGCGCGCAATGGCGAGCTTAACTGCATCCAAGCGCCGAGCTTTTGCAAACACGGGAGGACCAGAAGTGGGGATAAAGTGTTTCACCCCGTGCTTCGCGACCATCGCTGAAAAAGTGGGCACAGTGAGCGCTGGAAATTGGGTGAGGAGTGTGTGAAACTTACCACCTGCTGTAGCGATGTGGGTCTGTACTGGTGGCGGGGACACTCGAGCTGAACAGGGGAGAGAGTAAAAAGAGAGTGCATTTACCAGCCGTCTATTAGCAAGATCAACTAACAGATTGTGTGAACACAAAAAATCCGCGCCCAACATGTTGAAACTCACCGCCGCTATCACAAAAGTCCATTCATATGTGCGGCCATGTAAGCATAAAGGCAAGGTCCTTCTCCCGTAGGTGTTGATGTTCGAGCCATTTGCCGCTGTAGCTCCGCTACCGTGGGGTCCAGCCACCCGGTCCGCGTATGTTGGGGTGATGAAGCTCACTTGTGCTCCGGTGTCGATGAGGAACTCTCGTCCGGAGTGCGCATCCGTGATGTAGAGCAGCTTGTTGCGTTCTCCGAGGGTCGAAGCTGCTAGCGACCCCCGGTCTTGCCGTTTCCCGAACTCCTGAAGATGCAGGGCGGCACACACCTGCGTGCCTTCTCTACGAACCTCCGATGGTAAAAGCAGAGATCTTCT
Source organism: Pholidichthys leucotaenia (assembly GCA_020510985.1). Taxonomy (NCBI): domain Eukaryota; kingdom Metazoa; phylum Chordata; class Actinopteri; order Cichliformes; family Pholidichthyidae; genus Pholidichthys; species Pholidichthys leucotaenia. The sequence goes on from CM035850.1 coordinate 24,353,054, forward strand.
CCTCCGCTGTGTCGTGCCCGCGCCTCTGCCGCCGGGCTATTGGCTCCCCCTCGTCGCGGCCGTGTTGCCGCCGTCGTCGGCCAGTCTGGTTCTGCCGCCTCTGGCTCCCCGCTGTCTCGGGTCGCTGCTGTGGTTGCTTGCCCGCCGCAGGCGTCCAGGATCCCATCTGCCTCCTGGGCCAGCTCCCGGAACTCCTCCAGGGTGTGACACTTTTTGCCGGCCAGCGTGCTTCTCGCATGCGCCGGGAGGTTGGAGAGGAAGATGAACTGAAAAATGAAATCATCGTTGTCCAACCCTCTCAGCTGTATCATCTCCTCCATCAGGGCGCTCGGCCTGTGTCCACCTTGGTCTAGCAAAGACAGGATCCTCCTCGCCCTCACTTCAGCCGAGGGGGTGAAAAACTTGATGAGGGTGGATTTCAGCTTGCCGTACCTGTCGGTCGTGGGTGGCTGCTCCACCAAGCTTTGCACGCACCGAGCTGTGCTGTTGTCCAGTTTAGCGATGACATGGTGGAACTTAGTGTCATCCACCGTTACTCCTGCGAGCGCGAACTGCGACTCTGCTTGCAGAAACCACGACCGTGGGTTATCCTGCCAGAAATCAGGCAGCTTAACGGCCACTGCGCTCGCCAGCTCTGAGTGCTGTGAGTCCGGGACCCTGAGAATTTCTTCGTTCATTCTCAACGTCGTCAGTCACCAATGTGGGGAGACTTGAATAACGAAACCGAATTGTCTTTCATTCCAGTTTATTCAAGTAATCATTCCACTGTCTGCTCTCATTCCTGAGCAGCGAACAAAGAGAGTGAACACACCAAAGTTCTCTCATTTAAACATTCTGACATCAAACCATTTCCCTCGCGGGGGAAATCACACATCTCTCTCAAAATCTCTTTATTCACATTCATTAGCCTTTTATTTACATAACTCCCCCTTCTCTCTTCCCGAGCCTCAGTGGTCAGGAAGTCTTCTGTCCCCTGTCCTCCGCAGGGGGTCCAGGCTCTGTGGCTCCGCACCGCAGGGGGCTGGCTCTCCTTCATCGTGGTTAAATCACATATGCAGTGTCCAACATATACATGTCTCACAACACAGCCATAGACAGTATCATAGTGCTTCAGTTTCAGCTTCAGTCATGTCTTTTATATATTATTATCCTCTCAACTCACCACATTTAATGGGATGGCTGAGCCTGCACACCTCGCTGCAGCTTTGCAAAGTTGGGTGCTGTAGTAGACACAGCGCATCTCATCTCTGACGTAACATCCAGTCGGGAACGGTACTTTGACTTCATACACACAAGGGCACTGAATCCAGCTTCACACAAATATGTGCTTCCAAAAGGAACCAACATTTTTAAAGCACACAGTGAGATCTCTGGGTACTCATCTCTTGCTCCAAACCAGAATTCGTCCACGGCCACTCGCGAATGTATTCCCTGATGCGTTTTGTCACATGACAGTTCAATCAGCTGTTCAAAAGCGGTGGCAGGCAGGTCCACTGCGCCTGCATCATGACACTCGTAAATCCATATTTCAGGTAGCTTTTGTCATATTTTCTCTGTCTTTTTCCTCCTGGAACTGTCTTCACAGGGGCAGGCGGACGAAGAAATCTCTCCATTTTTCCCTACTGACTAGGTTGTGTTTACACAGTTAGCGGGAACTCAAATAGGGGTCACGTGATCGCCGCTGTCAATCAAGATGTGCCAGCTCCAATATTTTTATATATTACATTTTATTTGAACTGATTTATATTGAAAGTGAAAGAATACAGTTCTTTAAGAGTGTGTGTGGAGATTTAATCAAAATTTTTAAAAGAATAATAATTAGTTGAAAAAAAATTTTATCAGTAATTTTTTTTATCAATTATTAGACATTTCAGGCGACCCCATTTGAATTCCACGCGACCCCACGTGGGGTCGCGACCCCAAGGTTGAAAACCCCTGCTTTAACCCCTTTGAGTGTGAGAATTTGCGTGCCCCTAGTGGCAGAGCGTGGCACTGCGCCTGCCTTCTGACTGTCAAAAGTAAGTGGGAAATTTCTGTTTGTTTTTTTTTTTTAATGTACTGATTTCTTTTTCATATACTTTGAAGATAAGATGATGAGGTACCTCTGTACAAAAAACGGTGTCAAAAGACTGAACCATTTTTTGTGTAAATACGTCCAATGTCCAGTTTTGACTGAGTTATGGAATTTAAAGAGGTGCCGTGACATTATGCAAATTAGATGCATAAATTTATTCCTATCTGAAACTTTGGATCATATTTTACATCTTTCTAATTGACAGTAAGCCATTATCGTTTACCACTTTCAAGTTATAGCCTTGGAAATCTGTTTTATTGACAAAAAATATTTACCACTCTTGACCACTAGGGGTTATGTCGCAGTTCGCCAACATACACACTCAGATTAAAAATAAATAATTGATTTATGGAAATGGACTGGACCCGCGAGTTGCCCATCCCTGGTGTACACTGAGCAGTTGTAGTTGAATTTGTAGTAGTTGAATTTACTGCCATTTCAAATTAAAAACCACTGATGGGTAAAAACATGCCAGGCTAACAATAAGATTATGTAAAAATAACACTGCGGCAACTGCGTTGCGGGAGTTGCTGATTTTACCAAATACTGAAAGATTTTTCTACAAGTTTGCAAATCTGTTGTCTGCTTCCATGACCTTCATCACTGTGGATTACAATCTAACAACAACAACAATTTAGATGGATGGACGGACGGACGGACGGACTTTATTGATCCCAAACTGGTAAATTGCAGTGTAACAGCAGCATGGCAGTCGACAACCAAATGACAGAAACACACTCGGCATAACAGACAACAGGATTACCCATGGAACCTACAACTACTAAAAAACCTTTTCTACATCATAGATGAATAGGTAGTGACCCGTATAGAAACATGAATCATACCTGCTGTACAATGCAGGACTATCAGGAGCAGAGTGAGATGTGAGGTACCAATTAGACTGTAAGGTGCAGTATGGCAGCATTGTTAGGACCAGAATACAATATCAGAGTGAGTGAATGTACAGTGAAATGGCATGTGGCAGGAAAGATTTCCTGTACCTGACCGTTCGACAGTGAAGCTGTAGCAGTCTGCTGGAGAAAGTGCTCCGCTGTCTACCCAGTGTGTGGTGGAGGGGGTGATCCGGATTGTTCATGATGGATTGCAGTTTATTTAGTGCCCTCCTCTCCACCACAATCTCAGAGGTCTCCAGCCTGAGACCAATTACAGAGCTAGCCCTCCCGATACTCTTGTCAAGTCTGTTGGTGTCGCTGGCTCTGATACTGCTACCCCAACAGACAGCAGCAAAGAAGATGGCGCTGGCGACAATGGTCTGGTAGAAAAGCTCCAACATCCTGTTGTACACGTTAAAGAATCTCAGCTTCCTCAGGAAGTAGAGTCTGCTTATCCCCTTCTTGTGCGCAGCATCGGTGTTGGATCTCCAGTCCAGCACATTGCTGATCATGACCCCCAGATATTTGTAGTCCTCAACCACCTCTGCATCCTCCCCCCTAATATGCAGTGGCTGAGAAGGCATCCTCTTCTTCCCGAAGTCAATCACCATCTCTCTGATCTTGCTGACATTCAGTCTCAGGTGATTCTGCTCTGTCCACTCCATAAATCTGTCTACGAGTGCCTTGTACTCCCCCTCCTCTGTCAGAAAATTTCTGCTGGATGTCTTCCACAGCATCGGTACTCTCTCCAGACTCAGACTCAGGTTGTACAGGTGTTTCAGTACCGAAGTTAGCTGGTTGGCACAGGTCCTCAGGATCCTGGTGGAGATGTCATCAGGGCCCGCAGCCTTCCTCTGACAGAGTCTCTCCAGCTGTTTCTTAACCTGGTCTGTAGTCACAGTGATGTGAGGGGGGGGGGGGGGGGCTGGTGTCCCCCGAGGAGGGTGAGGGGGGAGATGGAGAGAGGTGCTGCACAAGAGGGTGGGGGGAGGGGTGTGAGGAGGAGGTCTGGCTGTGTTGTGGGGGTGACAGGAGGGTAGGAAGGAGAGGTGTGTGGGGCCCTGGCTGTGTTGTGGGGGAGTGGGGGGCAGACGGTGAGTTGAACCTATTAAAAAACAGATTCAGCTCATCAGCTCTCTCCAAGCTCCGTGGTACAAGTCTTTACATCTCCTCAGCATCTCTCTCATTTCGTGCTGCACTCTCCTCAGTTTCTCCTTGTCTCCAGACCTAAAAGCTCTCTTCTGCTTGTTCAGAAGTGCTTTCAGGTCACTGGTGACCCATGGTTTGCTGTTGGGGAAACAAGGGAAGGTCTGAGCTGGCATGGTTGTGTGTCTTCACAGAATCTGATGTATTCTGTGATGCAGTCAGTCATATTGTCTATGTCCACCCCATTTGGTTCACAGAGCATGCTCCAGTCCGTCATCTCAAAGCAGTCCTGACGTGCATCAGCAGCCTCCTGTGTCCACCTCCTCACAGTCCGTGTATAAGCAGACTGCCTTTGCACAAGGGGAATGTACTTGGGTGATAACAAGACCATGCAGTGATCTGATTTGCCAATGGGGGGGTAAAGCTGTGGCATTATATGCATCTCTGACATTGGCATACAGTAGATCCAGTGTCTTATTTTCTCTGGTGGGACAGTCAATAAACGTGAAAGTTTGGTCGTGTTTTTCCCAGTGAGACATGATTAAAATCACCTATGATGGCCATAAATGCGTCAGGGTGCTTCTCCAGTAATGTGGCAGTAGTGGAGCTGATGATGTCACAGGCCACCGCTGCGTCAGCTAACGAAGGGACGTAGACGATAATTACCAAGGCACACATATATTCTTGCAGCATATAATAGGGCAGGGGTTTTCAACCTTGGGGTCGCGACCCCACGTGGGGTCGCGTGGAATTCAAATGGGGTCGCCTGAAATGTCTAATAATTGATAAAAAAAATTACTGATAAAATTTTTTTTCAACTAATTATTATTCTTTTAAAAATTTTGATTAAATCTCCACACACACTCTTAAAGAACTGTATTCTTTCACTTTCAATATAAATCAGTTCAAATAAAATGTAGTATATAAAAATATTGGAGCTGGCACATCTTGATTGACAGCGGCGATCACGTGACCCCTATTTGAGTTCCCGCTAACTGTGTAAACACAACCTAGTCAGTAGGGAAAAATGGAGAGATTTCTTCGTCCGCCTGCCCCTGTGAAGACAGTTCCAGGAGGAAAAAGACAGAGAAAATATGACAAAAGCTACCTGAAATATGGATTTACGAGTGTCATGATGCAGGCGCAGTGGACCTGCCTGCCACCGCTTTTGAACAGCTGATTGAACTGTCATGTGACAAAACGCATTAGGGAATACATTCGCGAGTGGCCGTGGACGAATTCTGGTTTGGAGCAAGAGATGAGTACCCAGAGATCTCACTGTGTGCTTTAAAAATGTTGGTTCCTTTTGGAAGCACATATTTGTGTGAAGCTGGATTCAGTGCCCTTGTGTGTATGAAGTCAAAGTACCGTTCCCGACTGGATGTTACGTCAGAGATGAGATACGCTGTGTCTACTACAGCACCCAACTTTGCAAAGCTGCAGCGAGGTGTGCAGGCTCAGCCATCCCATTAAATGTGGTGAGTTGAGAGGATAATAATATATAAAAGACATGACTGAAGCTGAAACTGAAGCACTATGATACTGTCCATCTTTTCAAATGTTCACTGTGGCCAGTTTAAGATGCTGCAGCTTTTTTTCCCCACAATTTATTGTTTGAGAAATTGTTTGCTCAGTATTAATTTTAAGCCTTTTAAATACAAGTTGCACTAACTGTACATCCTGATCAGAGAAAATAAAATGACACTTTGTGCACTAATCTGGCTACTCTGTATTTGTAAGACAGTATAACAAACATGATCAAAAAATAATTATAGCAAAAAAAATGTCTCTGGGGTCGCAAGATATTTGTGATGTCAAAATGGGGTCACGACCCAAAAAAGGTTGGGAACCCCTGTAATAGGGTCTCATACTCACAGCCAACAGTTCAATGTCTGGGCTGCAGCACTTTTCCTTCACATAAATGTGTCCAGGATTACACCACCTTTCATTCACAAAAAGTGCCAATCCTCCTCCTCTCTTCTTACGGGGGCTGCACGGTGGCGCAGTGGTTAGCACTGCGGCAGCACAGTTTACCCTTGGCCGGGGGATTGTGGGGATCGTGGGATCGTGGGTTCGATCCCAGCCCCCGACCAACAGTGATCTGTGTGGAGTTTGCATGTTCTCCCCGTGTTGCGTGGGTTTACTCCGGGATTTCTCCGGTTTCCTCCCACATGCCAAAAACATGCATGTTAGGTTAATTGGCTGCTCTAAATTGTCCCTAGATATCTGTTTCCTATAGGCCCTTAGAATAGAGGGTTAGTATTAATGAAAGCGCTTTGAGTGGTCTTTGTGACTAGAAAAGCGCTATATAAGTGCAGGTTAGTTAGTTAGTAGTTAGTTCTTCCCACTACTTATAACATCCCTGTCCCACCGGATAGTCTTAAAGCCAGGTATTGCTACGTTAATATCCAGGATCTGTGAGTGTAACCATGTCTCTGTAAAACGCCTGATACTACACTCACGATACTCCTTTTGCATCCTGACCAGCGCTGTGAGCTCATCTGCTTTGTTTCCCAGCAACTGCATGTTCCCTTGTAATGAACATCGGTACAGCCAGTTTATGCCTCCTTCTCCACATCCTTACTTTAGCTCCAGCCCTTCTTCCGCGGTGTTTCCTCCTGAGCTCATGCGGGATGAGGGGTTTTGCCCCCAGCAGCGGTGCCAGCCTCCTCAACACACTCAACTGGTCACGTGTGTAAACAATGTGTCAGCCCCCACCTATGTTGTTCTCCATTGCCCCGAGGAAGAAAAAAAATAAGAGAAAGATTGGAGGTTAAAATAGAAAATCTTGGTCCAGTTGTTAATCCGAGTCTTTCTATCGAGCCCTGGTGAAAAAAGGCACACTATATACCAGAATAAGCAGATAAAAACACAAAGACTTGGATGACTTTTGTAAGTACAGATTTAACGCATTGTTAGACTGTCAAACAAAAAGAAACATCTTCTCAAAGTTGTAGAGGTTTTTAGTGATAAAGGCAAATGATAATTTTGTGATTTTCAACAAACATTCGTTTTTATTCTGAATATGTGAAAACTGTTTTTTATGGTTCTGGAAAATTATACTGAAGAACTTCCTGGTAAAGGCAAGGCATTCTTTTCTAATAATAACAATAAAAGGCCAACTCTCTTGTTCAGCTAGTTGTATTAGTGTTTACATCTCGCCTAACAGGCAAAATGTGGCACAGATCCACCTAAGACAATAAAAAAACACAACAAACGAGTGGAGTGCAGACTCTGAAATGAATGAAGTACAACCAGAAGTATTCCAAGTATTTATCAGCAGTTTCACCCCCAGTTGAGTCATGTGGCAGCAGATCTCCAGACGAGTGCTCAGAAATATTTCAAAAGTTAAAAGCAGGGGTGTCAAATTTAGTCTTAATTGTCATGGTTTTGTTATGATCCGAGTGCTATTATTATTCGCGCTCGGGCCATCCATCATTCCTGTCAGGCTTTGACAGCGGCGTTATTATCCTGGCTGTCCGAGCTCTTATTGTGACAGCACTCGGGGAGGCTTCCGCTCAGCTGTCAAGGCCTGAACAGCTGTTTTCCATTTGCGGTCGTTAGCGGCTGGCTTCTTAAACCTGCATCCTTGCAGCAGTGTCGTCGTTGATCGTGTGTGATCGTCTTATTGGTCATCTGTGGCGTGACTGTCTTATCCTGTGGACCCGTGAGTGAGCTTGTTAGCCTTACGCCTCCCTGTGTGTGTAGACTATGTGTCATAGCCTCAGCGGCTTGTATTATTGTGAATTCATTGTGAATAAAGATACTAACACAACTCTCTGGTGACGGTGTGGCGTCTTATGGTGGCTCGCAAGGGCCACTGCCTGACAGTACACTGCTGCCAAAAACGACGTTTTTACGGTGACGCCAACCCGAGACGCCTTTCGCCAGTGAGTTTGTGTTAATTGGCCATTGCTCTTTTCTTGTCTGGGTACGGTGTGCTGGAGGAATGCTGTCGCGGAGGGGCCGCGCTCGGAGTCCGAGCCACGAGCTGGCGGACGTCCTGGAATATGTGGATGAGACGCTCATCTCTGCTTCCCTCCTCGACTATGACCGCAGCGTACTCTGGTACCTGGACTGCGCTGAGGACTCGCTCAATCATCTTTCTCCCCGCTACGCCGACCACCCAGAAGTCGCCGCGAGGAGGGATGACATCGCCGCGCAACGCGAAATACTCCGTATGGTGGAGGAGGACTATGGCAAGAAGCAGAGGAGGAGGTGTCCACGCTCCTCGCTTTGGGATCCCGTTCCTATCCTCGATCCACTCCAGGAGTTCGCACCATCCAGGGGTCATCGTGGACGTCAGCGCCATGGCCAAGGGCAGCCCCAGCAAGCTCCTGTTCCGGATCCAGTTCCGGGCCGCCGGAGTGACCCAACCAGTCAGCTGCTGTGTGTGACAAGTGTCCTGCTTCGGCGAGCCCCTTCCATGGGTCCTTGAGAGCGGCCCCCCTTCGTCCTCCCAGGGGGTCCTCTGTTACCATCCAGCGGGCGAAGGAAGGAGTAATGCCCTCTACAGCTGGCACCATCCTCCCTCCGGGAGACAGGCAAGTTCAAGTTCACTCCCCTACTTATAATAGTGATCTGTCTTGTCTGACTCCTGGGGGTGGAGTTCAGGGTTTGAAGCCCCCGAGCTCCCACCACCAGCTGTAGTCATCTGTACTGAACCTGCTGCCTCTGTGTCTTCCTCCGCTGAGCGGTCCTCAGCTTTAGACCTACGTCGTCAAACGAGGAGGAGGCCTGCGGCTCTGGGAATAATCCCGGCCCCGCAGCCATGTCTTGGACAGAGGAGAAGAGCGGACTGCGGTGTGGAGCCTGAGCCGACGAGGAAGCGTCCCCGGGTCTCCACGGAGGAGCAGCCCGAGCCAGCGGGTCGAGGGTCCCCTGCCGCCACGCCGTGCGGGTTATCGGTGTGGACATCAGCGAGAGAGGATCCGGCTGCAGAAACCATCATGCCGGCTGCGGAGCCCAACGCAGCTGAGTGGGAGCTCGATGACGAGCTTCTACCCAAACCTGAGTCGACAGAGTCCTGGACAGCTCCAGAGCCCGAGTGCAGGCAAGTGCTCTTCTTTGTTTTCCTTTGTGGTGTGTTAGAGCATTTTTGCCTGCCTTGCGGGGAGGCGAGCGAGGGGCAGCCGTCTGCTGCGCCCGAACTTGTCTCGCTGGGCTCTGGCGCTGCCGGGGATACTGATCCCGATCCTCTCTGTTCCTCTGAGCCTCTTCACAGTGTCGTCGGCTTGGAATTTGTCGAGGTCGCGGTGCAGGAGGTCCCAAGTTCGGGGGTGGAGGTCGTTGCCGATGCGGTGCCGACCCAGTCAGGGTCTGACGAGGCCCAGTTGGGGTCCGACGCAGGTGCAGCTGTGACCCAATCGGGGTCCAACGAGGTCCAATCGGGGTCCGACACAGGTGCTGCTGTGACCCAATTGGGGTCCGAAGTGGGTGCAGCTGTGACCCAATCGGGGTCCGACGAGGCCCAGTGGGGATCCGACACGGGTGCAGCTGTGACCCAATCGGGGTCCGACGCAGGCGGAGCTTCAACGGTCGCATCGGTGTGGATCAAGGTCGGTGGAGGATCTGCAGACCCTTCGCCGCCTGACGTGATGTGGGCTCAACATCATGATTATTCCCCTCTCAGGAGCCACCAGCTGGGGTCGTCAGCACTGGGGGCCGTTGGAGGTTTTCTTCTTGCAGGCTGGCGCTCCCATGTAGTTTCTCTGTCAGGGACGCCGCTGCACGCTATTCCTCCACGGTTCTGGTGGCTGAGGGATGCGGGTCGCCCACCCGAGGAACTGTTTTGCCGGTTCGGCGCCTTGGGTCGGCCACCTGATAAACTGTGTTTGTTGCTGGGTGGCCTGGTTCGGCTGCCGGAGGATTTGAGTCTTGGGGCCTGGGACTGGGTCAGGCCGCCCGACCACGTACTGTTCCCTGTGACCACCCGTCGGCCATCGGACGCGGGGAGACTGCCGGAACTGTGCCTGGGGCGTTTGGTCTCCGCCTGTCATCGTCTGTTTGGACTGTATGGTGTGAAGGCCATTTGGAATGATAAGATTGCCCCATGTGTATGTTTGACGTTGTATGTTTTTTTTTTCCTTCCTATCTGAGGGGTCATAGCATGTCACTTTGTGGTTTTTCATAGGTACCCTGGTGTTTGAGGATGATGGGGGTTTTTTTTCGGGATAAACAGTACTTTTGTGAACAATGTGGCAGAGGTTTCATGCACTTGGGTAACTTAGAAGCATAAACTGATCCATTGTGGCATTTAAAAGTTTGTGTGTGAACTGTGTGGTAAGACCTTCACTCAGATAAGTTCCTTAAGACCACATGAAGTCATGCATACTGGAGTTAAACAGTTTGTCTGTGGTCACTGTGGGAAAAACTTTTCTGTGTTCTGTAAATCATGCTCTGTATGGTTTGTGCCCTGTGTATTGTAACTTTTGCATGTCCTGTGAGTAAGTGCCCTATTTGTTCCGTTATTTTCTGTCTGGAGTATGATGGGTATGTCAGGGGATGTGTTATTTTTTCTTTTTTTCTGGGGCCTTGTTGATGTTTGTTTCGCTCCCTCCTTGCCTGTTCCTCCATCCACTCGCCCTGGGGGTGGGGGGGCTAGGTGTTACTGGGCGTTCGGAGCCCGCCTTTGAGGGAGGGGTACTGTTATGATCCGAGCGCTATTTTCCGGTTCCGGTTCCGCCGGACCGGTGGCGCCACACGAGTAGGCTGCCCGTTGCAACAGCCTTTTTTTTTAATCTTCCTTCTTCTTTCTACACCTTTCACTCTGTATATATATCACGGACGCACGGATCGCCCCGGGGGTCTCCCGGGTCGGCGGATGGAGCCACGGTTTGCAGTGGGAGACGCTACAGCGGGGAGGAGCTAGTGCTAGCTAGCACTTGGCCGCCGCCCGGTGCTAATGGGAAACTCGACATACCGGGAGCTGTAGCGAAAACGATGCGGGTGCCGGGCTGGAGTTTAGGCGGCGTGCAAGAAATATAAGACAGAATAATTAAGAGCGATGGCAAGAACCAAGCAGACCGCCCGTAAAATCTACTGGAGGAAGAAGCCCCCCAGGAGACAGCTAGCCACCAGGGCTGCTCGGAGAGGCGCTCCGGCCACCGGCAGAGTGAAGAGGCCTCGCCGTCACAGGCCCGTGGCTCTGAGAGAGATCCGTCGCTGCCAGAAATCCACGGAGCTGCTCATCCGTAAGCTGCCCGTCCAGCGCCTGGTGAGGGAGATCGCTCAGGACTTCAAGACCGTCCTGTGTTTCCTGAGCTTCGCCGTCATGGCTCTGCAGGAGACCAGCGAGGCCCACCTGGTGGTCTCTTCTTCGCTAAGGGGGTCACCATCATGCCCAAAGACTTCCAGCTGGCCCGCTGCATCCGCGGAGAGAGAGCTTAGACTTTCTGCTGCACATTCACCAACCAACCATAATGCTCTGCACTGTGTGTCTATATATATATATATATATTTATAGTAATATGGACATATGTTTACTAGATGTTGTTTTTTCTTGCCTTCTGATTGTTGCTCTGAGTGTTGCTATCCCTGTGCTGTTGCAATCCTGGAATTTCCCCATTGTGGGACTAATAAAGGCTTATCTTATCTTATCTTATTATTATTCGTGCTCGGGCCATCCATCATTCCTGTCAGGCTTTGACAGCGGCGTTATTATCCTGGCTCTCCGAGCTCTTATTGTGACAGCACTCGGGGAGGCTTCCGCTCAGCTGTCAAGGCCTGAACAGCTGTTTTCCATTTGCGGTTGTTAGCGGCTGGCTTCTTAAACCGGCGCCAGCGGCTGCATCCTTGCAGCAGTGTCGTCGTTGATCGTGTGTGATCGTCTTATTGGTCGTCTGTGGCGTGACTGTCTTATCTTGTGGACCCGTGAGTGAGCTTGTTAGCCTTGCACCTCCCTGTGTGTGTAGACTATGTGTCATAGCCTCAGCGGCTTGTACTATTGTGAATTCACCGTGAATAAAGACACTAACAACTCTTTGGTGATGGTGTGGCGTCTTATGGTGGCTCGCGAGGGCCACCGCATGACAGGTTTGAGCTTGGGCTTTGGTTGCAGCCCACACTTTATGTTCATTTGTTGTTTTCTGTGTTCATGTATGTTTACACAACATAAAAATAATTTTTTTGTAAGTTGTCTGTGTTTTTTCAACTAATTTAAGACAATTTTGCACCACTGAATCCAAAAATGGCATCCGTTTCTCTTGATCAGGTCAGGTTTTTATGTTAAGTTATAAGCAGTTGTACAGCAGTTGTACAGTTGTACTGTAAATTGAATAGTTGACAATGATAAAGGTAAGTACATGTAAATTGAATGTTACATCATTATTGTTCAAAATTCAGAGAATTTCAAGAAATAAAAAAGAATTTTGCATCATATAAAGCGAAAATACCCATACATGTAAACAAAAATGTAAGAAAACATGTGGCCATAGTTCAAAAAGTTGACCTGATTGAGCAAAACCAATGTGATTTTTGGATTCAGCACATCAAAATTGTCCTAAATCAGCTAAAAAAAACTTAGACAATAAATTTGGTGTTAACCAGTGTTATTTATTTGTTTTTATTGCCCTCTGTGTTCCCATGAATCCTCCGTTATTTGTATACTGTGTCATTCCCTGTTTGGTCCTGGGTCTGTGTGTATATTTGTTTACCTGTTGTTCCAATTCCCCATGTTTTCTGCATCCCTAGTCTCCGTCCTTTAGTATTGCTTTCTGCATGTGCCCTGCATGTCTATTGTCATGTCTTCTGTGTATTCCTTGTCTGTGTGTGTGCAGTCCCGCCCATCCTGTGTTCCCCATCTGTAATTACTTCCCTGCAGCCCTTGAGTATACCCATCTGTTCCATGTTGTGATGATTAGTCTCCCTATTTATATGAGTTTGTTCTTGTCCTCTGTGTGGCGTCATTGTCGTGCTTTCCCCAGTGTTCTCCCGGTATATGGATTATCTGTGCCCTGACGGTTTATGTTTCAGCCCCCATGTTGGGTTGTTATTTTGTGTTCTCAGTGTTTTTTGATTTTTATTAAATCATTTTGCTTCAGAGTTCAGTCCTCGCCTTGGGTCCTCATTCACACTACAGTATGCCCGGTGGGCAGACCCATGACATTAATAATGGCTAACACAAGGGTTGGGTTTAAAGCCAAGGGCCAGGGATTCATCATCATAACTCTTATTTTTATTTAAAAAATATTTTAAGCTTTAAAAAAAGCACCCATGCAGAAAAATTGAGGAAATTATATATATAAAAGAGGAAGGGAAAGTCACAAAATTAGGCAAGTTGAACAAATATTGCAAATATAAAATTTATAAAAAATTAAGGCAAAAATTGCAAATTTACAATATATGACAGGAGAGTAAATATTAAAATTTATAAAATGGGAAAAAATCTGCAAATTTATGAGGGAAGAAAATTCTCAAATTGATAAAATGAGTGAAATGGCAAATTTACAAAAAAACAGAGGGAAAACAATTTTACAAATTGGAAAAACTGCAAATTTCCAAAATTGGGGAAAAATTTACAAATTGACAAAATGGGGAAAAAATTAAAATTTACAAAATGTGGGAAAGTGCCAAATTATTCAGGAGAAAAGTTACAAATATACAAAACGGGAAAAAATGTAAATTTATGTAAAATGTGAGAAAACAGTGTCAAAATCACATGAGTAAAGGAAAAAAGTTACACGTCTCCAAAATGGTGACAAAAATTGCAAATTTCTGAGAGTGGAAAAAAATCTCAAATTTACAATGGAAAAAAAAAAACACTCGTAAAATATTTAATTGCTTCAAAAAGGTGAAAATTTACAATGGAAAAGGTTTTAAATGTATTCCAGGGCTGTATGATATCTGAGTCCTGAGGGCTTGATATTGGCACATGTGGTTTAAAGGATGAGTTACTGTATGTTTAAGAAATAGCCTCAACATAGTTTCACTTGTCAGCTGGATTTAAGGAAGGCTGTTGGGTGGATAGCATATTGATCATCTAAGAATGATATGTCACTCTGCAATCTGCTGCTAACAGGTTAAACCAAAGACAGCAGCATGAAGAAAAGAATCTCAAACCAACTGTAAAGCATGGGGGTGGCAGTGTCATGATTTGGAGCTCCTTATCACAGCAGAGCACAGCCATTTCACCATAACTGAATTCACTGTGAATTCTTCTTTGTATCATATTGGGGGGTTGAAATTTGTTTTGAAAGAAGGTTATGCTCATATTTCCTAACAAATAACTCAGTATTTATTAGGTGTTCCTAGTTTCTTTAAGACTGTACATCTGTGCTATGCAGACTGCATGAACAATTTTCTGATAATCCAAGGTAATTGGGCAGTTAAATATAAGACAATCACACCCTTGTTTGTCAAGGAGTGCCAAAATGCTGTATTCGCCATATTACTCTCACAACAGGTTCTAAGGTTTGCACTTTCTCAAGCCTAATTTAGCTTCTTTTTAAACCAACACAAGCAAGTTTTTATTAACTCTGTTCATGTCTCATTAAAGACAGAAAGTGTCATTCCACAAATGTTCCATCATGGAAGAGAGTTTCTCTGAATATAGCAATAATGCCCTGAGATATGAAGAATCTATTTTTATCCAAGGACACACCTTAGGTTTGACATGCCATCTGGTGTCTAGTATATGCTCTTTAAAAGTGATTCATAGCTGAAATCCACAAAGAACAGTCTCCTCCATCTTTGGTTGTTTAAAAAAAAAAAAAAAACGACACAAAGAGTTTCTCACATAAGACCTTTTATCATTCTATGTGTTCTCAGAGCTTTTTATGTGTCATATCTGGTGAAGCCCCAGCAAGCTGGTTTCAAATGGGGCTCCCCTAAAGCCCTTCAACCATTAACTCCATAATACCTAGCTGGTAGTAGGCAACCAGACTCTTCTCTGTTTGTACCCATCAGGATGACATTGAAGTCGGTCAGAAATCCTGGCTGTGGTCGCTCAGACCAGCTAACATTAGAAGTCCAATTTAAATTAATTCACCATTATTTATATAGCACCATTTCACCACAACAGTCATCTCATACCACTTTCAAACTCTAAGGGAAAACCCCACAATTGCAGAAAGACCCCAGCAATCAGGTGATCCCCTGTGAGCAAGCACTTGGCAACAGTGGAGAGGAAAAACTCCCTTTCAGCAGGAAGAACCCTCCAGCAGAACCAGGCTCAGGAAGGGGCAGTCATCTGCTGCGACTCGCTGGGGGGTGAGGAGATTGAGAAGAAGAAGAAAAGAACAGACATGTAGAGAGCAAACAGCACGATGGGGACTCAATCTATGGGAGAGAACAAACAGAGTTAATGACCAGCAAAAATATTTCATTGAGAATGGAGAAAGGAGTGAAGCCCAGTGCATCATGGACAGTTCCCCGGCTGTCTAAACCTATTAGCAGAATAACTAAGGGAGGATTGGGGGTCACCTGATCCCACTCTAACTATAGGGTGTGTCAAAAAGGAAGGTTTTAACCCTATTCTTAAATAGGGTTAAAACATGCTGGCTGTTACCCAGCTGGTTGTTACCCAGCTAGCATGTCCATGTGGGCCCCATGATAGGGTTAAGTTGGGCTGTCTTATGGGTCCCTGTGGGTTTGTCTGTGGCTTCCATGTTGGCCCCATCTGTGTTTGCCCACATGGACTTTACCTGTGGTACAGTTGAGCAGGTAAACTGTTTTTTTTAAAAAGTACAAATTTTAGAAAAGAACAAAATTCCCTCCTAACCTTCATTAACGGTGAGGAAATTCAAATGGTCTTGGCGTTGTGATGACTCTCTCTGGGCCATTATCATCCACAGCTGTGTGCACACCGGCTCCTCGTCAGGACAGGACTATTTAACCTCACTCAGCCTGCTGGCCTGCACGGAGCCGTCTGTCTCCCTGGCTATGAAGCGCATCTCCCGATTTTCTAGCCATCATCTTCACAACCTTCTACCTCGCTACCTCGGCATTAACTCCCGGAGGATCACCTCTTAAACCCAAGTAAGCCAACCCTTTCACTCACCTGTTCTCCACTACTCCCCTGTGCACAGGCGGAATCTCCCGGCGGCGGAATCGTCTCCCTCGGCGGCGGTTTCCGCTCTCTCCTTTCCACCATCTGCACGACTGCAATGACGCTGGGACAGTGGGCACTGTCTACCTGGCCAACGGGTGTTCACCATTTGCCTGGAACAAGGTTGCCAGGCTGCACGGCGCTCTGCTCCCTCCCAGCTGCTCGAAGTCTCCAGCCTGCACTCACATACACAACATAACACATTCACGCATCCACACACACTATACACTGGGTCAATAAGATAAGATAAGATAAGATAAGATAAGCCTTTATTAGTCCCACAACGGGGAAATTCCAGGATTGCAACAGCACAGGGATAGCAACACTCAGAGCAACAATCAGAAGGCAAAAAAAGCAAGCAAGAGCAGCTAATATACATATGTACATATTACTATAAAATATATATATACACACACACACACACAGACACACAGTGCAGAGCATTGTAGCTGGATGGAATAAATATATGAATATATGAACACACAGTGCAGAGCATTGTAGCTAGATGGAATAAATATGTAAATATATAAACACCCACAGTATGGAGCATTGCAGCTAGGTGGAATAAATATGCAAGTATATAAACACACACAGTGCGGAGCAATGTAGCTAGATGGAATAATATGTAGATATATAAAAACACAGTGCGGAGCATTGTAGCTAGATGGAATAAATATATAGATATATAAATATAAACACACCCAGTGCAGAGCATTGTAGCTAGATGGAGTAAGTATGTAAATATATAAACACACACAGTGCAGAGCATTGTTGCTAGGTGGGATGAAACAGCATAACCGTCTACTTAGTTATCCTACATGGTATGATTATGTGCCCATACATATTCTCACCCTCCATAGCGACCGGTATGTTCCTAGTTGTATGCCGGAGAGGACCATTGTGTAAGTCTATTGCATCTTTTGCATTCAAAAACTATTAGTTTGTTACGTCTTTTTGCTATCTCTGCGAGCAGCCCTGCTTAGGTTGTACAGTCTGACAGCCGTTGGTAGGAAGGACCTACGAAACCTCTCGGTTGTGCACCTGGGATGATGTAGTCTGCTGCTAAATGAGCTCCTCAGTGCATCCAGTATGTCCTGCATAGGGTGGAACTCGGACTCCAGCAGAGATGACAGTTTAGCCACCGTCCTTCTCTCTCCTATCTCCTCCATCGGATCAAGGCGTTGCCCCAGGACAGAGCTAGCTTTCTTAATCAGTTCGTTCAGTCTCTTCCTATCGGCTGCAGTAATGCCACTGCCCCAGCAGACCACTCCAAAAGTGATGGCTGATGCCACCACCGTGTCATAGAATGACTTCAGCAGCGCCCCTTGTACACCAAAAGACCTGAGTCTCCTCAGCAGGAACAGCCTGCGCTGTCCCTTCTTGTAGAGTGCGTCAGTATTGTGTGACCAGTCTAGTTTATTGTTCAGATGAATACCCAGGTACTTGTAGGATGTCACCATCTCGATGTCTGTTCCCTGTATATTTACTGGTGCTGTGAGGGGCTGCCCATGCCTGCGGCAGTCCACCACCAGCTCCTTAGTTTTCCTCGCGTTGATCTGGAGGCAGTTCCGATGGCACCAGTCCACAAAGTCCTGGATAAGCCCTCTGTACTCAGCTTCATCTCCGCTGGAGATGAGACCAACGATCGCAGAGTCATCAGAGAACTTCTGTAGATGGCAATGTGTTGTGTTGTGTGAGAAGTCCGCAGTATAAAGAGTGAACAAGAAGGGAGCCAGCACCGTTCCCTGGGGGGCCCCCGTGCTACTGATGATCGTGTCGGAAACACAGTCCCGGGTTCTCACAAACTGAGGCCGGTTCATGAGGTAGTCCAGGATCCATGATGACAGGTGCTGGTCCACCCCTGCGCGCAGCAGCTTGTCCTTCAGGATCATCGGTTGGATGGTGTTGAAAGCACTGGAGAAGTCAAAGAACATGATCCTCACCATATTCCCGGGCTTCTCCAGGTGGGACAGAGAACGGTGAAGGAGGAAGATCACCGCATCCTCCACCCCAATGCCATGCTGGTAGGCGAACTGGAGTGGATCCATCGCTGGTTCCACCAGGGGGCGGAGATGAGCAAGGAGCAGTCTCTCCAGGGTCTTCATCAAGTGGGACGTCAAGGCCACTGGTCTGAAGCTGTTCAGGTCTTTGGGGTGGGAAGTTTTTGGTACAGGTACCACACAAGATGTTTTCCACAGCTGTGGTACCCTCCCCAGTTTCAGGCTCATGTTGAAGATATACGTCACAATCCCACACAGCTGGTCTGCACAGGACTTGAGGAGCTTTGCGCTGATGCCGTCCGGTCCCGACGCCTTCCTCGCCTTGATCTTCCTCAGCTCCGTCCTCACCTGGGTCTTGGTCAGGGTCAGGATGGGGGGCTGTGTGTTGGGAGTGGGGGGGGTGTCGGTGGAGTGGGGAGTGGGTAGCAGGACTTGATTTCTTAGAGGCAGCAGTGGTTGTTGTGCAGACAGGGGGGAGGGCGGTTGGTCAAATCTATTGAAAAACAGATTCAGGTTGTTCGCCCACTCCCTGCCCCCCGTGGCCTGGGGGGAGGTATTCTGGAGCCCCGAGATGGTTTTGAGGTTTCTCCAGACCCCGCTGATGTCGCTCTGTTGCAGCTTGTCCTCCATCTTCTTCCTGAAGCTGTCCTTGCCTTCTCTGATCTTTCTCCTCAGCTCCCTCTGTACGGACTTCAGCATCTCCCTGTTCCCCGACCTGAAGATCCTCTTCTTCTCTCTCAGAAGTGTTTTTATCTCAGGGTTGATCCAGGGTTTGTTGTTTGAGTGACGCCGTATGGTCTTGGTGGGAACGGATTTGTCCACACAGAAGCTGAGGTAGCCCGTGAAGGTGTGAATGAGGCCATCGATGTCCTCACCATGTGGATCGCAGAGCTGCTTCCAGGCAGTGGCTTCAAAACAGTCCTTTAGAGTGTCCATTGTCTCCTCAGACCATAACTCCACTGTGTGCATGGCCGGAGGTTGTCTGTGCACTAGGGGTTTGTACACCGGTCGGAGATGAACCAAGTTGTGATCCGATCTCCCAAGTGGGGGGAGTTGTGATGAGGTGTACGCCTCCTTAGTGTTTGCGTAGAACAAATCCAGTGTTTTATTGTCTCTAGTGTGGCATGTGACATACTGGGTGAAAGTGGGCAGAATGGGAGACAGTGAAACGTGGTTGAAATCGCCTGAGATGAGGAGAAGAGCATCTGGGTGTTCTGTCTGCAGCCTGCTGGTTACTGAATGGATGACGTCACGCGCTGTCCCAGCGTTCGCCGTCGGATTTGCATAAACAACAATGCAGTAACAATAAAGATAATTGAATCCATTTCTGAGTCCGTGTCTCCTCCCTGGGTCAGCCATTATGTCAGTACAGCTCCGTCAGAACGACCCAGTGAACAGCGCGTTAGCACAACGATTTAACAACTTAGAGGCTCGTGTGGATCAAATTGCTTACCAGCAGCAGGTTATCTTGAACCAATTGACCCAAATTAACAGCCGGTTGGATCGTCTGGCAGGGCAGCAGGCGTTTCCACCGGCGCCAATTGGTGCTACAGCTCCCACTAGCTCCTCCACTAGTCAGCCTAGCCAAGCTACCCCGACCTGACTCACTCCTGTCCCCACGCCCTCCCGCTTTAGCGGTAAGCTAGGGGAGGCTCATGGGTTTCTCCTCCAGTGTGAGATAGTTTTTGAATGGGTACCAGGGGACTTCCCAATGGAGCATAGCCGGATAGGTTATGTTACCAACCTTTTGGAAGGGCGAGCGCTAGCTTGGGCGTATGCTGTGATGGCTAGGGCAAGCTATGCTAGCTTAACCTATAGCCAGTTCGTTAGCGAGCTCAACGAGGTATTTGACCACTCTCACCGGGACAATGTGCTCACCACCTGGTTGTTAAATCTTCGACAGGGGGGCAGGTCCATGGCTGACTATGCCGTCGATTTCCGGGTGGTAGCAGCGGAGGTGGGGTGGGAGGATGCCTCGTTGTGTAGTATTTTTATCAGGAGCTTGAGCCCTAGCCTGCGGGATGAGTTAGCCCGCTTAGATAAGCCGGAGAAGCTTACGGCGCCAATTTCCCTTGCCATCAATTTAGATAATAGGCTGAGGGAGCGGGCAGCCGAGCGGAGAACGTCCGGTCGCTCGGGTGTCCAGACCCTGCGCTCCCCCTAGACCCCGTTACTGGCCCTGCCTTCCCTTGAGTCAGCTGACACACAGGAGTCTATGGTTATGGGGCGAACCAAGGTTTCCCAAGCAGAGAAACAGCGTCGTAGGGAGCTAGGCTTATGCATGTACTGTGGAAGTGAGGACCACAAGCTAGAAGCCTGCCCCGTGCGGCCAAAAGAGGGGGTCCTTGCGTCACACTAGGGGGACTCACGGACCAACCTCGGCCAAATCCCCTCTCCAAATGCACATTACCCATTAGATTCATGCACAGCATGACTGAATTTTGCACACATGCCCTGGTTGACTCGGGAGCGGAGCAGAGCTTCATCTCGGGGGAACTGGCAACCTGATTGGGGCTCCCCTGCCATCCTTTGAAGGCCCCCCTTCGGCTCATTGCTCTGTCCAGGGTGCCATTGGCGATAGTGACTAAACACGGCCCCTGTCTCAGTGATCATCCCCGGTAATCATCGAGAGGATCTCAGCCTGTTCGTCCTTCCGGTTGCCTCCTCCCTGGTCATCTTGGGTTATCCCTGGCTCCGGCTCCACAACCCTTCCTTTGACTGGCGCGCAGGAAGCGTGGTGTCCTAGAGCTCCTTCTGCCTCGGTGCTTGCCTCCAGTCCGCCGCATGTGCTCCCTCCTCGCCATTGGTCTCCCCCGTCTCTCCTCCTCCCGATCTGTCCAGGGTGCCCCTGAGTACCACGATCTAGGGGCAGTTTTCAGCAAGGCCAAGGCGTTGTCGCCCCCCCCCCCCGGCCCTATGACTGTGCCATTAACCTCCGGGCTGGGGCCCCTCTGCCTTCGAGTCGCCTCTACAGCCTGTTGGCACTGGAGCGGGAGGCTATGGAGGCCTATATTAAGGATTCCCTCAGCTCGGGCATTATCCATCCATCGTCCTCGGCGGTGGGGGCCGGTTTCTTTTTCGAAGAAGGATGGCTCCCTTAGGCCGTGCATAGACTTCCGTGCCCTCAACGAGATCACCATCAAGGACAAGTACACGCTGCCCCTGATGGACACGGCTTTTGATTCTCTCCAGGGGGCCTTGATCTTTACCAAGCTGGACCTCCGGAACGCCTACCATCTGGTACGCATCAGGGAGGGGGGTGAGTGGAAGACTGGTTTCCGGACCCCAAGCGGCCACTTTGAGTACCTAGTGATGCTGTTTGGGCTAACCAATGCTCCGGCCGTCTTCCAGAGATTGATCAACGATGTCCTCCGTGACTTCCTGGGTTCTTTCGTCTTCGTCTACCTCGACGACATCTTGATCTTCTCCCTATCCCTGGATGAGCACCGCATTCACGTGAGATGGGTCTTGCAGCGCCTCCTGGAGAATGAGCTGTACGTTAAGGCTGAGAAGTGTGAGTTTCACACCTCCAAAACCTCATTTCTCGGCTTCACCATTGCCCATAATCAGATCATCACGGACCCTGACAAGGTGAAGGCCATGGTGGACTGGCCTCCCCCTCCTCTAGGAAGCAGCTGCAGCAATTCCTGGGTTTCACCAACTTTTACCAGTGCTTTATCAACAACTACAGTATCATTGCTCTTCCCCTCACCCGCCTCACCTCTCCGAAGACGCCTTTACAGTGGACGGAGGAGACTGCAGCCGCGTTCACCGAGCTCAAGACCCGGTTTTGGTCTTCCCCCATCTTGACCCAGGTGGATCCTGTGCTACAGTGCTTGGTGGAGGTGGATGCCTCGGACTCCGGGGTGGGGGCCGTGTTGTCCCAGCATTCTCCAGTGGATGGGGAGGTCTGGCCCTGTGCATTTTTCTCCCGCCGTCTGTCCCCGGCGGAGAGGAATTACGACATCGGGGATAGGGAACTCCTGGCAGTTAAACTCTCGCTGGAGGAGTGGCGTCACTGGTTGGAGGGGGCTGCCCAACCCTTCATTGTATGGACAGATCATAAGAACCTGGAGTACTTAAGGACGGCCAAGCGTCTGAACGCCCGCCAGGCCTGCTGGTCCTTATTCTTCGGACGTTTCAATTTTACCATCACCTACTGCCCCGGGTCTAAGAATACCAAGCCTGATGCGCTGTCCGGGCAGTTCTCCCCTGACACAGCGGAGGTGCCCGCTCTCCCCATCCTCTCACCTTCTTGTATCGTGGGCGCCCTCTCATGAGAGATTAAAGAGAGGGTCCTGAAAGCGCAGGAGGCAGAACCGGACCTGGGGGGTGGGCCAGCGGGCAAATGGTTCGTTCCATCTTCAGTTTGGGGTGAGGTTATCCACTGGGCCCACTCCTCCAGGCTGGCATGCCATCCGGGGGGTTCAATTCAATTCAATTCAACTTTATTTATATAGCGCCATTTCACAACAACAGTCATCTCATAGCACTATCAACTGTAGGGGGGAACCCCCACAGTTGCAGAAAGATCCCAGCAATCAGGCGATCCCCTATGAGCAAGCACTTGGCGACGGTGGAGAGGAAAAACTCCCTTTTAACAGGAAGAAACCTCCAGCAGAACCAGGCTCAGGGAAGGGCAGTCATCTGCTGCGACTGGCTGGGGGGTGAGGGGATAGAGAAGAAGAAAAGAACAGACATGTAGAGAGCAAACAGCACGATGGGGACTCGATCTATGGGAGAGAACAAATGGATGTTAATGACCAGCAAAAAAAAATATTTCATAGAGAGTGAGGAAAGGAGTGAGGCCCAGTGCATTACTGGAGGTCCCCCGGCTGACTAAACCTATTAGCAGCATAACTAAGGGAGGGTTCAGATTTTAGCCCTATTCTTAGAAACAGAGATCGAGTCTGACTCCTGAATCCAGATTGGCAGCTGATTCCACAGGAGAGGAGCTTGATAACTGAAGGCTCTGCCTCCCATTGTACTTTTGGAGATTCTAGGTATTACAAGTAATCCTGCATTTTGGGAGCGTAGTGCTCTGTTAGGATAATACGGTAGTATCAGATCTTTTAAATAAAAAGGAGCCTGATTGTTTAGAGCTTTGTAAGTAAGAAGAAGGATTTTAAACTTAATTCTAAATTCTATGGGAAGCTAATGAAGGGAGGCCAGAACCGGAGAGATATGATCTCTCTTTCTAGTACCTGTTAAAACTCTTGCTGCAGCATTTTGGATCAGCTGAAGACTTTTTAAAGATGTTTTAGGACAGCCTGATAATAAAGAATTACAATAATCTAATCTCGAGCTAACAAAAGCGTGGATCAGCTTCTCAGCATCACTCTGAGACAAGATGCTCCTAATCTTGGCAATATTACGCAAATGATAGAAGGCAGTCTTAGAAACAAATTTAATATGTGAATTGAAGGACAAATCCTGATCAAAAATAACTCCAAGGTTCCTCACAGAGCTATTAAGAGAAAGAGTAACTGAATCCAAACTGAAAGTTTGATTTGGAAAGGAATTTCTAAGGTTTTTTGGACCAACAAGAATGACTTCAGTCTTATCTGAATTTAATAGCAGGAAATTACAAGTCATCCAAGCTTTGATTTCCTTAAGACAGGCTTCTAACTTGGCTAATTGATTACTATCATTTGGCTTCATTGACAGGTATAATTGTGTGTCATCTGCATAACAATGAAAATGAAATGTATACAGTGCTTTCTAATAATGTTGCCTAACGGAAGCATATATAAACTAAAAAGAGTAGGGCCTAGCACAGATCCCTGTGGAACTCCATGACTAAGCTTTGAGTTGAAAGAAAACTCATTATTTACATGAACAAACTGGAACCTATCAGATAAATAAGATCTAAACCACTGCAACAAAGTTCCATTAAGTCCAACATAGTATTCTAATCTATCAAGTAGAATATTATGATCGATAGTATCAAAAGCTGCACTAAGGTCTAAAAGGACAAGTACAGAAACTAGTCCATTATCAGATGCAATGAGGAGGTCGTTAGTGATCTTCGCTAAGGCTGTTTCAGTACTATGATGGATTCTAAACCCAGATTGAAACTCTTCAAGTAAACCATTTCCCTGCAGGTGGTCAAATAATTGCATAGCAACAACTCTTTCTAAGATTTTTGAAATAAAAGGGAGATTAGAGATTGGTCTATAGTTAGCTAAAGCTCCTGGATCTAGCGTTGGCTTTTTGAGTAAGGATTTAATTACAGCCGTTTCAAAAGCCTGCGGTACATGGCCTAAAGTTAATGAAGAATTGATTATATGAAAAATAAAGCTACCAATAAGTGGGAAGACTTCTTTAAATAACCTGGTAGGAATAGGGTCTAAAAGACAAGTTGAAGGTTTGGATGAGGAAACAATTTTGTCTAACTCACAAAGGTCGATTGGAGTAAACTCATCAAGACAGACATCAAAAGAAGGAGTTGTAGTAGTTACAGTATTTAAGTTAACTGTGGGAAGAATCTGATTGATTTTATCTCTGATGGATGAAATTTTATTATTGAAAAAGTTCATAAAGTCCTGACTAGTAAGCTCTAAGGGAATGCTAGAATTGACAGAGTCCTGACTCTTTGTCAACCTGGCTACAGTACTGAAAAGAAACCTGGGATTATTCTTGTTCTCTTCTATTAATGCAGAGTAATAACTTGTTCTAGCTTTTCTAAGAGATTTTTTATAAATTAAAAGATGATTTCTCCAAGCTAAATAGATTTCATCTAAATTAGTAGAGCGCCATTTTCTTTCTAATTGACGAGTCTTCTGTTTTAAGCTACAAGTTTCTGTGTTGAACCAAGGAGTTAGAAATCTCTGATTAGACTTTTTCTTTTTTAAGGGGGCCACCAAGTCTAGAGCCCGATGCAGAGAAGCTGAAACACTATCCACCATGTTATCAATTACAGAAGGTTCCCGCACGGTCAAGATCCTCCAGAGGTCGTTTTGGTGGCCATTGCTCTGGAGGGACATTGCCGATTACATCCGCGCCTGCCCTCAGTGCGCCACCGGCAAGACGCCTTCTTCTCCTCCGGCGGGGCTGCTTCACCCTCTTCCTGTTCCTGGCAGACCTTGGTCACACATCGCCTTGGATTTCGTTACCAGCCTCCCCCGTCAAATCAACACACCGTCGTGCTCACTATCGTGGATCGCTTCTCGAAGGCCGCCCAGGCCGCCCACTTCATCCCCCTACTGGGACTGCTCACGGCGAAGGAGATGGCAGATCTGCTGGTGCGGCACGTCATCAGGCTTCATGGCATACCGGTGGATATCGTCTCTGATCGAGGGCCTTAGTTCGTGTCTCAGGTTTGGAAGTCATTCTGTAATGCTCTGGGGGCTACGGTGAGCCTGTCCTCCAGCTACCACCCCAGAGTAATGGTCAATGCGAGAGAGCTAACCAGGAGCTGGAGGCTGTGCTGCAGTGTGTGGCCTCGTCTCACCCGGCCTCGTGGAGTGCCCAGCTCCCATGGGTCGAGTATGCCCACAACTCCACGGTGTTGTCAGCTATCTGCATGTCCCCGTTTGAGGCCTCCCTGGGATACAACCCCCCACTCTTTCCTGAAGAGAAGGGGGACATCGCCGTGCCTTCCATCCAGGCTCATCTGAGACGCTGTCAGCGTGTTTGGAGGTTGGTCCGGATGGTGCTCCAACACACGGCGGAACGTAACTCCAGGGTCGCTAATCACCACAGGAGGCCGGCTCCAGCCTACCAGGTGGGTCAGCAGGTTTGGCTCTCGACACAATATATTAACCTGAAGGGTAAGAGGAGGAAGTTATCGCAGCGATTCATTGGCCCATTTCCCATCACTCGGACTGTTAATCCTGTAGCTGTGCACCTGTCTCTCCCCCCCTCCCTCCGCATCTGTCCCACTTTCCATGTGTCCCAGATCAAGCCTTTCTTTTCCAGTCCTCTCTGTTCTCCTCCCAGGTCTCCACCTCCACCGGTCGGGATCGACGGCGATCCAGCGTTGAAGGTCACCTCCATCTTGGACGTCCGCCGCTGGGGTCGTGGCATGCAGTACAGGGTGGACTGGGAGGGGTATGGCCCTGAGTGGCACTCCTGGGTGCGTCCAGCCTTCGTGTTGGACAAGCAACTCATCAGGGACTTCCATCGGACGCACCCAGGTAGGCTGGATTGGGTGCCAGGAGGCACCCCTCGGTGGTGGTGGTGGGGAGTACTGTGATGACTCGCTCTGGGCCATTATCATCCACAGCTGCGTGCACACTGGCTCCTCGTCAGGACAGGACTATTTAACCTCACTCAGCCTGCTGGCCTGCACGGAGCCGTCTGTCTCCCTGGCTATGAAGCGCATCTCCCGACTTCCTAGCCATCATCTTCACGACCTTCTACCTCGCCACCTCGGCATTAACTCCCGGAGGATCACCTCTCAAACCCAAGTAAGCCAACCCTTTCACTCACCTGTTCTCCGCTACTCCCCTGTGCACAGGCGGAATCTCCCGGCGGCGGAATCGTCTCCCTCGGCGGCGGTTTCCCTTCTCTCCTCTCCACCATCTGCACAACTGCAATGACGCTGGGACAGTGGGCGCTGTCTACCTGGCCAACGGGTGTTCACCATCTGCCTGGAACAAGGTTGCCAGGCTGCACGGCGCTCTGCTTCCTCCCAGCTGCTCGAAGTCTCCAGCCTGCACTCACATACACAACATAACACATTCACGCATCCACACACACTGTACACTGGGTCAATAAAGATAATTGAATCCATTTCTGAGTCCGTGTCTGTTCCCTGGGTCAGCCATTATGTCAGGAGTATACTGTAAGTATCTGGGCATCACACTGGACCACAAAATATAATGGGACATCTGGACTGATCTCATAAGTACTAAAATCCAGCCGAGACTGTACTTTTTAAAGAAACTATTGTCTTTTAACGTCAGCAACAATTTGCTCAGGATTTTTTATTGTGCCTTTATTGAGAGTGTTTTACCTTTGGACTTATTTGCTGGTTTGGCAACGCTACGGAGGCACAAAAAAAGACTCTCCGAAAGACAATCTCCATTGCCAGTGGGATAATTGGTAGTCCTCTTCCAGCCTGGAGATCCTGTACAGGGAAAGAACTAGGAAAAAGGCCCGTGGCATTGTGAGGGACTGAATGCACCCACTGGCTTCATCTTTTGAATTGTTGCCTTCTGGACATCGGTATCGGCCACCTCCTTTCACAAAAAAAAAGTTCTTTCTTTTCCTTTATACCCCAGGCTATTAAGTTTTTAAACGCCAAATATCTGCTGTGAGGTGTGTTGTACTGTACTGTGTGTTTTTTTTATCTGTGTCATGAGTCTGAGCTCTAATGTCATCTCTGAGCTCAGACTCAATTAATTTTTGAGTTTTGCATTTCTGTCTTTATTTTTTTGTCTGTTTACATGTATGTACTGGGTTGTGCTTTTTGTCCCTCTATTTCCAGACATTCCCACTCACTGCTCACAGTCTGTTGTCCCGTCAGCTGTGAGCAGTTATGCGATCAGTTCACCTGCCCGCTCAGCTCCCACACCTGTCGCTCGTTTGTTGCCCTCTATTTAAGGACTGCCTTATTGTTTCCTCACTGCAGCAGCATTACATGGACTGCATCGTCTGATGTGCTTGGACTTCATTCTCTGTAAGTTTTTCTCCTTATTCCCTCCAGGGGAATTTCTACCCTGGAGTGCCTTCCCTGTTTACTACCTTTGTTGCGTGAATCTGTCTCTCTCTGCTTCGAGGGGCGTTCATGACAGAATGTTGCCACCATAATTACATTCAGCTGCTGTTTAGTGCATTTTTGCCTTTTTTTCTCTTTTTGTGTTTTTTCACCCACCTGGTTGCTGGAGCTCATCATGCCCCCAGCTCGCCGGCCTCGGTCTAATAAAGGAAGATCGGCAGCGGGGTCTCCCAGCCTGGGGGAGGAATGTGCGGCGGGGTTTAGCCAAGATTTTGTGGATGAAGCTCTTGACGTCCAAGGACCCAAGAAGACGTGGGAGTGTTTGTATGGAACGGTGGGAATCTTGGAGGTGCATCCCGGCCTGTGGAGATATTCCCAGTACTCAGAGCTGTTGTCCACAGTGTCTGTGCTCCTACAATTGTTTCCTGATCTGAGGGTAGGAGCGTTTCCAGTGGAGCCGAAGCGGAGGCGCTCTCCACAGCGGATGTCCTTCTCATCTCCAGGTTCACCAGCTTCCCCTCCAGCTCCAGCGTGTGTATCGCTAGTTCCACGGCAGCGCCGTCGTCCCGGTCCAGACCACCGGAGGAAGCCTTCAGCCTCTTCAACAGACATTCCCCTTATGCCGAGCCAGCCAAATCCCGCAGCAGTTCCTTCTTCTTGTTCCTCTTCACCGGCCGTTCCACCAGCCTCCTCCTCCACCTCTGCTGCTGCTACTCCCGTCTTGTCGACGTATCCTCCTGCTGCTGAGAGGTCCTCCAGGTTTTCCCCGGCTATGCCCACCTCTGTGTCTACAGAGGTGGCTCTTCCACAATCCACAGAGGGGCCCAGGCTCACCATAGACACGGAGAGGGATGACTGTGCATCTGCTGCAGCAGAAAACATCACGCACCAGGATGACAGGCAAGTGTCATTTATTTCTTCTACAATTCATGATGATGTGCCTTTCCTGATACCTGGTAGGGAGGCTTGGGAAACGCAGACCCCTGAGCTCTCCCCACCTGCTGCAGCAAATAATTCCTCACCTGTCCTTTCCGTGTCTTCCCCATCTGTCCCTGAGTGTCTGCCGGTCCCAGAACTGAGCCGCCGGATGATGGAGGAGCCTGTGGCCCTGGAGGAACCAACTCCAGTGCCAGTGCAGAGCCGACCCCCAGCTGCCACACTGGGCGAGCCACCAGCGTGGGCCTCTTTGTCTGGAGAGGCAAGGACTGCAAACACCATCATGCCTGCTGCAGATATCGCCATAGCAGAGTCTAGAACTGAGCTGAGCCCCCAAGAGACTGGGCCCGAGACGTCGCCATCGCCTGGATTGACGAAGTCCTTGACAGCGGTGGAGCTTGAGTTCAGGCAAGTGCTCTCTTTTGTCTTTCTCTAATCTGTCCTAGAGCAATCTTGCCTGGCTCTTGGTGAGGAGAGCTGGGTGCAGCCGCCCGCTGCCCCTGAGCTTGCCTCGTCGGGCTCCGCCGCTGCCGGCAACCCTGATCCCCTGTTTCTGTGTCTTTATGAGCCTTCTTCCAGGGTCGCCAGGGAAGATCCACAACTGCCAGATGCCTCTGTGGAACCAGGCTCGCCACCTGAGGACATCGTGGGTCCAGCTTCCCCTGCGGAAGTCGTCGCGGGTGTTTCATCCCAGCCTGGGACCTCCGTGGGTGCAGCTTCCCCACTGCCCGAGGCCGTCATGTGGGTTCCTCCTCCTCGGTCTGAGTCTCCATGGGTGCTGTGTCCTGGTTGGGGACCCTCGTGGGGTGTAAATGTGAAAATTTAGGAGTAAAAAGTGACAAATTTGCAAAAAAATTAACAAATTTATGAGGAAAAAGGCTCAAATTTATGAAAAAAAGTGAAAATTTAGGAGAAAAAAAGTTGCAAATTTACAAGAAAAAAAAATGTAAAATTACTTGATGAGTTACAGACTTACAAGAAAAATTTAACAAATTTATAAGAAAAAGGTTACAAAAAAAGTAGTAAATGTATGAATAAATAAATGGAAAATTTATGAGGAAAAAGTCCCAAATTTATGAAGAATAGTTGTAAGTTTACATTTTAGAAAAATGTTGCAAATTTATGGGGAAAAAGTCACAAATTTATAAGAAAATAGCAAATTTACAAGGAAAAAAAAATAAATTTATGAGAAAAAAGTTGCAGGATTACAGTAAAAAAAAGCGGTAAATTTATGAGAAAATTTCAAAATTACAAGAAAAAGTTAGCAAATTTCTAAGAAAAAAATCACAGAATTACAAGAAACACTAACAAATTTATGAGAAAAAATTGCAAATTTGCAGTAAAAAAATGCAAATTTATGAGAAAGTTTCAAATTTTAAATTGAGGGAAAACATCCCAAATTCACAAGGAAATAGCAAATTTCTGAGAAAATAATGTAACATCGGGGCTGTGTTAAGGGGGGTGGGGGTTTTTCCTGGCATGCTTTGCCAGCAGAGGACATTATATTCATGTGTGTTAAAATGTTATTACTGTGTCATTATATTGCTGTGTCATTATAACTGCGTTATAATGACACAGCAGTGTTGTAGGTAGGATCAGAACAAGACTGATCATGTGTTTGTGCAACCCTTATTGAAACGGAGGTCTGTGAGAATGACCTCCCCTCCTGTCTGTGTTGAAGGGTGTGTTTCAATAAAACCTGTTTCGTCACAGCCATCTTCTCCTTTTTCTTGTGTGAACCCCTAATACGTCACACTGGTGTCAGGAGTGGGAGATGGAGCAGATGGAAGCCAGGATCCGAGCGGAGATCCAGCAGCTGGAGCAATTCATCGCTCAGCTGGGGATGGACGACAGAGCTGAGACACCGACCCCCGGAGTTGCTCGCCGGGATGAACGGAGCAGCGGACCCAACAGGACCAGCGTACCCCGCCTTCTGCCTTTTTCAAGGCAGGGCGGGTTGAGCAGAGCAAACCAGCCCCGCTCCCTGCCCTTTTCAGGGCAGGACGGGCTGGCGATTCCACTGCGACCAGGAGTGGCGATTGACCGAGAGGCGACCGTCCCACCCATCCGGCAGTGGGCCAAGATTCCCCGCTTCAGCGGTGAAACCCTGCTGGACAACTACCTGGTCCAGGTCGAGCTGGCTGCTGCGCTGAACGAGACCGCCGTGCAGGTTGCGCTGGAAGGGTTCTCCGCACGCTGTCTGATCTCCGGCCCAAGGAACGCCGCAGCTGGCCGGCGCTACAAGGAGCGCTCCGGAGGCGGTTTGGGAGAGCGGCCAACGCTGAGCATGCAGAGGAACAGCTGGCCAACCGCCGGTGAGGCAGACGGCAGAGCCTGGGAGTCTACGCAGCGGACATATGACTGCTGACACAGCGCAGCTACCTGGATTTCGAGCCAGAAGTAGTGGAGAAGCTCGCCCTCCGGAACTTCGTCCAGGGTCTCCGCCCGGCCCAGCACCAGAGCCACATCCGGATTAATGCCGCGAGCAGCTGGGAGACGGCTGTGGCAGAAGCGGAGCGGGTGGAACCGCTAATAGATTGTACAGCTGATGCATCGGCACCGAGACAGAGAGCCTTCCAGGCCACGGCTGAGAGCGAGGAGGAGGAGGAGCTGCAGCAGACCACGGCGGAGGAAACCAGAGGCCTGCGTGATCGAGGGACCGCCAGGACGGACTGAACTGGGCGGGTCACTGCAAAAACTGGACACAACAGCGCCACCAGCATGAGCAGAGGGAGCACGATCACAGATAGAGACAGCAAGGGGGAGAATCACAGTGGAGCGGGTCGACATGTCAGCAGAAACGCAGCAGGCGGTCGAGGAATTGTTCCAGCAGAGCTGCAGCGGGTTGGAATTGGGACAGACATGCCAGCTGCGGGAGCTGTTGGACTGTCGTCACTGCCAGCAGGCAGAGGATCAAGACCAGGCCAGGCCGTCCCATGGGCTGCTGCTCTCCGGACCACTGTGAGCAGGAATAACACAGTGGCACACAGTTCCCCTCGGATAATCAGGCAGCTCCCCCCAGTGATGACGTCACAGAGGCCCTCGGCGCGCGGCAGCTGCAGAGCGAGCAGGATAGAGATCCGGTCATTTCCTGGGTTCGGCAGTGGCTGGACGCGGGCCAGCGGCCTGCCTGGGAGGCCCTGGCAGCGGCGGGGAGTCGGCAGAAGCGGGCATATGACTCCCGCTGCCAGGGAGGGACTTTGCACCAGGAGATCGAGTCTGGGTTTTCTGCCCGGAGAGGAAAAGAGGACGGTCACCGAAATTGGCGAGCCATTGGTCGGAACCGTGCGTGGTTCTACAGAGACTGTCAGATGTGGTGTACAGGGTGAGGCTAAAGAAAAGGGACCGGGTCGTGGTACTCTACCGTGACCATCTTGCCCCGTACCAGCCATCCGCCCCACTGGTGGTCGAGCCGGAGCCTTCACCCCGACCAGATACTCTGACCGAGACACAGGTGGACACTGGCGGGCCTGTGCGTGCTGGTCGTCGGCAACAGAGGCAGCCCCGACAAATGGATGGATTCGTGTTGGACTTTTGAGTTTGACTTTTATTATTCCGGGGACAGAAACCAGTCCAGGGGGGGACAGTGTAATGTTGGGGCTGTGTTAAGGGGGGCAGGGATTTTCCCCGGCATGCTTTGCCAGTAGAGGACGTTATATTCATGTGTGCTAAAATGTTATTACTGTGTCATTATGTTGCTGTGTCATTATAATGACACAGCAGTGTTGTAGGTAGGATCAGAGCAAGACTGATCATGTTTTTGTGCAACCCTTATTGAAACGGAGGTCTGTGAGAATGACCTCCCCTCCTGTCTGTGTTGAAGGGTGTGTTTCAATAAAGCTTGTGTCGTCGCAACCATCTTCTCCTTTTCTTGTGTGACCACCAGTGGAGCGGATGGCTGATATTCCTTATTGATTCCATGTCTATGATCATTCTTCGTCCTAATCCTGAATTGATTTTCCTTCTTGCCTTGAGAGAGAGCAGTCGCATTTCTTCCCTCCTCTCGTCTGCCTTCCTGACCTATTCCCAGCTTTGCAATGTTGCATTTTTGTCTGTGTTTAGTCGCTCTTCTTCTGCTGAATCTTAATCTAAACGGAAATTATGGATTTGGAAGCGGCTTAAATGTGCTATTGTCACTATTTTTCAACAAGAATCGGGCCAAGGGGGAGCCCAAGAATTGGAACCTGCGAGGAGACTCATGGACATTGGAATTCATGCGTCTGTGGAAACATTATTGGTTATGATCTCAGGACTTCTATTTTTGGCTGTGAAGTTCCCTGATGCATCAGAAATTGAAGGAAGGTGAGAGAGCTGATCAAAGCGGACCCGGCAAGCTCCTTCATCAAATTCGACCAGTTGGGGAAGGCACGAGTAGCGGCAAACGGTGAACTGAATGACAGTGATTCAGTGGAGGAATACATCTGGAGCCCTGTGCTTTCCATGGAAAAACAGTTTAAGCCTGCATATATGAAAGCACAGAATTTGCACGGGTGAGGACAAATTCTATTCTCTGAGTGCACTATGCTGATTTGATTTGACCTTGTTTGGTGCCCCGTGTTTACATTCCTCCTGATTAAGATAAGTGGAAGGACCGGCTCTTAACCCAAACAATCGACAATCAGTTGTTGTCGTATCAGCGGATTTGGACCCTCAAGGACAGTGCCCATGTGCCTT
Source organism: Pholidichthys leucotaenia (assembly GCA_020510985.1). Classification (NCBI taxonomy): domain Eukaryota; kingdom Metazoa; phylum Chordata; class Actinopteri; order Cichliformes; family Pholidichthyidae; genus Pholidichthys; species Pholidichthys leucotaenia. The sequence goes on from CM035850.1 coordinate 24,386,487, forward strand.
CTGCAAGCAAGAGAGATAGACTCTGGACTTGTTTATAAGTCACATGATTATAACATCTATCCACTGCCAGGAGGCGCCCTCTGCTGCTCACTAACAATTGTCACATCTACACTACACAATGCATACAACATTACATGCATACAATACACTGCCTCTCAACTTTTGTGTGTGATCTCCTGCTGAATGTCTGCTAAATGTGCATTGAGGGTTTTTTTGCCTGCAATCAAAATTTCGCTCACTTGTCGAGCGCCATTTTGATAAAACATGTTTTTTTTCTCTCGCCTACTGTGTCATATCCATTCCCTCTCTCTTTTTTTTTTCTCCTTTCTTCTTTATGACTGGCACCTAGCGGCTGCCCCGGCCTTGGATGCGCTCTGCAGAGCGTGCCCAAATGCCAAGTCACGTTTCGTTACCTTGTATTCATACATGTGTAATGACAATAAAGTTGAATCTCATCTCATCTCATCAAGTGAGCTTGTTCAGCCTTGCGGTTTCCGTATCTAGTGTTGTGTGTTTTGCCCACCGAGGCTCATTACTTTCTGTTCCTTTGTGTATTATCTTGTGTTTGTCCTCATTAATAAAACATCATGCAAACTTCACTGGCGACTGTTGGTGTCTTATGGTCGCTCGCGAGGGCCACCGCGTGACAGTATACTGCTGCCAGGGCGCCAAAACGGAGGTGCCAAACCGAAACGCCGTTCCCGGTGAGTTTGCATTAGGACTTTGCTCTTTCCTGTCTGGGTACTGTGTGCTGAATCAATGCCGTTGCGGAGGGGCCCTGCTCGGAGTCTGGCGGACACTTTGGAATTCATTGATAAGACGCTCATCGCTACCTCCCTCCTCGACTATCACAGCGACGTACGCTGGTACCTGGACTGTGCCGATGATGCCTTTAATCATCTCCCTCGCTATGCCGACCATCCTGAAGTTGACGATAGGAGGGCCGACATCGCCGCACAGCGCGAGATTCTCTGTATGTTGGAGGAGGACTATGGCAGGAAGCAGAGGAGGAGGCATCCCCGCTCCCCGCTTCGAGATCCCGTTCCTGTCCTCTATCCAGTCCAGGAGTTCGCGCCATCCGGGGGCCGTCGAAGACGTCAGCGCCACCGCCAAGGTAAACCTCAGCAAGATCCCCATCCGAATCCAGTTCCGGGCTGCCAGAATGACTCAGCCTCACAGTCAGCTGCCTCTTCGGCGCCTCGCCAGGAGGGAATCCCTGCTCTGCTGGAACAATTCCTCAACTGCCTGCTACATTTCTGCAGACACGTTGACCCGCTCCGCTGTGATCCTCCCCCTTGCTGTCTCTGTGATTGTGCTCCCTCTGCTCGTGCTGATGGTGCCGTTGTGTCCAGTTTTTGCAGTGACCCGCCCGGTTCAGTCCGTCCTGGCGGTCTCTCGATCACGCATGCCTCTGGGTTCCTCTCTGGGTCCCGCTGCAGAGCGTGATGGTCCGAGTTCGCAGCAGGAGGGACGATCTGGCGGTGTCAATTTTCACGCCCCACGCTGCGAGCAGATCGAGTCCAATAATGCAGGGGTCTTGGATGTCAGCCAGCCAGAACGGGTGGTGTGTGTTCTGGCCGGACACCCCCACCACAAGAACTCTTTGCCCTCCCAATCTGGTGCGCTCACCGGTAGCTGTGGTGACGCAGTGCCCAGAGGGTTCCCATCCCTGCGGTGCCATCTCGTCCATGCCTGGCAGCACACCGGGTCGGACCAAGGAGATGGTAGAACCGGTGTCGATCAGGGCCCGGATCAGCGTGTTGTCCAGGCTGCACTGTAAGTACATCCCAGGCAAGTGTCCAATTCGGCCCACACGCGGTGACAGCTCATCGGTTTGTCATGTGGTGGGTGCGGGGCAGTACCGCGCGATGTGTCCTGGCTCCCTGCAGCGGAAGCACCCTTCCTCGCGCCGCCGCGGCTGTCTTCTCCGTGGGCGCGCCGCCGTGGTCTGCTGCAGCTCCTCCTCCTCCTCCTCCTCCTCGCTCTCAGCCGTGGCCTGGAAGGCTCTCTGTCTCGGAGCTGATGCATCAGCTGTACAATCCATTAGCGGTTCCACCCGCTCCGCTTCTGCCACAGCCGTCAACCAGCTGCTCGCGGCGTTAATCCGGATGTGGCTCTGGTGCTGGGCCGGGCGGAGACTCCAGATGAAGTTCCGGAGGGCGAGCTTCTCCACTACTTCTGGCTCGAAATCCGGGTAGCTACGCTGTGTCAGCAGCCGTATGTCCGCTGCGTAGACTCCCAGGCTCTCCCGTCTGCCTCACCAGAGGTTGGCCAGCTGTTCCTCTGCATGCTCAGCGTTGGCCGCTCTCCCAAACTGCCTCCGGAGTGCTCCTTGTAGCGCTGGCCAGCTGCGGCGTTCCTCGGGCCAGAGATCGGACAGCGTGTGGAGAGCCCTTCCCTCCAGAGCCAGCGCAACCTGCACGGCAGTCTCTTCAGCTGGCCAGCCATTCAGCGCAGCAGCCAGCTCAACCTGGACCAGGTAGTTGTCCAGCAGGGTTTCACCGTTGAAGCGGGGAATCTTGGCCCACTGCCGGATGGGTGGGAGGGTCACCTCTCGGTCAATTGCCGCTCCTGGTCGCAGTGGAATCGCTGGCCCGTCCTGCCCTGAAAAGGGCGGGGAACGTGGCTGGTTTGCTCTGCTCAGCCCGCCCTGCCTTGAAAAAGGCAGAAGGCGGGGTACACTGGTCCCGTCGGGTCCGCTGCTCCGTTCATCCCAGCGAGCAACTCCGGGGGTTGGTGTCTCAGCTCTGTCGTCCATCCCCAGCTGAGCGATGAATTGCTCCAGCTGCTGGATCTCCGCTCGGATCCTGGCTTCCATCTGCTCCATATCCCACTCCTGACACCAGTTTGACATATTAGGGGTTCACACAAGAAAAGGAGAAGATGGTTGCGATGAACAGGTTTTATTGAAACACACCCTTCAACACAGACAGGAGGGGAGGTCATTCTCACAGACCTCCGTTTCAATAAGGATTGCACAAACACATGATCAGTCTTGTTCTGATCCTACCTACAACACTGCTGTGTCATTATAACGCAGTTATAATGACACAGCAATATAATGACACAGTAATAACATTTTAATACACATGATTATAACGTCCTCTGCTGGAAAAGCATGCCGGGAGAATCCCCGCCCCCCTTAAAACATCCTCTACGTTGTGCATGACCATCAGCTGCGCAAAGATCTCGTCCACGCTCGGGCCATACATCGTCTCCACCAGGTCTGACAGCAGGGTTACCTTCTGGCTCCATTTACCATCTAGCTGCATTTACGGCTCATCAGCAGCCCGGCATTTAAGCAGGCGCTGAAGAGCGGTACAAGGCAGCAGTATCGTCGATTATTCCCTCAGACGTTGAGCGAGCGTTCCTCGTCTCAGACGTCAATATTCCTTATTGATTCCACGTCTATGATCATCCTTCGTCCTAATCCTGAATCGTAAGTGAGCTTGTTCAGCCTTGCGGTTTCCGTATCTAGTGTTGTGTGTTTTGCCCACCAAGGCTCATTACTTTCTGTTCCTTTGTGAATAATCTTGTGTTCGTCCTCATTAATGAAACATCATGCAAACTTCACTGGCAACTGTTGGCATCTTATGGTGGTTCGCGAGGCCACCGTGTGACAGTATACTGCTGCCAGGGTGCCTAAACGGAGGCGCCAAACCGAGATGCCGTTCCCGGTGAGTTTGCATTTGGACTTTGCTCTTTCCTGTCTGGGTACTGTGTGCTGAATCAATGCCGTTGTGGAGGGGCCCTGCTCGGAGTCTGGCGGACACTTTGGAATTCATTGATGAGACGCTCATTGCCGCCTCCCTCCTCGACTATCACAGCAATGTACGCTGGTACCTAGACTGCGCCGAGGATGTCCTTAATCACCTCCCTCGCTATGCCGACCATCCTGAAGTCGATGCTAGGAGGGTCGACATTGCCGCACAGCGCGAGACTCTCCATATGTTGGAGGAGGACTACGGCAGGAAGCAGAGGAGGAGGCATCCCCGCTCCCCGCTTCGGGATCCCGTTCCTGTCCTCGATCGAGTCCAGGAGTTCGCGCCATTTGAGGGCCGTCGAAGACGTTGGCGCCACGGCCAAGGTCAACCTCAGCAAGATCCCCATCCGAATCCAGTTCCGGGCCGCCAGAATGACTCAACCTCACAGTCAGCTGCCTCTTCGGCGCCTCGCCAGGAGGGAATCCCCGCAGCCTCTTCCCCCGGGTCATCTCCTCCTGCTGTTCCGTCAGCGCTCTGTGCCCGGTTCATCCTGGCTGTCACCCCCTCCTCCTCGATGCCATCCCCGGCTGCTGTGTGTGCCAAGAGTCCTGCTTCGGCGAGCCCCATTCCTGGTCCATCGTGAGTGGCTCCCCCTCGTCCTTCCAGGGGGCCTTCTGTCACCATCCGGCGGAGAAAGGGAGGAGCAATGTTCATTACAGCAGGCACCATCGGACCTCCAGGAAGCAGGCAAGTGCAAGTTCATTCTTCTCCTCGTTGATATGATTTGCCTTGTTTGACTCCTGGGGGCGGAGTTTGGGGTTTGCAGTCCCCTGAGCTCCCACCACCTGCTGTAGCACTAATTGCTAACCCCGCTGCCTCTGTGTCTCCCTCTACTGAGCGGTCCATGACGTCAGGCCTACGTCGCCGGACGAGGAGGGGGCCTGCGGTTCTGGAGAGCCTGGTTCCAGCCCCGCAGCCACGTCGAGGGCAGAGGAGAAGAGCGGACTGCAGCCTGGAGCCTGCGCCGACGACAAAGCGTCCCCGGGTCTCCACGCTGGAACAGTTCGAGTCAGCGGGTCGGGGGTCCCCTGCCACCACACCATGCGGGTTGTCGGCGTGGACGCCAGTACCAGAGGGTCCTCAGGCTGCGGAAACCATCATGCCAGCTGCGGAGCCCGATGTAGTTGAGTGGGAGCCAGAAGACGATCTCCTTCCGTCTGAGCCCGGATCGTCGGAGTCCTGGACAGCGACAGAACCCGAGTACAGGCAAGTGCTCTACTTTGTTTTTCTCCTCTCTATTCTAGAGCACTTTTGCCTGTCTCTCGGAGAGACGAGCCAGGGGCAGCCGTCCGCTGCACCCGAACTCGTCTCGCTGGGCTCTGTCGCTACCGGTGATCCTGATCCCGGTTCTTCTCTTTCTCCTGAGCCTTCTCCCAGGGTCAGCGGTGCGGAGCTGGTGCCGATCTCTGTGCCGGAGGTTCCGGGTTCGGGGTTGGAGGTCGGTATTGGAGCTGCGCCGACCCAGTCGGGGTCCATCGCGGGTGCAGCCGTGACCCAATCGGAGTCCATCGTGGATGCAGCCGTGACCCAATCGGGGTCCATCGCGGGTGCAGCGCCAGTAGGGTTCAAGGTCGGTGAGGGAGCTGCAGATCCCCTGCTACCTGACACTGGACGGGCTCGTCATCATCTTCTCTTCCCTCATCCAAGTCACCGCCCCTGCTCATCGTCGCCGGGGGCCGTTGGGAGCCTTCTACGCTCGGCCCGGATCTCCCACATTTTTTCCCCGCCAGGGAGGCCGCCGCGGGCTGTATTTCCATGGTTCTGGTGGCTGAGGGATGCGAGTCGGCCACCCGAGAAACTGTTTCGCCGGTTCGGCGCCTTGGGTCGGCCACCCGACATTCTGTGTTTGCTGCGGGGCGACCTGGTTCGGCCGCCGGAGAACTGGACTTTCCGGGCCTGGGACTGGGGTAGGCCGCCCGATCACGTTCTGATCCTCTCATTCCCCTGTTGGCCTTGGGACGCAGGGAGACCACCGGAACTGTCTCCGTGGGTTTTTGGTCCTTGCCTGTCACCATTTCCCTGTATTGTTTGGGTTAAAGGTCATGCGGGGTGATAATCTTGTTCTATGTTCTGCCTGGGTGTTTTTTCTCTGTCTTGGTCGTCCTGTGTGTTTTTGTGCCTTTGGTGAATATTGTATTTTCTGTTATCGTGCCCTGTAATTGTTTCATTCGTAGTCTGCCTTAATCTTGGTTTTTGCATTTAGTGATATTGTATTTTCTGTTATCGTGCCCTGTAATTGTTTCATTTGCAGTCTGCTTTAACCATGGTTTTTGCTTTTGGGAATATTGTATTTTCTGTTGTCGTGCCCTGAAATTGTTTCATTTGTTGTCTGCCTTAATTATGGTTCTTGCATTTGGGAACATTGTATTTTCCGTTATCGTGCCCTGTGTTCTGTGTGATTCATGCATTCGGGAGTTTTGTCTTTTTTTTCTGGTTGTCTCTGTGCTTTGTTTTCATCATGCCTTTTGGTCTATGGCTGGGCCTCTCCCTCCTGGCCTGTTCCCCCATCCGCCCACCCTGGGGGGGGGGGGGGCTTGGGTGTCCCTGGGCGTACGGTGCCCGCCCTCAGGGGGGAGATACTGTCATGGTCCGAGCGCCGATCTTGTCTGCGTTCGGGCCATACATCTTCTCCGCCAGGTTTGACAGCAGGGTTACCTTCTGGCTCCCCGAGCTCTTATTGTGACAGCGCTCGGAGGAGCTTCCTGCTGTCAAAACTGAACAGCTGTGCTGCATTTATGGCTCATCAGCAGCCCGGCATTTAAGCAGGCGCTGAAGAGCGGTACAAGGCAGCAGTATCGTCGATTATTCCATCATCAGACATCGAGCGAGCGTTCCTCGTCTCAGACGTCAATATTCCTTATTGATTCCATGTCTGTAATCATCCTTCGTCCTAATCCTGAATCGTAGGTGAGCTTGTTCAGCCTTGCGGTTTCCGTATCTAGTGTTGTGTGTTTTGCCCACCGAGGCTCATTACTTTCTGTTCCTTTGTGTATTATCTTGTGTTCGTCCTCATTAATAAAACATCATGCAAACTTCACTGGTGACTGTTGGCGTCTTATGGTGGCTCGCAAGGGCCACCGTGTGACAAAAAGTGTAAACTGTATAAGGAAAAAGTCAAAATCTTATCACAATCTGTTTCAAATTTATTAAAAAACAGTAATTTTATTTAAAAAATAAGCAAAAAATTAGCCATAAAAATCCATAAATGTATAATAAAGCCTCAAATGTACAAGAAAAGTCAATTTTACAAGAGGAAATTACAAATTTGAGGAAAATGGTTTCAAACTTAGATAAATTTACAGAGAAAAGTAGAACACTCTAAGAAATTTGTTATAAATTTTGGAGAAAAACCTCAAACCTTCAACATTGAAGTCATTACTCAAGTTTTTAAGTGGGTGCTTTCTGCATCCTTAACTGTACTAGATGTCATGAACTGAGTTTGGACTTTTTCCAGACTCGGCTTCATGGCCTTTTTGCTGTATTTATTTCCATCTGTTGTATTTTTGGTGCCTGTTATTTTATCTGTTCATATTTTGGTTGTTTGATTATCTCTTGTATTATTTATAATTACCTTTCAGTCTGAGACGGAGATGATCCAGCACAACCGGAGGCCTCTGAAGATCCAGGTTCGCCGCCCGAGGTTGCTGAGGGTCCAGCTTCCCTCGCTGTGAAGGCCGACATGGGTCAACCCCTGTCATCCTTTCCTGGTATCCCGTTGGTGGACTGCCTCCTTGGTCTGGTGCTCTCACTGGTTGGGTGGTCCACCGAGGGTGCAGCGTTGCTCCAGCCTGGAGCCACTGAGGGTGCAACGTTGGCCCAGTTGGGGCGCACCATAGGTGCAACGTTGGCCCAGTCGGGGCTCACTGTGGGTGCAACATTGGCCCAGTTGGGGCCCACCGTGGGTGCAACATTAGCCCAGTCGGGGCCCACCGTGGGTGCAACATTAGCCCAGTCAGGGCCCACGTGGGTGCAGCTGAGCACCAACCTGGAGCCACCGCAGGTGCAGCTGAGCTCCTGCCCGGAGCCACCGCAGGTGCAGCTGAGCTCCTGCCCGGAGCCACCGCAGGTGCAGCTGAGCTCCTGCCCGGAGCCACCGCAGGTGCAGTTGAGCTCCAGCCCGGAGCGACCGCGGGTGCAGCTGAGCTCCAGCTCAGAGCCACCGTGGGTGCAGCTGAGCTCCAGCCCAGAGCCACCGCGGATGCTAGTTTACCTTCAACCAAGATCACCGAGGGTGTCGTGGTTCCCTTCTCTCTTCAGCCTGATGCCGTCAGGGTGCCCCTTCCTCGGTTCACTCCTCCTGCATTGGGCCTCCCTGTGGGGGAGCCACCTCCTGGGTCACTCTCCCGGTCATGGTGGCTGAAGAACTCAGGCCGGCCACCCGATGGACTGAGCCACTGGGTTGGGTGGCCCGTTTTCCCCAGCAGGAGACCCGACTCATTCCACCTGGCTGTCCGGCTGGTTGGGGACTTTGGACGGCCTCCCGAGCCCTCTAGCTCCAGGACTTGGGGGGAGGGGGGGCTTAATTTTTTGTCTTTCTGGTGTGGGCCCTGAGCAGGGTTGTTTTTTGTTCCTTCCTAGCCTGTTCCCCCCACCACCCACCCTGGGTAGTTTGTTGCAGTTCCTGCTGGGGAAGGGGGGGGTCAGGTTTTTTTCTTTTTTGTTCTGTTGATGTTACTCTGAGTGTCTGGATTCCACCCCTTGAGAAGGGGGCTCTGTCATGAACTGAGTTTGGACTTTTTCCTAACTCAGCTTCATGGCCTTTTTGCTGTATTTATTTCCATCTGTTGTATTTTGGTGCATGTTATTTGTTTATATTTTGGTTGTTTGATTATCTCTTGTGTTATTTGTAGTTACCTTTCAGTCTGCTTTTGGTTTTGTTTATATTTATTTTGTGACTGGCAGCGGTCAGGGGCCTTGCCGGCTCTTGTTGTGCCACCTGTCAGCTGGCAGTCACTTCTCCCTCTCCTGTTATTGCTGACAGCTGGCCCCAATCATTAATTGTTCCTTCCCTCTCTGCTCAGGTCAGCTCACACACCTGTGTTCACTCATCTTGTTATGTCACGTGTTATTTAAGCTCATTTTGTTCACCTTGTCATCGACGGTTCATTGCATTGTCTGCTCCTCCACTACAGCATGGGCTGCTCTGGTGAAATCCTGTAAGTAATTGTTTCCCCCCCATTCACCATTCCGTTTGGGAGTGCCTTGGCTCTGTTTTCTATGTTACCTGCTCACCAATAAGCTTGGGAGCGTTTGGTATTTATTCTCTATCTTACTAGCTCACCAGTTCGTTTGTTGGAGCGACTGTAATTACCATTATGTTAATAAACGCACAACACCATCCTACGTGTAGGTATTGGAGCAGAAAACATGACACTAGAAATTTTTGGTTGACTGATATGCGTGTGTAATGGAATGTGTCGCTGTAAAAAGAGGTTCCTAATTACACATATGGTGATTTAAAACAAACCAAACCAAACCACAATGGTGGATATGCAATGTTTGTTAATGTTATCAATCTTTTCTTGGGGGGTTTGTGCACTGAAGTGTTTGACAATTAATTTTTTATTCAGCTAAATATACTTTGTGATGTGCCAAGGTCAGTTATGATCAGGATGTTGTATATTTTATTTCAAAAGGGAAACAAATGTTAATGCTACCAACAGTGCACACTGAGTTTTTATACACTTTGAGATATGCCTGACCAAAATGGTTATTTACAGATTTTTTTTACATTCTATTTATTTAATTGTTGTTCAAGAGGAAAAATATTTCTACTACTTCAAGTTCTGCACAACCCCAGCACTGTTATTGTGTTTTATGTACTTTTGATGTGCCTTTGTCATGTACCAAGCACACATTTAAAACCAAGACAATGAATAAAAAGTGCATATTTGTTGTCATATTGATCTGTGTTGGTTTGAAATTTGTCATTCACCAGATCGCTGAACATGTGCGGCCCAGTTACATGTCTTGATTTCAAATTGTGGCCCAACTGATTTTGTAATTGAATAGCCCTGATGTAGACAAACCCACACGGGACCCATAAGACAGCCCAGGTTAACCTTTGGTGGAGCCTGTTAAGTCTGGAAAACGTGGAAGGACCAACGGAGAGTGGAGTTTGCTGGGAATGCGAACTTTATTACAGAAAGCTAATTATGGTGGTACAGAATATTGTTAGTTGGGAGGCCGAGCATCAAAGAGAGAGAGAAAAGAGGCTGTAAAATGGCCATCCCTTACATTTATATTGTAACGTCGAGGCCATGTTAAGAGGGGCAGGGATTTCCCAGCATGCTTTGCCAGTTGAAAACGTTACTGTGTGTGTGTATTAAATGTGTTATTACTGAGTTATACTGCGTTATAATGACCCAGCAGTGTTTATCAGGATTAGGGCAAGATGTATCATGTGTGTGTAACCATGATTGAAATGGAGGTCTGGGAGAATGACCTCCCCTCCTCTCTGTGCTCAGAAGTTGAAGTTGGGGTTGGTGGTGTGTAAATAAAGCCTGTTCATCACAACCATCTTGCTCCTCTTTCTTTGTGTGAATCCCGCAAACGTCACACTGGTGTCAGGAGTGGGGATGGAGCAAGATGAAGATCCAGGCGGAGGTCCAACGGCCGGAGCGGTTCATCGCTCGGCTGGGAATGGAGCGTAGAGCTGAGACGCCGGCCCCCGGAGAGGTTCGCCGCAATGGACGGAGCAGCGGACCCGACGGGCCGAGCAGAGCAAACCAGCCCCGTTTCCCGCCCTTTTCAGGGCAGGACGGGCTGGAGATTCCAGAGCAATTAGGAGCAGCGATTGACCAGGAGATGACCGGCCCATCCGTCCAGCAGCGGGCCAAGATTCCCCGCTACAACGGCGAGAACCTGTTGGATGACCACCGGGCCCAGGTCGAGTTGGCTGCCGCGCTGAATGACTGGTCATCGGAGGAAACCACCGTGCTGAGAGCGAGTGGGAGGAGGAGCTACGGCAGATCACAGCAGCGTGTGCACGAAGGAGACAGCGGCGGCGACGCGAGGAAGGGGGGCTTCCGCTGCACAGAGCCAGGGTACATCGCATGGTACTGCCCCGCACGCAGCGCACGACAAACTGGCCCCTCGCCAACGTTAAATTAGAGCGAGGTGGCATGGACGGAGAAAAAGCAGCCTCCTGCAGATGCTTCCCCCGGCGGTGACATCACAGAGGCCTTTGGAGCGCAGCAGCAGCGGAGCGAGCAGGACAGATCCGGTCTTTTCCCGGGCTCGGCAGGGGCTGGACGCCTGGATGCGGGCCAGCGGCCGCCTGGGAGGTCCTGGCCGCGGTGGGAGTCATGGGACTCCCGCTGCCAGAGGAGGAACTGTGCGTGTCCTACCGCCACCCGCAGATGCTTTCCCTTTCGGTGACGTCACGGAGGCCCTCGGCGCAGCAGCAACACAGCGGAGCGAGCAGGACGGAGATCTGGCCATTTTTCCAGGCGCGGCAAGGGCTGGACGCATGGACGCGGGCCAGCGGCCGCCTGGGAGACCTGGCAGCGGTGGGAGTCGGCCGGAGCGGGCATGGGACTCCCGCTGCCAGGGAAGGGACTGTGCGTGGTCCTACAGAGGCTGTCAGATGTGTCCATCCGCCTGCTGGTGGCCAAACTGGAACCCTACCCCAACCAGATATTCCGACCGAGACTCAGATGGATGGCCCGTGCATGCCGCCCCGGCACTGGGCTGACTCGCGTTGGATTTCTGAAAGTGGACTTTGAATTTTCTGGGGACAGAAACCAGTCCGGGGGGGCGGGCAGTGTAACGTCGGGGCCATGTTAAGGGGGGCAGGGATTTCCCAGCATGCTTTGCCAGTTGAAAACGTTACCGTGTGTGTGTATTAAATGTGTTATTACTGAGTTATACTGCTGTGTCATTATAACTGCGTTATAATGACCCAGCAGTGTTTAGCAGGATTAGGGCAAGATGTATCATGTGTGTGTAACCATGATTGAAACGGAGGTCTGGGAGAATGACCTCCCCTCCTCTCTGTGCTCAGAAGTTGAAGTTGGGGTTGGTGGTGTGTAAATAAAGCCTGTTCATCACAACCATCTTGCTCCTCTTTCTTTGTGTGAATCCCGCAAACGTCACAATATGTTTAGCGTGATGATGTCACTGAGCAGCCGCGTCGTCACGCCGACACTGACCAGACCTGTAGTTTTAGAACACTACATTCAACACCCACTTTAGAAAGACAGAAAAAGACAAATTTGGTAATTGTAAAACCCCGGAACTAGCTAGAGCCAGTGGGTGGACTACCGCATAGCCCAGCGCAGCTGAGTGGTTTATTATGCCATTTCTTTTGGCAGCCGCGCCCCTAGCTAAATACAGTCCTTTTTTATTTTATATTGAGGAAGGCAGTTCAGTTCAAGGGGCCCTGAGGTGAGTGTGTGGTGGACGCGCCCCTGGAGGTGCAGGCTGCAGCGGACCTGGGTGCCATCCCGCTGGAGCCACTGCTTGCTCCTCAGCAACGTCCCACCCAGGATCCCACACCAGCTGGGTTGGCCCCAACGCTGCGTCTTGATCCATGGCAGTTGTTTTTACCTTCCGCAGACGGCTGGTTTGCCATCTCAAACCATCAGCCATCTGGACGGCGGCTGGTCTCAGCTGTATGGCAATCTTCATGGGTGTCAGTGGTGGTGACGATGTTGAGGCCGACTGCGGGTCTGGGCATTTGGATCTGTGGACCCAAACCCAGTCTATCACTGCGAGTGGTGCTGTGTTTGGCTGCAATCGGCATCATGGTTATGATGGTGTGGCTCACTCGTCTGCTGTGGGGCATCCACCAGGTTGTGGTGATTCTGCTGTGTCCTGTTGGGTCACGGACTCTTCATCCTGGAGCTCAGTGGCAGCTCCTGGAGGCTGATGTCGGGTGTGGATTCGGAAGGAGTCCAGTGGCTCTACTGCATTTCACTGGATCGTGGACCCTTCATCCTGCAGCTCAGCAGCGGCTCCTGGAGTCTGGTGCCGGGCGTGGATTTGGAAGGAGTCCGATCTCTTCTCCCCCTTTCTTGGGAAGTCTGGTCGTGGCGATGTGTTGCTGTTGATAGAACCTGCACTGGGTTGTCGTGTCCCAGGGTTCCCGATAGACACGGGCTTCCTCTCCTGCAGCTCTGCAGTGGCTCCCTGAGGCTTATGCTGGGCGAGGATCTGAGGCAAGTCCGGTTGCTGCTCTCTGTGCTGTGTTTGCGTTCTGTGTTGTGCTCTTTGGCTAGCTTGTGATGGGTTAGCTTGTCTTCTAAGGGCCCAAAGGTGCACGTGTTCACTAAGACTCGGAGCACCGTGGCATAACGTTGAGTTGACTCACCCACATGTTGTTGCGGCGGAAGAAGACGATTCTTCGGCTGTAATGTTGGTTGTGTTGTTGTAATATTTCTCCATCAGAGTCATGCATTCGCTGAATGAGTCCACTTGACCCAAAGTGCGGAGCATGCGCCACCCTTCTTCGCCTAGACTGAGAACCAGCACCCTGTTCAGCTTCTCATTGTCAGCGTCATTCAGGCCAGCCACGCCGACATAATCTTTAAACATGTCGATCTAGCGGCGCCACGTGGCAGGCAGCTCATCAGGGGTCTCTAGATATGGCTGTAGTGGCCTCAAACATGCTTCCATAGTTTACGCTTGTCACCAATTGTTATGTGTGGAAAACGTGGAAGGACCAGCGGAGAGTGGAGTTTGCTGGGAACATGAACTTTATTACAGAAAGCTAATTATGGTGGTACAGGGTATTGTCAGTTGGGAGGCTGAGCAAATATGAGAAAAAAAGTTGCAAATTTAAAATTAAAAAGCTACAAATTCGGACTTCCGGTCTGGACACCATGGTGATAGCAGCTTAACGCTGAAGCTCCAAGACCCCATCCGTGAAAATACCTTGAAATCAGATTTAACGGATTTTTGGAAGAGTGAAAATCAAAAGACAAAGTCCTTATGCCTAAAGGAAAGCAGAAGAGATCGACATTTGCCAGGCCAAGACGCGCGTCGGCCGGAGAATCTGACCTGGAGGACATCCACTCGGAAACAGAGGAGCTGAATGAGGCTAGCAACACAGTTAGCTTAAAAACGATAATTCAAGAATTAAGAGAATTTCGCCGAGAGTGTTGGGCCGAATTTCGTGAAATTAAAGACGAAATAAAAAGGACAAACAACAGAGTGGACCAGGCTGAGGACCGAATCATGGAAGCAGAGGAAAGAATAAAAGGGCTGGAAGAAACCGTGCTGGATTTACTTAAACGACAGACAAGACTGGAGGCTAAGCTAACCGACCAAGAAGGAAGACTAAGAAGGGCCAACATAAGAATTCATGGTCTGAAAGAAGGAGTCAAGGACGGTTTCACCATAATGGCTGCATGCGTGGAATCCATACTGAGAGAGAAGTTGGAAATTCCCCAATCCACCGACTTGAAGATAGAAAGGGCGCACCGTTCATTAGCCCCAAGGCCGTCGGCGAAAGCACCTCCACGATCGGTGGTGGTGAAGTTTTCCAACTTCAGAACAAAAGAAGAGGTTTTGAGACTGGCTTGGCAGAAAAAAGGATTTCTGCACCAAGAAAGAAAAGTTTTTGTGGAGCACGACTACGCCCCGGAGGTCCTCAAAAAGCGCCGAGAATACAACAATGCTAAAAAGGTACTAAGAGAGAAGAAACTGCGCTTTCAAACTCCATTTCCGGCGAAGCTGCGGGTTTTTTACGGGGAAGAGACGTGTCTCTACAACTCGGCGGAAGAAGCAACCAGGGATATGGCGAGAAGAGGGCTCCCGGTAACGGTGTGTAAACCCGCAGTAGACCCGATCGAAAGAATTAAGGCTCAAACGTGGTGCACACAGAGACCCTCAAATTCCAAGGGCCAGCAGCGGGAAACCCAGCACCAGGGCTATAAGGAAAAACTGAGTGTTTTCAGGAGGGAATAACGATATTTTTAGTCAATCTGCGCATCCAACCCTCCTCCTACAAGGTAACAAACATTAAAGGAGATGCAGAATCAGCAAGTGGTAAAACATTTCATGGAACAGTCATAATATTAGAAACAAGTAAGTCTTTAAAAAAAAACAACAAAAAAAAATTGTTGAAATAGAAATGTGACAATGATCCACATGAACTCTCCACACTAACAAATACTGTATTAACGTGATTGTTTGCTGTGACGGTGGTGGGAGGTTGTGCACAATTTCATAGGGTATAGGCATAAAAAAAAAAAAAAAATCATTACAAGTTCGGATTGGGATCTGAAATTCACGTTAAAAACATGGGACAACTTACAGGGGTAAGAGAGGGCCCTCAACACTTAACAGAGTTTGAGGAATTTCTCTCAGAGCCTACACTCCATCAAGGCTCTTCTAAGGTCACTAAAAAGACCTCAGCTCAGGAAGATCTTTTGACAGTTTTTTGTTTTAAAGTTTTATATACTATGTTCTTAATGTTTTTTTATGTTCTTAATGTTCTTTCAGTTTCTGAGTAGCATAAAAGAGGGCCACTACACTGTTATACTAAATAAGACAATACAATGGAGAAACAGGGTGTAACCAAAATAATCTCATATAATGTAAAAGGGATCCTGAATCCAGTTAAAAGATCCAAGATTCTTGGCAAAATGAAAAAAGACAAAGCAGGAATAATATTTTTACAGGAAACCCGCCTAACAGACTTGGAGCACACTAAACTTAATAGACAAGGGTTTAAACTGATCTCTTCATCCTCATATAAGTCAGGGAGGAGGAGGGGGGTAGTGACATTGATCTCAACCAAAATTATGTTTGAAAAAAGTTCAGAACACAAAGATAAAGAAGGAAGATTTAGCATGGTACTTGGTCGGCTAGAGGGAGAAGATATCACCCTGCTGAATGTATATGCACCTCCAGGGGCTAACTGGAAATTTAAAAAAAAATGTATTTGACCTAATGATAACTAAAGCCAAAGGTTTAGTGATATGTAGTGGAAACTTCAATCTAAGACTGAACCCATACTGGTATGCATCAGGTAATTCTCCACATCAAAATAACACTCAAAGTAGAAAAACTCGGATGCTACCAAAAGAAATGGGAATCTGTGACGTGTGGAGGGAACTCAACCCCAGTGTAAAAGATTATACATTTTTTTTTTTTTTCCACAATATCTTTATTGAACCTTTTTTTTTTTTTTTAACAAACATGATACAAACAATCAAACACTAACACTAAAGTACTACAAAAAAAAAAAAAAATGCACTAAAAACACCAACAACCACCAACAAAATCAAGTCTTCAACAATGCTCCTCTGTTTAGTCTAGACAATCCAATACATTAGTATACATATTATGTTCACCAGTTTGGAATTTACAAGGTCCACACACATCATTCACCTTCTTCTTCAAGAGTTACGTTTAAATTTTTTACATAATCAATAAAAGGTCTCCATATATTCTCAAACACAATTTCCTTTGATTTCAGTATATATGTTATTCTTTCTAATGGAAGGTTTGTTAACATCTGTCTTAACCACTGAGTCACATCTGGTCTATGAGTCTTTTTCCATAATAGTGCAATACATTTTTTGGCATTAAGCAAACTGAGGTCTATGAATGTTCTTTCACTTTTATTGAAATTATGCTTTTCTGGGTACAGACCCAACAAAACCAGTTTAGGATTCAATATGATTTGTTTTGAGATTATTTTTTCAATTGTTACCCTCACCTCTTCCCAAAACATTCTTATTAATCTACATTCCCATAAACAATGAAATAGGGTTCCTTTACTTTCCATGCATTTTGTGCATGTATCTGGTATATTTTTGTTATATCTATTTAACTCCTCCGGTGTAACATACATCCGCATTAACCATTTGAAATGTATCAATTTAAGGCGTGCATTTATTGATTTGGTTTGAGCTTCTGTACAAGCCAATTCCCATTGTTCCTCTGAAATTTCAATTTGCAGATCTTCTTTCCAGTAGTTTAATCTTTTCAGTGAATTTTCACTTGAAGATAGTGTCAATGAGTTATAAAACTCTGAAATAATACCCTTTCTTTTACTATCTTTCATCATCATTTTTTCCAAGGATGAATAAATAGGTCGAGTGAGAGCTTTATTTTGATTTGATCGAATAAAGTTTCTAAGTTGAAGATATTTAAAAAAATGTGTTCTATTGAGATTAAATTTGATCCTCAGCTCTTCAAAAGACATTATGTTGTCTGCACATGGCAAATATAAATCCTGAATCTTTTGTATCCCTTTTAAATTCCATACTTTAAATACAGCGTCCGCTCTCCCTGGTTTAAAATATTGATTACCCCATATTGGACTAAATTGTGACAATAACTGTGGTTCTTTTAAATAGTTTTTAGCTTCACACCATATTTTGATCATATGCTTTACAAATGGATTTTTAACTTGTTTTTGTAATTTTTTTGCCGAATCTGAGTATATGAATATGGGAAGAGGTAAAGGTAAATTGTATGATTCCATTTCAGTCCAGTGAGGGAGATCATTTGATGAAAAATAATATGTCATAGACCTCAGTTGTGCCGACCAATAATACAACATAAAATTTGGACATTTCAGACCTCCACGATCAAATGGTAAATATAATAAAGACAGACGTAATCTAGCCCTCCTGTTGTTCCATATAAATTCCACTAACTTTTTTTTTATTCTTGAGAATAGATCTAAAGGTGGTGATAAGGGAATGTATTGAAATAAATAAAATATTTTAGGTAAAATATTACTTTTAAGTATATTGATTCTCCCGATCATCGACATTGGTAGTGACATCCATCTCTGAGTTAACTCACTGATATCTGACATTAAGGCTTCATAGTTGACACTGGCGACTGATTCTAGCTTAGGCATAATTTGGATTCCTAAATATTTAAACTGATTTACAACATTGAATTGATTTACCTCAGGGGCTGGGTAATTTCTCTGGGTCTCATTTAGCATTAATATTGAAGATTTAGTTTTATTTATTTTATATCCTGATATTTCCCCAAAATTCTTTATTAAATTCAACAAGGTTGGAATTGATTTTTTTAGATTCGACATAAACAAAATTATATCATCGGCGTACAGGGAGATTTTATGTTCTGTTGGTCCAACTTTAATTCCATATATTTGTGAATGTAAACGTATCGCTATCGCTAAAGGTTCAATTGCCATAGTAAACAGTAAAGGTGAGAGTGGACAGCCTTGTCGACATCCTCTATTGATTTTTATTGGTTTTGAAATATTGTTATTTGTTAGGATTTCTGCTGTAGCATTATTGTATATTATTTGAACCCATTTTATGAAATTATTTCCAAGTCCAAACCTTTGTAGGACTTCAAAAAGAAAGGGCCATTCAACTCTATCAAAGGCCTTTTCGGCGTCCAATGATAGGAGAGCTGTATCCGGTGCTTCTTTATTAAAATAGATAATATTAAATAGTCTTCTTACATTATGGAAGCCTTGTCTACCCTTTATAAAGCCATTCTGATCTCGATTAATAATATTTGGTAAAATTTCTTGTATTCGTCTTGCTAAAATTTTACAGATTATCTTAAGGTCGGCGTTTAATAGGCTTATTGGTCTCATATTTTCACATTTATTAGAGGGCTTACCTGGTTTTGGCAGCAGTATAATTAAGGCATTATTTATGTATGATGGTAAATTATTATTTTGAAATGCTTCTAAAACCATTTCCAAAAAAGGTTTTATTAATTTATTCTTAAATTTTTTATAAAGGTCAACTGGAAGACCATCTGGTCCTGCACTTTTTCCTGATTTCATATTATCAATGGCTAGCCCAACTTCTTCTTGACTAATTTTAGACTCCAATATCTCCCTGTTTTCATTTGGAATACACGGTATAGATAGTTCGTTCAAAAACCCATTTAGTTTTGTTAAATCAGGTTCATTTTTGGTATCATATAATTTTTCATAGTAATCTCTAAAGGCTCTATTAATTTCTAAAGGATCTATAACTACCTGTCCTTTACTTATAATACTGGTAATTGGTGTTTTAATTTCCAATTGTTTAATCTGCCATGCTAATAATTTTCCTGATTTTTCACCTTGTTCATAAAAAGATTGTTTCAATCTTAGAAGACTCGAGGCAGCTCTATTCGCTGATTTTTTGTCGTATTCAGCTCTCAAAATCAGTAATTCATTCTCCAACCTTGGGTCACTTCCTGCATACACTTTTTCCTGAAGATTTTTTATTTTATGTTCCAATTTAGCTCTCTCCTCTCGAGTCTTCTTAGATTTTGATCCTGTATAACTAATAATATGCCCCCTAATAAAAGCTTTGAAAGCCTCCCACTTTACACATGCTGATGTTTGTGTAGTATTGATGTCAAAGAACTCGTCTATCTGTTTTTCTATATACTTGACAAATTCCTCATCCTGAAGCCATTTATGCTGAAATTGCCATCTACCTGATTCCTTTGTCAATTTTTTATCTACATATATTAGACAACAGGGTGCATGATCAGAGATCACGATGTTATCATAAAAGCAGTTTTGAATCTTGGACCTTAATTCTGTGGAAATCAAAAAATAATCAATACGTGAGAATGTCTTGTAGGTACTGGAATAACAAGAATAGGCTTTAACTTGTGGTTTCATTTCTCTCCATATATCTAACAATCTCAATTCTTTCATAAAATGATTAATAGTCATCCTACATCCAATGTGCGTACAATCCAGTCCTGTTGATCTATCCACACCTGGATTCAATGTACAATTAAAATCCCCTGCTATTATATGTTGCCCTGTAAGTGATGATAAGATGAGAAATAAATTAGCAAAGAACTTCTGATCATCTATATTGGGACCATATAAGTTCACAAGATTTATATTTTCTAATAGCAAAGAACCTTGAATGATTACATATCTTCCAAATTTGTCTCCAATTACATTTTTCACTTGAAAAGGAACTGATTTATGTATGAGAGTCATAACTCCCCTGGCTCGGGATGAAAATGAAGAGGTGAATACACTTCCCTGCCATCTACTCCTAATTCTTTTAACATCCTCCTCTATCAGATGAGTTTCTTGTAAAAACACAATTCTTGAACCCATGTCCTTTATTTTATTCATAACTTGTTTAAGTTTTTTTAAATTTTGTAGACCTCTGCAATTCCATGAAGTTAAATTAAGATTAACACTTTGGTCCATGATCAATAGAGAGTTTGGGATTACCTTGCAGTGTAAACATGCTCATACAGAGAAGCAAAAACATGAGTGGTTGAACATTCATCCTACAAACTACACACAAACAAATTTCCCCTTCCCACACTTGTGGCAAACCCCCCAAAATCAAAAGAAAAATTCTGTCTCCCGATATAGCCATCGACCGTTCCACACCCACGGGGAACAGCCTAAGCCACTCCTTCTTCATCCTCCCAATCACCCTAACTCTACTGCTTTTAATGACGTAACATTAACTCTCCTCTGTAGTTTTCCAACTTAACTCCAAAATTTTTAACAACTTTGTACATCATAGTTTTTTTTTGTTTGTTTGTTTTGTTTTTGTTTTGTTTTTTTTTAATATATAATACAATCTATATTTTGTAAACTTACTATTTACTTCAAGTCAGTCAGATGCCTGTGCAAATGCTTAATTATTCTACCTTATATTTTGTTCATGCTTAGCTCCCACCAGTCTCTTCTTCTTCTTTGATCTTCTTGATGAACTCCTGCGCCTCCTCTGGGGTCTTGAAGATGTGGGTTCTGCCCTCATACGTGGTCAGCAGTCTCGCAGGATAGATTACACCATGACGAATCCCAAGGTTGCGCAGCTCCTTACGTACGGGATCAAACTGCTTCCTCAATTGCTGGATTCCTGTGGCCAAATCTGGGTAGAACCGCACCTGCTGGTCCTGGTGTTTAATCTCTCCTTTTTTAGCTCGTGCAGCGTTGAAGATCTTCATCCTGTCTCTGTTGTTAAGAAACTTCATAATTAAGGTCCTCGGCGGTCCCTTATCTCTCCGTGGGCCAATGCGATGTGCTTTTTCCAGAACCACTGCTGATTGCAACTCCTCGCTGCCCAGCACCTCCGGAATCCACTTTTCCAGAAAGGAACATACGTCCCGACCTTCTGATTCCTCTGGAAGACCCACCAGCCTCAAATTATTCTGTCTCGACCGAGATTCCAAATCCAAAATATTATCTTCCAGAGATTTATTTTTTTTTTCCAAAGTGCGCACCTTTAATTGAAGACGGGTGACGTCATCTTCAGCACTAGCGAGACGGAGCTCCATCTGCGCCGTTCGTTCTACACAGTCACCCAATTCCTTTCTTATTCCTTCCAACGCTGTCATAATCCCATCAAATCTAGAGGAAAAGTCCGCTCTCATTGAACTCATGGCAGCCATCAGCGCATCTGCGCCATTCCCCGCAGAAATCGCAGCGTTGCCAGCCTCCTCCGCCATATATGGAGCCCTGTTTGCTGCGTCACAGACCTGAAAGTCCGTTAATTTGGACTGTTTCGGCGGCTCGCTTTTTCCTTTTCCTGGTTTTCCAGCCTTAGGCTTCGCCGACATATCCTCGCCCAAACGCTGGGATACGTTCTGTCCCAAATGAGAGAGTTATTTGCCGATTTTTTTTCTCCAGGAGCAGAGCAGAGCGAGACACGTCCGTCCTACGTGGCAGCCATAACCGGAAGTAAAAGATTATACATTTTACTCAGCACCACATTCATCATACTCAAGGATTGACTATTTTTTTTATGTTTAATAGAGACACTGGAAGAGTAAAAACATGTAAAATAGGACTGATGGATCTCTCTGACCACAGTCCGATCTATATGGACTTAAATATCCAAAAATACACAAATAATACATTTTCTTGGAGGTTAAATTCAAATGTGCTGAAAGGACCACTGAAAGATGAATTGGAATCAGATATTCTCAGATATTTGGAAGAAAATGATAATGGAGAAGTATCCCCTTTAATACTGTGGGATGCATGCAAAGCTGTAATAAGGGGAAAGATTATCACAAAACTGGCAACCCAAAAGAAACAGACAAGAAAAACCAATCACATTAGAGTCAGAACTTAAGAAACTAGAAAAAGAGCACAAAGACAACACTCATTCTAATGACTCGCTCAAAATTAAGGAAATTAAAAAACAAATAAACAAGAGCTACACAATAGAAATCCAGAAGAAACTTACATTTCTGAAACAAAAATACTATGAAACAGGTAGCAAGTCAGCAAAATTACTAGTCTACAAATTGAGGAAACAACAAATGGAGAGAGCAATCTACAAAATCAGAGACCCAGTATCAAAGGAAATAAAATTTAGAATTCAGGAAATTCTTAAAAGCTTCGAGAATTACTACAAGAACTTATACTCCCTCAAAAAACACAAAAACGCATCCGAAGCCTTCCTAAGTACATTAAATCTTCACCACCTAAAACACTACTGTCAGAAATACAACCTAAAGAATTAGAAAAAGCAATTATGAAACTTAAAACTAACAAATCCCCAGGAGCAGATGGCTATACAGCAGAGTGGTACAAAACCTTTAAACAGCAACTATCTCCTCTCCTCCTGAAAACATTTAACTGTCCTCCACACAGGGGAAATCCCCCCCTCCTGGAGAGAAGGGGTCATTGCAGTCATACCTAAACCTGAAAAGGATAAACTATACTGCTCCAACTACAGACCAATCAGTGTGTTAAATCAGGACTATAAACTTTTTACCGCTATCCTTGCCAAAAGGTTAGAAAATATACTGACAGGTTTTATAAGACAAAGACAGACACAAGATAACATTAGACGCACTTAACACATAATTCATCATATAAAAAAATATAATTTAAATGCAGCCATATTGGGATTAGATGCTGAAAAAGCATTTGATTCGGTTGACTGGTCTTTCCTATATAGAATCTTATCCAGTTTCAATTTTCATAATAACTTCATTAGAACTATACAGGCATTATATAAAAAAACCAATAGCTAAAATAAGGATTAACGGTAAATTATCATCATCTTTTGAACTGGAAAGAGGATGTTGTCAGGGCTTCCCCTTGTCTCCACTGCTCTTTGCAATCTTCATAGAACCTCTGAGCCAATGGATAAGACAGAATCAAAAAATTCAAGGTATTACACTTGGTCAGAAGGAATATAAAATAGCACTCTTTGCCGATGACATCTTAATATACCTGGGGCAGCCGGACACCTCTTTTCCAGAACTAATCTCAGTTTTTTCAGAGTATAGAGAGTTATTGGGGTACGAATTAAACATGCATAAAACCCAAATTTTAACATTCAACTATGACCCAAATCAATATTTACTAAGCAAACTCAAAACTAACTGGGAGATGGAATCTATGAACTATCTGGGAGTCAATAACCCGAAACAACTCAACAAAATTATAACACTAAACTATGATCCACTGATGGCAAAAATAAAATCTGATCTAGCAAGATGGAATATGATACCATTCTTGGGTACTGCACAAAGAATTGAAGCAGTCAAAATGAATATACTTCCATGTCTTCTATACCTTTTCCAAACAATACCGGTAGAACCTCCCAAAAAAACATGGCAAGAACTGGACAGAAGGATCTCAAGATTCATATGGCAGGGCAAGAGACCAAGAATCAGGTATAGAACCCTACAGCTAAACAAAGACAAAGGTGGGCTCGTGCTGCCAAATATCAGGGACTATTTTTAAAACCGCACAAATTAAAACTTTAGTAGAGATATGTAACCCAGTCTACACTGCACAATGGAAGGAGATGGAATGCCAAATAACAAGTGACATTCCCCTACAGGCGATAATAGGGAACAATGCCTTACCTAAACTTTTGAATAACACTAACCCGTGGATAGAGACCCCGCTAAAAACTTGGTTTAAGATAGTCAGAGCGAATCAAACTAAAGAACCCTATCGATTATTGCAATGGATTTCCTATGATCAGGACTTTACTCCAAATAAAACAGACACTAGATTTAAAAAGTGGAAAGAGAACGGACTGATAAAATATTACGATTTTTTTTAAAGGGCAAACTTTAAGAAGTTTTGAAGATTTGAAAAAACAAGGTCTAGTAAATCAAGACCTTTACAGGTTCTTTCAGCTTAGACACCACATAAACAAAATTCTTAAAAAGGAGGATTTGGAAAGGGCCCAGTCAGGTGTTCTGAAGGTCTTCTTAATGGCATATAAAGGGATCCCAGGGATCAGATACATTTCTAAAATATACCATGGTCTTCAAGACTTAAAAGGAGACGACACATCATATATAAAAGAGAGATGGGAAAAAGAGGGGAATTTCACTTTACAACTGGAAATATGGGAAAAGCTAAATAAACAACAATGGAAAAGTACTTCATCCCTGCAGTGGAGAGAATTTGGATGGAAAAATTTGGTAAGATTTTTCAGAACACCTGCACAAAACAAATTTACTCATAGGGTGTTGAATTGTTGGTGCTTGTGTGGTGAAGAGACTGCAAATCATTTTCATGTGTTTTGGTCATGCCCAGTTATCCACCAATATTGGACCAATGTACAGACAATATTGGGGAAAATATTCAAAGTAACAGTTCCCTTTTCTTTTGTAACTTTGTATTTGGGTTTACTACCGGAATCACTGGAAAGACGAGGAGAAAAATACTTATTCACTGTTTTAATTGTTGTGTTGGGTTCTTTTATAAATAAAAAGACTGCTGCTTTGGGTGAACACGGAGCCTCCTTTATTGACTGGCTGCAACACATTAACACACGAACTCCGCCATATTATTCTCTATCCTGTTGTACTCCTGACAACATCCGGTCTGTGTCGCCCCCTAGTGGCTCCACATATGTAATACTTAGATTACACCACATCCCCCTTACTGAAGCCAAGTTGACCCCTTTTAGCTGAAAACACAAAATACATTCTTATTTCCGTTCCCTTTTGTCAACTAACTATGACAGCATAAATTTAACACATCACCCCCTTTTACAAATCTATAACATTTCTTTTTTTTTTTTTTTTCCAACACTGTTGCCATGTAAGAACATATTATGCAAAGGCCTCTTATTTTCTATTTAAAGAAGGCATTTTCAGAACTCAACTCTGTTTTCACAAATATTAGCATGCAACTCTACAGATCCAGTCTCTTTGGTTTAATCACTTCTCTACCAGACCTGGTTCTAACAACACCTGGTGTTTCCTGTGCATTGGGCTCAGAAACAGTTTCTGTAGGAGTGTCTTTTCCATTTGACTGGGTCCGTTGTGGTTCCATCTCAGTCTCTGGTATCGACATAGGCACAAGATGAATGCGATTCCTCCTGATTGTCCCTTGTGGTCCACTGATGACATAGGACCGTGGAGTTTTGTGGATAGATGTCACTGTGCCCTGTGCTTTTGCATCTGTAATCCAAACAGAGTTTCCGGGTAACAGTTTATCCAAATCTCTCGTTCTGTGTCTTTTGTTGAAACATTCTGTTTGCCTCATCCGTCTCTCCTTTTCCACGTGACGAATTTGTTGCAGATTCGGCATGCATGGCTGCAAGGCCTCTGGAAGCATTGGCAGGGTGGTACGAAGCCTACGCCCCATGAGAAGCTGTGCTGGGCTGTAGCCATTTGCCAACGCTGTGGTTCTGTAGGCTAACAGTGCTCGGTATGGATCACTGGCTTTCTTAATTAGGTTTTTGACTGTTCTGACAGCTCTTTCTGCCTCACCGTTACTTTGGGGGTACCTGGGACTACTGGTCACGTGCTCAAAACAGTACTCCTTTGCAAAGTCTTCCATTTCCTGACTTGCGAACTGCGGGCCGTTATCTGTGATCAGTATCTCTGGTATTCCGTGACGTGCAAACATTGATTTTAAATGCACAATGACATTGGCAGAGCAAGTTGGGCTGAGCTGGGCAATCTCTATATACCTAGAGAAGTAGTCCACTAATAACAGGTAGTTTTTGTCTTGTAGCGTGAACAAATCAGCTCCCAACTTCTGCCATGGCCTTTCTGGTAAATCTGTGGGCATTAAAGGCTCTCTCACATTAACTCTTTCCTGTATGCACTGTCTACATTTGAGTACAACTTCACTAATCTGGTTGCTTAAACCTGGCCACCATACAGCCTGACGGGCGCGCTCTCTGCATTTAACCACCCCCTGGTGGCCCTCATGTATCTTATCCAAAACTGCATTTCTCATGTTAGCAGGGATAACTAACCTCGTGCCTCTCAGTAGTAGTCCGTTATGCACACTCAAAACGGCTCTCTCAGACCAGTAGTGCTTCACCGCTCCCTGTAGCTGGTTACGATCCGGCCAGCCTTCTGTGCAGTATTTCATGACTTGTGAACAGACGCTATCGGACTGCAGTTGCTCTTGGAGATCTGCAAGATATTTGCTGCTTGTAGGGAGTCCCTCTAGCACAGAGTCAACATAAATGTTAGTGTCCTCCATAAGATCTGTGTCTGTGTGAGTAACACTGTTTGTGAGCGGTAAGCGTGAGAGCGTGTCGGCAGTGGTGAGACTTTTGCCCGGGATGTGCTTTATAGTGTATGAGTACCTCATTAGGCGCATACGAAATTTCTGTATACGCGGTGGAAGCGCATCCAAAGTTTGTCCTCCCAGCAGACTCACTAGTGGCTTATGATCAGTTTCTAGTTCAAAGTGCAGACCCAGGATAAAGTCATTGAATCTTTCGCAGGCCCACGTGAGAGCCAGCGCTTCTTTTTCCAGCTGTGCGTAGCGCTGCTCTGTAGGTGTCAATGATCGAGAAGCGTAAGCAACTGGTGACCACACGTCTCTCTCCTTCTGTAGCATGACTGCCCCCAATCCGTATGAAGAGGCATCTGCAGATATTTTCTGTGGTTTGTTTGGGTCATAGAGCTGCAATACAGGAGCAGAGGACAGTTCTTGCTTGAGATTACAAAACGCATTTTGTTGTTCATGCCCCCAGTACCACATGTTCTTTGTTGAAAGCAAGTCTCTCAATGGTTTGTCCTTTTCAGAAAGGTTCGGAATGAACTTCCCCAGCTGGTTCACCATTCCGAGAAAGCTCCTGAGCTCACTCACGTTGCTTGGCTCTTTCATGTCCTGAACAGCTTGGGTTTTGTCTGGATCTGGCCTCATTCCTTCTGCTGAAACAATAAACCCAAGAAATTTGACCTCTCTTTTGCCAAACTCACATTTTGACATATTCAACGTAACGCCGGCTTTCTCCGCGTGCTTCAAGACAGCGTGCAGTCTTGCGTCGTGCTGCTCCTTCGTGGATCCCCAGACCAGGATATCGTCCACGTGACAGACGACTCTGTCGAGACCCGATGTAACCTCTGTCACCATCATGTTTTGGAAATGTTCAGGAGCACTGGAAATACCAAATGGCAAACGGTTGAAGTGGTATCTGCCAAATGGCGTAATGAATGTGGTGAGAAAGGCCGACTCTTTAGACAGTGGTATTTGCCAAAATCCCATATTTGCATCAAGCTTTGAAAAATACTGAGCACCTGTGAGCATGCCTAGCGTTTGGTCCACAGACGGGAGGATGTATCTTTCGCGACACACTGACTCGTTTAAAGGTGTCATGTCCACACAGATACGCACCTTTTCTTTGTCCTTTTTGGGAGCTACAACCATGCCACAGCACCAATCTGTTGGCTGCCCCACGCGACTGATGACTCCCAACTTTTCCATCCTCTCGAGCTCTTCTTTCACTTTACCCATGAGCGGCAGTGGCACACGCCTTGGCACCTTGAGCGAAAAGGGCTTAGCATCAGGTTTCAGTTTAATTGTGTATGGCTTTTGAACAAGCCCAAGTCCATCGCATAACTTGGGGTACGCTTTTCTCACTGTCTCTTGGTCTATAGTGTCAACTCTGGCAATTAGTTTCAGTCTCACGGAAGCTGTTCTACTCAGTAGTGCCATGCGCAGATTTTTGACAATATAGATTTTCTCAGTAGCGCTCTTGTCACCGTATGTAATAGTCTCTGTCATAGACCCCAACACGGTTAGTGCAGTTCCACCCGGTCCGTAGAGTGGTTTTTGTGCCTTTTCCAACTGTTCATTTTTCTTCTTGAAGATTTCAAATGTTTGGTCAGAAACCGCTGTGACGTCCGCTCCGGAATCTAACTTAAAAGTCACTTTATTTCCTCTCACGTTTATGTCTGCCAGCCATGGATCCTCCCCTAGATCCACTTCACCCAGAAAAAGTCCATCTGCATTGTCAGTGACCTCATTCACAGTTGGGTTGGACCTACAGACTCTAATATAGTGTCCACGTTTTTTACAGTTATGGCATTCCGCGTTTTTAGCTGGGCACTGTACTGCTGCATGTGCTGGTGCTTTGCCACACTTGGAACAAACTTTACTGTCTTGTTTTGTCTGCTGAGGCCTTGAGGACTTAATCTGTTTTTGTTCCTTGATTATGAACTTGTTTGGCTTGGCTTTTCTGATGTGTACCGCATCCACGGCTGTTCTGTTAATGCTAGTTTCACCTCTTAGGTCAGTTTGTTGTCGTTTTATTTCTTCAGATTGTCTTGCCATTGTTATAGCTTTAGCTAGGGTAAGATCTTTGTCAAGCTGCATTCTTTCTGACAGTGACGAATCTTTCAGACCCACTACAAGCCTGTCTCTCAAGAGGTCATCATGAAGTGCACCGTACTCACAGTTTTCTGCCAGCACGTAGAGTGCTGTTATGAACGAGTCTACTGGTTCTGCCGGCTGTTGCACTCGCTTGTTGAATTTTGCTCGTTCATAAATCACGTTCTTTCTGGGAACGAAATGTCTATCAAAGGCTGTTTTAAAGGCATCGTACTGCTGGCGCTGCACACTCGTTAGCTCGAGCCCTCTTAGCACGTCGTCAGCCTCATCTCCCATGCAATAAACCAGCGTATTTACTTGGTTCACCTCTGCTGAGTTATTCAGGTTACTTGCCAGTCTAAAACGCTCAAAACGTCTTATCCACTTTTCCCACTCTTGGGGTCTCGCAAAGTCGAAGGGCTCCGGTGGTTTAATGGTGAAGGTTGCCGCTGGAGTAGCCGCCGCCATTACTGGATCAATTGGCGCAGCTGCAGCTCTTTGAACTTCGTCTGGCATAGCCGCTAGCCGGTTGCAAAGCTGACTTTTCTCACCTCAAAGCGCACCAACTTCTGACACCATGTTGTGTTGGGTTCTTTTATAAATAAAAAGACTGCTGCTTTGGGTGAACACGGAGCCTCCTTTATTGACTGGCTGCAACACATTAACACACGAACTCCGCCATATTATTCTCTATCCTGTTGTACTCCTGACAACATCCGGTCTGTGTCGCCCCCTAGTGGCTCCACATATGTAATACTTAGATTACACCACATTAATATTGGCAAGTAAAAAAGCTCTAGCAAAAAAATGTATGTAGAAAGACTGTCCTACACCTGAAGATTGGATTAACGTGATTCAGGACATTTATTCAATGGAAAAGTTGACATTTGCACTGAGACAGGACATGGATGGGTTCTTGAACTTTTGGCAACCCTGGAACGCATATGTGTCTTCCATTAGATCTAATCTTTGACAAATACCATTTCAATAATGGCACCTCTCTTTGCTCCAATGCTACTCAGATGCTCTTATTTTTCTGCTCTTTTATTTTTTTTTGCTCTTCTTTTAATTTCTCTTTTTCTTTCACTTAAAAAGAGGGTGTTGTAATAATTTTTTTCCAATGTTGTCAAAAAACAAAAAAAGGGGGAATATGTGATGAAAATGTAAACAATGCAATGCTCTAATGACATGTATACCCTTTACAAAAACTTAAATAAAAAAAAGGCTACAAATTCATGAGGAAAAATTTGCAAATTTACATTAAAAAAGCTGCAAATTCTTGAGAAAAAAAAGTTTTAAATGTATGATGGAAAAAAGTTGCATGTTTACAAGAAAAATGTTGTGGAATTAAAGGAGGGGAAAGTTGCAAATTTATGAGAAAAAATTGCAGGTTTACAAGAAAAAAAGAAGCAAATTTCCAAGAAAAAAGTTGCAGATTTAAAATTGGTGCTTCAGTTGCATTTTATTGTGTTATGTTACATGATATTCAGTAAAACAGGTTTATGATGAATTTGGGCTGGGGCACCTAGGGCCCCAATGAAACGTTTCAGAAGTAAAATAGTACTTGAATCCCGTTGTCTGAGCTTTCATCCAGCCTGTTTTTATCTTGTAAGTTTGCGACTTCCTTTCATGTGTCAAATATCTTAACAGGCCAAGTTACATGTGAACATAGGACCCCTTTTTTGATATAACCTTCACAATTCTTGCATCCGTCGAACTTGTGAGTTTTTGGAGAGTTTCTGCTTGAATTTTTTTGCAAGATGTCAGAATAGCCTCCCATAGCTGCTGTTTTGATATGAACTGCCTCCCACCCTCATAGATCTTTTGCTTGAGGATGCTCCAAAGGTTCTCAATAGGGTTGAGGTCAGGGGAGGATTGGGGCCACACCATGTGTTTCTCTCATTTTATGCCCATAGCAGCCAATGATACAGAGGTATTCTTTGCTGCATGAGATGGTGCATTGTCATGCATGAAGGTAATTTCGCTATGGAAGGCATGGTTCTTCTTTTTGTACCATGGAAGAAAGTGGTCAGTCAGAAACTATATATACTTTGCCGAGGTCATTTTCACACCTTCAGGGGCCCGAAAGGGGCCTACCAGCTATCTTCCCATGATTCCAGCCCAAAGCATGTCTCTGCCACCTCCTTACTGACGTTGTAGCCCTGTTGGGACATGGTGGCCTGTCATAAATCGTCCTTTTCAAGCGCTGGCGGAAGACACCACACATCAGCTGTGAGTTTGCAACACTGATTAACTTAAACACGAATAATACACAACACTTACAAATAAGGGAATGGTGAGTGGAGTACTGGAGGGGAACGGGTCTCACGCTGAAGGGAAAAGAGAACAGCCTGGATGGACCCAGGCTGAGGCACTTGGACACGCTGTGGAAAAAAGAGACGAAACCTAGCCGGAGTCACACCCGAAGAGAAATGGGGCTCAGGACTGGGGAAAACGGGAAAAGTATAAATCCACAGTGGAGTGCACCCATTCACCTCTGCGGGGAAAAAAACACATTCACTCGGAGTACAGCTGGTTCCTCTGAGGAAGCTAACAGTAGGACACAGCAACGGGGAACGTTGCTGTGTCCTTAAATAGGCAAATGGGAAATGAACCATGAATGACAGGTGTGGGTCACAAGAGTGAGGAAATAATCACAACAACAAGTGACAGCTGTGCAGTCTGCAAAACAGAGTTTGACAGCTGCATGTACACAGGCACTGTCAACATAAAAGCACCAGCGTGAATAAATAATGATAGTAAAAATGGAATGAACATAAACCCACGAGATGCAAATAATGGAATAAATACAAGACAATACACAAATACATAAACAAGACTATAATGACAAAGCTGAGAATACAAGATAACTCCTAAACGAACAGAGACAAATAACAACCCAGACAAAATACAGAAGTGCATGAAAACCCCCAAACTAAGATAACCATAATAGACACATGATAAACAGAGACGCAAACAAACAGAAGGACCTGAACTAAACTGGAGGCTTAGCACGGCACCCCTCCGCTCTCAGAGTCATGACATGGCCATCCACCAACCATCCACCACTCCATCCATCTGGACAATCCAGGGTTGCACAACATTCATCAGTAAATAAGACTGTTTGAAAATTAGTCTTCATGTATTTCTGGGCCCACTGCAACTGTTTCTGCTTGTGACCTTTGGTTAGGGGTGGCCGAATAGTAGGTTTATGCACAACTGCAAGCCTCTGGAGGATCCTACACCTTGAGGTTTGTGGGATTCCAGAGGCACCAGCAGCTTTAAATACCTGTTTGCTGCTTTCTAATGGAATTTTAGCAGCTGCTCTCTTAATCCAATGAATTTGTCTGGCAGAAACCTTCCTCATTATGCTTTTATCTACACAAACCCATCTGTGCTCTGAATCAGCCACAAATTTCTTCACGCTTAAGTTTTTGTGAAATATCTAATATTTTCATACCTTGTCCAAAGCATTGCACTATTTGATGCTTTTCAGCAGCCGAGAGATCCTTTTTCTTTAGCATATTGCTTGAAACTTGTGGCATACTTAATAATGTAGAACATCCGTCTTAAGTAGTTTCCTTTAATTGGGCTCATCTGGCAAACTAATTATGACAGGTGTCTGAGATTGATATCAGTGATCTAAAGAGCCCTGAGCCACAATACCATTCATGAGTTTAATTGAAAAACAAAAAATTGAATGTTTATGACACTAAAATCCTATTTGCATAATAATTTGGAACGTGGTGTACAGTGGTGTGAAAAAGTGTTTGCCCTTTCCTGATTTCTCATTTTGTTGTATGTTTGTCACCTTTAAATAGGGTTTCCTCTGGTAACATTTCCTGGTGGCGGCCCACTGCACCTGAAAAATTTCTGCCATTCCACAGGGCTTAAAGTTTTCTGGCACTGTGCCGGATTTCCAGTCTGTGCTGTTTTTTTTTTTGTTTGTTTTGTTTTTTTTGGCTGGGGAAATTTACTTCCTATTTCTGTAGCAGGAACACTTTTTGTCCAGCCTATCTGCAATGGTGAATGAATAATGCTCAAAATAAAGACAGTTCTGCATAGTTTGGAGTTATTTTAAGACATTTAGAGCAGTGAATATAGTATTGGCTGAACGTATTAAGCTTGCACGCTCCACTGACCTCAACCATAGCTCATGCCCCATTAGATAGTACAGAGCCGAGTGAAGCCGCCTGTCCGCCATATTTGGGAGGGAATCGAGTTGACATGTTTAGCGGCCGTCGATTTCTATAGTTCACGGGTTGCGCAAGATTATAAGTTGTGTCTCCATGCCAACAAGTTCAGAATCTGTTTTTTTTGTGGGAAGTGATTGAGGTAAAAGTGGCAACGTTTACTACCAAACCCTTTTGGTAGTACTAATATGGCGGCCCGGTGGCTTCACTTCTACCAGCCAATGATCTATCTAGTTTTTCTATAGATGTAAGTGGCACACTTCTAATTGTAGTGACAGCGCGAGTGAGACACTGGAAACGCGAGTGTTTCATCCTGGAGCGTACAGAAAAGCTTTCATACATTCTGTAGGATGGAGAGTAAGTTTTTGAGGCCTGGGGAAGATGTCCTTAAAAACAAATGGTGCTGGGCGTGGATCGAAGAAATGGGCAGAGACGGTAAGCCTTTTGGTAGCTGGTGTAAAAAAAAATTATACAGTTCACTGTTGCTGTTTACAATTTGTTATTAAAAATACATGGTACAAATGTTGCACATTTCATTACAAAATAGTAAATCAATGGCCTTTCCCATATACCCTTTACTGAGTGGTTATCCATCCATCCATCCATCCATCCATCCATCTTCTACCGCTTTTCCGGAGGTCCGGGTCGCGGATGCAGCAGTTCAAGCAGAGAAGCCCAGACTTCCCTCTCCCCAGCCACCTGCTCCAGCTCTTCAGAGAGGATACCAAGGCGTTCCCAGACCAGCTGGGAGACATAGTCTTTCCACCGAGTTCTGGGTCTGCCCCGGGGTCTCCTCCCAGTGGGACATGCCCGAAACACCTCAAGTGGGAGGCGTCCAGGAGGCATCCTAATCAGATGCCCATACCACCTCAACTGACTCCTTTCAATGTGGAGGAGCAGCGGTTCTACTCTGAGCCTCTCCTGGATGACTGAGCTCCTCACCCTATCTCTGAGGGTGAGTCCAGCAATCCTACGGAGAAAGCTCATTTCAGCCGCTTGTATCCGTGATCTCGTTCTTTCGGTCATTACCCAAAGCTCGTGACCATAGATGAGAGTAGGAACGTAGATTGACTGGTAAATTGACAGCTTTGCCTTAGAACTAAGCTCCCTCTTCACCACAACAGACTGGTACAACGTCCGCATCACTGCAGATGCTGCTCCGATCCGTCTGTCAACCTCTCGCTCCATTTTCCCCTCACTCGTGAATAAGACCCCGAGATACTTAAAACTCCTCCACTTGGGGCAGGAGCCTGTCCCCAACCCAGAGAGGACAATCCACTTTTTTCCGGCTGAGGACCATGGACTCGGACTTGGAGGTGCTGATTCTCATCCCAGCCGCTTCACACTCAGCGGCAAACCGTCCCAGCAAGGTCATTGCTGGATGAAGCCAACAGGACAACATCATCTGCAAACAACAGAGATGAGATCCTGTGGTCACCAAGCATGACACCCTCCATTCCCTGGCTGCGCCTAGAAATCCTGTCCATAAAAATTATGAACAGGATCGGTGACAAAGGGCAGCCCTGGCGGAGTCCAACTCTCACTGGGAATGAGTCCGACCGAGTGTTGGCAATACAAACCAAACTCTCACAATGGTCGTACAGAGACCGAATAGCTCGTAACAGCAAGCCCGATACCCCATACTCCCGAAGCACCCCCCACAAAAAACCACGAGGGACGCGGTCAAGTGCCTTCTCCAAGTCCACAAAACACATGTAAACTGGTTGGGCAAACTTCCACGAACCCTCAAGAATTCTCGAGAGGGTAAAGAGCTGGTCCGATGTGCCACGGCCAGGACGAAAACCACATTGCTCCTCCTGAATCCAAGGTTCGACCAACGGCCGGACTCTCCTCTCCAGTACCTTGGCATAGACCTTCTCAGGGAGGCTGAGGAGTGTGATCCCTCTAAAGTTGGAGCACACCCTCCGGTCCCCTTTTTTGAAGAGGGGAACCACCACCCCAGTTTGCCATGCCAAAGGCACTGCCCCCAACCTCCACGCAATGTTGCAGAGGCGTGTCAACCATGACAGCCCAACAACATCCAGGGCCTTGAGGTACTCAGGGCGAATCTCATCCGCCCCCGGGGCCCGGCCACCAAGAAGATTTTTTACCACCTTGGCGACCTCAGCCCCTGTGATAAGCGAGTCATCCCCCTCGTCCCCAAACCCTGCTTCCTCTGTGGAAGGCGTATCAGTGGGATTGAGGAGATCCTTGAAGTATTCCTTAAACCGCCCGACGATATCCCCAGTCAAAGTCAACAGTGTCCCATCCGCACCATACACAGTGTGGACAGGGAGCTGCTTTCCCCTCCTGTGCCGCTGGACAGATTGCCAGAATCTCTTCGAGGCCGACCGAAAGTCTTGTTCCATGGCCTCACCGAACTCCTCCCATACCCAGGTTTTTTCTTCAGCAACCACCCGAGCTGCACTCCGCTTGGCCTGCCGGTACACCTCAGCTGCTTCGGGAGTCCCACAAGCCAACCAAGCTTGATAGGACTCCTTCTTCAGCTTAATGGCCCCCCTCACCACTGGTGTCCACCACTTGGTTCAGGGGTTGCCACCACAAGATGCACCAACCACCTTGCGGCCGCAGCTCTGGGCCGCCGCTTCAACAACAGAGGTGGAGAACATGGCCCATTCAGACTCCATGTCTCCAGACTCCCTCGGAATGTGGTTGAAGTTCTTCCGGAGGTGGGAGTTGAAGACCTCCCGGACAGGGGCCTCAGCCAGACGTTCCCAGCATACCCTCACTATACGTTTGGGTCTACCAGGTCTGAATGGCTTCCTCCCCTGCCATCGGATCCAACTCACCACCAGGTGGTGATCAGTTGACAGCTCTGCACCTCTCTTTACCCGAGTGTCCAAGACATACGG
Organism: Pholidichthys leucotaenia; assembly: GCA_020510985.1. Lineage (NCBI taxonomy): Eukaryota > Metazoa > Chordata > Actinopteri > Cichliformes > Pholidichthyidae > Pholidichthys > Pholidichthys leucotaenia. Next base: position 24,421,798 of record CM035850.1, read on the forward strand.
TCGCAAGTCTGATGACACAATAACAAAATCGATCATCGACCTGCGACCTAGGGTGTCCTGGTGCCAGATGCACATATGGGCACCCTTATGCTTGAACATGGTGTTTGTTATGGACAAACTGTGGTTAGCACAGAAGTCCAATAACTAACCACCACTCGGGTTCAGATCGGGCAGGCCGTTCCTCCCAATCACCCCCTCCAGGTTTCACTGTCGTTGCCCAAGTGCGCATTGAAGTCCCCCAGTAGGACAATAGAGTCTCCAAGAGGAGCACCCTCCAGCACCCCGGTCACAGACTCCAAAAAGGGTGGGTACTTGGAAACATCATTTGGTGCATAGGCACAAATGATGGTCAGGACCCGCTTCCCAACCCGAAGGCGCAGGGAAGCAACCCTTTCTTCCACCGGGGAAAACTCCAATATAGAGGCAGCAAGGTGGGGGGATACAAGAATACCCACCCCTGCTCGTTGCCTCTCGCCCGGGGCAACTCCAGAAAAGGCCAAGCTCCAGCCCCTCCCCAGGAGACTAGTTCCGGAACCGGAGCTGTGTGTTGAGGTGAGGCCGACTATTTCTAGCCGGTATCTCTCAACCTCGTACACCAGCTCAGGCTACTTCCCCACCAGAGAGGTGACATTCCACGTACCAAAAGCCAGTTTAGAAAGCTTGGGATCAGTCCGCCAAGGTCTCCGCCTTTGACCGCCACCTAATCCATATAGCACCGGACCCCATGATCCCTCCTGCAGGTGGTGAGCCCAGTGGAGGGCGGACCCATGTAACTCCTTCGGACTGAGCCCGGCCGGGTCCCATGGGTGGAAACCCGGCCACCAGATGCTAGCCATCGAGCCCCCCCCCCCCCCCCGGCTCCAGGGTGGGGCCCCGGTAACCCCATACCAGGCGGGGTACACTGAATCCTTGATATAGAATTTACCATGAGAGTCTGTTGGATCGTTCTTAGTCTGGCCCTTCACCCAGGACCAGTTTGTCTTGGGTGACCCTACCAGAGGCAAATTGCCCCGGACAACATAGCTCCTGGGATCACTAGGGCACGCAAACCTCCCCACCACGATAAGGTGACGATCCATGAGGGGTACTGAGTGGTTAATCAAATCTTATTGCACCAGTGAACTAGTTCACTTGACTGAATTTCACATACCCTTATTCATAAATTTCATGTTATAGATTGTAGGTCATTCTGTGCATAATTATATAACTTGATAGCAACAGCATCCTAAATGTTAGATGTTTGCACCATATTAGATGGAGTGATATTATCGCCTTTCACCCGAAACGGGTATATCCACAGTTCCTTCCTTACTTCTCTCCGCTCTGCGTCGAGCCCATCTTTTCTCGTGAGCTATCACTCTCTTTGTATTATGCGCCCTGCAAACTTTCCTCGTGAGGTTCTTCCATTCCGCTCTATCATGTACTACCAATTGCCATTGATCTAAAACAAGGTGCTTTACGGCAAAGTTCACAACAGGTGGTTGATCCATGAATTGACCAATAAATTTTCTGGTTCAATTAGAATTGTTATTTAACAGTTCTCTTCATCATGCTGTTCACATTTTGACATCACGAGACCAAGACAACACCTCACAATTGATCAACAGTACCTTGCCAGTGTGAGGCTTCAAACGGGATGTTCTCAGAGGGAAATGGCTGCTGAGCTTAGAGTGTCATAGAGTGTCATCAGCAGGTTGCAAAAGAGATACAGAGAAACTGGAAGAGTCACAGAAAGGTATAGAAGTGGGCGTCCTTTGGCCACACCCCAGGCTTCAAACGGGATGTTCTCAGAGGGAAGTGGCTGCTGAGCTTAGAGTGTCATAGAGTGTCATCAGCAGGTTGCAAAAGAGATACAGAGAAACTGGAAGAGTCACAGAAAGGTATAGAAGTGGATGTCCTTTGGCCACACCCCACGCTGATGACCACTTCATTGTCAACAGTGCCCTGTGGAACTGGATAATGAATGCCACTCAACTCTACACACATTTATGGGAGGTGATAAACACCCAAGTGTCACGTCAGACCATTGAAAACAGTTTAGTCATGTGAAAAAATTAGGACACCCTGTATAAGCCTCTGTGTGTGTGTGTGTGTGTGTGTGTGCGCGTTTTTAACATATTTGGAAATATGGATGTTTAATATCAGTGCTAAAAATATTGGGAGATTGATGTAATACAACTAAACAATTAAAAATGAAATACAGTGGGGAAAAAAGTGTTTAGTCAGCCACCAATTGTGCAAGTTCTCCCACTTAAAAGATGAGAGAGGTCTCCAATTTTCATCATAGGTATACCTCAACTATGAGAGACAAAATGAGAAAAAAAAATCCAGAAAATCACACTGAAGGATTTTTAATGAATTAATTGGTAAATTCCTCGGTAAAATAAGTATTTGGTCACCTACAAACAAGCAAGATTTCTGGCTCTCACAGACCTGTAACTTCTTCTTTAAGAGGCTCCTCTGTCCTCCACTCATTACCTGTATTAATGGCACCTGTTTGAACTCGTTATCAGTACCAAAGAGCTGTCAAAGGACACCAGAAACAAAATTGTAGACCTGCACCAGGCTGGGAAGACTGAATCTGCAATAGGTAAGCAGCTTGGTGTGAAGAAATCAACTGTGGGAGCAATTATTAGAAAATGGAAGACATACAAGACCACTGATAATCTCCCTTGATCTGGGGCTCCACGCAATATCTCACCCCGTGGGGTCAAAATGATCACGAGAACGGTGAGCAAAAATCCCAGAACCACACTGGGGGACCTAGTGAATGACCTGCAGAGAGCTGGGACCAAAGTAACAAAGGCTACCATCAGTAACACACTACGCCGCCAGGGACTCAAATCCTGCAGTGCCAGACGTGTCCCCTTGCTTAAGCCAGTACATGTCCAGGCCTGTCTGAAGTTTGCTAGAGAGCATTTGGATGATCCAGAAGAGGATTGGGAGAATGTCATATGGTCAGATGAAACCAAAATAGAACTTTTTGGTAAAAACTCAGCTTGTCGTGTTTGGAGGAGAAAGAACACACCATACCTACTGTGAAGCATGGGGGTGGAAACATCATGCTTTGGGGCTGTTTTTTCTGCAAAGGGACCAGGACGACTGATCCGTGTAAAGGAAAGAATGAATGGGGCCATGTATCATGAGATTTTGAGTGAAAACCTCCTTCCATCAGCAAGGGCATTGAAGATGAAACGTGGCTGGGTCTTTCAGCATGACAATGATCCCAAACACACCGCCCGGGCAACGAAGGAGTGGCTTCGTAAGAAGCATTTCAAGGTCCTGGAGTGGCCTAGCCAGCCTCCAGATCTCAACCCCAGAGAAAATCTTTGGAGGGAGTTGAAAGTCCGTGTTGCCCAGCGACAGCCCCAAAACATCACTGCTCTAGAGGAGATCTGCATGGAGGAATGGGCCAAAATACCAGCAACAGTGTGTGAAAACCTTGTGAAAACTTACAGAAAATGTTTGACCTCTGTCATTGCAAACAAAGGTCCACCCCTGCTGCTGCGCGCAGGGGTGGACCAGCACCTGTCATCATGGATCCTGGACTACCTCACGAACCGGCCTCAGTTTGTGAGAACCCGGGACTGTGTTTCCGACACGATCATCAGTAGCACGGGGGCCCCCAGGGAACAGTGCTGGCTCCCTTCCTGTTCACTCTTTATACTGCGGACTTCTCACACAACACAACACATTGCCATCTACAGAAGTTCTCTGATGACTCTGCGATCGTTGGTCTCATCTCCAACGGAGATGAAGCTGAGTACAGAGGGCTTATCCAGGACTTTGTGGACTGGTGCCATCGGAACTGCCTCCAGATCAACGCGAGGAAAACTAAGGAGCTGGTGGTGGACTGCCGCAGGCATGGGCAGCCCCTCATAGCACCAGTAAATATACAGGGAACAGACATCGAGATGGTGACATCCTATAAGTACCTGGGTATTCATCTGAACAATAAACTAGACTGGTCACACAATACTGACGCACTCTACAAGAAGGGACAGCGCAGGCTGTTCCTGCTGAGGAGACTCAGGTCTTTTGGTGTACAAGGGGCGCTGCTGAAGTCATTCTATGACACGGTGGTGGCATCAGCCATCACTTTTGGAGTGGTCTGCTGGGGCAGTGGCATTACTGCAGCCGATAGGAAGAGACTGAACAAACTGATTAAGAAAGCTAGCTCTGTCCTGGGGCAGCGCCTTGATCCGATGGAGGAGATAGGAGAGAGAAGGACGGTGGCTAAACTGTCATCTCTGCTGGAGTCCGAGTTCCACCCTATGCAGGACATACTGGATGCACTGAGGAGCTCATTTAGCAGCAGACTACATCATCCCAGGTGCACAACCGAGAGGTTTCGTAGGTCCTTCCTACCAACGGCTGTCAGACTGTACAACCTAAGCAGGGCTGCTCGCAGAGATAGCAAAAAGACGTAACAAACTAATAGTTTTTTTTTTTTTTTTTTGAATGCAAAAGATGCAATAGACTTACACAATGGTCCTCTCCGGCATACAACTAGGAACATACCGGTCGCTATGGAGGGTGAGAATATGTATGGGCACATAATCATACCATGTAGGATAACTAAGTAGACGGTTATGCTGTTTCATCCCACCTAGCAACAATGCTCTGCACTGTGTGTGTTTATATATTTACATATTTATTCCATCTAGCTACAATGCTCAGCACTGGGTGTGTCTATATTTATATATCTATATATTTATTCCATCTAGCTACAATGCTCCGCACTGTGTTTTTATATATCTACATATTATTCCATCTAGCTACATTGCTCCGCACTGTTTGTGTTTATATACTTGCATATTTATTCCACCTAGCTGCAATGCTCCGTACTGTGGGTGTTTATATATTTACATATTTATTCCATCTAGCTACAATGCTCTGCACTGTGTGTTCATATATTCATATATTTATTCCATCCAGCTACAATGCTCTGCACTGTGTGTCTGTGTGTGTATATATATATCTTATAGTAATATGTACATATGTATATTAGCTGCTCTTGTTTGCTTGTTTTTTTTGTTTTTTTTTTCTTGCCTTCTGATTGTTGCTCTGAGTGTTGCTATCCCTGTGCTGTTGCAATCCTGGAATTTCCCCGTTGTGGGACTAATAAAGGCTTATCTTATCTTATCTTATATATAGCAAAGTATTGATGAACTTTTGTTATTTACCAAATACTTATTTTACTGAGGAATTTACCAATTAATTCATTAAAAATCCTTCAATGTGATTTTCTGGATTTTTTTTTCTCATTTTGTCTCTCATAGTTGAGGTATACCTATGATGAAAATTGGAGACCTCTCTCATCTTTTAAGTGGGAGAACTTGCACAATTGGTGGCTGATTAAATACTTTTTGCCCCACTGTAAATACTTTTTTCAAATTTTCTGTATAATGTAATTCTAAACAAATGGTGAGGAATAAATTAGGACACCCCACATTCATTCCAACTTAAAATGGCTAAAATAAATGTTAAAAAATGCAAATAAAAACAAAAACAAGGTTAGATATCGATACGTGAACATTTATTAATAAAGAACTGAATATTTAATGGGGTGTCCTAATTTTTTCACATGACTGTACATTAGCGTGATCTGCATACTAGATGACTTACAAGGGTACCTGACCACACCACCAGGCACATGTGTTATCGTCTTGCATGGGCCAGCGAGCATTTACGCTGGACAAGGGACCAGTGGGCTTCAGTGTTATTCTCTGATGAAAGTCAATTCATGTTGAGCAGAAATGATGACCATCAGCGATGTTGGAGATGTCAGTCAAGGAGAGCGCTATGCATCAGCAACTGTTGTCACCAGATGAGCCTTTGGCGATGGTGGTGTTACAGTCTGGGCAGGTGTGTCTAGTCAAGACAGAACTGCCCTACACCTTGTGAATGGTACAGTGACAAGCTGATACTACCTGAATAACATCACTAATCCAGTCATTGTGCCCCTGCATGAACAACACAGGCCTAATTTCATCTTCATGAATGACAATGCTCCAGCTCATCGAGGTCACATCATTAGGGAATGGCTGCTGGAGGCTGGGGCAGCTCAGATGCAGTGGCCTGCACTTTCTTCAGACCTGAATCCCATAGAAAATCTGTGGGATCAGCTGAGTCGCCGTGTAGAGGCTCGTAACCCTGAACCCCACAACCTGAATGACCTGGGGGCCGCCCTTCAAGAAGAGTGGAATGCCATGCCTCAGCAGACAATAAGTCAACTGGTGAACAGCATGAGACGTCGTTGTCAAGCTATAATTGATGATCAAGGGCACATGACAAGTTATTGAGACATTGACATATTTTGTTGTGGTAAACCCACCACTGTTGTTGGCTTTTGTTTCAATAAATTGTTTGAGATGAGGAAATCACCATTGCATGCTTCTACTTGCATGCCCTACTTTCATGATATAATATCACTGTAGCATAAATTTTTTACATTTTCTATAAATTTCATCCAAAAGCCAAATATCCCTAACGTTTTGGTATATATATACACTACCATTCAAAAGTTTGGGGTCACCCAGACAATTTTGTGTTTTCCATGAAAAGTCACACTTTTATTTACCACCATGAGTTGTAAAATGAATAGAAAATATAGTCAAGACATTGACAAGGTTAGAAATAATGATTTGTATTTGAAATAATAATTTTTTCCTTCAAACTTTGCTTTCGTCAAAGAATCCTCCATTTGCAGCAATTACAGCATTGCAGACCTTTGGCATTCTAGCTGTTAATTTGTTGAGGTAATCTGGAGAATTCTGACGCAGTGAGCAAACACATTGTACCATTAGAACACTGGCGTGATAGCTGCTGGAAATGGGCCTCTATACACCTGTGTAGACATTGCACCAAAAGCCAGACATTTGCAGCTAGAATAGTCATTTACCACATTAGCAATGTATAGAGTGTATTTCTGATTAGTTTAAAGTTATCTTCATTGAAAAAAACAGTGCTTTTCTTTCAAAAATAAGGAAATTTCTAAGTGACCCCAAACTTTTGAACGGTAGTGTATATATATATATATATATATATATATATATATAAAAATAATATTGTGGTGGACACAATACACATGGCACTCCACCCAGGACAAGGGGGTTGGTGGGGGAGAAGACAGAGATGCTAATGGAGAAATCTGAGAGGAGCCAACCAAACAAAGATGTGCCTTTCGGCCCCTGACGCGCCAGGCTGGCACCTGAGGATGCAGGGGTGCAAATGTATTGTAGCAAGACCTGCTCTGTGACATGTGGACCAATGTTATGTTAATGTATGTGCATGTCTTGCAGTCTGAATGTTAATGTGATTACCCTGAGTGCCGGTGGCGGGAATGAAAGCGTGTAAAGGAGTTTGCTCAGGCACCCAGGTTTGAGAGTTTCTGTGTTTATGTTGGAAGTAGAATAAAGTTCGTGTGTCGTCTAGCTCGCTGCCTTGTCTACTTTCATCTTTCACATTGGTGACCCTAAGACGTGCAATGGAAAACGAGCTGAGCACCACCCCGGAAACAACCCAGAGGGAGAACAAAAGCGCGGCATGCACTGTCACAGTCAAGCTCCCAGACTTCTGGCTTCACAATCCAACCACTTGGTTTCTACATGTTGAAGCCCAATTCAAGGCTCCTACCCGTTAAAAGGAAGTTTTTCCTTGTCTGTGTCACCACAGTGCTTGCTCTTAGGGGTCTCTGCTGGGTTCTGTAAATTTGAGAGTGTGGCCTAAACCCACTCTTTTGTTTTTGTAAAATGCCTTGAGATAACCTGTGTTGTGATTTGGTGCTATATAAATAAAATTGAATTGAATTCGCACTCCGCGGGATCACAACGGACGGCACCAAATATTATCATGTGGTTGCTGCGCTGGATGTGTGCGCCACGCAGCATGTGATGAGCCTGCTCCAGGAACTGCCGGCCTAGGGGAAAGACAACACGCTCAAGCAGATGCTGATTCAGCGGTTTACCCTGTTGAACAGTGAGAGAGCAGAGTGACTCCTAACGTACTCAGAGTTAGGTGACAGATCAGCTGTGGAGCTGATGGAGAGCATGTTAGCATTGAGGGGGAAGAACAATGAATCCTTCCTTTTCGCCCACCTCCTCCTCAGGAACCTATCTGCTACAGTGAGGGCGATCCTGGCCAACTCCCCGCTACTGGTAACCAGGAATCACTGCGCTCTGGCGCAGGAAGCGGACCACATCATTCTAGTGACCAAAACTCACCTTGCACACAATGACACCGGCATCCGGGAAGGACTTCAGCGAGGTCGAGGAGCCATTCGTTGGTGGTGGCTGGGACGGACGCCAAGAGACGCAGGAACGGGACGCTTTGCGTCTATCACTGCCGCTTTGGCTCGGATGCCCAATGCTGTCTGCCTCCGTGCCAATTCAAGAAGCCAGGGAAACGGCAAGGCCAGCAGTCAGTAGCAGCTGCGACTGCTGGCGACAGGAACAAGCCGCTGTTCATCACAGACACACGTTCGGGGAGACATTTCTTAGTGGACTCTGGCTCTCAGAAGAGCCTCATTCTGCCGGTCAGTGCAGACCGATCGGCAGGAGGCAGCGTTCCTGAGCTCACAGCCGTCAACGGATCCAACATCAGGACGTTTGGCGAACAGACGTTGATGGTGTGCGTACAGACGCAATTACCAATGGGATTTTGTGGTGGCAGCATGTTCTGCCCCCATTTGAGGTTCAGATTTTTTATGTGCTTATGGGTTGTTAGTCGATGTTGCCAACAGACGTTTAGTGAATGCTGTCTCTTTTACCTCCTTGCCCTGCACAGCTCGGGGAGTTGGGCCAACAACACAGGCTAGCGTTTTTGCTCCAGGGGGTAAGTGCCAGCATTTACTTTCACAGTTCCCAGCACTCACGGTTCCGGCGTTTTCTACTACAGTAACCAAACACGGGGTTGAACATTTTATAACCACAAAAGGTCCACCGGAGTTTGTGCGACTTCGGCACCTGGACGAGGATAAACTAGCCAGCAAGCGCGAGGAGTTTACCAACTTAGAGCAGCTGGGCATCGTTAGTCTCTCCAACAGCCCATGGGCATCCCCACTACACATGGTGCCTAAGGCCGATGGGTCGTGGTGACCATGCGGCGATTTCCGGCGCTTGAACAATGCTACGGAACACGATCGGTATCCCATTCTACACATCCAGAATTTTTCCGTGCACCTGGCCGGGACGCGTGTTTTTTTCAAAAGTGGATCTGGTCCGCGGGTACCACCAGGTCTCGGTGGCTACAGAGGATGTTCCCAAAACAGCAGTAATAACTCCTTTTGGCCTGTTCGAGTTTTTACGCATGCTGTTCGGGTTAAAGGCCGCAGCACAAAACTTCCAAAGAATGATGGATATGCGCACCATTGTTTTCCCCACACCTTCGTCCCAAAGAGCTTACAGAGCACCAAGTTCATTTTCGTTAGGCACGACGCACACAGAACCCCGCTGCGCCCACTGTATGACGGACTGTTCAGAGTGCTGGAAACCGCATCAAAGCATTTTGTGTTAGACTTGGGAGGGGGGGGGGGCTTAAGGAAACTGTCTGAAATGACAGGCTTAAGCCCGCTTATGTGTTGGCAGACGAACAGGTGGTGTTGGCTCAAGTTTCCTGGCATTGACGCCCACCTACAGTGGCTCTGCAAGTTGGTGTTCCCCCTGCAGAGAACTGTTGGCAGCAGACTAGGTTTTTCCCCTCCCCACCCTTTCCCCCTCCACAGGACTGTGCGCTGGAGACTGAGTTTGTCTCCTGCCCTCCTCAACAGCAAGACACTTTGGCCGGTCCACGTTACAGGCACCGGCTCAAGCCCAAGGTGCCAGAGGGTTAGAGCCCCTTCTGGGTGTTCAGGAGGGGGCTGTGTGGTGGACACAATACACATGGCACTCCACCCATGACAAGGGGGTTGGTGGGGGAGAAGATAGTTAAAGATGCTAATGGGGAAAGCTGAGAGGAGCCAACCAAATAAAGATGTGCCTTTTGCCCCTGCCACACCAGGCTGACACCTGAGGACGCGGGGTGTGAATGTATTGTAGCAAGACCTGCTCTGTGACATGTGGGCCAATGTTATGTTAATGTGTGTGCATGTCTTGCAGTCTGAATGTTAATGTGTTTACCCTGAGTGCCGGAGGCGGGAATGAAAGTGTATAAAGGAGTTTGCTTAGGCACTCAGGTTTGAGAGTTTCTGTGTTTATGCTGGAAGTGGAATAAAGTTCGTGTGTCGTCCAGCTCACTGCCTCATCTGCTTCCATCTTCCACAATATATAGAATGGATATGTGTGCGCGCACGTGCGTCTCCACCCCTGTGACCCTGCTCCCCCAAAAAGTTCAGGCTCAGGATTTTTTTTTTTGCTTTAACCCCTGTATTCCAACAGGAAATATCAATTTAAGAAAAATTTATGAAGGAATGACGATCTGCAAGCGCGCACATGAACAACGCATGTGACCGTCAGCTGCATTCAGAAGCACCCTGCCCGCGTGTTCCAGTTGCCAGGCAGTGTCTCGCTACTAGCGTGACTGTCCGAGAGAAACATGAGCTTATTAAAGTACTTTAAATGTGGAAAAAAATCAGAAGAGGTATGTAAGCACTGGAGGCATTTATCATGGTTTTAACCCACTGGTAACAGGAGGAATAATGGAAGAGTCTCTTAGCTAACAGGTGTGGTTAAGAGCTCAGGTAGGTTAATTTTGTCTTCTTTTTATTAGTTTTTTGTTTTTCTTATTTCAGACAAGAATGAGAAGGAGCTGGTTTTAACCTTTACCTTAGTTAATTTTAACTAATTTATGCTCACTATTATGTACCTAAAAAAAAAAAAAAAACTTAGTCGGACTCATTCCCACTGAGAGTTGGACTCCGCCAGGGCTGCTCTTTGTCACCGATCCTGTTCATAATTTTTATGGACAGGATTTCTAGGCGCAGCCAGGGAACGGAGGGTGTCATGCTTGGTGACCACAGGATCTCAGCTCTGTTGTTTGCAGATGATGTTGTCCTGCTGGCTTCATCCAGCAATGACCTACAGGTCTTACTGGGACGGTTTGCCGCTGAGTGTGAAGCGGCTGGGATGAGAATCAGCACCTCCAAGTCCGAGTCCATGGTCCTCAGCCGGAAAAAGGTGGATTGTCCTCTCCAGGTTGGGGACAAGTTCCTGCCCCAGGTGGAGGAGTTTAAGTATCTCGGGGGGTTATTCACGAGTGAGGTGAGACTGGAGCAAGAGATTGACAGATGGATTGGAGCAGCATCTGCAGTGTTGCGGACATTGTACCGGTCTGTTGTGGTGAAGAGGGAGCTAAGCTCTAAGACTTTTTTTCTCTAAGACGTCTTTTCCATTTTTGTATATCCATTGTATTTTTGAGTTCATAGTTTCCTGTCATTTTATCCTTGGTTGGTTTTCACATATCTTGCATTATTTCTTAGTTCTACTCATTTCCCGGTATGTTCCTCACAGTCTTGTTATTTTTATGTTTGGTATTATCTGTATTTATCCTTCAGTTTATTATTTGTCCTTATTGTAGTTCTCTCTCTCTCTCTCCGGGGCTGCAGCTTTCAGTGGCACTTCCGGGTTTCGCTCTGGTTGTGGGTGGTGCTCCTGTCAGCTGTCAATCCCATCTCCTCTCCTCTCATGAGTCTCAGCTAACTCCTGTCATTTAATCAGATCTACCTTCCCCCTCTTGTGATCCACACTGGCTGTCATTTATTATCATTAAGTTCATGCCTTATTTAAGACTGACTGTTTCATTCACTCCTTGTCAGAGCCTAATCAAGGATCATCTTTGTTATCTGCTCATCTCCACTGGAACCCCTTCCCAGTTCCGATGTGCATCTCTGTGGTTTTCTTCTCGCCATTTTCCAGTTCTCCTCAGTAGTAAGTTTATTTTTGTGCACTGTTTGGACTTTTGTGTTTCTTCAATAAATGCCACAAACTGCAGTCCTGCGCTTGGGTCTTCCTCTCTGCCCTGCAGGGGCAATCCATGACATGTCTCTCCCCCTTCCGCCCCGTTCACCTCTGCGGGAAATATATTGCCACTGCACCAAAGTCTTTAAGCCAGAGGAAACACTGCTTAAATGTTTTAGATCATCAAATAAATTTAAATATTAGACAAATATAACACAAGTAAACACAAAATGCAGTTTTTAAATGAAGGTGTTTATTATTAAGTGTAAAAAACATCCAAACCTACATGGCCCTGTGTGAAAAAGTGACACCCCCCCCCCCCCATTAAATCAGAAATTAACTGTGGTTTATCACATCTTTGGAAAGCTGAGTTCAATTTCTCTCGCCACACCCAGGCCTGATTATGCCACACTTGTTGTCAATCAAGAAATCACTTAAATAGGACCTGCCTGACAAAGTGAAGTAGACCAAAATATCCTCAAAAGCTAGACATCATGCTGCGATCCAAAGAAATTCAGGAACAAAGAAGAAACAAAGTAATTGAGCTCTATCAGTCTGGAAAAGGTTATAAAGCCATTTCTAAAGCTTTGGGACTCCAGCGAACCACAATGACAGCCATTATCCACAAATGGCAAAAACATGGGACAGTGGTGAACCTTCCCAGGAGTGGTTGGCCGACCAAAATTACCCCAAGAGTGCAGCGATGACACATCCAAGAGGTCACAAAAGACCCCACAACAACATCCAAAGAACTGCAGGCCTCACTTCCCTCAGTTAAGGTCAGTGTTCATGACTCCACCACAAGAAGGAGACTGGGCAAAAATGACCTGCATGGCAGAGTTCCAAGACTCTACAACGACACCAAACGCACGCTGTGAGTTTGCAACATTTATTAACAGAAAGACGAATGTTGCACAAAACACTAAACTTACATACAAGAAATGGAGAATGGGGCTCTCGTGGAGGGAAAGAGAACAGCCTGGACAGGACACTGGCGGAAGCGAGCATGAAGGCCGGGGAAAAAAGAGACGATCCCCAGCCAGAGTCACATCCAAAAGGAAACGGGGCTTACGGCTGAGGAAGATGGGGAAAGGATTAAATCCACGGTGGAACTCACCTGTTCACCTCTGCAGGAAAACCACTCTCACTCAGAGTCTGACTGAATCCTCTGAGGAGGCTAACAGTATGACATGACAATGGGGGAAACATTGCCGTATCCTTAAATAGGTAAATGGACCAAATGATTGATGAATGACAGGTGTGGGTACATGAATGAGTAAATAATCAAAAACAGCAAGTGACAGCTGTGCAGCCCGCGAAACAAAGTTTGACAGCCGGAAGTTGCACGGCGCTGTCAACATAAAAGCGCAAACTGGAAACTAAATAATAATACAAGAATAAGATGACACAATCCCAAAAGATGTAAATGATACCATAATACAAAATGACACACAATAACTAGACAAGACTATAAGGACAACACAAAGAATACAAACAACCCATAAATAAACAGAGACCAATTACAGCAGACATAATACCTGCACATAAACAAAGAAGCAAACAAACAGAAAAAAACTAAACTTAATCTGGAGACTGAGCACGGCACCCACACATGCTCAGGATCATGACAGTGCCCCCCCCCCACCCAAGGGGTGGAACCCAGACACCCCAGGGAAACATCAAAAAAGAAAAGAGCACCCACCCACAAAGAAGACCCCCCCTCCAAAAAAAAGAAAAACAACCCACCCCGGGCGGGAGGAGGAGGAACCCAGGTACGGGTGGACCGAAACAACCCAGAAAAACAAAGGGAGAAAAAAAAAATCATGACCCACAACACTGAACAGATAAGGAAACTATGGAACTCTAGCAATACTGGGTGAAAGAGAAACAGTTCAGGTGGTCTGCTGAAGTCCAAAAACCACTGGCTCACCCAATGGAAGGCGGTCTTCCAGAGTTCCAAAGTCACCCAAACAGATGATGAGGTCTGTCGGGTGGTCTTCCCACATCCCTGAGCCAACGGGCCATAGGGCATGACATGCTCCCACCTGGAGGTGGCAGCTGGAACCCGTGCCCCTCAGAGACCGCAGGGAGTGAAGGGTAGTAACCAAATGCGGAGAAAGGCTGCTCAGCAGAGACCTCAGGTGAAGACGGAAAACCCTTGACGACCTTAGGCGAAGGCAAGGAACCCACAATGACCTTGGGCAAAGGCTGGGAACCCTCAACGACCTTAGGCAGACGCGGGGAACCCTCAACGACCTTGGACGGAGATGGAGGACCCTCAACAACCTTGGGCAGAGGCAGAGGACCCACGGCAACCTCGGGTAAAGGTAGAGGACCCACGGCGACCTTGGGTTGAAGATGGAGGACCCATGGCGACCTCCGGTGACAGCAGGTGACCATCAACGGATCCAGATGAAGACTCAAGCAGAAGAGGAGAGACACACACCGGGTTACTACAACTGGCAGCAGTGGAGCCTGGTGAGAAGAATTCAGGAACAGCCAATGGCTGCAACTGGTTCTCCTCACCAAGAGCTTAGCAAGATTTCTCTAATACTGATAATGTGAAAACAATGAAGAGAACTTGCCTTAGCTCGAGCTCCACCGCCGTCCAGGACTCTGGTGACTCTGGCTGGGAACGTCTCAAATACATTCATCTGGCACTTCCATCCCAGCTCATCCACCTCAGACGGGAGGAAGAAAAAAACACCGGAACATAGTTACCGGCAGTGGTGGAGCTCGGCGAGGAGAATTCAGGAGCAGAGGACATCTGCAATCAGTTCTCCTCACCATGAGCCAGGCAAGATTTCTCTAGATCTGCATGTGTTAAAACAGAACAGGGTACTTTCCTGGACTCGAGCGCCACCTCCATCCAGGACTCCAGCGACTCTGCTGCGACAACCCCAGCAGCAGGCATGATGGTGGATGCAGCCCAAGGACCCCCAGGCGTGGTGACCGACGCAAGTGGAACTCCCGGCGTGGTGGCTGAAGCTGGAGGTTGCCTGACCGATGGTGCTGGCTCCCATGCTGCTGAAACCAGGGGACACTCTCCTGTTGGCTCAGGTTTCAGGGCGCGGGTAGCATTCTTCTCCCATCCAGGGTGTGGCTGCGGGGCTGGAATGGAGTCCTCCAGGACCACAAGCTCCTCCACCATCCGGCGGCTCCATCCCAGGACTGGCAGACACTCAGGAGACACAGGAGGAGACATGGGAGAGGCAGGTGAGGAACCGGTGGCAGCAGCAGGCAGTGAGGACTCAGCTAATGTGAGCTGCAGATGCTGAGCCTTACCACCGGGAATAAGGCAAGACATTTAATTTTTATGTGCTGAGAAACAAAAATGCACTTTCCTTATCTCCCGGGGCGTGATGGTATCTGCTGCTGAATAACCTCCAGATGGGGCGGCTGACACTGGTGGAGCTCCTGGTGTGGCGGCTGATGCTGGAGGTTGCCTCACCACTGGCGCCGAGACCCATGCAGCTGAAGTCAGGGGACACTCTTTTGTCGGCTCAGACATCAGGGCACCGGGGGCGCTCTTCTCCCATCCAGAATGTGGCTGCGGGGCTGGAGCAGGATACTCTGGGGCCACAGGCCCCTCTGTCATCTGGCAGCTCACTCCCAGGACCGGCAAACACACAGAGGAAGACATGGGAGAAGCAGCTGAGGGAAATATAACAGCAGCAGGTGGTGGGGACCCAGCTAAATTGGGCTGTTGTTGCTGAGCCTCAGCACCGGGAATAAGACAAAGCATTTCATCAAAAAGTGCTTGAGAATGAAAATTTACTTGCCTTTTTTGCTGGGGCATGATGGTAATTGCTACAGAGGACCTAGGTGAATTCCTCTTCATGGCTGCAGCGGGCGTGGGCACCAATGTAGAAAATGAAGGAGACGGCCCTGCAGGCATGCTGACAGCCCGTCACTCAGCAGTGGGAAGTGACGCCATGGAGGGGAAGGGAACAACAGCGGCAGACAAGGAGGAGGTAACTAACGGGACAGCAGAGGGGAGACAGTTCAGAAATAGCAAAGAGGCTACTGCTATGATTCTCCAGAGCGGCGAAGAGGAGACTGCTGGGAAGGCGGAGGCTGCGAAGGTCACCGGGCAAAGAGGGGGAGGCAGGCGAGGCACCAGAGTCCGGGGACGCTCATTTATTGGCACAAACCTTGGCGCAGATGGTTTGCTGGACCCCTCCCACGGAATAGCTGTGAAGCTGACGAAGTGGGATCTGGAGCTGGGGGCTGGCGAGGAGCCGATGGCACTGAGGTCCAGGGACATTCTCTCGTCAGTGCAGACCTTAGTTTGCTGACGGGGCTCTTTCCGCGATACTCCCGCTGCAGATCCTCCATCAGGAAAATCCTCTCCCTTCCCTCGGCATGCAACACAAGCCGAGGGTGATGCTGCACAGCGCCTCCACGAAACCCAAACATCACAAAGCATCTTGAGGGGTGGAAGATTGATGAACATTGGCAATATGTTTGTCCATCTCCATAAGAGCTGTGCGGAGCTCCCACCCCAAGCTCAGTGGGTCCTGTCTTCCGCCTGCTGACATCTCAGCAGGCGTGGAGTAACAAAAAGGGAAAAAAGGTAATTACGGGAAAAAAGAAAAATTGCAAAACTCACAAAGGCTGGTGTCACACACTGGCTGTGTCCTTCTGCCATAAGTCACCCTTTTCAAGGGCTATAGAAGGACACCAAATGCACGCTGTGAGTTTGCAACATTTATTAATAGAAAGACAAACGTTACACAAAACACTAAAATTACATATAAGAAGTGGTGAAGAGCGCTGGAGGAGAATGGGGCTCTCACAGAGGGGAAGAGAACAGCCTGGACAAGACGCTGGCGGAGACGAGCACGAACAACAGTGAAAAGAGAGACAATCCCCAGTCGGAGTCACACCCGAAAGGAAATGGGGCTCATGGCTGAGGAAGACGGGGAAAGGATTAAATCCATGGCGGAGCTCACCTGTTCACCTCTGTGGGAAAACCTCTCTCACTCATGTGGGAAAACCTCTCTCACTCAGAGTCTGACTGAATCCTCTGAGGAGGCTAACAGTAGGACATGGCAACGAGGGAAACGTTGCCGTATCCTTAAATAGGTAAATGGACCAAATGATTGATGAATGACAGGTGTAGGTACATGAATGAGGAAATAATCAAAAACAACAAGTGACAGCTGTGCAGCCCGCGAAACAAAGTCTGACAGCCGGAAGTTGCACGGTGCTGCCAACATAAAAGCACAAACCGGAAACTAAATAATAATACAAGAATAAGATGACACAACCCCAAAAGATGTAAATGATACCATAATACAAAATGACACACAATAACTAGACAAGACTATAAGGACAACACTAAGAATACAAACAACCCATAAATAAACAGAGATCAATTACAGCAGACATAATACCTGCATATAAACAAAGAAGTAAACAAACAAAAAAAGTCTAAACTTAATCTGGAGACTGAGCACGGCAGCCACACATGCTCAGGATCATGACAAAGGTTGCAACTTTTACCTCATAAATTTGTGACCTTTTTCTCATATATTTATGACTTTTTCTCATAAATTTGTGACTTTTTTGTCATATGTTTGCAAGTTTTTTCTCATACATTTGCACCTTTTACCTCATAAATTTGTGACTTTTTTCTCATGAGGTTGCAACTTTTTTCCTTATAAATTTGTGACTTTTTTCTCATAAGTTTGTAACTTATCTCAAAAATTTGACCTTTTTCTCATAAATTTGTGACTTTTTTTCTCATAAGTTTGTAACTTTTATCTCAAAAATTTGTGACTTTTTCTCATAAATTTGACTTTTTTCTCATAAGTTTGCAACTTTGACCTCAAAAATTTGACTTTTTTCATAAATTTGTGATTTTTTCCTCATAAATTTGCAACTTCTACCTCAAATATTTGAATTTTTCCTGTAAATTTTCAGCTTTTTGTCTCATAAATTTGTCAACTTTTTTCTCAAAAATTAGTATTTTTTCACTCCTGTAGATTTTCAAAAAAATTCTCAAATGTGAAACATTCATCTGGATGCTGGTTAAATTTTTATTCTGTGTAATTAAATTGTAATTTGTGAATTTTAAAATGTTTAAATTGTTATCTTTTATCATATCTTTGCATCTTTTATTCTCACAAATTTGTACCTAATTTACATGTATATATTTTTATCTCATGCTAAATTAGTGAATACCCCCCATCCCCCTTGTTAAAAAATAGCAAACTGCCTACTGACTACACCCAAATATGATGAACAGTATTCATGTGTAGGCTGTGATTTAACCCCGTATATCCATGAAGGGGAATTCTGTCTTGATAATAAACATAGTATTGTCTTGTCTGCAGACAGCTTTAAATGGGACACCTTGTCTAAAAGTGAACGGACGAGTTTCGGGTGAATGCCGGAATCTGAAAGATAAATAAAGTTAGCGGAACACTGACCTCGGACAACAAGCCAGACACTGACGGCATGAATAGCTAAATTATCTCTGACACCTGCTAACAAAAATGTCAGTCATGCCCATCAAAACAAGTCATAAAAGCACAGACAGTCAAGTGACATTATCATAGAGTTTTATTGCAGGATAAAGAATGTATTTTTACCCAAGTACATTTGGTCATAAGCTGCGTAACATTTGATTTCACTGATTTTATACTGTAGTAACGTGTTCTTTTAGCAGTACCGAGTCTGAAATTTAAATGAAATCAAAGCTGGAATCATTGCTCTAGTCTGGCTCAGGGCATGATTTGGATCATATTAGAGGGTACATACTGTCACGATCTGAGCACGGGGGTGGGGGGGATTCCACTGTGCTTGGTCTTTTTGCCTTTTGTTTTTCTTTATTTGTATAATGTGGTATTTTGAGTTCTTTTTTTTAACTTTTTATTTATGAACATTTTTTCATTTATAAAACACAAACATATGAGATCACGGGACGATTACTGTGAAACAAATCACATACAATAAAAATATACATTTCAATATCCACATACTAATAAGTACTGCCACAGTCTGTAAAGTCCAGCCATTTTTTTCTAACGTCTTTTTCCTAGCTCCTCTTGGAGTCGCAGGGCATAGGTCATGCATTCCATAAGTCTTATATTTTCTATTATGGAGGTGAAAAGGTTCAGTGTGGGAGGCTGTTTTTGTAACCAGCACTTTGTTATGGCTTTTTTGGCTGATGCCAAAAAGATTTTCAGGAGATAAGTATCATCTGCAGTCAACTTGTCCGGAAAGCATCCAAGATATAACAAAATAAAAGAGCAGCTGATATTAAAGCCCAGTGTTTAAGAAATGACATTTGCTACGTCTGTCCAGAAAGGCTGAATGAGTGGGCAATACCACAATATGTGCCCATAGTCTGCTGTTGTTTCCCCACATTCTCTCCAGCAGTGTGCAGGAACTGTGCTGGACTTGGATTTCTGATTGGGTGTTATGAAAAAACGAATAAGGGTCTTCCAGCAAAAGTCCCTCCAGGTGCCGGAGTTGGTAGATGAGAATTGAACCTCCCAAACCCTTGTCCACATGTCTTCAGTTATTATAATGTTCATTTCCTTTTCCCATTTTTGCTTTATATATGTTGTTGAGTCTGTTTTAAGTATCATTAAACTGTGGTATAGCTTACTAATGAGGCTTTTAAGACTTGTTGACTTATATGCACTAATAAAAATATTGAGAAATAGTGAAGATTCTTTATATTATATATATATATATATATATATATTATATATATAATATTGCTGCTTTGTATCCTTTTGGTAATAAAGTCGCAAAGCTGCAAGCATCTGAAAAAATCTTGTTTCTCTAAGTTATACCTCCTGCATAAAGTATTGAATGACATTAAATTTAATTTTCTCATACATTGTACGCACAGCAGTAAGACTACTGAATGCCCACTGTCTGAATCTAGAATCATGTGAGGTAGGTAGGAAGTCAGGATCATACGCTGGCCATCTGAGAAGTTTAACTTCTTCCTGGAGTTTTAGTTTTATTATCTCTGATTTCCAGATTTTAAATGCCAGGTTAACCCACTGACTAGTTGTTGAAATAGTTTCACTTTCAAGGGTACCTAGTTTAGATTGAATTGGAACATCAGATAAAGACATCTCAATTGTCTTCCATTTTGCATAATAAGATGGGTCACACAAACAAACCAGCGGTCTCAGTTGGGCTGATATGTAGTAGTCTCGTAAAGAGGGCAGAGCCTGCCCCCCTCTCTCCTTCGGCAACTGTAAAGTAGAATACTTAGCTCATGGTCTCTTTTTAAGCCAAATGAACCTTGAAATATATTTATTCCATTCTCTATACTGTTTGTCAGGAATTGGTACTGACAGAGATAAGAAGAGATATGACAATTTAGGGAGGACGTTCATCTTGATTGCCTGTATTCTGTTGCCAAAGTCAAGGGGGAGCAAGCTCCAGCTGTCAAAGTTACTAATTTTTTCTTTGTTTAGTCGGTTGTAATTCTGACCATACAGTTGTGACAAATCTTTGGGTAGATACATTCCTAAATATTTTATATTTAAAAATTATTATTTAAATTAAATCACCCTTTATTGTCATTCAACTGTACAACCAATCATGTACAGTAGAACGAGATTGTGTTTTACCTATCTACTGTGTTAATCACACACACCCCAAGTGTAGAATCAGAGGGCCGCTGCCATGCAAGGCGCCGCCACAAATTTCCCTCCTCCATTCCATTATTGCTGAGCACCAAGCTGGATGGCAGGAAGTTCCACTTTTAAGATAAGCCTTTATTAGTCCCACAATGGGGAAATTCCAGGATTGCAACAGTACAGGGATAACAACACTCAGAGCAATAATTAAGAAGATACAGAAGATATAAATAAGAGCAGTGGATATACATACATACACATCAATATATAAATATATATTTAAACAAAGTGCGGAGCATTGTAGCAAGATGGAATAAACAGCATAACCATCTACTTAGTTATCCTATGTAGTATGAATATGTACCCATACATATTGTCACCATCCGTAGCGACCGATACTGTCCTAGTTGTATATACTGGAGGGGACCATTGTGTAAGTCTATTGCGTCTTTTGCATTCAATACTATTAGGTCATCATGTTTTTTTGCTATCTCTGTGAGCAGCCCTGCTTAGGTTATACAGTCTGACTGCCGTAGGTAGGAAGGACCTGCGAAACCACTCGGTTGCGCACCTGGGATGATGTAGTCTGCTGCTAAATGAGCTCCTCAGTGCGTTCAGTATGTCCTGCATAGGGTGGGGCTCGGACTCCAGCAGAGATGACAGTTTAGCCACCATCCTTCTCTCTCCTATCTCATCCACTGGGTCAGGGCGCTGCCCCAGGACAGAGCTAGCTTTCTTGATCAGTTTGTTCAGTCTCTTCCTATCGGCTGCTGTAATGCCACTGCCCCAGCAGACCACTCCAAAAGTGATGGCTGATGCCACTACCGTGTCGTAGAATGTCTTCAGCAGCGCCCCTTGTACACCAAAAGACCTGAGTCTCCTCAGTAGGAACAGCCTGCGCTGTCCCTTCTTGTTGAGTGCGTCGGTATTGTGTGACCAGTCTAGTTTATTGTTCAGATGAACACCCAGGTACTTGTAGGATGTCACCATCTCGATGTCTGTTCCCTGTATGTTTACTGGTGCTGTGAGGGGTTGTCCTTGCCTGCGGCAGTCCACCACCAGCTCCTTAGTTTTCCTTGCGTTGATCTGGAGGCAGTTCCTATGGCACCAGTCCACGAAGTCCTGGATAAGTCCTCTGTACTCAGCTTTATCTCCGTTGGAGATGAGGCCGACGATCGCAGAGTCGTCAGAGAACTTCTGTAGATGGCAGTGTGTTGTGTTGTGTGAGAAGTCCACAGTATAAAGGGTGAACAGGAAGGGAGCCAAAACCGTTCCCTGGGGGGCCCCCGTGCTACCAATGATCGTGTCGGACACACAGTCCCGGGTTCTCACAAACTGTGGCCGGTTAGTGAGGTAGTCCAGGATCCATGATGACAAGTGCTGGTCCACCCCTGCGCACAGCAGCTTGTCCTTCAGGATCATCGGTTGGATGGTGTTGAAAGCACTGGAGAAGTCAAAGAACATGATCCTCACCGCATTCCCGGGCTTCTCCAGGTGGGACAGAGAACGGTGAAGGAGGAAGATCACTGCATCCTCCACCCCAGTGCCATGCTGGTAGGCAAACTGGAGTGGATCCATCGCTGGTCCCACCAGGGGGCGGAGGTGAGCAAGGAGCAGTCTCTCCAGGGTCTTCACCATGTGGGACGTCAGGGCCACTGGTCTGTAGCTGTTCAGGTCTTTGTGGCGGGAGGTCTTTGGTACAGGTACCACACAAGATGTTTTCCACAACTGTGGTACCCTCCCCAGCTTCAGGCTCAGGTTGAAGATGTGCTCCACAATCCCACACAGCTGATCTGCACAGGACTTGAGGAGCTTTGCACTGATGCCGTCTGGTCCCGACGCCTTCCTCGCCTTGATCTTTCTCAGCTCCGTCCTCACCTGGGTCTTAGTGAGGGTCATGTTGGGGGGCTGTGTGTTGGGAGTGGAGGGGTGTTGGTGGAGTGGGGTGTGGGCAGCAGGACTCGATGTCTTTAGAGGCAGCAGTGGTTGTTGTGCAGTCGGGGGGGAGGGCGGTTGGTCAAACCTATTAAGAAAGAGGTTCAGATTGTTCACCCACTCCCTGCCCCCCATGGCCTGGGAGGAGGTATTCTGGAGCCCAGAGATGGTTTTAAGGCTTCTCCAGACCCCACCGATGTCGCTCTGTTGCAGCTTGTCCTCCATCTTCTTCCTGAAGCTGTCCTTGCCTTCTCTGACCTTCCTCCTCAGCTCCCTCTGTACGGACTTCAGCATCTCCCTGTTCCCCAACCTGAAGATCCTCTTCTTCTCTCTCAGAAGTGTTTTTATCTCAGGGTTGATCCAGAGTTTGTTGTTCGAGCAACACCGTATGGTCTTGGTGGGTACGGTGTTGTCCACACAGAAGCTGATGTAGTCCGTGATGGTGTGAGTGAGGCCATCGATGTCCTCACCATGTGGATCGCAGAGCTGCTCCCAGGCAGTGGTTTCAAAGCAGTCCTTTAGAGCGTCCATTGCCTCCTCAGACCATAACTTCACTGTGCGCATGACCGGAGGTTGTCTGTGCACTAGGGGTTTGTACACCGGCAGGAGATGAACCAAGTTGTGATCCGATCTCCCGAGTGGGGGGAGTTGTGATGAGGTGTACGCCTCCTTAGTGTTTGCGTAGAATAAGTCCAGCGTTTTATTGTCTCTAGTGTGGCATGTGACATACTGGGTGAACGTGGGTGGAATGGGAGACAGTGAAATATGGTTAAAATCACCTGAGATGAGGAGAAGAGCATCTGGTTGTTCTGTCTGCAGCCTGCCAGTTACTGAGTGGATGACGTCATGCACTGTCCCAGCGTTTGCCGTCGGATTTGCATAAATAACAATGCAGATCACGTGTGAGTATTCCCTCGGGAGATATGTAGGCCGCATGCTAACAGCTAGCAACTCAGTGTCTTTGCTACAGTGCTGTTCCTTAACCGTGATATGTCCCGGTCTGCACCAGTTGTTATTGACGTACATCATCACCCCACCGCCCCTTGCCTTCCCACTGTCTGGTGTTGGCGGTCTGCCTGTATTGCATGGAAACCCTCCAGTTCAATGTTAGCATCTGCTGCTAGTCCTGTTAGCCACATCTCTGAGAATAGCATCAGACTACACTCCCGGTATATGCTATCGTAGCGGGAGATAGCCGCTAGTTCATCTGCCTTTCCGAGTATCGATCGTACATTCCCCATAATGACAGATGGGAGGGCGGGTCTGTACCTTATATTCCTTGCCCGCCGTCTTACACCAGCACGACACCCACGTCGTTTTCGTCTTAATTCTCCCGGTATGTCGAGTTTTTTGTGTTAGCAAAACTTAGGGTCTTCGGCATGACCCGGCCGGGATTTGAACCCCTGCCTCCCGGGTGTGGGGCGGATGCGCTACCAACTGAGCCACCACTCCGGTACTGAGCCACCACTCCGGTGGCGGTCGGAGTACCAATTAAAATGATATTTAGATGTTAATTCCTGTCCAGGATGAAAATTGAAAGTCATGACCTGAGCTTTATGGATATTAAGAGCATACCCAGAAAACAAACCGTACATTTCTAGCATTTTCATCAACACTGGTAAACCAGAAACCGGATCTGTGATTTTGATCAACACATCATCCGCATACAAGCACAATTTATATTCCTACTCGCCAATTTGAATACCCTTTAGTGTGGTCTCTTGGCGAATTGCTTGTGCTAAAGGCTCTATAAATAAATTAAATAAATTAGGGCTTCCGGGACAACCCTGTCTACAACCACATTGTAGTTGTATAGAGTTAGAGAGACTCCCGTTTATTTTTATTCTAGCAGTAGGGGAAGAGTAAAGCGCTTGAATGCATTTTTATAAAATCAATGGATCGTCACCTTATCGTGGTGGGGGGGTTTGCGTGCCACAGTGATCTCAGGAGCTATGTTGTCCGGGGCAATTTGCCTCTGATAGGGTCTCTCAAGACAAACTGGTCCTGGGTGAAGGGCCAGACTAAGAACGATCCAACAGACTCTCATGATAAATTGTATATCAAGGATTCAGTGTACCCCGCCCGGTATGGGGTTACCGGGGCCCCAGGCTGGAGCCAGGCCTGGGGGAGGGGCTCGAAGGCTAGCGTCTGGTGGCCGGGTTTCCACCCATGGGACCCGGCCGGGCTCAGCCCGAAGGAGTTACATGGGTCCGCCCTCCAGTGGGTTCACCACCTGCAGGAGGGATCATGGGGGTCCGGTGCTATGTGGATTAGGTGGCGGTCAAAGGCGGAGACCTTGGCGGACTGATCCCAAGCTTTCTAAACTGGCTTTTGGTACGTGGAATGTCACCTCTCTGGTGGGGAAGGAGCCTGAGCTGGTGTACGAGGTTGAGCGATACCGGCTAGATATAGTCGGCCTCACCTCAACACACAGCTCCGGTTCCAGAACCAGTCTCCTGGAGAGGGGCTGGAGCTTGGCCTTTTCTGGAGTTGCCCCGGGCGAGAGGCAACGAGCAGGGGTGGGTATTCTTGTATCGCCCCACCTTGCTGCCTCTATATTGGAGTTTTCCCCGGTGGACGAAAGGGTTGCTTCCCTGCACCTTCGGGTTGGGAAACGGGTCCTGACCATCATTTGTGCCTATGCACCAAATAATGTTTCAGAGTACCCACCCTTTTTGGAGTCTGTGATTGGGGTGCTGGAGGGTGCTCCTCCTGGAGACATTGGGGGACTTCAATGCGCACGTGGGCAACGACATTGAAACCTGGAGGGGGGTGATTGGGAGGAACGGCCTGCCCGATCTGAACCCGAGTGGTGTTCAGTTATTGGACTTCTGTGCTAACCACAGTCTGTCCATAACGAACACCATGTTCAAGCATAAGGGTGTCCATATGTGCACTTGGCACCAGGACACCCTAGGTCGCAGGTCGATGATCGATTTTGTTATCGTATCATCAGACCTGCGACCGTATGTCTTGGACACCCGAGTAAAGAGAGGTGCAGAGCTGTCAACTGATCACCACCTGGTGGTGAGTTGGATCCGATGGCAGGGGAGGAAGCCATTCAGACCTGGTAGACCCAAACGTATAGTGAGGGTGTGCTGGGAGCGTCTGGCTGAGGCCCCTGTCCGGGAGGTCTTCAGCTCCCACCTCCGGAAGAACTTCAACCACATTCCGAGGGAGTCTGGAGACATGGAGTCTGAATGGGCCATGTTCTCCACCTCTGTTGTTGAAGCAGCGGCCCAGAGCTGCGGCCGCAAGGTGGTCGGTGCATCTCGTGGTGGCAACCCCCGAACCAAGTGGTGGACACCAGTGGTGAGGGGGGCCATTAAGCTGAAGAAGGAGTCCTATCAAGCTTGGTTGGCTTGTGGGACTCCCGAAGCAGCTGAGGTGTACCGGCAGGCCAAGCGGAGTGCAGCTAGGGTGGTTGCTGAAGCAAAAACCTGGGTATGGGAGGAGTTCGGTGAGGCCATGGAACAAGACTTTCGGTCGGCTTCAAAGAGATTCTGGCAAACTGTTCGGCGGCTCAGGAGGGGAAAGCAGCTCCCCGTCCACACTGTGTATGGTGCGGATGGGACACTGTTGACTTTGACTGGGGATATCGTTGGGCGGTGGAAGGAATACTTCGAGGATCTCCTCAATCCCACTGATACGCCTTCCACAGAGGAAGCAGGGTTTGGGGACGAGGGGGATGACTCGCCTATCACAGGGGCTGAGGTCGCCAAGGTGGTTAAAAATCTCTTTGGTGGCCGGGCCCCGGGGGTGGACGAGATTCGCCCTGAGTACCTGAAGGCCCTGGATGTTGTTGGGTTGTCATGGTTGACACGCCTCTGCAACATTGTGTGGAGGTCGGGGGCAGTGCCTTTGGCATGGCAAACCGGGGTGGTGGTTCCTCTCTTCAAAAAAGGGGACCGGAGGGTGTGCTCCAACTTTAGAGGGATCACACTCCTCAGCCTCCCTGGGAAGGTCTATGCCAAGGTACTGGAGAGGAGAGTCCGGCCGTTGGTCGAACCTTGGATTCAGGAGGAGCAATGTGGTTTTCGTCCTGGCCGTGGCTCATCGGACCAGCTCTTTACCCTCTCGAGAATTCTTGAGGGTTCGTGGGAGTTTGCCCAACCAGTTTACATGTGTTTTGTGGACTTGGAGAAGGCGTTTGACCGCGTCCCTCGTGGATTTTTGTGGGGGGTGCTTCGGGAGTATGGGGTATCGGGCTTGTTGTTACGAGCTATTTGGTCTCTGTACGACCGTTGTGAGAGTTTGGTTCATATTGCCAACTCTCGGTTGGAGTCATTCCCAGTGAGAGTTGGACTCCGCCAGGGCTGCCCTTTGTCACCGATCCTGTTCATAATTTTTATGGACAGGATTTCTAGGCGCAGCCAGGGAATGGAGGGTGTCATGCTTGGTGACCACAGGATCTCATCTCTGTTGTTTGCAGATGATGTTGTCCTGTTGGCTTCATCCAGCAATGACCTACAGCTCTTGCTGGGACGGTTTGCCGCTGAGTGTGAAGCGGCTGGAATGAGAATCAGCACCTCCAAGTCCGAGTCCATGGTCCTCAGCCGGAAAAAGGTGGATTGTCCTCTCCGGGTTGGGGACAGGCTCCTGCCCCAAGTGGAGGAGTTTAAGTATCTTGGGGTCTTGTTCACGAGTGAGGGGAAAATGGAGCGAGAGATCGACAGACGGATTGGAGCAGCATCTGCAGTGATGCGGACGTTGTACCGGTCTGTTGTGGTGAAGAGGGAGCTTAGTTCTAAGGCAAAGCTGTCGATTTACCAGTCAATCTATGTTCCTACTCTCACCTATGGTCACGAGCTTTGGGTAATGACCGAAAGAACAAGATCGCGGATACAAGCGGCTGAAATGAGCTTTCTCCGTAGGATTGCTGGACTCACCCTCAGAGATAGGGTGAGGAGCTCAGTTATCCGGGAGAGGCTCAGAGTAGAACCGCTGCTCCTCCACATTGAAAGGAGTCAGTTGAGGTGGTATGGGCATCTGATTAGGATGCCTCCTGGACGCCTCCCACTTGAGGTGTTTCAGGCACGTCCCACTGGGAGGAGACCCCGGGGCAGACCCAGGACTCGGTGGAGAGACTATGTCTCCCAGCTGGTCTGGGAACGCCTTGGTATCCCCTCTGAAGAGCTGGAACAGGTGGCTGGGGAGAGGGAAGTCTGGGCTTCTCTGCTTGAACTGCTGCCTTCGCGACCCGGACCTCCGGAAAAGCGGTAGAAGATGGATGGATGGATGGACAGTGCAGAATCCAAATCTCTTCATTACTAAATAGAGAAAGTCCCACTGAACTGAATCGAAAGCTTTTTCAGTGTCAAAACTGAGAGTAACTGAATTTATCTTTCTCTTATTAATCTGTTCAATTATATGTAAAGCTGTCCTTATGTTATCCTGGGTTTGTCTATTTTTTAAGAAACCTGTTTGGTCTCCATCAATCAGTAAGGGCATCACATTGTCCATTTGCCTGACCAAAATAGTTGTGTATAATTTATAATCCTTGTTTAATAAACTTATTGGTCTATATGATTTGCAGTCTGTTTTATCCTTTCCCTCTTTTGGTATGACAGATATAAAGGCTTCCTTCCAGGACGGAGGTATAGGGCCTCCTTTCAGAATGTAGTTAAAACTGGTTTTTAGTAGAGGTATCAGACTTTCTTTCATTTTCTTGTACCATTCAGGTGGGAACCCATCGGTACCAGGTGACTTATTAGATTTAAGATTAGAGATTGCCTTATCAATTTCCTCACGTGTTATTGGTGACATAAGCTTATTATTTGCATCTCTACTGAGTGAGGGAAGATCCAAAGAGTCCAAAAAGTCAACTACTACATTTTTATTAACTGGCACGGATTGACTATACGTATAGACATTTGTAATATGTTTCAAATGATTTTTGGATACCATCTAAATCGGTTAAAATGTTGTGATTTATAGGATCTTTTATTTTATAAATTGAATTTTCAGCTTGTTGTTTCTTGAGCCACCATGCCAGCAGTTTAGATGCCTTGGGTCCTACCTCATAATATCTCTGTTTCATAAACCGTATATTTTTCTTTACTTCCTCACCTAGTATCCTATCTATGTCTTGTTTAGCTTGTCTTATTTGTTGTGTTACAGTGGGACTTTTCTTTATCAGTTGTGTTTTCTCTAAATCTTTCAGTCTCTCTTGTAGTTGTAACAATTCTTGGATCTTTTGCTTTTTAAGCATGGCCGACCTTGCAATTATTTTCCCCCTCAGAACAGCTTTAGCTGCATCCCATACAATGCTAGGGTTTGTCTCACCATTATTATTATCCTGTAAGTACAGGTTTAAATCAGTTGAAATGGACTGTAGAAAGGAGAGATCATTTAGCATACCTGTGTTTAATCTCCATAATGTTTTTCTCTGTCTGCTATCAAAGTGTAAACTTAGGTAAATTCCAGAATGGTCAGAAATATCTCTTTGACCAAGTCTACATTCTTTTATCCTGTTTAAGTCCTTATTATACATGAAACAATAATCTATCCTTGCGTGAAGAGAGTGGTGTGCAGAATAAAATGTAAATCCTGGGGCGGATCTGTGTACAGAGCGCCGTACATCAATAAGTCCTAAGTCTGAAAGTGTGGGGATCATGAAATGATGAGACTGGATTATTTCTCAGTATTGATTTATTGCATCTCACGTCCCCAGCTCTCTCTCTCAGTCAGGAAAAAAGAGGGAGAGCTGCGGTAAACCCCCACACATTTATACCAGCACATCAAAGACAGAATCACACACTCAAGTCAAATCCTTCTATTTACAATTAATCACTTCAGAGTCCTCTTTGCTCTTCCGTCTGACCCCAGGGGGTCAGACAACCCTTTCAGGATCTCGCCCCCGATCCTCTGTCTTCCTTCCAAGTCCGCGGTGGTCCAGACCCATTGTCCATCTGAGGCGTGATGTCAATACACACTGCAAGCTTAAAGTCTTTCTGTGTTTGAGCCTAAGCAGTCAAATATGTGAGCTACATAAGGTTACAATTATGGGCGCTACATCACTCCCCCCCAAACGCCAAAGAATGGACACACAATAACAGTAACCTAATGGCAATACAGCATATGTCATCCCCCACCTGCAGAATCTACAGCACACCCTACACAGTTTGATCAAAACACACATCACTCTGCACGTAGTCTAGGCTTCAGTCTCCTCCCGAACCTGCTGTACTCAGGTTTCACAGTCTGTGTTGTGCCGTCCTGCGGCGAATCTGTGGAATGAGGGGGAGAAAGGTTATTTGTCCCCTGCGGGGGGTCCAGGGACCGTTCCCTGGGGAGTCTGCCGCGTCGAGGCACCCTCGCCGGTCGTACAGATTCGTCATGCAACACAAAGGCAGGCTTTAATCTATCAATACTGATTGTTTCTTTCCTGCCCCCCAAATCTAGCACAAAATATTTATCCCCGGTTTCCAGCACTCGAAATGGACCGTCATATGGTGGGCGGAGACTGTGTCGCTGAGCGTCGTGCCTGACAAAAACAAATTCAGCGTTTTGTAAAGCTTTGGGAACAAAAACGCGCGGAAAAGTGTGATGAGCGGGGCCCGGGAGCATTTCTGCTCCCGTGCCAATCAGAGGTCCCCGCGCCGGGGGGCGCCGTGGTGCCGCATGGGCTGGTAGGAACTCGCCAGGCAGCCTGAGAGGTTGTGCAAAAACTAATTCCGCGGGTGAGGCATCTAAGTCCTCTTTGGGCGCCGAACGCAACCCCAATAAAACCCATGGTAGTTTGTTTACCCAATCTGCATCCGTGAGCGACGCTCTGAGGGCTGCCTTCAAAGACCTGTGAAAACGCTCGCATAAACCGTTGGCCTGGGGGTGATAAGCGGTAGTGCGGTGGACTGCCGCTCCTAAGCTGCTGGCCATTGCTGACCACAGTTCCGACACAAATTGAGGTCCCCTATCGGACGTAATATCCGACGGAACCCCGAACCGCGCTACCCAGGCTGTTAAAAAAGCGCGAGCCACCTCTGCCGCTGTGGTCGATGTTAACGGGACCACTTCCGGCCAACGTGTGGTTCGGTCCACCATTGTCAAGAGATGTGTGAACCCTTGTGACGGCGGTAAGGGGCCCACTAGGTCTACGTGCACATGATCGAACCTCTTGGCCGGAATGTGGAACGGTTCTAAGGGGGCCTTCGTGTGCCTGTGGACTTTGGCCCGCTGGCAAGCCATGCAGGCTTTCGCCCACTCTTTCACGTGCTTGCGCAGGCTCGGCCAAACAAACTTCTCCGCTACCATTTTCACAGAAGCGCGTACTCCTGGGTACGCCAGGGCCGCCCGGTGGATATGTCGCAGATTAGGGGGGGTGAACCGGTTTGTAAACATCTGCTCTCCAGCCTTAACCCTGTTGGTCCAGACAGGAGCGCGCACACGTCTGCGTCTCCGCTGTGCTCCGCCGCCATGGCTGCATAATCTATCCCCACGTGAACAGGGGCCGCGTGCGCGTCCGCGCTGTTACTCCGCCCCGCGGCTGTGGTAGAACAATCCGCATCCGCGCGGACAGGCGCTGTTACCGCGCGTGAGAGACAGTCCGTTACTACATTGAGCTTACCGGCTACGTGCTGAATATCAGTGGTAAATTCCGAAATTGCGGCCAGCTGTCTCTGCTGCCGTCCTGACCACGGTTCTGAAATTTTGGACATTGCAAAAGTGAGCGGTTTGTGGTCGACAAACGCGGTGAAACGTCGCCTTTCCAGCCAGAACTGGAAATGGCGAATGGCCAGGTGGAGCGCTAGCAGCTCCCTGTCAAAAGCGCTGTATTTCCGCTCAGCATCGCGCAAGGATCTGCTGAAAAAAGTGAGCGGCTGCCAAACCCCGGCGACCTGCTGCTCTACAACGGCCCCTATGGCCACATCTGACGCGTCGGTGGTTAGCGCTATGCGGGCTGATGGGTCTGGGTGAGCCAGCAGTGCTGCATCTGCAAGTGCTTTTTTAACCTCCGTGAATGCGTGCTCCCGCTCCGGGGACCACTCGATCGCATCGGAGGGCTTCTGCTTTTTAAGCGCGGCGTATAACGGTTGCATAAGCTGCGCTGCATGGGGTATGAAACGGTTATAAAAATTTACCATTCCTAAAAATTCTTGCAACGCTTTGACCGTTTGTGGCTGGGGAAACTCTGCCACTGCTCGTACTTTGGCCGGTAGAGGGACTGCTCCCTCTGGGGAGACGCGGTGTCCTAAAAAATCGATTTGCGCTACGCCAAAATGGCACTTGGCCAGGTTAATTATCAACCCGTGCGCTCCCAATCTCCGAAAAACCGTCATGAGGTGTTTTTCGTGTTCCTCCTCGGAGGCACTGGCGACTAAAATGTCGTCCAAGTAGACAAAAACAAAAGGGAGGTCGCGCAACACGGCATCCATCATTCGTTGGAAGGTTTGCGCGGCGCCTTTAAGGCCAAAAGGCATGCGTAAAAATTCAAAAAGTCCGAACGGGGTTATTACCGCTGTTTTGGGAATGTCCTCTGGTCGGACCGGGACCTGATGATAACCGCGGACCAGGTCTATTTTAGGAAAAAAGCGCGCCTTCGCTAAATGCACCGAAAAATCCTGGATGTGTGGAATTGGGTAGCGGTCCTGCACTGTGGCATTGTTTAACCTGCGGTAATCACCACAAGGTCTCCACGAGCCGTCAGCCTTAGGAACCATATGCAGCAGGGAGGCCCAAGGGCTCTTCGAGCGGCGAATTATACCAAACCTTTCCAGATTGGTGAACTCCTCGCGCGCAATGGAGAGCTTAGTTGCATCCAAGCGCCGAGCTTTCGCAAAAACTGGTGGGCCAACTGTGGTGATAAAGTGCTCCACCCCGTGCTTCGCAACCTTAGCTGAAAACGTGGGAACTGTGAGTGCTGGGAACTGGGTTAGAAGAGTGTGAAACTTACCGCCTGCTGTGGCGACGTTGGTCTGTACTGGCGGCGGGGACACTCGAGCTGCACAAGGGATAGAACAAAAAGAGAGTGCATTTACCAGGCGTCTATTAACCAGATCCACTAACAAGCCATGTGAGCACAAAAAATCAGCGCCTAACATGTTGAAACTCACCGCCGCTACTATGAAAGTCCATTCATAGGTGCGGCCGTGCAAGGACAGGCGCAGAGTCCTTTCCCCGAAAGTTTTGATAGACGAGCCGTTCGCCGCCGTTGCCCCGTCTCTGCGGGGCCCGGCCACACGGTCCGCATAGGTCGCGGTGATGAAACTCCTCTGGGCTCCGGTGTCCACGAGGAATTGCCGCCCGGAGCCCGCATCTGTCAGATAAAGCAGCTTGTTCTGTTCACCGAGAGTCGAAGCTGCTAACGACCCCCGGCCCGGGCGTTTCCTTGTTTTCTTGAAACTGCACGGCGGGATGCATCTGTACGCCTTCTCAGCGAAGCGTCGATGGTAAAAACAGAGGCCGTCCCCTCCTCTGCTTTGGGACCGTGCTGCTGCCGTCGTCGCTGGGGTTGCTTCTGCTGCCTCTGGCTCCTCACTGCCCCCGGCCGCCGCTCCGAGGTCTGCTGCTGCCGCGGAAGTCTCCTGCTCGTCGCAGGCGTCGAGGAGCCGCTGCGCTTCCTTGGCCAGCGCGCGGAAGTCTTGCTGGGTCACACACCTCATGCCGGACAGGGTACCCCTCATGTGTGCTGGGAGGGTCCTCAAGAAGATGTGTTTGAACAGAAACGCATCGTTGTCTGTCCCGATCAGCTGCAGCATGTCCTCCATGAGGTCGGTCGGCCTGCGTCCTCCTCTGTCACGCAGGTCCAGAAGCCGCCTGGCCCTCACCTCGGCTGATGGCACGAAACTCTCGATGAGGGCGGCTTTCAGCGCGTCGTACTTGCCAGCAGCGGGCGGCTGCTGCACCAGGCTCCGCACACATCAAGCTGTGCGGCTGTCGAGTCTTGCGATGACATTATGAAACTTGGTGTCATCTCCTGATATTCCCCCAAGCACGAACCGCGATTCTGCGTGTTGGAACCATGAGTGCGGGTCGTCTTGCCAGAACTCGGGGAGCTTAATCGAGCCTGCACTCGTGCGGGCGGTCTCTGGTGAATCCGGGTCAGGGTAAAGTTCCCCCGGCATCTTACGTCTTGGTCACCAATGTGGGGATCATGAAATGATGAGACTAGATTATTTCTCAGTATTGATTTATTGCATCTCACGTCCCCAGCTCTCTCTCTCAGTCAGGAAAAAAGAGGGAGAGCTGCGGTAAACCCCCACACATTTATACCAGCACATCAAAGACAGAATCACACACTCAAGTCAAATCCTTCTATTTACAATTAATCACTTCAGAGTCCTCTTTGCTCTTCCGTCTGACCCCAGGGGGTCAGACAACCCTTTCAGGATCTCGCCCCCGATCCTCTGTCTTCCTTCCAAGTCCGTGGTGGTCCAGACCCATTGTCCATCTGAGGCGTGATGTCAATACACACTGCAAGCTTAAAGTCTTTCTGTGTTTGAGCCTAAGCAGTCAAATATGTGAGCTACATAAGGTTACAATTATGGGCGCTACAAAAGCATTTTTTTTTTACACGTTTCTCTATAGGCAAGTGTTTTCTTCTAGTGTTTGTTGTATCCAATTGGGGGTTTAACAATAAATTAAAATCTCCAGCGCAAATTAAAGGTCCATAAGATTCTTTGGTAGTCAGATCAAAGACTTTTGTATAGAAACTAATATTACTCCCAGGGGGAGCGTATACATTAAATAGTGTAACCTCTTTATGGTCAATTTTACCTTTCACTAAAATAAATCTGCCTTCTTTGTCGCTTAATTCAGATATAAATTCAAACTTAATTCTATTAGAGATCAAGATAGCTACTCCTCGTTTTTTGCCACTTCTATGAGAGGAATAATAGATATTTTTGAAATCCATTCTTTTAAATTTATCATGTTCTGTGTTAGATAGATGAGTTTCTTGCTAGTATGCAATAGCTACTTTCTCTTTTTTCATTTTTACCACCAGTTTACTTCTTTTTACAGGATTATTCACTCCATTAACATTTAGTGACAGTGCGGCAGCAAAGAAATGATAAACTGCGAACTGAGAGTTTTAAGTAGAGTTTATTAAATCACCCGCCGTCACAGGAACTCCGCTCCAGCCCATAGTGTGAGCAGGCTGGAGCGGGATTCCTCAGGCTCTCAGAGAGGAGGCACAAAGTGCGTGTCTGCAGCAGCAGTTGAAGTGAGAGAGCGAGTTACAGAACATGTGCAGTATTTATACCCAGTTACACACAATACATGAAAGGGCATTCCCAGCAGTTGGTATGGCATTTGCATTTGAGAGACACAGTAAGAACAGGATGCATGAACACAATGCATGAATGGCACATTAACATCTCAGTACATAGCCGGAAAGAGCCAGAAGGAGCGAGGCTGCCTGTAGACATCAATACACACATTTCACTGTTAAGTTAATTGCTCTAGTTGAGCGCTGTGTCTGTCCCATTCTGTTGTGGGGGTTATCCCAAACCGCCACACGCTCCCCCCCAGAGGGCTCGGTAGGCGACCGAGGCCTCGATAGTCCAGTTTTGGCAGCAAGCAGGGAAAGCTCTGTGTAGGTGGAGGTGGAGGGGGGTGGGGGGTAGTGAGTGCCGGCAGGAGACGGTGAAATCGTCTGAGCCGCACAAAAATTGCTTGTGGGTCCGCGATGTTGAAGGGCTGTCCCGTTGAACGTGCGGAGATCACAAGAAGAAAAATTAGTCTCTGACTCCTCTCGCGGCCATGAAGAAAAAAAGGAGCGGCGAGGCTGCGTAGCGGCTGTAAAAAAAACAAAAGCAGAGGGACTTGGCGTGTTGACTTTAGGTGCAGGCGCAGCCCTAAAGCCCTCGGGAAAGCTGACGGCTGAATCCCATGGTGCACCGTGGCTGAGACCGTTAGAAAATGCAGTGGGCGAGCTGCGTGCTTGCTTCAGGTGTGAGAGTAGCCCTGAAGGCTCTGTGTGCAGCGGCGAAGGATGATGGCGGTCTGTGGAGCCGTATATGTGTCCCGTGCGTGGTGCGCCGTCCTTGTAACTCCCCGGTGCGTGTGCCGGGGTTCCGTGCGTGGGTGGGCCGCTGGAGAGGTGAGTCAGGGTCCGGAATCTTGGTGGAGATCAGCGCAGTCGGCACCGATAATCATTCAAGTTGAGCTGTGGCTGTAGATTGGTCATGGTGCGTTGGAGCGGTGAGAGGGAATAGACGATCTTTGTCCCTCGGGCTCGTGCAGATGCGTTGGAGCGGTGAGAGGGAGGAAACGATCTTTGTCACTCGCTCGGCCATGGTGCGTTCAGGTCCACGCGCTGCCTTCTCCGTCGGCCATGGAGGTTGCCGTCGTGGAGAGGGGACGAGGTGCATGCGCTCTCGTGTGGAGGAGCTGCAAGCGCGGCTGGTCCGGCGTGGGTGTGCAGATCTCAGGCGTGCAGATCCCACGATGAAGTTTGCTGCGGCTTTCCCGGTCGTGGGTGATGTCCGGAGAGTTCGCTGAAGCAGAAGGGAGCTGCTGTGTTCGCTTGTCGTCGGAGCATCACCGCCGGGTGCTGCGTTCACCGGCAGCGTGTTCGTTTCAGCGTCGGGTCACCAGCGTGGCTGTCCAGACCAGAAGGTTGCGTTGCACAAAGCGTGTGCGTCTTCGGGGTCACCAGTGCGGCTGCAAAGAAATGATAAACTGCGAACTGAGAGTTTTAAGTAGAGTTTATTAAATCACCCGCCGTCACAGGAACTCCGCTCCAGCCCATAGTGTGAGCAGGCTGGAGCGGGATTCCTCAGGCTCTCAGAGAGGAGACACAAAGTGCGTGTCTGCAGCAGCAGTTGAAGTGAGAGAGCGAGTTACAGAACATGTGCAGTATTTATACCCAGTTACACACAATACGTGAAAGGGCATTCCCAGCAGTTGGTATGGCATTTGCATTTGAGAGACTCAGTAAGAACAGGATGCATGAACACAATGCATGAATGGCACATTAACATCTCAGTACATAGCCGGAAAGAGCCAGAAGGAGCGAGGCTGCCTGTAGACATCAATACACACATTTCACTGTTAAGTTAATTGCTCTAGTCGAGCGCTGTATCTGTCCCATTCTGTTGTGGGAGTTATCCCAAACCGCCACAACAGTATATTATAGTATCTAAAAGACATAGCTTAACATGTGAAAACAAAATGTCATCCCGGACCTCAGAACAGTAACTACAGAACATGAATGCACTGAGCAATGAAACAACACAACACTGAACTGGGCTTCCAATAAGAAGGATACAGTATGGTCCTTGAAAAAAGAGGGGACTGGCCACAAGTTGGGGCCCCTCTCCACGATGAGTATTGTGGGAAAAAAAACCCAAACAATAATAATAATAAAGTAAAATCAGTAATAAAGTAAGAATAAAGTAGTCTGGTGACCCTCAGTTTGAGTCTGCAGGCACTAGCCCTTTCATCAATAGTGAGATCGGATAAGGCTACAAAGTCATGTTCATGAATACTCCAGAGAAGCTGTTCTCACCATAATAAGGCCGTATGTTCTTGAAGAGTACTCACTAGTCCACCGTTATTTCTTCTGATGTCCACCGAAACTCCCTCAGCTCCTCCCGGATGTGTTTGTGGAAATCCCCACAGTGGGTCCTCTGCGTCTCCCATGGCAAAAGCTGCTTCATTGTCCCCTCCATCATTGTCTGAGCAGCTCTGCTTCTGGCGGCGGTAATCTGGACTGTGGCAATGCCTCGTTTTTGTAAATCTTCCGCGGCTTCTGTGGCAGTATTGTAAAGAACACTTCCTGACGCGTAAAAGATGCACAACTTGTTGAGTGGACTTTGAAAGCGAATCCCTTTCTCCTTCAGAGCTCTTTTAACAGGGATATATTGCTTTCTTCTTTTCTGTACTTCCACAGCGTAGTCATGGTCGAAATACACTTGCTTGTTATGAATACGTATTACCTTTTTCCATGCAGCGCGGAGTATCTCTTCCTTAACTGTGAATTGAAGAAAGCGGACTATTATTATTATTATTTATACTGCGGACTTCTCACACAACACAACACACTGCCATCTACAGAAGTTCTCTGACAACTCTGCGATCGTTGGCCTCATCTCCAACGGAGATGAAGCTGAGTACAGAGGACTTATCCAGGACTTCGTGGACTGGTGCCATCAGAACTGCCTCCAGATCAACGCGAGGAAAACTAAGGAGCTGGTGGTGGACTGCCGCAGGCAAGGACAACCCCTCACAGCACCAGTAAACATACAGGGAACAGACATTGAGATGGTGACATCCTACAAGTACCTGGGTGTTCATCTGAACAACTAGACTGGTCACACAATACCGATGCACTCTACAAGAAGGGACATCGCAGGCTGTTCCTACTGAAGAGACTCAGGTTTTTTGGTGTACAAGGGGCGCTTCTGAAGACATTCTACGACACGGTGGTTGCATCAGCCATCACTTTTGAAGTGGTCTGCTGGGGCAGTGGCATTACAGCAGCCGATAGGAAGAGACTGAACAAACTGATCAAGAAAGCTAGCTCTGTCCTGGGGCAGCGCCTTGACCCAGTGGAGGAGATAGGAGAGAGAAGGATGGTGGCTAAACTGTCATCTCTGCTGGAGTCCGAGTCCCACCCTATGCAGGACATACTGAACGCACTGAGGAGCTCATTTAGCAGCAGACTACATCATCTTAGGTGCGCAACCAAGAGGTTTCGCAGGTCCTTCCTACCTACGGCTGTCAGACTGTATAACCTAAGCAGGGCTGCTGGCAGAGATAGCAAAAAAAACGTGACGACCTAATAGTATTGAATGCAAAAGACGCAATAGACTTACACAATGGTCCCCTCCATTATACAACTATGACAATATCGGTCGCTACGGAAGGTGACAATATGTATGGGTACATATTCATACTATGTAGGATAACTAAGTAGACAGTTATGCTGTTTATTCCATCTAGCTACAATGCTCCGCACTGTGTGTATATATATTTATATATTTATTCCATTTAGCTACAATGCTCCGCACTGTGTGTTTATATATTTATATATTTATATATATATTCGCTGCTCTTGTTTTTCTTGTCTTCTTGATTGTTGCTCTTAGTGTTGCTATCCCTGTGCTGTTGCAATCCTGGAATTTCTCCATTGTGGGACTAATAAAGGCTTATCTTATCTTATCTTATTGAACGTGGTAGGGCACTCGCTGGCGGCTTTGGACCCAAGGCACGATGGGCGCGCTCAATGCCGAGGTCGTAGTCTTGGCCCAGAACATCACCAAACTCTTTTTTAATGAGACTTTCGACAAAGGAAGTCACAGATGTGCCTTGCTCTGAGTCCTCGGGTACCCTGTATATGCGAATATTGTTCCGCCTGGCCCGACCCTCCATTTCGGATACCTTATCCTCAAGTGCCTGCTGGTTTTGTAGCAGCAGAACAAGCGTGTCTTTAACGCCAATGTCCCAACTCTCCATTTCTGCCATATTTTCTTCAACCTGTTTTATACGTTCCCCCGCATCATGCACTTGCCTAGTGGTCTCCTGGAGCTGTTGCTGTACTTTTGCTGTGAGCTCATCCATTTGTTTCTTCATGTCCTCACAAATTACTGATCGAAAATCTTGTACACACGTGGACAAAATTGTTGCTACCCCTCTGTTAATGAAAGAAAAAACCACAATGGTCACAGAAATAACTTGAATCTGACAAAAGTGGTAATAAATAAAAAGTCTATGAAAATTAATCAATGAAAATCAGACAGTGCTTTTGAATTGTGGTTCAACAGAATTATTTTAAAAAACAAACTCATGAAACAGGCCTGGACAAAAATGATGGTACCCTTAACTTAATATTTTGTTGTACAACCTTTTGAGGCAATCACTGCAATCAAACGATTTCTGTAACTGTCAATGAGACTTCTGTACCTCTCAGCAGGTACTTTGGCCCACTCCTCATGAGCAAACTGCTCCAGTTGTCTCAGGTTTGAAGGGTGCCTTCTCCACACGGCATGTTTCAGCTCCTTCCACAGATGTTCAATAGGATTTATATCAGGGCTCATAGAAGGCCACTTTAGAATAGCCCAATGTTTGGCTCTTAGCCATTCTTGGGTGTTTTTAGCTGTGTGTTTTTGGTCATTATCCTGTTGCAAGACCTATGACCTGCGACTGAGACCAAGCTGTCTGACACTGGGCAGCACATTTCTCTCTAGAATACCTTGATAGTCTTGAGATTTCATTGTACCCTGCACAGATTCAAGACACCCTGTGCCAGATGCAGCAAAGCAGCCCCAGAACATAACAGAACCTCTTCCATGTTTCACAGTAGGGACAGTGTTCTTTTCTTGGTATGCTTCATTTTTGCATCTGTGAGCATAGAGCTGATGTGCCTTGCCAAAAAGTTGCAGTTTTGTCTCGTCTGTCTATAGGACATTCTCCCAGAAGCTTTGTGGCTTGTCAGCATGCAGTTTGGCAAATTCCAGTCTGGCTTTTTTATGATTTGTTTTCAACAGTGGTGTCCTCCTTGGTCATCTCCCATGAAGTCCACTTTGGCTCAAACAACGACGGATGGTGCGATCTGACACTGATGTACCTTGACCTTGGAGTTCACCATGAATGTGTTTAGAGGTTGTTCTGGGCTCTTTTGTTACCATTCGTATTATCCGTCTCCTCCTGCGGCCACGTCCAGGGAGGTTGGCTACAGTCCCATGGATCTTAAATTTCTGAATAATATGTGCAACTGTAGTCACAGGAACGTCAAGCTGCTTGGAGATGGTCTTATAGCCTTTACCTTTAACATGCTTGTCTATAATTTTCTTTCTAATCTCCTGAGACAACTCTCTCCTTTGCTTCCTCTGGTCCATGTTTAGTGTGGTACACACCATGTCAACAAACAACAAACAACACAGTGACTACTTGTCACCCTTTATATAGGCCGACTGACTGATTACAAGTTTGTAGACACCTGTGATGTTAATTAGAGGACACATCTTGGTTGAACATGTCCCTACGGTCACATTATTTTCAATCTTTTCTAGGGGTACCATCATTTTTGTCCAGGCCTATTTTATGAGTTTGTTTTTTAAAGTAATTCTGTTGAACCACAATTCAAAAGCATTGTCTGATTTTCATTGGTTAATTTTCATAGACTTTTTATTTATTACCACTTTTGTCAGATTAAAGTTATTTCTGTGACCATTGTGGGTTTTTCTTTCATTAACAGAGGGGTACCAACAATTTTGTCCACGGCTGTAGATCTGTTTTTAATTCAGCTCGAAGAGTTGCCATTCCAGCTGCCATGGCCTTGCTCATGGCAACTCAAATCAAGTCCAGGCTAGCCATGCAGTCGCCATGTTGGTCCGATGCTAGGTCCGTTTCATTAGCCGAGACTTCTTTTGCCATTTCATTATCAGGGTTGTTTCGTAGTCCATATCCGCCTTTCTTGGATTTGTCCCTGCTCATTATGACAACAGAATATTGACGTTTTTCCCAGATTTAGATCTCAAGTGCAGGGGAAAATAGAGCTAGCGCCAGAGCTCAGTTTTTATGCGTCCATGCTGTTGCGTGTCACCGGAAGCCCAGTATTTTGAGTTCTATGCCTGTTTTGTTATCTCTAGTTTGTTTTCACATATTCGGTATTGTTTCTTTGTAAGATTTATTTTCCTGTTTATGTTCAGTGTAGTTTTGTTATTTACATATTTTGGGCTTATTTATCTTTATTTGTGCCAGTGCCTTCTCTTTCTTTCTCTCTTGGGGGGTTGCAGTCGTCAGGGGCACTGCCAGGTTGTGGGCGGTGCTCCTGCCAAACTGTCAGCCCGCCTCCTCTCCTCATGGCTCACAGCTTATTGTCATTTTCTCCCCAGCCCGCTCATGTGATTCACATCAGGTACTATTTGTGTTTGATTGTTTCTAGCTTTATTTAAGGGCTGTTATTTTCATTTCTCTTTGCCAACGTCTCAGTTTTCGTCTCCACCAGAATCCTGGCCCTGTTTTGGTGTGCTGTAAGTCTGCTTAGTTTTAGTCTGGATTTTCTGTTTTTGCACCTTTTGGGATTTTGTGTTGCTGTTAATAAATGTCACAAACTGCAGTCCAGCATGTGGATCTCTCCTCTCTGCCCTGAAGAGCGATTCATGACACATACAGTATATATAAAAATGTTACATTTCCCACAGGTCTTAACACAATGTCTGTGACATGCTTTGCTCAAAATGTCTCAGGGTGCACGATCTTGACCTTTTCCCAGAATGGCTCAGAACTGAATAAAAAGTATTTTAAGCATCAATGCTAAGGATGCTGTCATGTCCACTGCGTAACCTCGCAGCGAACAAATGAATTAGTTTGAGCCCAAAATGCAGGTGAAGAGGACGTGTTTATTAACAGAAAGGGGAAACTCAAAAATACACAAAATACAAGAAAATGTTCAGTAGAAAAGTACAGTCTGGCACACAACGATGGATGTCCGAGCTCAGTTGGCAGGGGAGGAAGCCCCACGCACATCCAGAGTGGAACTGGGCAGCGGAATAGGAAGGGTGAATAATAACAAGAAGGAGACTTACATAGGGCGTCGGCGCTCAGCGGGCTCTGGAAAAACAACACCGAAGAAGTCCAAAAGGAAAGGGTACCAACAGCTCCAGGACATCAGCATAGGCAGGTGACTTCAGACTGAACTGTGTAGAATGCTGACTTACGCCGTGACACTGAATGCCCCCACTGTCACCCAGTAAATACCAGCCAGACTAATGAGTGACAAGTGGACGCAGGTGTGCGGCGGGAGTCGGTGTATGAGTGCGTGTCAGCATACAGTATGTGAATGAGAATGTGTGTGTGCACGCATGTGTGTAAATGTGAGTGAGAACCCAGGTGATGACAATCAACTGATAGGTGCCTGGTAAAGAGAGGTGAGAGGAGGGCTGTGGCTGAGGACTGGCAGAGGAACCAATAATCTGCCAGCTGGAAATGATAATCAGAGACTATAGCCACAGGTCATGAAACAGGGCAGGAAACAACAGCCCCGTACATGACAGAACTCTTCCTCCCAAAGGGTGGATACCAGACACCCACCGTACCAACATAACAAAAACAACCTGCCTCCCCCCACAACTAACCAGGGCCGGAGGTGGGGGAAGCAGGTCAAGAGGGAATTAAACAACGAAAAATACAACACAAGAAAAAACAATTCCCATCCCCAAAAGCTAGCCCCCCCCCCCCCAAAAAAAAATCCCAAGAGTCCCACAGTTCAGGGGGCCGACCAAAGTCCAAGGCCCAGCAGGTGGCCTGTAGAACAGTGTCAGGCGGCCTGCCAGGGCACACGGGCCACCCAGCTAGGAAACCCAGTCCTTTGGGCGGCCTGCCCACATGATTAAGCCACCAGGACCGGAAGGGCAGACGAGGTGGCGGCCTACCCACCGGGAGGCTGAAAGGTGGGTGGCCAGACAGAGGAAGGGGAACCCATGCGGTCACTGGTGGCAGAGAAGAATGGACCATGACGGGTGCCCAGCAGAAGGAGGAGGAACACCCACAGGGCCTCAAGAAGGGAAGGGGAGACCCTGGTGTCCTCACACTGGCTGGGAGCACCCTCGGCCGTCCCGGTGTGGAACGTGAACTTGGTCGCACCCGCAGTAGACCCGGGCTGGGTCATGGCTGCACCCGCAGAGGTCCCGGCCTGGGACAATGTTGCTTCCCCTTCCCGGGACCTCATTGCTCCCGCGGTGAGCTCCGACTGGGCCTGCATTGCACCCTCAGTGGACCCCAACCGTGCCATAGTTGCACCCTCGGATGAGTCTGGCTGGGCCCTTGCTGCACCCGTGGTGGGACCCGGCTGGGCCACTGCTGACTCCAGTGCCATCTTGGCCATGGGCCAGCCGACCGGCATGAGCACCCGAGCTAGGAGGCGATCGATCATGGGCACCCTGAACTGGAACTGAGTACCCCTGACGACCACCTCAGCAGGAACGCTGGTGACCTCCAGCTGTGAGTTTGAATCCACGGACTCATCCGGTGATGATGGACTCTCTCCAGTGACCCTGAAAGAGGACTCGGACAGAGAGGAGGAAGGGTCAGGGTCGCTGGCAGCAGCGGAGCCCAGCAGGGGCAAGCTCAGGTGCAGCGTGCAGCTGCAGCTGGCTCTTCTCACCTAAAGCTAGGCAAAAATGCTCTATTATAGAAAGGAGAAAGACAAAAGAGAGCACTTGCCTTAGCTCAAGCTCCACCGCCGTCCAGGACTCCAACGATCCGGGTGATGTTTCCACAGGCTCGGCCTCCAGGAGGTTCAGCTTGGGCGATGACGCTGCTGCGGCAGCCTCCGCAGCAGGCATGATGGTCCCAGCAGTCTTAATTCCCCCAGCTGTCATGACCCACGCTGGTGACTCCTCCGGCATGGTGGCTGAGGTTTGGCTCACTATTACTACGGAGGAACAATCCTCCCAGACCTCTGTATCCTCCTGGTCCCGCTGGGCTCACGACCAGTGGATGAACAGCCTGAAAGGAAACAGGGTGAGATGTGTAGGAACGCCGAGGGAAAAGATAAATTCATCTGAAGACACACCCAAAAGGAAGCGGGGCTCACAGCTGAGAAAAACAGGAGAAAAGGATAAACAAACCTGGTCGGAGTGCACCCGTTCACCAAAAGACTAAACTTAAACTGGAGACTGAGCACGGCCCCCACCCATGCTCAGGATCATGACATTTGCAGCTTTTTTCCTCATTAGTTTACAACTTTTTTCTCATTAATTTGCAACAGTTTTTTGCAATGTTTGCAAAAACATTTTTTTTTTGTTAATTTGCAACTTTTCCCACACTTTTTTCCATATACATTTGAAACTTTCTTCTTGTTAATTCGGAAGTATTTTTGTGTAAATTTGCACATCCTTCGTGTTAATTTCCAACTTTTTTCTCATTAAATTCCAACTTTCTCTCATAAAGTTGCAACTTTTTCACATTAATATGCAGCTTTTCACATTAATTTGCAACTTTTTTTCATGTAAATTTGCAACTTTTTTCATGTAAATTTGCAATTTTTCTCAATCTGCAACTATTTTCATTTAAATTTGGAACTTTTTTCTCATTAATTTGGAACTTTTTACATGTAAATTTGCAACTTTTTTCTTGTTAATTCGGAAGTATTTTTGTGTAAATTTGCAATTTTTTTTCTTGTTAGAATTTTTTCTCATTAATTTGTAACTTTTTCTCATAAATTTGCAACTTTTTTCTCATTAACAACTTTTTCATGTAAATTTGCAACTTTTTTCTTGTAAAGTTAAAGTTTTTCCTCATTAATTTGCAACTATTTTCATGTAAATTTGCAACTTTTTTTCTTGTTAATTTGCAGCTTTTTTCAGTACCTCTGCCAAGGAGGTAATGCTTTTACCGGGGTTTGTTTGTTTGTTTGTCTGTCTGTTACCAACATAACTCAAAAAGTTATGAACGGATTTTGACCAAATTTTCTGGACAAGTCCCAGTTGGGACAAGGAAGA
Organism: Pholidichthys leucotaenia; assembly: GCA_020510985.1. Taxonomy (NCBI): domain Eukaryota; kingdom Metazoa; phylum Chordata; class Actinopteri; order Cichliformes; family Pholidichthyidae; genus Pholidichthys; species Pholidichthys leucotaenia. The sequence goes on from CM035850.1 coordinate 24,466,633, forward strand.
AATGATTAGATTTTGGGAGTGATCTGGATCTCCGTCTGGATCCAGGAATTTTTTAAAGGATTCTTTATCATTGTGAGATAGGGTCATTTTTAGCATATGTGTATATAACTCCACAATAAATGGCCAGGATGCTTGCCAAAAAAATACAGGATAAGATCCCAATAGGTTCTACGAAATGTCAAAGACTGATCCCGATCCTGCAAAAACTCTGGATACTGTGATCCACAACAGGAAATAATAGGGGATCTTTGGAATTTTCATCACTGTAAGGTAACAAATTAAGATAGAAACATACAACAAACACCAAAATATAGCCAAGACACTGAGGAATCAGTAATGTGCCAATGGATTTGTTGTATCTTCAAAAGCTATAGAGCTATGTCCAGAAGAAAACTGCCATTACCGAAAAAGTGATTTTTGTCAATCACAACTGAACTAATAAAGATATCAATGTGAATCCAATTGCTAAAGGTATATTTTGATGGTCAAGGAATCTGAAAATATAGATAAAATAAATGTAGGACTATTATATTTGGGGAAAATCCTAATATTAGGGGGAACTGAGGTACTTGGCGGAGGTCTGCGCTCTCTTGAGTGCTTTTCTAGTTTAAATTTGCAGCTTTTTTCATGTAAATTTGCAGCTTTTTTCTTGTAAATTTGCAACTTTTTTCATGTAAATTTGCAACTTTTTTCTTGTAAATTTGCATTTTTTTTTCAGGTAAATTTCAATTCAATTCAATTCAATTCAACTTTATTTATATAGCGCCATTTCACAACAACAGTCATCTCATAGCACTATCAACTGTAGGGGGGAACCCCCACAGTTGCAGAAAGACCCCAGCAATCAGGCGATCCCCTGTGAGCAAGCACTTGGCGACGGTGGAGAGGAAAAACTCCCTTTTAACAGGAAGAAACCTCCAGCAGAACCAGGCTCAGGGAGGGGCAGTCATCTGCTGTGACTGGCTGGGGGGTGAGGGGATAGAGAAGAAGAAAAGAACAGACATGTAGAGAGCAAGCAGCACGATGGGGACTCAATCTATGGGAGAGAACAAACAGATGTTAATGACCAGCAAAAAAAAAATATTTCATAGAGAGTGAGGAAAGGAGTGAGGCCCAGTGCATTACTGGAGGTCCCCCGGCTGACTAAACCTATTAGCAGCATAACTAAGGGAGGGTTCAGAAACACATGATCCCTCCCTAATTGTAGGCTATATCAAAAAGGTAGGTTTTAGCCCTATTCTTAAAAACAGAGATCGAGTTTGACTCCCGAATCCAGATTGGCAGCTGATTCCACAGGAGAGGAGCTTGATAACTGAAGTCTCTGCCTCCCATTGTACTTTTGGAGATTCTAGGTATTACAAGTAATCCTGCATTTTGGGAGCGTAGTGCTCTGTTAGGATAATACGGTAGTATCAGATCTTTTAAATAAAAAGGAGCCTGATTGTTTAGAGCTTTGTAAGTAAGAAGAAGGATTTTAAACTTAATTCTAAACTCTATGGGAAGCCAATGAAGGGAGGCCAGAACCGGAGAGATATGATCTCTCTTTCTAGTACCTGTTAAAACTCTTGCTGCAGCATTTTGGATCAGCTGAAGACTTTTTAAAGATGTTTTAGGACAGCCTGATAATAAAGAATTACAATAATCTAATCTCGAGCTAACAAAAGCGTGGATCAGTTTCTCAGCATCACTCTGAGACAAGATGCTCCTAATCTTGGCAATATTACGCAAATGATAGAAGGCAGTCTTAGAAACAAATTTAATATGTGAATTGAAGGACAAATCTTGATCAAAAATAACTCCAAGGTTCCTCACAGAGCTATTAAGAGAAAGAGTAACCGCATCCAAACTGAAAGTTTGATTTGGAAAGGAATTTCTAAGGTTTTTTGGACCAACAAGAATGACTTCAGTCTTATCTGAATTTAATAGCAGGAAATTACAAGTCATCCAAGCTTTGATTTCCTTAAGACAGGCTTCTAACTTGGCTAATTGATTACTATCATCTGGCTTCATTGACAGGTATAATTGTGTGTCATCTGCATAACAATGAAAATGTATACAGTGCTTTCTAATAATGTTGCCTAACGGCAGCATATATAAAGTAAAAAGAGTAGGGCCTAGCACAGATCCCTGTGGAACTCCATGACTAAGCTTTGAGTTGAAAGAAAACTCATTATTTACATGAACAAACTGGAACCTATCAGATAAATAAGATCTAAACCATTGCAACGAAGTTCCATTAAGTCCAACATAGTGTTCTAATCTATCAAGTAGAATATTATGATCGATAGTATCAAAAGCTGCACTAAGGTCTAAAAGGACAAGTACAGAAACTAGTCCATTATCAGATGCAATGAGGAGGTCGTTAGTGACCTTTGCTAAGGCTGTTTCAGTACTATGATGGATTCTAAACCCAGATTGAAACTCTTCAAGTAAACCATTTCCCTGCAGGTGGTCAAATAATTGCGTAGCAACAACTCTTTCTAAGATTTTTGAAATGAAAGGGAGATTAGAGATTGGTCTATAGTTAGCTAAAGCTCCTGGATCTAGCGTTGGCTTTTTGAGTAAGGGTTTAATTACAGCCGTTTTAAAAGCCTGCGGTACATGGCCTAAAGTTAATGAAGAATTGATTATATGAAGAATAAAGCTACCAATAAGTGGGAAGACTTCTTTAAATAACCTGGTAGGAATAGGGTCTAAAAGACAAGTTGAAGGTTTGGATGAGGAAACTATTTGTCATATCCGGCTCTAGGGAGCCGGGCAATCAGAGCCAGGGACAAGCCAGTGAGTCGTGATATTTTATTCAGGGTAAAGGGGAAGGGATGAGGAGAGCACAGATACTCATGCAGACGTACACTCACAGGTTGCACAGCGCAGAGGTAAGCAGCTCGTACCGGACGTGGGGGTAGCAAGACGTACATACTCACAGCGGGATACAAACACAGGAATGCTGCAAGAGGAGTAGAAGCTGACACCAGACGAAGGGGCTTCAGCTTAGCAATGTGTTTATGTCGCAGCCCCGAGTCATCGAGGCTGCTCCTATTTATCCTCATTGGCAGCGCCCCAGCTGATGAAGATTAATTGGCCCCAGCCGTCCATAATGCTGCCAGCTGGGGGCCAGCTGAGACGCTGCTCAATGGGAAACAGGGATGAGGGAAAACATGGGCTGAGTGCCGAGACGGCATCTCAACCCATGGTGACAGACCCCCCCCCCTCATGGTCGGGCTCCTGAACGACCAGGAACATCCCAGCCCCCCCCCCCCCCCCCACCTAGGGTGGGAGGAAGGGAGGCGGACCGGAGGGGAAGAAGCCAAGGGAAGGACAACACCAATGGGGCAATGTAGGGTAGCGGGAAAGAAAAACCCAAATACAATACTGACAAAACAGAGAATAATTAACCCAGGTACAGATGGGGAGAAGAACTGGGTCAGCACGCCGGTTACACACTACCCAGAGAGTACCAACCATGCGTGACCCAGAGCAAGGAAAAAAGAACCACCAAAAAGGTACAGGGCAAAAATGCTGAGTACGGTTAAATAAAGGGGAACCTATACACAGCGCTAATTTAAGTACATACACACACAGTCACCAAGAAAAGTGAGCGTGACTGGAACAAATAGACAATTACAGAGCATGGTGTTACGGAAAACAAGGCACATGACTCTATAATGAACAAACAGGACATAAAAGAGAAATACTGAGTGGGGGCAAAGGAAAACCCACACACACGAATATATAAGTACCCACAGTCACCTAAAGAAATGAAAGTGAGTGGAATAAATTGACAACTGCAGAGTATGGTCTGAAAGGAAACAAAACATAACTCTACAATACAAAAAACGAGGCTAAAAACATGGCACAAAAAGTAAAATGCTGAGCATGAGCGATGGAAAACACAGCACTATAAAAACGAATCCACCAACAGGACAAAACATTACACCCGAGTGACCTTAATAACAAAAGAAAAAGTGACACCCGAGGTGAATGGCAGGCAGAGTCCAAAAATGGCCGAGATGGCTCCGGAGATCTCCCCGCCCATTGTCCAGCTGGCGAATCAGGAGAAGAGAAGTGTTCGGACGGCGAACTCTGGACCCAGATCCCAGGAATCCAGTCCACCGGCAGCCGAACCAGGCTGCCCAGAGGGAAACACAGACCAGTGGGGGGAACCAGATCACCGAACCGAAAGTTCTGTGGGTCGGGTCGTCGACCCGCATCACTCAACCACCAGGACCGTTGAGACGGGCGAAGGATCAGAGCGGATCCCGGTGGAAGAGGCTCAGGGGAGAGCCGATGACGAGGGCGGCGGGCGTCAGGCCGCAGGGAAACGGCCACCTCCTCACCGGACCTGGACAATACTGGGGCAGCACCCACGTCGGACCCCGATCGGGCCTCAGGCGAACCCACGTTGGACCCCGATTGGGTCTCGGGCGAACCCACGTTGGACACTGCACCAGAACCGACCTCCAACGTTGAACCCGGACCCTCCAGCACCACGAGGAACAGCAACTCCTCGCCGGTGACCCTGGAAGAAGGCTCAGAAGAGAAAACAGAACCGGGATCAGGATCACCGGCAGCGCCAGAACCCGGCGAGACGAGCTCAGACGCAGCGGGCGGCTGCACCCTGCTCCTCTCCCCTGGAGATAGGCTGAAGTGCTCAAAGATAAAAAGAGAGAAAAGAAAGGAGAGCACTCGCCTCATCTCGGGTTCTGACGCCGTCCAGGACTGCGAAGATCCAGGATCCGTCGTCAGGTCGTTGTCAGGCTCCCATCTAGCTGCGTCGGGCCCCGCAGCCAGCACGATGGTCAGCGCAGCTTGAGATTCCTCCAGCTCCGGTGACCCCGCCGACGATCCACTCGGCGTGAAGCCAGAAGAATCTCGTCCCGCTGGACCGAACCGCTCCTCCGTGGAGACCCGGGGACGCTCAATCGTCGGCGTAGACTCCACGCAGCAGTCAGTCCCCCTCCTCCGTCCGCAATGTAGCTGCGGAACCACAGGCCCTCTCCATATCCCACCACGTTGACCCGGAGCCGGGGACCGCTCGGCGGAGAGAGACACAGAGGATGCGGGATTAGGAATACAGGTTACAGCAGGTGGAGGGAGTTCAGGGAGCTGCGAACCCTGAACTTCTCCTCCAGGGATGTGACAGAGCAAATCACTAAGCAGGTGTGAAAAAACAATGACTTGCCTACCCCCTGGAGGTTGAGTATCGCCTGCTGTAGGGGATTCTGCTTCTTCCTCTCCCCGCCCGGCGATAACGGAGGACCCCCCGGGAGTTCGTCTGAGGATCGCTCGCGTTGTCTCCAGCAGAGAGCTCTCCAGGCCGGAATTCCAGGCACACACAGCAGTCAGGAAACGCGTCGAGGAGGAGGGGAAAACAGCCGGGGTGAGCCAGCCCGAATGTCCAGGAATGACAGCGGGGAAATGAGGCTCAGGGGACGGGGCTGTAGAATCTCCACACAGACGAGGCGAAAAGGTGACAGCTGCGTGGGAGGAACTGTCCTGACGATGGCCCAGAGCTGGATCCGGACGGGGTTCGTGCAGAGGTGACTCGGCAATGTGATGACGACTACTCCCAGGGGACGAAGCGAGGGGGAAACCCAGGATTCGCCGCTCCAGATCGGAGATCGAGACGAGGAAGGCGTCGAGCACGGGAAAGCTTCGTAGCCCTGAAATCCTCACCTTCAATCTCACTGCCGCCGCCACATGCCTGAAGGTGGTGACAGGAAACACAGTAGAGCTCGCGACAGCCACTCGACCCCGAACATAACTGCTGTCAGCTGCGGCTCCTTGAAGGGAATCCCGAGTGACGTGGCGCAGGTTGGGGGAAGTCCTCTGGTTGGCGCGAACTCCCGGACTGGAATGGCGGCAGGAACGGGACTCCGAAGCGGGGAAAGACGTCGCCCACTTCGACTCCCTGCCGGGATTTCCATCCACCCCGTGGAGCTTCTCTCGCTGTGTACCTGCAGCGTCTATCCTGGCACTGTCCTCCAGATGGTACAGAGAGTGAGGGTGACAGTCCAGGAGTTCCTCAGCACGGCCCGGATGCCAGCGTCTCGCGTTGGAGGCGTCGTGCAGGGTGAAGAGTGTCCTGTCGACAGCCTCCGAGATGGACCTCAGCTCGTCGCCCTGGCGCCGGAAGTGACTCCTGGGAAACGGCATGCTAGCAGCGCTGACACCCGGACAGAAAGGTACATTTCCACAGCGACTCACGGCCGCCGGCAACTCTTCTGGCTGTGACATACTGTCATATCCGGCTCTAGGGAGCCGGGCAATCAGAGCCAGGGACAAGCCAGTGAGTCGTGATATTTTATTCAGGGTAAAGGGGAAGGGATGAGGAGAGCACAGATACTCATGCAGACGTACACTCACAGGTTGCACAGCGCAGAGGTAAGCAGCTCGTACCGGACGTGGGGGTAGCAAGACGTACATACTCACAGCGGGATACAAACACAGGAATGCTGCAAGAGGAGTAGAAGCTGACACCAGACGAAGGGGCTTCAGCTTAGCAATGTGTTTATGTCGCAGCCCCGAGTCATCGAGGCTGCTCCTATTTATCCTCATTGGCAGCGCCCCAGCTGATGAAGATTAATTGGCCCCAGCCGTCCATAATGCTGCCAGCTGGGGGCCAGCTGAGACGCTGCTCAATGGGAAACAGGGATGAGGGAAAACATGGGCTGAGTGCCGAGACGGCATCTCAACCCATGGTGACACTATTTTGTCTAACTCACAAAGGTCGATTGGAGTAAACTCATCAAGACAGACATCAATAGAAGGAGTTGTAGTAGTTACAGTATTTAAGTTAACTGTGGGAAGAATCTGATTGATTTTCTCTCTGATGGGTGAAATTTTATTATTGAAAAAGTTCATAAAGTCCTGACTAGTAAGCTCTAAGGGAATGCTAGGATTGACAGAGTCCTGACTCTTTGTCAACCTGGCTACAGTACTGAAAAGAAACCTGGGATTATTCTTGTTCTCTTCTATTAATGCAGAGTAATAACTCGTTCTAGCTTTTCTAAGAGATTTTTTATAAATTAAAAGATGATTTCTCCAAGCTAAATAGATTTCATCTAAATTAGTAGAGCGCCATTTTCTTTCTAATTGACGAGTCTTCTGTTTTAAGGTACGAGTTTCTGTGTTGAACCAAGGAGTTAGAAATCTCTGATTAGACTTTTTCTTTTTTAAGGGGGCCACCAAGTCTAGAGTCTGATGCAGAGAAGCTGAAACACTATCCACCATGTTATCAATTACAGAAGGAGCAAGCTGTCTATAGCTTATTTCCGTTGTGTTGACACATGGCATAGAGGAAACAATCTGCATAAATTTGGAAACAGCATCATCTGAGAGGCATCTACTGTAATAATATTTTTCTTTAGGAGCCAAATAGTCAGAAATAGTAAAATCAAAGGTTAACAGACAATGGTCTGACAGTACAGGGATATGAGGAGACACTACAAGATTTTCTATTCAATTGCAATTTCTTTCTTGTTAATTTGCAAATTTTTCGCTTTAATTTTAAACTATCGATTTTGGATTTTTTTCTTTGTAAATTTGCAACTTTTTTCATGTGAATTTGCCATTTTTTTAACTCATCAATTTGCAACTATTTTAATATAAATTCACACCTTTCTGCTCTTTCTACACTTTTCCTGAGCCACTGGGGACGGCAGTAGCTCAGCAGGTAGAGCAGGTCGTCCAATAACCAGATGGTTGGTGGTTCAAATCCCGTTCTCCCCAGATATGCTGCTGTTGTGTCCCTGGGCAAGACACTTTACCCTCAATTGCTCCTGGTGGGTCTGGACAGCGCCATGTTGGGCAGCTATGCTGCCATCAGTGTGTGAATGGGTGGATAGCAGGATCTGTAAAGCGCTTTGGTCATCTAGAGATGAGAATAAAAGTGCTATATAAGTGAATGCCATTTACACTTTCCACCTCCGTATGAAGTAAGAGCTGGAACATGAGTGCATTGTTTCAATTACAAAATATTTTTTTTGTTAAAAGATTTTCAATCACTAAAACAACCTGCATGTTTAAAATGAAACAAAACAAAAAAGACTCAACAACTAATCAGCTTAAAAAGTTTCCAGTAACAAAGGTGCATTTTGAAAATCATTGATCAAAAATGTGATACGCTGAGTTTTGTCATATTTCTTTCTCCTTCCTCAATTTTTTTCCAGGGAACGCCCTGTCATTTCAGATTCCGTTGATATCTGCTCTACTCACTACAAGGAAGTCTAGATTTGCTGCAGTAAATTTGGATTACGTTTTACTTTCCTTAGCTGTATTAAATACTAAATCTCTCCTAAAGCTCCTCCATGGTGCACATAATCACCTGTTTGTTGCAACAGTCTAGTGTGGCTTTAAATGAAACGTTCAACAAGAGAAACTGCTTAATTTAAATCAGCAGAGCAAAAGAACCTGTTACCCACCTGCTTTGTATGACAAAAAGGCAAATATGTGAGATAAGCTTATCTTTAACATGCGCATTGTTTTCTGAAAATTCCTCAGTGAAAACGACATGCTAACAAGCTGCGATATAAGACTTTTATAGAGATTATGCATTGCATAATATATAGTCTTTGCGTTTCTGCCTGGGAAATCATGTCATAATTATACAGGAATTACTGCGGTATATGCTTTAGGTTAAAACACACATCTTCACAGTTTTAACCCTAAGGAATGGAAAATTATGTTTAGAAGTTGTGTAAAAAATGTGATATCCTGCTTAGTCATTGTGAGTCTTGTTATTGTTATAATAACATCTGTGTTATGTCCGGAAATAGGAGTGCAGAGGCAAGAGTTGTGCTGAACTGGAATTTTATTACAGAGTGCTATAAAGGTACACATGTTACAGTGTAAAACATACATGCTAATCCTATGGCTGCACAGTCTGTGGCTGTACAGAGGCGGAGCGCCAAAGAGGACGGCTCCCACCAAGAGTGCCCTAAAATAGGCACAGTGTGCTCATGTCACCCATGCATCCTATGTCACGTCTGCCCGTCTGTTAGTATTTCAGTACCTAACAGTCAGGTTCAGCTCAAATTAAATGTACTCGTAATTAAGTTTCATTTCATTCAAGACAAGTAAACATTCTTGATCATTACACATAAAGTTAGATATTTCAAGAATTTTTGTTTTCATGGATGCAGCTTGTAACTAATTTTTAGATGCACCTGTATATCTGAGAATATTTACTGTAGGAACTGATCAGTAATAAACTTAAGTAGAAGATTTGCATTTCTTGAAGAAAATCCAGTGTGATGCTGTATACTGAAATGAATAAAAAATAAAAGGATGAAGAAACATAATGGCTAAAAAGCCAAAATAGCTTAAAATGAATATACAGTAGCTTATACATTCTAAATAACAGGTTAAAGGAGAAAAAAATGTTTGCCTAAATGCTAAAATATCATACAATTTATGAAGGTTAGCTTAAAAATGTGAATATAAGTATAAACCTGGAAAAATGCTAGCTTTAAAGCTAAAATTGCAAAAAGTTGATGAAAATTAGATTAAAAATGTCAATTTGCACAAACCTGAAAAAAAAAATGCTAGCTTAAAAGCTAAAATAACATCCATCCATCCATCTTCTACTGCTTAATCCTTTTCAGGTCACGGGGGGCTGGAGCCTATCCAGCATCTTTGGGTGAGAGGCAGGGTACACCCTGGACAGATGGCCACTCCATCACAGGCTAAAATAACATAAAATTGATAAAAGCAGCTTAAAATGTGAATCATAAGCATAAAATTGAAGAAATGCTAGATTAAAAGATAGAATTGCATAAAGTTGGTTAAAGTTAGCTTGAAAATGTGAATTTGCACAAAACTGAAAAAAAAATTCTACTGTAAAAGCTAAAGTAACATAAAATTAAAAGTGGCATAAAATGTGTTATAAGCATAAATCATGAAAAATACTAGCTTAATAGATAGAATAGCATAAAATTTTGTTGCGCTGTACAAGGACAATAAAACCTATTTGTGGTAGACTGCAAGTCTAATTCAAAACATTACTGGCACATGCCTCTAGGGGGAACTACCTGTATTGTTCAGCACTACTATTAAGGGGACATATTAGAATAAGAGTGTGAAAACCCCGCGCAGAATCCATGTTCAGTCTTATTATGTGTGTTGCAGAATAAACGGCAGAGTTAGCCAAAGAAATAACTCAAGTGTGATCATTGCTACACGGTAGGATATCACACAATTGGCGACGAGGATTAAAAGAAAAAAATCAGCGGCGAGAAACAGAGAACATTGCAAGTGTGGCGAACTCAAGTGACTCCAGTAGTTCGAGTGCAAGTTCAGAGGAGGAAAAACGAGGTTTCCCCACCACGACGAGCAATGGCGGCTGTAATCGGAACGGTAACCCCTTTTGATAACTCGACTCAGTCATGGGAAGAATATAGTGAAATGTTGGACTTTTTCTTCCAAGCTAATGATATTGAGGAGCCAGACAAAAGGAAGGCTGTACTGTTGAGTGGAGTTGGTGCAACTACTTACAGCTTGTTGAGAAATTTAATAAGCCCTGCATTACCGAAAGATAAAACATACGACCAGCTTACTGCTGAGCTTCAGAAGCACTTCAGCCCCAAACCGAGTGAAATAGTGCAACGATTCAAATTTAATTCACGCATAAGGAGGAACACTGAGTCCATAGCAGAGTATGTGGCAGAATTGAGGAAATTAACACTGCACTGTGATTACAAAGACTCATTGGAAGAAATGTTAAGAGACAGACTTGTGTGTGGAGTGAATGATGACCGAATGCAACGGCGACTTTTATCTGAAACAAAACTCACTTTTGCGAAGGCTTTGGAATTATGCCAAGCGATGGAAACAGCATCTAAAGATGTGAGAGAAATGCAAAGGAAGCTAACAGAGGACACAGCAACGCATGTTCGTGTGCCTAAGACCCAAGTAGGTGTCCACAAAGTGTTGACTGACAAAACTCAGCACAAATTCCCCAGTTGTTATCGCTGCAAAGGCCAGCACAATGCCGCCGAGTGCAAATTTGCCACTGAGCTGTGTCATAATTGTGGCAAGCGAGGGCACATTAAGAAAGCATGTAGAATAAAGGTGGACAGCGCACAGGTGCTGAAAGCGACAGTTAATGGGCAAAAGTATGAAAACAAGGGCCCAGGAAAGGAACAGCAAGCGAATCAACTGAGAGGGGAGGGAGAAAGTGATACAGAAGACATGGGTTTTCACACAATTTACAACACGTCAGAGGAGCTGACCAAGGTAGCGCCCATCACGCGTACCATGAATGTTAATGGAATGAAAGTAACATTTGAAGTTGATACAGGCTGTGGAGTAACCATATTAAGTAAACAGCAATATACACAACTGTGGAAGAAAACAGACACAGCAGAATTAAATCCCTGTTCATTAAAATTAAAAACATACACAGGAGAGAAGCTAGACGTGCTAGGCATGGCACAAGTGAAGGTGCAGCACGAAAACAAAGAAAAGGACTTACCTGTAGTAGTAGTTGGGAGCGAAGGACCAAATCTACTAGGGCGAAGTTGGCTACAAGAACTGGCCATGATTGATCAGTTGGTGAATAAAGTGGAATCTCAGCCCAAATTGCAGCTGGAGGAGATCCTCGAAAGACACGCTGAGGTGTTCAAAGAAGGCGTGGGACAGCTAAAAGGTGTCACTGCAAAGATTAATGTGGACAAGGAGGCCCAACCACGATTCTGCAAACCCCGACCGGTACCCTATGCAGTCAAGCCACTGGTTGAAAGCGAGCTACAGAGGCTGCTGGATGACAAGATCATTGAGCCAGTGCAGGTTGCAGAATGGGCGGCGCCCATAGTCCCAGTGAGAAAGCCGGATGGCTCCATTAGAATATGTGGAGATTACAAACTCACTGTCAATCGAGCATCACGGGTGGATCAGTATCCAATTCCTAAAGTGGAGGACCTCTTCGCACAGCTGAACGGCGGCCGACACTTCACGAAATTAGACATGAGTCACGCCTACCAACAAGTAGTCCTGGAAGAAGAATCAAGAAAGTATGTAACCATCAATACACACAAAGGCTTATATACCTACACACGCTTACCATTTGGAGTAGCTTCCAGTCCTGCTATATTCCAGAGAACTATGGAGGGCATCCTAGGTGGAATTCCGAATGTTGCCATTTATTTGGATGACATCCTTTGTACAGGACCAAATGAACAAGAACATCTGAAAACGCTGGAGGAAGTGCTTCAACGGTTGGAGAAAAGCGGTCTGAGGTTGAAAAGAAGCAAGTGTGAGTTCATGGGAAAAGAGGTGGTGTTCCTAGGCCACAAGATCAACGCCAGTGGTCTACACCCTCTAACAGACAAAGTGGAAGCCATTGCGGAGGCGCCTGAGCCACAAAATGTTACTGAGTTAAAAGCCTACCTGGGCTTGTTGAACTATTACCATAGGTTCCTCCCAAAGCTCTCCACGCTGCTGGCACCACTACATACCTTACTTAAGAAGGAAGAAAAATGGTCATGGGGGGTCAAGCAGCAGAAGGCGTTTGAAGAGTCCAAAGCGCTACTTCAGTCCTGTAGTGTGCTAGTGCACTATGATTCAAACAAACCACTCATCCTGGCGTGTGACGCATCACCCTACGGTGTGGGTGCTGTACTCTCTCATCGTATGGAGGATGGCTCAGAGAGACCCATAGGGTTCGTCTCATGAACTCTTAGTGCAGCTGAGAAAAACTACTCCCAGCTAGACAAGGAGGGCCTTGCAGTAGTATTTGGTGTAAAAAAATTCCACAAATACCTGTACGGGAGACAGTTCGCTATAGTGACTGACCACAAGCCACTAATTTCACTGTTCAGTGAAATGAGAGCCATACCCCAGATGACATCTCAGAGAATTCAGAGATGGGCCGTTACATTAGCAGCGTATGAGTACACCATCGTTTACAAAGCCGGACGGGACCATACGAATGCTGACGCGATGAGTAGGCTACCCTTGGATGGAGGAAGAGACAGCACGCCTGAGGAGGAGGAGAGAGTGCTATTGTTTGAAGATATCGGCGTGCCCCTGGTGAACGCACAACAAATAAAGAAGTGGACAGACAAAGACCCGGTTCTAGCAAGAGTGCGAGAATACATCTTGCGAGGATGGCCGAAGATGAACAGTCCTGAGTTCATTCCCTATGCCCGACGACAGGATGAGCTCAGCACCCAGGAAGGTTGTATCCTGTGGGGAGGACGCGTGGTTGTTCCACCACCTGGTAGGAATGCCTTACTGCAACAACTACACCAAGCACACCCTGGCATCACTCGCATGAAAGCGTTGGCGAGGAGTTACATGTGGTGGCCCAACATGGATGCAGAGGTGGAGGCGCTTGTGAAGTCATGTGCGGCATGCCAGGAGAACAGGAACAGTCCTCCAGCAGCCCCACTACATCCCTGGGAAGTTCCAGATAAACCATGGAGAAGAATTCACATTGACTACGCAGGTCCATGGATGGGAAGAATGTTCCTGATCATAGTTGACGCATACTCAAAGTGGATCGATGCATATTCTGTGAGTAGCTCTACTTCTACTGTTACCATTGAATGTCTTAGAAAGAGTTTCAGCCAACATGGGCTACCTGAAATCATAGTATCAGATAACGGTACATGTTTTACGAGTGAACAGTTCCAAGAGTTTTCTGAAAAGAATGGCATACGTCACATCACGACTGCGCCATACCATCCTTCTTCTAACGGCTTAGCCGAGAGGGCCGTGCAGACGTTCAAGTCACTCATGAAAAAGATGACAGGAGACTCTATTGAAACCCGAATGTCGAGAGCTCTATTCAGCTATCGAATAACACCCCAATCTACAACTGGCAAGTCACCAGCTGAGCTGTTGTGTGGAAGGAAGTTGAGGTCAACATTTGACTTAATACATCCAGACTTCAGAAACAAAGTGCATGATAAACAAGAGAAACAAAAAGGTTATCATGACATGCATGCTAGAGAGAGAATACTGAGAGAAGGAGACGTGGTCTACACCCGCAACTTTGGCTCAGGACCAGCCTGGGTACCAGGAGAAATAACAGAAAAGACAGGCCCTGTGTCATTCAAGGTGACATTAGGTCATGGACAAGTGGTGAGGCGACACATCGACCAAGTTCGTGGTAGGAGCTCCATTCCCCTGCCGATGGCACCCGAGGTGTTGTCTGACACCCATCCTGAGGAGAGCATCAATGAACCACCACTTCAGGTGAAACCTGAGGTAACCGTCTCTGCAGATTCTACGGGCAGCACTGCAGCAGCCGAAACAGTGGAGCAGTCTGAGTCTTCACCTGCAGTTGGCTCACCCGCCGTGAGAAGATCTCAGCGAGCTAGGAAAGCTCCAGACTACTTGAAGGACTATACTTAGTCAGTAGTGAGTTCCCCAGCCACAGGACAAGAATGCGTCCTGGAACCTCACTGGGATGCGGTAGTCAACCCAAATCCCCAGTTAGACTGTTATGTGTGTTATACATGTAAAAAAAAAAAAAAAAAAAAGAGAGAAAGAAATTATGTGTATGGCACATGTGTTTAAGAAGTTAAAAGTAACTGTGATTGTTTAGGGTTAAATGGGAGTTCCAGGATGTCTAGCATAATTGGCTAGTGTAATTAAAAGTAGTTTAATCTAGAGGGGAGGGATGTGGTAGACTGCAAGTCTAATTCAAAACATTACTGGCACATGCCTCTAGGGGGAACTACCTGTATTGTTCAGCACTACTATTAAGGGGACATATTAGAATAAGAGTGTGAAAACCCCGCGCAGAATCCATGTTCAGTCTTATTATGTGTGTTGCAGAATAAACGGCAGAGTTAGCCAAAGAAATAACTCAAGTGTGATCATTGCTACACGGTAGGATATCACACTATTCTATTGTATTCTATTCTAAAATCAGCTTAAAAATGTGAATTTGCACAAAACTGAGAAATGCTATTTTTAAATCATAAAGTTGATGAAAGTTTGTTTAAAAATGTTAATTTGCACAAACCTGAAAAAAATGCTACCTTAAAATTGATTAAAGTAGCTTAAAATGTCAATAATAAGCATGCACCTGAAAAATGCTAGCTTAAAAGCTAAAATTGCTGCATGCTGATGTTTTACCTAAATCCTCGTAATGGAGGAATGATTGCAGTCGTACACATCAACAAAACACCTGAGCTGTTAGCCAGTGCCCCTGTTTTGTTGTGAGTCTATTTTGTGTTGCCAGGAAATTCAGCAGACTGTCTCAATGTCTTTTGCATCAAAAAAGCTTTTCATTGCATAAGGCTGAGGAGAATGGAGTGTAGCAAAACGTAAAGCCGCTGTGCATTCTTCGACACGGTGGCACATTCGCACAAAAACCTTAAAAACACTCATGGTTACTGTACACCCTTCTCCATACATCGGTGTGTGAATTATATTGTGCATACATTACAGACGCTGTTCGTCTTTGTGAGGACTGTTTACCATGAACGGTCGCCCTGTTAAACCAAGATAGGAGGAGCTTTGTTAGCCCTTGGAGTCTCCTCACAGATGATGAGTCATTACATTCTTACACGTCTGTTCAAACAGAAGCTGGCACCTGGAGGGAGTAACTCAGTGACCTCTGAGAGAACCCCCCAGGGTGATCCTATGCACCATCGCTCAACACCTTTAATCTCTGTGTTCATACGAAGCATATACACATGGGTGTAAATCAAGGGGGGGGGGGATATGTAGAGAATGCCCCCCCCCCAAAAAAAATCGTCATAAACCTTTAATATGACGTTCCAGTCGAAAGTTACAAGAAAAAAAATGCTAACTTACAAGAAAAACATCTCAATTTTAAGGGAAAAAAAGTAGAAAATTTATGCAAAAAATAATAATTTACAAATTTACAAGAAAAGAGTCACAAATTTATGAGAAGAAATGTTGAAAATTTAAAAGAAAAATTGTGCAGATTTTTGAGAAAAAAACTTTAGAATTTATCAGAAAAAAGTTGCAAAATTACAAGAAAAAAATAGAAAATTCACAAATTAACACAAAAGCATTGCAAATTTGGGAGAAAACAGTTGCAAATTTACAAAAAAACTACATAATTACAGGAAAAAACTCAATAAAATTACTGCATTCAAGAAAAAAATCAAAAATTTATGAGAAAAAAGTTGGAAGTTTACAAGAAAAACTATAAATTTATGTGAAAAAAAGTTGCAGATTTATGAGAAAAAAGCTGAAAATTTACAAGAAAATTTGTGCCGAATTACAAGAAAAAAATAAAATTCACAAATTAACACAAAAGTTTAGCAAGTTTATGAGAAAGAACGTTGAAAATTTACAAGAAAAGCTGTGCCAATTTATGAGGAAAAGTTGCAAATATATGAGAAATTTACAAATTTAGAAGAAAAAAGTTGCAAAATTACAGGAAAAAAACTGAAGAAAAATATACAAGAATAAAAGTCAAATTCAGGAGAAAATAAGTTGAAATTTGCAAGAAAATTGTGTAAATTTGTGGGGAAAAAAGTTTTGAATTTGTGAGAAAAAGTTACAAATTTGCAAGAAAAAGTTGCAAAATAAGAAAAAAATAGAAAATTCACAAATTAACACAAAAACATTGCAGATTTGTGAGAAAAAAGTTGAAAACTTACAAGAAAAATTGTACAAATTTATGAGAAAAAAGTTTAGAATTTATGAGAAAAAGTTGCAAATTTACAAGAAAAAAGTTGCAAAATTTGAAGAAAAAAATAGAAAATTTACAAATTAACAGAAGCGTAGCAAATTTGGGAGAAAAATGGCTCTTAGGACCTTTTTCTTTCTTCAAACTGACACGAAGCCTCAGCTCTTCCTTGTCACTGCGTCCGTTCAGGTTTAGAAGATAATAAGATAATCATACAAAGAGCTAGGGTAAGGCACATTATTAAGCTGCAACCAGATCTTCATGACTCACTACGCACACATGCCCAAATTAAACTTCTCATATGTTAGATATGATGCTTTCTTGCCGGTTGATGCTATTCATGCACACGTCTGTCAGCAGCTTGTCAAGTCTTTGTCTGCTGATCGGCCGGTATGAGGATGTGGTGCTTGTGTGTATAATAATGCTGGCATGCCAGCGTTCGCCAGATCACAGTGACACGTGTCACAGTGACCTGTTGAAATGCTGACATACCCGTCAGCCCCATGCAAGTCTGCAGGTATGAGCAGCAGGTCATTTGAAGGAGGATGAGGGGCCATGCTAGCCCCTTTGTCCTCATAAACCTTGCATTTATCACGTTGTATAGCGTGATATAATGACTTTGAAGCACCAATTCTAAGCAGAAATTAAAAAAAAAAGAATTTTTAAATTTGCAACTTCTTTCTCATAACTGCAATTTTTTTTTCCTGTAAATTTCCTATAAATTTTTTACTTTTTTCCCTATAGATTTGCAACTTTCCCACTTGGTAAATTCCACATTTTTTTCCCCTGTAATTTTTTTTTTTTAACTTTTTCCCCATAGATTTGCAACTTTTTTTTCCTCATAAATCTGCATTTTTCCCTGTAAATTTCCAAGTTTTTTTCTCATAAATTTGCAACTTTTTGCTCATAAATTTAATTCTTTATCCCCTTGCACTCCTGTCAATTTCCCTAAAAATGCCAAAAAATAACGTGCCCAAAGTAAATTGAAAGCTGTTCTTCAACCCTTTGCAGCATCTTCATGGGGTTGGTGTCATTTAAAAGAAAACACTTTGAATTTTTTGGCAAAACAGTCATAATCTCTCTAAGTGCTCCGGCCACTGAGTTACAGTCATCTAAACATAGTGAACTTGAAGAAAATAAATTTGGCCTGGGTGTTTTTTTGGATACAAATGCTTGCAAATAACACACAGCTTCAGATCCGGGCTGGAAAATGCAACAGAAATGTAGAACCAAGTGTTATCCAGCTGAGGTCCAAATTTTGTAACAATACCACAAAAAATTAATATATTACACAGCTTTTTCCTTAGGTAGTTCCCAGGCGTTTTGGAACTGTGCCAAATTGTGCCAAATGGCACAGTTTGGGAAAAACGTCTGTAACTTTTGAATGATTCAATGTAGAAGCTTCATTTTGGGCTCTAATGAAAGGTCACACTCAGGGCTGTGTGTGTGTGTGTGGGGGGGGGGGGTTGTCCCCCCCCTCGCTACAGAGGATGGACATCGGCCATCGCTACATGACGGATTAGCCTCATGTCGCGATGTGGGACAGCAGCTCAGTCACCGCGGCCCCCCCCCCCCTCGCTACAGAAGAATAGCGAGGGTGGGGGGGCGGTGTTCACGGTCTGGATGCGACGAACGAACCGTGTACCGCGGCGCACGAACTTCCGACTTCGTGCGCCGCACAGTTGTAATTTACCGATCGGTCAAAAGTCATTTTGGATTACAATTTTCAGGGATAGAGAATAATTTAGCTTATAACACCTTACCTCTTCACAGCAGCAGTGGAGCTGGCGAACTTCTCTTCCTCATTGTCAGACGAACGCGACGCTGGTCCGCTCGTGGTTCTGGTCTCGCGACCCGATCAAAACATAATTCCATTATTGCGGTTTTGTGCTTCCATGATTGCGGTTTTTGGCGAACAGTTTTTCAAAACAAATAACAGTAGTAATTAAAAAAAGACTGGCGAAGGCGTGTGTGTCACTCAGCCTTCGTCGTCAGCCTCCGTCGGTCTGTGATGACCATGGAAGAAAATCATAACGTCTACTCTGCTGAAACAAAAACAAAATAAGCACCGCCTGTGGCCGAACATGCCGATGTGCGAATGCTGTCACACAGGTTGCATTTGTGGGTGGTCTCCGTGCTGCTGGGTCTGTGACGGTTCTTTCTGTGAGTCCTTTTTTGATCTGCTGCAGCAGTCTGTCTTCACCCAGCCTTAAAAAAAACAGCTGGCGAGCTTCTCTGCTTCAACTGGCTCACTGCATTCACAGCGTTGGTAGGCGGGTCCTTCTTGCTAGGTTTTCACTCATTGGTTCTTCAAGGTTTCAGAAACCCAATTCAAGGCTCTTATTAGTCAAATGAGAGGTCAATCAGATGAACTAATCTGTTTGCGGCTGTGTCTGCAGCTTTTATTTTCATTGCGCGCTTGGACGCCATCACCATCTACATCATGTCCTATATCACCATCTCCATCATGCGTCCTAGAGCGCACGAGGGCGCACGAGAGCGCCCTTGTGCGCTCTAGGACGCAGGGACTTGCCCGCCCGCGGTACAATGGAGTGCAAGAGGTTAATGCACAGAAGTGAACTCTGATCATGACGGCTTGTTTAAGACTTTTTTTGTTTAAGGTTTTGCGCTGGCCAAAGGGTGTGCGCGTGAGCGAAAATGCACACGATAATAATGCTGTGTGGTAATAGGGAAAACATCATTCAGAACTGATGCTCAGTTATTTTAGAGAGAACAAACGAGTAAGAGATAATGCTGAGCTGAAAAATCAGCTGAATGGTTTAATATAGTGCGCACAAATGCAACACACAGACATGAATGGGTGTGAAACTTCAGGAAAATAGGATGATGCCTGTGCAAACTTTCATCAAACCGAAGGATCATTAACGATGGCATGGAATTCACTCCAGGCCTGTGTCTGAAATGGAGGGCTTGCTCCTCTGTTGCTTTCACTGACTGAAGGTCTCATGTTTCGTGCGGGGGTCCGCTGAGGTTTGTGGCTCTCTGTCCTGGGAGGGACGGAGGAGATCTGACCCTGGCCAAAAAGTGAGCCTGCTCTCAGCGGCCCCTCCTGGGGGCTGACAGGTGGCCGTGGGGGTGCCTGCACCTCAGCCCGGCGGGAAACCTGGGGGCGTGTGGCCTCTGGGGAGTTACAATGAAAAGTAAAACCCTCTTCATTCATTCATTCATTCATTCATTCATTCATTCATTCATTCCCCTAAAAATAAACACATTTCATCTGTGACGAAAACAAAAATGTGGATAGAATAAAAATCTTAAGACTGACACGCCTCCCCCTGTGCACCATACCCACACCAGAACACACACACATGCGCCTAAAAAAAAATTGTACATTAATGCCTAATCAATAGACTCCAACAATAAGTCTGCAATTAAAGTAAGAATGTGTATGGAATTAATAAAAACCTATTTGATGTGTGCCAACATGTGGAAAAAAAAGTGTATTGTGGTGACCCACCACAATCTACATGGACATTCAATCCTCACACTCATCTAGCCTGCACTAAGCAGAGGACAATTTGCATACAGGCAGAGAGCCCCTAGGAGACAATCAGAACAATGGACTATTGTTATACATCCCCGGATTAAGGAGAGGGCGTACGGGTGCCAGTTGGTCATGTGAATGATATGTATTGACTGATATGTGTATCAATATGCAAATGTGCCATGCATTCTCTCTGTCTGTATAAAAGAGCTGACTTTACATGCCTCACTGCAGACACACAGACCACTGCAGCGCACAGCGCTACAAGTATGTCTCATTATGTTGGAGGGAAATAAAACTCTGCCGCCCTTCAGCTTACCGCATCTCGCCTGAACTTATTGTTCCGCCACACTGGTGACCCTTGACGAAGAATGGAACACGAGGCGAACACCACGGAGATGACCCGGACGGGAAGCCCCGGCACGCGTCATAGTGCGCCCCTCGCCTGATCTTATCCCTCCACACTGGTGACCTGACGAGAGAGACTGACTGTCTGCTCCCTTTCACAGTGCTGTGGACAGCAAAGGACCAGAGAACGCCTGCAACCTCTTCATCCTCGCTTGAGTGCACGCCCCGGAGCGGGCAGCGCTTGGACCAAAATGCACCATGAACGGCGACACAAGCGAGCTGAAGGAAGCAGCCTGAATGGGGGAATCGTCGGCGCCGACTGCGTTGATTTCCGCCAAGCTCCCCGAACCTGACTAACCTCACAACAGTGGACCTCCCGCGAACAGAAGCCCCGCATGCACACCGCAGGATTACAAGGACAGCGCAGCTGCCAGTTATGTGGTCACTGCGCCAAGTGCGCGCCACGCACGGGACAAAACCGGCTCCACAGACTGATACAGCATCCTCCGCCGCTGCACATGCCTGAGAAACACTGCCGATCGCCACCCTCGGAACCTTCAGGGCTGCACACGCACCTGAAGCAGATGTGCAGCCCGCACACAGGACTTTGTATGGGTTTCTCAGCCACGGCGCACAAGGGAATTTGGCCGCTCGCCTTCCCTACATCCTCACTGGACCGAGCTGCGAGAGAAGTCAGAGACTGCGGCTGCGGGCTATTTGAGGGACACAAGTAATTGGAAACTCTTGTGCCTGTCTGATCTCTCTATCGAAGATGTCGAAGATTTATACATCTTCGTAGCAATGGTCATCGGGATCG
Source organism: Pholidichthys leucotaenia (assembly GCA_020510985.1). Lineage (NCBI taxonomy): Eukaryota > Metazoa > Chordata > Actinopteri > Cichliformes > Pholidichthyidae > Pholidichthys > Pholidichthys leucotaenia. The sequence continues at coordinate 24,487,921 of CM035850.1, forward strand.
TTCTGATTGGATCTGGGATTGTCCTGGTGTACCGTAAATTGATGAAGATGGACATAGCCTATCAAAATGCTGGCCAGACGAGGCTTAACCATCAAATTGAACAAATGGGGAAGACTCTAACAGCGGCTAATGGAGAACTGTCTAGGAAAATGGATTACATCATGATCACGCTGAGAGCCGTCCATGAAGAATTCAACGTCCAGCACTGAAGGATTAAAGTACTGAATCTGTAAGAGAATATAAAGTCTTTTTCTCTGGGATCAGTACTATTCGACTAATCTGACCTGCCCTCACCCAAGTCCTCCAGATTATCTGCAGTTTTTTGTTTCCAAAACATTTGAGCTGCATTGACTCTATGGACAGCCAGCTGCCTGGCTCAAGGACAAATGCCAGCCGCTAGACAAAACATCTCCTGCCGAAGAGACTTTGTTGTTCTTAACTGATATAAACACCTTCACTCAACACTACACCCACACTGACTCAATAAACTGATGAGAAGATCATTCACTCACTGCTCCCTTTGTGTCTTTGTGTACATTCTTGTCTGCTAATTGTGCATTAAGGGCTTTTTTTTCTTGTAATCATAATATTGATCATATATGACCGGTATTCTGACAATCAATGGTTTTTTGCTCTTTCCTATTGCGTTATCCTTTTCTTCCCTACGCATCCTGTACCCATCTGATGACAGGCGCGTTTCGACGCTGCCGCGTCACCAGAAATGCAGGTCGTTTTCTGTGTCAAGTCAAATCCCTCGTATGTTATCAGTTGTTTACTGTTAATGTACTTGGCAATAAATCCTTTTCTGAGTTCTGAGTTCTGAGTTCTGACTTAATTTTTTCAGCACAGCCGCTGTGTATCACCACCAGGTTTAACGGGAAATGCCCTCACCATTGCGGATCCACACACAATTTTTGCACGGCCCAGACACCTTTGACGTCCCGGGCCGGCACTCACTTACTCCCACCCCCCTCCCCTCCTCCTCTACAGCACCTCACTCCCTAAAGCCGGCCGATCGCCGTCTTGTTCCATTACGCACGAAACGCACCGGCTCGTGCGCCCACGATCCACGGCCGTTCAGCGTGCTGGAATCCGGAGCTGGAGCCAAATGACGGGGGGAGGGGTGGTCACAACCCCTGCTGAATGTTGTGGGGGGGAGCCCTGTGGTGACCCACCACAATCTACGCGGACATTCAATCCTCACATTCAGCTAGCCTGCACTAAGCAAAGGACAATTTGCATACGGGCAGAGAGCCCCTAGGAGACAATCAGAACAATGGACTATTGTTATACATCCCCGGATTAAGGAGAGGGCATCCGGGCGCCAGTTGGTCACGCGAATGATATGCATTGATTGATATGTATATCAATATACATGCCTCACGGCAGACATACAGACCACTGCAGCACACAGTGCTACAAGTGCGTCTCATTATGTTGGAGGGAAATAAAACTCTGCCACCCTTCAGCTCGCCGCATCTCGCCTGAACTTATTGTTCCTCCACAGTATAATAAATATCAACATAACATAAAAAAGGCAGTTGTCACATTTTGTCCACTTCAAGTCTTTCCTTCTTGCAAAACCCACATTGCATCATTGTAATTCCCAAAATTTCACCTAAAACTTTGTTATCTCTGTGCAAATCAGCTGCGACTAATCTTCTCCTCTTTATGCTGTAACAGAAAATCACCGGTCACGATTTGTCTGCCACTGTTGAACCTGCAACCTGCACACTCCACAGCTAAACATACAGTGTCCTGCTCTGATTCTGTACTGGAATTCTGCAAAAAAAAAAAAAAAAGAAGAAACACTGAACACAAGGAAGAGCTCGTACACAAACAGGTCCATGTTACACAATGTAGGGCTTTGTAGAAGCTGGATTCGTCATGCTCTTTGGCTGGCAACTCAAATATATCAACTATCAGCCGGTGCAGGGACAACCTGTTCTCCGAGATCTCACCTGACCAATCTATGGCCTTCCTCTGTACAGAAATCAGTGCTTCTGAATAAAATCCAAAGCTTCTGACAACAGGGCATCACTGTGTCTGGTCTTAGACTTGGAACTTCTGTTTGCTCGCCATTGTAAGAAGTCAAATTATGAGTCAGTGTTTGATGACTCATTACACGCCTCGTAAAACAGGACCATTTTGTGTTTGAGTCCAAGGTGTATTTATCTTGCTTAGGCTGATCCGTAATAAATTTGCCAGTCATTGGGTCACATCACAATTGATCTTGAAAGGTGAATGAAAGGTGCAATTGTGACCCGCGGGTCCAACCGGAGCCATTTTTTTACTACAGGAACACTCTTGTGGTATAGCTGTGAGAGTTCCAACTCAAGATTTTGTCCCCAGAAACCCCTTCTCAGAAACTGTCTTAGCCCTAGTTGCAGTTAGAATAAAAACAAGCAATAAAATAGATGAAAATATACATACACAGCAAAAATTAAGTAAAAGCACATTTGTAAAAGTTTTTAAACGTGATTTAAAAGCTAACAAAGATTTGGCTTGCCTGATCGCCTCGGGAAGGTCATTCCAGAGAACCGGGGCCCTAACAGCAAAGGCCGGGTGGTCTTTGGTTCTTAAATTGGTTCTGGCTATTACTCAGAGGGATCTATGGGAGAATCTCAGGTTACGTTTTAGAACAAGCTTTTAACATGTCAAAAATGACAACAACTATCCAGAATATTCTCCAGAAAAACCTCATAAGTACTGCAGAAATACTGCAGTATAGTGACCACTTTAGCAGTGTTATACCTGTTCTCTCTCACTTCTCTTTTCCATGTGAGTTCCATAGTAGTCCAGTTTGTTTTCTAGGGAGCGGAAATTCAGAGCTGATGGAAATGGTGTTGACCCAAGGTTAGCTTTTAGCTTAGCTGTTAGCACTTTTTCTGTCCTGTCCAGCAGCTTGGCAAACAGAACAAATACTGTATCTACTTGCCTTATTGTACCAAACACATTTACTTTGCCAGTAGGAGTTCTGTTCATATTATAAGCTCCCAGCCAGCATGTCCATGACGGCCCCACCAAAGGTTAAATCTTTTTTTTTTTTTTTTTTAAATTTTGTATACTTTATTGATTCCCAGAGGGGAAATTGAGGGCATCCACCTGGATGGATGAAGCAGCCACGTTACGGCGCTATCCCTTTACCATTCACACACACATTCACACCTAGGGCCACTTTAGAGTCTCCAGTTAACCTAACATGCATGTTTTTGGCCTGTGGGAGGAAACCAGAGAACTCCCAGAGTAAACCCACGCAGACACGGGGAGAACATGCAAACTCCACACAGATCACTGTTGGTCAGGGGCTGGGATCGAACCAGGGATCCCATGGCCAAGGGTGAGTTGCTGTGCTGCCACAGTGCTAACCACTGTGCCAACGCACCGCCCGGCTGAGTGAGAGTAGAGCCAAAAACAATGTCCGAACAGCCGTCAGTGGGGGCGTGTTTGGGCTGAGGGTCCTGTGTGTGAAGCCCAGCCAGCATGTCCATGTGGGCCCCACCAAAGGTTAAATCTGGGCTGTCTTTTGGGTCCCATGTGGGTTTCTCTGCAGGTTCCATGTTGGCCCCATCTGTGTTTGCCCACATGGACTTTATCTGTTTTCACCTTATTTTCTTATAAATTTGTGACATTTTCCTTGTAAATTTTGAACATTCTAAAAAATTTTCAACTTTTTTTTTACTGTAAACTTGCAACTTTTTCTCTTAAATCTATGTTTTTCTTGTAAATTTGCAACTTTTTTCTTCATACTTTTCTTGTAAAATTGTGATTTTTTTTTCTTGCAAATTTGCTAACTTTTTCACTTTCTCATAAATCCGCCACATTTTTACTGTAATCCTGTCACTTTCCTCATAAATTTATTTATTTATTTATTTATTACTTATTTTGTACCCGTAGGTAGATTTGTTTTGCAGTCTGGTGACAAGCCACCAGCTGCCGGTCGCTGCGTGCGCAAGTGCCCCTTAACTCCCTAACCTGCATGTTTTTGACATGTGGGAGGAAACCGGAGAAATCCCGGAGTAAACCCACTCAAACACGGGGAGAACATGCAAACTCCACACAGATCACTGTTGGCCGGGGGCAGGGATCGAACCCACGATCCCCGCGATCCCCCGGCTGAGGGTAAATTGTGCTGCCACAGTGCTAACCACTGCGCCACCGTGCAGATATGATAGGCCAAGATATGATAGGATCTTCTCAAGAGCAGCAGTTGTTTCTTGTGTTTTCTCTCCCTTCGGACCATTCACACCCCTTCAGTTGCCTCCGACATTCCCCTCTATCGCTTAAATTTATGACATTTTCCTTGTAAATTTGGAACATTCTAAAAAATTTTCAACTTTTTTTTACTGTAAACTTACATTTATTTTCTCATAAATTTGTGACTTTTTTCCATGTAAATTTTTGACTTTGTAAATTTTCAGTTTATTTACTGGTATATTTGCTACTTTTTTGGTTAATTTGCAACTTTTTCTAATTCTTCCTCATAAATTTGTTACTTTTTCTTTTAAATTTGCTAAATTTTTCTTGTAAGTTTGTTCCTTTCTTGAAGTCATTTTAATTTTTGCCACTTTTTTCCCTTAAATTTTCATTTTTTTCACATAAATTTGCCACTATTTTTTGTCTTTTTTTTTTTTTTTTTACTTTTTTGTCATAAATTTCCTTCTTTTCTCATAAATTTGTGAATTTTTTCTAATAAATTTGCAATTTTTTCCTGTAAATTTTTGACTTTTTTCCTCATACATTTTCACAGCTTTTCCTCATAAATTTGCAACTTTTTTCTTGTAATTTTGCCTGTGGTGCAAGTGCTGCTGAAACCTGCTCACCCACTTTAAACCCAAGTAGGGTCCAGATGGGTTCAAAGATGGGAAGCAGATTACCCGCTCACCTGAACCACAGGTAAAGTCCATGTGGGCAAACACAGATGGACATGCAACATGGAACCCATGAACAAAACCCACATGGAACCCATAAAACAGCCCAGGTTTAACTGACAGTGGGGCCCACATGGACATGCTGGTGGCCTTGTATATAAATAGTGTTTATAGACTCCTCTTGCTGTGTAACAACTTTAATACTTCATTTAAATTGTCTTACTTATGCTGGACCTGACAGAGGGGAATGTCGGAGGCAATTGAAGGGGTGTGAATGGTCCGAAGGGAGAGAAAACACAAGAAACAACTGCTGCTCTTGAGAAGATCCTATCATATCTTGGCCTGATATTTGCACAGGCAACCTGTCATGCTGCTACACCATAGAGGTGGGTGAAACGGAACGCTGGCAGTGAAAACCAGGATCCGAGAGCAACATCAGGAGAAGAAGTTGGAGGCCTGGACACTTTCTGAAAATGTTGAAGATATGAAATGTTCATTGATTTTAAATACAAATGTGCAAAATGTGTAGATCACCCTTGATAATGATAAGTGTTGAAATGTCTCCTTCAAATTCACCAGAGAGACAGACTACCTACGTAGTAAAAAACCTGTCACCTTAAACAATAGCCAGAGGTTATAATGCATGTTGACAAACGCTGTAGTTCTCATAATCCCTGCCAGGAGTGTTCTTATTTATTTCAGGCTTCTGTAGAGCTATAGAAAAAGTAATAAAGCCAACAAAGCAACCAAATAGAAACAGCTGAATAGGGTTTTAAACTCACAGATTAGCTGATCGTGTTCTTTCTGTGGTGATCCGAGTGCTGAGCTATCCGCGCTCGAGTCACTCAGTATTTTCCCTTTTTCCCCTTATAATTACTGCCCTGTTATTATTGGTCTTTCCGGGGCTTTTACTGTGACAGCAACGCAGCTGGACTTCCGGCTGTCAAGTCGAGCCGGCACTGTCACAGCTGATTATGATTTTCGCGATTATGTTTTCTCCTCTCCTGTTTGGATCATTGCCTTTATTATTAGTATTTAAGGGAGCAGCTGAGGTTCACTCCTCGCTGCGACCTCGTGAACCTTAGGCTGGAGTCCCTACGTCCGGCTCCAGTCCTGTTCCAGCATCAGGTTCTGTCCTTGCTGCTATCGTCTGTAAGTGTTTATTCTATAGCGCTAGGTTTCACCCTCGCTACTCCCTTGTATTGGTGTTTGTGCTCTTTATTTGTGTTCAGTGTTTAGTGTATGTGTTTTGCCCCACATGGCTCTTTATTTTGTGTTTTCTGTAAATAAACAAGCAAACTGTCGGCATTTGGCGCCTCATTTTTGCCCTGAAAAAGGCATTTATGATAGTAGGTCGCAGCCAAGCAAGGTGCCAGCCGCAGAGAGTTTGGTTTTTTTGGGCTTGATTTTTTTCTTTTTCCGGGTGCCAGTTTTGTTTGGAGGTATGGCGTCATCAAGGACCTGGTATCCTATGAGCCTGGGCTTCGAGCTTGTCCGGGCTCTGATGGAGATTGATGACCTTCTGCCCAAAGCTCATCTGTTCGCCCCCTCCGAAACTGCACACTGGTACCTGGACCTCACAGAAGCGGCAGTAAAGCGCCATACTTGCCTGGCTGAGCATGCAGAGGGCAGGGAGAGGATATCGACGTAATCGGCTCTACAACGGCAGAACTGGGAGCTGGCGAAGAAACCAGCCAGGAAGCCTAGATCGGACCCTACGGTGAAGAATCCTCGCCCCTCGGCCCATCATCAGGCCCCTGTTGAGGTTCCTGCTCCAGCGTCTGCTCTGCTGACGGACCGTCTTCCTAAGCAGCGGAGAAGGAGGACAGCCAGGGGCCCCAGTGAAGAGGAACAGTGGGCAGCTGAACTCATCAGGGGCCGTGTGGCTGAAGCACGCTCCTCGTCCATCCCAGTAGGATTCCAAAGAACGTTGTGGCAGCAGTTAGACTGGTGGAGGCTAATCCTGGACTGAGCAGGTTTCCTGAGTTCGCCAAGCTGCTGGCTTCAGTCTCAGTGCAGCAGCGGCGCTTCCCTAATCTGAATTTAGCCTCGCCTCCAGCCAGAAGACTTCGCCGCCCAGCTCGTGATTCATCTCCTCCCTGGGACACGGTCATTCCTATGGGAGGAGAGTTTCCTGACTGGGCTGATCCTCCACGAGTTTCCCGTCTGGATCCTGACCCGGGCCGCCAAAAGAACTCCACCTCCCAGCCAGCTGTTTTTCCCTCGCCACGGCGGGAGGTGAAGACAGCAGCCTCAGCCTCCAGGTCATTTGTTCCCGCTGTTCCGTCAGCTCCCCTACCCCGGACAGCCTCGGCTGCTCCTCCCTCCAACTCGGTGTTCCCTTCAGCTGCTGTGAGCCCTGCGAGTCCTGGTCTGGCTCCGCCCATCATCGATCCTGTTTGGGTGGCTCCTCCTTGTCCTCCCGAGGGGCACTCCATTACCATCTCTACGGGTGAGGGAGGAATCAAGCCTGCTGCAGCAGTCATCATCGTCCCCCAGGGAAGCAAGTGGTTATTTTTTCCATTCTAAATTGCAGTTTGATGAATTACCTTGTCTGATTCCTGGGGGTGGAGCTCAGGGTTCACAGTCCACTGAGCTCCACACCATCTGCTGCAGCCATTGAAATTGTACCTGCTATCTCTGTGTTTCTTCCCTTTCTCCCTGAGCGTCCCCCGGTGCCAGGAGTAGACTGCTGGACAGAGGAGGAGCCTGCGGCCCTGGAGAGCCTGGTTCCAACCCCACAGCCATGTCGTGGGCAGAGGAGGAGGGCTGACTGCCATTTGGAGCCTGCGCCGATGACAAAGCGTCCCCGGGTCTCCGTGGTGCAGCAGCCAGTTTCAGCAGGCAATGGATCCCCAGCCACCACGCCGAGTGAGCCATCGGCGTGGGTTTTAGCGCCAGGGGGTTCTCGGACTGTGGTGACCATCATACTGACTGCGGAGGCCACTGCAGTCGAGTGGGAGCCGGGAATGGACCTCCTGTTCGTTGAGCCTGGATCGTTGGAGTCCTGGACGTCGGTAGAGCTTGAGATCAGGCAAGTGCTCTATTTTGTCTTCTTATTTTCTGTTTTGGAGCATTCTTGCCTGTCTCTTGGGGAGGAGAGCCAGGTGCAGCCGGCCGCTGCATCCGATCTCATCTTGACGGGCTCTGCCGCTGCCGCTGCCGGTGACCCTGACCCCTGTTTTCCCTCTACTTCTGAACCTTCTTCCAGGGTCACCGGAGATGAGTCAGCTCCGCCCGATATCTTCAAGGCTCTGGGTTCACTTCTGGAGGTCATCCCAGGTGCTACGTCGGCCCAATCGGGGTCCACCGTGGGTGCTACGCTGGCCCGGTCGGGGTCCACCGAGGGTGCTGCGCTGGCCCAGTTCGAGGTCGGTGAGGGAGTTGCAGAGCCCCCACTGCTAGACACCGTGCTGGTTCCCTTTACCCCTCCCTTCCCCCCCCATTCTCCACCACCGGATGCTGCTGGGGTACCTTTCTTATGGTTTGGCTCCCTTTTTTTGAAGCTTTCGGTTGGGAAGTCGTCTCCGAGCTCATCCCTCCGGTCCGGGTGGTTGGAGGACTTTGGGCGGCCGCCTGAAGAACTGTTGCACTGGTTCTGCGACTTGGGTCGGCTGACGGAAGGACCGTTTCGCTGGTGCTGGGACTTGGTTCGGCCGCCTGAGGAACCATTTCGTTGGTTCTGGGACTGGGGTAGGCCACCAGAACCTTTTTCTTTAATGTGGGGTCTGGATGCCGGTAGGCCACCTGAACTGCTTTTTTTTCCCTCTTCCTGCTGGTATTCCCTATATTTGTTCATTCATGGTGTTTTTTTTCCCCCTTCCTTTCTCTCGGATGTTGTTAAAGTGATGTTTTTTCTTTCTTCTCCTTGCCTTGTTATCTGAGTTGAAGTGTACATATATAATTTTGTTTTCACCTATTTATCTGGTTTTGGACATTTCTATGAGGAAGGTCTCATTTCATGTTGGGGTTGGTATTTTACCATTTTTCATTTGTTCTTGTAATTCTTGTAATTTTTGGCCACGCTATTTTGTGCCCGAGCCTTGTTGTTTATCATTTGATCTTTGTGGGGGGTTTTATTCTGTATTTTGCTGGTAGACATTTTTGTGTCTGTTTTCTTTCAGGTTTCTCTCCCTCCTAGCCTGTTCCCCCCTCCACCCACCCGAGGTTGGTCTTGATAGCTTTCTGGTTGGGGCGGGGGGGGCTTCCTGGATGTCACTGTGGATGCCTGGAATGTGTTCCCTTGAAGGGGGGTACTGTAGTGATCTGAGCGCTGAGCTATTCGCGCTCGAGTCACTCAGTATTTTCCCTTTTCCCCCTTATAATTACTGCCCTGTTATTAATGGGCTTTCCGGGGCTTTTACTGTGACAGCGCCGCAGCCAGACTTCCGGCTGTCAAGACGAGCCGGCACTGTCACAGCTGATTATGATTTTGGTGATTACATTTTCTCCTCTCCTGTTTGGTTTGTTGCCTTTGTTATTAGTATTTAAGAGAGCAGCTGAGGCTCACTCCTTGCTGCGACCTCGTCTGGCTCCAGTCCTGTTCCAGTGTCAGGTTCCGTCCTCGCTGCTATCGTCTGTGTTTATTCTATAGAGCTAGGTTTCACCCTTGCTACTCTCTTGTATTGGTGTTTGTGCTCTTTATTTGTGTTCAACGTTTAGTGTATGTGTTTTGCCCCATGTGGCTCTTTATTTTGTGTTTTCTGTAAATAAACAAGCAAACAGTCGGCATCTGGCACCTCATTTATGCCCTGAAAAGGGTGTTTATGACGTTTTCTGTTCATGGTTTTAAGCTACGATGAAAATGAAACGCTTATTTTTCACATTGTTCAGTGGATAAACATAGTAAAGCCTATGTTATGTTAATAAGCAATTTGTATACAAATTGTTGTGTGTGGAGCTACATGGGAGCGTCGTGTCTATTTTTGTGTGGTAGGAACGCCTGCAGATGCCACGCATCTTGTTTTGAATCACAATACTAACTGGACCAATAAAAAATGTCATCATGGTACACTACTGACGTAACTGGTGAGTAGGACTAAAAATGATAATGGAAACAAAAAAGAGTAAACAAAGGCCGAGTGGTGTGTCTCCTTTTCGTGCAGCTGATTGGTTGGGGTTTTCTCACTGTCACATAAAAACAAAACAGGTATTTGTTTGATGAAAATTATCTCCCGTCATCCTCCTAATTATAAGTCTCCTGACTGAAATAACAATAGCTGCAATAGGTGGAGTGGATAACACCTCTTTGGTATATTACGAAACTCCCCAAGAATGTTGATAAACAAACTGTAATTAATCTGCTGTTTGTGTGAACCTGCATTGAAAAGGTTGGGACAAAAGCCAGAACGTGCTCACATATTAGCAAATTAGTTAAGAAACTTTATTTAAATTAATCAGTATTTACACATTCAGATTCAAAGGCATTATATTACACAAGACATATTTACATGTTTCAAAAATCAACTTCCGCTCCTTAATTTCATTTAATTTTTTTCTTAGTCTGAGGTATATATAAAACATGTTTACATTATAACACAGTCCAATGCTATGACATGGTTTTGGTATACTACTGAGGTTGTTGTGTGTGCAACTACGATGAACTTGAAATGATTTTCTTCAGCTTTATGATCTCCTCGGCTGTGAGCTGCAGCAGGGAAGCTGAGCCTGAGTTGCCCATGGTGACAGGAGGTGGGCCCGTCTCTGCCTTCTGTCTCCCTTCCGTGTGGAATTTCGGAGCAACGTCTTCCTGAACCCTCACGGGGCTAGAGCCACTCTCTACCAGGATGGGGGAAGCCTGGGTCTGACCTCTGTAGTAATTCCAGGAACTCGTGAACTGGGACGTGGTGCACGGCTTCCTGATATCCTGCTCTTCAAACCTGCCGACTGCATTTTTCAGAGGGCTGCTCGAAGGTAAAGGATTGCTGTAGCTATTGACACAATTCTGGATTGTGCTGCGGTGATTGACGGGGCTTTGTGAACTCACTGACCTGATGTCTTCCACTGAACTTGAGCGATTTGAGTGGTTTGACAAATCTGTAGTGTACCAGTCCCTCTGCTTAGAGGCTTCCTCCTGAGCAGGAAGAGGAATCTCCTTGCTGCTTTGAAAAAGGGTTGATGATTTGCACAACTTGAGCCAGAGAGACAGAGGTATCTCGATCTCCATTTTGCCATCGCTCTCCCTTGTCACCCCTTGGAGCAAATTACCGAGATTAAACTGTTTGGTTTCTGGACTCGCCTCTCTCACTACTTCTTTTGGCCTCACCGGAGAGCTTGATTTTTGTGCTGTCGCATTTGCATCATCGTACATTGATGACAAGTCATAGATGGGGCTGTTAGAACTTGATGGCACTTCAACTACATCATCGTCATATGACTTCACAGGATACAGGGACTTTGCCACTCCTTCACTCGAATCCCCATCTTCATTCTTCAGGATCTCCGTGTGGTGGTGGGGGTACAGTGTGGAAGGTTTGTTCAGAAACTTGGGATTCTTGCTGGGTGCTGGCGGGGTGAATGATGAGACAGGGTTGCAGACGTCCTGGCTCGGTGCCTTAACGCTGAGGTTCAGGGGCTCGGCCAGTCCCGATGAGGTCTTGTATTGCTCCGAAAGGAAGCGCAGATGCTCCAGCGGCTCTCTGACCACGTCCTCCTTGTTCACAGTGGTCGGCCGGAAAGGGAATTGGGTGTCAGCAAGTTTAGGGGCCGGGGGGCGCTGTGGTGTCAGTGCTGCAGAAGGGATGGGGACGTATGTGGAGAGGATGGCACTGCCTGGTTGGTAGTAGTGAGGGTAAGGTAAGGGCAGAGGGATGAAAGTTCTGTGTGGATCCACTTGGAGCTTATATGGGCTCTGCTGGGAAAATGAGAGGTTCACAAGTTAAATGCAATAGTTACCTCCACCAATGGCCTTTTCTTTGGACCAGATTAAATTTCTAATTCTATACTTGAAATTGCTTTAATTGACGAAGGAAATTAATTCTGTCTTTATTGTATTCTTGATACAGAAAGTTCCATACAAAAATTATGAATATAAAAATGTGGAGACGCAGATTATTCCTCAGGGCACCTTTACACAGACGGAGATCAGTGAGTGACGGTTGAGAGGTCAAAAATTGACCTGGTCTCTCAATGATCTCCTAAAGCCTCAAAAAGGCTGTTTATGTGTAAATGTGTCTATAGAGGTTTTTTAAAGATCCTTGAGAGATCCTTGAGGGTTTGTTGGGCGACCAAAGAGGTATATGTATATTTGAGAGGTTTCTACTGCTCTTGCGCTCTTGAGAGATTGTTGAAAGATGAAAAAATAGCCAGATTTCTCAGCGATCTTTCAATGATCACTCAGTGATCATCAAGATCTCTTAATTATCTCACAGTGATCTCCACAGTCTCCACTGGTGAGAGGTTGTCTTGACTCAGTCCACAATCTTCAAAGGGAAGTGATTTCTCAACAATCTTTCAACAACCTCTCAATGAGCGCTCAACAATCTCATCAATTGCCCAGTGACCTCTCAGCAATCTTTCAGTCAACTCAATTGGTCTTTCATCAAATGCACAGAGATCCCTCACTAATCTCTCAGCCATCACTACCTTCGGAGTGCAAAAATTTGGCATTTAATAAAAGATTGCTGAGAGATCATTGGGACATCAGTGAGATTATTGCGTGGTCAAGGAGTGCAGTCAGTGATCTCATCGATCTCCCATTGATTTTTCAGCGATCTTTCAATGAACAGCAAATTAATGTGTGAGATGGCTGAGAGATTAGTGAGAGATCGCTCAGCATTTGATGAAGGACCAAAGGATTGTGGAGAGATCGCTTCCCTTTAGAAATTGTTGAAAGATTATTTTGGAATGAGTCAAAACTTTGAGAACCTTGGTGATCATTGAAGGTCATTGAGAGGTCTTGGCAATCACTGAGAGCTCACTGAAAATTGTACACATATAATGTGTATTTAAACTGTTACACTATGCAAAAAAAAAAAAAAAAGATGTGCTGTTGAAGTCTTTGATTATGCTTGGGATCCGTAGATGCAGTGTACTTTGGTCATGTTAGTGGTGGTTTGTAGAGAAACAATGTTGGCTGGGCTTTCATCACCACCACAAAAAAACCCCAAAAAACAAAACACACAGTCTGTACTTCCAGATACTATCAACTTTCTCTATCAAGAATGTATCAAGAATGTGGGATTATATTCTTTTATCAAATGAAGTCATTTCAAGTACAGAATTAGAGACCACACTCCACTGGTTCCAAAGGGGAAATTGCTTGGGGGTGGGGGGGATCTAGAACCCCATGAGCCATTTATTGTAACTGTACAAAACATTTGTTTGAGTGTAAAATGAAAGCCAACCTGTTGCAGTGAGTTGGGGACCATCTTGCGTTTGGCCGGTCTTGGGCCGTCATAGTCACCAAAATGGAAAGGCTTCAGCTGCTGTGGAGGCACCATGCTCATTAAAATCCCTTTTATGTGGCACTCATATGGAAGCATTAGCCTATGTAAACAAAAGCAAGTAAAAAAAAACACAAAAACAATCAGGTAAAGAAATCCTATGTATCAAAAGATCTTGTACATAGATGAGTAGACTGACTTCTCATAGTGCCTGCGGGTGCACGTGGCTGCGCTCGTACTTCGGGGGTTTCCTCCGAGAGTGTTGTACACTTGTTTCCACAACTGTTGAGAGGTCACCTGCAGAGATATACAATAGAGGATTTATCAATAATTCAAATGTGAACGCTGACTCACATGATGATGCCACCACCGTACATTACACAGGGTTACAAAAATCATTTTTTTGTAAGTTGTCTGTGTTTTTTCAATTGATTTAAGACAATTTTACACCACTGAATCTGAAAATGACATCCGTTTCTCTCGATCAGGTGCTAAGTAGAAACCTGTTCTTAGTACTGTGCATGTACTTACCTTTATATAAAGGTAAGTACATGCACAGTACTAAGAACAGGTTTCTTAGGCTTCTAAGGCTTCTTTACTTACCTTTATATAAAGGTAAGTACATATAAATTGAATGTTACTTCATCATTGTTCAAAATTCAGAGAATTTCAAGACATAAAAAAGAATTTTGCATCATATAAAGCAAAAATACCCGTACATGTAAACAAAAACGTATAAAACAACATGTGTCCATAATTCAAAAAGTTGACCTGATGGAGCAAAACCAGTGTGACTTTTTGGATTCAGCACATCAAAATTGTCCTAAATCAGTTGAAAAAAACTTAGACAATAAATTTGGTGTTGACCAGTGCAAGAGAAACAGGAAAAAGTGGAAACAGAATTAATTAGTTGAATTAATTACCTGATAGTAGCCTCCCAGGTCATTGACAGTCTTGAACATCAGAAATAAATCAACTGCAAAAAAGGTTAAATAAAGTTCAGATTCCATATTTTCTATTAGCATAATGGGAAAAATAAAAACTGTATTAAAAAATACATGCAATTGGAATGATAAAATAGGTAAAAATCAAATCACAGATCATGAAAAGGCACAAAAGGCATCTACATTTCATTTGCATCTGATTTGACAATTTTTTGCATTTAAAAATGGCTTCAGTGACAAAAATAATTTTATTTTAAATAAACCATTATTTATTAGACATATTGTATAGCCAATCCATATCTGTGCTTCTGCATTTGAAATTTAATTTTGAAGATTTTTGTTTTGCAGACATGTTATGTATGAAGTATTATCATAAAAACTGCAGTTTAATTGATAGCTGCTTTGCAAATCCAATTAGTTACAATACAGTATGGTATGGTATGCTGTGATATACTTTTATTGTGCTTAATGGTGATGCTCCATACATTGTGGTAAATGAAGGAATTAATTAGAAAAGGTATGCAAACTGCTTTGTAAAAAAAAATAAGCAGAATATTAATTGTATGCAGGAGGCAATTTATCATTTTTTATTGAGGGGGGATGGGGTATTCACCAATTTAGCAGGAAGCACAAAAATATAAATGCAAATTAGGTACAAACTTGCAAGAAAAAAGGTGCAAAGATATGATAAACGATGCTAGTTTTAAATTAAAAAAAAATGAAAATTACAGTTTAATTACACAAAATAAAATTTTAACAGCAATCAGATGAGTGTTGCAAATTTACAAGAACAAGTTGAAAATTTATGAGAAAAAAGATGAAAATTTATAGGAAAAAAATGCTATTTTTGAGTAAAAAGTTTCAAATTGAGGAGAAAGAAGATTAAAATTTATAGGGAAAAATAGAAAATTTATGAAGAAAAAAGTTGAAAATTTATAGGAAAAATTGCTAATTTTAAAGAAAAAAGTTGCAAATTTATGAGAAAGAAGTTTAAAACAGGAAAAATTTAAAATTTACAAGAATTTTTTTTGCAAATTTAGGAGAAAAAGTTGCACATTTTTGAGAAAAAATTAGCAAATTTATGAGAAAAAAAATGAAAATGTACAGGAAAAAATAGCTAAGTTTAAAGATAAGTCACATTTAAAAGAAAAAAGCTGTAAATTAAAGAGAGGAAGTTTACAACTTACAGTAAAAAAAAATGAAAATTTACAAGAATTTCTTTGCAAATTTGGGAGAAAAAGTTGCACATTTTTGAGAAAGAAGTCACACATTCATTAGAAAAAAGTAGCAAATTTATGAGGAAAAAAATGAACATTTATAGGAAAAAAATTCTAATTTTTGAGAAAAAGCAGAAAATTTCTGAGAAAAAAGTTAAAAATTTGTAGGAAAAAAATGCAATTTTTTGAGAAAAAGCAGAAAATATATGAGAAAAAAAATGTTATTTTTACAGTAAAAACTTTCAGCTTTATGAGAAAGAAGATTAAAATTTTTAGGGAAAAAATGCAAATATTTTAGAAAAAGAAAATTTATGTGGAGAAAAAGCTGAAAATTTATAGGAAAAAAATGCTAATTTTAAAGAAAAAGTCACACCTTTATAAGAAAAAAGTTGCAAATTTATGAGAAAAGTTTCAAATTTACAGGAAAAAAATTGAAAATTTACAAGAATTTTTTATTTGAAATTTAGGAGAAGAAGTTGCACACTTTTGAGAAAAAAGTTACAGAAAAAGCAAAAAATTTTAGGAAAAAAGTTGAAAATTTACAGGAAAAAAACAGCTAATTTGAAAGATAAAAGCCACAAATTTAAAAGAAAAAAGCTGCAAGTTTGTGAGAAAAAAGTTTCAAATTCATGAAAATGGTTTAAAATTTATGATAAAAGTTGCAGAATTATAAGAACTTTGTTTTTACAAATTTCTTTGAGAAAAAAATCCCCTCCTCATTCCCTCTCAAATCACCTACTGATTGTATGTTGTACAAACAGATTCTTATTTACAACATACAATTTCTGCATCAGTTTAGCTTTTTTGCAAGGCAGTCAGTTTGGATGCCCTTTCTTTAAAAAGGACAATTAAGTGGATTTCACAGCATTTGCATCCATCCATCCATCCATCCATCTTCTTCCACTTAATCCTTTTTTGGGTCGCGGGGGGGTGGGGTGGGGTGGCTGGAGCCTATCCGGATAGGCATGTGCATCCAAATTTCTAAAATCAAATGTAGATAAAAATAAGTACTTTGCTTAAAGCCCAGATGTGGAATCCTCTCGATGGGTGTCTCTCTCTTCTTCATGAAAAGGTAGAGCTCTTTGAGAAATTGTTCCTCTGTCATCTCCTGCACCAGCTCTCTGCTTCGCTTCTGCTGAAATTCTCTCTGATCCATTTTTACACGTACCTAACAATAATGAATGGAAAACACGTTTTAGCAAATTACTTTTATACCATCATAACACAGAAGACAAAACTACAGACTGCTCCAAGTTTTAGAAACTTTAGAAAAAATTATATATAAAAATCAATTTGGAGTAAATTTTGTCCCAAATGACAACATACAGTATATTAATGCATTCTTTCATTCATGAATATGTTTTGCTTTGTGTATATTTTGCATATGTATGTATTTTATTCACAATTTAAGACTTTAGATTTGTGAAATGGCAAAAAGTCTGCAATCATATTACAGTTAGTTTTAATGGAACAGAAATTTTTTGAGTGGTCAGTCCAGTCTCTCCAGAATTGATGATGGTAGTAGATATTTAAGTTATTCAACAAAAATACCAGCAACTAGATCCTTCTGCTGCAGCTGAAGCTGGCAATTTAGCATTAAAAAAGTCCCAAATGTATGAGAAGTCACAAATTTACAACTTGCTGTAGTAACACAAAACCAAAAACATGCAACTTTATAGGAAGAAAAGTTCAAATTTTACAAAGAAAAAAACTGTAAGGAAAAAATTGTAAATTTCTGAGAAAAAAGTTCAAATCTACAGAAGCTTTTAAAAAGTAAATGTAAAAAATAGCAAAATGGTCAATTAAAAGAAACAAAAGTCAGAAGTTGTTGAGGGGAAAAAAAACTCTTCATATTTACAATACATATAAAAAAGATTAACCAGAAAAAGTTGCAAATTTATGTCAAATAATTGCTGTTCATTCCAGTTATTTTAATCAATGTTCCAATGCAAAACCATTTTAGCATAAATCCTAATGTATTTTAGTATCATGATTTGTAATTTATTTTTTTTTAAAAACAATAAACATATTTATCAAAAATTAATTGTGTATGTAATGAGTATTGAAAGTATGAAAGTGTATCTTTTTGAATTATATTACAAAAGGGAAAAATTATCTATTTCACAATATTCTAATTAACTGAGATGCACTAGTAGCACAAAACCAAAAAACTTGCAACTTAACAGGAAGAAAAGTTCAAATTTTACAATGAAAAGTCACAGATTGTAAGGGGAAAATTACAAAATCGTTGAGGAAACAAGAACAACAAATTTACAATATTTTTTAAAAAACAGAAAGCAGAAAATTTGCAAATTTATTACATATTATTGCAGTCATTACAATTATTTTAATCTGTTACAATGCAAAACCATTTTAGCATATATGCTAATGCATGTCAGTATCATGATTTTAAAACAATAACCATATTTATCAAAAATTCATTGTGTGAGTAATGAATATTAAATGTATGAAAATGTATCTTTTTGAATTATATGACAAAAGAAGAAAAACATTTTTCACAATATCCTAATTAACTGAGATACGCTAGTAGCACAAAACTAAAAACTTGTAACATATCAGGAAGAAAAGCTCAAATTTTACAACGAAAAAGTCACAAATTTGTAAGGAAAAAATTGCAAAATTGTTGAGGAAACAAAAACTACAAATTTCTAACGTTTAAAAAAAAGTTTAACTAGAGAAAATTGTAAATTTATGACAAATGATTGCTGTTCATTCCACTTATTTTAATTTATGTTGCAATGCAAAACCATTTTAAAATAAATGCTAAAGCATTTCAGTATCGTAATTTGTAATTTACTTTTTAAAAACAGTAATTTACTTTTTAAAAACAAATTATCAAACATTCATTGTGTGCGTAATGAGCTTTGAATGTATGAAAGTGTATCTTTTTCACAATATCCTAATTAACTGTGATGCACTAGTAGCACAAAAAAACTTACAACAGGAAGAAAAGTTCAAATTTTACAATGAAAAAGTCACAAATTTATAAGGAAAAAAGTGCAAAATTCCCAAGAAAAAAATTTAACAGTACAGAAGATTTTAAAAAAGTAAATGTCATTCAAGAAAAAATGTCAAAAAATAGCAAAATGGTCCATTGCTCTTTATTTTTAAAATATTTCCTATTAAGGATAGAAATATTGTAGAAAAATAATAGAGTAGAATTTGGTGAAAGGCCATGAAAACTAATAGCAACCATTGCAAACAGCTTCTCAAAAACACATTATTCTCTATAATTTCAGATCATTATCACTCACCTGTGTGTCTGCTGTTAAAATAATGACAATCAGATTATTTCATAGCCCCAGTGGCCTGAAAATAAGTTCTTCTGTATTTCAAAAGACTGGGTATTGGCACAAAAATTGTACCCACTAGAAACAGTTTGGATCAGTGCAGTTGCAGTCGTCCTGTCCGTGTGCGTCCTTGTGTGACAGTTGTCCCTTGTGTGTGTGTGACACTGTGTTAAACGAACAGAGGGGAGGTGTTCCTCCAACGTCTTCCTGCTGAGATTTCCACGGTTAGACCAGTCGGACTCGCTCTCAGGCAATGCTGCACAAAAATGGTGGTGCTGGAAACTGCCTGACATATCGGCCAAATTATGAGGAAACCGTTGGCGATGCGGGCCAGTCATCCTCCAACAATGTCAACACCCTTTGTGCATTATTATATTTATCTTCTTATTGTGAAATTAACTGAGCTCATAAGAGTTTTACTGGAATTTAAGAATATTTAGATTATTGCTGTGCCACTTGTTACCATTGAGAAATTAGAGAAGCACATTTAGTAGGTTGTTGGAACACAATGGATGACGTTAAAAGGGGATATAAGATGAGCTTTTTTTAAAAATATATATTAGTAGTGCAACTTTAATCACGATTATTAGCAGTCAATCGTGATTAATCAGATTAATCGTGATTCATCCCATGACGGCATATCACACTTCACGCATTTAACGCGATTAGTGAGCTTGACGCGGTTAATCATGATCAGCTGCTAATAATTATATAGTGCTGGGAATATTAACACATTAATCCAATTAATTATGCTAGTCCCATTAACTTATTAAAAAGTATAAAAGCAAACTAATGCCTCTACGGGACTTCCTGTTATAGCAAAACTTAAAACGAGCAACAACTGTTCTGCCCGGACAGTCTTTAGCAGGACACGCGAACAAGCCTATCATTTTATTGGAGATTACTAAAACATGGAACAAACGATATGGTACAGAATCTTCCATCCACGTTCCATATGGAGCGGTCCTACTAGCTAGCAGTCTCAAGTGTTTTACAAACATGTACGTGTAATGTTAGATATGGAACGTTCTGTACTTAATGGCAGAAAAGCATAGGCATCAGAGACAGTTTGTATAAACAAGGACTGTTTTTATAAAACTGTGGCCACGCACGTATATGCATGGTATCAACCATGTTTTTTGGCAGACTGCCTGAATTAACTGTTAATGGATTAATGAATGAACACAACTGGGAAACTTTGCCACTGACAAACTTTTTAGTATGTTCCTTAATTTCTTATTGCATGTATTTATTTATTGATAATTGTAATTGCGTTTATTTACAACCGTCAGGTAAGAGAACATGCTAAGTGCTAAGTGCGGACTGCGGCTCATGATGAAGGCACTTGGACACTGGGCACTTAAACTGACTGCAGGCAGGACCGGCAGACCTCCCGTACGGAACATGTACGGAACATTCCATACAGAATGTGTACAGAATGCGTATGGAACATTCCGTTCAGTCTGTGTTTTAGTAGGCACCCATTTTACTTAATTCTGGATGTTCAACTCAGTTTGCTGGAGTACTGCTGTCATATTATGTGAACCATTACACCATAGATCACATTTAATTAGACATTAAAACGAGCCACCACAGTGACCGAATTGCTTCAGCTAGCCTTGTGCTAACTGGAAGCTAGCTAACTTGTGGTTAGCATGAGGCTAGCATGCTGTGCTCGAAATGTTCAATCGTTCCCTACATAGCACCCTATATAGTGAATCAGGCATTTTGCAGTCCTGTTCGAAAACATAAATGATAATTTCTTTCCCTATGTAGTGCACTCAAAATATTCCACAATGTATTAAAAAAGTACAACTGATGGTCGGCACATTCGCCAATGTATCCCACAATGCAATGCGCAGCCAACAGAGCAGTGAGAAGCGAGCTTCACATCACAGTGTAAACTACCTTCAGGTACTTTTATTTATTAATATAGTAAAATTGATTTCATTTAATATATAGTATTTACTACAAAATACATGTAGGTTTTCATTTTTTAACACCATAAATCTTACTTTTTACTATCTCACCATGATGATATCATTAATAGTGCAGAAAAAAATAAGCAGAGTAGTGCCCAAAAGCTCAATTTTTATGGTCATTTTGAGTTCACCATGTACTTCATGGGCTTTTGAGCTACTTTTAAGTGGTAAGACAATTAAAGTTTATAATTTTATATTATCAGCCCATCAGAATCAAATGGGCATGAGCAGTTTAGTTTTTTTTTTTTTTATATTTCCGACTGGATTAGTAAATTTAGGCAACATTAAATATTACACTAGAGGTGTGTTCCGATCGCCCAATAGCATACTTCAAAATATAATATGTATATAACATATATAAATTGCAGATTTACAAGAAAAAAGTTGCAGATGTATGAGTAGGTGGGCAGTGGCTCTGGAGGTAGAGTGGGCCGTCTAATAACCGGAGGGTTGGCGGTTTAAATCCCGCTCTTCTCAGACATCCTGCCGTTGTGTCCCTGGGCAAGCCACCTTACCGCCAGTGTCCATGACACTGGGTATGAATGTGCATAAATGTTCGGTTGTGGTCGGAGAGGCCATTGGCGTGGATTGGCAGCCACGTTTCCATCAGTCTGCCCCAGGGCAGCTGTGGCTACATTGTCTGTGGAGTGAATGAATAATGTATCCATTGTAAAGCGTCTTTGAGTGTCTATGAAAAAACGCTATATAAATCTGATGCATTATTATTAAAAACGTTGCAGATTTTTTGAGAAAAAAGTTGGAAAAATTATGAGGAAAAAGTTGCAAATTTTTTGGAAAAAAGTTGGAAATTTGCAAGAAAAAAATAGCAAATTTATGAGAAAAAAGTTACAATTTTTTGAGGAAAAAGTTGCAAATCTACAAGAAAAAGTTCAAAATTTACAGGAAAATTAGCAAATTTCACAAGAAAAATTGCAAATTTATGAGAAAAAAGTTGTAATTTTTAGAGAAAAAAGTCAGTTTTTTGAGAAAAAAGTTGCAAATCAACAAGAAAAAAAGTTGCAGATTTATGAGGAAAAAAGTCGAAAATTTTTGAGAAAAAAGTTGAAAATTTACAGTAAAAAATTGCAAACTTGCAAGAAAAATCTCCAAATTTATGAGAAAAAAGTCACAATTTTTTGAACAAAAAGTTGCAAATCTTTAAAATTGAAAATTTAAGGAAAGATTGCAAGGGGTGGAAAGGAGTGGAAGAGTCTTTTGGGCAAAGGCCGAAGGGGGTTTCTGTTATGGCTCAGTCCATCTGTTTGTCCATCTGTCCCACTTTTGTGAAATCAACTCCTCCTACAGTTTTGTTCTGATTGTTTTGAAACATGGTACACTGGTTTGATATACTCTGGTGATGCACATATTACAATTTCACTCTCATCAGATGACCTTGACCTCAAAGGTCAGAGGTCACATTTCCCCTAATTCTTCTAAACACAATAACTACTGAAAGAAATGATGTAGGCTTTTCAAATCGATACAGTAGTTGTATCTAATACACATCTTGGACAATTCAGACCCTGACATAACTATGGGTTTGGAGTCAAAAGGTCAAAGGTCAAGGTTAAGATTCCCTATGCCTTATTACTGTAAGCGAGTAAAGCTGCGGTTAGCAAACTTGGTACACATGTTCACCCTGTGACCTTGAAGTATGACTATGGCTTTGGGATTGCAAGGTCAAAGGTCAGCATCAAAATGGCTTATAAATTATATCTCAACAACAAAGAAAGCTAGTGTCACCAAACCTGGAACACAGGTTCACTCTGAGACCATGACCTCTTATTACAGGTTTGGGGTCCAAAGGTCAAAGGTCAAGGTTGACACTCGTTATGCTTTCTTACTATAGAACATGTAAAGCTCTCTAGGGTCACCAGACTTGCTACGCAGGTTCACCTCGGGATCCTGCCATACAACAATAGCTTGTATACTTTGTTGTATATTTGTGAATTATGGGTTTATCATAATTTGGTTCTGCCACAGTAATTATACTGAAACACTGAAAATTGCTCTCTGTCAGTAAGTATTGGGATCTTCAAAGAAAATGGAAGCGGGGGATATTGCACTCGCCTCAGAGTGCTCTTGAAAAAATACTCACAAATTTATGAGAAAAGTAGCAAATTTAAAAGAAAAAATAATAAATTGATGAGAAAAAGTCAGTTTTGGAGAAAAAAGTTTCAAATCTACAAAAAAAGTTGAAACTTTATACTTTCTTTTTTAGAACAGACGGAAATTAAGAAGTGGAACAGCAGGATGCAGATTCAGCTGTCTGCACTGAAGGCTTTTGTTCCCGTTGGCCAAGTGTGAGGAGTTGAGTGCCTTTGAAGGGTAAAACATGGTGCCGTCACCTTATTATACAACAGTTAGTTCCGACTGAGCAATTTGATTGGACAACAGCGATTCCAGAAGTTACTAAAATCCATGATAATTGCATGTATCACTCCGCTTCAAAGGTGTTCTCCATCCATCCATCCATCCATCTTCTATCGCTTTTCCGGAGGTCCGGGTCACAGAGGCAGCAGTTCAAGCAGAGAAGCCCAGCCTTCCCTCTCCCCAGCCACCTGCTTCAGCGCTTCAGAGAGGATACCAAGGCATTCCCAGACCAGCTGGGAGACATATCTCTCCATCAAGTCCTGGGTCTGCCCCGGGGTCTCCTCCCAGTGGGACATGCCCGAAACACTTCAAGTGGGAGGTGTCCAGGAGGCATCCTGATCAAATGCCCATACCACCTCAACTGGCTCCTTTCAATGTGGAGGAGCAGCGGTTCTACTTGGAGCCTCTCCCGGATGACTGAGCTCCTCACCCTATCTCTGAGGGTGAGTCCAGCGATCCTACGGAAAAGCTCATTTCAGCCGCTTGTATCCGCGATCTCTTTCTTTCGGTCATTACGCAAAGCTCGTGACCATAGGTGAGAGTAGGAACGTAGATTGACTGGTAAATCGACAGCTTTGCCTTAGAACTCAGCTCCGTCTTCACCACAACAGACCGGTACAACGTCCGCATCACTGCAGATGTTGCTCCGATCCGTCTGTCAATCTCTCGCTCCATTCTCCCCTCGCTCGTGAATAAGACCCCAAGATACTTAAACTCCTCCACTTGGGGCAGGAGCCTGTCACCAACCCCGAGAGGACAATCCACCTTTTTCCGGCTGAGGACCATGGACTCGGACTTGGAGGTGCTGATTCTCATCCCAGCCACTTCACACTCAGCGACAAACCGTCCCAGCAAGAACTGTTGGTCATTGCTGGATGAAGCTAACAGGACAACATCATCTGCAAACAACAGAGATGAGATGCTGTGGTCACCAAGCATGACACCCTCCATTCCCTGGCCGTGCCTAGAAATCCTGTCCATAAAAATTATGAACAGGATCGGTGACAAAGGGCAGCCCTGGCGGACTCCAACTCTCACTGGGAATGAGTCCGATCGAGTGTTGGCAATACAAACCAAACTCTCACAACAGTCGTACAGAGGCCAAATAGCTCGTAACAACAAGCCCGATTCTCCATACTCCCGAAGGACCCCCCACAAAAAAACACGAGGGACACAGTCGAATGCCTTCTCCAAGTCCACAAAACACATGTAAACTGGTAGGGCAAACTCCCACGAACCCTCAAGGATTCTCGAGAGGGTAAAGAGCTGGTCCGATGTGCCATGACCAGGACAAAAACCACATTGCTCCTCCTGAATCCGAGGTTCAACCAATGGCCGGACTCTCCTCTCCAGTACCTTGGCATAGACCTTCCCAGGGAGGCTGAGGAGTATGATCTCTCTAAAGTTGGAACACACCCTCCGGTCCCCTTTTTTGAAGAAAGGAACCACCACCCCGGTTTGCCATGCCAAAGACACTGCCCTCGACCTCCACGCAGTGTTGCAGAGGCGTGTCAACCATGACAGCCCTACAATATCCAGGGCCTTGAGGTACTCAGGGCAAATCTCGTCCACCCCTGGGGCCCGGCCACCAAAGAGATTTTTAACCACTTTGGCGACCTCAGCCCCTGTGATAGGTGAGTCGTCCCCCTTGTCCACAAGCACTGCTTCCTCTGTGGAAGGCGTATCAGTGGGATTGAGGAGATCCTCAAAGTATTCCTTCCACCGCCCAACGATATCCCCAGTCGAAATCAACAGCGCCCAATCCGCACCATACACAGTGTGGACAGGGAGTTGCTTCCCCCTCCTGAGCCGCTGGACAGTTTGCCAGAATCTCTTCGAGGCCGACCGAAAGTCTTGTTCCATGGCCTCACCGAACTCCTCCCATTCCCAAGTTTTTGCTTCAGCAACCACCCGAGCTGCACTCCACTTGGCCTGCCAGTACACCTCAGCTGCTTCGGGAGTCCCACAAGCCAACCAAGCTTGATAGGACTCCTTCTTCAGCTTAATGGCCCCCCTCACCACTGGTGTCCACCACTGGGTTCGGGGGTTGCCACCACGAGATGCTCTGATGACCTTGCAGCCGCAGCTCTGGGCCACTGCTTCAACAATGGAGGTGGAGAACATGGGCCATTCAGACTCCATGTCTCCAGACTCCCTCAGAATGTGGTCAAAGTTCTTCCAGAGGTGGGAGTTGAAGGCCTCCCGGACAGGGGCCTCAGCCAGACATTCCCAGCGCACCCTCACTATACGTTTGGGTCTACCAGGTCTGAATGGCATCCTCCCCTGCCATCGGATCCAACTCACCACCAGGTGGTGATCAGTTGACAGCTCTGCACCTCTCTTTACCCAAGTGTCCAAGACATATGGTCGCAGGTCTGATGACATGATGACAAAATCGATCATCAACCTGCAACCTAGGGTGTCCTGGTGCCAGGTGGGCATATGGACACCCTTATGCTTGAACATGGTGTTCGTTATGGACAAACTGTGATTAGCACAGAAGTCCAATAACTGAACGCCACTCGGGTTCAGATCGGGCAGGCCGTTCCTCCTAATCACCCCCTTCCAGGTTTCACTGTCGTTGCCCACGTGCGCATTGAAGTTCCCCAGTAGGACAGTGGAGTGTCCAAGACGAGCACTCTCTAGCACCCCAGTCAGAGACTCCAAAAAGGGTGGGTACTCTGAAACATCATTTGGTGCATAGGCACAAATGATGGTCAGGACCCGTTTCCCAACCCAAAGGCGCAGGGAAACAACCCTTTCGTCCACCGGGGAAAACTCCAATATAGAGGCAGCAAGGTAGGGGGATACAAGAATACCCACCCCTGCTCGTCGCCTCTCGCCTTGGGCAACTCCAGAGCAGGTCAAGCTCCAGCCCCTCTCCAGGAGACTAGTTCCGGAACCGGAGCTGTGTGTTGAGGTGAGGCCGACTATATCTAGCCGGTATCTCTTAACCTCATGCACCAGCTCAGGCTCCTTCCCCACCAGAGAGGTGACATTCCATGTGCCAAAAGCCAGTTTAGGAAGAGTGGGATCAGACCGCCAAGGTCTTCGCCTTTGACTGCCACCTGATCCACATAGCACCGGACCACCATGATCCCTCCTGAAGTTGGTGAGCCCACTGGAGGGCGGACCCATGTAACTCCTTTGGGCTGAGCCCAGCCAGGTCCCATGGGTGGAAACCCGGCCACCAGATGCTAGCCATCGAGCCCCTCTCCCAGGCCTGGCTCCAGGGTGGGGCCCCGGTAACCCCATACCGGGCGGGGTACACTGAATCCTTGGTCTAGTATTTATCATGAGAGTCTGTTGGATCATTCTTAGTCTGGCCCTTCATCCAGGACCCGTTTGTCTTGGGTGACCCTACCAGAGGCAAATTGCCCCGGACAACATAGCTCCTGGGATCACTAGGGCACGCAAACCCCCAACCACGATAAGGTGACGATCCGTGAGGGGGATCAAAGGTGTTCTTGTAACCGTTAATTACTAACAGTAATTTGCTATCAAGTCTACAGACTTGAGAATTGCAGTATTCTGTTGGATACCTTAATTTCCACAGTGAGGCACTGTTTGAAAAGCAACCACAGTTTCAGCCGTCTTTGATCCCGAAGTCCTGTTCTTAGAAAGTGCTGGAGAAAGTGTCAAAATGGCTTAATCAATCATGCCTCACTCTGAACGTAAGGAAAACAGCTACCATGTACTTTACCAACAAACAAAATCATACTAACTATCTGACTATAACTGTAAATGGAGCAACTATAGAAAATGTAACAGAGTTTAAGTATTTGGGTGTCATATTAGAGCCCACGCTCAGCTTTAAAAAGCACATAAAACAGATGAGCGACACTCTGAAATGTAACCTGCAAACTTTCGTTGCATCAGAAACTCACTTACCCTAAAAGCATCAAAAACCTTTCTGAATGCCATGATTTTGACACATTTCTCCTATTGCATTTCTTGCTGGTCACAAGCCAATAGTACAACTCTGAAACCCTTGGAATCCTTGTATAAACAATCCATGAAAATTCTGGACAAGAAGACACAACAGTATCACCATTGTGGTATATTTGCCAAACAAGATGTTAAGCTTTGAAAATATGATCATACAGTATATGCAAATATACGGTTGATCTTTAAAATTATCCATGGTTCTGCACCCCCGCCCCTTAAGACTTTTGTGTACCTGACTTCTGAACAAAATACCATAGTAACAAGGACTTCCTCTAGGTGGCATTGTTGCATTCCCTTTGGACAATCAGCATTCTCATACAAAGCTATAATAGAATGGAACAAGCTCCCCACTCCTTTGAAGACCAGAATAAATTACAGAGACTTTACCACAGAGACTGAAAAATAGATTTTAAGTAATCAAGCCTGACAGCATTGACTCTCCCCCTTAAATGGGATTTTGAAACTGTACTCTTAAATTATTTTTATGTGTGCCATCTCTGTTATCTCTTTACCTTTAAAATTACTCCCTGCATGTTTCAGGGTCAACAGTTTCTGAAACCCGACCTGAAATGCTCTCTATATCTAATCACCCTTATTGTCATTCAACCGTACAACCAATCATGTACAGCAGAACGAGATTGTGTTTTACCTATCTACTGTGTTAATCACACACACCCCAAGTGCAGAATCAGAGGGCCGCTGCCATGCAAGGCGCCGCCACAGAGTTCCCTCCTCCATTCCATTTATTGCTGAGCACCAAGCTGGATGGCAGGAAGTTCCACTTTTATATGGTCTTTGGCATGACCCGGCCGGGATTTGAACCCCTGCCTCCCGGGTGTGGGGCAGATGCTCTACCAACTGAGCCACCACTCAGGTAATATATGCTATTTTTCTTTTAATATCTTCCATCCTGCCCCAGGGACTATAGATGGAAATTAGTGAGAACACTATAATCTGGTACAGAGCATCTTTACCCTGTGTTTAATGTTTTTTTCTGTACATGGTCCCTGACAAATAAACCAATAAACTAAAACTTATAAACATAGATCTTTGATGATGTCATAGCGAGTGCTGTGATAAATTTATGTAGAAAAGGGCCAGGAGGAGACACACAGCTGCAGTCGAAAAAGTTGGATTCCTGCTGAGGAAGATCCTGGAATTTTATGACTTTTGGCACTTTTCCGAAGACCAGTTGGACTGTTTGAAGAAGAAGAAGAAGATGAAGGTTGGGACCTCATTTACATCTGTGTTCGGCTGGCGGTACGAGTGATTTGTTTGTGGAAGATAGCAAAAACTGTACGCTGACTGTAGCATTATGGCATCTAGCTCTGACAGGTACAAAAAAGATGAGGTGGGCTGGACACTATCCAGGTCTGGGGGGTGGAAAAGAGCAGCTTGGGGGACAACAAGACCTAGAAGCGGGTCAGATGTGATGCTGGAGGAAGTAACAATGCGAAGAAAACACTAACTAGCCAAAATGGATAGCAGTTTGAGGATGTAGGAAATGACTGGAAGGTTGTCATTGAGTTCAATCAGGGTGGGGGGCACTATCACCCGGTTAAGCCAACAAAAGCAATTGAGAAAGAAATTGGGAGAGTTAAGTTTGCAAAGTTCTTGAATAATAACCAGCTGTTAATTCGTACAACAAGTAAACAACAGCAAGAGAAAATACTGCTAATGACATGTCTAAACGGAGAACAAATGAAGGCGCATGTTCCTGGTGCAACAACTAGCTTGAGGGGAGTTATATCAGGTGTCCCCTTGAGCATGTCTATGGAAGAAGTGAAAAACGAGATCCAAAGAGGAAAGGTGAAGGATGTGAAAAGGCTAAAGAGTAAAAGAGAAGGTTCACTGAAGGACACACTGTCTGTAATGATTCAATTTGAGGAAACACTCCCTAAATCAGTCCTAATAGGATACATGTATTACAGTGTCAGAGAATACGTCCCAAAGCCACAGCTGCTACAAATGTCAAAGGATGGGTCACACTGCTCAGCAGTGTAAGGGAAAATTAAGATGTGCTAGATGTGAAGGGGAGCACGAATATGGTAAATGTGACAAGGATGCCAAAGTAGAGTGTTGCAACTGCGGGGTTGAGCACAGTGCTACATATCAAGGATGTGTTGTGCAGAGGGAAGCTAGACAAGCCCAGGAAATCAGAATAACTAAGGAAATCTTGTATGCGGAAGCTCTAAAGACAGAGGCAGGAATACTCAGAAACACAACAGGCCTTTCTCAAAGAAGTTAATTTCAAATGGAAGCCCAGCCATCAACAAATCCCACACAAGCACAAGATCATGCCACTGCAAGGAATGTTTGTGTTCACAAGTTACATGGGCATAATTTCTTCAGTCTGATTACAATTCAGATCAGAATTTTACTGTTTACATGGATCCTGAAAAAGCTGATCCAATTAGGATGTGCGTTTCCATGTGTCACACATTTGAACGGAATAAATCATTTTGACATGTGTACGTCGACATTTTGACATTCCAAAAATAGTAGAAGAAGAAGCAACTTCTGGTGTTCACAAGCCCTGCTTTGTGTCGAAATTGACCTATATTGTGTTATTCAGACTGTACTTTTGTTTCTGCTGGTCTCCGTAATGAAGCTACAAGTACATACTTCTGCATATGACGAACAGAGGGAGACAGCAGGACAATACAGACGTTTTGTTTTATTCCGGCTATGTTTTCCGCTAGCTGCTGCTAAGGTGGAAATACATCACGTCGACGTGCGGCTGGTGTACAGACATGCGCAGTAAACATATTTTCTGCCCTACGTTTGGAATAAGTGTTTTCATGCGCACCATTCGGATTAACAATCGGCGTAAGCCACCCCTCTCAATCGGACTGAAATTTTGATCCGAATGAGCGTGATCGGGTCAGAATATTCAGTTTGGCGTGTCTACATGAAGCATTTTTATTCCGATCAGCCTTTTAATCCGGTTACTTGTGTCCATGTAAACATAGCTACTGATAGTTAAGAGGACAAACTTTATAGCTTTTATCTGCCACACCATTAATGTTGCTACACAGCTAAAGAAGAAAAGTGACAGAATTAAAACCATTGTGGAATCAGCAGGAAGCTTCCTAGATGTGAAAGATATCACAGCCGACCAGATTCATGCTTTATTGAAAGCTGAAACTGGGGAGACTGCATATGCTGAAACAAGACCTTAATTATGGTACTACACATACTACAGTGGAATGTGAGGAGTCTTATAGCAAACAGACAAGAACTCAAGAAGTATCTTTACGAACTAGAAATTGTTCCACAGGTAGTGTGTGTACAGGAGATATGGCTTCAACCTCACTTAGATTTTGTTATTCCAGGATACAGTTCAATCAGACAGGATAGAATTAACACTGTAAATGGAGGTGGATGTGCCAGTTTCATTAAAGATGGCCTGGCATATAGGGTGATTCCCTCGCCTGAGGATATAGAGTGTAATATTATTGAAATATGTAGGCCAAATGGACAAGCAAATATTAAGCTGATTAATTATTACAACCCATGTAGGAAGTTAACAGCAGATATTTTCAGTGTTATGGCAGGGGAAGGCCATATGAAAGAGGTATGGTGTGGAGACTTTAATGCCTGTAATAGCTTGTGGGGAAGCACACATACAGATAACAATGGAAATATTGTGGAAGAGATGTTAGATGAAAGATCGTTAATTTGTCTAAACAGTGGTGAAGGTACCAGGGTGGATGTGCATAGGGGCACATTATCATGTATTGACCTGACTCTGGTATCTGATTCTTCAGTGAGTGCCTGTGAATGGATGGTTATGAACAGTATAACGATGGGAAGTCATCATTTCCCAATACTTACAGTCATTAAAACTGAAGTATGTATACAAGATGGAAGATGTTTTACAAGATAGTGTTTTGACAAGGCAGATTGGGGAAAATTTAGGCAATACTGTGTTCAGTCGTGTCATTTGGTAACATTAGAAGGTGGCATAGAAGAGTGTTCAAGTCATATTCTGAATGCTGCACTAGCAAGTATACCTAAGAAAACAACACAGGGTAGGAAGAAGGTTGTACCCTGGTGGAATGACGAATGTAGAATTGCAGTAGAAGAGTGAAACAAGGCATTCAGAAAGCTGAGGAAGAACATGAATAGTGAAAACTTAATAGAGTACAAAAAGAAAAGGGCAGTGGCCCGAAGGATTATTGAAAACAGGAAAAGGTCAACATGGAGAGGATTTTGTTCCACCCTTGGTAGGAAAACAGAACTAGGTGATGTCTGGGGTATGTTTAAAAAAATGAGTGGGAAAAGGGTATGAGTTAAAACTCCAGCTCTAGCGGATGGGGACAAGGTGGCTGTATCAGACAAAGAAAAGGCAGAAGTCCCAGGTAGAGCATTTGCAGCAGTGCATAGAGGAGACCATCTTGGTGAGCATCATAGACAGCAAAGGGAGTATAAACTCAGAGAAAATGCAAACTTAAAAAATGAAGTGAAAGAAGATATGACAGCGTTAGACCTCGAGCTCACAATGTCAGCGCTTAAGAGAGCTTTGCGAGACACTGGATACACAACTCCAGGATATGATCAATTAAGATATGCTATGTTCCGGCAGTTGCCTATGCAGTCAGTAGAACTGGTGCAGAAATTGTTTAACAGAATATGGAAGGAGGGGGTTATCCCAAGTGGGTGGAAAAAGGCTGTAACTTTACCATTTAATAAGCCAGGGAAAGATCGAGCTCATCCAGGCAGCACCAGGCCAATAGCATTCACGTCACACTTAGGGAAATGGATGAAAAATGTGTTAGTTTACAGACTCATATGTACTAGAGCAAAAACGATTAATAAACAACTATCAGAATGGTTTTAGAAGAGGAAGATCCACAGTGGATGCTCTAGTTAGGGTAAGTAATGATATTGAAAAGACTCAAAATGAAAGAAGTAATGGTTATAGTTTATCTGGATATTGAAAAGGCTTATGACTCATTGTGGAGGGATGGACTTCTTATCACATAATAAAATGGGCATTGGTGGTAGGATGTATAATTGGATAATGAATTTTTTAACACACAGGACAATTAGGGTTTAAGTAGGTTCAGAAGTTTCTAATGACTTTGAAATAGAAAATGGTGTTCCTCAGGGGAGTGTGATAAGCCCAGTTTTGTTCAATATAATGATTAATGACATGTTTGAGGATCAAGAGGGATCCATCAAAACAGCACTATATACAGATGATGGAGCCATATGGACGAGGGGAAGAAATGAGAAATTTGTGTTCACAAACATCAGGAAAGCAATGGAGAAAGTGGAAAAGTGGTCATATGACTGGGGATTTAAATTTTCAAACAGTAAAACCTGCTATATGACTTTCATAAAAAAAACGCAGAACTGGTACAGAGCCATTAACATTATATAATCAACCAATAGAGAAAGTCAGTGAGTTCAAATATCTAGGATTGTGGTTTGATAGTGCATACACATGGAGAGTTCATGTTGAAAATCTGAAGGCAAAGTGCAAAAAAGTCATTAATCTCATAAAAGCTGTAGCTGGACACGAATGGGGTGCAGATAAACAGGCATTAATTGACATTTACAGAGCACTATTGTGATCAACAATAGACTATGGATGCATGATTTATGGAGCAGCTGCAAAGACAACTCTGGAAAAAATAGACAGAATGCAGCATAGAGCGCTTCGCCTGTGCATTGGAGCCGTCAAAACAACACCAAACAATGCAGTTTTAATAGAAGCAGGAGAAATGCCAATGGATTTGAGAAGAGATAAACTCACATTATCATACTGGGTCAAGCTGAAAGGGAGTGAAGAAGTGAATATTTCAAAAACAACACTGCAAGACTGCTGGGAATATTCTAACTTCCAGGGACATGGGTTTGGGTGGACAATTGAAAGAAAAGCCAGAATGTATGGACTATACACTATTGATATAGCTAACACCAGTCCAGTGAGTAATGTTTCCCCTTGGTTGTTTCCGGGAATAGAAGTAGACGCTATTCTGCTAATGAGGATAAAGAATTGGCATATGAGTGAAGTTGGTGTTAAAACAAGCATTTACCTCAGGAACAATTACTATCACTTCTTACAGCTCTATACTGACGGTTCAAAGAACAAAGAGGGCTCTGTTGGAGTTGGAGTATACATTCCAGAGTTTAACATGACCAAAAGACTGTCCAACAATACATCCGTGTTTACAGCAGAGATGGTGGCAATAATTATTGGTTTTGCAGTGGGTGGAGGAGGTCACACCGGACCAGATGGTGGTGTGCATGGATTCACTTGCAGCTTTAAAAACCATACAGACACTAAAATCTACAAGGGAAGACTTGGTGATTGAGCTATATTACAGTTTATTTAGGGTACACAGGGATGGTGGAGAAGTTCAATTTTGTTGGGTTCCTGCACATGAAGGGTTGAAAGGGAATGACTGTGCAGACAAATTAGCAACTAGAAAAGCACTCAGAGAGCGCAGACCTCCGCCAAGCACCACAGTTCCCCCCATACAGTGTTTGTGTGTACGTTTTCAGATTCCTTGACCATGAAACCATATGACTAGCAATTGGATTGACAATGATAGGATTAGTGGTTCAGTAGTTATTCAGGAAAATCGCATTTTCCGTAATGGCGGTTTTCTTCTGGACGGTGATCCGGATCACCACCAAAATGTAATCATCTGTAGGATACCCCATTTCTGACAATCTCTGAAAATTTCATGAAAATCTGTCCATAACTTTTTGAGTTATCTTGCTAACAAACAAACAAACAAACAAACAAACAAACAGACAAACCAACGCCGATGAAAACATAACCTCCTTGGCGGAGGTAAAAAGCGCTCTTGAGAAAGAAATAACTATACGATTGTCTCTTGGAAAAGGTGAAGGGAAAGCAGTAATCAAGAAAAAAGAAAGTGAGCTATGGCAAAAAAGATGGGATGAAGATCATAAAGGTAGATTGTATTACAAAATACAAAAATCTATTGCAATAAAGAATTACATAACAACCAAAAGGAGGGAAGACATCATTATGGCAAGACTCAGACTGGATCATACAGGTTTGAATGGCACTTTATTCACCATGGGGAAAAGTGAAAGTGTCAAATGTAGAAAATAAAATAAAAAGAAAATGTCGAGCACATCTTATTACACTGTCACAAGTATTGAAATGAAAGACAGATAATGAAAAATGAAGTTCGAGAGGCCGGTAGGGAATGGGATTTAACTGGGATTCTGGGAACAGATGGAGATGGAGAGGCAATAAAAATCACGAGAAGGGCCCTTTTCTCCTTTGAAATAACACTGGATTAAGTCATAGAATTTAGGGGTCAGGCTCAAATGACATAATGTTTCACACTCTTCTACAGTGGGTGGCGGTATGCATCTTTCAGTTGTTTGCTATCTGCCAGTAACCGAGAGAAGAAGAACTTATAAACATCCAGTGATATGTTTTATGTCTGTTTAAACAAGACAGACAGGCTAGAGTTGAATTTATTGAGAAAACCACAATACGTTAGTGGTGATGGACTCTTTGTTTCATCTGAAAATGTCAAGTAAAAGCAAGCGAAGTGTGCCAAGTCCAAATCGCTAGCATGCTACCAAGCCATCGGCAATGATCTTGGCCTTACTGCAGTACAGATTCAACAGGTGACTGGCATGTATTTACAGTGGGGCAAAAAATATTTAGTCAGCCACCAATTGTGCAAGTTCTCCCACTTAAAAGATGAGAGAGGTGTCCAATTTTCATCATAGGTATACCTCAACTATGAGAGACAAAATGAGAAAAAAAAATCCAGAAAATCACATTGAAGGATTTTTAATGAATTAATTGGTAAATTCCTCAGTAAAATAAGTATTTGGTCACCTACAAACAAGCAAGATTTCTGGCTCTCACAGACCTGTAACTTCTTCTTTAAGAGGCTCCTCTGTCCTCCACTCGTTACCTGTATTAATGGCACCTGTTTGAACTCGTTATCAGTATAAAAGACACCTGTCCACAACCTCAAACAGTCAGACTCCAAACTCCACTATGGCCAAGACCAAAGAGCTGTCAAAGGACACCAGAAACAAAATTGTAGACCTGCACCAGGCTGGGAAGACTGAATCTGCAATAGGTAAGCAGCTTGGTGTGAAGAAATCAACTGTGGGAGCAATTATTAGAAAATGGAAGACATACAAGACCACTGATAATCTCCC
This sequence comes from Pholidichthys leucotaenia, assembly GCA_020510985.1. Taxonomy (NCBI): domain Eukaryota; kingdom Metazoa; phylum Chordata; class Actinopteri; order Cichliformes; family Pholidichthyidae; genus Pholidichthys; species Pholidichthys leucotaenia. Next base: position 24,523,129 of record CM035850.1, read on the forward strand.
TCGATCTGGGGCTCCACGCAAGATCTCACCCCGTGGGGTCAAAATGATCATGAGAACGGTGAGCAAAAATCCCAGAACCACATGGGGGACCTAGTGAATGACCTGCAGAGAGCTGGGACCAAAGTAACAAAGGCTACATCAGAAACACACTACGCCGCCAGGGACTCAAATCCTGCAGTGCCAGACGTGTCCCCCTGCTTAAGCCAGTACATGTCCAGGCCCGTCTGAAGTTTGCTAGAGAGCATTTGGAAGATCCAGAAGAGGATTGGGAGAATGTCATATGGTCAGATGAAACCAAAATAGAACTTTTTGGTAAAAACTCAACTTGTCGTGTTTGGAGGAGAAAGAACACCATACCTACTGTGAAGCATGGGGGTGGAAACCTCATGCTTTGGGGCTGTTTTTCTGCAAAGGGACCAGGACGACTGATCTGTGTAAAGGAAAGAATGAATGGGGCCATGTATCGTGAGATTTTGAGTGAAAACCTCCTTCCACCAGCAAGGGCATTGAAGATGAAACGTGGCTGGGTCTTTCAGCATGACAATGATCCCAAACACACCGCCCGGGCAATGAAGGAGTGGCTTTGTAAGAAGCATTTCAAGGTCCTGGAGTGGCCTAGCCAGTCTCCAGATCTCAACCCCATAGAAAATCTTTGGAGGGAGTTGAAAGTCTGCGTTGCCCAGTGACAGCCCCAAAACGTCACTGCTCTAGAGGAGATCTGCATGGAGGAATGGGCCAAAATACCAGCAACAGTGTGTGAAAACCTTGTGAAAACTTACAGAAAACATTTGACCTCTGTCATTGCCAACAAAGGGTATATAACAAAGTATTGATATGAACTTTTGTTATTGACCAAATACTTATTTTACCGAGGAATTTACCAATTAATTCATTAAAAATCCTTCAATGTGCTTATCTGGATTTTTTTTTTCTCATTTTGTCTCTCATAGTTGAGGTATACCTATGATGAAAATTGAAGACCTCTCTCATCTTTTAAGTGGGAGAACTTGCACAATTGGTGGCTGACTAAATACTTTTTTACCCCACTGTAGGTGCTTAGCAACACTTACTGGTTACAGTTAAGATGTGTTCACACCAATCGCAAATGGGTGGTGCGAATCCATACAAAGTGAATGGAAAGAGGTGAGTGCACGCAAAATTGCGCATTCGTGTCCGAGGCTAGCTAGGAGCTGCTAGCTTTGAGATTCTGCTGTCACCGGAGTAAAAGTATCACCATTGCAGAGTAAACTAGTTTGAAAATGAGACTCACTCACCTGGAGACAGGAGGACCAGGAGCTCTTCAGCCGATTCGGGATTTTGGAGTTATTTATGCATGGTTTCCTGCCACGGACGTGCTGACAAGCACGTCATCTTATAAAGTTTTGGAGACAAGGACATTTTTTTCAGGTGAGCCCTCCATTGGATAATGTAAACCTAAAGCATGACGTTATTTTGGTAATTTCCACAGTAGGCTGAACACTGCTGCAGAAGTTTCAAAGGTAACTTCACCTGGCTGTATCTCACTCAGACACCAAATTCATGTTTATTTGCACATTTACATTGAGTTATAACGTAATCACACCACCCGAAAAATTTGCCCATCTGCGTTTGGTGTGAATGCACCTTTAGAAGGGACTTTTTTTCTCCACTGTGCAAAATAACTGGTTAAATAAACAAATCATAATATTTTGTCCAGTGTTGCTGTCATTTAATAAATTGTGCTTGCAGAACTGTTGTATGAGGGACTAATAAAGGGGGACTAATAAAGGCTTATCTTATCTTAAAAGCAATTAACCGGAGTGGTGGCTAACCGGAGTGGTGGCTCAGTTGGTAGAGCATCCACCCCACACCCGGGAGGCAGGGGTTCAAATCCCGGCCGGGTCATGCCGAAGACCATATAAAAGCGGAACTTCCTGTCGTCCAGCTTGGTGCTCAGCAATAATGGAATGGAGGAGGGAAATCTGTGGCGGCGCCTTGCATGGCAGCGGCCCTTCTGATTCCACTATGGGGTGTGTGTGATTTACACTGTAGATAGGATAAAGCACAATTTCGTTCTACTGTACATGATTGGTTGTATGGTTGAATGACAATAAAGGGTGATTTAATTAATTAATATTACATGTCGGGCATTAGACATATCACACCTGCAGTTACTATATTCACTGATATCGTACTCCCTCTTGTGTCCATCCATCTTCTACCGCTTAATCCTTCTCGTGTCGTGGGGGGTGGGGGGTGGAGCCTATCCCAGCATCTTCGGGAGAGAGGCAGGATACACTCTAGACAGATCGCCAGTCCATCGCAGGGCCAACACTCTCACATTCATACGTAAGGACAATTTAGAATCCCCAGTTGAAGCCAGTTAACCTAACCTGCATGTCTTTGGCCTGTGGGAGGAAACCGGAGTACCTGGAGTAAACCCACATAGACACGGGGAGAACATGCAAACTCCACACAGAAGGGTCACCGATGGTCTGGGGTTGGGATCGAACCCATGATGGCCAAGGGTGGAATCAATCCTGTGACCTTCTTGCTGTGCTTACACAGTGCTAACCACTGTGCCTCCCTCTCGTGTAATATTGCTTAATTCTAAATGCTCCTGATGGGGAGTTTGAGAATGACAGCTTGTGTTCATGTTGGACAGTTTTTTTGTTTTTTTTTATGGGCTAAAACAGATGACTGTTCTTGAGACTGAGTATAGGCAAAATAGTTAAACCCTTTATTCCCCAGTTATAGTTAAAAGCACTCTCTCTGAATGGAAATTTTGAATAAAGAAACCTGAAATGCAAGGGTGGGGTTTTTAAATTGAAAAATATGCACGGTGAATACCAGGAGGTGTAATTATTGTTGAATGATGAAGGATGTTGTTGGCTTGATTCATTCAGCAGCTTGTTCTTAAAGGCTTATGACACCTGTTTGCCATTGGCAATGCTGGGGTGTGGTGCTGTCATTTTCAAAACAATATGCTGGCTGCACAAAGGCAAACAGGTGAACGATTTCTTCAAAGTTAATCCTCTTAGGCCAGGGGTGTCAAACCCATTCCATGGAGGGCCAAGACCCTGCATGTTTTACTTCCACCCACTGTCTTCAGCAGCTGTTCTCACTGATCAACAATCAGTGGGAAGAAATTCAGTGAAATCACCTGTTGAAGGTACTGGGTGGAGGTAAAACCCACAGGGTGTTGGCTCTCCATGGAATGAGTTTGACACCCCTGTCTTAGGCCATCTTCAGAATTCTATATGTGAAATCTGATCTGATTACAGGTAACTAGACAGCATACCTACACGCAAGACATGTCAAAAAGTTATTACATCCTCTTTGAAAAGAGAGATACGTATGATGCAATTTTTTCCACATGTTGACACAGTTCCCACAGGTCTTAATGAAATGTGTGTGACATGCTTTGGTCAAAATACCAAATGTAGCTGTCGCAGTAAAGAATGTTTTTTCTTTTACTGTTTGTTTGTTTATATATATTGTAATACCCATCTAAGAGTTGATTTACACCTGTGTTAAGTTACTGCTGCCATCTAGTGGACGGCAAATGACATGCAACCCAGTGGTAGAAGAGAGCGTGTAAACTAGCATACAGTGCTCACGTGCTCAGTTAGCAGAGAGAGAAGCTCAGAAGCTGCAGACTCGGGCACAGAGAGAAGAAGCTCCAAAAGCCCTGAGTAAAACTAAAGAAAGTGGACTCTAACCACTCCTAAATGTTTGGACAGAAGGCGCACACGGTATGTAATGTGTATTTGTGAGAATGTGGAGGTATTATTTTTGGTTGTGATAAATTTCAAAATGTATTTTTTGTTTTGTTCTTTCACCGTAGTTTTTCACGGTGGTTGGTCGGAGGTCCAGCTAAGAAAATGTGCTTGCTGTGACAAAATAAATCCTGGCTAAACATCAGTTGGAGCGTGGCTTTATCTGTTTCAAACAAAAAACCTTTGGGAGCAGTTATAGTGAAAAACATGTCCCGTTGGTGCCATGTGGTCTGCATGCTGCCGGTGAAGGAGCACGTGTCTAATGCTGCTGACAACAAGGGAACAACGCGGAGGCCAGTCGGCGACAGAGCGGCGACATAACAACGAGAGAGCGGGGTGGCTTCGGTGAGACCATGCTCTGAGGGAACAAGACCCACATGGAAGTCAGCCTCTGGGATCCTGCAGAAGCTGGACACCCAAACTTCTACAGCCTTTCCAGTTGAATATGGAAGAAGGCCTAAAGCTTCAGCTCAGCACCACGCAAGTTTTCAGTAAACTACAGTGTCTCTGGGATACCAGGTCAGACTGTATCTACAGAGTTTAATATATCAACCATAATACCAAGAAAACGAACATTGAAGAGAAGAGTTAAAGTAAAAGGTTGTGAATATGTTTTAAGTTCATTCTGTGCTGTGACACTGATTGTTTATTTTCATTGTGAAATATTTCAGATTTACTGTAAAATAATACTTCGATATGGATCCAAGTATTCCAGACACTCGTGTTTTGGAGGAAGTTATTGAAGCTTTAGAAAGGGAAAAGGCTCAGTTAGAAGCTACACTGCAGACTGATCTTGAAGATGCACAAAGAGAACAACTTGAAACACGTTTAGGGGAGATCTGTGCAGATCTTGAAATACACAAAATAGGTCAACCCCAACCCGTATCAGAAGTTGAAACAGAATTGAGGCGTTCAGAAAGAGATAGACACCTAACTGAGAAAATGTTAGAGCTTAAAAGGGATGACATAATGAGTAAAGAAAGAAAGTTTATGTCAACATATTTGCACTTTAAAGCAGAGGTTCAACTCGTAAGGTCCAAACTGAAAGTACACTGCGCTAAAGCTGAGTTGGGCAACATGATTCAAAAGGTTGAAAATTGTGAGTCAGAGTTAAAACAAGACTATTTAGCATTGCGTGCACTGACCACACCATCTCAGGATCTAAGGAGAAAAATGGACAACTGCAGTTCTGTCTCCACTGAGATCATTGTACTTTTGAAAAGGCGTTATGCAGATGTGGATAAGGAGTTTGATGCACAAGCTGTAAAAGAATCACTCTGTCTATTATTGCAACGAGAGGACGCAAAGTCAATATACGGATCAACAGTATCAAGAGCTGAAAAGAGCCAATATAACAATATCAGTGAACAAGGGACTCTTGTATCTGCAAAACGAGCAGAAGCAGCGGCGCGCTTAGCGTCAAAACGAGCTGAAATAAATAGAGAAAGGGAAATCTCAGCCCAGAGACAAGAGATTGTAGCTCAGCAGGAAAAGCTAAAAATGTTGGAAAGTCAAAGAGATCTGGAGGCAATAGAGGCAGAATACAATGTATATGCTGAAGAGGAATCAAAGGTGAATGCTGAAATAAGAGAAAGTGAAATGAAGGTCACTTCAAGTCAGCTTCCTATACAGCAATACAGCTTCCCACGCCCACAAGTTTTCCAAAATTCTGCTCCAGTTACTTTCCCTGTGATTAGTAAAAGGACTTCTCAAAACATGTCAGTCCCGCAGAGCATAGACAACAAGATACTGCCAAATGATAGTGAAGTTTCTCTAGTTCAAGCGTTGAAAGAGTCGTTAACTATGACTAGACTTCCAGCACCTGAACCATTTGTGTTTAGTGGGGACCCGCTCAAGTTCCTGGAGTGGAGCACTTGCTTCAAGGCTCTCATAGAGACAAGTTGTGTAGATCCAGCACATAGACTCTTCTATTTAAAAAGGTATATAAGTGGAGATGCACTTAGTGTATTAGAAGGGACGTTTTACAGAAGTGATGAGGAAGCCTATACACAAGCTTGGGAAGCTTTGAGCAAACGTTATGGCCATCCCTTTGTAGTTCAGAGAGCTTTCAGGGGAAAACTAAGCAGTTGGCCGAAGATTGGGTCAAAGGATTCGTTGAAATTGAGAGAGTTTAGCGATTTCCTCATTTCATGTAAAAATGCTATGCCCCATGTACAAGGACTCAGGGTCTTAGATGATTGTGAGGAAAATCAAAAAATACTCCTCAAACTTCCAGACTGGGCAACAACTCGATGGAATAGACATGTGACCAAACTACTGGATGAAGGAAACGAATATCCAGGTTTTGCTGAATTTGCTGAGTTTGTGGCTGAAGAAGCACGCATAGCATGCAACCCAGTCTCATCCCTGTTTGCATTACGTACATTTGACAAACCAGACAAAGAACAAAGACGTCTAAAGGCTAGTATCCTAACTACTACAACAGAAGTGACCAAAAATACAAAGACTGCAAACACAACTCCGAGTCACAAGAGATTCAAACCTAATCCTGCAGCTCAGAGTAAAAGGCAAATCGAGTGCATTTGTTGTAAGCAAAGTCACTTTATTTACAAATGTGATACATTTTCTGAGATGCCTCTAGAGGAGAAGAAAAGGTTCATTACTGAAAATAACATGTTTTAGTTGCCTTAGAGTTGGCCAATTCTCAAAAAATTGTCGTCAAAAGGCTACTTGTAATGTTTGCAGGAAAGGTCATCCTACACCACTTCATGAGGATCGTCCACGAGTAGACAAACTGGAAACGCCACTAACAGAGGAAAACGCTTCTGCGGTGTCAAACAATGTGACAGTGGACAGTAGCGATCGGACTTCGATGATTGTACCAGTGTGGCTATCTTGCACAGAAGGTAATGGACTTGAAATCCTGGTTTACGCACTGCTAGACACTCAAAGCAGCAACACGTTTATTGTCCATGATGTTTGTGAAAAGATTCAAGTGTTCACAGAACCAGTCAAGTTGAAACTGACAACAATGACAAACAGAGGAACGCTCGTACAGAGTCACAGAGTGGATGGACTGAAAGTAAGAGGGTATTATTCACAAGACTACATTGAGTTACCCCCTGCTTACACTCGTGAGTACATTCCTCTTGAACGAGACAGTATTCCCACTCATGAAACTGCCAAAGCTTGGACACATCTCCAAAGTATCACAGGAGAGATGCCAGAGTTGCTAGATTGTCCTGCAGCACTTCTGATTGGTTACGATTGTGCGAGAGCTCTGAAACCAAGAAAGGTGATACCAGGCAATGACTATGATCCCTATGCAGTTAAAACAGACTTAGGTTGGAGTATTGTGGGATCTATTAAGCCTTGGACAAGTTCAGCAGAGGTGGCGGGAGCGTGCCATCGTGTTTCTCTCAAAGAGTTGCCATCTATCACACCTTCCTCGGTGATTAAAGTACTGGAAACAGATTTTAAGGACACAAATCCTACAGAAGGAAACATATCACAAGAGGACATTCAGTTTTTGCAGATGTTGCACAAAACCATACATTTTAATGAAGAAGGCCATTTGGAAATGCCTTTACCTTTCAGAGAACGTCCACAGCTTCCAAATAATAAACAGCTTGCAATAACACGGCTGAGACATCTGATAGCAAAGATGGAAAGAATTCCAAAGTACAAAGAGGACTATGTGAGATTCATGAACAGTGTCTTTGAGGATGGTGATGCGGAAGAAGCAGTTGGCACACCTGCAAATGGTTACACATGGTATATACCTCACCATGGGGTATATCATCCGAGAAAGTCAGAGAAAATAAGAGTCGTGTTTGACTGCTCTGCAAAATTTGAGAACACCTCTTTAAATGACCACCTCCTCACTGGCCCAGACTTGACCAATGCTCTCACAAGCGTACTCTGCAGATTTAGAGAACACCAGATCGCCATTACATGTGATGTAGAGAAAATGTTCCACCGCTTCCACGTCACTCCTGAAGATAGGGATTTCCTAAGGTTCTTGTGGTGGCAGGACGGGGACACTAGTACAGAGCCCAAAGAGTATCGCATGCGTGTTCACATTTTTGGAGCAGCATCTTCGCCAGGATGTGCGAACTATGGCATGAAATATCTTGCTCATGAACATGAAAGGGACTATCCATTGGCAGCCAGCTTCATTTACAAAAACTTTTACGTGGATGACGGGTTAATCAGTGTTGACTCAGTCCAAAGGGCAAAACAGTTGGTCGTTCAGGCACAAGAGCTCTGCGCAAAAGGCAAGCTGCGGCTTCACAAATTTGTGTGCAACAAAAGGGAGGTCTTGGAAGTTGTACCAGAGTCGGAGTGTGCTAGTAATGGCAAAGATGTGAGCCTAAACTACTCTGACATTCCAATGCAAAATGTTTTGGGGATGAAATGGGATGTTGAGGCAGACATGCTCTCTTTCAATGTCATTCTCAAAGAAAGGTCAGCTACACGACGAGGAATCCTGGCAACGGTTGCAAGCGTTTATGATCCATTGGGATTTCTCTCTCCGTACATTTTAACTGGAAAACAAGTGCTACAGGAAATGTGCAAACGTGGCATAGGATGGGATGAACCTATTCCCCCTGCATTGGAGGCCAAATGGAAAGCATGGCTAAATGATTTTGAAAATCTACCAAATATTCAAATACAAAGATGCTTCATTCCTAAGAACACAGGCACGTTGCAAAAGATCGAGCTGCATCATTTCTCAGATGCAAGCAGCAGTGGCTATGGACAATGTTCATACATAAGGATTGTTGCAGAAGACAAAGTACACTGTGCTCTGGTTATGGGAAAGGCTAGAGTGGCCCCCACTAGAGTTGTCACAATACCGCACCTTGAGCTTACTGCAGCAGCAGTTTCTGCCGGAGTAAGTAACTTTCTAAGAGCAGAGCTTGAGCTGAAGATAGATGAAGAGTTTTTCTGGACTGATTCCCAAGTAGTGCTCGGGTACATTAAAAACGATGCTCGGCGCTTTCATGTCTTCGTCGCCAACAGAGTTCAGAAAATCAGAGACTTTACAGATCCAAAACAATGGTTCTACATAGAAACTGATCAGAATCCAGCAGATCATGCTTCTAGAGGTCTCAAGGTGGCAGAACTCATAGATTCAAACTGGCTCAAAGGACCGAGATTTCTGTGGGAACGAGAGCTTGTCACACAACCACATTCCCCAGAGCTTTTAGTAGGAGACCCTGAAGTTAAAGTTTTAGCAACTACTGCCTTAGAGAGTGAGGTTTTTCTTGAGAGGTTCTCTAGGTTCTCAGACTGGAACACAGCAGTTAATGTTGTTGCAAAGATAAAGAGACTTACTAAAAGAGACAAATCAAAGCCCATTAGTGTTGAGGAGAGACAAGCAGCTTCTTCAGCGCTTATTCGGACAACACAGAGACAAGCTTTTGAACAAGAGATTAAACAGTTGTGTACTAGAGCAAACAAATTGCCCAAGAGTCACAAGCTGTACCAACTTGATCCTTTCGTTGAAAATGACTTACTTAGAGTAGGAGGCAGGTTGAGAAAATCCTCAGCGTCATTTGAACTGAGATACCCAGTCATTCTTCCTAAGGAAGGCATTGTCACACATCTGATTCTTGATCATTGTCACAAGAAAACACAACATCAAGGTCGAGGCCAAACACTGAATGCACTCAGAGCCAGTGGTTATTGGATTGTAGGTGCCAGTAAGGTAGTGGCCAGACACATCAAAGGTTGTGTTGTATGCAGAAAGGTACGAGGGCCAACAGAAGAACAGCGTATGGCTGACCTGCCGGCTGACAGAGTAGATCCCTCGCCCCCTTTCACACATACAGGGTTAGATTGTTTTGGTCCATTTTACACGAAACAAGGTCGAAAAGAATGTAAGCGTTATGGTCTTTTGTTTACGTGTTTAAGCTCCAGAGCTATTCACATCGAGATGTTGGAAGATCTCACCACTGATGCGTTTATAAATGGATTGAGATGTTTTATAGCGATCAGAGGAGCAGTGAGACAAATTAGATCTGATCAAGATACAAACTTTGTCGGAGCTAAGAACGAGTTTGAGAAAGGTCTCCTTGAGCTTGACAAAGACAGGATAGGGGTTTATCTTGCTAACAACCAATGTGATTTTCAAATGAACGTTCCTGAAGCGAGTCACAGAGGCGGTGTTTGGGAACGCCAAATCAGAACTGTCAGAAATGTTTTGAGTTCTGTTCTTACCCAAGCCGCAGGAAGACTTGATGACACCTCCTTAAGAACCTTCTTTTATGAGGCCATGTCTATCATTAACAGTCGTCCGCTTACTACCAACACTATAAATGACCCAAAAAGTGCAGAACCTCTGACGCCCAATCATTTACTCACAATGAAAGAGTCAGTGCCACTACCACCTCCAGGCAATTTTGTTAGAGAGGATTTGTACGCCAGAAAGAGATGGCGGAGGGTACAGTTCTTATCGGAACAATTCTGGCACAGATGGCGCAAAGAGTACTTAACCAACATAAGCCTAAGACAGCAATGGCATTTGCCCAAAAGAAATGTACAAGTTGGAGATGCAGTGATAGTTAAAGAAGAGAATATTCCCAGAAATGAATGGAAACTGGCAAGGGTTGTAAAAGCGAAAGAAGATGATGACGGATTGGTTCGAAAGGTTAAGATTCAAATGGGACAAAGAGATTTAGGGAAGAAAGGTGAACGTGTGAACCAGTTATCTTTTCTTGAGCGTCCGGTTCAGAAGCTAGTGGTACTAGTGCAAAATGAGTCCACTTAAGTAAAAGGTTTCTGAGATGTGAAACAAGGATATAGTTCCAAGGTTAATGTTTTTGGAAAATTACAAGTTTTATTTTGTGTGTAAAATTAACCTTTGTAATTTTGGTGGCAGTGTAGCTGTCGCAGTAAAGAATGTTTTTTCTTTTACTGTTTGTTTGTTTATATATATATTGTAATACCCATCTAAGAGTTGATTTACACCTGTGTTACGTTACTGCTGCCATCTAGTGGACGGCAAATGACATGCAACCCAGTGGTAGAAGAGAGCGTGTAAACTAGCATACAGTGCTCACGTGCTCAGTTAGCAGAGAGAGAAGCTCAGAAGCTGCAGACTCGGGCACAGAGAGAAGAAGCTCCAAAAGCCCTGAGTAAAACTAAAGAAAGTGGACTCTAACCACTCCTAAATGTTTGGACAGAAGGCGCACACGGTATGTAATGTGTATTTGTGAGAATGTGGAGGTATTATTTTTGGTTGTGATAAATTTCAAAATGTATTTTTTGTTTTGTTCTTTCACCGTAGTTTTTCACGGTGGTTGGTCGGAGGTCCAGCTAAGAAAATGTGCTTGCTGTGACAAAATAAATCCTGGCTAAACATCAGTTGGAGCGTGGCTTTATCTGTTTCAAACAAAAAACCTTTGGGAGCAGTTATACCAAAATTATTATTGCAGCACCATTATTTAATTATTGCAGCACCATTTTGACCCATGTTGTGCAGCCTTCCTCAGAATGGCCCGTTTCAGAGCACATCTCTTTAAATGCTCAGGAGCTCCAGTTCACCCCCACCCTCCATCTTTCCTCACTTCTGAGGTCAGTCGTTGATGCTACATTGCTGATGTTAGCTGGCTAGTTAACAACTTTGGTAGCTACTGAAGCCTGAGCTAGCTAATATAGATTCAGCTGAGAGAATGAATGTGTCATAATTGGCCCTTTCAGGGCAGAAATTAAGACTCCACTCGCCAGCTGTGAGTTTGTGTATTTAATAATAGAGAACACAAATAATAGCCACAAAGGGCGTCTTACAAAAAGGCGGTCAAAGAGAACCACAAATGGTGACACAGATCTACAGACACAACGGAAAAACCACGAAGGGAAACTTACAGAAAAATGCCATCAACGAAAGCCACGAAGGGTAACTTACAATGATTCAGGCAAGACTGAGTACTGAGCAGAAATAAAACAGGAATCAGACGGGGGATTCCTGTCTACACAATGTGAGGTCGCAGCAAGGAATGAACCCCACAAGCGAGCTTAAATAATAATAGGGGGGAAACCAAAATATGAATCAGGTGTGGATGCATGAGTGAGAAAGTAATTGAAGATACTAAACAGCTGTGACAACCCGTGAAAAGATTTGACAGGAGGAAGTGACAAAAGGAGCTGTCGAAATAAAAGCACAAACCATAATAGATGAAAATCAAGAACAAATACATATACAGAAAAAGAATAGCAACCGAGGGAACCGAGCACAGCACTGACCCGTGCTGGGCATCATGACAGTACCCCTCCCTTAAGGGGTGGATCCAAGACACCCCACCGTAACATCAAAAGGGATGAAAGTAAAACCCCCCCCCAACAGGAATAACCTCAAAAACCGACCCAGGGAGGGTGGGGGGGGGATCCAGGCCTGGAGGGAGAGACACAAAAACAAACAAAACAAAACAAAACACACATGACCCACAACACTGACAAAATAAGGTGCTAAGAAGACCAAGCAATACTGGATAAAACAAGGGAACAGTTCAGGTGGCCTTCCAGAGTTCCGGCTCCACCCGACCATCAGGTGGAAGAGGTCAGGCGGCCTACCAGGTCTCCAGAGCCACCAAAATGGAGGAGAGAGTTCATCGGGCGGTCTCCCTGCATCTCTGGGCCAACGGGTTGCGGAGCACCACACACCTCCCCCCAGAGGTAGCAGTTGGAATCCGTGCTTACCGTGGACCCCTGAAGCCAGGAGATGGGCACCCAACGAAGATAATGGTGGCGAAGGAACCACGATGGAACCAGATGTAGAGTGGAGACCCGCAGCAACCTTGGGCATAGGCACAGCACCCTCAGTGTCCCCGGACTGGAGAGTAGCAGCACCCTCGGTGTCCCTGGACTGGGGAGTAGTGGTGCCCTTGGTGTCCCAGGACTGGGGAGTAGCGGCACCCTCAGTGGCCCCGGACTGGGGAGTAGCAGCACCCTCGGTGGCCCCATACTGGGGAGTAGTGGTGCCCTTGGTGGCCCCGGACTGAGGCGTAGCAGCACCCTCGGTGGCCCTGGACTGAGGCGTAGCAACACCCTCGGTGGCCCCAGACTGAGGCATAGCAGCGTCCTCAGTGGCCCCGGACTGAGGCGTATCAACACCCTCGGCAGCCCCGGGCTGAGGCATAGCAGCACCCTCAGTGGCCCTGGGCTGAGTTGTAGCAGCATCCTCGGTGGCCCCGGACTGAGGTGTAGCAGCACCCTCGGTGGCCTGGACTGAGGCGTAGCAGCACCCCCGGCGGCCCTGGACTGAGGTGTAGGGACACCCTCTGTGGCCCCAGGCTGGGTCGTAGCGGCACCCTCGAAGACCTCAGCCGAAGGAGCAGCACCCATGGGGACCTTGAGCGACGAGGCTGGACCCACGGAGACCTCTGGCGATGTTAGATGACCCTCGATGACCCTGAGGAGAGGCTCTGATAAGTGGAGCCCGGCGAGGTGAGCTCAGGTGCACATAACGGGGAATAATTTCATAACATAAAGCTTCTCCCCTTACAATAATCGCAGGGATGTGCAGAGACATTTTGAGGGGGCAAAGTAAGGGCACCCTCTGACTTCTGTTACTTGAGTAATTGCCAGTCTACTGTAAATCTTCTAATATTAGAAGCTTTGTTCATGGCTTCATGTTGACTATTAACAATTTGTTAAGTAGCAACATTCAACCATCACACTTTGGGGCAGATTTACTAAGGCAGCGCAAATTAACGGAGCACCTAAGGGAGTGGCCAGTTTTTGCCAGTGATCTACTAGCAACATGCACAGACGCAGTCACTTCATTTCAGTAATGACCACCCATCCACCAAGAGCACCGCAAAATTGACCTGAGGGAGTGGGTCATCAACACAAGCACAGCCAGTTTTGAAGAGCATAATGTAGGAGTTTATTTTAAGGCTTTTTTAAGCTTTCATTTAAGCGCAAAATCCAGTAAAATAGTTTAGTTTTGTTCATCATATTTCAAAGCTTTGATTTTCATTTCACATGGCAGACTCCTTTGTTTAATATGTGCTGTATAAATTTAGTATTTGTCTATATTTGAAAAAGGACTACTCTTGAATAAAGTGATTATTTGACCAATGTGCTTATTTTATTAATACAAGAACCATCAAGATGGTCTGATGGAGACTCTGTGGTTGTATTATGTGAATGACTTTGTTTTAACAAAATCTACAGGTCTCCCAGTCCATGACTTTTCGTAAATATGTGTGTTTTATGTTTTCTGAAGTCTGAAACATAATAAAGTTAAACACACACAATTTCACTTATTCCTCAGACAGCCACAGCAGAGACTGTTGTCATACTACGATGTTGCAATTTCGGGGGACGTCTATGGATCTGTGCTCTTTTTTTTTTTTTAATAATCTTGTTTTCCCCCTATTGTATCCTGAACTGGGAGAGAGAAGAGGGAACTGAATTACCATTTTATGCACAGCAAAAACAAACAGATATAGAAATATGGATAGAGGGAAAAAATGGAAGAAAACTGACAATGTGGAAAAGCTTTTGTTTCAAAAGCCAGGGGGAGTCTGATGGAGAGGAGAAGAAACTTGAAGAATGTTTGCTTTTATTCAATCCTATTTGTGCAGCACTTCGAGATTTTGCCCCAAAATGTCAAGTGTTATAAATGACATAAATTACACTAGCCAATACCAAATTTATTGTCTAAGTTTTTTTTAGCTGGTTTAGGACAATTTTGATGTGCTGAATCCAAAAATCACATTGGTTTTGCTCAATGAGGTCAACTTTTGGAATTATGGACACATGTTTTTTTTATACGTTTTTGTTTACATCTTTGGGTATTTTCGCTTTATATGGTGCAAAATTCTTTTTTATGTCTTGAAATTCTCTGAATTTTGAACAGTGATGATGTAACATTCAATTTACATGTACTTACCTTTATATAAAGGTACCATTATATAAAGGTAAGTACATGCACAGTACTAAGTAAGTACAGGTTTTTACTTAGCACCTGATCGAGAGAAACGGATGTCATTTTCGGGTTCAGCGGTGCAAAATTGTCTTAAATCAGTTGAAAAAACACAGACAACTTACAAAAAATTATTTTTGTAACCCTGTGTTATTATTATTAGTAGTAGGCTATATATAAACAGATGAAATTTTAAAAATCCTCTGCTGGCTGATGTCCAGTTCAGCACAACACCGATCTCTGTGAGACCGTTTCTGTTCATATTAATCTGTTCTGTCAAATAAAGTCACACACAGAGAGAAGCTTCTGTCTCTTTGGCCACTGCCCTGGGTTCTCGCCGGTGTCTCGGCACCAACAATCACTGCCATGTCAGGGACAGATGAATTAAGACAAACTTTTTCGGGGCGTTAAATCCTGGCGCATTTAGAAGGAGCTTGACAACCACAAACCTTAGTAAATCACCTTGCGCCAGTCATTTTAATACTCTCCTCCCTCAAATTTGTGCTTTGACATGACAACTCCTACAAATACATACAGTGGGGCAAAAAAGTATTTAGTCAGCCACCAATTGTGCAAGTTCTCCCACTTAAAAGATTAGAGAGGTCTCCAATTTTCATCATAGGTATACCTCAACTATGAGAGACAAAATGAGAAAAAAAAAATCCAGAAAATCACAATGAAGGATTTTTAATGAATTAATTGGTAAATTCCTCGGTAAACTAAGTATTTGGTCAATAACAAAAGTTCATCTCAATACTTTGTTATATACCCTTTGTTGGCAATGACAGAGGTCAAACGTTTTCTGTAAGTCTTCACAAGGTTTTCACACACTGTTGCTGGTATTTTGGCCCATTCCTCCATGCAGATCTCCTCTAGAGCAGTGATGTTTTGGGGCTATCGCTGGGCAACACGGACTTTCAACTCCCTCCAAAGATTTTCTATGGGGTTGAGATCTGGAGACTGGCTAGGCCACTCCAGGACCTTGAAATGCTTCTTACGAAACCACTCCTTCATTGCCCGGGGGGTATGTTTGGGATCATTGTCATGCTGAAAGACCCAGCCACATTTCATCTTCAATGAAGGAGGTTTTCACTCAAAATCTCACAATACATGGCCCCATTCATTCTTTCCTTTACACGGATCAGTCGTCCTGGTCCCTTTGCAGAAAAACAGCCCCAAAGCATGAGGTTTCCACCCCCATGCTTCACAGTAGGTATGGTGTTCTTTCTCCTCCAAACACGACAAGTTGAGTTTTTACCAAAAAGTTCTATTTTAGTTTCATCTGGCCATATGACATTCTCCCAATCCTCTCCTGGATCATCCAAATGCTCTCTAGCAAACTTCAGACGGGCCTGGACGTGTACTGGCTTAAGCAGGGGGACATGTCTAGCACTGCAGGATTTGAGTCCCTGGCGGCGTAGTGTATTACTGATGGTAGCTTTTGTTACTTTGGTCCCAGCTCTCTGCAGGTCATTCACTAGGTCCCCCCGTGTGGTTCTGGGATTTTTACTCACTGTTCTCGTGATCATTTTGACCCTACAGGGTGAGGTCTTGCGTGGATCCCCAGATCGAGGGAGATTATCAGTGGTCTTGTATGTCTTCCATTTTCTAATAATTGCTCCCACAGTTGATTTCTTCACACCAAGCTGCTTAAATATTGCAGATTCAGTCTTCCCAGCCTGGTGCAGGTCTACAATTTTGTTTCTGGTGTCCTTTGACAGCTCTTTGGTCTTGGCCATAGTGGAGTTTGGAGTCTGACTGTTTGAGGTTGTGGACAGGTGTCTTTTATACTGATAACGAGTTCAAACAGGTGCCATTAATACAGGTAACGAGTGGAGGACAGAGGAACCTCTTAAAGAAGAAGTTACAGGTCTGTGAGAGCCAGAAATCTTGCTTGTTTGTAGGTGACCAAATACTTATTTTACCGAGGAATTTACCAATTAATTCATTAAAAATTCTTCAATGTGATTTTCTGGATTTTTTTTTTCTTATTTTGTCTCTCATAGTTGAGGTATACCTATGATGAAAATTGGAGACCTGTCTCATCTTTTAAGTGGGAGAACTTGCACAATTGGTGGCTGACTAAATACTTTTTTGCCCCACTGTATGCAATGAGGCCAGGTGCAAAATTAACATAGTCCACGCCTTTCCACCCCTAACGTTGCCCTGCGCCCTTTAGTAAATCTCGACAGTAGCTTTTTAACACCAAAACAGGGTTTTGTGATGGCACAGCACGTTAGTAAATCTACCCCTTAATGGTCTAACAGAGGTTAGAATTATCCCACTTTTTGCCCTTGACAAGAGAATCCCTGTGGTTTTGAAGAAAGAAAGAAAGAAAGAAAGAAATTAATTGCTTTATCTATTTTGTATAAATATTTTGTCATAATTTTAAAGTCTTACAATTTTCCAAAGGTGCAAAACTTTGAGAAAAGCCACAAAATTACAAGGAAAAAAAGCATCACAAACAAATATACAATAAAAGCTTCAAATTTACTAGAATAACATAACAAATTTATAGGGACAAATGCCCATTTATTTAAAATATGTACTAAATTCATGAGAGAAAAATGCAAAATGGCAAGAAAAACATACTTTAATTTAATTAAGATAAGATAAGATAAGATAAGCCTTTATTAGTCCCACAACGGGGAAATTCCAGGATTGCAACAGCACAGGGATAGCAACACTCAGAGCAACAATCAGAAGGCAAGAAAAAAAAAAAACAAGCAAGCAAGAGCAGCTAATATACATATGTACATATTACTATAAAATATATATATACACACACACACACAGACACACAGTGCAGAGCATTGTAGCTGGATGGAATAAATATATGAATATATGAACACACAGTGCAGAGCTTTGTAGCTAGATGGAATAAATATGTAAATATATAAACACCCACAGTACGGAGCATTGCAGCTAGGTGGAATAAATATGCAAGTATATAAACACACACAGTGCGGAGCAATGTAGCTAGATGGAATAATATGTAGATATATAAAAACACAGTGCGGAGCATTGTAGCTAGATGGAATAAATATATAGATATATAAATATAAACACACCCAGTGCTGAGCATTGTAGCTAGATGGAATAAATATGTAAATATATAAACACACACAGTGCAGAGCATTGTTGCTAGGTGGGATGAAACAGCATAACCGTCTACTTAGTTATCCTACATGGTATGATTATGTGCCCATACATATTCTCACCCTCCATAGCGACCGGTATGTTCCTAGTTGTATGCCGGAGAGGACCATTGTGTAAGTCTATTGCATCTTTTGCATTCAAAAAAAAACTATTAGTTTGTTACGTCTTTTTGCTATCTCTGCGAGCAGCCCTGCTTAGGTTGTACAGTCGGACAGCCGTTGGTAGGAAGGACCTACAAAACCTCTCGGTTGTGCACCTGGGATGATGTAGTCTGCTGCTAAATGAGCTCCTCAGTGCATCCAGTATGTCCTGCATAGGGTGGAACTCGGACTCCAGCAGAGATGACAGTTTAGCCACCGTCCTTCTCTCTCCTATCTCCTCCATCGGATCAAGGCGCTGCCCCAGGACAGAGCTAGCTTTCTTAATCAGTTTGTTCAGTCTCTTCCTATCGGCTGCAGTAATGCCACTGCCCCAGCAGACCACTCCAAAAGTGATGGCTGATGCCACCAACGTGTCATAGAATGACTTCAGCAGCGCCCCTTGTACACCAAAAGACCTGAGTCTCCTCAGCAGGAACAGCCTGCGCTGTCCCTTCTTGTAGAGTGCGTCAGTATTGTGTGACCAGTCTAGTTTATTGTTCAGATGAATACCCAGGTACTTATAGGATGTCACCATCTCGATGTCTGTTCCCTGTATATTTACTGGTGCTCTGAGGGGCTGCCCATGCCTGCGGCAGTCCACCACCAGCTCCTTAGTTTTCCTCGCGTTGATCTGGAGGCAGTTCCGATGGCACCAGTCCACAAAGTCCTGGATAAGCCCTCTGTACTCAGCTTCATCTCCGTTGGAGATGAGACCAACGATCGCAGAGTCATCAGAGAACTTCTGTAGATGGCAATGTGTTGTGTTGTGTGAGAAGTCCGCAGTATAAAGAGTGAACAGGAAGGGAGCCAGCACCGTTCCCTGGGGGGCCCCCGTGCTACTGATGATCGTGTCGGAAACACAGTCCCGGGTTCTCACAAACTGAGGCCGGTTCGTGAGGTAGTCCAGGATCCATGATGACAGGTGCTGGTCCACCCCTGCGCGCAGCAGCTTGTCCTTCAGGATCATCGGTTGGATGGTGTTGAAAGCACTGGAGAAGTCAAAGAACATGATCCTCACCATATTCCCGGGCTTCTCCAGGTGGGACAGAGAACGGTGAAGGAGGAAGATCACCGCATCCTCCACCCCAATGCCATGCTGGTAGGCGAACTGGAGTGGATCCATCGCTGGTTCCACCAGGGGGCGGAGATGAGCAAGGAGCAGTCTCTCCAGGGTCTTCATCAAGTGGGACGTCAAGGCCACCGGTCTGTAGCTGTTCAGGTCTTTGGGGTGGGAAGTTTTTGGTACAGGTACCACACAAGATGTTTTCCACAGCTGTGGTACCCTCCCCAGTTTCAGGCTCATGTTGAAGATATACGTCACAATCCCACACAGCTGGTCTGCACAGGACTTGAGGAGCTTTGCGCTGATGCCGTCCGGTCCCGACGCCTTCCTCGCCTTGATCTTCCTCAGCTCCGTCCTCACCTGGGTCTTGGTCAGGGTCAGGATGGGGGGCTGTGTGTTGGGAGTGGGGGGGGGTGTCGGTGGAGTGGGGAGTGGGCAGCAGGACTTGATTTCTTAGAGGCAGCAGTGGTTGTTGTGCAGACAGGGGGGAGGGCGGTTGGTCAAATCTATTGAAAAACAGATTCAGGTTGTTCGCCCACTCCCTGCCCCCCGTGGCCTGGGGGGAGGTATTCTGGAGCCCCGAGATGGTTTTGAGGTTTCTCCAGACCCCGCTGATGTCGCTCTGTTGCAGCTTGTCCTCCGTCTTCTTCCTGAAGCTTTCCTTGCCTTCTCTGATCTTTCTCCTCAGCTCCCTCTGTACGGACTTCAGCATCTCCCTGTTCCCCGACCTGAAGATCCTCTTCTTCTCTCTCAGAAGTGTTTTTATCTCAGGGTTGATCCAGGGTTTGTTGTTTGAGTGACGCCGTATGGTCTTGGTGGGAACGGATTTGTCCACACAGAAGCTGAGGTAGCCCGTGAAGGTGTGAATGAGGCCATCGATGTCCTCACCATGTGGATCGCAGAGCTGCTTCCAGGCAGTGGCTTCAAAACAGTCCTTTAGAGTGTCCATTGTCTCCTCAGACCATAACTCCACAGTGTGCATGGCCGGAGGTTGTCTGTGCACTAGGGGTTTGTACACCGGCCGGAGATGAACCAAGTTGTGATGCGATCTCCCAAGTGGGGGGAGTTGTGATGAGGTGTACGCCTCCTTAGTGTTTGCGTAGAACAAATCCAGTGTTTTATTGTCTCTAGTGTGGAATGTGACATACTGGGTGAAAGTGGGCAGAATGGGAGACAGTGAAACGTGGTTGAAATCGCCTGAGATGAGGAGAAGAGCATCTGGGTGTTCTGTCTGCAGCCTGCTGGTTACTGAATGGATGACGTCACGCGCTGTCCCAGCGTTCGCCGTCGGATTTGCATAAACAACAATGCAGATCACGTGTGAGTGTTCTCTCGGGAGATATGTAGGCCTCATGCTAACAGCTAGCAACTCAGTGTCTTTGCTGCAGTGTCGTTGTTTAACAGTGATATGTCCCGGTCTGCACCAGTTGTTGTTAACATACATTATCACTCCACCGCCAATTAATTAATAAAAGTTATAAATTTTTGGCAAAGGTTGCAAATTTATTAGGAAAAAATTCACATGTACAATTACAGTCATTGCGAATGTAAACATAGGAAGTTATTTAAAAGATTTACTAAATTCATTAAGAAAAAGAAAATTAATAAATTGTTGAGACAAAGGTCAGAAAATCACAAGAGAAATGTAGCTCATTCACAATAATTAAGGAGAAAAATCAATGAAAAGAAGAGGGAAAATTATTGAGGCAAAAGTGCAAAGACAGAAGAAAAAAAATATGCCAGTTTATGACACAAAAGTCACAAATTCAAGAAAAAAATGTCATTCCATGAGCAAAATTTTTTCATGATGTTTCAATTTTCATGAAGTTTCAAAATGTTAAAGTCTGTAATTACAAAAACAATAAAAATAATCATAAGAAATAAAAAATAACAATACAACAATAAAAAAAATCTCTAATTTAGGTGGTAGAGTTGCCTGAAACT
Source organism: Pholidichthys leucotaenia (assembly GCA_020510985.1). Classification (NCBI taxonomy): domain Eukaryota; kingdom Metazoa; phylum Chordata; class Actinopteri; order Cichliformes; family Pholidichthyidae; genus Pholidichthys; species Pholidichthys leucotaenia. The sequence goes on from CM035850.1 coordinate 24,544,090, forward strand.
GTACACAAGTAAAAGTAGGTTATCTTTATATATTATCACTCAGATATACATAATCACCCAGAAGTTGTCACAAACCCTCCGTGCGCCCAACTATTACACTCGAAGGAGAGAGGGAGAAATGAAGATTTAAGCGCAGGGTCGCCACACACACATTTATTGAATAACAGTTCAGGGAAAACCATACAAAATGGCTGAGCAGCTTGGTCAACAAAGAGTTCTCTCAAAATGCGAGGCTGTGCAGGGAAACGGGGAGCAGTTGTGCCACACTCAGGAACGCTACCAGCGTGGCAGCACAACTGAACAGGAGTGACATGATTGGCAGACCCAGGGAACAGACACAGGCTCAAGAATGGATTCAGTTATCTTTATTGTAAAAGTGAGTGTGTGTGAGTGCGTGGGTGTGTGTGAAGTGTAAGTGAATATAGGTGCGTGGTTCAGGAGACTCGTAGCGGGGAGTGAGCAGAGCGCCGTTCGATCTGGCAACCCTATGGATAGAGCAGAGACAAACAGTTAGCACCGTGCGTAATGGGGGAGTACTCAGGTGATAATGAAGGCTTACTGTTTCCAGGTGAGATGGTGAACACCAGTTGGCCTGGAGGCTAACGCCAGGAAGACAGCGCCTGCTGTCACTACGCCGCTGGAGCAGGATGGAGAGCGGAGAGGAGGAAGGCTGAGACCGCCGCCGGGAGGGACGAATCCGCCGCCTGGGAACTCCGCCTGTGCACAGGGGATAAGGACGAACAGGTGAGTAGAAAGAGAGCTTACTTGGTGGAGAGGGAATTCCTTCCAAGGGATGACGCCAAGGTGGCAAGGATGACGAAGGCTGCAAGGTTGGCTGGGAAGACGAGCATAGCGTTTCATGTAGCCAGGGAGACAGACGGCTCCATGCCGGTCTGAGGGCCAAGTGAGTTATATAGCCTGGGAGTGATGGGAAGCCGGTCTGCGCGCAGCTGTGGGCAATAATGGCACAGAGCGAGTCATCACAAGGAGAGCGCTAAAGTACTCACAGCCTAGGCGAACCGAGTCCTCCAGAAGAACGACGAGCATACACTTCCCGTGACGTGAGGGCTAGACGGCGGAGCACAGCCATCTAGCGCATACAATGATCCAGTGGCATCTGTCCAGCAAAGAGCTGCTTTTGTACAGACGCCGCTGGCATGGCAAATACAGAGCACCTGGGCGAGGCGCGGAAAGGATGATTAGTGGGGCTGGGAACAGCTGGTGGAAACAGAGGGAAGGCGAGGGGGCATGGCTGGACCGACAGACTGTCAGCAGCGTGAGAGAGAACAGACAAACAGCTGCCGGTCAGGCAGTGGCAAGGATATAGAAGTTATTGTACAAATACACCAAAAATGCACATAACCAGTAAACCAACCCCCCGAGGAGATCGAGACCGAGCCAGGGAAAGCCAAACCGGCTTGGCTCATGACAAAAGTAGTTTAAGAAGTTACTGAGATGTGAGTTTAGTCTGGATAGTTTGAGGTTTTTCTCCTAAATTTATGACAGTTTTATTCTAAATTTACTACTTTTTCCTTGTAAATTTGAAAGATTTTTTTTCCCACTTAAATCAACTTTTTTTTCATAATTTTTGTTTAGTGCTAATTCAGGGCTTTTTTCTTGTACATTTGAGACTTTACTCTCATAAATTTGTGAGGTTTTTCCTCATAAATTAAAATCAAATTAAAATGAGCAGAGATGCAGTATTTTCTGTTACAGGCTATTTGTAGCCGATTAATAGCCCATTTTCTAACCCCCACCCCAGGTGAAAACCTCACATACTTTGAAACCTAAATATTTGCAGGTATGCATTATACTCTTACTGAATAAATTCAGACAGACCCAAAAACTATGCATAACTTTGCAGAATATTTAAGATGAGGCTGGCATCATACATCATTTTGAGATGTGACGAAAACATTTGGTAGAGATGAGGCGTGGCTCAAATTTTGGAAACATTTGCAGACACGTTTTGTGTCAGCAAAGCTTGCACTTTTTTGTCTTATTCATTTGATTTAATGATTTGGTATATTTAGACAAAGTCATTTTAATGAAGAACAAATAAACTAAACTAGAAAAGCACTTGGAGAGCGCAGACCTCCGCCAAGCACAATAGTTCCCCCCATACAGTGTTTGTGTGTACGTTTTCAGAGTCCTTGACCATGAAAACATATGACTAGCAATTGGATTCACAATGATTATTTGTTTATTTGACAGAGACAGTGGAATAAACATAGACAATGAATCAATGACGATCAATCTGATAGTGATAGGATTAGTGGTTGAGTAGTAAAAGCATTGCCTCCTTGACGGAGGTAATAAACTAAAGTGTTGCTGTTGTGTCCATCTCCTCCACTGACGGATGCAGATTGGGTAGACAGGTTGCCGTGGGTTTTATATTATATTATATTGGGGTTGCGCTCCGCGGCAAAACAGAATTTAGAAGCTTCCCCGGCAGAGAGATCGTTTTTGCGCAGCGCCTATGGCTGGCCGGTGAATTTCTGCCAAATGCGCAGTGCCTATGGCTGGCCGGGGAATTTCTGCCAAATAATCCGGCGGCGGACAGCTGCCCATGTCAGGTTTTGCAGCTGCGCGCAAACACAGGCATGCTTGATTTGGGCAGTCTAGTGTCAGTAATGAAAATAAAGGAATGGGCGGCTGTCAGTATTTCAAAAACTGGTGGGCAGCGCTCCTTGAAGGTGTGGTTACATAATTATATTTATGACAACGCACTGGCCCACATGGCCAGTCCAGCCCTGAATCAATGTAAACTTGCCAGATTGTAGCCAGGGGCTAATTTCCATCTGTTGTCCGTGGATTACAGTTTTTCCTTCCCCCATTCTGTTATGCTGAGCACCAAGCTAGAGGGTGGGAGTACCATTTTTATATGGTTTTTGGTATGACCTGACTGGGGCTTGAACCCATGACCTCCTGTTGAGGGGTAGGTGCTCTACCACAAGGCCAACACGCTGGTAAAAATATTGAACAACAATATGTAAAGAGAAACAAGCCTTACTGTAAAAGCATCATTGCTTTCTAAATAAATTGAACAGATTGGACCAAAATTGAGCATTCACGAGTTCAGAATGGTGCGACACAAGCACTTCATCCCATTTGCCAAACTTGGTAATGGTTGTATTGAGCCATGCTTGAGGTGGCCTTCAAAGACACTTCAGAAGGAGTATACATTCAAACAAGGAAAGAAACAGACTTGTTCAATGTGGCACAGTTCAAAGCCAAGAGTAAGACATCGATAAAGGTAGTAAGAGAAATGCTCTTTGCCAATGACAGTGCTCTAGTTGCATACAGTGCGGAAGATATGCAATCTTAAGTGGAGAAATTTGCAAGAGCAGCTAGCCAATTCAGCCTCAGAATCAGCATCAAGAAGACAGTTACTTTATCAACCGCCAAAGTTTCAGTTATCAACATCACTACCAGAAGAGATCAACATTGGTACAGAGCCACTAGTCAAGTGTAAGACTTTCATGCATCTCGGAAGTACTGTTTCAGAGAATGGTAAGCTGGAGGATGAACTATCTCTCAGAATTGGGAAGAGCGAGCGCTGTGTTTGGAAACTTGAGGGAGAGACTGTGGAATAATCGACATGTGTCTATCCGTGTGAAATGGAAAGTGTACAGAGCAACAGTACTGGCTACTTTACGGTGCTGAAACTTGGACTGTCTACAGAGTGCAGGTAAAGAAACTCCATGCGTACATGATGAGACACCTTCGAGCTAATGAATATCTCATGGAAAGACAAGATAATCAACATAGAAGTGCTGAAATGAGCTGGTCTACCATCAATGGAGGACATGCTAATACAGATGAACCTGAGATGGCTCGGTCATATTGAGAGGATGGATCACCAGCATCTCCCTCGGCAGCTACTCTACTCACAGTTATGCGAGGGCAAAGGCAATCAGGGTAGACCAAGGCTCAGATTTAAAGACACTGTAAAAAGGAATCTGAAGAAGTTGGATATAGACAGGAGTTCCTGGCAGCGGAAGGTGAAGGACAGAGCTGCATGGAGGAATCTGATCAGACCTAAATGAAACAATCATTGTCGTGACTGCTATGATGATGAGGGTAAACGTTTTACATTTTCCATAAATTTCACCCGAAAGCCAAAAATCCCTAACTTTTTGTGAGTAGTGTACGGTGGGGCAAAAAAAGTATTTAGTCAGCCACCAATTGTGCAAGTTCTCCCACTTAAAAGATGAGAGAGGTCTCCAATTTTCATCATAGGTATACCTCAACTATGAGAGACAAAATGAGAAAAAAAAATCCAGAAAATCACGTTGAAGGATTTTTAATGAATTAATTGGTAAATTCCTCGGTAAAATAAGTATTTGGTCAATAACAAAAGTTCATCTCAGTACTTTGTTATATACCCTTTGTTGGCAATGACAGAGGTAAAACGTTTTCTGTAAGTCTTCACAAGGTTTTCACACACTGTTGCTGGTATTTTGGCCCATTCCTCCATGCAGATCTCCTCTAGAACAGTGATGTTTTCGGGCTGTCGCTGGGCAACACGGACCTTCAACTCCCTCCAAAGATTTTCTATGGGGTTGAGATCTGGAGACTGGCTAAGCCACTCCAGGACCTTGAAATGCTTCTTACGAAGCCACTCCTTCATTGCCCGGGTGGTGTATTTGGGATCATTGTCATGCTGAAAGACCCAACCAGGTTTCGTCTTCAATGCCCTTGCTGATGGAAGGAGGTTTTCACTCAAAATCTCACGATACATGGCCCCATTCATTCTTTCCTTTACACGGATCAGTCGTCCTGGTCCCTTTGCAGAAAAACAGCCCCAAAGCATGATGTTTCCACCCCCATGCTTCACAGTAGATATGGTGTTCTTTCTCCTCCAAACACGACAAGTTGGGTTTTTACAATAAATTTCTATTTTGGTTTCATCTGACCATATGACATTCTCCCAATCCTCTTCTGGATCATCTAAATGCTCTCTAGCAAACTTCAGACGGGCCTGGACATGTACTGGCTTAAGCAGGGGGACACGTCTGGCACTGCAGGATTTGAGTCCCTGGTGGCGTAGTGTGTTACTGATGGTAGCCTTTGTTACTTTGGTCCCAGCTCTCTGCAGGTCATTCACTAGGTCCCCCCATGTGGTTCTGGGATTTTTGCTCACTGTTCTCGTGATCATTTTGACCCCGCGGGGTGAGATCTTGCGTGGAGCCCCAGATCGAGGGAGATTATCAGTGGTCTTGTATGTCTTCCATTTTCTAATAATTGCTCCCACAGTTGATTTCTTCACACCAAGCTGCTTACCTATTGCAGATTCAGTCTTCCCAGCCTGGTACAGGTCTACAATTTTGTTTCTGGTGTCCTTTGACAGCTCTTTGGTCTTGGCCATAGTGGAGTTTGGAGTCTGACTGTTTGAGGTTGTGGACAGGTGTCTTTTATACTGATAACGAGTTCAAACAGGTGCCATTAATACAGATAACGAGTGGAGGACAGAGGAACCTCTTAAAGAAGAAGTTACAGGTCTGTGAGAGCCAGAAATCTTGCTTGTTTGTAGGTGACCAAATACTTATTTTACCGAGGAATTAACTAATTAATTCATTAAAAATCCTTCAATGTGATTTTTTGGATTTTTTTTTCTCATTTTGTCTCTCATAGTTGAGGTATACCTATGATGAAAATTGGAGACCTCTCTCATCTTTTAAGTGGGAGAACTTGCACAATTGGTGGCTGACTAAATACTTTTTTGTCCCACTGTATACTGTATGTCACACTGTCCTGCTCTGAAACCATTGGTTCATACTGTATATGTTTACTGTTAAAAAAAATAATTCTGGATATCCTATCACTCGATGAACTCTTTCCGTCTACTTTTCCCACTTCTTAAATATGTCACAATTTGGGAGTGTGGGCAAAGGAGGAAGGGCCCAAATGCAGGCGGGAGTCAGGCGAACAGTGATTTATTTATAAAGATAAACAAAGCTGAGGCGCAAGGACCGGAAAAACTACAGACTTAAACACTGAAACAACTACAAATTAAAACTGAGGCACGTGGGCCAGGAAAACAAACTATAACACAACACTGGAGAAAATATACAACCAAAAACACAAATACAGATCAGGACAGTGGAATGAGGGACAAGGAACCAGGAACGGGGGATGCAGGCGAGACATAACAACGCCACGAGGGAGAGACAAACTGAGCAGAGTATAAAGTGGAGGAAGACAATTTAGGGATGGAAAACAACTGGGAAAAGTCGGGCAAGTAACAAAGGAGACCAAGGCACACATTCAAACAACGTGCAGGTACAACCTGGCATAATATACAAAAGAACAAGTAAACACAAGAAGTGCTAAACCAGAAATACAACACAAACTAGAAAAGCACTCGGAGAGCGCAGACCTCCGCCAAGCGGCACAGTTCCCCCCATACAGTGTTTGTGTGTACGTTTTCAGATTCCTTGACCATGAAAACATATGACTAGCAATTGGATTGACAATGATAGGATTAGTGGTTCAGTAGTTATTCACGAAAATGGCATTTTCCGTAATGGTGGCCACAGTTCCCCCTATACAGTGTTATTGTGTACGTTTTCAGATTCCTTCACCATGAAAACATATGACTAGCAATTGGATTGACAATGATAGGATTAGTGGTTGAGTAGTTATTGAGGAAAATGGCATTTTCCGTAATGGCGGTTTTCTTCTGGACGGTGATCCGGATCATCCCCAAAATTTAATCAGTTCTTCCTTGTACCATTTCCAACAACACCTGAAAGTTTCATTGAAATCCGTCCAAAACTTTTTGAGTTATCTTGCTAACCAACAGACAGACAAACAGACAAACCCCGGCAAAAACATAACCTCCTGCGGCCTGCGGCCTGGCGGAGGTAATTATAGAAATGCCTGAGAATTAACATGGTAGTAAATTACAGGAAATATATTTAAAAAATACACAGAAGATAAAGTTCAAATAAATAAGAACAGGGCAGGAACAGAAGTTGTGTTTGAATTTATACTTACAGTGGTGTGAAAAAGTGTTTGCCCCCTTCCTGATTTTCTTTTTTTTTTGTATGTTTGTCACACTTAAATGTTTCAGATCATCAAACAAATTTAAATATTAGACAAAGATAACACAAGTAAACAGAAAATTCATTTTTAAATGAAGGTGTTTATGATTGTTTTGTCTTTTACAGCGCTGTGTAGGAATTTTGGCCCACTCATCTTTACAGAATTGTTGTAAATCAGCCACAATGGAGGGTTTTTGAGCATGAACCACTTTTTAAGGTCATGCCACAGCATCTCAATTGGATTCATGTCAGGACTTTGACGAGGCCACTCCAAAGTCTTCATTTTGTTTTTCTTCAGCCATTCAGAGGTGGACTTGCTGGTGCGTTTTGGATCATTGTCCTGCTGCAGAACCCAAGTGCGCTTCAGCTTGAGGTCACGAACAGATGGCCGGACATTCTCCTTCAGGATTTTTTTGTTAGACAGTAGAATTCATGGTTCCATTTACCACAGCAAGTCTTCCAGGTCCTGAAGCAGCAAAACAGCCCCAGACCATCACACTACCACCACCTTATTTTACTGTTGGTTTGATGTTCCTTTTCTGAAATACTGTGTTACTTTTACGTCGGATGTAATGGGACACACACCTTCCAAAAGTTCAACTTTTGTCTCGTCAGTCCACAGAGTATTTTCCCAAAAGTCTTGGGGATCATCAAGATGTTTTCTGGCAAAACTGAGATGAGCCTTTATGTTTGTTTTTGCCCAGCAGTGTTTTTTTTTTTCTTGGACCTCTGCCATGCAGACCATTTTTACCCAGTCTCTTTCTTATGGTGGAGTCATGAACACTGAACTTAACTGAGGCAAGTGAGGCCTGCAGTTCTTTGGACGTTGTTGTGGGGTCTTTTGTGACCTCTTGGATGAGTTGTCGCTGTGCTCTTGGGATAATTTTGGTTGGCAAGCCACTCCTGGGAAGGTTCACCACTGTTCCATGTTTTCGCCATTTGTGGATAAAGGCTCTCACTGTGGTTCGCTGGAGTCCCAAAGCTTTAGAAATGGCTTTATAACCTTTTCCAGACTGATAGATCGCAATTACTTTGTTTCTCCTTTGTTCCTGAATTTCTTTGGATTGCAGCATGATGTCTATCTTTTGAGGATCATTTGGTCTACTTTACTTTGTCAGGCAGGTTCTGTTTGTGATTTCTTGATTGAGAAGAGGTGTGGCAGTAATCAGACCTGTGTGTGGCTAGAGAAATTGAACTCAGCTTTCCAAAGATGTGATAAACCACAGTTAATTTATGTTTTAACAGGGGGAAGCAATCACTTTTTCACACAGGGCCATGTAGGTTTGGATTTTTTTTACACTTAATAATGAACACCTTCATTTAAAACCTGCATTTTGTGTTTACTTGTGTTATCTTTGTCTAATACTTAAGTTTGTTTGATGATCTGAAACATTTAAAGTGTGACAAACATACAAAAAATGAGAAATCAGGAAGGGGGCAAATACTTTTTCACACCACTCTATGTTATTTGGACAAACAGGGTTGTAAAAATTGTCATTTTGATGTTAATATGATAAGACATCAAACTGCTTTTGTTTCTATTCACATGTTCTGTTTTTGAGATTTTGTGTTGATTTATTATTAATTCAGAATCAGAATCAGAATCAGAATCAGGTTTATTGCCATTGTTCATGTAGTACACAAACTAGGAATTTGTCTCGGTACAATGCTGCAACATTAAACATGATAAGATAAAAGAAATAAACTATACATGTAATAAAGTGTAGAATAAGATTAAGTGATACTGGTCAACAGTTAAAATATATTAGCGAGCAGCAGATACTGTGGAGAACTATATAGTGCAGTCGGTAATGCAGGAAGAAAACAGTGATGATTGACATGAGTCTTGTTGGGCTGCTGTACATGGTGCACGAGAGTCAATAAGTCACTTAGTGTTCAGCAGTCTGATGGCAGAGGGGAAGAAGCTGTTCATGTGACGGGAGGTTTTAGTCTGGATGGACCGAAGTCTTCTACCAGAGGGGAGGGGGGCAAACAGTACGTGACCAGGGTGTGAGGGATCGGCTATGATCCGGCCAGCACGCCTCCGGGTCCTGGAGATGTACAGATCCAGGAGAGATGGGAGCTTGCAGCCGATCACCTTCTCAGCAGTGCGCACGACGCGCTGCAGCCTTAGTCTGTCCCTGGCAGTGGCTCCTGCGTACCACACGGTTATGGAGGTGGTGAGGATGGACTCGATGATGGCTGTGTAGAACTGCACTAACATCTTGGTGGGTAGCTTGAGCTTCCTCAGCTGCCGCAGGAAGAACATCCTCTGCTGGGCTTTTTTGATGAGTGAGCTGATGGTCGGCTCCCATTTGAGGTCCCTGGTGATGGTAGTGCCTAGGAAGCGGAAGGAATCAGCAGTGGTGATGGGAGAGCCTGAGAGGGTGAGGGGGGGCAGAGGGGTAGTGACTTTCCTGAAGTCTACAATCATCTCCACTGTCTTCAGAGCGTTCAGCTGCAGGTTGTTGTGGCTGCACCAGGACGCCAGCTGGGCCACCTCTCTCCTGTAGGCGGACTCGTCGCCGTTGGAGATGAGCCCGATGAGGGTGGTGTCGTCCGCAAACTTGATCAACTTGACAGACTGGTGGCTGGAGGTGCAGGAGTTGGTGTAAAGGGAGAAGAGTAGGGGGGAAAGTACACAGCCCTGGGGTGATCCGGTGCTGATGCTAGTATAGTCTGAGACAGTCTTTCCCAGCCGCACATGCTGCCTCCGGTCCGTCAGGAAGTCGGTAATCCACCTGCAGAGGGAGTCAGGCACGTTGAGCAGGGACAGCTTGTCCCGGAGCAGAGCGGGGCGGATGGTGTTGAATGCGGAGCTGAAGTCCACAAACAGGATCCTGGCGTAGGTTCCCGGGGAGTCCAGGTGCTGCAGGATGGAGTGGAGGGCCAGGTTGACTGCATCGTCTACAGACCTGTTGGCTCGGTAGGCAAACTGCAGCGGGTCCAGGAGAGGGGTGGTGATGGACTTGAGGTGGGACAGGACCAGGCGCTCAAAGGACTTCATGACTACAGAGGTGAGCGCTACAGGTCTGTAGTCATTAAGTCCAGTGATCCGTGGCTTCTTGGGGACAGGGATGATGGTGGAGGATTTGAGGCAGGACGGCACGTGGCATAACTTAAGGGAGGTGTTAAAAATATCTGTGAAGACAGGAGCCAGCTGTTTCGCACAGTGTCTCAGGGTGGAGGGAGACACGCCGTCTGGGCCGGGGGCCTTGCGCGGGTTCAGTCTGGAGAACTGTTTGAGCACATCCTGCTCACTGATGATAAGGGGAGGGGGGGAGGAGGGGGGGTGCCTTTAATGAAGTAGGGAATGTGGAGGCTGTGGAGCTGGAGGGAGGGGGGGAGTTGGACACAGATGACGAGGTGTCAAAACGGGCATAGTGTTGGGACAGTCTTTGACAAAGGGCTTTGTCATCCTGACCTTTAGGAGCCTGAGGTCGATAGTTGGTGATTTGCCTCAGTCCTCTCCACACGGAAGCCGAATCATTAGCAGTGAACTGCTGCTGGAGTCTCTCTGAATACACAGATTTAGCCCTCTTCAACTCTCTGTTAAACCGGTATTTAACCTCCCTGTAGCAGTCCCTGTCTCCACTTTTCAGCGCTGCTTCCTTCTCCTTCCTGATCTGTCTGAGCTTAGCTGTGAACCAGGGTTTGTCATTAGAGTAACTCACCCTGGTGCGTGATGGAAGAATGTTCTCTTCACAAAAGTGGATATATGAGTTCACAGTGTCCGTGTACTCATCCAGATCATGCGTGGCTCCTTTAAACATGCCCCAGTCAGATATTTCCATGCACGTTTTCAGCTTCTCCTCAGCATCACTGGTCCGTATCTTCGTAGTGCTCACAACAGGTTTAGTGAGCTTCAATCGCTGTCTGTATGTGGGAATGAGGTGAACCATTACATGATCAGATAATCCCAGCGCAGCTCGAGGGACAGCGCGATATGCGTCTTTCACTGTGGTGTAACAGTGATCCAGTGTGTTTAATCCTCTGGTGGGGCATTTAATAAACTGTTTGTAGCGGGGGAGATCATGGCTCAGATTGCACTGATTAAAGTCGCCAGCCACAATAATCAGCGAGTGTAGGAAACTCCGCTCTGTGTGTTGAATGTGATCCGCAAGCACGCGCTGAGCTTCGCGCGTGTCCGCGTCGGGTGGGGCGTACACAGCGATCAGTATAAAAGAAGCAAACTCCCGCGGGGAATAAAAAGGCTTGCAATTGATAACAAGAAATTCCAGGGCGGGAGAACAGTGTTTGGAAATTACCGTTACATCAGAGCACCAGCTGCAGTTGATGTAGAAGCAGACTCCGCCTCCTGTGGTCTTGCCGGAAAGCTCTGTGTCACGATCAGCACGGAAGAGCTGGAAGCCGTCGAGGCGCAGCGCGCTGTCCGGTATATTTTCCTGGAGCCAGGTCTCAGTAAAGCAGAGGGCAGCTGAGGAGGCGAGGTCCTTAAAACGCATCAGCAGTCTCAGTTCATCTACCTTGTTAGAGAGAGAGTTGGTATTGGACAGAAATATGCCAGGCAGCGCCGTTCGCGAGCCTCTCCTGCGAAGCCGCACGAGAGCGCCCGCTCGTCTACCTCTCTTTCGCCGTCTCACTTTCCGAGCCAAGCAATAAACCAGATCGGCGGCAGGGGCTAGAAAAACTGGGAGGAGGTCCGTGGGGGTGAAAGTCCTGATATTTAGAAGTTCTTCACGGGTATAAGTGCAAGCAGACACACAATTGACAAACAAAAACAAACAAAGAGCGCAGCGAAGCACCATGTCGACCGCTGTGGGTGCCATCTTGGTACCATCTTGGTAATTGAACTGGTAACAGAGACTGTGGGTCAGTGTTGTAATATGAGCTATGAAGTAGACAGATGGGAATTACAAATAAAACTCACAATAGAAAGTCTGAGTGACAGAAAATATTCACTGCACGCAACCTCTGGACAAGAAGTACCTTTAGAATTAGACTAGAGCAGAACATAATGAGAAGAATCAGCCTCTAAGGCAACAGAATTCAAACTCTACTCTAGCACACTGTCAAAGACTCGGTATAATATGTTTGCACAGCAAACAGGTATTGAGAATGCAGGCAACTCAAATGATTGATAGCATGACAGGACCTTTGGCAGTCAACTCTGGAAATCATCCAGATTTTTTTTTTTTAATTTAGTCATGTAGCTGCTGAACAAACTGCATGTTGGCCTAGATCTAGGCAGGAACTACAATAGCCTTGTCTCTGCAACAGAAACTGCAGTTTAATTGGCTATATATTATATATATTAGTAATGCAATGGAAAGCTTTCTGTAAAGTTGGCCGAAGGAGGTTTCTGAGTGAGGCAGGGTCAAATAGGTTAAGTATAGTTAATCAGCCATAACTCTGGAGCTGAAGAAAAATCAAATTAGAGTTGTGAGACAGACAGATACTATGGATGATTTTCTTTCTCTTGTGTAATCTTCAGGAATGTCACAGCACTGAAATTCCTGTATAATGACTGTCAGTATGGAATTTTTACCTGATACTGGTAGACGCTTGGCCTATTCCTGATTGACACAACATAATTAGCCATATTGTTTTGTTTGAAATTTCTGTAAGATTGTATAATTTGTTAATTTGTAGATAAAACACAGGAGTTTGAACATGTATAATCTTTTTACCTCTCTATGTTTTGGTCCCAAGACCTGGTAAAATATTGCTTGTCCATTTAGGTTCTTTTTATGGTAAAAAGGAAAGCACCAGAGGTGTTGATGCCTCAGTGTTTGTGGCATGGTAACATGGGATAGCTAACTTATGTTGGCCCATGCATGCAAGGTTTTAAAATGCTTGGTATTTGCTTATGCACGTGTGAAGCTGACTTCACCATTACAACACACACGAGGTGTGTGTTGTAATCCATGGACAGTCCATGTAATCCATGGACTGTACGCTGGCATTTTTGTGAAGGAGCTCATATATATATATATATATATATATATATATATATATATATATATATAAGAAAGAAAGAAAGGCAGTTCTATGTTGTGCTCAACATCATTCTGGCAGCTCCTGCAACGGCGCTGGTGCCAAACTGTAGCAACCCTGCTGTTCCTTTGGATTCATTCAGTGACGTGGAGAGGGGGGACATGCTGCATGGGCAACATCTTGTCCTCCATATCTTCCTGCCCAGGCTTGAATCCTACCAACGCCCAACGCTGGAAGGTAGAACACCGGATCACTGGAGAGGACACTCCAGCTTCGCCTTTGGCATAGACAAAACACGGGGAATGACAGTTATCAGTTATAAGCCACCGCTCAACTGGCGTAGAGTGCGGTGCCAGGGGTTGTTCCCGACGGTGGGAGGGATCATCGGATCTCACTGGACAGCTACCGCCCGCCTCAAGCTGGGCAGCCCCCAGCCAATAAGGTGTTGTCCCGCCACAGCTTGCTTTCCTCATTGGGTGCATGGGGATGAGGAGAAGTCCGAACAGCAGGCTGAGAACCTTCGCACCAGGCAAGACAATAAAACAAAAGAGACCAACTCTAAAACTGGGAACTTGGAACGTCCGCACTATGATGACAGGACTCGCTGCTAACCTTCAAGGACATCAACGACACCAGGAAGACTGCCATCATCAATAATGAGCTGAAGAGACTGGGAGTGGATATCGCCACTCTCCAGGAAACACGGTTGGCTGACGCAGGCACACTGAGAGAGAAGGACTACACGTTCTACTGGCAGGGAAAGGGCAGTGACGAACACAGGGAACATGGAGTGGGCTTCGCAGTGAAGAACACCTTGCTGAAGATGGTGGAACCGAGCAGCACTGGCTCTGCACGACTCCTCACCCTCCGCCTGAACACCACTCAAGGCCCAGTCACTCTCGTCAGTGTGTATGCCCCAACACTGACAGCCACACCAGTGGCAAAAGACGAGTTCTACGAGAATCTCGCAACAACTGTCAGGATCATCCCCAACTCTGAACAACTCATTCTCCTTGGAGACTTCAATGCCAGAGTGGGTGCTGACCACGACTCCTGGCCCTCCTGTCTTGGACCTTTTGGCGTGGGCAGAATCAGAATCAGAATCAGAATCAGGTTTATTGCCATTGTTCATGTAGTACACAAACTAGGAATTTGTCTCGGTACAATGCTGCAACATTAAACATGATAAGATAAGAGAAATAAACTATACATGTAATAAAGTGTAGGATAAGATTAAGTGATACTGGTCAACAGTTAAAATATATATATATATTAGCCAGCAGCAGATACTGTGGAGAACTATATAGTGCAGTCGGTAATGCAGGAAGAAAACAGTGATGATTGACATGAGTCTGGTTGAGCTGCTGTACATGGTGCACGAGAGTCACTTAGTGTTCAGCAGTCTAATGGCAGAGGGGAAGAAGCTGTTCATGTGACGGGAGGTTTTAGTCTGGATGGACCGAAGTCTTCTACCAGAGGGGAGGGGGGCAAACAGTACATGACCAGGGTGTGAGGGATCGGCTATGATCCGGCCAGCACGCCTCCGGGTCCTGGAGATGTACAGATCCTGGAGAGATGGGAGCTTGCAGCCGATCACCTTCTCAGCAGTGCGCACGACGCGCTGCAGCCTTAGTCTGTCCCTGGCAGTGGCTCCTGCGTACCACACGGTTATGGAGGTGGTGAGGATGGACTCGATGATGGCTGTGTAGAACTGCACTAACATCTTGGTGGGTAGCTTGAGCTTCCTCAGCTGCCGCAGGAAGAACATCCTCTGCTGGGCTTTTTTGATGAGTGAGCTGATGGTCAGCTCCCATTTGAGGTCCCTGGTGATGGTAGTGCCTAGGAAGCGGAAGGAATCAGCAGTGGTGATGGGAGAGCCTGAGAGGGTGAGGGGGGGCAGAGGAGTAGTGACTTTCCTGAAGTCTACAATCATCTCCACTGTCTTCAGAGCGTTCAGCTGCAGGTTGTTATTGCTGCACCAGGACGCCAGCTGGGCCACCTCTCTCCTGTAGGCGGACTCGTCGCCGTTGGAGATGAGCCCGATGAGGGTGGTGTCGTCCGCAAACTTGATCAACTTGACAGACTGGTGGCTGGAGGTGCAGGAGTTGGTGTAAAGGGAGAAGAGTAGGGGGGAAAGTACACAGCCCTGGGGTGATCCGGTGCTGATGCTAGTATAGTCTGAGACAGTCTTTCCCAGCCGCACATGCTGCCTCCGGTCCGTCAGGAAGTCGATGATCCACCTGCAGAGGGAGTCAGGCACGTTGAGCAGGGACAGCTTGTCCCGGAGCAGAGCGGGGCGGATGGTGTTGAATGCGGAGCTGAAGTCCACAAACAGGATCCTGGCGTAGGTTCCCGGGGAGTCCAGGTGCTGCAGGATGGAGTGGAGGGCCAGGTTGACTGCATCGTCTACAGACCTGTTGGCTCGGTAGGCAAACTGCAGCGGGTCCAGGAGAGGGGTGGTGATGGACTTGAGGTGGGACAGGACCAGGCGCTCAAAGGACTTCATGACTACAGAGGTGAGCGCTACAGGTCTGTAGTCATTAAGTCCAGTGATCCGTGGCTTCTTGGGGACAGGGATGATGGTGGAGGATTTGAGGCAGGACGGCACGTGGCATAACTTAAGGGAGGTGTTAAAAATGTCTGTGAATACAGGAGCCAGCTGTTTCGCACAGAGTCTCAGGGTGGAGGGAGACACGCCGTCTGGGCCGGGGGCCTTGCGCGGGTTCAGTCTGGAGAACTGTTTGAGCACATCCTGCTCACTGATGATAAGGGGAGGGGGGGAGGTGGGGGGGGGGTGCCTTAAATGAAGTAGGGAATGTGGAGGCTGTGGAGCTGGAGGGAGGGGGGGAGTTGGACACAGATGACGAGGTGTCAAAACGGGCATAGTGTTGGGACAGTCTCTGACAAAGGGCTTTGTCATCCTGACCTTTAGGAGCCTGAGGCCGATAGTTGGTGATCTGCCTCAGTCCTCTCCACACGGAAGCCGAATCATTAGCAGTGAACTGCTGCTGGAGTCTCTCTGAGTACACAGATTTAGCCCTGAGTTTCCACGTGATTGTCAGCCATGACAGCTCACTTCTTCTTGGAGGCTGCCTTCTTAGCTTTAGCTGCTTTCTTAGGCGCAGCTTTCTTGGCAGCAGGGGTCTTCTTGGCAGCTTTCTTGGGGCTCTTGGCAGCTTTCTTGGGGCTCTTTGGTGCCTTCTTGGCCGCTGCTGGTTTCTTCACCTTCTTTGGGGACTTCTTAGCAGCTGCAGCCTTCTTGGCTCCTGCTGCTTTGGGCTTTTTAGCCGCTGCTGGTTTCTTGGCAGCAGGTTTCTTGGCTTTAGCAGGGCTTTTCTTTGCGGCCTTCTTGGCCTTGCTCTCTGCCTTTGCCACCTTGAAGGATCCAGAAGCCCCGGTTCCCTTGGTCTGGCTGAGGGTTCCCTTGTTGACCAAGCTCTTGATAGCGATGTTAACGCGGGACTTGTTCTTGTCCACATCGTAGCCCCCGGCAGCCAGAGCCTTCTTGATGGCGGCCAGCGACATGCCCTTCTTCTCTTTGGAAGCTGTCACCGCTTTAACGATCAGTTCTCCAACGCTGGGTCCAGCCTTCTTGGGCTTGGATGCCTTCTTCTTTGCTGGTTTAACCGGAGCAGCGGCTGGTGCTTCTTCTGCCATTTCTTCTCTGTGCAAGTGTCCAACACACAGCAGGAATCAGAGCGCAAACATCAACAACAGAAACAACAGAATGAACGACAACGGACAGCGGCTGCTCGAGTTCTGCACATATCACGATCTGTGCATCACAAACTCGTTCTTCAAGACCAAGCCCCAACACAAGGTTTCCTGGCAACATCGGCGCTCAAAGCACTGGCACCAGCTGGACTCGATCCTGACCAGGCGCACCTCACTGAAGAACGTGCTAATCACCCGTTCGTTCCAGAGTGCAGATTGCGACACAGACCATTCATTGGTGTGTTGCAAGGTCAAGCTGCAGCTGAAGAAATTCCATCGTGCTGGACAACCTGGAAAGGCACGGATTGACACCAGCAAGATGGCTCAACCAGAACTTGTTGAGCAGTTTGCCTCCACCTTTGAGAAGGAACTTGGTGTACCACAAGAAGGAGAATCTGCAAAGCAGAAGTGGGAAAAGCTGCAAAGCACCATCCACCGCACAGCCTTGGCTACCTTTGGGAGGAAGACCTCGAAGTCACAGGACTGGTTTGATGCCAAGTTGACCGAGATGACCCCCGTCATTGAAGCCAAGCGCTCAGCACTTGCTGAGTACAAGAAGTACCCAAACGAGAAGAATCTCCAGATTCTCAGGGCTGCGAGAAGCAAAGTTCAGCAGACTGCTTGGCGCTGTGCCAACGAGTACTGGACTCAGCTCAGCCAAGACATTCAAACCGCTGCCATAACAGGGAACATCCGTGGTATGTACGATGGCATCAAGAAAGCACTTGGTCTGGCTCAGAGCAAGACGGCCCCCCTCAAATCCTCCACTGGGGAGATGATCACAGAAAAGAACAAGCAGATGGAGAGATGGGTGGAGCACTACTCCGACCTCTACTCCAGACAGAACACCGTGACACCGTCAGCCCTTGATGCTATCGACTGCCTGCCATCCATGGACGAACTTGACGCCGAGCAAACCATCAACGAACTCAGCAAGGCCATTGATAGCTTGGCCGCTGGCAAGGCACCCGGCAACGATGGCATACCCCCTGACCTGATCAAGCACTGCAAGACCGCCCTACTGCTGCCATTGCATGACGTCCTCTGCCAGTGTTGGAAGGAAGGTACCGTACCACAGGACATGAGGGACGCCAAGATCATCACCATCTACAAAAACAAAGGGGAGAGAAGCGACTGCAACAACTACAGGGGCATCTCCTGGGCTGCACGGTGGCGCAGTGGTTTAGCACTGTGGCAGCACAGTTTTACCCTCGGCCGGGGGATCGCGGGGATCATGAGATCGTGGGTTCGATCCCAGCCCCCGACCAACAGTGAGCTGTGTGGAGTTTGCATGTTCTCCCCGTGTTGTGCGGGTTTACTCCGGGATTTCTCCGGTTTCCTCCCGCATACCAAAAACATGTAGGTTTAGGGCGCTCGCGCACGCAGCGACCAGCAGCCTGTGGCTTGTCACCAGACTGCAAACCAAGTCTACCTACGGGTACAAATAAGTAACAAAAAAAAAAAAAAAAAATCTCCCTCCTCAGCGTTGTTGGCAAAGTCTACGCACGAGTTGTTCTCGTTCGTCAACAGAAGCTTGCCGAACGTGTCTACCCCGAGTCTCAGTGTGGCTTCCGTGCTGAGCGATCGACGGTAGACATGATATTCTCCATCCGCCAACTCCAGGAGAAATGCAGAGAACAGAACATGCCCCTGTACGTCACCTTCATCGACCTCACCAAAGCGTTTGATCTGGTCAGCAGAGAGGGCCTTTTCAAGATCCTGCCAAAGATAGGATGCCCACCAAAGTTGCAAAGCCTCATTGAATCGTTTCACACCAACATGCAGGGGATAGTGCAGCACGATGGCAACGTCTCAGAGCCATTCAACATACGCAGCGGAGTGAAACAGGGCTGTGTACTTGCGCCAACCCTCTTTGGGATTTTCTTTGCTATGCTCCTGAGGCATGCCTTCAGCACAGCAACAGAGGGAATCTACCTGCACACAAGATCTGACGGCAGGCTTTTCAACCTTGCCCGCCTGAAAGCCAGAACCAAAGTACGCAAGGCTCTAATCAGAGACATGCTGTTCGCAGACGACGCTGCAGTCGCAACCCACACACAGCAGGAGCTTCAGACCCTGATGGACCGCTTCTCCCAGGCATGCAAGGACTTCGGGCTTACCATCAGCCTGAAGAAGACTAACGTCTTGGCACAAGGCACGGAAGTACCACCAACCATCACCATCGACGACTACGAGCTGGAGGTCGTGAATCAGTTCACGTACCTGTACGTACCTCACGATCAGCAACAACCTCTCCCTTGATACAGAGATCAACAAGAGGATTGGAAAATCAGCCTTCACACTCGCTTGCATCACCACACGAGTGTGGGAGAATCCCAAACTCTCTGTCAAGATGAAGATGGCAGTGTACAACGCCTGCGTCATCAGCACACTGCTCTATGGGAGTGAGACGTGGACAACATACGCCCGGCAGGAAAAGAGACTGAACTCCTTCCACTTGCGCTGCATTCGCCACATCCTGGACATATCCTGGCAGGACAAAGTGCCCAACACAGAAGTTCTGTCCCGCGCCGGCCTTCCCTCCATGTTCACTCTACTCAGGCAGCGCAGGCTCCGCTGGCTAGGCCACATTCACCGTATGGAGGATGGCAGAATCCCCAAAGACGTCCTCTACGGAGAACTGGCAACTGGCAGGAGAGACGTTGGCTACCCACAGCTGCGCTTTAGAGACGTCTGAAAGAGAGACATGAAGGCCCTGGAGATCAACACAGAGCGCTGGGAGGACCTTTGCAACGGACCGCTCCAAATGGAGAGGCACCCTGACCAGACAGCTCAAGGCGGGTGAAGAGAGACTGACTGCTGCTGCAGATGAAAAAAGGACCCGCAGGAGGAACCGCCACAGACCCAGCAGCACGGAGATCACCCACAAGTGTGACCTGTGTGACAGGGACTGCCATTCGCGCATCGGCCTGTTCAGCCACAGGTGGTGCTGTTCCAGCAGAGTAGACATTTAGGATTCTCTTCCATGGTCATCATAGACCGATGGAGGCCGACGGATATATATATATATATGAGAAAGAAAAAAGAAAGAAAGAAAAAAACACATTGGTCACAGAAATAACTTGAATCTGACAAAAGTGGTAATAAATAAAAATTCTATGAAAATTAACCAATGAAAATCAGACAGTGCTTTTGAATTGTGGTTCAACAGAATTATTTTAAAAAACAAACTCTTGAAACAGGCCTGGACAAAAATGATGGTACCCCTAGAAAAGATTGAAAATAATGTGACCATAGGGACATGTTCAACCAAGATGTGTCCTCTAATTAACATCACAGGTGTCTACAAACTTGTAATCAGTCAGTCGGTCTATTTAAAGGGTGACAAGTAGTCACTGTGCTGTTTGTTGACATGGTGTGTACCACACTAAACATGGACCAGAGGAAGCAAAGAAGAGAGTTGTCTCAATAGATTAGAAAGAAAATTATAGACAAGCATGTTAAAGGTGAATGCTATAAGACCATCTCTAAGCAGCTTGATGTTCCTGTGACTACAGTTGCACATATTATTCAGAAATTTAAGATCCACGGGACTGTAGCCAACCTCCCTGGACATGGCCGTAGGAGGAGACAGATAATACGAATGGTAACAAAAGAGCCCAGAACAACCTCTGAACACATTCATGGTGAACTCCAAGGTCAAGGTACATCAGTGTCAGATCGCACCATCCGTCGCTGTTTGAGCCAAAGTGGACTTCATTGGAGACGACCAAGGAGGACACCACTGTTGAAAACAAATCATAAAAAAGCCAGACTGGAATTTGCCAAACTGCATGCTGACAAGCCACAAAGCTTCTGGGAGAATGTCCTATAGACAGACGAGACAAAACTGGAACTTTTTGGCAAGTCACATCAGCTCTATGTTCACAGACGCAAAAATGAAGCATACCAAGAAAAGAACACTGTCCCTACTGTGAAACATGGAGGAGGTTGTGTTATGTTCTGGGGCTGCTTTGCTGCATCTGGCACAGGGTGTCTTGAATCTGTGCAGGGTACAATGAAATCTCAAGACTATCAAGGTATTCTAGAGAGAAATGTGCTGCCCAGCGTCAGACAACTTGGTCTCAGTTGCAGGTCATGGGTCTTGCAACAGGATAACGACCCAAAACACACAGCTAAAAACACCCAAGAATGGCTAAGAGCGAAACATTAGACTATTCTAAAGTGGCCTTCTTCTGCCCTGATCTAAATCCTATTGAACATCTGTGGAAGGAGCTGAAACATGCCGTGTGGAGAAGGCACCCTTCAAACCTGAGACAACTGGAGCAGTTTGCTCATGAGGAGTGGGCCAAAATACCTGCTGAGAGGTGCAGAAGTCTCATTGACAGTTACAGAAATCGTTTGATTGCAGTGATTGTGTCACGGTCCGTGCGCCGATCTCGTCCGCGCTTGGGCCATGCATCATCTCCGCCAGGTTTGACAGCAGTGGCTACCTTCTGGCTCCCCGAGCTCTTATTGTGACAGCGCTCGGAGGGGCTTCCTGCTGTCAAAGCCTAACAGCTGTGCTGCATTTACGGCTCATCAGCAGCCCGGCATTTAAGTGGGCGCTGGGAGCAGTATTATGCAGCAGTCTCGTCAGTAATTCCTTGCCAGACGTTGAGCAAGCGGTTCTCGCCTCAGACATCAACTATTCCTTGTCTACGATTATTCCTGGTTCATGATCTGGATTGTAAGTAAGCTTGGTGTTAGCCTTACAATCTCTTGTGTCTAGTGTTGTGTGTTTTAGCCCACTGTGACTCATTACTTTGTGTGTTATCTTGTGTTCATGAATAAAACATCAATGCAAACCTCACCGGCGACTTTTGGAGTCTTATGGTGGCTCGCGAGGGCCACCGCATGACAGTAGACTGCTGCCAAGGGGCCTAAGCGGAGACGCCTAAGCGGAGACGCCAAACCGAGACGCCATTCCCGGTGAGTTTGCTTAATTGAACAATTGTTCTTTCCTGTCTGGGTAACTGCGTGCTGGGAGAATGCCGTCTCGGAGGGGCCACGCTCAGAGTCGGGACTACGAGCTGGCGGAGGCTTTGGACTATGTGGACGAAACGCTCATCGCTGCCTCCCTCCTCGACTATCACAGCGACGTACGCTGGTACCTGGACTGTGCTGAGGATGTCCTAAATCGTTTCCCTCGCTATGCCGACCATCCTGAAGTCACCGCTAGGAGGGCCGACATCGCCACACAGCGCGAGATACTTCGTATGGTGGAGGAGGATTACAGCAGGAAGCAGAGGAGGAGGCATCCTTGCTCCCCGCTTTGGGATCCCGTTCCTGTCCTCGATCCAGTCCAGGAGTTCGCGCCATCTGGGGTCCGTCCAAGACGTCGGCGCCACGGCCAAGGTAAACCTCAGCAGGATCCCCATCTGAATCCGCTTCCAGCGAAGCGCGTGAGTGGACCCTCGTGAGCGGCTCCTCCTCGTCCTTCCAGGGGCCCCTCTGTCACCATCCAGCGGGGAGAGGGAGGAACAACGTCCTCTACAGCATGCACCATCCTCCCTCCAGGAAACAGGCAAGTGCAAGTTCAGTCTTCCCATCATAATTGTGATCTGCCTTGTCTGACTCCTGGGGGCGGAGTTCGGGGTTCGCAGTTCCCCGAGCTCCCACCACCTGCTGAAGCTCTAATTACTAAACCTGCTGCCTCTGTGTCTCCCTCCGCTGAGTGGTCCACGACGCCACGCCTATGTCGCCGGACAAAGAGGGGGCCTGCTGTTCTGGAGAGCCTGGTTCTGGCCCTGCAGCCACGTCGTGGGCAGAGGAGAGGAGCGGACTGCAGCCTGGAGCCTGCGCCGACGATAAAGCGTCCCCGGGTCTCCACGCTGGAACGGTTCGAGCCAGCGGGTCGAGGGTCCCCTGCCACCGCGCCGCGCGGGTTATTGGCGTGGACGTCAGCACCGGAGGATCCACAGACTGCAGTGACCATCATGCCGGCTGCGGAACCCACCGTAGCCGAGTGGGAGCCTGAGGATGAACTTCTCCGCCCTGAGCCTGGATCGACGAAGTCCTGGACAGCGACAGAACCCGAGTGCAGGCAAGTGCTCTACCTTGTGTTTCTCTTTTCTGTCTTGGAGCATTTCTGCCTGCCTCTCGGGAAGGTGAGTCAGGGGCAGCTGCCTGCTGCGCCCGAGCTCGTCTTGCTGGGCTCCGTCGTTACCGGTGATTCTGATCTCGGTTCTTTCTTGTCTTCCAAGCCTTCTTGCAGAGTCACCAGTGCGGAGCCAGTCGTGGTCGCTGTGCTGGAGGTTCCAGGTTTGGAGGTCATCACCGGTGCTGCGCTGACCCAATCGGGGTCCGACACGGGTGCAGCCGAGACCCTATCGGGGTCCGACACGGGTGCAGCCGAGACCCAGTGGGGGTCCGACACGGGTGCAGCCGAGACCCAATTGGGGTCCGACGCGGGTGCAGCCGAAACCCAGTCGGGGTCCGACGAGACCCAGTGGGGGTCCGACGTGGATGCAGCCAAGACCCAGTGGGGGCCCAACGTGGGTGCAGCCACGACTGCAGCATCGGTATGGGTCAAGGTTGGTGGAGGAGCTGCAGACCCTTCGCCGCCTGACATGGTGCGGGCTCGTCATCACCACCATTCCCCTCGTCTGAGTCACCAGCCCTGCTCTTCATCGCCGGGGGCCGTTGGGGAGCCTCTACGCTCGGCCCGGCTCTCCCACGTCTTTCCCCCACCAGGGAGGCCACTGCAGGCTGTCTCCCCACGGTTCTGGTGGCTGAGGGATGCGGGTCGGCCACCCGAGGAACTATTTCACCAGTTCGGCGCCCTGGGTCGGCCACCCGACACACTGTCTTTGCTGCTGGGTGACCTGGTTCGGCCGCCGGAAGGTTGGACTCTCCGGGTCTGGGACTGGGGCAAGCCGCCCGGTCATGTACTGTTCCCCGTGACCACCCGCCGGCCGTTGGACGCAGGGAGACCGCTGGAACTGTTCCCGTGGTGTTTGGTCTCTGCCTGTCGTCATTTTCCTGAACTGTGGGTTAAAGGTCATTCGGGGTGATAATCTGGCTCTGTGTGTTTTTTTTTCTTTTTTCCCCTCTTCTGTTTGAGGGATGTGTGTGTTTCTGGTTGTTTTTTTTTTCTGTCTTGTCCTGGGTGTTAATGTGCATTGTGGGGTATGGTATTTTCCGTGTATTGTGCTCTGTAATTGCTGCATTTATGTCCTGTGTTAATTGTGATTCGTGTATTTTGGGAGTCTTGTATTTTCTGTTATCGTGCCCTGTGATTGTTTCATTTGTATCGTATTTTTTCTAATTTTCTATGTACCTCTGTTATCGTCATGGTTTTTGGTCTGTGGTTGATCCTCTTCCTCCGGGCCTGCTCCCCCATCCGCCCGCCCTGGGGGGGGGGGGGCCTTGGGTGTCAATGGGCGTTCGGAGCCCGCCCTCGGGGGGTAGGTACTGTCATGGTCCGTCCGCGCTCGGGCCATGCATCATCTTTGCCAGGTTTGACAGCAGTGGCTACCTTCTGGCTCCCCGAGCTCTTATTGTGACAGCGCTCGGAGGGGCTTCCTACTCTCAAAGCCTAACAGCTGTGCTGCATTTACGGCTCATCAGCAGCCCGGCATTTAAGTGGGCGCTGGGAGCAGTATTATGCAGCAGTCTCGTCAATAATTCCTTGCCAGACGTTGAGCGAGCGGTTCTTGCCTCAGACGTCAACTACTCCTTGTCTACGATTATTCCTGGTTCATGATCTGGGGTGTACCCTGCCTATTGCCCAAGGATGCTGGGATAGGCTCCAGCCCCCCCGCGACCCGAAAAGGATTAAGCGGAAGAAGATGAATGAATGAATGAATGAATGATCTGGATTGTAAGTAAGCTTGGTGTTAGCCTTACGGTCTCTTGTGTCTAGTGTTGTGTGTTTTAGCCCACTGTGGCTCATTACTTTGTTTGTTATCTTGTGTTCGTGAATAAAACATCAATGCAAACCTCACCGGCGACTTTTGGCGTCTTATGGTGGCTCGCGAGGGCCACCGCATGACAGATTGCCTCAAAAGGTTGTGCAACAAAATATTAAGTTAAGGGTACCATCATTTTTGTGCAGGCCTGTTTCATGAGTTTTTTTAAAATAATTCTGTTGAACCACAATTCAAAAGTACTGTCTGATTTTCATTGGTTAATTTTCATAGAATTTTTATTTATTACCACTTTTGTCAGATTCAAGTTATTTCTGTGACCATTATGGGTTTTTCTTTCATTAACAGAGGGGTACCAACAATTTTGTCCACGTCTCTATATATATATATATATATATATATATATATATATATATATATATATATATATATATATATACTGTATATATATATATATATATATATATATGTACACTACCGTTCAAAAGTTTGGGGTCACTTAGAAATTTCCTTATTTTTGAAAGAAAAGCACTGTTTTTTTCAATGAAGATAACTTTAAACTAATCAGAAATACACTCTAATATCTAATATACATTGCTAATGTGGTAAATGACTATTCTAGCTGCAAATGTCTGGTTTTTGGTGCAATATCTACATAGGTGTATAGAGGCCCATTTCCAGCAACTATCACTTCAGTGTTCTAATGGTACAATGTGTTTGCTCATTGCGTCAGAAGGCTAATGGATGATTAGAAAACCCTTGTGCAATCGTGTTAGCACAGCTGAAAACAGTTTAGCTGGTTAGAGAAGCTATAAAACTGACCTTCCTTTGAGCAGGTTGAGTATCTGGAAAAAATTATTATTTCAAATACAAATCATTATTTCTAACCTTGTCAATGTCTTGACTATATTTTCTATTCATTTTACAACTCATGGTGGTAAATAAGTGTGATTTTTCATGGAAAACACAAAATAATTGTCTGGGTGACCCCAAACTTTTGAACGGTAGTGTATATATATATAAACACAAGAATAAAAATAGGAGCACAAAGAAAAATGCTGGAGTAACAGACTTTAGGAATTTAACGGCAAAAATCCAGCAAAAATCAAGTTCTATTCTCTTGTTAACATGTCTGTCACATGTTTTTTGTGACTTACAAGACATCAACAGCAAAATCTCACCACAGTCTGAAGTCTGTGTTTTCTTCTGTGAATTTCCAGTTTGGTGACCCCCCCACCCCCACGAAATGGGTGAGTTTGGACAGACCGTTAGTAGCTACATAAGCATTCCTGCTTTGCCTGGTTGGTGATAACTTTAACCGATCAGACGGATACGCTTGGCTACCCCAGGGGAAGAGGGAGGAGCCGAGGAGCAGCAGGAGTGAGGGGTATGAAAGCGTCAGTTTTGCATAGCGAATAAGTGGAGGAAGAGGGAGGAAGGAAGGGGGGATCTGGCTTGAACATGGCTCGGCGGATGAGGTGCCGCTCTCGGCGAGATCACTTTCAGAAAAATGGTTTGCATTTTAATGTAGAAGATATAGGGAAAACTTTAACATCCAGAAGCATCATGAACAGACTAGCAGCCCACCCACCAGGAGTAGCGGCGACCAATCATGTGCAAGCCCTACAGGTTGGTAATCAGAATATTCATAGATCCGCGCATACTTAAGTAGGTGAAAGACTTAAAAGCACCTTCCAAGAAATACTAAGGCAATGAAAGTTTTTTTGTAGGCAAAAAGCCACATTATACTATTTTGGGCAATACATATTTGTTTCTGAGATGGTTTTAGAGCCGCCAGAGTACGTCTTTAATACATGTAAATTTTCACCATGGTAGGTTAAAATATAACCATAATCGTCAGTATTAAATCAGAACAGTTTGAAATGTTTCACTCTTTGTGTAATGAATATTGAGACCGTTTCTTGAATTATCTTGCAAAAAACATGAACTTTTTCCAAAGACTAATTTATTGAAAGGCACTAGCAGTTTTTTCTATTAACAGTAAACATGTAATATTCTTATTTAGCTTGAATTGAATTGAATTGAATTGAATTTAATTTATTTATTTATTTCGGATAGTACATTACAGGTTAAAAGAAACTGTATAATATAACAACAAGGTCAAATTAGACAAAGACTCCTTCTACTATACAATTCCACGTGAGTTATCCGAAATGGGTGATGGCTGAAGCCGCAGCTTATATTGCCCACCCATATTCCATCCAAGAATTCAAAGGAGAAAAAAGAGAAAACAAGACAAGAGCGATTACAATTTAAAACAAGGCTAAGACAAAATATGACTGAGAGAAAAAGAAAACTGAGCTAGTCTAAGTTAAGCGGTTACTATTCAAAAACAAATCTAAGACATAGTGTCACAGAGAAAAAAGAAAAACTAAGCTATAACACAACACAGGCTGGAAATGTCAATCCTTATGTGAGTTTACATGTCGTCTTGTAAATATGTTTGGAGTATTTTTTCCTTTAGTTTTTGTTTAAATTGTCCAAGCTTTGTACATGATTTTAATTCAGGTCCAAAATCGTTCCATAATCTGACACCTTGCACTGAAATACAGTGTTGCTTGGTAGTTGTTCTCACTGTAGGCTTTTGAAATATACATGTTCCTCTGAAGTGATATCGTTTCTCCCTTGTTTGGAACAACTTTTGGATATTTGCGGGCAGTGATAGATTCTTCACTTTGAACATTATTATTGCGGTTTTAAAGTCGATCAGATCTTTCAACTTGAGAGTTTTTTGTTTAAGAAAAAGTGGGTTTGTTGGTTCCCTGTAAGCTGCTTTGTTGATTATTCTAATAGCTCTCTTTTGAAGCATAAAGAGTGGATATATGTTTGTTTTATATGTATTTCCCCATACTTCATTACAATATGAATCCAGCCATTATCTTCACAGCTGCTCTGACTGCTGACCCTCAGGTTCACCACTGTGGACCTCAGAGAGACAAACGAGAGGAAAGAAAAAACATCATAAAAATCATTATTACTGATGTGTTAGAACACTTTTAAAGTAGAACTGAACTGAACGGCATTGAACGGCACTGGGTGATAGTACATACAATTATAAAGATAATTTATCATTGGCACCCCCTCCACAAATCCCGGAATCTTGGAGAAAATCGCGATTTTGAATTTCCCGCCCTGAAAAATCAGACAAATCTGCCGATTAACCGGAAGTGCAGCCGGAGTTCCGCGTGACGTCACGAGTGTGACACAGTCCTCCATGTTTACCATTGCGAGCACGTCGACACTGGTTGTTTTTGGTGCATTTTGTCATGATAGTCGACTACAAAACACTTCCAACACCTGGGAAGATCTGTTCAGTGGCCAAGGAAAGCTGTCATGGCGACGAAAGAAAAGAAAGGGGGAGGAAAAGCGACCGGGAAGCGATGCGTTTCTAGATATAGATATTACAGTGATCCCTCACTTATCGCGTTTAATGGGGACCAGAACCGACCGCGAAAAGTGAAAAACCGCGAAGTAGTGTCCCCCCCCCCCAAGGGCGTCACAAGCACTATTTTGCACAAAAAGGCACAAGAGAACAGTGAAAAGTGCCACTAAGCAACACAAGCGATAAAGAACAATGAATGCGGTCTTCCTTCGCTGGGTATGTGCGCTCTGCAGGGAGAGAAGCTGGGTAAAACGTCTCGGCCAATCAGCTTGCGAGGTAAAACGTCTCGGCCAATCAGCTTGCGAGATTCCCGAGCGGTGAAGAGGTGGGCGGAGAGGAGTGGAGCGGTGGTCAGAGAGGTGGATTTTGAGTTGTGCGGGCTCTCCGTGTTGATACCTGATGTTCTAGAACATCAGATTGTTGTCTCCGTGTTGATACCGCGCACATACCCAGCGAAGGAAGACCGCATTCATTGTTCTTTATCGCTCGTGTTGCTTAGTGGCACTTTTCGCTGTTCTCTTGTGCCTTTTTGTGCAAAATAGTGCTTGTGACGCCCTTGGGGGGGGGGGGTGACGCTACTTCGCGGTTTTTCACTTTTCGCAGTCGGTTCTGGTCCCCATTAAACGCGATAAGTGAGGGATCACTGTATTCCCCGGCGGTGGACCTCGCCTCTGCATTGCCGTCTGCCAGCTGCTGTCACAGGTGCATTAGGTCTCTGTCTCCCGGGCTCGCCCTTGTGCACGCCTGCCACCTGCCACACTCCTGCATCCTCCTCTGTCTCGTCACCGATCCTGAATGCCTCTTCACTCTGAAAACTCTGGTTTTCTTGACTGCTGGAACTGCTGGAACTGCTATCATCTGCCATTGTTGTTTTGTTTAGGGATCAGACTCGTGACGTCACGCAGCGTCGTCTGCACTACTTCTGGTTTGTTTGGCACTGCCAGCCAGAGGCAAAAGTTTATCGGCTTATAGCTTGGCTATCGCACGGCCTAAAAATTTCTTTTATGTGTTGAAAAATACAATAGGTAATAAGGAATTAATCTGCTATTCTACTTTTTGCGCCAAAAGGTGGGTTCAGTTCTACTTTAAAGTCAGCACCATCAAATTATTACAGATGTCATGTTCCTCCTCAGCTCAACAAATTGCTTTGTGTTCTCTAAAAATAACCTCAAATGGGTTTTATTTCATAGCATCCCATCAGCTTTACTTTAGTAATAGCATAAACCAGGAGTGTCAAACTCATTTTCGCTCGGGGGCCACAGACTGCCAGATTTAATGTCAAGTGGGCCGGGCCAGTAAAATAATAGCAAAACAACCAAATGGCAACTCCAGATGTCATTGTTTGTTTTAGTACAAAGAAGTACAAGTACATTATGAAATGTTTACATTTATTGAACCATTGATCTTTTACAAAACACGAACAACCTGAATGATGAATCTTCATCAAAACATGAACAACCTGAATTTTTTTCTTTTCTGCTCTGTTTTGACCTAAAGCTGCTGACGAACAATATCTTAATCACAATAAAATCAAATGCCATTTAAGGAACCAGATATCATATTGCTGGCATCTACTGTTTAGTCCTGGAACTTGTTTGTATTTTGAACAGTGACCCTGGTTGCGTGGTCACAATAAACCAATTACTGGAAATAAACTGATAATGCCAATAACCAGTTTTCTTGTGTTTAAATGCACTGAATAAATGGATTACTGGAGCATAAA
This sequence comes from Pholidichthys leucotaenia, assembly GCA_020510985.1. NCBI lineage: Eukaryota > Metazoa > Chordata > Actinopteri > Cichliformes > Pholidichthyidae > Pholidichthys > Pholidichthys leucotaenia. The sequence continues at coordinate 24,573,808 of CM035850.1, forward strand.
CAACTTGAGTTAATGACCCCAGTTGCATGACCTTTATCGGATTATTCTGTTTACATGGCCACTTGAACAATTAGATTACTCCAGAAATTCAATCATAACCGGTTTATTCGTGAACATGTAAACATGGTCAATTGACCATATTTACAGTGCATCCAGAAAGTATTCACAACACTTCACTTTTTACACATTTTGTTATGTTACAACCTTATTACAGAATGTATTAAATTAATTTTTTCCTCAAAATTCTACACACAATGCCCCATAATGACAATGTGAAAAAAAAATTTTTTTGAGATTTTTGCAAATTTATTAAAAATTAAAGAAATAACTAAGAAATCACATGTGATGGTTCATCTTTCAACAGGACAGCGACCCTAAGCACACAGCTAAGATATTAAAGGAGTGGCTTCAGAACAACTCTGTGAATGTCCTTGAGTGGCCCAGCCAGAGCCCAGACTTGAATCCAATTGAACATCTCTGGAGAGATCTGAAAATGGCTGTGCACCAACACATCCCATCCAATCTGATGGAGCTTGAGAGGTGCTGCAAAGAGGAATGGGCAAAACTGCCCAGAGATAGGTGTGCCAAGCTTGTGGCATCATATTCAAAAAGACTTGAGGCTGTAATTGCTTCCAAAGGTGCATTAATGAAGTGTTGAGCAAAGGCTGTGAATACTTATGTACATGTGATTTCTTAGTTTTTTATTTTTAATAAATTTGCGAAAATCTAAAAAAAAAAAAAAATAAAAATTCACGTTGTTATTTTGTGTGTTGAATTTTGAGGAAAAAATGAATTTAATCCATTTTGGAATAAAGCTGTAACTTAACCCCTTGCACTCCGGGCAATTTTCCTAAAAATGCCAAAAAAAAAACGTGCCCAAAGTAAATCGAAAGCTGTTATTCAACCCTTTGCAGCATCTTCATGGGGTTGGTCTCATTTAAAAGAAAACACTTTGAATTTTTTGGCAAAAAAAACATAATCTCTCTACGTGCTCCGGCCACTGAGTTACAGTCATCTAAACATACTGAACTTGAAGAAAATAAATTTGGACACGGTGTTTTTTTGGATACAAATGCTTGCAAATAACACACAGCTGTCCGATCCGGCTGGAAAATGCAACAGAAATGTAGAACCAAGTGTTATTAAGCTGAGATCCAAATTTGGTAACAATATCACAAAAATTGAATATTTTACACAGCTTTGTTCTCAGACTGTTCCCAGGCGTTTTGGAACTGTGCCAAATTGTGCCAAATGGCACAGTTTGGAAAAACGTCTGTAACTTTTGAATAATTCAATGTAGAATCTTCATTTTGGGCTCTAATGAAAGGTCACATTCAGGGCTGTGTCTGTGTGTGTGTGTGGGGGGGGGGGTTGTCCCCCCCCGCTACAAAAGACGGAGTTCGGCCCTCGCTACATGACGGATTACACTCCTTGCATGTTTTCACAGCGGCTCCCCCCCCCGCTACTGTGTGTGTGTGTGTGGGGGGGGTGCCCCCCCCTCGCTACAGAAGACGGCCATCGCTACATGACGGAATAGACTCATATGCTTCCCCCCGCGGACCGGGGGCGTTCGGACCGTGAACGCCCCCCCCCCCGCTCCTCTTCTGCAGCGGGGGGGGGGCCTTCACGGTCTGAACACGGCAAATGAACCGTTTATCGTGGCGCACGCACTTCGTACTTCGTGCGCAGTACAGTTGTAATTTACCGATCGGTCAAAAGTCATTTTTTGATTACAGTTTTCAGGGATAAATAATAAATTTAGCTTATAACACCTTACCTCTTCACAGCAGCAGAGTCCTGGTGAACTTCTCTTCCCCATTGTCAGACGAACGCGACGCTGGTCCGCTCGTGGATCCCGATCAAAACAATTCCAATATTGCGGTTTTGGCGAATGATTTACGACCTTTGTCGTCGGTCTATGATGACAGAAGAGAATCCTAAACATCTATTCTGCTGGAATGAGTGCAGGTCCCACTTGTGGGTGTTCTCCATGCTGCTTGGTCTGTAGCAGGTTCGTCCAGCGTCCTTTGTTTTCATCTGCTGCAACAGTAAATATCTCTTCACCCAGCCCGAATTTCTGTGCTTCACTTGGCTCCTGCATTCACAGTAGGCGGGTCCTCCTTCCTAGGTTTTCATTCATTGGCTCTTCATGGTTTCAGAAACCCAATTCAAGGCTCTTATTAGTCGAATGAGAGGTCAATCAGATAAACTAATCTGTTCGCGGCTGTGACTGCAACTTTTTTTTTCAGTGGTGCTTGGAGGCCAGCACCATCTCCATCAGCACCATCATCAGTATATCATGCGTCATGCGTCCGAGCGCGCACGAGGGCGCACGAGAGCGCCCTCGTGCGCCCTAGGACGCAGAGACTTGCCCGCCCATGGAACAACGGAGCGCAAGTGGTTAACAAAATGTAGAAAAACTGAAGCGCTGTGAATACTTTCTGGATGCACTGTACATGTACATGAATAGACTGGCTATGATTGGCTTTATGAATTTTCAATCCAGATTAAGACCCTTAAATTTTGGCAGGTGAAATAACATATTTATAAGCTATAACAGCCCTTTGAGACTATTCACAAGTTGGACAGAACATGCTATATTATAATCTTCACAATTCAACCTTGAACCAAATCAAGTAATTTTTTGGCAGATAAAATGTTTCAATCCAAATTGGGAGCCTTAATGAATTTTTGGCAGATGAAGCATACAGTTTATGGATTCTGCTTACAACATATAATTATAGGAGGTAAATAATGCACAAGCATGAGTATTCATGGGAAAGAAAAGCTTTATTGACTTTTACATCATTAAACACAGATTTTGTTAATTTCAGCACACTTTTATAAAGCAAAACATTAGAAGTTGCTACACGATAAAATGTCATATCTGATTATTCTAACACAAAACTCATGGATCTGAAATTATGACTAATCCCTCACCGCATTAAATATTCACAGACATACCTTCCAGAGCGAGGCACACTGCCGCAGCAAGCCAATCAGTTTCTGGAGATCCATCACTGTCATCAGCCGGCAGCTTCTCTTGTTTTGAACATGTTCAGAAAATTTTGTGACAAGAAAAACTGGTTCCGTAAAATTATTCAGCAAACAGCAGCAAACTATTGTGCCCCCCAACCCCAATGAATCACCAACTGTCAGCCTGAACATCCCCCAGCACCTGTCGTGCTGCAAGACACGGGAATAAATCTGTTTTTAAATAACAATTATTAAGTACAATAAATACCGTGACATTTCAGTGTGTGCTGGATCCAGCATCCATAAAAAAAAGACTTACTGCATAATTTTAGTGATCTGTTATTCAGTGTTTCCTCTTGCTTAAAGACCTTGGTGCGGTGGCAACATATTTTTCTCCAGGGGGAGTAAGCATACCTAAACTTACCATTTAAACTTACCATTTTACCAAACTTACTTACATAAACTTACCGTTTGAAGTATTGTACAACCGAGGCTTGAATATTGGGCCAGTTGGGGTCCCACCCAGATATCCTGTGTTTAGACTTTTTAGTGGTGTTATCCTTCTTTCCTTCCTCTGTCTGAACACTTCCCTCTCCTTGGCTCCTCTCTTCTGTCTCATCTTGCCCTCTCTGAGCTCTGTCTAATTCAGGTCTTGTCGCTGTCTATGGTGGTATACAAACAGGTTAGAAAATATCAAGTGTCATGTTTTGTCCTGCAGGATTTTTTTGTCATGGTTTACATAAATGACAAAAATATGTGTATTTTTGTATTTTTATTCTAGTGTTTCTTTTTTTCCATTGAGAGAGTAGGGAAGGGAAAGAAACATTCATAATAGTAATGTACTCATGCATACTTAAATTATATGATCAGGTGGGTGTAGTAACCAGAAATTCTGCTCATGTAAAAGCAGTGCTTTGAAATTAATAATTAAAAGTAGACAACCAAAAATTTCTAGTTGAGTTAAGGGTACAAAGAGCACCCACTTAAAAACTTGAGTAGTGACTTCAGTCTTGAAGGTTTGTGGTTTTTCTCAAATTTATAACAATTTTCTTATAGTTTTCTACTTTTCTCTGTAAATCTAAAGTTGAAACCATGTTTTTTTTTCCCACAATATTTTTTATTGAACCTTTTTTTTACAAACATGGCACAAACAATCAAACACTAACACTAAAGTAATTTAAAAATAAAAAACCCCCACTAACTACAAAAAAAAAAGTACTAAAAACACCAACAACCACTAACAAAGGCAAGTCATCAACAATGCTCCTCTGTTTAGCCTAGGTAATCTTTTACATAAGTATACATATTATACATTCACTAATCTGGAATTTGCAAGGTCCACACACATCATTCACCTTCTTCTTCAGAAGTTATGTTTAATTTCTTTACATAATCAATGAAAGGTCTCCATATATTCTCAAACATATTTTCCTTTGATTTCAGTATGTATGTTATTCTTTCTAGTGGAAGGTTTGTTAACATCTGTCTTAACCACTGAGTCACATCTGGTCTATGAGTCTTTTTCCACAGTAGTGCAATACATTTTTTGGCATTAAGCAAACTGAGGTCTATGAATGCTCTTTCACTCTTATTAAAGGTATGCCTTTCTGGATACAGACCCAACAAAAACAGTTTAGGGTTCAATGTGAATTGTTTTGAAATTATTTTTTCAATTGTTACTCTCACCTCTTTCCAAAACATTCTAATTTTTCTACATTTCCATAAACAGTGAAATAGGGTTCCTTTACTTTCCATACATTTTGTGCATGTATCTGGTATGTTTTTGTTATATCTATTTAACTCCACTGGTGTAACATACATCCGCATTAACCATTTAAAATGTATCAATTTAAGACGTACATTTATTGATTTGGTTTGAGCTTCTGTACAAGCCAGTTCCCATTGTTCCTCTGAAATTTCAATTTGCAGGTCTTCTTTCCAATAATTCAGTCTTTTCTGTGAGTTTTCACTTGAGGATAGTGTCAATGAGTTATAAAACTCTGAAATAATACCCTTTCTCTTACTATGTTTAGTCAAAAATTTTTCCAAGGATGAATAAGTAGGTCGGGTGAGAGCATTATTTTGATTTGATCGAATAAAATTCCTAAGCTGAAGATATTTAAAAAAATGTGTTCTATTAAGATTAAATTTGAGCCTCAGTTCTTCAAAAGACATTATGTTATCTGAACGTGACAAATGTAAGTCTTGAATCTTTTGAATCCCTTTTAAATTCCATACTTTACATACAGCATCCGCTCTCCCTGGTGTAAAATATTGATTGCCCCATATTGGGCTAAATTGTGACAATAAGTGTGGTTCTTTTAAATATTTTTTGGTTTCACACCGTATTTTGATCATATGCTTTACAATTGGATTTTTAACTTAATTTTTAATTTTTTTCTGTAATTTTTTCTGTAATAAGGGAAGAGGTAAAGGTAAATTGTATGATTCCATTTCAGTCCAGTGAGGGAGATCATTTGATGAAAAATAATATGTCATAGACCTCAGTTGTGCTGACCAGTAATACAACATAAAGTATGGACATTTCAGACCTCCACGATCAAATGGTAAATATAGTAAGGACAGACGTAATCTAGCCTTCCTATTGTTCCATATAAATTCCACTAACTTTTTTTAATTCTTGAGAATAGATCTGAAGGTGGTGGTAAAGGAATGTATTGAAATAGATAAAGTATTTGGGGTAAGATATTACTTTTAAGTATATTAATTCTCCCGATCATCGACATAGGTAGTGACATCCATCTCTGAAGTAACTCATTAATATCTGTCATTAAGGCTTCATAGTTGGCACTGGTGACTGATTCTAGCTTAGGCACAATTTGATTCTGAAATATTTAAAGGCCAAATGTCACGTAACAGGGTACTTTAAATATCTTGAAACTAGATATAAAAGGGAACCGATCCGTTCGGGTCTTGGTGCATATGCTTCAGTAACAACGGAATATTCGTTAATTTAAAACTGCCGCGCTTGGCCTGACACGGCCCCTGGAATCGCCTGGGGAAGAAGGCGGAAGTGACGAAATAGATTGTACCCTAGTTTGATGCTTGGGGTATTTCAATTGATTGTTTATATGGAGACTGGAAGGTTGAAGTGAGCAACAAGAAAGAAAAAATTGGATATTTCACCCATACCTTAAAACGGGACTATCAGGGACAGCTGGGTAATAAGGGACACTTCTCTGGGAAATGTTTTCATACCTGTCAAGTGAGATGTTTTCGCCGTACTTCAACACCGTAAAAAGCGGCTATAAGGGACGGCGGAGCAACAAGGGACACCTCTCTGGGAAATGCCCCAAATGCAACTCATGTTGTTATTGTCAAATATTTTAAGGATTCATGGATATTTGACAATAACAACACAACTCAGTGTCCGGCGCAAAATAAAAAAAACAAGCAGAATTCTGTATTTGTAAGGCGATCTCTCTCTGTTCCGCAACCGCTGCACAGCTGAAAGTGATAAACCATTGTCCTAATGACTTCTCATTGTAGTGAGAATAGCTCCCGCTGAGCGATCTGCCCGCCCCGACAATCAGACTAATGATTGAGTCCACACTTCGAACAGTAGTGACAATAGCTCCCGCTGAGCGATCTGCCCGCTGCGGCCATCACACTGATTGAGTCCACACTTCTCATTGTAGTGATAATAGCTCCCGCTGAGCCATCTGCCAGCACCAGCTGTGGGGGATCACACACATGACGTGCTCCTCAGCACACTCAATTTTTTTTCCGTATATTTTTCTTTTGGGCGTACAGAAATGGCAATACGCCCGTTTTTGCTAAAATTGCATTTTCCCCGTATTTTCCTTAAAATATTTGACAATAACAACACGAACTACATTTAAAACATTTCCCAGAAAAGTGTCCCCCACCACTCCGCCGTCCCCCACAGCCGCGCTTGGCACCAAAATACGGCGAAAACGTCTCACTTGACAGGTATGCGCCTCCATTTTCATATTGATCTGGTCAATTTCTTGACAGCAGCGGCTCTCCTCCACTGTAATAATAATGGCTTCCGAAAAATCAATATTTATGGGGCGCCCTCGACAGACCCCCTTCGGCTTCGCAATTCTGGAGGCGATTAATGTCCAGTTCAATGACATTTTCCACTGGTTCTGCTCTCTGGTCATCGTTGGAACTGTTGTCATCAGACAAAGCATCTGATTCCGTCTCGGACGGCTCGAACCTGTAAGGTTCTATGCCTCTGTCACTGTCTGAACCACTGACAAAAAAAAAGACAAAAAAAAAAACTAAACTAAACTAATTTGTTCACAATCGCTGTCACTTTCCGTCATGATTGTCCAATGTTGATAAGTGTGAATGTGGATAGGCAGGGCAGCCAGGGTACAACTGGTGATGTCAAAAACATGGGCGTGGTCTGGACTGGCTGTCACAAGCCAGCAAGCAAGGTGGGGCCTTCACCTGGTGTATTTTGTGCAATTATGTAAATACAGGTGGGTGATATGGTCTCCGGTATGAATATTTGGTTTAAGCTATGTGTATTTTATCTAAATTCGTTGTCATTTAGAAAAAAAAATTACGTGACATTTGGCCTTTAAACTGATTTACAACATTGAATTGATTTACCTCAGGCGCTGGGTGATTTCTCTGGGTCTCATTTAGCATTAATATTGAAGATTTAGTTTTATTTATTTTATATCCTGATATTTCCCCAAAGTTCTTTATTAAATTTAACAAGGTCGGAATTGATTTTTTAAAATTCGACATAAACAAAATTATGTCATCGGTATACAGGGAGATTTTATGTTCTGTTGGTCCTACTTTAATTCCATATATTTGTGGATGTAAACGTACTGCCATCGCTAAAGGTTCAATTACCATAGTAAACAATAAGGGTGAAAGTGGACAGCCTTGTCGACATCCTCTATTGATTTTTATTGATTTTGAGATATTGCTGTTTGTTAGGATTTCTGCTGTAGCATTATTGCATATTATCTGAACCCATTTTATGAAATTATTTCCAAGTCCAAACCTTTGTAGGACTTCAAAAAGATAGGGCCATTCGACCCTATCAAAGGCCTTTTCGGTGTCCAATGATAGGAGAGCTGTATCCGGTGCTTCTTTATTGGAATAAATAATATTAAATAGTCTTCTTACATTATGGAAGCCTTGTCTTCCCATTATAAAGCCATTCTGATCTCGGTTAATAATATTTGGTAATATTTCTTATAGTCATCTTGCTAAAATTTTACAGATTATCTTAAGGTCAGCATTTAATAGGCTTATTGGTCTTATGTTTTCACATTTATTAGAGGGTTTACCTGGTTTTGGCAACAGTATAATTAAGGCATTATTCATGTATGTTGGTAAATTACTATTTTGAAATGCTTCTAAGACCATTTCCAAAAGTGGTTTTATTAATTTATTCTTAAATTTTTTATAGAGGTCAACTGGAAGACCATCTGGTCCTGCTCTTTTTCCTGATTTCATATTATCAATGGCTAGCCCAACTTCTTCTTGACTAATTTTAGACTCCAGTATCTCCCTGTTTTCATTTGGAATACATGGTATAGATAATCCATCCAAAAACCCATTTAGTTTTGTTAAGTCAGTTTCATTTTTTGTATCATATAGTTTTTCATAATAATCTCTAAAGGCACTATTAATTTCTAAAGGATCTACAACTGCCTGTCCGTTACTTATAATACTGGTAATTGGTGTTTTAAATTCTAATTGTTTAATCTGCCATGCCAATAATTTTCCTGATTTTTCACCTTGTTCATAAAAAGTTTGCTTCAATCTTAGAAGACTCGAGGCAGCTCTATTCGCTGATTTTTTTGTCATATTCAGCTCTCAGAATCAGTAATTCGTTCTCTAACTTTGGGTTATTTCCTGCATACACTTTTTCTTGAAGAATTTTTATTTTACGTTCCAATTGGACTCTCTCCTCTCGAGTCTTCTTAGATTTTGAACCTGTGTAACTAATAATATGCCCCCTTATAAAAGCTTTGAAAGCCTCCCACTTTATACATGCTGATGTTTGTGTAGTATTGATATCAAAGAACTCATCTATCTGTTTTTCTATGTACTTAACAAATTCCTCATCTTGAAGCCATTTATGCTGAAAATGCCACCTACCTGGATCCTTTGTCAATTTCTTATCTACATATATTAGACAGCAGGGTGCATGATCAGAGATCACGATGTTATCATAGAAACAGTTTTGAATCTTGGACCTTAATTCTGTGGAGATCAAAAAATAGTCAATACGTGAGAATGTCTTATAGGTATTAGAATAACAAGAATAGGCTTTGACTTGTGGTTTCATTTCTCTCCATATATCTAGCAATCTCAATTCTTTCATAAAATGATTAATGGTCATCCTGCATCCATTGTGCGTACAGTCCAGTCCTGTTGATCTATCTATACTGGGATTCAATGTACAATTAAAATCCCCTGCTATTATATGTTGCCCTGTAAGTGATGATAAAGTAAGAAATAAATTAACGAAGAAGTTTTGATCATCTATATTGGGACCATATAAGTTCACCAGATTTATATTTTCTAATAACAAAGATCCTTGGATGATTAGATATCTTCCTAATTTGTCTCCAATTACATTTTTCACTTGAAATGGGACTGTTTTATGTATGAGAGTCATAACTCCCCTGGCTCGGGATGAAAATGATGAGGTGAACACATTTCCCTGCCATCTTCTCCTAATTCTTTTTACATCCTCCTCTATTAGATGAGTTTCTTGTAAAAACACAATTTTTGAATCTATGTCTTTTATTTTATTCATAACTTGTTTAAGTTTTTTTAGATTTTGTAGACCTCTGCAATTCCATGAAGTTAAATTAAGATTAACGCTTTGATCTATGATCAATAAGGAGTTTGAGATTACCTTGCAATATAAACATGCTCATACAGAGAAGCAAAAACATGAATGGTAGAACATTCATCCTACAAACTACACAAAAACAAATTCCCTTTCCCCACATTCGTGGTAAACCCCCAAAATCAAAAAAAAAAATTCCGTCTCCTGTTATAGCTAGTGACTGTTCCACACCTGCGGGGATCAGTCAAACCACTCTCTCTTTCTCCTCTCAATCACCCTGACTCTACTACTTTTTTAATGACATTAACTCTCTTCTGTAGTTTTTCCAACGTAACTTCAAAGTTTTATAGCAACTTTGTACATCATAGCTTTTTTTTTTTTTTAATATAATACAATCTGTATTTTGTAGACATGTTTTATGTTTCAGATCAATCAGATGCCTGTACAAATGCTTAAATGTTCTACCTTTATCATGTCCATGCTTAGCTCCCACCAGTTTCCTCCTGGATCTGCTTAATGAGCTCCTGCGCCTCTTGAGGGGTCTTAAAGATGTGGGTTCTGCCCTTATATGTGACCAGCAGTCTTGCCGGATGAATCACTCCGTGACGAATCCCGAGGTTGCGCAGCTCTTTGCGGGCAAGGTCGAACTGCCTCCTTAATTGTTGAATTCCTGTGGCCAAATCTGGGTAGAACCGCACCTGTTGATCCTGGTATTTAATTTCTCCTTTAGCTCGCGCCGCGTTGGTGACCGTCATCTTGTCTCTGTAGCTGAGGAACTTCATAATCAGCGTCCTCGGTGGTGTCTTATTATCTCTCGGTGGGCCGATTCGGTGAGCGCTCTCTAAGACGACCGATGACTGCAGATCCGCGTTGTTCAGCGCTTCTGGAATCCACTTTTCCAAAAAGGAACGTGTGTCCCGTCCCTCCGCTCCCTCCGGAAGGCCCACCAGCCTCAAATTATTCCGTCGCGAACGGGATTCTTAAGTCCAGAACATTATCTTCCAGACGTTTATTTTTTAATTCCAATGTTTGCACCTTTGATTGTAGGCTGGTGACGTCATCTTCAGCGCTTGAGATTCGGAGCTCCGCCTGCGATACTCGCTCCATACAGTCGCTTATTTCTTTTCTCATTCCTTCTATCGCTGCTATAATCCCATCAAATTTAGATGAAAAGTCTGCTGTCATGGAGCTGATGGCAGCAAGTACCGCACTCGTCCCTTCCTCAGCAGTCACCGCTCCGCCGCTAGCTCCCTCCTTCGCCATTGTCTTTGGAGATTTTTCTGCTTCGTCACGAGCGTGGAAGTCTGATAGTTTGGATTGTTTTGACAAATCACTTTTTCCTCCGCCTAATTTCCCAGCCTTAGTCTTTACCATATCCGCGCCTAAACGCTGGGATAGGTTTTTGTTCCAATTGAGAGAGTTTTAGCCTACTTTTTATTTTTAGGAGCAGAGCAGTGTGAAACACGTCTTCCTACGTGGCCGCCATAACCGGAAGTCCAAGTTGAAACCATGTTCCTCAAATTTGTAATTTCCTCTTGTAAAATTGACTTTTCTTGTACATTTGAAACTTTATTATAAATTTGTGGGTTATTTTATGACTAATTTTCGTCTGTTTTTTAAAATAAAATTAGTTTTTTTTCAGATAAATTTGAAACAGACTGGTAATTTTTTTTTACTTTTTCCTTATAACAATTTACATTTTGACCATAACTTTGCAGTTAGAACAGAACAATAATTTTACTCTGATTACAAAGAAAAAATATTAATACAAATGTATTTAATGAAATAAATTAACTTAAATGACCAAGGATGCCGTTATTTCTGTTATAATATTTCTTTATATTTATAGTTTGTTTTTTGTTTTTTTTTTAGAAATCTCCTCACCACCCAGACAGCAGGAAAAACTCCCTTATTTTGAAATCAAATGTTGGCACATTTACTTTGTCTGAAGGCTGCTGACAGATTAAAGTCATTGACTTCATGAATTTCAGTCATCTTAACCTGCCAGGTACATAATAGGGAACTGTAGCGGACTCTAAAGACATAATTCACCACGATATGTGATCATGTACAGAATGATCTGTTTAGGCAGTAATAGTTGTGCTCTCAGGCTTTCTCATCAGGCACCTCTCTAGGCAGCTGCTGAAGGACCTCAGTTTAGAGTGACTAGAGCTAGCATTTTTGTCATTGCCGCTGGAGAATAAAAATGGCATGCCTGCTCATGCGAGAAAAGAGAGAAATTGCCAGTCTCTTCATTCCTGCAATTCCTACAGAACATAACTTAATATTGTAGTGGCTGGTGAAATACTGTATATCCTCAGCAATTCATCAGCCCCCCTTGCCTTTCCCTTCATATGAAGCCGGCTGCATATGAATTCTAACCACATCTCTTAGCTAAGCGACTCTTCCATTATTGCTCCCGTTAATGGCGGGTTAAAACCATGATAAACTCCTCCAGTGCTTACATACCTCTAACGATTTTTTCTGTGTTTAAAGTACTTTAACAAACTCATGTTTCTGTTGGACAGTCACACATAGCGAGACACTGTTTGCTGACTGACTGGAAAACTCGCGTGGGTGGGGCGCTTCTAAACTCTATATGGATGACGGCCACGCATGTTGTTTGTGTGCCTGCTTGCGGAAAGTCATTGTTTCATATATTTTTCTTAATAAATTCATATCGCCTTGGTGAGGCGGTAAAATTTCTGGTGCGGTGGGCCGCCACTGACAAATGTTACCAGAGGAAACCCTGGTTATTGTAGAGAAGAGACTGCAGTGGAGTCAGTAGAAATTAGAAATCACTTTCGTGTATGCTTCTCTTGTGCGACCCCAAATGGACAAATTGGGGATAGCACTTTATTGAAATAGTGCTGTTATTTAAAGTAGAACTGAACCCACCTTTTGGCGCAAAAAGTAGAATAGCAGATTAATTCCTTATTACCTATTGTATTTTTCAACACATAAAAGAAATTTTTAGGCTGTGCGATGGCCAAGCTATAAGCCGATAAACTTTTGCCTCTGACTGGCAGTGCCAAACAAACCGGAAGTAGTGCAGACGACGCTGCGTGACGTCACGAATGTGATCCCTAAACAAAACAACAATGGCAGATGATAGCAGTTCCAGCAGTCAAGAAAACCAGAGTTTTCAGAGTGAAGAGGCATTCAGGATCGGTGACGAGACAGAGGAGGATGCAGGAGTGTGGCAGGTGGCAGGCGTGCACAAGGGCGAGCCCGGGAGACAGAGACCTAATGCACCTGTGACAGCAGCTGGCAGACGGCGATGCAGAGGCGAGGTTCTAGAACATCAACACATGTTCTAGAACATCAGGTATCAACACGGAGAGCCCGCACAACTCAAAATCCACCTCTCTGACCACCGCTCCACTCCTCTCCGCCCACCTCTTCACCGCTCGGGAATCTCGCAAGCTGATTGGCCGAGACGTTTTACCTCGCAAGCTGATTGGCCGAGACATTTTACCCAGCTTCTCTCCCTGCAGAGCGCACATACCCAGCGAAGGAAGACCGCATTCATTCTTCTTTATTGCTCGTGTTGCTTAGTGGCACTTTTCGCTGTTCTCTTGTGCCTTTTTGTGCAAAATAGTGCTTGTGACGCCCTTGGGGGGGGGTGACGCTACTTCGCGGTTTTTCACTTTTCGCGGTCGGTTCTGGTCCCCATTAAACGCGATAAGTGAGGGATCACTGTAATATCTATATCTCGAAACGCATCGCTTCCCGGTCGCTTTACCTCCCCCTTTCTTTTCTTTCGTCGCCATGACAGCTTTCCTTGGCCACTGAACAGATCTTCCCAGGTGTTGGAAGTGTTTTGTAGTCGACTATCACGACAAAATGCACCAAAAACAACCAGTGTCGACGTGCTTGTAATGGTAAACATGGAGGACTGTGTCACACTCGTGACGTCACGCGGAACTCCGGCTGCACTTCCGGTTAATCGGCGGATTTGTCTGATTTTTCAGGGCGGGAAATTCAAAATCGCGATTTTCTCCAAGATTCCGGGATTTGTGGAGGGGGTGCCAATGATAAATTATCTTTATAATTGTATGTACTATCACCCAGTGCCATTCAATGCCGTTCAGTTCAGTTCTACTTTAATTTTCACACTTTGCAAATTCATCCAATGGGCTGGATTGGACTCTCTTGCGGGCCGGTTCTGGCCCGCGGGCCGTAAGTTTAGTACCCCTGGCATAAACTAACCAGGACTGTAAAGGTTATTTTAAAGCAAGTGAATGTTTTTATATTGTTGACATTAGTATTAAGAATTAATAAATCAGCTCAACTTCAGAGAAATCAATTTTGCATGTTAAATTAAGAATGTAAAAAGTAACTGCCAGTAGCTATGCACATTGGAAAAAATAATGTCAAGTAATATGGGCTTTAATAATGACATGTTGCCGTTATAGTGATCATTAGTGTTTTAGCATTCAAACAGCTGTATAATTTAAGCCCAAAACTTACTTTTAAACCGTTTTCTCCTGCGCTTCTCTTTTAATGGCTGCATTGCATTGCTTACTGAGGCAAGTCTGCTATGATTGGCGCATTGCGATTTGAGGAACTTGGGGCTTGTAGTTTTTACCAGTGAGCTGAAACTACCGGTGTTGCCAGGATGAGACAACTGACAGCACGGTGGCGCCCATTGGGTCGGTGACGGAGAAACCCAGCTTGCTGATCAGGTCGATGCCCAGTAGATCGGCCCTGGCGCATCACTTGGAAGGTGAACGATGGAACAGCCTTAGAGCTGTATTGCACAGAAAAGCTGATCGTCCCTACCATACCGATTCTGGTGTGGCCATAGCCCAATAGGTCCTCCGCATCAGCTGCGATGGTTTTCCAAGGGAGCAACTTCCTGACCATAGACATGCTCAGAAGGGACCTCGAGGCCGCCGTATCCAGCAGCAGTGGCACACCAACGCCGTGCAATTCCACCACTGAACGGCCAGTTTTTGGTGCCAATTGAGTGAACGGTGGCTACTTGGTGAGCAGGCCATTGAGTCTGTGAAGGTTGAGCGACAGACCCTAGCAAAATGGTTTAGCTTCATGCAGCGGTAGCATTTCATCCCTCTAGCTTGGCAGGCGGGTGATTGAGTCTGACGTCTAGATGAACCACAGCCATTGCAGTGCGAGCGCTCACCTGCATTGTCCTGTTTCCTACCTTTCTTCTTTCGGTTGTAGTGGGGAGTTGTGGGGCCGAAGTGCTGGGCAGAGGTAGTTTTTTTTTTTTGCCGATCCAAGATGGCGCCCACAGTGGTCGCCATGGTGCTTCGCTGCGCTTTTTTTTGTTTGTTTTTGTTCGTCAATTGTGTGTCTGTCTGCTCTTACACCCGTGAAGAGCTACTAAATATCAGGACTTTCACTCCCACGGACCTACTCCCAGTTTTTTTGGCTCCTGCCGCCGATCTGGTTCACTTTTTAGCCCAAAAAGTGAGACGGCGAAAGAGAGGAAGACGAGCGGGCGCCCTGGTGCGGCTTCGCAGGAGAGGCACGCGCACGGCTTTGCCTGGGATCTTTCTGTCCAATGTCAACTCGCTTTATAACAAGGTAGATGAACTGAGACTGCTGATGCGATTTAAGGACCTCTCCACCTCGTGTGCCCTCTGCTTCACTGAGACCTGGCTCAAGGAAAAAACACCGGACAGTGCGCTCCTCCTCGAGGGATTTCAGCTGTTTCGTGCAGACCGCGACACGGGGCTCTCTGGCAAGACCACAGGCGGAGGAGTCTGCTTCTACATCAACAGCAGCTGGTGCTCCGATGTAACTGTGATCTCCCAACACTGTTCTCCCGCTCTGGAATATTTATTCATCAACTGCAAGCCATTTTATTCCCCGCGTGAGTTTGCTTCATTTATCCTGGCCGCTGTTTATGTCCCGCCCAACACGGACGTGCGCGAGGCTCAGCGCGCGCTCGTGGATCACATTCAGCAAGCGGAGCAGACTTTCCCGGACTCTCTGGTTATTGTGGTTGGCGACTTTAACCAGAGCAACCTAAGCCACGAACTCCCCCGGTACAAACAGTTTATGCCCCACCAGAGGAGAGAACACGCTGGATCACTGTTACACTACAGTTAAGGACGCGTATCGCGCTGTTCCCCGCGCTGCGCTCGGACTATCTGATCACGTGATGGTCCACCTGATTCCCACATACAGACAAAGACTGAAGCTCACAAAACCTGTTGTGAGCACTACGAGGAAATGGACCAGTGAAGCTGTGGAGGAGCTGCGCACGTGCTTGGAAATAACTGACTGGGACATGTTTAAAGGAGCTACGCATGATCTGGATGAGTACACGGACACTGTGACCTCATATATCCACTTTTGTGAGGAGAGCATTCTTCTATCGCGCACCAGGGTGAGTTACTCCAACGACAAGCCCTGGCTCATAGCTAAGCTCAGACAGATCAGGAAGGAGAAGGCAGCAGCGTTGAAAAGTGGAGACAGGGACTGCTACAGAGAGGTCAAATACCGGTTTAGCAGAGAGCTGAGGAGAGCTAAATCTGTGTATTCTGAGAGCCTCCAGCAGCAGTTCACTGCTAACGACTCTGCTTCTGTGTGGAGAGGACTGAGGCAAATCACCAACTATCGGCCTCAGGCTTCTAAGGGACAGGATGACAAAGCCCTTTGTCAAAGACTGTCCCAACACTATGCCCGTTTTGACACCTCGTCAGCTGTGTCCAACTCCCCCCCTCCCCCCAGCGCCACTGCCTCCATGGTCCCCACTTCATCAAAGGCGCCCCCCTCCTCCCCCCTGCCCTTGCCATCAGTGAGCAGGACGTGCACAGACAGTTCTCCAGACTGAACCCGCACAAGGCCCCCGGTCCGGACAGCGTGTCTCCCTCCACCCTGAGACACTGTGCGGAGGAGCTGACTCCTGTCTTCACAGACATTTTTAACA
Organism: Pholidichthys leucotaenia; assembly: GCA_020510985.1. Classification (NCBI taxonomy): domain Eukaryota; kingdom Metazoa; phylum Chordata; class Actinopteri; order Cichliformes; family Pholidichthyidae; genus Pholidichthys; species Pholidichthys leucotaenia. Next base: position 24,590,505 of record CM035850.1, read on the forward strand.
CCTCCCTGAAGTCATGCCACGTGCCAGCCTGCCTCAAAACCTCTACCATCGTCCCTGCCCCCAAGAAGCCACGGATCACTGGACTTAACGACTACAGACCTGTAGCGCTCACCTCTGTAGTCATTAAGTCCTTTGAGCGCCTGGTCCTGCCCCACCTCAAGACCATCACCACTCCCCTCCTGGACCCGCTGCAGTTCACCTACAGAGCCAACATGGGGCTGCATGGTGGCACAGTGGTTTAGCACTGTGACAGCACAGTTTTACCCTCGGCCGGGGGATCGCGGGGATCATGAGGTCGTGGGTTCGATCCCAGCCCCCGACCAACAGTGAGCTGTGTGGAGTTTGCATGTTCTCCCCGTGTTGCGTGGGTTTACTCCGGGATTTCTCCGGTTTCCTCCCGCATACCAAAAACATGTAGGTTTAGGGCGCTCGCGCACGCAGCGACCAGCAGCTGGTGGCTTGTCACCAGACTGCAAACCAAGTCTACCTACGGGTACAAATAAGTAACAAAAAAAAAAAAAAAAAAAAAAAAACAGGTCTGTGGACGACGCAGTCAACCTGGCCCTCCACTCCATCCTGCAGCACCTGGACTCCCCGGGAACCTACGCCAGGATCCTGTTTGTGGACTTCAGCTCTGCATTCAATACCATCCGCCCCGCTCTGCTCCAGGACAAGCTGCCCCTGCTCAACGTGCCTGACTCCCTCTGCAGGTGGATCACTGACTTCCTGACGGACCGGAGGCAGCATGTGCGGCTGGGAAAGACTGTCTCAGACTCTGTTAGCATCAGCACCGGATCACCCCAGGGCTGTGTACTTTCCCCCTGCTCTTCTCCCTGTACACCAACTCCTGCACCTCCAGCCACCAGTCTGTCAAGCTGATCAAGTTTGCGGACGACACCACCCTCATCGGGCTCATCTCCAATGGCGACGAGTCCGTCTACAGGAGAGAGATGGCCCAGCTGGCGTCCTGGTGCAGCCACAACAACCTGCAGCTGAACGCTCTGAAAACAGTGGAGATGATCGTGGACTTCAGAAAAGTCACAGCCCCTCTGCCACCCCTTACCCTCACAGACTCTCCCATCACCACTGCGGATTCCTTCCGCTCCCTGGGCACCACCATCACCCGGGACCTCAAGTGGGAGCCGACCATCAGCTCCCTCATCAAAAAGGCCCAGCAGAGGATGTTCTTCCTGCGGCAGCTGAGGAAGCTCAAGCTACCCACCAAGATGTTGGTGCAGTTCTACACGGCCATCATCGAGTCCATCCTCACCACCTCCATCACCGTGTGGTACGCAGGAGCCACCGCCAGGGACAGACTAAGACTGCAGCGCGTTGTGCGCGTTGCTGAGAAGGTGATCGGCTGCAAGCTCCCGTCCCTCCAGGACCTGTACATCTCCAGGACCCGGAGGCGTGCAGGTCGGATCATAGCCGACCCTTCACACCCTGGACACGCACTGTTTGCCCCCCTCCCCTCAGGCAGAAGACTTCGGTCCATTCAGACTAAAACCTCCCACTACATGAACAGCTTCTTCCCCTCTGCCATCAGACTGCTGAACACTAAGTGACTTATTAGACTCTCGTGCACTACGTACAGCAGCTCAACCGGACTCATGACAATTATCACTGTTTTCTTTTTGCACTACCGACTGCACTATGTGGAACTCCACAATATCTGCTGCTTGTTAATATATTTAAAAATTGCATAGATTAGTATTACTTATTCATATTCTACCTTTTATTGCATGCATAGTTTTTTTATCTTTAGTGCTACTCCATGTTTAATGTTGCAGCATTGCACCGAGACAAATTCCTTGTTTGTGTACTACATGAACATTGGCAATAAATCTTATTCTGATTCTGATTCTGATTCTGACAGCCTGTGCTCACAGAGCCGGATGAGGAGCTTGTTGGTTAGGTGGTGCTAGCTGTTCTAACAGCCAGTCAGTCGTCTTCATTTGGGACACCATTCTGATAACCCTGTCTAGTGTCAGGTTGTCCCCTGTCCATAACATCTGCTCCCATAGCCACATATTTGTAATGTTTCTCACCATCGTGGCAAGCACCACTCCTTCTTCCAGATGGTTGAGGGTGCACATTCTAGCTAAGGTGTGGAGCTCATAATATACTGGCAGTCAGACTTGCCCTCATGCTGGCGGCACTGGTAAAGTTCAGCTCTTCTCTTCAGGGGACTGCCTGTGTCCGTAAAAAATTGGTCCATCACAGCAACACAGTCTTTGTTTGTATGTGTTCACAGGGCTGAGAGAGAGTGCTGCCTGCTGTCCCTTGCTACTGAGACAGTAGATTAGCGCCTCCTTTAGCTTCTTGTTGCTAGCATCATCTAAGCCGATAGCGGCGATAAAAGTACGGAATAACCCTTGCCAGTGTTACTAGGGGATTGGCGGCTCAGCTGGCAGAGCGAGGAACAGTGGTGATGGTACCATGCACGCTTCTGTCTTCGGTAAAAACGCCGTATTTTCCTCCAGAAGACCTGTTTTTCTCTTCGTCACCATTGTTATGTCTGGAAATGAGGCGCGAACAACGGGCATAAACTGCACTCTCCTTTATTCAATACATAACTGAACTACAGTATAATACAGAAGGGTGGCATCATTTGGTGCCACGGCCAGTTCTTTACATGATGACATCACCTACGGTGAGCCACCATGTCCAAACACCACAATTAATAAGCCTTTCATAACCTGGCCCCACCATACTTGTCTGAATTCCTCCACATCGTCACCCCTAGCCGCTCTCTCAGGTCCTCTTCTTCCCCTCACCTGGCCGTCCCTTCTGCCAGCCTCATCACTATGGGGAATAGAGCCTTCAGTCGCTCTGCTCCCCGGCTCTGGAACTCACTCCCATCAGACATCCGCAACATTGACTCTCTTTCATTATTTAAATCCAGACTCAAAACTCATCTGTTTAAACAAGCTTATTCTCTTTGATAATCTACCTTTTAATTCACTGTTTTTGGGTTGTTAACTTAGCTTTGTTATTCCATTTTAAATCAGTTTTTAATGTTTTAATGCTCTTTTGTAAGGTGACCTTGGGGGTTGAAAGGCACCTAGAAATAGAATGTATTTGTAGGGCCTGAGCCACTGACAACGTCAGTGGGCGAGAGCCCTATTGTAATTTCTAGGATTATTATTTCGCCTAAACAATCGCATTTTTGACCCTCTAAACTTTAACCAAAACACAATTTTTTTTCACAGACACCTCAAAGCTGGTGAAAAAATCAATAAACTGGAAAAAATATGTGCTCCCCCACCCCCAATTTTTGTGGGCGGGGCCAAACATACAAGGCCCATGGAGACTGGTGACCGTAAAGTTTGTCATACAGACACGAAATTCAGATGAGGTGTGCATCACCTCAAGACATGCAAAAAACACAATTGTGACCCTTACCCACGACCAACAGGAAGCCCACCATCTTGTCTCAAATCCGCCCTGCCTCTAATTTTGTCAAAAACCACCCTTCGCATTTGAATGAACTCCTTCTTGGGGACTACTTCGCTTGAGCTCATTTTTGCATGGCACCATCTATAGGCATGGGCCATTCAAAGGTGTATAAATTCTTGCAAAAGCTCAAAGGTGTGGCCACGGCGCCATGGTGAAATTTGACTCCGTCCTGTAAAATATCAGACAGCGGTAACTCGAGCAAAACTTGTCCAATTTCCACAAAAGTTTCTACGATGGATATCAGTCCTGTCCTGAACATGTCTATATAAAAATAATTCACAAAAGTTACAGTGCCACCTACTGCTTCAGGAAAAAAATGCAGACAAAATTTGGTTGAGGTGTGTGGCACCTCATACATCCGTGGTAGAAGCAGCCACCAACATTCTAAAAATACACCCCTTGCATTTTAACAAACTCCTCCTAGGGGCCTTCTCCAATTGAGCTCATTTTCGCATGGCAGCATCTATAGGAATGGGCCATTAAAAGTTTTATAAATGTCTGGCATAAGCTCAAAGATGTGGCCACGGCACCATGGTGAAATTTGACTCCGCAAATACATCAGACAGCTGTAACTCCAGCAAAACTTGTCCGATGTCCACAAAAGTTTTTAAGATCTATATTAGTCCCACCCCAAACGCGTCTATATAAAAATAATTGACAAATGTTACAGCACCACCAAGTGGTTAAAGGAAGAATTCCTAAAAACTGTTTTAATATTACTCATGCACCGCTTGCCAGAATGATGTAAAATTTTCTGAGGTTCATCAGACCCCATGGATGATTATAACTGCACATCAACTTCAGCATTGCATCACTGCGGTTGCTATGGAAACACCCTCCTCGTCATTCACTCCGTGATCTTGTTGGGAGGTTTGGGAAGGTCCTGGAGTCACGAAACCTGGAAGATAGGTCAAGGTTCCTGTTATATGTAGTTGTATATGGGTTGGCAACACATAACTGATATGTAAATGTTGCCATGGTGACATGGCTAAGGTTGACTCCTCGCCATGGAACATCGGACACTTGTAACTTGGACAAACTTTGTCCGATTTTCACCAAATTTTCCACGATGGATATTAATTCTACCCCACAGACTCCTATATAAAATAATTAACAAAAGTTATAGCTCTAGCTACTGGTTAGAACAACAGACACTTGTAACTTGGACAAACTTTGTTCAATTTTCAACAGATTTTCTACAATGGATATCAGTCCCACCCTGAACGCTCTTATGTAAAAATAATTAATAAAAGTTATAGCACCCCCTAGTGATTAGAACAACGGATTCTTGTAACTTGGACAAATTTTGCCCGATTTTCACCAGATTTTCTGCAATGGATATTAGTCCCTCCCTGCACACTCCTATATAAAGATAATTAACAAAAGTAATAGCGCCACCTACTGGTTAGAACAACAGACACTTGTAACTTGGACAAACTTTGTCCGATTTTCAACAAATTTTCTACATTGGATATTAGTCCTGCCATGCATGCTCCTACATAAAAATAATTGACAAAACTTATAGTGGCACCTACTGCTCATGGGAAGTACTGCACCAAACGGTTTTCTTTATTAGTCACACAGCGCTTGGAGTGACGATGGAAAATTTTCGGAGCCGGCTGGGTCCGACAGGTGACGGGGTCCGCAGATGCGTGGGGGAAGGAGTTCCCACTTACAGCTGCTTGCAGCTTTAATTATTATATTATAATTACAGTTACTAGTTACTTCTTTTCAGAAGTAACTGAGTTACTTTACCAATTACTGCATGATTGAAGTAACTAGTTACTTGGAAAAGTAACTTTCACATTACTTTTAAATGCATACTTAACTCCTTAGCATTCCTGCCAATTTCCAGCCAATGTGAAATGTTCTGTAGGTGGAAAACAAGAATTTTAAGAGGCTACGAAAGAAGATCTTTCATTATTCACCATTACACATTGTTGTCTGTCACACAGATAAGACAAAAACATTGCATGGCCTGATTAGATAAATTGATCTAAATATTTTTTTGTAACTAAAATGTAATGATTCACTGCATCAAAGGTTTTGGGGTTTTTTAGATCCAGTAAAACAGCTCCCACAACCTCACCTTGATCTGTTGACTTTTTTTGTTTTTAATTTGTTTAATCAAGTAGCAGTTAGCACTCTCAGCTGAATAATTTGGTCAGAAGCCATAGAAAGGATGTAAGTAATTATTACACTCCATATACTCCAGTAATTGTGTAGCAAGTTTTTTTTTTCCTAAAATTTTGGAGAAAATTGTTAATATACTAACAGACACATACCTGATTTACAGCTCTAGATTTAAATCCTTTACCATTTTAGCCAGTGTCCAGCCAATGTAAAACATTCCACGGGTGGGACATCTTGCACACATAGCAAGATAATTTAATTAATGAATTACATTAAGGGCTTATTAATGTCAGGCTAAAAACAATCTGTTTCAAACAGAGAGCTTTTAGAACATGTTCAGTCTGCTTTATCCTGCCTTGAGAGCTCTTATTGTGGGAAAAATCTGAAGAAAATCAACACGATATTGTCAGTAATTTCCTCATTTTGGAGTGAGAAATAGGGTGTGTGAAGTGAGGGAGCGAGGAAAAAGAGTGAGAATCACTCCAAAAGAGTGAGAGTTGGCAACACTGCATAAAGCTATCCATGTTTATCTTACCTTTATGATATGGATTTAATCCGATGTGCAGTGATCCTGACATGTTTCAGGACCCAGCAGACAGACACAGACACGGGCAGATACAAACAATTATTCTTTATTACGAGTGAGAGAGTGTAGTGCATGTGTGAGTGCAGATTTGGCAGTCTGGTCACTGGAGCTGAGCAGTTCAGATGGTGACCTGGCAACCCTGGAACACACAAGCAGAGACCGTTAAGGCTGTTCAGCGATATTGGACAATTGCAGGTGTGAAGCTTACTTGAAGAAACCACAGGTTGTATTCTGCTGATTCCAAGTGTCCGTGTGACGTGGTGGTGCTTGTGCTCGTAGCTGTGGTGGTGGTTGCTCCTGTAGCTGCAGTGATGGTTTTGGCGAAGGTGATATTTGTACCTGCAGCTGGGATGGTGATTGCTCCCGTAGCCGTGGAGGTGAAAGTGTTTGTGGCTGTGGTGATGATGGCTCCTGTAGCTGTGAAGGTAATTGTACCTGCAGCTGTGGTGCTGGTTGTATCCGTAGCTGTGGTGGTAAGGAGGAGCTCTGAGAAGGAGAGGGAGATTCCCCGTTGGTCGAGGAAGCTGGTCCGCCGCCTGGGAGGTCCACCTGTGCACAGGGGTTAAGATTTGGCGTAGAATAGCAAAGGGTATTCTTACGTGGCTGGTCTTGACGTGACGTTCTTGGCTTAGCTGTAGAACGAAGCTCTGGCTCATACTCTGACGAGGAAGACAGACGACTCCGTGCCGGGCTGTCAGCGACGCTGGCTTTTAACAGCCGCTGATTGGCACCTGCTGGTCTGTGCGCAGCTGGAGCTGATGAAACAGATGACGGCCCAGCGGCCGTCATGACAGTACTCCCCCCTCTAGCAGTGCCTCCAGGCACCTGCCCAATTCTACCTGGATTCGCCCGATGGAAGTCACGGATCAACTGCTTATCCAAGATCAACGCTGGCGAATCCAAGAACGATCCTCCGGTCCAAAGCCCTCCCAGTCCACCAAGTACTGAAGACCACGACCCCGCCTGCGAACGTCCAGAATGGCAGTCACCCCCCAGGTTGGATGGCCGTCGATCATCCTCGGGGGGGCAGGCGCCACAGGGGGCGGGCACAGAGGGTCCAAGATGTACGGTTTAACCTGGGAGACATGAAAGGTGGGGCAGATGCGCATGGAAGAGGGGAGAGACAGGCGCACAGACACAGGATTGACAATACGAGAAATGGTGTAAGGACCAATGAAGCGCTTAGTGAGCTTGCGCTTCTCGGCCGGTACACCAATATTCCGGGTGGATAACCAAACCTTCTGACCCACCTTGTAGTCCGGGGCGGGTCTCCTGTGACAGTTGGCCACCTGGATGTTGCGTTCAGTGGTCTTCAAAAGGGCCCTGCGGGCGAAGGACCAAACTCGCCGCCAGCGCCTAATGTGGGTCTGGACAGACGGAACCGCTACCTCCTTCTCCTCCTCCGGGAACAGTGGTGGATCGAACCCAAATGAAGCCTTGAAAGGAGAGAAGCCCGTGGCCGTAGAGATCGTGGTGTTATGGGTGTACTCTATCCAAGGAAGGTGCTTGCTCCAAGAGGATGAACAGGAGGAGATGACGCAGCACAGCGCGGCCTCAAGCTCCTGGTTAGCCCGTTCACACTGGCCATTACTTTGTGGATGATACCCTGAAGAGAGGCTAGCTGTGGCTCCCAGCGCCGAGCAGAACGCCTTCCAGACCTGAGAGACGAACTGTGGTCCCCGATCTGACACTATGTCAGCGGGGATACCGTGGAGGCGGACCACATGCTGAACAAGGAGGTCCGCCGTTTCCTGGGCCGAAGGCAAACCCCGAAGGGGCACAAAATGGGCCGCCTTCGAAAAACGGTCCACAATAGTCAAAACAGTGGTGAAATTATCAGAGGGGGGCAAACCAGTCACAAAATCCATGGCCACATGAGACCAGGGGCGGGAAGGGACGGGCAGGGGATGCAACAGACCCGCTGGGGGAGATGATGTCGTCTTCCCTGTGGCGCATTGGGCGCAAGCCTGGATGTAATTCACCACGTCCTTCCGCAGCCCCGACCACCAGAAGGTCCTCTGGAGCAGGTCCACAGTCCGACCTACTCCCGGATGACAGGCCAGCTTGGAGGCGTGACCCCACTCAATCACCTGACCCCAAATAGAGTGTGGAACAAACAAGCGGCCCGCCCCCCCCCCCCCCCCCCCCGGATCTGGCTCCGTCTTCAACGCTCTCCGGACTTTGGTACAGATACCCCAGGACAGAGCGCCCACAACACAGGAGGGTGGCAGGATGGGTGCATCCTGATCCTCGGTAGATGGTGCATCGAACTGCCGTGAGAGGGCGTCCGGTTTCCCGTTCTTGCTTCCCGGCCGATAGGTGATGGAGAAGTTGAAGCGGCCGAAGAAGAGGGACCAACGAGCCTGACGTGCGTTCAGCCGCTTTGCCGTCCGGAGGTACTCCAGGTTGCGGTGGTCCGTCCATACAACGAACGGCTGAGCGGCCCCCTCCAGCCAGTGTCTCCATTCCTCCAGGGCGAGTTTCACCGCTAACAGTTCCCTGTCTCCAATGCTATAGTTCCTTTCCGCCGGTGACAGGCGGCGGGAGAAGTAGGCACATGGTCGGATCTTGCCGTCCTCAGGAGAACGCTGGGAGAGTACCGCTCCCACCCCCGAATTCGAGGCGTCCACTTCCACCAAGCACTGAAGATTCGGGTCCACCTGAGTTAGAACACGGGCCGAAGCGAACTCTTCCTTTAATTTTTCAAATGCTCTGGCTGCCTCCTCACTCCAGCAAAACGGGGTCTTAGGGGAGGTGAGCACAGTCAGAGGACGAGCTATATTCCCAAAATTGGGCACAAACCGACGATAAAAGTTGGCAAAGCCCAGGAACCCCTGGAGCTGCTTCCTGGATGTCGGAGCGGGCCAATCCACTACCGCCTTAACCTTGGCCGGGTCGGGGAGCACCTGGTTCCGGGCAATGATGAACCCAAGGAAGGAGGTCTGGTTTGTGTGAAACTCGCATTTCTCTGCTTTGACGAATAATTGATTCTCCAGGAGGCGCTGTAACACTCTGCGAACGTGTACCTGGTGCTCCTCCAATGTGCGGGAGAAGATCAGTATGTCATCAAGTACACGAACACAAAGGAGTTAAGGAAGTCAAGCAGCACATCATTTATTAGTCGCTGGAAGATGGCCGGAGCGTTGGTCAACCCAAACGGCATTACGAGATACTCGAAATGGCCGCTTGGGGTCCTGAAAGCCGTCTTCCACTCGTCACCCTCTCTGATGCGCACCAGGTGATAGGCATTCCGGAGATCCAGCTTAGTAAACCAGGTCACCCCCTGGAGGGAGTCAAAAGCGGTGTTCATCAATGGCAGAGTGTATTTGTCTTTAATCGTGATTTTGTTAAGCCCCCGGAAGTCGATGCAAGGGCGTAGCGAGCCGTCCTTCTTCCCAACAAAGAAGAAACCGGCCCCCACGGCCGAGGACGATGGGCGGATGATACCTGAGGCCAAGGATTCTTTAATGTAGGTGTCCATGGCCTTGTGCTCCGAGGCTGACAGGCTGTACAGGCGGCTTGCAGGAAGGGGAGCCCCAGCCTTCAGATTAATAGCACAGTCGTACGGCCGATGGGGGGGGGGGGGTAGAGACAACGCCCGTGACTTGCTAAAAACTAACCCCAGGTCATGGTAAACCTCTGGTACCTTGGACAGCTCCTGAGGTGACGTCGAAGGAGGAGGCACCTTGACAGATGGGGCACATGCCGCAGATTGAAGACAGGCACTTAAACAGAAGGTACTCCTCGCTGTAATACTCCCTCCCTGCCACTCGATGGTGGGGTTATGAAGCCGAAGCCAGGGATAACCCAGGATGACAGGCGAAGAAGAGACAGGCAGGATCAAAAACCTAATCTCCTCCCTGTGGTTACCTGAGACGATCACGGACACTGGGGCCGTCTGATAGGCAACGGTGGTCAGTGACGCCTTGGACAAGTGAGCTTGACAGGTGGATCCAGAGGCTGACAGCTGAGGCCCATCTGGGTTGCCAGGTTTCTGGAAACGTCAGCTCCTGAGTCTACTAAGGCTAGCGTGGAGTGTTCTGTGTATTTGTGGATAAGTTTAATGGGTATACAGAAACTCGTGAGGGGTTTTTCTAGGCCCGTGTCCATGAATCCCCCTACTGCGATCCACGGACCCTCCCTTTTAACCGACTAGGGCATTCGAAAACCCCATGTGACTCCTTCCCACAGTAAAAACAAAGGCCTAGATCCCTGCGACGCTGTCTCTCAGCCGCTGACACTTTAGATTGGCCTATTACCATTGCCTCTTGGTCCAGAAACTCCTCTGACGCCGTAAGAGCGAGCAGGGGAGAGCTAGTGGAACGAGGGCGAGGCTTAACAGGATGGGGAGTAGACCGTCGTTCAGCCGCTCGTTCCCTTAACCTACTGTCTAAGCTTATGGCAAGGGCAATTAGCTCTCCTAAATTGTCTGGTTTGTCTCGTGCCGCTAACTCGTCCTTTAATTCTGCGTTGAGACTGCGGAGGAAAATACCGCAAAGTGCCGGTTCCCCCCACCCAATCTCAGCGGCAAGAACCCGGAAATCAATAGCATAGTCAGCAGCTGATCTAGTGCCCTGCTGCAGGCTCAACAGCCGTTCAGTCAACACCGCACCCCTATCTGAGTGGTCAAACACGGACATAAACTCCGCCACGAACTGCTGGTAAGTCAACATAGGATAACCTGGTTTCGCCATCACTGTATATGCCCAGTCTAAGGCTCTACCCCACAACAGGTTGATGATATATCATATCTTGCTTGAATCTATGAGGAAGTCTCCCGGAACCCGGAGAAAAACTGACTCGCATTGTAAAATAAATCCACGAGCCTCTCCGAGTTTACCACTAAAACGGGCAGGAGTTGGTACAGGGGTGAGGCGAGATGTGGATGTGATGTTAGCTTGACCTGGCGCTAAACCTGCAGAGGTTAAGGCTGTTCAGCGATATTGGACAATTGCAGGTGTGAAGCTTACTTGAGGAAACCACAGGTTGTATTCTGCTGACTCCAAGTGTCCGTGTGACGTGGTGGTGCTTGTGCTCGTAGCTGTGGTGGTGGTTGCTCCTGTAGCTGCGGTGATGCTTTTGGCGAAGGTGATATTTGTACCTGCAGCTGGGATGGTGATTGCTCCCGTAGCCGTGGAGGTGAAAGTGTTCGTGGCTGTGATGATGATGGCTCCTGTAGCTGTGAAGGTAATTGTACCTGCAGCTGTGGTGCTGGTTGTATCCGTAGCTGTGGTGGTAAGGAGGAGCTCTGAGAAGGAGAGGGAGATTCCCCGTTGGTCGAGGAAGCTGGTCCGCCTCCTGGGAGGTCCACCTGTGCACAGGGGTTAAGATTTGGCGTAGAATAGCAAAGGGTATTCTTACGTGGCTGGTCTTGACGTGACGTTCTTGGCTTAGCTGTAGAACGAAGCTCTGGCTCATACTCTGACGAGGAAGACAGACGACTCCGTGCCGGGCTGTCAGCGACGCTGGCTTTTAACAGCCGCTGATTGGCACCTGCTGGTCTGTGCGCAGCTGGAGCTGATGAAACAGATGACGGCCCAGCGGCCGTCATGACAAATCCAAAGAAAATGTCCATTATCCACAGTCCAAATGTTTGCTGTGACAGAGACATGATCCAGTCCCTCAAATTCCTTTTGGAGATCAAATCCATTTTTTAACAATCTTTATCCAGGTAGCAAGTAAATGCATTTTAATTTCAGTGGATCACAGTCCAGCTCTCTGATCTAAAGTGTTATCACATCTTCAGTCTGTAAAGACGTATCTGGCAATCAGTCGGTTTAATTCTTGCTGGGTCACAAACTGTCCAGATACATACCTGTGCTTGAAATCCAGCCGTGGGTGTTGAGATGAGTATTTCCACTTTACATTGAGCTGTGGCTGTTCAGAATACAGTACATCCACTTCACGGTGTTGTTAGCATAGCATAGTACTAGCTTTGTTGGAACTGAAGGTTGCCGTAAGTCTCAACCGGCGCTTTAGTTTGCAACCCACCAATATGCTTTTGTCTTTAACCGCGGCAAAAGAAAAATAATCTGTCTATTTCCACAAAAACAAAGTAGCTTCAGCTTTTCCTCCACTCAGTTATTAAGACGCAGGCCCTCTGCAACAGGCCATGTCGACTGACGGCTGCGTCGGCTACTTAGGGTCAGTTTGTATATTCATGTATTTGTGCTAAAAATATCGATCCATATTAATAAAATGAGTAACGAGTATTGCATCTGATCAAATTTCAGTAACTGTAACATATTACTGAATTTTTAAACAGTAATTCCGTTACTGCAAAAGTAGTGGCGTTACAGTAACGCATTACTCCCAACACTGGTGTCTGGGTTACTTTGCCTGGACTGCTGCCCCCACAACCCGGACCCCCTGATAAGTGGTAAAAGATGTATGGGTGGAAGATAACAAACTTGAAAGATCTTGCAGTCCTTTCTTTTGCCTTTATTCTGTTATGGCCTTCATTAATGTGCTTTTGATATACCATTTGTCCTGCTTGCTGTTTTGTTTCAATAACAAGATGTAACTCTTGCTTCTCATGGTATCATCACTTTTCTTTTGTTCCTGTGCCTTTGTCCCATTGTCAGCATGTTTCCTGTTCTATTTTGAAAGGTTGTTTTCTCCATGTCATTCTCTTTGTTTTTTCACTCCAACCCCAATAAAAACTGGTTTCAAATATACTGCAAAGCAGTGTATAATAAAAGATCTCTGTGACTGTGCAAGGCACACAATTGTTCATTATCCCGCTGCCTACGAAAGGTAACCTCTGTCAGTGCCAGAATTACAAAACTGTAAGCTTCATCCACCACACCAGCAAGATCATGGTTACAGTCAGTCTAAGCAGACTAAAGAAGCAGAAGAATGAGCCGGGTGTAGAGCAGGAAAGAGTATTGCTGAAATGATTTTCACTTGCCAGATATTGATAGGAAAACACACCAGGAAGGCCTGTTGCACAGCTTTGTCACTTTCAGAAAGTTGTTTGACAGGGTGTGGTATGAGGGTCTCTGACAAGCACTCGGGAAGTTTGGTACTTATCCAAGCACTCTGTAGCACCTCCAGTAGTGCATCTGTACAAATTTAGATCTCAATTAATGTCTACAGAACATCACCACACAGATACAATATACGTAGATGAAAGGACATCGGCTGGAAGAGGTAGACAAAAGGTTTTTCTTTCACCAAAGACAGCTGTTCAACTGCAGAAATCAAGACCATTCATGCATCGACAATGAGAAAGCTCCACAAGATATGGAAGACCAAGGACACCAGCTTTCCAACTGATCTTAAACTGTATAAGGCCTTGACTGCCTCAATGCTGCTGTACAGGAATGATGGCAGCATGCAAGCATTTGAAACTGAGTTCTTCCTGTGAAACATGAACAACTCCTAAACAGACAGGCCCTCAGGAGCTCCTTTTGGCCACAGTAAAGGGAAGGAATTGTGAGTCCATCATGTCACCAGACAACTTTCTAGCCATCACAGTCCTTCAGAGAACAGGTGGACCAAGTGCTATGGATGGGCAAATGTGAATAGTCCTTGTTGTTCCATGCTGCTGTAGGAGGGATAATTTTTTTTGGTGTCCAGTGAATGTTTCTAAATCATTTTTGTCTTATGTCTATGACAGTGTGATCAAGAGAATGGTTCAATGAGTCTGAGAACTGTTGGACTGAAATGTCCTTTCCCTACAGCAGGGTTCCCCAATTAGTTTTCATTGAGGGCCAAATTATATTGTGCATGCTAAGTGAAAAACAATCCTCCATTGGTTTTCAGGGCCAATGCAAAATCCTGACCTGAATGGTCAGTTAGATGCTTTATAGTGCTGGACAAATTAATGTGTCATCGTGCGATAACGCAGTGCCCTCTTTAATGATGCCTACCTCTCTGATTGTAGTTAATCGTGGGGGGAAGAAAATGGCTGGGCAGAACAAAGACTGGAACTTTTGGAACGCGGGTACTGTTTCCAGTCTATGGCATGCCTCAAAATGAGCAATAAAGAAGGAATGAACTCATCATTTCATGTGGTTCTGCATATTCAAATTAGTTTGCTGCAGTATCGCTACTATACTATGTGGACATTTGGACCACATGAAGGCACAGCTGCTACTTGAATGCATGGAGAGTGTCAGAAAAAAATAAGAGTCTTAGTAAAGTTTAAAGTGATTGTCCATCCTTTATTGCAGAGTACGCTAAAGTGTCACAATAACAAGTCTTTTTATATGACCAATGGCATCATATTTTGGGTGAGTGAGAAGGAGAGAGAGAGAGTGAGTGAGAGAGAAAAAGAGTAAGAGAGTGAGTGTGTGTGTGTGTGTGTGTGTGTGTGTGTGTGTGTGTGTGTGTGTGTGTGTGTGAGAGAGAGAGAGAGAGAGAGAGAGAGAGAGAGAGAGAGAGAGAGACTTTTAAAATAAGCTTTTATTGCACACTTCAAAAAAATGTAAGCACACCAACATCATTCCTCCAAGTGTGTCACATTGGAAAAAGTGCAAACTGAAATGTCCCCCCCCACACAACACAGAGCAGTCCCTGCAGTCCACCTAGTCAAAGATCCAGTTCTGTGACAGTCAATTACAGTCAATTAAATGTCATATACAAGTCTGTTCAAACAATATCCCAAAAATGTGTAAAACAGGCAGAGGAACGACCGCCATTCATTCCTCCTGTCGGGCGCGCTTGACCGGCGTTCCCCCTGCTGCTTTACGCAGGGCTGTCAGGTGTTTCTTGAGGCGATAACGCTTCCTTTCATCCAGGAGGTCAAGACCAACCTGCCTTCTTAGCACATCCACAGACTTAATGAATTTATCAGTGTCACTGAAGTAGTCGGCGACCCTAATGGCTTTGTTATAGGTTTCATTCAGAAATGCGTTTATTTCTTCCAGTGAATACAAACTTGTGTTTGTACTGCATTTTGCCTCAATAGCCTCAGCATTAGACACAGTGTCGTTCTCAGATTCCATATCCTCGTCAGCACAACTCAGCTGACTGCTTGGTTCTCCCGGGCCAGTGGATTCATCATGGGCCACATTTTCCTGGACGCCACCCTCAGCTGCTGACTGTCGCTGTTCCATCCCCCGCTGTGTAACGGTAGCAGCCTCCAGAAGCACAGCCGCTGATGTCACACAGCTAGATTCTGACGCACCATCAGGTCAGTGCTCCGTCCCCTCCTCCGAAGCGGCAGCAGCTGGCGGAGGCACAGCCGCTGACGTCACACTGCGAGATGATTGTGACGCACCATCAGGTCGGTGCTCCGTCCCCTCCTCCGAAGCGGTAGCAGCTGCCGGCGGCACAGCTGTTGACGTCACACAGCGAGATGATTGTGATGCACCATCAGTGACCTTTTTGGCGCCATTGCCATCCACGCTCCTGACCGCATGCTGGGCCGCGGGCGGCGCAGCCGGGCCGTCCACAGACACAGCGGCAGGCTCCGGAGCTGGGGTAGCGGGAGTGGAGGCCGCGCCGCCGTCCGCAGCTGCGGCGTGAGTGGAGGGCTCGCCGCCGGCACCATCCGCGGCCCCATCAGGGCCCTCCGCCCACTGCCTGTGCGGACAAGCGAACCGTTTATGGCCCACGTCTCCACATTCAAAACACTTCATCTGTCCCGAGCTCGCATACACCATGTAAGATCCGTCCCCGTGCTTGACCCTGAAGGAGACTTCCAGAGTCTGAGTGGGCGAGTCGAGAAACATGAACACCTGTCGCCTGAGTGATTTCACATGTTTGAACTTGGCGGCCTTGCATCCCAAAGGCAGAGTCGTAAACGGGCCCGCAAACTTCCCAAATCTGCGGAGCTCCGTCGCCAACTGCTCGTCAGTGATGAAAGGTGGAACACCTGAGACGGTGATTCTCGTTGACGGGACAGATAAGGGGGACACCTGTACATACGTTTCCCCGATAACCACACCGCTTACAATCAGGGTGTGAACATCGTCTTCAGCCGCCAGAAACACAACCACAGCTCTATTCATTCGGGAAGCAAAGCAGACCGCGTCAGGGCCCACCTGCTCGGCCACAGCCTCCAGGACCTCCTCCACAGTAACTTCGCTGTCCGGGGGAAGAGAGAGAGAGAGAGAGAGAGAGAGAGAGAGAGAGAGATTTTTGATTTTTAAAAGATCTTTAATAAACACACTTGTCCATCAGTCAATACAATTTCTATATCATGCTATGTTACACAGAAAATTAATCCCCCAAAAAACGCCCCAAAAAAAGCTGTCCATCATGAACTGAACAGAGGACATTCTCCAGGGACCAGAGGGTCCTGAAACCTTCCACATCCCCATTCCCCATAAAAAACTGAAAGTCCAGCCTGATTCTGGCTTTAAGTAGCCTCACAAATAAAATCTTGACATCAACATCATTCTCAACATTTTCAAGTTTTCTTCTCCGGCTTACATAGATAGCCAACTTTGCCTGTCCTAAAACAAAGTTCAGTAGTTGACACTTCTGCTTAAAACGACGATTGTACATAAAACCACAAATGAAAACCTGCTTAGAGAAAACTTCCTTAAAAAAAAGAAAAAGTTTTGTGAGAAGTTCAAAGAGGCCACTCAGGCGCTGACATTCAATAAAACAATGAAAAACAGTCTCCCTAGAGGAACAAAAAACACACTGATCACTGACACTGCTGTTAATCACAGAAACAAAAGCATTGACAGCTATAATACCATGCAGGACCCTCCACTGTAAGTCTCCATGCCTCTTAGGGAGAGGGGCTTTGTAAAGAGCCCTCCAGGCAGGCCGAAGCCCTTTTCCTAGTTTAAAATAGGCTCTCCAAGGAGTGTCCACACAGGTGTTCAATCGGTCCTTGTTGAGTGCCATCACCACCAGTCTGTAGAGTGCCTTACCACTGGCTCCTCCAAAGTCCACACCAGTGGGAGCACAGAATGCCAGTAAGGAGCAAGGAGCGACGTCAAAGTCCATATAGAGCGTGAGAGAGGGAAAGGGGTCAGTGCTTTCTGGCTGCAGCGTGCCATTGCTAAAGTCCAAGAGTAGGGAGTGCTCAAGTCCATGAAGCTCCTGTTTCCAGTGTGCAAGAAGACCATCGATGAAACGAATCGACCTGACACCAAGATGAGCTGCTAAAGCTGAGGCGTTGTTGAGGCCAGGACCAGCCAGTTCCACCACTTGCTTCAGAGTGAGAATGTTCCTGGAACACAGCCTATCAAGGAAGGTCCTTCCAACTCCCGGCAGGACACCAAGGCGACCACCAAAAACCAGCGGCTCCCTCAACAACCAGTAGAGGGAATCGCATGGCCCTCTTTGTTTTTTAAAAAGAGTCCACACTGAAAAGAGACTGCGGTAAAAACTGGGTAAAGACAGTGCATTAGAGTTCTTAAAATCCATTAAAAACACAGGGAGGTCTAGCCCAAGCCCAAGGACTCTCTGTAAAATAACACAGGCCAAAGGCCTCCATACCAGGTCCTGGGGGCCCGTCAGCAGTCTCTGTATGAAAGTCAGTCTAAAAGCAGCACCTCTACTAGCTAAATGAATCACTCCTTGCCCCCCCTCCTCTTTGGGAAGAAATAACAGGGCTTGAGGAACCCAGTGGAGTCCACCCCCCCAAAAAAAGTCCACCAAAACAGACTGAATTTTGGACAACAAACCAGCAGGGGGGTCCATGCACATGAGGCGGTGCCACAGGGATGAGGAAACAAGATTATTTAAAATGAGCACTCTTCCTCTAAAAGATATTCTTGGCATTAGCCACTTCCACTTGTTTAGTCTCCCCTTAATTTTCTCTATGACCCCATCCCAATTTTTTTGCTCAAACTGCTGATTTCCAATAAAGACACCAAGATACTTAAAACCTCCTTTTTTCCAAATCAACCCACCCGGCAGCGTAAGCTGATTTTCTAGTTTCTCCCCCACCATCAGAGCCTCGCTTTTTCCCCAGTTTATCTTTGCAGAGGAAAGTTGGCCAAAAAGATTGACACTCCTAACCAGAACGTCAATGTCACTCTGCTTGTTTAGCAGAATGACTACATCATCTGCATAGGCCGACAGCTTGAACGTGGTGTCACAGCCAGGAAAAGTAACTCCTGATAGATCCCTTCTCAGGCAGTGAAGCAAAGGCTCTATGGCGAGGGAGTACAGCATCCCTGAGAGAGGGCAGCCCTGCCGAACCCCCCTCTGGACTTTTAAAGGGGCAGACAGGCCCCCATTTATCTTCAGCACACTCTCAATGTCACTGTACAAGACCCGTATCCTGGCTATGAAGCCTGGGCTGAACCCAAAAGCTGTTAAAACTGTCCATAAATATTGGTGTTCAACCCGATCAAACGCCTTTTCCTGGTCAATTGAAATCAAACCAGTTTCTACCGCCAATGAACCAGAGACCTCCAAAATATCCCGAATTAAAGTGACGTTGTCACTAATCAGCCTGCCAGGCACACAGTAAGTCTGGTCTACATGAATGAGCTCGCTCATCACCTTTCTCAGTCTTCGGGCCAGAGCTTTTGAGAGAATCTTGTAGTCTGTGCAGAGCAGAGAGACTGGCCTCCAGTTCTTTAGGCTCTGGAGGTCCCCCTTTTTCGGCAACAGTGTGATGATGGCCCTCCTGCAGGTCGTGGGTAGGGTCCCCCTTTCCAAGCTATCTTGGAGAACCTCCAGCAGGTCTGGGCCAAGCAGGGGCCAGAATTCCTTAAAAAAGTCCACAGAGAGACCATCTATGCCTGGTGATTTTCCATTCTGGAGGCTCATTAGCGCCGTATGCAGCTCAGACAGAGACAGTGGAGCATCCAAGCCGGCAACAAGGTCCTCTGAGAGCACTGGAAGACCATCAAGGAAAACCTGGCCCAGTGACGTGTCCTCCCTCCACTCTGCTCTAAACAATTCACTGTAAAAGCTAGCAGCGTGTTTCCTGATCTCTGCTGCTGTGGAGATTGTTCTCCCGTCATCGCCCAACAAGGAGTGAATGAGCTTTCTCTGTCCATTTTTCCCCTCCAGTCCAAAAAAGTACTGGGAGGGCGAGTCCATCAGAGCTACATCCATGTAGCGTGAGCGGACCAGAGCACCCTGTGCGGTGACCCCTAGCAAGCTAGCCAAGGCTGACCTTTTTGACTTGAGAGCCTCTAAGTGCTCCTGTTTTCCTGTAGAACTGAGCAACTCCTCTAGTTCTACCACCTCAGTCTCCAGAACTTTCAAGGATTGGGTCAAGCTACGAGTGACATTTTGAGTGTACTGTTGGCAGAGTTGTTTTATCTGGGCCTTACCAAAATCCCACCACAATTGGAGAGAACTAAAAGAGGGTTTTTGTTCCCTGTGTGACTTCCATACATCATGAAAAACTCCCTTAAAAAACACATCATTTAAAAGTGTATTATTAAAATGCCAAAAAGCACTCTTACACTTTACATTTTCAATGAAAACAGAACAAATCAGCAGGCAGTGATCAGTGAAACCAACAGGACAGATACAACTATTTTCAAAAAACACTCATTTGGTGTTTAAAACCATAGAAACGGTCTAACCTAGCCATAGATAAGAGGTTATCTTTAGCATGGCTCCAGGTGTACTGCCTCTGGTCCCCATGATGTGATCTCCACACATCGGCCATTTCATGCGCTTTCACTAGTTCCCTCAGCCTATTGGCAGAAGCAGGGTGAGGTTCCTGATG
Source organism: Pholidichthys leucotaenia (assembly GCA_020510985.1). NCBI lineage: Eukaryota > Metazoa > Chordata > Actinopteri > Cichliformes > Pholidichthyidae > Pholidichthys > Pholidichthys leucotaenia. The sequence goes on from CM035850.1 coordinate 24,610,289, forward strand.
GTTCCTGTCCAGTCTGTGGTTTAATGTACAGTTAAAATCACCCCCCAGAAATAAAAAACTATTTGGATTACAGGATCTAACTGTATCTGATAGCATATTAAAGACCCTGATCCTTTCTGCTCTCTGGGTTGGCACATACACGTTTATAAGAACCAAGTTTACGTTTTCAAGCTGTACCTTTAGCAAGAGTACATGTCCTTTCACCACCTCTTCTACCTCATAAGAGACAGGCACACAACCCCGAGAGAAAAGTACAGCCACCCCTCCACTATTATTGGATTTGTGGCTAAAAAAAATGCAGCCATCCCACTCTTTTCTCCACTGGCACTCAATGTCTACAGTGCTGTGAGTCTCCTGGACCATCAGCACGTCAAGTGCCTTTAAATTAAAAAGCTTGTATAAAGAGGCCCTTTTTACATCATCCCTGGCCCCGTTTATATTAAGAGTGCCAATTCTAAGGTGGGGCATTAAAAAGGATAAAAATAAGGTACAGTAAAAAAACACACACATAGCATAAAAGGGAAGAAACAAACTAAGAGTCAACATGACTGTTAGTAATTTGTGATTTCAGTTTGACAACCAGTTTCTTTAAACGAAAAATTTCCTGATCAGTAAAAGTCTCATTCCCATCATTCGGTTTCATCAGCTTGCGAGCTGATGCCACAAATAACTCCAGATCTGGAAAGTAATTTTCCACTTTCACAGCTCTGCTCCCCTTAGTCACCTGGAGAAATTGTCTAATTTTAGTAAAACAATAGGAGCTTTGCTCCTCCTGCGTCTGCGTCTGCATCAGTTCAGACTCATCTCCACTTTCGTCAGAAGCGCTCTCATTCAGTAAATCTAAATTCCCAACCCTACTAGATTTAGCAGAGCTCTGCAAGTTTTCCGCACTTTTCCTTTTTTGTGCAGCTTTAAAAGGATCCTCTTCAACAAAACTACATTCCTGCATTTCTTCATGAAACGCAACGTTTGTCATGCAGTGTTTGCTCTGTGTGTCCGCTACAGCCTCAAACCGCTCCTCCCCCGCCTGCAAAGTCTGTTCATTCACGTTCCTTCGTTTAACTGCACTTTTACTTACACCCTCCACCTGTTTACCCCGGGCGACAGGCTCGTCACAATGATCAGAGCTGCCGCCAGACAGAAATTCCCCACCATCACTGTTTGGGGGGACAACTACCGCGCCCGCCGCGGCCACCCCAGCAGAGGCGGCCGCGGCCGCCCCAGCACAAGCGGACGCGGACGCGGACGCCCCCGCAGAAGTAGAAGCGGATGCGGACGCGGACGCGGACGCGGATGCGGCCACGACCGCCCCAGCAGAAGCGGGCGCCGCAGCGGCATCCGCCGCACCACATGTAGCGCTACCCTCCGGACCACCAGAAACAGCGGCGTCACCTTTCTTACCGCCAGTGCTCTTTGTGTTCGCCTTTTCAGGACATGACCTAATAAGATGGCCTTCTGCGCCACACGCAAAACACTTCATGGTTTCAGATGTTGCAAACACCAAGTAGCTAAAGCCATCAATCCTGAAATTAAAAGACGCGTTCAGTTCAGCAGAGCTGTCTTTCAACACCATGAAACACTGCCTCCTATGACATACAACATGCTTCAGCAGGGGTGATTTACTACCCAGAGAGACCATTCTGATAGGGGACACAACCTGGCCAAAACGGGACAACTCTCTAATCAGCTGATCATTTTTAACGAAAGGAGGAGCGTTTGAGATGGTGATCCTCCTAGACGGATTCGCCAGCGGTAAAACGGGAGTAAAAGTGTCACCTATGACCACTCCCTGTGCCACCACCTGATCAGCTTTCTCAGTCGAATCCAGAAAGATCACAATTGCGCTGTTCATCCTCGATGCTGATTTTATGCTGCCATGCCCAACCACCTGTCCTACAGCGAGGCTGGCCTCCTCCACAGAACAGGGAACTGTCGGGAGGATTCTCACACCATGACGCCGGGTTAAGCGCTCAAACTCCACACCACCATCAATCACCGGCATGATGCCGGCTGGGAAAAACCGGCAGCAGAAGCTACCGTTCCCCAACACACTCACTCCAACACTCACACCCCAGCACACACACACTCAACCCACTATATTAAACACACACACCTCAAACACACAAGATAGAGAAAAAGTTAGAAAATACAAAGTTTAAAGTACTCACTCGACACCACTCCACACCCCTGCTCCCACAAACGCCCACGCATGCGCACGAGAGAGAGAAAGAGAGAGAGAGAGAGAGAGAGAGAGAGAGAGAGAGAGAGAGAGAGTTTTGAGTTTTAAAAAAAAGGCTTTATTGTACAATTCAAAAATGTAAGAACACCAATATCCTGCCCCCAAGTGTGTCACATCTCAAAAGTGCAAACATAGAGAGAGAGAGAGAGAGAGGGAGGGAGTTGAAACTTCTGTCGTCCTGCTCTGTGCCGGATCTTCTTATCTCAAGGTCAAAGCCTTTCACTTGAAAATGGAGAAAGAAAATACATTAAATTTGAATGAATTCAAATCTAAGCAATGTGCAGTTAGTGAAAGAGAATGAAATGCAACAGTACCATATTTAAAGAAATCAATGTTTTGAAATAATTTTCTATCAGCGAGAGGAGGCTAACATGGCTAACAAGGAGGTCTAACAGCTAAGCTAAATCTAACAGGTAAGATAACAACTGGTGCAATAAGCTGTTTCTAGATGCTTGCAGTATTTCTGCAGTACTTTTTGTTTTTATTTTTTATATTTTTATTTTTTGGAGAATATTCAGGATAGTTGTTACGTGTTGAAAGCTTCAAACTGACCCACAGTTGCAGGAAACAGGCACATTTGTCTACTAGGGCTGTAACTAACAATTGTAACTAAGGGCTGTAACAACACTCCCATACATGACATATTGTAATGAAGTATGGGGAAATACATATAAAACAAACATATATCCACTCTTTATGCTTCAAAAGAGAGCTATTAGAATAATCAACAAAGCAGCTTACAGGGAACCAACAAACCCACTTTTTCTTAAACAAAAAACTCTCAAGTTGAAAGATCTGATCGACTTTAAAACCGCAATAATAATGTTCAAAGTGAAGAATCTATCACTGCCCGCAAATATCCAGAAGTTGTTCCAAACAAGGGAGAAACGATATCACTTCAGAGGAACATGTATATTTCAAAAGCCTACAGTGAGAACAACCACCAAGCAACACTGTATTTCAGTGCAAGGTGTCAGATTATGGAACGATTTTGGACCTGAATTAAAATCATGTACAAAGCTTGGACAATTTAAACAAAAACTAAAGGAAGAAATACTCCAAACATATTTACAAGACGACATGTAAACTCACATAAGGATTGACATTTCCAGCCTGTGTTGTGTTATAGCTTAGTTTTTCTTTTTTCTCTGTGACACTATGTCTTAGATTTGTTTTTGAATAGTAACCGCTTAACTTAGACTAGCTCAGTTTTCTTTTTCTCTCAGTCATATTTTGTCTTAGCCTTGTTTTAAATTGTAATCGCTCTTGTCTTGTTTTCTCTTTTTTCTCCTTTGAATTCTTGGATGGAATATGGGTGGGCAATATAAGCTGCGGCTTCAGCCATCACCCATTTCGGATAACTCACGTGGAATTGTATAGTAGAAGGAGTCTTTGTCTAATTTGACCTTGTTGTTATATTATACAGTTTCTTTTAACCTGTAATGTACTATCCGAAATAAATAAATTCATTCATTCATTCATTCATTGTTTTGGTAGTCAACTAATGGAATGACTGTTGTTTTTGATTAATCGACTAATCGGGATTATTTCTCTCATGTTTACCATTTCTGCTTCCTGTTCGCACGGCTCCTGTTTGGGGTTCCCGATCATGTTTAACCTCACCCGTTAAAGCCTACACACCTGTGAAAATCACTTTGCCATCAGTCTCTGCCTTAATATAATGTAGCCTATTATAATAAGTTTCCATAGCTAAAAAAAAAAAAGACTCATCAAACATGAGTTGGAAACTTCAACTTGACAGTTTAATTACAAGTGTTTGTAGCAACACAATTAAATAATAGATGCTAAAAGCAGTCTTTTAACCCCCAAAATAAAGTGCAAAAACTCAAATAGCAGCCTCTGCTACTCCATAAAGGCTGTTGTAATGCTGCATATTCATAACAAACTAGAGTAATACTCAACTACATTAAAGTAAAAAAGAAAATAACAAGCTAGTCCATCCTGTTTGAAACCTTGCTGGGTCTAGAAGTTTAAAAGTTTAATTAGGTTTCAGATGAAAATTAGAATAGAATAGACTTTATTGTCCCCGAAGGGAAATTTGTCTTGGGCTCAGTGCCACATCCCGTTGCCACATAAAAAAACATTCAGACATGAAACATAAAACACAACATCAGCTAAATATTAAAAATTCCATGGACACACAACCACATAACATTTACAAACAAACAAACAAAATTAAAATAACTTCTTCCAGTCCAAAATACATTTACAAACACTTTAAATATAAGTGCAAGAATGTGAGCCTTCACTACACATACAGTGAAATATTTAAGCCATTTTAATTTATTTGTGATGATTATAGTTATCGTGTTTTAAGTAAATTACAAATCATGGTATTCTAATTTACCGAGATGCACTAATATTCTCAATGAAGACTGACATTGCCGCGACAATAATAGAGAATACAAAAAAGAGTAAACTGCTCATGTAATTCACCCATTTACTGCAGTTAACATATAGCCAGCATAACAGAAGCAGCTCAGCTGTCAGCAACCATCATCAAAGAGAGATTATTGTCCGACAACAGGTAAACTATTTAAATGGCACACACTAATACTGTGATCAGTTTTCTAAAGCTGAGAGAGTTGCTCATTGAAAATAATAAGCTCTAACGTTACTTGCTAACCTTACCGGTGCAGTCCACTGACAGGTAGCCAGAGACGGAGGAATGGAGAGGAGGAAGGAATGGATGCATCGCTGTAATGCAGCTGTGATATGACAACACTGCTTTACAGTCTACATTTAATTTGTTCATTCATTTCTTTTTGGTAAAATCCTCCCATACTTTGGAAACTTCTGCCCTTCTCTGTGATTTTCTCTCCGTGTTGCCAGGATGTGCTCCTCTTCTTCTTCGCTGGAACTGCTAAACTGAACATTCCACGGCAAGTTCATAAACTTTAAAATTAAACAATTCATCGACAATAAAAATCTGCGTCAACAAATTTTTGATTGATGTTATTGATGTCGACTAATTATTTCAGCCCTATTGTCTATTGCCATGTTATTAATAAGAGTATGAAAAACTTTAAAAATGACAAGCTCATGATACATTACATTGGAAAAACAACAACAACAAAAAAAATCCTTTTCATCGGGATTAATCGGGCATTAATCCAAAATTTCTGGAGAATAATCACAGTCAGATTTTCTTAATTTTTGCCCTGAACCAATATTTTTATTCAATATCAAAGTGAGTTGAAACTGCTGTGGACTGGTCTGCTAGCCTATGTGCTTTCCTCTGCTCAGTCTGACACAAACTCTGCCTCTTTTCATAATCTTTAGTGAGCAGCAACAATTAACCCTCAAGCGACCGAGTGGGGTCATTTACAACCCCAGCCATATAATTTAATGTGCCGTCTCTTTATTTTTTATCCAAATTTTCTTTCGTAGCATGAATTTGTCAGTCTACTAATCCTACACACTTCCATAGTTTTTGCAGGGATCAACCAATTGGTGTGGCGTAGACATTGCAAACTCTTGTGGGGTCATTTATGACCCCGAAGAGAAGCACTGGTTTTTAAACATTGGTTTTATAAATTTTATTCAAATGTTCCACTTCTAATAGTTAGTTAGTTAATCCCTTCACACCTGAAGGTGTATATGGGCGGCGCCTATCTCCGTTTCTCTGACCCTAGGCCACACAGTTACTGTAAGCAGTGAAAGCTACAGCGGGGGGTCAGTCCTCTGGTAGCTCTGTGTGTAACTTTACTTTCCCCATTCCATTATGCGGAGCACCACGCTAGAAGGCAGAAAGCACCATTTTTATATGGTCTTTGGTATGACCCGGCCGGGATTTGAACCCCTGCCTCCCGGGTGTGGGGCGGATGCTCTACCAACTGAGCCACCACTCCGGTTTCCACTTCTAATCAGTACTTTATATTGTATTGCAGTGAACCATGGCTAACAGACCTAGGATAGCAAGATTTACATTTGTCTGTTTGTCTGGATTTGTCTGTTTGTCTGTTTGTTTGTCTGTTTGTTAGCAAGATAACTCAAAAAGTTATGAACGGATTTTCATGAAATTTTCACAGATTGTCAGAAATGGGGTATCCTACAGATGATTAGATTTTGGTGGTGATCCGGATCACTGTCCACAAGAAAACCGCCATTATGCAAAATGCCATAATAGGTATCATGATCATCATCGTAACTACAATATGATGACTATGATGACTATGATGATGATGATGATGATGATGATGATGATGATACCTATTATTGTAACTATGATGATAATAACTATGATGATGATGATGATGTTCCAAGAGTGAACTGACAAGGACTGTCTAAATAAATGTAATGTTGTTCTTACAGTCTGCGTTTTGGTTATTTCTTGCAATAAAAGTATTATTAGCAAACACATTTTACATTAGATCATTATAAAATACTTGTCTTAAATACAGGGAGTAGTTTTGGTATGATAAACCTCTTTATCATACCAAAACTACGATTTATAATAAGGATCCCTGTACAGAGCACAATGGGGTCATAAATGACCCCACTTGGTCATTTCAGTCCGTAAAATAGCTTGGTCGCTTGAGGGTTAATGCACACTACAGTATGCCAAGAATGTGTGCTTTAAGTGGCTTCACTAATGAACAGGATCGAATGGCACCGAACCCCCAGAAAACGCCCAAATAATGAATTAAATCATTTGTATTTTAATATTTAACGACAAATTGTCATTCTTGTAGTAACTAACGTTACACACAATGCCCAAATAGCGTATTATATTATATCTAATAGGACCAAATGACATCAAGTCAACTAATGGGACACTTTTAATATTTGAGACCCATTGTAATGCATTCCTCATAATTTAATTTAATCATTTTGCCATTTTTGTGTCCCATTCGGTCTTGTTTGTGTTTTAGTCCCTAACGGGACATTAACTGTAGTTATGTCATTCACTGTGTTAGAAATTACAATCTTTTAGGATTTATGTTCATCATAGTGTTGTATCTTGCACTTTGGGGAATGGGAATTGGTCACTTACCATTATTAATAATTATTTGGAAGTCTGACGATGTCATGTTTTTTCACGCTCACTTTGGGTGCAGTTGAAGAGCAGCATTTCCAGGGGGAGACATGGTACAGTGGGTGTATATGCCAGAATCTCCAGACTATTGTGCTTTTGAGTGGAAAATTATTTAAAAACAGTAGTATTACATATTAAATCATATAATTCATTATTCATCTATTTTTGTGTCCCGTTTGGTCCTGTTCGTTGTTCAGTGAAACCTTGCTTGAAGTGCGTTAGGTCTGTGTGCAGGATGAGGCAGTGCACTTTAGACGCCCTAAGTGCTGGAATATCGATGCAGGCCAGACATGTGGACCTCACACACAGACATTTGAGGACCCATGATCTACAGTCAATAATCCCTCCATACCTAGACTTGTTACTGAGTGAACTTGTCATTCATACACCAACCTTGCACCTTACCTTCTCTAAAGGCCTGTTCAGAGTCCCTCTGAGGAGAAAATGTTTGTGTTCTGTAGACTGCGTTTCCGTACACAGCAGTAATCAGAGTGGTTCTTGAGCCACTGCATCTGCCGGAAACAGATGGGCCAAAAGACAGTCATTTGTTCATGCAGTATTGCTCAGTACTTCCCTCTGGTGGGAGTTTCCGGACGCACGTGCAGTTCATTGTGACCATTTGTGTACTTGTACGTGCGTACACTTTTTTGGGGCTACATGCGCTCAGTCAGCACTCACCCTCTGTGTAGGGTTTGCGCACGAATGCGTCCACTGTGCTCATTCGCATACTAACGTATTTTTGCCACCATGAATTGGGCTTTACTTACAACACTTGAGCAAGCCCTCTCCATACCTGTCTGTTGGTGGTCGTGACTCTGGCACACGCCAAAGACATGCAACCCTACTTGTTTCTTAGCATTTCCCACTGCCGTCCCATACATCTGGACAGCACAGTCACACTCCCCGGACTTCTTTAGCATCTCCTCTCCCACCTCCTCACTAATCATTTGCACCTCTGCCAACTCTGTGACTCTTTGTTTGAACACTTTCTGCTGCCATCTTATGAGGAAGATTCATCTCAGAGGCCAAGTACTTACCAAGTATGCACAGTGGAATGAAATTGCATTTTGCCCGTCTTCAATCTGAATTAACATCAGAAGCTGGAGTGACACAATGACTAATAACTCCACCACAGAAGGAATTCCCCGACGCCTTTTGAAAGAGTGTGTTGAATATGTATGATACGCTCGTGTGCTGTATTTTAATGATGAATTTTCAAAATTAAACATCTGAAACCTGCAAGAAACTTCCTCGCACAATAACTGAGTCATTGCGTGACTGCATTATCTCTGACGGTGCATATTGTTATTAAAATGACACAAGAGCCCTCGGGTTTACCAACTGAACAATTACTGAGATAACAGTTGCATACTGTACATGCTATCAGATTAAACATAGGAACCATGAACACGAAATCAAAAAGCAAAGTAGCAATTGTAAAAAGCTGAACCAGTCATTGCGTAACTTGGCTGATGTGTTGCAATCCTTTTATCCATCATCAGTTAAAATAATTTGCATTCATTCTGATATGTATATGCCTCCATCTCACCCTATCCCTTGCATCTTCCTCTGTCACACCAACCCTCTCCATGTCCTCCTTCAGTACATCCATGAATTTTCTCTGTGGTCCTCCGCTTTTCCTCCTGCCTGGCAGCTCCATCTTCAACATCCTTTGTCCAATATATCCACCAGCCCTCCTCTGCACATGTTCAAACCATCTCAGTCTTGCCTCTCTTACTTTGTCTCCAAACCGCTCAACCCGAGCTGTCCCTCTGATAGACTCATTTCTAATCTTGTCTCTCCTAGTCAATCCCAATGAAAATCTTAGCATCTTTGACTCTGCCACCTCCAGCTCCATTTCCTGTCTTTTTGTCAGTGCCACCATCTCCAAACATAAATCAGCACAGGTCTCACTACCATCTTGTAAATCTTCCCTTTCACTCTAGCTGCTACGCTTCTATCACAAATCACCCCCGACACTCGTCTCCACCCACTCTACCCTGCCTGCACTCTCTTCTTTGCCTCTCATGCATTTTCCATTGCTTTGGATGGTTGACCTCAGGTTTCTAAACTCATCTACTTTCACTGCCACTCCTCCTTCCATCTTCACTGTTACACCTGCCTCTCTCTCATTCACACTCATGCATTTTGTCTTGCTTCTACTGACTTTCATTCCTCTTCTCTCCAGAGCATACCTCCACCTGTCCAGGTTCTCTTCCACCTGCTCCCTACTCTCACTACAGATCACAGTGTTGTCTGCAAACATCATGGTCCACAGAGACTCCTGCCTGACCTCATCTGTCAGCCATATACTCTCAGCTGTATATTCTATAGCAATTATATTAATTGCTTCTGTGGTTCTTTTGCTATGGCAGGCAAACTTAATGATGTGCTGATTCAGAAAATCTATGCTTCACCATTTAACATTGCCATAGGCATATAATTTAAAACATTTACCTCTGGCAACATAAGCATATCACTTTGCCACTTAACTTTGCTCTGCTAGGAGGTGCACAAAAATTATCTCAAAAACAAATAAACTGTAAACAAATTATGTAATTGAGGAACAGTATATTAGATTATAAAACAAATTGGAAACAAGTAAGGGCTGCAATAACTGTAAACCCCAATTACAATGAAGTTGGGATGTTGTCCATCCATCCATCCATCCATCTTCTACTGCTTTTCCAGAGGTCCGGGTCGCGGAGGCAGCAGTTCAAGCAGAGAAGCCCAGACTTCCCTCTCCCCAGCCACCTGCTCCAGCTCTTCAGAGAGGATACCAAGGCGTTCCCAGATCAGCTGGTAGACATAGTCTGTCCACCGAGTCCTGGGTCTGCCCCGGGGTCTCCTTCCAGTGGGACGTGCCCGAAACACCTGAAGTGGGAGGCGTCCAGGAGGCATCCTAATCAGATGCCCATACCACCTCAATTGACTCCTTTCAATGTGGAGGAGCAGCGGTTCTACTCTGAGCCTCTCCCGGATGACTGAGCTCCTCACCCTATCTCTAAGGGTGAGTCCAGCAATCCTACGGAGAAAGCTCATTTCAGCCGCTTGTATCCGCGATTTCGTTCTTTCGGTCATTACTCAAAGCTCGTGACCATAGGTGAGAGTAGGAACGTAGATTGACCTGGTAAATCAACAGCTTTGCCTTAGAACTCAGCTCCCTCTTCACCACAACAGACCGGTACAACGTCCGCATCATTGCAGATGCTGCTCCAATCCGTCTGTCAATCTGTTGCTCCATTCTCCCCTTACTCGTGAATAAGACCCCAAGATACTTATACTCCTCCACTTGGGGCAGCTTGTCCCCAACCCAGAGAGGTCAATCCACCTTTTGGATTGGACAAAAAACCACGGGGGATGCAGGTTGAAGGTCGAATGCCTTCTCCAAGTCCACAAAACACATGTAAACTGGTAGGACAAACTCCCATGAACCCTCGAGGATTGTCGTGAGGGTAAAGAGTTGGTCCTATGTGCCACGGCCAGGATGAAAACCACAATGTTCCTCCTGAATCCGAGGTTTGACCAACGGCCAGACTCTCCTCTCCAGTACCTTGTAGACCTTCCCAGGGAGGCTGAGGAGTGTGATCCCTCTAAAGTTTGAGCACACCCTCTGGTCCCCCTTTCTGAAGATAGGAACCACCACCCCGGTTTGCCATGCCAAAGGCACTGTCCCCAACCTCCACGCAATGTTGCAGATGCGTGTCAACCATAACAGCCCTACACCATCCAGGGCCTTGAGGTACTCAGGGCGAATCTCATCCACCCCTGGGTCCCGTCCACCAAAGAGTTTTTTAACCACTTTGGCAACCTCAGCCCCTGTGATGGGCGAGTCCCCCCTTGTCCACAAGTCATGCTTCCTCTGTGAAAGGCATGTCAGTGGGATTGAGGAGATCCTCGAAATATTCCTTCTACCACCCGATGATATCCCAGTTGAAGTCAGCAGCACCCCATCCGCACCATACACAGTGTGGACAGGGAGCTGCTTCCCCTTCCTGAGCCACTGGACAGTTCGCCAGAATCTCTTTGACACCGACCGAAAGTCTTGTTCCATGGCTTCACCGAAATCCTCCCACACCTGAGTTTTTGCTTCAGCAACCACCTGAGCTGCACTCTGCTTGGTCTGCCGGTACACCTCAGCTGCTTCAGGAGTCCCACAAGCCAACCAAGCTTGATAGGACTCCTTCTTCAGCTTAATGACCTCCCTCACCACTGGTGTCCACCACTTGGTTTGGGGGTTGCCACCACGAGATGCACCGACGACTTTGCGGCCGCAGCTCTGGGCAGCTGCTTCAGCAATGGAAGTGGAGAACATGGCCCATTCAGACTCCATGTCTGCAGACTCCCTCAGAATGTGGTTGAAGTTCTTCTGGAAGTGGAAGTTGGAAGACCTCTCGGACAGGGGCCTCAGCCAGACGTTCCCAAAACACCCTCACTATATGTTTGGGTCTACCAGGTCTGAATGGCATCCTCCCCTGCCATTGGATCCAACTCTCCACCATCACCATGATCAGTTGACAGCTCTGCACCTCTCTTTACCCAAGTGTCCAAGACATATGGTTACAGGTCTGATGACATGATAACAAAATCGATCATCGACCTAGGGTGTCCTGGTGCCAGGTGCACGTATTGACACCCTTATGCTTGAACATGGTATTCGTTATGGACAAACTGTGGTTAGCACAGAAGTCCAATAACTGAACACCACTCGGGTTCAGATCAGGCAGGCCGTTCCTTCCAATCACCCTCCTCCAGGTTTCACTGTCATTGCCCACGTGCGCATTGAAGTCCCCCAGTAGGGTAATGGAGTCTCCAAGAGGAGCACTCACCAGCACCCCAGTCAGAGACTCCAAAAAGGGTGGGTACTCTGAACCATCACTTGGTGCATAGGCACAAATGATGGTCAGGACCCATTTCCCAACCCGAAGGTGCAGGGAAACAACCCTTTCGTCCACTGGGGAAAACTCCAATATAGAGGCATCAAGGTGGGGGGGATACAAAAATACCCAACCCTGCTCGTCGCCTTTCTCCCGGGGCAACTCCAGAGCAGGTCAAGCTCCAGCCCCTCTTCAGGAGACTAGTTCCAGAACCAGAGCTGTGTGTTGCGGTGAAGCCGACTATATCTAGCCGGTATCTCTCAACCTCATGCACCAGCTCAGGCTTCTTCCCCACCAGAGAGGTGACAGTCCGTGTCCCAAAAGCCAGTTTAGGAAGCTTGGGATCAGACCGCCGAGGTCTTCGCCTTTGACCGCCACCAGGTCCACATAGCACCGGACCCTCATGGTCCCTCCTGCAGGTGGTGAGCCCAATGGAGGGCGGACCCATGTAACTCCTTCAGGCTGAGCCCGGCCAGGTCCCATGAGCGGAAACCCGGCCACCAGGTGCTTGTCATCAAGCCCCTCCCCCAGGCCTTGCTCCAGGGTGGGGTCCTGGTAACCGCATGCCAGGTGGGGTACACTGAATCCTTGTTCTAGCATTCATCATGAGAGTCTGTTGGATCGTTCTTAGTCTGGCCCTTCATCCAGGAGTAGTTTACCATGGGTGACCCTACCAGAGGCAGATTGCCCCAGACAGCACAGCTCCTGTGATCACCAGGTCACGCAAACCCCCCATCACAATAAGGTTACAATCCATGAGGGGCCCACATGGACATGCTGGCTGGGAAATGGAAATTTACTGATTCTGACTCTTTAGAAAGTTTCTGTTTCAACAATTTTCTGTACTCTAGTATTCAATTTTCCATCTAGCTACATTGCTCAGCACTGGGTGTGTTTATATATTTATATATCTACATATTATTCCATCTAGCTACATTGCTCCGCACTGTGTGTGTTTATATACTTGCATATTTATTCCACCTAGCTGCAATGCTCCGTACTGTGGGTGTTTATATATTTACATATTTATTCCATCTAGCTACAATGCTCTGCACTGTGTGTTCATATATTCATATATTTATTCCATCCAGCTACAATGCTCTGCACTGTGTGTCTGTGTGTGTGTGTATATATATATATTTTATAGTAATACGTACATATGTTTATTAGCTGCTCTTGCTTGCTTGTTTTTTTTCTTGCCTTCTGATTGTTGCTCTGAGTGTTGCTATCCCTGTGCTGTTGCAATCCTGGAATTTCCCCGTTGTGGGACTAATAAAGGCTTATCTTATCTTATCTTATCTTAATTTTATTTTATTTTTTCAAATTTACAGATTAATCCAGCTAAAGAATGATACATTTCCATCGGGTTGCAAAATACATTTGTGTGTTAAAACTATTTTGTACTGTAGTTAGCATGCCTTAATTCAACAGAGCACCTTTGGACTCAAGAGGAAACGTGACAATCACAGTGAAGTGGCATTCTCACCCGTTCACACCCATGACTTTAATTTGCAGCTTTCTTTCAGGTGCCAAATACATTTTTGTAAACACAAGCTATTCTTTGGTGCTGTGTTGACGTGGATGTCATCAGACATGCTCGTAACTTTCCTTACGCCCTTTAGTTTCATTATATGTTTACCTGCGTTACACCCATCTGGCCGCATGGGTTTACACTTGTGCCATAGGCAAAAGTATGCAAAAAAAAAAATAAATCACAAATTTATAAGAAAAAAAGTGACAAATTTATGAGAAAAAAGTGAAAATTTATGAGCAAAAAGTTGAAAATTTACAAGAAAAAAATTGTAAATTTACTTGAAAAGAGTTACAAACTTACAAGAAAATTTTTTCAAATTTAAAAGAAAAAAGTCACAAATTTATGAGGAAAAAATAGAAAAAGTTGCAGATTAACAAAAAAGTAGTAAATATATGAGTAAATACATTGAAAATTTATGAGGAAAAACTCCCAAATTTAAGAGGAAAGTTGTAAGTTTACAATAAAAAAAAGTTGAAAATTTGTGAGCAAATTTACAAGAAAAATGTCACAAATTTATGGGAAAAACTCACAAATTTAGAAGAAAATAGCAAATTTACAATTAAAAATGTAACATTTATAAGAAAAAGTTGCATGATTACAGTAAAAAAAAAGGTCGCAAATTTATGAGAAAATTCCAAAATTACAAGAAAAAGTTAGCAAATTTGCATGAAAAGTCACGTTACAGGAAAAACTTACAAATTTATGAGAAAAAAGTTGCAAGATTACAGTAAAGAAAGTTGCAAATTTATGAGAAAGTTGCAAATTTATGAGAAAGTTGAAAATTTTCAAGAAAAATTTATCAAATTAGGGGGAAAAGTCGCAGATTTACAAGAAAACAGCAAATTTATGAGAAAATAAGTTGAAAATAGGTAAAGAGGTAAAGTCCATGTGGTCAAACAGATGGGGCCAACATGGATAAACCCACATGAAACCCATGACAGCCCAGATTTTAACCTTTGATGGGGCCCACATGGACATGCTGGCTGGGGTAATATGAATATCTATCAAATTAATTATGAAAACAGATTTTCCTATATTCCTAAAGTCCCATTTTTATCTTGTAACTTAATGAACAAAATTAGCATCATAACTTTTTTTTTTAACTACAAATTTGCTCAATACAGAATTATTATTTTTTGATTTGGGCAGCATGGTGCAGTGGTTAGCACTGCTGCTGTGTGGGTTGTCTTCGGGGGGCTCCAGGTTCCTCCCACAGTCCAAAGACACACGTTAGGTTAATTGGTGGCTCTAAACCAAAGGTGTCAAACACATGGTCTTTGGGCCTAAGTTGTTCGTACCTAAAGTGAAACGCTATATTCTTGAGTTTCCAGATACCTGTGACTTAATGTTTTGTGCCTTTGTAGATCCACTGCCACGTGGAATAGTCTTTTTGACTAGATAAAGCACTACATAAGTCCTTACCCTTCCTTACTTTTTAAGGAAAAAAATGCTTCCAGGCTGTTTTTCTATAGCCTGGAAGAACCTGTTGGACCGTCGATTCCGTTTCAATTCTTAGCAAACCTCCCCACAGAAAACCATAATAATGACAGGATTGCTTCAGGGTGGGGCAGTCTGCTCTTTGCAATCCCACCCACCCTTCATTTTTCAGTGGCTCACTTATTCTGACACATTTATGTAGATGGGGCTCACACTCATCATAATGATGTTTATAAATCAAAAATTGGCATTTTATGACATACGTAAATGCCGTGTGAATGCTGCAAACTGAAAATGCTTTAAGCTAGAATAACACATTGCTGAATAATTAGAAGCACATGGAAGCATCAATTTAAGCCCTTACAGAAAGCTGAACAGAAAGGGCTATCAAGTGTGTGTTGGGCTTTTTCCACAATCTTACTTTAGCACGCTAGCCTCGATCGGCACTCGGTTTTCAGCATTGATTGAAACTGCTTCAGGATATTCAGTTCATGGTTGATATTATGCTTCAATTTCAGATTTCTGAAGGCTCATTGGCTTTGGAGGGGGACAGGGGTAGCTTCACCAAAAGCACACATACGTTGGGCCAGACATTGGCTAGACGTTGGTTATGCCGGCATTATGCTGACATCTAACCAATGTCTAGCTATTGCGCAAACGATTTCTATAAAGATGTATACCTGATGGGAACTTTGTACATTGGGCTGATGTTGGTGTTGCACTGTTGGGGTTCATGACAACTGTTGAAATTTAGTGTAAAAAACCATCTAAGGCTACCCTTCAAAGATTGTCTATGTGTATAGATGGTTCACCCAGATTCGTTTTCAAGGAAGAGATCAATTTAGTTGGAAAACATGTATTTATTTAAGCAAGTTGAATATAGCAAGTACAGTGCTGGGTCAAATGTTCTCTCCCTGACAACAACAGGAATTGTCAGGTCGTGAAGTCTGACTGACTATGCTGTCCCTGACCCAGTAGTATTTATGCAAAGTCCAAGCACGCATTATCAGATGAAAAGCAGTTGCAGCTGTCCGTGGGAGTAAGCAGTCCATTCCTGGCACCGTGTGTAACCACTGAAGGCTCGGTCACTCCTTATCACAACCGGTTCCTTGTATCCTCCCATAGATCACAAAAGACGTTGTTATTCTCTGTGCTGAGGCAGAGGTCCACTCCTTTTTTGCAGGTAATGAGCCACACAGTTGGCAATATATATTCCATTATGGTATATTGGTTATATTACCTAAACATAAGCAGAGTACACATATTTTGAGTCACACAGATAACTGTTATATGATTATATTGATCACTTTTTCCCATCACAACCAACTACCATATAGTGTATTTTTATAAGGGCTAGGCTAACTAGCCATGACGTCTTGTTTTGTCTCTTAACTGGATTAAGAAAAACTACTCAAGGGATTTTGATGGAATTTTCACCAGACGTGGCCCTTGGCCTAAGGGTGAACCCATTAAATTTTTGGGGTGATTCAAGAGTATACCTCCACCATAGAGGTATGCATCCAGTGTTTCCTCTGGCTTAAAGACCCTGGTGTGGTGGCGACATATTTTTCTAGGGTGTGTGTGGGGAGGGGCAGAAAACACATGACTATTGTAACTGGAATATGTTAATTTTATACTATTTATTTCTGTGTTGTTGTTTTTTTTTTTTTTAAATTTGCACAGTAACTTTGCATATGGAATTTACCATATGGAGTATTGTACAACCAAGGCTTGAATGTTGGAATATTAGGCCAGTTGCGGTCCCACCCAGACATTCTGTGTTTGGACTTTTTACTGGTGTCATCCTTCTCTCCTTCCTCTGCTCTCACCTCTCCTGGACCCTCTGCCTGAACACTTTCCTCTCCTTGGGTCGTCTCGTCTGTCTCATCTTTCCCTCTCTGAGCCCTGTCTAATTAAGGTTCTCTCTCTATGGTGGTATATAAACAGGTCAGAAAATACCAAGTGTCATGTTTTGTCCTGCAGGATTTTTTTGTCATGGTTTACATAAATGACAAAAATATGTGTATTTTTTTTGTATTTTTATTCTAGTGTTTGTCATGACCCACTGTGGGCCGTCATCTTTCTCAGCTGCGCACACCTGTGGCTAATCAATCTCGGGCTTTATAGCCCGCTCTGCCTGGAGCCTCGGCACGGAGCCGTCTGTCTACCTACCGACCTTCGTCTCCCACACGTCTGTCTCTATACAGCCCTGCGCCTCGTCTAAATGACTCTCCTCTCTCACGTAAGCCATATTACGACTTACTTTTTCTCCCAGGCTCTACCCTGTGCACAAGTGGATCCCTTTGGCGGCGGATCTGACTCCCCGTGGCGGCGGAACGCTTCCCTCGTCACGCCGTGCATCACAGCTCATCGCCGGGTTTGCTTCGCAGCCGCTGTCTCTCTGGTAGGAGGCCAAGAGCCGGAACCGGCGCCCGCTTCAGACCATCTGCAAGTAAGCCCCAGTCATTATCCACCTCTCAGTGACGTGGCTGAAACTAACATCTGTGTTTGGCTCTGTTCCTAGGGTTGCCAGACTGTACGGCGTTCTGTCTCACCCCCGGCTGCAGCTCGTTCACCATCAATACATTTACATAACGCATACACGCACCCACACATCCTCTGTTGGTAACAATAAAGATTATTGAATTGTACTTGAGCCTGTGTGTGTGTTCCCTGGGTCCAACAATATGTCAGTGTTTCTTTTTTTCCATTGAGAAAGAGTAAGAAAGAGAAGGAAAAAAGCATTCATAATAATAATTTACTCATGCATACTTAAATTATAAGATCAGAGGTGGGTATAGTAACCAGAAATTCTACTCATGTAAAAGCGGTGCTATTAGATTAATAATTAAAAGTAGACAACCAAAATTTTTTAGTGGAGTTAAGGGTACAAAGATCACCCACTTAAAAACTTGAGTAATGGCTTCAGTCTTGAAGGTTTGAGGTTTTTCTCCAAAATTTATAACAATTTTCTTATAGTTTTCTGCTTTTCTCTGTAAATTTATCTAAATTTGAAACCGTTTTCCTCATTTGTAATTTTCTCTTGTAAAATTATGACTTTTCTTATATATTTGAGACTTTATTATAAACTTGTGTATTATTTTAGAGCCAATTTTTGTCTGTTTTTTTTTAAATACAATTACTGTTTTTTTTAATAAATTTGAAACAGATTGTGGTCAATTTTGACTTTTGTTCCTCATACAGTTTACACTTTTGACCATAATTTTGCAGAGCCAGAACAGAACAATAACTTAACTCTGATTTCAAAGAAAAAAAATATTAATAAAATTATATTTAATGAAATAAATTATAACTGCAAAGATGCAGTTATTTCCATAGGCATAATTTATGGGCGGGATAGGGAGGTTCCACCCCCCCTCCCCCCCAAAAAATCAAATCCATCCAATATACCCCCCCCCCAATAATCATATACTTATAATTAATAAAAAATAACAAGTGAGTGAAGAAGTTGTCATTTTTTCATTTGCAAGCAACGAAAAGTAACATTTCTAATAATTAAACAATGTACCCCCCCCCCCCCCCAGCCCCATGCAGACTTGGTATTGCCCAACCGGTTCATGCCTTCTCTGGTCAATACTCAGTCATTTGTAGCAGCGGCAGGTGAGGATGCTTGTTGACGCAGCAGAAGCACATCACAAGTGAGACAGAATAAAAAGAGCTCCACAATGTCACGAGCTGAGTCTGATGTTCTGCTGGACT
The DNA here is from genome assembly GCA_020510985.1 of Pholidichthys leucotaenia. Taxonomy (NCBI): domain Eukaryota; kingdom Metazoa; phylum Chordata; class Actinopteri; order Cichliformes; family Pholidichthyidae; genus Pholidichthys; species Pholidichthys leucotaenia. The sequence continues at coordinate 24,629,155 of CM035850.1, forward strand.
CAGTCTCGTGGCTCCTTCTTTGTATTCATATATATTTATCTGTTGTATTTTTTGTGCCTTGTTGAGTTGCTACACTGCTTCCTATTTGTCTGTTTATGTTTCAGTTTGTATTGGCTATGTCTCACTTCATTTGTAATTATTGTCCAGTCTGTATTTGGTTATGTTTATAGTTATTCTGTGGACTGACAGCTGTCAGGCAACATTTCCGGGTTTGTACTTTGGGTGGCGCCGCCTGTCATGCTGTCAGTCCAGCCGCTCCTCCCTCATCTCTCATCACTACCAGCTGATCCCAATTACTAGTTATTGTTGCTTCTCCTGCTCAGGGGAACCCACACCTGTGATCACTCATTTTGTTATTTCATTTACTATTTAAGCTCTGCCTGTTCACCTCGTTGTGGCAAAATTGGTTACTCCTCTGGACAATTCCTCTATATTGTTCTCCTCATCTCCTCCAGAGCTAAGGCGGCTCTGGAGCACACATCTCTGTAAGTTATTCTTGTTTTTTGCATTTTTGTATTGTCTGCATTATTTTTGGACTTTGTTATTTTTGTTAATAAATGTCACAAACACAATTCAGCCCCTGGGTTGTTTTCTCTGCCCCGAAGGGGCGTACATGACACACAAGGGCAACACACCATTTTAAATTGTTGGTTGTCAAATAAAAGGACAAACCTCTGTATCCAAAAGGAAGTAAATATACTGCTCAAAAAAAATAAAGGGAACACTTTGAAAACACATCAGATTTTGATGGGAAAAAATAAGCTGGATATCGAAATTGTGGCAGGCTAGTCCAGCTTACTCAGATTAAAAAGTGTTACTTTAATCTGAGTAAGGTCAGGACATTGTATTAATCATTCATGAAATGTGATCAGAATGGATTTGTTGATCAGCTGTTAGTGAAATTTACATATGTTTCAGTGCTCATTTTAATGTTAGCAGCTCCAAACATTTATCAAGGGCAAGCACACTCTCTGTACCACTGGTCCTTAAATATAAATGGCTTTAAATATTGCTTATCACCCCCACAAAATTCAAGTTAACCTTAAACTGTTCTGTATTTTTAAAATGCCATGATTTTGATAATTATAAAATTCAATTAGAAAGCAAATTTTACCACTTTCAATTATAGACTAAGTCACTCTGAAGGCAATTCTTAAATATCCACGTTAAAAGAAATTATTTTCCCTGCAGATCATTTTCAGATTTTGTTAAAATACCACAACTGCACAAAATAGTATCTAAATGAATATATAAGAAATAAACACCAAAGAGATGAATGAAAGAACAGATGCATTTCATCAGCCTAAACTTTTTAAAAATATCTCATTAAGGAAAATGCAGCACTCTAAAGTTTATCCATATGCATAATGTGTTAAAATGAGTTCAAAAGCACTGAATACAGTATCACTGATTTATTTGGAATTTAATTACTGAGCTTAATCACATTTCTAGTTTTCCATTCCCATTTTATTTGATCATGAGACGGCATTAGGCAGTAATCAAACACTGAGATATTGATGGCTTATTATCATCACTGTATAGTGATTTAACTTCTAGTATAACAAGATTCATTGTCATGAACGCCCCTCCAAGACAAAAACAAGCCCAGGCGCTTGACTACAGTAGAACATTTATTAACAGAAAAAACATAACGGTTCAAAAATAACTGTTCAGACGAATACAAAAAGGCAGCAGAAAAAACTTGCACAGATGAGCATCCCCAGGGCTGGAAAATCCCTGGAGAAATGGAAGGGAAGACTTTCCAGAGAGCAGTCCAAACACAATTGTGGCTGCTGCAAAGAAACAATGAGCCAGCAGTGTTTAAATAACAGGTAATCAAATGAGGTGCAGGGAGCAGAGTGGGCAAGTGACCTAATTAAACAATTACATGCAGCTTGAGCTGGCAGAAGACAGCCTGGGTAGTTGGTGAGAGTGACTGGCAAGGGGAAAGGGCTCAGAAGGTAAACAAACCAATATATACACACAGAACAGCCAACAAAATGATAACGGACAGAAAAGTACTCAAAATACATAAAGGAAGTGTCATGGTACGGTCCTCGCGGGCCGCAAATGAGACACTATAAGCCACCGATGAGTTTGCACAGTTTATTAAAGAGAGAAAATGACAAAATAATGAACTACGGGGGGCTAAAACACAACTAAGGTAATGGCACAGACAAAGGAACACAGAGTCTCAGAATAACACTTACAATAACGGATGAAGATGAAGGGTTGTTCCCGAGGGGACGTCTGACGAGGGGAAGCTCGACGAGATTGCAGCAAGGTTTAGTCCTCAGCTGCTCCCTTAAATAGGGCTTAGGATGAAACAGCTGATGAGGCAATCAATAATGCAATTCAGCTGTCAGAGGAGCTCAGCTCTGACAGCTGGAAGCCCCTCTGAGCGCTGTCACAATAAAAGCTCGGAGAGCCATAGGGAACACACACACCAGTTGGGAGGAAAATACTGCATGACCCGAGCGCGGACAAAATCGGCGCTTAGACCACGACAGGAAGTCTGAGCGCTGAGAACAACACTCGGACACATGACATTCATCACCTTAACACCATATCTTTTGAGTTTGTCAGTGTTTAAGGGTCCATTTGCAATAAAAGGAGTGCTAAAAATAATTTGATAAATAAAAAGCTGTAATGCTTCTTCCAGCAATTTTTCTTTGCAGCATTTGCCATCTCCTCCAGCCTGTTGCTTTTCCTGTACAGTTACTTCAGTACTGAATATACATGTGTATGGATATATATTATATGTCAACTAAAAGCATATTATAAACCTATTTAAAGTTAGAGCTGTCCTCACTACCAACTTTTGGGGCTGTGAATATTCTGTCCAGTCTTTTTCTCTCTTCATAAACCATCAGTGTTTTATGTAGCACTGTGATGTTTCTAATGTTACTTTTTTGTGTTTGCAACTTTTTTGTCATAGTTTTACAGGTTTTCTTGTAAATCAGAGACTTTTTTTCTTGTATATTTGCCTACTTTTTGTATAAAAATGTAGTATTTCCCCCATGTTTTCCGCCTAAATTCACAGTTTCTCAAAAATGTATCATTTTTCTCAAATTTGCATTTTTTTGTCATGGAAAATAAACCTTTTACCTTACATATTTGCAAAATCATTTAAAGGGCCTATATCATGCAAAATCGACTTTTTTGAGCTTTTAAGCATGTTATAATGTTAATTCCTCACCAAAAACACCCCCAAAGTGGTATTTTGCTCCATTCACGCATCTCTGAGTATTCCTCCTCAACCCTGCTCTCTGAGCTGCTGCTCCACCCTGTCCCTGATAATGGTTGGGTCCCCACATTCATACGTGTGAACGTGGGTGAGCTGCCCACTCCAGGAAGTGCCTGTGCTGCCAGCACCGCCCCCAGGCTAACGCACACACCAACTTTCTCCGCGCAGCTAACGGAGCGGTGAGCGGCAAAACTCTTTCACTTTAGCATTGACTCTGTGAAGAAGTAGTTCCTCTCGCACCAAATCTGCTCAGTGACAACAACTGTTTGCTTTTTTACTGTAGATGTTGTTTTCGCGGGCGGAACCCAGCGACACGCTGCAGCAGCCGGCTCAGGGATTACGTCATGAAATGGGCGGCAGCCACAAGAAGGAGAGGCGGAGCCTCAGAAATCGAGGCATCTTACTTCCGGGTTGGAAAAGTAGCTCGCGAAAATAACTCATATTTCATAAGAAATTCATTCTCCAGTGTACCAAAGGTAATATACTATCACATACGGTGGGGCAAAAAAGTATTTAGTCAGCCACCAATTGTGCAAGTTCTCCCACTTAAAAGATGAGCGAGGTCTCCAATTTTCATCATAGGTATACCTCAACTATGAGAGACAAAATGAGAAAAAAAAAATCCAGAAAATCACATTGAAAGATTTTTAATGAATTAATTGGTAAATTCCTCGGTAAAATAAGTATTTGGTCACCTACAAACAAGCAAGATTTCTGGCTCTCACAGACCTGTAACTTCTTCTTTAAGAGGCTCCTCTGTCCTGCACTCGTTACCTGTATTAATGGCACCTGTTTGAACTCGTTATCAGTATAAAAGACACCTGTCCACAACCTCAAACAGTCAGACTCCAAACTCCACTATGGCCAAGACCAAAGAGCTGTCAAAAGACACCAGAAACAAAATTGTAGACCTGCACCAGGCTGGGAAGACTGAATCTGCAATAGATAAGCAGCTTGGTGTGAAGAAATCAACTGTGGGAGCAATTATTAGAAAATGGAAGACATACAAGACCACTGATAATCTCCCTCGATCTGGGGCTCCACGCAAGATCTCACCCCGTGGGGTCAAAATGATCATGAGAACGGTGAGCAAAAATCCCAGAACCACATGGGGGGACCTAGTGAATGACCTGCAGAGAGCTGGGACCAAAGTAACAAAGGCTACATCAGTAACACACTACGCCGCCAGGGACTCAAATCCTGCAGTGCCAGACGTGTCCCCCTGCTTAAGCCAGTACATGTCCAGGCCCGTCTGAAGTTTGCTAGAGAGCATATGGATGATCCAGAAGAGGATTGGGAGAATGTCATATGGTCAGATGAAACCAAAATAGAACTTTTTGGTAAAAACTCAACTTGTCGTCTTTGGAGGAGAAAGAACACCATACCTACTGTGAAGCATGGGGATGAAAACATCATGCTTTGCCAACGAAGGGTACATAACAAAGTATTGAGATGAACTTTTGTTATTGACCAAATATTTATTTTACCGAGGAATTTACCAATTAATTCATTAAAAAATCATTCAATGTGATTTTATGGATTTTTTTTTTCTCATTTTGTCTCTCATAGTTGAGGTATACCTATTGTAGCGGCATGAAATAATAAGGAGCGAACTGAGAGTTTTTGAGGGAGTTTATTAATCATACCGCCATCACAGACTCACTCCTGCGCCGTGCATGCGCGCCAGAGCGAGCCCGGAGGCTCTCCTAGCGGACAGTGGATGCGTCTAGTCAGATGAGCAGTGAGAGAGGGAATGTTACAGAGCAATGCAGTATTTATACTCCACTACAGACAATGCATTCACAGCAGTAGGTATGGACATTTGCATTTGAGAGACACACATAACAATAGGAAGATTACTGGCCGGAATTCGCCTCTGCTCTGGAGCTGTAGGACAAAAGAGGTTACAAGGCACATCTACATATTGTTATCAGTCCATAGATCAAACTGCTATGTTAATTGCTCCCGCTGAGCGCTCTGTTTGTCCGTGGCTGTTGTGGGGGTTACCCATACACTCCCCCCCCAGAGGGCTCAGTGGGAAGCTGAGGCCTCGATAGTCTGGCTTGGGAGCGAGCTGCGGGGGAAGCTCGCTGCAGGCGGCGGTGGAGGGAGGGGGGGTGGGGGTAGCAAGTGCCGGCCTGGGACGGCGAAATTGTCTGGGCCGCGCAAAAATTGCCTGTGGATCCGCGATGTTGAGGGGCTGTCCTGTTGAACGTGCGGAGGTCCACAGCAGCTGTAAGAAGAAAAATTAGTCTCTGACTCCTCTCGCGGTCATGAAGAAAAAAAGGAGCTGCGAGGCTGCGTAGCAGCTGTGAGAGAAAAGGAGCTGCAGCAGTGTGGGACTTGGTGTGTTGGCTTTAGGTGCGCGCGCGCAGCCCTAAAGCCCTCGGGGACAGCTGACGGCTGAATTCCCTTTGTGCGCCGTGGCTGAGACCCGTACAAAATCTTGAGAGCGAGCTGCGTGCGTGCTTCAGGTGTGTGGGCAGCCCTGAAGGTTCTGTGTGCAGCGGCGAAGGACGATGGCGGTCTCTGGAGCCGTTATTGTCCCGTGCGTGGTGCGCTGTCCTCGTAACCCCCCGGTGTGCGTGCGGGGTTTGGTGCGTGGCAGGACCGCTGTAGAGGTGAGTCAGGGTCAGGGAGCTTGCTGGAGATCAGCGTCGTCGGCGCCGATGGTCATCCCTGTTGAGCTGTTGCTGTAGATTGGTCATGGTGCGTTCAGGTCCACGCGCTGCGTTCTCCGTTGGCCCTGGAGGTCGCCGTCGTGGAGAGAGGACGAGGTGCGTGCGCTCTCGTGTGGAGGAGCTGTGAGAGCAGCCGGTCCCAGCGTGGATGTGCAGATCTCAGGCGTGCAGATCTCACCATGAAGCTTTCTGCAGCTTTCCCGGTCGTGGGTGATCTCCGGAGAGTTTCGCCTGGTGGTGGCTCTGCGTCGGGGTCTCCCTGTAGCAGAAGGGAGGGCAGATCATTTGCGTCAGGCTGCTGCGTTCGCTTGTCGTCAGAGAGTCATCGCCGGGGGCTGCCAGCGTGTTCTTTTCTTGGGTCGGGTCACCAGTGTGGCTGTCCAGACCAGAAGGTTGCGTTGCACAAAGTGTGTGCTTTCTCGGGGTCACCAGTGTAGCGGCATGAAATAATAAGGAGCGAACTGAGAGTTTTTGAGGGAGTTTATTAATCATACCACCATCACAGACTCACTCCGGCGCTGTGCATGCGCGCCAGAGCGAGCCCAGAGGCTCTCCTAGCAGACAGTGGATGTGTCTAGTCAGATGAGCAGTGAGAGAGGGAATGTTACAGAGCAATGCAGTATTTATACCCCACTACAGACAATGCATTCACAGCAGTAGGTATGGACATTTGCATTTGAGAGACACACATAACAATAGGAAGATTACTGGCCGGAATTCGCCTCTGCTCCGGAGCTGTAGGACAAAAGAGGTTACAAGGCACATCTACATATTGTTATCAGTCCATAGATCACACTGCTATGTTAATTGCTCCCGCTGAGCGGCTCTGTTTGTCCGTGGCTGTTGTGGGGGTTACCCATACTATGATGAAAATTGGAGACCTCTCTCATCTTTTAAGTGGGAGAACTTGCATAATTGGTGGCTGACTAAATACTTTTTTGCCCCACTGTACATGCATATAGTTTACTCTGAAAGGCTTAAAATAGCATGATATAGGCCCTTTAAATTTTTGAATTTTATAAATATATATATATATATATACTGTATATATATTTGACTATCATCAAGTTCCTGCTTTCTTTTTGTGAATTTATACTATTTTCTCCAAAATTTGCATGCTTTTTCTGGTAAATTTGGGAAAGGTAAATTGGGGGGGGGGGGCAAATACCTGAATCCTAAATTTGAAAACTGAATACAGTGGCGGAGTGGTTAGCACTGTGGCAGCACAGCAACTCAACCTTGGCTGGGGGATCCTGGGTTCGATCCCAGCCCCCAACCAACAGTGATCTGTGCGGAGTTTGCATGTTCTCCCCGTGTCTGCGTGGGTTTACTCCGGGATTTCTCCGGTTTCCTCCCACATGCCAAAAACATGGAAGTTAGGTTAATTGGCATCAAAACTGGGGATTCTAAATTGTCCTTAGGTATGACTGTGAGAGTGAATGGTTGTCTGTCTCTCAGTGTTGGCCCTGCGATGGACTGGCGATCTGTCCAGGGTATACCCTGCCTTTTGCCCAAAGATGCTGGGATAGGCTCCCCCCCCCCCCCCCCCCGTGACCCAAAAAAGGATTAAGTAGAAGAAGATGGATGGATATCATTGTTAAAAATTAAATATCTAGATAATGAATCCAGAGTAAGTTTTTAATACCAGGATGATTTAGTCACAAATCTACTCACAGATTTGCTATTATTTCATAAATGAAACAGCACACCTAAGGTGTGGTGTGCTGTGTTCATGTCTCTGCAGGCAGGATAACTGTTACTTTTGTCATAGTCTAGCTGATTAAATCTCAGTAGTGTCCTTAGTTCATCTGCTTGGTAAGAAATAGCCACATGGTGGCAAGTGGTGACATCATAAATTAATGAAAAAACATTAGTCCTGTCAGAATAAATGTGTTAATCACCACAGCTGATTAATAACAAAATAAAATGAGTTAAGAATAATGGTGATTAAGCCTCATTCAGCAGCTAGATTAACCTCAGTTAATACTGATTGCACTGTTAAGACGCTGTTAAGAGGGAAGAGGGGCAAAAATCTAGCATGAATTACATCCTCCAAAAATTGTCCATGAAGTACCTCTTTTAAACAATTTGAACATTAACTGAGCCTTTATTTTTATCAGGAGCAAGAATGCGGCAGCAGCAGGTGAACCAAGAAGGAAGAGGAGGTAAAGGTAACCAGAGAGGCACAGGAGGTACACACAACCAGGTAACAATAGCCAAAACTTGATTTCTGGTAGTGCTGAAATACTTAACACATAATGGGTATTAAGTTGGCCTGCTGCTTCATAGTGGCATAGACTATTACAAGGCTGAATATAGATTTGGAAAATTAGGGAAATAAGTTTTACAGCTGTTACTAATATGGGAATGCCTAAATAAAGGGGTAAATTAGCCTTGTCCTTTTAGCAAAGTTAATGATTTTGCACTCTTCCTCCACACTAGGATACAGTACATATCGTATACTGTCATTTTTTTGCTTAAAAAAATCCTTTTCCTTTAAAAATGAAAAAGAGGACATTGGAGATAACTGCCTGTTCTGCTGACCTGACAGTCCTGGAATAAAAAGGTTTTTTTTTAATCCTTATATGGGCAGAGATCCCCCCCCCCCCGTGTTTGAAACAAAGTTACGCCCTTGGTTATTTCTGTTATAATGTTTCTATATATTTATATATTTTTTTTAGACATCTCCTCACCAACTAGGCACCAGGAAAAACCTCCCTTATCTTGAAATCCAAACGTTGGCACATTTATGTTATGAAAGGGCTTTATAACAGGTAATGACATCATGATGCAGCCGGCTGGTGCTGTCATCACACCACCCTATAAGTAAGGGAAACCGACCATTTTAGGGCTCTCTGGACTCATAGCCAACTAGAGCTCAGTACACAGTGAACCTGTATTGTATTATCACTGCATTATGTAATAAAGTTTGAGTTCCAGCACAGCTCTTCTGTCTGTTGGTCATTTTGGGTTTCCAGACATAACATTTGGTGACAAGAGTTAAACCATGGGGGCATGCGTGAGGCCACCAGAGCCGTTTCTGGAAAACCCCAGAGAGCCGCCTGTTCCGTGGCAGCACTGGTTTTATGCTTTCACCACCTACATATCGGCGCTGGGCTTGGACAAGCTAGACGAGGTATGGAAGCAAGTTCTGTTAATTCACTGTCTAGGCATGGAAGGCCAATATATTTTCTGCATGCTAGGACCAACGGACTTGTTTGTTGATGCTGTAGAACTGCTAACTAGCTACTTTGCGGAGCCTGACAACATGTTGGCACGGCACTTAAGACTCCGCCAATGGCGACAGAGAATTGGTGAAACAACATGACAATTTGTCCCATACCTTTGTCACCTAGCTAGCATGTGCAGGTTTGGTTTACTGGAAGATGAAATGGTGCGGGACCAGCTGGCCGAGCACACTAGCAACCCGTGGCTGCGGGCGAAGATGGGAATGGCACCAAACAACATGACACTATCGAGCTTGCATTCCAGCTTGAGTCGGCCGACAAGTTAACAGCGGAGCTAGATGTGCAATCACAACAGCAACAGCCAAACCTGATTCCGCTGACATACAGTATGTAGTGAGCATGGAGGAATCCGGTGACATGGCAGAAGAGTTTGAAGCAAACACCGTGGACCGGGGGACCACTACGAGACGCTCCATGTGCGGCACCTGTGGTTCCCCGACACACTGAGAGAGAGAGCATGTGTTTGTCTGGCAAGAGGACAACGATGCAAGAAGTGTGAAAAATTCAACCACTTTGGAAAGTGGTGTCGATGACACCACCGAGCCCACTGGCCAAATGAAACCACCCACCCGCAACAACCATCCACATGGTAAGACTTGAGAGCACGACGTATGCACACAGTATGGTGGAGATGGACAACGTTACTTTCCCACTCCTGCTCGACACCGCTGCAGTGAGGTCGATGTTAAATTGGGCTACGGCTAAGAAATTTTTTCCCCAACCATGGAATTGGCAAGGACCCAGCGGTACTGTACGGATATGGTGGCTACAGAGTTAGCAACATAGGGACCATCGCACTAATGGTGCGCTACGCGTTGAGTTGTTACTGACTTTGTTTTTCAAGTGACCACTCAGGGAGACAACGTATTAGGAAGTGACCTTTTTCACCAACTGGGTTTCTCCATCCGCCACCATAATGGACTCAGCCTGACTGACCATGGTGGCTGAGACGCAACACACTCTGGTGACGATGACGATGAGTGGGACGGGAGACAACAAGATGACAACGACAAGAGAACAGCTGTCCCATGTGTGCATTAGGAGCACTGCCTGGAAGGGGGGAAGCAGCCAGACTCACCTCAGATCTTCGCCCAGCAGGAGACTTTGGGTGCCACTACAGCATTGCAGGAGAGGGAGTGCACGCACACAGAGAACCCTGAAGCACAACGGCCCGGTACGGATGTTATCCGTGATGATGGCGACACAGCACAACAACACACATCAGGCAAGGGAGAAGAGGAACCAGACTGCTTCAGTAACCTCACTCAGCACCAGTCTATGGGAGCCACGGCTGAGCCAATGAGTGAAGAGTCTGTGATGGTAAATGACACAGGAGAGACGCCAGACACCTTCAGGACCCATGACCAGCTTTGGCTTCCAGAGACTGCTGCGATAGTGTTGGGTGAAGAGTACGTGATCAATATGATGATGACGGATGTAAATGTAGCATCACTGCGATTTCAGTGGCATGTGAGACTGAGCAAGGTGCCTCTTCAAGTGATGGACTGGGTTCAAGTACGCACAGAAGAGTGACCGGGTCTGCGGCTGATCAAGTCACATTCTATGAGACCGCGGACGCCCTTGAGGATCGTGGCACAGCTGGGACCAGCATTCTTCAGATTAATGGATGGTTCGGTGCGGCACGCAAACCATCTCTGGCGCATTCGAGTGGCTACTCCAGACGGCGAGGCTTTGCAGGAGTCAGTTGGTGCAGTGCAAGACCTGGGCTGCAGCATTATGAAGATTGGTCCCGGTCCGGGGACCCAGCATCTCCAGGTGCACATTCACCGTGGGCCCACTACAAGACCCCTCCAGCAGAATTGCCTTCCCCATGAAAGACTGTGAGAAAAAAAAATGAGTTTAGTTAGGAGCGCGGCTGCTGAGACGAGTGGCAGAATAAGCCATGTGGGGTTGAGCGGCAGTCCACCCGCTAACCCTAGTTAAAATTGTTAATATTGTTGTTGTTTATGCCAAATTGGCGAGGGTTATAATTTATTAAAGTGTTCTGTGTTTTTTCCAAGGGGGGGGGGCGGGTGAATGTTATGAATGGGATTTATAACAGGTAACGAACGGTATGATGATGCTGCCGGCTGGTGCCGTCACCACGCCAGCCTATAAGTAAGGGGAACCGGCCATTTTAGGGCTCTGTGGACTCATAATCACCAAGAACTCAGTCCACGGCGAACCTGTATTGTATTATCACTGCATTATGTAATAAAGTTCGAGTTCCAGCACAGCTCTCCTCTCTGTTGGTCATTCCAAGTTTCCAGACATAACAGTTTAGTTTGTCTGAAGGCTGCTGATGGATTAAAGACTTTGTGAATTAACTAACTTTGTGAATTGCGGTCATCTTCACTTGGCAGGTACATTATAATGAACTTAAATTAGTTATTATTGTAGTGGCAGGTGAAGTAAATCCTCAGTGATTCAGTCACTGTTGCCTTTCCCTGCATATAAAGACTAACTACACCTGTTAACTAAGCGACTCTTCATTATTGTTCCCGTTACCAGTGGGTTAAAACCATGATAAATTCCTCCACTGCTTCCATACCTCTTCTGCTTTTTTTCCAGCATTAAAAGTACTATAATAAGCTCGTGCTTCTCTCAGACAGCAACGCTAGAGAGACACTCTGCCTGCAGACTGGAACGGTCACGCGGATGGCGATGCTTCCGAATGCCGATGCGTGGATGACTGTTACGCACGTTGTTCGTGTCCGTGCTTGCAGAACGTCATTCCTTAATTAATTTTTTTCTCAAATTTATATTTCCTCTTAGAGTGGCAGCATAACTTTAAGGGTGGCGGCCCACCATGCAGAAATGTTACCAGAGGAAACCCTGGCGTCATCTCATAAGGCCCTACTTTCTTGCAATGTATTAGCAATTTTAGGCAAACCTCCCCCCCCCCCCCAAAAAAAAACTACAGGATAGATTTGGTTGGGATTTTCACCAGAGGTGGCGCTTGGGCTATGGATGAACCTGCTAAATTTTGGAGGTGATCCAAGAGTGCATACCTCCACCAAGGCCCTGTCTCACAGTGTATGTAGGGACGGTTGGACGAATGAAAGTATGGACCCAGGGACAGGTGCTCAAAGGGAGGGAGGGACTGAGCCTTGGTGAAGGTATGTGGTCTCTGAATGCCCTCTAGTTATCTATTATTTCGGGCTGTTTTTCATTTTCACTGCGGTGACCTTTGAGCTCTCGGGTCAACTGTGGAAACTGGCTCTAAACTATTATTTTGATGAGGACTGGTGCCACTTTCATGCATACAAAAAGCAAAGCTGTGCATTGATGGTACACGCTTTGATAAAGGAGAACAACGGCTGCCACCGGCCGACCAGTATAACCGGAGAGCAAGTTTGTCATCTTGCAATCTGAGCTCAAAGTAAAAAAGAAAAGCCTCCACTTACACAATGACATTTCATACTAACATTTTTTTACTAGTTGTTCTTGAATCTAAGAAGTAGACTTACTGTAACTGTTCATTATCTTCAATTAGGCATAGCTGTTTCGGGTGTGGCGACTGAACATCTTTAAAAATATGCTCTGATCTTTTTTTTTTGCCACTCAATGAAAACGACATGCGTCACATTACAAAAGCGAGATTTTATCACCCAGACACACATGAATGGTTTAAATTTAGATGGAGCCACAAAGGCATGCGGACACCTTTAGAAAACAGCACAGGATAACAAGATGAGTACAGCATAGACACTGGATAATATAGAAACTGAGTTAAAATTCCTCAGTAAGATGTGCAGTATGTGCAGCAGTGCTGTGCAGAACCTGTTTCATCGGTTTTGAAATAGAACAACATTGATATTGACAAAAGATTGTTATGATTGTATGGTAGTGCACCTTTGTAATAAGCAATTTATTAAGATCTGTTAGTATCAAAAAATCCTCTAAGGAATACACCAACAAAGGTTGTCTGCTCCAGCCCTGTCAGTGAACCATTTCGAATAAATTGATGTCAAATCTTTTCATTGAGTTTCATCATATTTTGGTTTTAAAAGCACTCAAATCCTAATGCAGGGCTATGAAAGTTGCTCTCCCATACCAGAGATGGGAGCTAAGGGCAGTTGGTGCCTTTTTAGTGCTCCTGTCTGTGTTCACTTTTGCTGCTGCATTCGAATTTAACTTTCATGCCGGCAATTTGCTTGTGTTACACATTGTGGTTACGGTTAGGGTAGCATCTCACTGGGCTGCGACAGCTTGCGACTAGTTGGAGATAAAACAGTTTGTCTCTATTTTCTGCAATCATTGGCTGCTATTTTGGCTGTCTTCCAACTTTCAGCTCATCCATGAGACATCGCCTCCATGTCTGCTTCTTTGCTTTCCTTGTGGGTTCCAATAAAGCGATTGTCGAGTGACACCTGACTGGTTCTTCCGCAAGGCCACTTCCTTCTCCTGACCTGGACCTCCATAGGTTCCTGGTTAACCCTCTTCCACTGGCCTGGGTTTGGCACTCTGTCAAATCACTGAAGGTGGAGGATCTGTCGAAGACACTTGCTGGTTAAAATCTGTATCCTGCTAGAGCTGAGTTTGAAGTCAATTCAATTCAATTCAACTTTATTTATATAGCGCCATATCACAACAATAGTCATCTCATAGCACTTTCAAATCTAGGGAAAACCCCACAATTGCAGAAAGACCCCAGCAATCAGACGATCCCTTGTGAGCAAGCACTTGGCGATAGTGGAGAGGAAAAACTCCCATTTAACAGGAAGAAACTTCGAGCAGGACCAGGCTCAGGGAGGGGCAGTCATCTGCTGCGACTGGCTGGGGGGTGAGGGGATAGAGAAGATGAAAAGAACAGACATATAGAGAGCAAACATTAATGGAGAGAAGCCAAGTACATTATTGGAGGTCACCCGGCAGTCTAAATCTATTAACAGCAAAACAAAGGGGGGGGGGGGTGTTAAGAGACACAAGGTCCCTCCTTAATCGTAGGCTATACTGAAGAGGAAGGTTTTTACCCTATTCTTAAAAACAGAGATCGAGTCTGACTCCCAAACCCAGATTGGTAACTGGTTCCACAGGAAAGGAACTTGATAGCAGAACGCTCTGCCTCCCATTGTACTTGTGGAGAGCCTAAGTATTACAAGTAATCCAGCATTTTGGGAGCGTAGTGCTCTGTTAGGATGATAGGATAACATCAGATCTTTTATATAAAAGGGGGCCTGATTATTAAGAGCTTTGTAAGTAAGAAGAAGGATTTTAAACTTAATTCTAAACTCTATGGGAAGCCAATGAAGGGAGGCCAGAGCCGGAGAGATATGATCTCTCTTTCTAGTACCTGTTAAAACTCTTGCAGCAGCATTTTGTATCAAATGAAGACTTTTTAAAGATATTTTAGGACAACCTGATAATAACGAGTTACAATAATCTAATCTAGAGCTAACAAAAGCGTGGATCAGTTTCTCAGCATCACTCAGAGACAAGATGCTCCTAATCTTGGCAATATTGTGCAGATGATAGGAGGCAGTCTTAGAAACAAATTTAATATGTCAATGAAAAAACAGATCTTGATCAAAAATAACTCCAAGGTTCCTCACAGAACTATACAGAGTAAGAGTAGCCACATCCAAATTAAGAGTTTGATTTGGAAAGGTATTTCTAAGGTTTTTTGGACCAACAAGAATGATTTCAGTCTTATCTGGGTTTAATAGCAGAAAATTACAAGTCATCCAAGCTTTGATTTCCTTAAGACAGGCATCTAACTTGGCTAATTGATTACAATCATCGGGCTTCATTGACAGGTATAATTGTGTGTCATCTGCGTAACAATGAAAATGTATACAGTGCTTTGTAATGATGTTGCCTAACGGAAGCATATATGTATAAACTAAAAAGAGTAGGGCCTAACGCAGATCCCTGTGGAACTCCATGACCGAGCTTAGAGTTGGAAGAAAACTCATTATTGATATGAACAAACTGAAGCCTATCGGACAAATAAGATCAAAACCACTGCAGCGAAGTTCCATTTAGTCCAGCATAGTGTTCTAATCTATCAAGTAGAATATCATGGTTGATAGTATCAAAGGCTGCACTAAGGTCTAAAAGGACAAGTACAGAAACAAGTCCATTATCATATGCGATAAGAAGGTCATTAGTGACCTTCATTAAGGCTGTTTCAGTGCTGTGATGAATTCTGAACCCAGATTGAAACTCTTCAAATAAACCATTTCCTTAAAGTGGTCAAATAATTGCGTAGCAACAATTCTTTCTAAGATTTTTGAAATGAAAGGCAGATTAGAGATTGGCCGATAGTTAGCTAAAACTCCTGGATCAAGTGTTGGCTTTTTGAGTAAAGGTTTAATTACAGCAATTTTAAAAGCCTGCAGTACATGGCCTAAAGTTAAAGAAGAATTGATTATTTGAACAATATGGCTAACAATAAATGGGAAGACTTTTTTAAATAACCTGGTAGGAATAGGGTCTAAAAGACAAGTTGAAGGTTTGGATGAGGAGATTATTTTATCTAACTCTAAAAGGTCAATTGGAGTAAATTTATCTAAACAGATATCAACTGAAGGAGTTGTAGTAGTTGCTGTACTTAAGTTTACGGTGGGAAGAATCTGACTGATTTTATCTCTAATAGATCAAATTTTATGATTGAAAAAGTTCAAAAAGTCCTGATCAGTAAGCTCTAGGGGGATGCGAGGATTGACAGAGTCCTGACTCTTTGTCAGCCTGGCTACAGTGTTGAAAAGAAACCTGGGATTATTCTTATTCTCTTAATTAATGCAGAGTAATAACTTGTTCTAGCTTTTCTAAGAGATTTTTTATAAATTAGGAGATGATTTCTCCACGCTAAATAGAATTCATCTAAATTAGTGGAATGGCATTTTCTTTCTAATTGACGAGTCTTCCGTTTTAAGCTATGAGTTTCTGTGTTAAACCAAGGGGTTAGAAATCTCTGATTAGACTTTTTCTTTTTTTAAAGTGGCCACCAAGTCTAGAGTCTGATGCAGAGAGGCTGTAACACTATCTACCATGCTATCAATTACGGAAGGAGCGAGCTCTCCAGCTTTCATTTCCGTTGTGTTGACCCATGGTATAGAGGAGACAATCTGCAAAAATTTGGTAACAACGTCATCTGAAAGACATCTGCTGTAGTAATATTTTTCTTTAGGAGTCAAATAATCAGAAATAGTGAAATCAAAGGTTAACAGACAATGGTCTGACAGTACAGGATTATGAGGAGACACTACCAGATTTTCTATTTCTATACCATAAGTCAGAAAAAGGTCCAATGTGTGGTGGAGATAATGGATAGAATTTTCTACTTTCTGGGAAAACCACAGAGTCTAATATTGAATTGAATGCCTTATTAAGACAGTCACTATCTACATCAACATGTATATAGACCTCCCGCCCCAAAGACCTGAACAGCTACAGACCAGTGGCCCTGACGTCCCACATGATGAAGACCCTGGAGAGACTGCTCCTTGCTCACCTCCGCCCCCTGGTGGGACCAGCGATGGATCCACTCCAGTTCGCCTACCAGCATGGCATTGGGGTGGAGGATGCGGTCATCTTCCTCCTTCACCATTTTCTGTTCCACCTGGAGAAGCCCAGGAATGCGGTGAGGATCATGTTCTTTGACTTCTCCAGTGCTTTCAACACCATCCAACCGATGATCCTGAAGGACAAGCTGCTGTGCGCAGGGGTGGACCAGCACCTGTCATCATGGATCCTGGACTACCTCACAAACCGGCCACAGTTTGTGAGAACCCGGGACTGTGTGTCCGACACGATCATCGGTAGCACGGGGGCCCCCCAGGGAATGGTTTTGGCTCCCTTCCTGTTCACCCTTTATACTGTGGACTTCTCACACAACACAACACACTGCCATCTACAGAAGTTCTCTGACGACTCTGCGATCGTTGGCCTCATCTCCAACGGAGATGAAGCTGAGTACAGAGGGCTTATCCAGGACTTTGTGGACTGGTGCCATCGGAACTGCCTCCAGATCAACGCGAGGAAAACTAAGGAGCTGGCGGTAGACTGCCACAGGCAAGGACAACCCCTCACAGCACCAGTAAACATACAGGGAACAGACATCGAGATGGTGACATCCTACAAGTACCTGTGTTCATCTGAACAATAAACTAGACTGGTCACACAATACCGACGCACTCTACAAGAAGGGACAGCGCAGGCTGTTCCTACTGAGGAGACTCAGGTCTTTTGGTGTACAAGGGGCGCTGCTGAAGACATTCTACGACACGGTGGTGGCATCTTCCATCACTTTTAGAGTGGTCTGCTGGGGCAGTGGCATTACAGCAGCCGATAGGAAGAGACTGAAAAAAACTGATCAAGAAAGCTAGTTCTGTCCTGGGGCAGCGCCCTGACCCAGTGGAGTTGATAGGAGAGAGAAGGATGGTGGCTAAACTGTCATCTCTGCTGGAGTCCGAGTCCCACCTTATGCAGGACATACTGAACGCACTGAGGCGCTCATTTAGCAGCAGACTACATCATCCTAGGTGCGCAACCGAGAGGTTTCGCAGGTCCTTCCTACCTACGGCAGTCAGACTGTATAACCTAAGCAGGGCTGCTCGCAGAGATAGCAAAAAAACGTGACGACCTAATAGTACTGAATGCAAAAGACGCAATAGACTTACACAATGGTCCCCTCCAGTATATACAACTAGGACAGTATCGGTCGCTACAGAGGGTGACAATATGTATGGGTACATATTCATACTATGTAGGATAACTAAGCAGACGGTTATGCTGTTTATTCCATCTTGCTACAATGCTCCGCACTTTGTATATATATTTATATATTGATGTGTATGTATGTATGTATATCCACTGCTCTTATTTATATCTTCCGTATCTTCTTAATTATTGCTCTGAGTGTTGCTATCCCTGTGCTGTTGCAATCCTGGAATTTCCCATTGTGGGACTAATAAAGGCTTATCTTATCTTATCTTATCTTATATTAAAATCCCGTACTATAATTATTCTATCTGATTTCAGCACTAAATCAGCTAAAAATTCGGCAAATTCGGATAAAAACTCTGAGTAGGCTGAGGGAGGACGGTAAACTATGGCAAAGAAAATTGGGTTTAAGCTAAGATTGCTAACATGCTTCATACTGAGGACCAGGCCCTCAAAGGAATTAAAACATGATTTTTGCTTTACATTAACTAGTAATTTAGAATGGAAAATTGCCGCTACTCCACCTCCACGACCAGAACTTCTGGGATTATGATAGTTTAGATAACCCGAGGGAGCTGATTCATTTAAACCAACATAATCATCTTGCCCTAGCCAAGTCTCTGTAAGGGATATTAAATCAATCTGATGATCAATTAATAGATCATGAACTAGTAGAGACTTGGGAGTTAGAGACCTAATATTTAACAAACCACATTTAATTTTTAAATTATGAGGAGGAAGAGAGGCCAAATCATTAAATTTAGAGACTTGATATTTAATTTGAATTTTACCAACTTTTTGTTTAATCACTATGGGATGTTTATACGTTATATTTTTATTAACTTCGGGGGGAGTAGACAAAGGTTCTGTGATGGGGAAGACAGGGGCAAAGTTGAGGGGTGGCAGATGAGGAGGAGCTGCAGAAAGGCGTGTATTTATCATGTATTTGTCTTTGTCTGGGGATGGCAGTGGCTCAGGAGGTAGAGTAGGTCGTCCAATAACCACATGGTTGGCGGTTCGAATCCCGCTCTCCCCAGATATCCTGCCGTTGTGTCCCTGGGCAAGACACTTCACCCCAATTGCTCCTGGTGGGTCTGGAAGCGCCATGTTAGGCAGCATGCCACCATCAGTGTGTGAATGTGTGTGTGAATGGGTGAATAGCAGCATCTGTAAAGCGCTTTGGTCATCAAGAGATGAGAATAAAAGCGCTATATAAGTGAGTACCATTTACCATGTATTTGTCTTGGGTTATAATATTTTGGGTAACGGGAGACAGACACAATCTCTATGGGGTTATAAATTGAAGACGATCTAAACGGTGAGGATTATTTGGATTAATAGGATTAATATGAGAAGTGGAAACAAAGAAGGGCTGGTTGGCAGACCCAGGAACTTCAGGGTGAGTTAACGCACCAAATTTCAGTCACTGTACTAAAAAACGCTGAATGGAATAGAACAGATTGTCCCTTGAAACACGTGCACCAAGTCTATTTGGATGGATGCCATCTGGCCTCATAAGTGATGAGCGGTTCCAAAACAAGTTGAAATTGTCTACAAAACCAATGTTAAAAGTAGGACATGTAGAACACAACCAGGTATTAAGGCTGAGAGTTCTGCTCAAATAATTGCAACCTTGTCTGAAAGGTGCCAAAGGCCCAGAGATAAACACCCGTCTGCCACAGTTCATAAGAGTGGACAGAAGGCTCTTGAAGTCACTCTTTAAGATCTCCGACGCTTCATCTGGGATGTTCTTGCATCCAGCATGTACAATGACAGTTTTAGCATGGGGGGATTCATTTAATAGGTCAGGGGTAAGAGCCTCAATGTCTGATACTCTATCCCCAGGAAAAAATTTAGTGACACAGTACCTGCTTCTGACGTTCCTCATACTTGAGTCACCAATTACCAACGTTGTCAGGGGGGGCTTTGTTGGTGGTTTCTGAAGTGGTGGATAATTTTGCAGATGTTGTTGTTGTGATGGCGGGGTGATGTGCTCTCTTCTTTTTGGAGCTGGTGTATAGTTTGGCACACCTAAAGCAGTTTTAATCCGGGGCTTGCAGGTTTGGGCCGCTGCTGAAGGAGGAGGAGGAGGAGGGGCAGCCATGGGAGGATGCTCGACGTCCAGGGGAGGAAAATCTTCCAGGGAAAGGATGTCGAATCTGTTTTCCAGTAGCAAGGGAAGAGAGGAGGCGCAGCCATGTCTGGTCAGTTGCCGATGTTTGCGAGTTGGCCCAACCAAGTTCCAGGGCGCGCATTGAGGATGAGAAAAACCACCCTGGGGCTTTGGGTTTGGTGACTTTTCAGGTTTTAGACCCATACGGCAAGACACCCTTCATGTTAGAGTTGAATAGCCAGAGCTTGGTTTTAACAGATATGGCTGTAGAGCGTCCAGACAGGTCATACAATTGTGAAGACCTGCTGGGCTTTCTTGATTCAGGCTTTAATGTCCTCTTCTGTACTTCTTAAAATCCTGATTTTGCTTCCGAGATAGGTGAATTTGCTGATGTCTTCCACTGCCTGTCTCTCATCCTGTACTGTTTCCTCTTGCTTTTGTTGATGCACAGTTCTTTTGTCTTCTCGTGGCTGATCTTAAAGCCCACACAAGTGAGGCATAGTCTCTCCAGAATGTCCTTAGGCTGCCCCGGGGTCTCCTCCCAGTGGGACGTGGCCAAAACACCTCATGTGGGAGGCGTCCAGGAGGCATCCTGATCAGATGCCCAAACCATCTCAACTAACTCCATTCGATGTGGAGGAGCAGTGGCTCTAATCTGAACCTCTCCCAGATAGCTGAGCTCCTTACGGTATCGATAAGGTTGAGTCTAGCAATCCTACGGCGAAAGCTCATTTCAGCCACTTGTATCCATCATCTCATTCTTTTGGTCAGTACCCAAAGTTCATGACCATAGGTGAGGGTAGGAATGTAAATAGGCCTCTTTCACGCCTACGGGTTCATGACACTGGAAGCAGTTATTGTTGTGTTTAACAATTTCCGGCTAGCGTAGCCCAGAATACAATAATTGTTATGAATTGCCCATTTCACGGGCGAGAAATAGGACACCAAACACTCACTGTAGGTCTGCATATTTATTAACAAAAACACACACAAGAACAAATTATACAAATACAATAAATGAAATGAAATAATACAAACACTGGAGGAAAGTTGGGCTCAACTTCAGTGGTACAAAATCAGCGAACGCCTGATCAGGAGAAAAGCACAGCCGGAGGACCCTGAGAACTATGGGGCTTAATGGCTGGGAGAAAACAGAGAGGGGAAAAAAGGCACCATGACAGAGCACACAACTTACCTCTACAGTGGGACCTAAACCATGAATGTAGGTCATGGCAGGGAAGAAGAGGATGTAGACGAAGTTAGGAGGAGGGCACGACAATGGGCAGAGGTTGTCATGTCTCTTAAATGCCCAACACAATAATCACAGACAGGTGTAACTCATGAGTAGTCAATGGGCAGCAGCTGTGCAGCCCCGAAGGAATTGACAGATGGAAGCTGCACAGAAAACAGAAAATAAACAGAAAAATGCTCACTGGGCAGGGAACCTGGGCACAGCTCAAACCCGTGCCCCAGGATCATGACAGTACTGGTTCAGGCCACATCCAGATGTCATTGCAGCGTTCCCCTTTGTAAAGCACACAAACAGCAACCTTATTTACGTTTTTGTGCTTTTCCCAGTGACATAATAACAAAGAAGAAGTGGATTCAGGCAATTCATCATATGAAGGCTCTTATTTTACAATAAGCAGGGGAAGTACTTTTGTTTGTAGCCTTCACTTCATGGAAGAAGATTTCACAGAAACGACTCTTCGAAAACAGCTTAAAATCGGGGCAATCCCAAGTCGTTTTGAGTGGAATAACTGGGGATCATCAAAACGTGAGTCTGTTTATGACAGAGCAGCTACTCGATTAGGCCATGAAGTCCGTCTGGAGCTTGAGTGCCATCATGAGGAGGACATCTTCCCTGGGATTACAACCGGAGCTGATCATGACTATGCTGCTGCTCCCACTCCAGGTAGATTTCCTCTTCATCAGAGTTAATATTATTTGTCAGTTGTTTCATAAGCATCCAGTATGAATAAATTCTGTATGATTACTGAATAAGCTATGAAACCAGACGACTTATAGATGCAAATAAGTGTCTATTTGCATATGGTTAGGTATTAGGTATTAAATACTTTAATTGTGATGATAATGAGTTGGAAAAATTCAGAGTTTAAGATTACGTTTTCACTTGGATTTAAAGATACAAAATGTGAACAATTTAGAGATAATTAAATCAATAACAGTAACTGTGTTTACATCAGAATAGCTTTATTGCCAAGCATGTTTACAGTGTAAAAGTGTACATGGGCAAATGTTGACTGGTGTAAAAGGCTGTCACCTTTATTTTTTTATCCTGATTATGATAACACTGAGAGGGGGGAAAAAAACTAAAATCCCACTCTCCCAAGCTTGTCAGAAGGACGAGGGTTAAATAGGGATGGTAAAGCAAATCAGAAAGGCACCAGCACACTCTAACTGGGGAAAAAAAATAATTTATTTGCAAGCAGTCTAAGCAGTGATGGAAGTGCAGTTTTAGAATAAAGAAATTATCCCCCAATAAATAAACAAAATGACATAAAATAAGGAAAATGCTAGTTATCTCTACACAAATTCTGATTTGGCTTGCAGTTTTTTGTTTTTTTTGTTTGTTTTTTTGGGGGGTGGGGTGGGGGTGTCAGCTCTACATCAAAAGTAAAACTCCCTTAATGCCAAGCTGGCAAACTGGAGTGTGCTGATGCCTGTCGTATCTGTCTGATCAAGATGTCAAATTCTACTCTTTCATCATGATGTCTTCTCAGGTGCTCTGGATGCTGCGTCTGCGTGCATACAGCAGTTGCAGGTAGAGGTAAACAGGCTGGAAGCAGAGCTGCGAAGACTAAAGCTGGACCCTCTACATTTTAGCAGGTTTTGTATCTCTGATGAGGACGTCCATTTTTACACAAGATTTCCATCACAGGAAGTGTTTAATGCCTTTTGGGAGGTGGTCCAACCATCTGCATCCATGCTTGTGTACTGGTCAAAGGCACAAAAAATGGGACAAACATCCAGCACCTGAGGTTCACATTCAAGGCCTCTTTTCATTGCAGAAGTTTGTTGTACTCCCTTCAGGATTCTTGCTGCCAGTGCCTGACTAGAGGACTCCCCTCGGACATGACAAACCTCATAAAATCAACTGGCTGTAACTCTGGGCTGGTGCATTTCTTTCCATAATGGACATTTAGACTGCTCTCTGGTGCTTTCCCCTATCAGAGCTGCCATCTCATGTGTCACAGTGAGGCTGTCCAAATGGAAGTACTGATGACAATTTGGAACAAAGTTTAAGGTGGTGGACAATTTAGAGTCCTCAACAGGCAGTCTAGGGAATGCAGGGGCATCTTGGTGGACACTGTGACTTGTTGCTGCAACAGGCACTGATTTGATAAAGGTGAACCGCGTGGCACAGGTCCAAACCTTGAATCAACCAGTGAAAGTTCAGAAAAGTCAGGCAACACTGAGAATAGCAGGGGTTGAGGTCTGAGATTTTTCACTGTAGTTTTTCCCCAAGGGCAAACACTGAAGGGTCAGGAAGGGCTCCTGAAACAGAGTAAGTACAAAAGAAACCTTAAAAAAATTCTTCATTGATTATCTTCCAAGTTTAAACTTGTAAACAAACAAATAAATAAATCAAGTTAATTCATCCATGATTGTAATCGATAGTAGCAGTATAACAGATGAATACTGATCTGTGGGCTATACAGATAATACCCTCCGAACACACACTGCCATCCAGGATCCATAGAAGAGTGGTAAATTTTAAAAATCACAATGAATTTGTATTATTTTTAAACCAATAATGCTGAAAACTTGGGGGCTCTAAACCATAAATTTTGTGATGTATTACTCACCTAATCAATAATACAATACAAAAAATAATGGCCACCACCTGTATGGGCTTGGTACAGTGTTGATTTACACAGGGTCTTGGTAGACGGTTTAGGCTTCCTTACAACCAGGTCCTGAACAGGTTCAGAATCAGAATCAGAATCAGAAAAAGATTTATTGCCAAGTACATTAACAGATCACTGATAACATACGAGAGAATTTGACTTGACACAGTAATGAACCTGCATTTCCGTGCCGCGGCGCATCTGCAACGCGCCTATCAGCAGGAGGGTACAGGTCGCATAAAGATGATACAATAGGAAGGAGCAAAAAAAATCATTGATTCAAAATACTGGTTACATACTTAATCAATATTAAGAGTTCAAGGAAAAAAAAAGCTCATGCACATATATTCGCTACACACAGAATTCACAGGACACAAGAGAGCAGTGTTGTCTTTATTCAGTTCATGGATCAATGTGTGTGCGGTGTTGAGCAGTGTTGATGATAATAAGAGAGACCCAAGGACCCTTGGCAGAAGATGTTTTGTCTGTCTGGCGCCAGTCTTATCTGGCGCTGCAGCTGGCTGTCCAAGGCCTTGTGCTCATGATTTTGAAAAAACACAGTCTGCAGACAGCCAGGAGGAATTTTCATGGGGAATAATAATGCCAAATAGGACTGATCACAGAGAAGACTTGTATTTCTTCTGTAGATTCAGTACATTAATCCTTCATTGCGCAGCTTTGAATTCGTCGTGGAAAGACCTGAGCGAACCCATGATGTAATCCACCTTACGTGACAGTTCTCCAGTAGTCGCTATCAGGGTCTTCTCCAGTTTTTCAATTTGTTGGATGCACCTCGCCTGGCCAGCATTTTGATAGGTTGAATCCATCTTCAGCAATTTGCGGTAAACCAAGACAATTCCCGTCCCAATCAGAATTATCCCAATCACCAAGATTACGAAGATAAACAAATCTTCAATATCTTCGATAGAGAGATTAGAGAGACACAGCATTTTCCAATTACCTGTGTCACGTAAATAGCCCACTGGAGCCGTTCCAGCGGGGCAGACAGCTTCCCCCGGAGCACTTTTTCTTGTTGAAAAAATAGTGTCAATTGTGTTCAAAGCCCAGCTTATTAACTCCATAATTTCTTTTCGGCGGTCGCAGTTGGACGCAGACAGACAACAGCAAGCTGGGATCCAGTAGTTAGGAGGGGAGGAAAAAGTCAGAGCAGGAGAGAAGAAAAAAGCGTCTACTCTCTTGGGAGGGCGGAAGTGATTGTTCTGCACAGATGCCCTGAAATCATACACACATCATGTCACCATGGGATGAGACGCCGTCTCGGCGCTCAGCCCATGTTTCTCCTCATCCCTGCTTCTCATTGAGCAGCGTCTCAGCAGGCTCCCAGCTGGCAGCATTACGGGACGGCTGGGGCCAATTAATCCTCATCAGCTGGGCGCTGCCAATGAGAATAAATAGGAGCAGCCTCGATCACTCGGGGCTGCGACATAAGCACTGCTTGGCTGAAGCCCCTTCGTCTGGTGTCAGTCTCTACTCCTCTTACAGCATTCCTATGAGTGTTACCCGCTGTGAGTATGTATGCCTTGTTACCCCTACGTCCGGTACGAGCTCCCTGCTCCTGCGCTGTGCAACTCGTGAGTGTACCTCTGTACGAGTATCTGTGCTTTCCTCATCCCTCACCCCTTACCTTTAATAAAACATCACGACTCACTGGCTCGCCCTTGGCTCTTATTGCGTGGCTCCCTAGAGCCCCACGTGACAGTATGTCGCAGCCAGACGAGTTGCCGGTGGCCGTGAGTCGCTGTGGAATTGTACCTTTCTGTCCGGGTGTCAGCGCTGCTAGCATGCCGTTTCCCAGGAGTCACTCCCGACGCCAGGGCGACGAGCTGAGGTCCATCTCGGGGGCTGTCGACAGGACGCTCTTCACCCTGCACGACGCCTCCAACTCGAGACGCTGGCATCCGGGCCGTGCTGAGGATCTCCTGGACTGTTACCCTCATTCTTTGTTCCATCTTGAGGACAGTGCCAGGATAGACGCCACAGGTACACAGCGAGAGAAGCTCCGCGGGTTGGATGGAAATCCTGGCAGGAAGCCGAAGTGGATGACGTTGCCCCCCGCTTCGGGATCCCGTTCCTGCTGCTATTCCAGCCCGGGAGTTCGCGCCAACCAGAGGGCTTCCCCCGACCTGCACCACGTCACTCGGGATTCCCTCCAAGGAGCCGCAGCTGACAGCAGTTATGTCTGGGGCCGAGCGGCTGTCGCGAGCTCCACTGTGCATCCTGTCACCATCTTCGGGCATGTGGCGGCGGCAGTGAGATTGGTGGAGAGGACTCCAGGGCTACGAAGCTTTCCCGTGCTCGACGCCTTCCTCGCCTCGATCTCCGATCAGGAGCGGCGATTCCTGGATTCCCCCCTCGCTTCGTCCCCTGGGAATAGCCGTCATCACATCGCCAAGTCACCTCTGCACGAACCCCGTCCGGATCCAGTTCTGGGCTGCCGCCAGGACCTTTCCCCCCACGCAGCTGTCACCTCCTCGTCTCGTCAGTGTGGAGATTTCACAGCCTCGTTCCCTGAGCCTCGTTCCCCCGCTGTCACTCCAGGACATTCGGGCTGGCTCATCCCGGCTGTTTCCTCCTCCTCCTCGACGCGCTTCCCGACTGCTGTGTGTGCCTGGAATCTCGGCCTGGTGAGCTCTCTGCTGGAGACTACGCGAGCGATCCTCAGACGGTTTCCCAGGGGGTCCTCCGTTATCGCCGGGCGGGGAGAGGAAGAAGCAGTGTCCACCACAGCAGGCGATATCCAACCTCCAGGAGACAGGCAAGTCATAGTTTATTCACATCTGCTTAATGATTTGCTCTGTCACATTCCTGGAGGAGGAGTTCAGGGTTCGCAGCTCCCTGAACTCCCCCCACCTGCTGTAACCTGTGTTCCTAATCCTGCATCCTCTGTGTCTCTCTCTGCCGAGCGATCCCTGGCTCCGGGTCAACGTGGTGGGATAAGGAGAGGGCCTGCGGTTCCGCAGCTACGTTGCGGACAGAGGAGGAGGACTGACTGCTGCGTGGAGTCTGCGCCGACGACTAAGCATCCCCGGGTCTCCACGGAGGAGTGGTTCGGTCCAGCGGGACGAGATTCTTCTGGCTTCACGCCGAGTGGATCGTCGGCGGGGTTACCGGAGCTGGAGGAACCTCAAGCTGCGCTTACCATCGTGCTGGCTGCGGGGCCCGACGCAGCTGAATGGGAGCCTGACAACGACCTCCTGACGACGGATCCTGGATCTTCGCAGTCCTGGACGGCGTCAGAACCCGAGATCAGGCGAGTGCTCTCCTTTCTTTTCTCCCTTTATATCTTTGAGCACTTTAGCCTGTCTCTAGGGGAGATGAGCCGGGTGCAGCCGCCCGCTGCGTCTGAGCTCGTCTCGCCGGGTTCTGGCGCTGCCGGTGATCCTGATCCCGGTTCTGTTTTCTCTCCTGAGCCTTCTTCCAGGGTCACCGGCGAGGAGTTGCCGTTCCTCGTGGTGCTGGAGGGTCCAGGTTCAACGTTGGAGGTCGGTTCTGGTGCGGCGTCCAACGGGGGTTCGCCCGAGACCCAATCGGGGTCCGACGTGGGTGCTGCTCCAGCGGCGTCCAATGTGGGTTCGCCCGAGACCCAATCGGGGTCCCACGTGGGTGCTGCTCCAGCGATGTCCGACGTGGGTTTGCCTAAGGCCCAATCGGGGTCCGACGTGGGTGCTGCCCCAGTGTTGTCCAGGTCCGGTGAGGAGGTGGCCGTTTCCCTGCGGCCTGACGCTCGTCGCCCTCGTCATTGGCTCTCCCCTGAGCCTCTTCCACCGGGACCCGCTTTGACCCTTCGCCCGTCTCAACGGTCCTGGTGGTTGAGTGATGCGGGTCGATGGCCCGACCCGCAAGACTTTCGGTTTGGTGATCTGGTCCAACCCCCCGATGATCTGTGTTTGCTTCTGGGTGGCCTGGCCCGGCTACCGGTGGACTGGGTTCCTGGGATCTGGGTCCGGAGTTCGCCGTCCGAACATTTCCCTTTCCCCGGTTCGCCAACTGGACAATGGGCGGGGAGACCTCCGGAGCCACCTCGGCCATTTTGGACTCTGCCTGCCATATTCCTCGGGTGTCGCTTTTCTTTTGTTATTATTAAGGTCACTCGGGTGTAATATTTTGTCCTTTTGGTGAATATATATTCATAGTGCTGTGTATTGTTTTCCATTGTCCGTACTCAGCATTTTCCTTTTTGTGCCTTGTTCGTAGCTTTGTTTGTGCGTTGTAGAGTTATGTGTTTTGTTTCCCATCTAACCATACTCTGTAATTGTCCGTTTGTCCCAGTCACCTTCACTCCTCTAGGTGACTGTGTGTATATATATATATGGCGCTGTGTATTGTGGTTTTTTTTTCTCCCCCCCTTCATTATCCGTACTCAGCATTTTTTATCACTCTTGTCCTGTTCTTAGTTTTGTCTGTGCATTATGGAGTAGTGTTTGTTCTGTTATTCATACTCTGTAATTGCTTTATCCATTTTTGTCATCCTTTTAGGTGGGTTGTTATCTGTTCCCGTGTTCTGTATTCTCCCCATCTGTGCCCTGGTTTTTTTTTTTTTTTTCTTGTGCGATGTAGAGTACCGTATTTGGTTTTTTTTTCTCTGCCCTGTTACTCTACATTGGTCCATTGGTGTTGTCCTTCCCTTTGCTTCTTCCCCTCCGGTCCTGCCTCCCTTCCACCCACCCTAGGTGGGAGGGAGGGGGGCTGGGATGTTCCTGGTTGTTCAGGAGCCCGACCTTGAGGGGGAGGCTCTGTCACCATGGGATGAGACGCCGTCTCGGCGCTCAGCCCATGTTTCTCCTCATCCCTGCTTCTCATTGAGCAGCGTCTCAGCAGGCTCCCAGCTGGCAGCATTACGGGACGGCTGGGGCCAATTAATCCTCATCAGCTGGGCGCTGCCAATGAGAATAAATAGGAGCAGCCTCGATCACTCGGGGCTGCGACATAAGCACTGCTAGGCTGAAGCCCCTTCGTCTGGTGTCAGTCTCTACTCCTCTTACAGCATTCCTGTGATTGTTACCCGCTGTGAGTATGTATGCCTTGTTACCCCTACGTCCGGTACGAGCTCCCTGCTCCTGCGCTGTGCAACTCGTGAGTGTACCTCTGTACGAGTATCTGTGCTTTCCTCATCCCTCACCCCTTACCTTTAATAAAACATCACGACTCACTGGCTCGCCCTTGGCTCTTATTGCGTGGCTCCCTAGAGCCCCGCGTGACACATCAACCATGGCATCATAGATTTTTACAAAAATATTAAACAATTTTTTTCTTTGAAATACAAAACATTGCATTAAATTACCTTTGTCCGTGGTCGATGCCATGTTTAAGTGCTTGTGCAGGCCACAGCTGATGGAACTGCCTTCACCTGCATCATGCTGTAATGGGCACTCTGAAACAGCAAGGCAACAAGGTGGTTGCACAGGACTTAGCCTGCAGCACAGGTGCATGGTGGTCCATTCAGCTGAATGGGATCTGTGCCAGTTTGCAAAATAGTCAAGGGTAAAGACATAAACAAATGTCACTCACAATTTTTAAATGGTGAAAATAAATTAACCAGCTATTTTGGATGAAAAAATAATTATAAAATTAACCAAACATGAATATATGAATGGCATTTCAGAACACCAAAGGCCAACTTCATTTTGAGTCACAATAAATCTGCAACTGCAGTAACATTTGAACTCCTTAACTCCTTACACTCAACCCAGATGCTTCAGCATAAGTATGGTATTGAAAGCTATACATCTACCATAAACATTTTAATATTTTAACTATGAACAAATATCAGTTCTTACACATTGTTGGGTGTATAATAAATACAGCTGATAAATGACTAATAGAAATATCTCAAACCAAAAAGTGGAAGGGGTTAAAATAAACTTAACGTTTAGTCCTTATCCTATCATAAAAACCTGTAATGAGTGCGGGACTTCTCTCTTCCTCATCGACCGGTGACACCTGCATCTGACTACAACCTCCCTGTTTACAACATTAGAAACTGACAGAAAAGTACAGTCATCATAAATAAGACTGTGTGACTTTTTAAAAGGGCTGAATGTATATTCTGTCAAGTACAGTCACATCAAAACAAATGTCAAAGTCAAGACGGTGAGCTAAGATGAGCAGATGCTAGCTAGTGCTAAACTGGCATAGCATTACTGTAAATCAACCACTTACCCTCATAGTTGTAGATAAAATTTTCAAAGAAAAACTTATATCCTCGATCTAGTTTGGAGTGTGCTATCAGGGAATGCTGTTCAACTAAATGGACCTCATCTGCAGATGACAATTTTGGTAAATTGTTTAGTGAATTTGTAAATTCAAGGACACTACCTCCTTTCTCCATTTTAGCAGAAGTGGAGTAACACAACAAACGCTGTACTGGAAGTACGTAATGTGGACGTGAAAAAGGCCTATTGACCGGTAAATCGACAGCTTTGCTTTGAAGCTCAACTTCATCTCCACCATGACAGACCAGTATAACATCCACATCACTGCAGATGCTGCTCCAATCTGTCAGTTTCCCTCTCTATTCTCCCCTCACTTGTGAATAAGACTCCAAGATACCTGAACTCCTCACCTTGGGGCAGGAGCTTACTCCCCAGCCTGGAGAGGACAATCCAGTCTTTTCCCACTGAGGACCATGGACTCAAACCTGGAGGTGCTGATTCTCATCCCGGCCACTTCACACTCAGTAGCAAACCATCCCAGTAAGACCTATAGGTTGACGCCCAATGAAGCTAACAGGACAACATCATCTGCAAACAGCAGAGACAAGATCCTGACCACTGAACATGACATCTTCTGTTTCTTAGCTGTGCCTAGAAGTCCTTTCAAAAAAAATTATGAACAGGATCGGTGACAAAGGGCAGCCCTGGTAGAGTCCAACTCTCACTGGGAACGAGTTTGACCAATGGCCCAAACCTACATGGCCCTGTGTGAAAAAATGATTGCCCCCTAAACCTAATAACTGGTTGGGCCACCCTTAGCAGCAACAACTGCAATCAAGCGTTTGCGATAACTGGCAATGAGTCTTTTACAGCACTGTGGAGGAATTTTGGCCCACTCATCTTTGCAGAATTGTTGTTTTTCAGCCACATTGGAGGGTTTTCGAGCATGAACTGCCTTTTTAAGGTCATGCCACAGCATCTCAACAGGATTCAGGTCTGGACTTTGACTAAGCCACTCCAAAGTCTTCATTTTGTTTTTCTTAAGCCATTCAGAAGAGGGCTTGCTCATGTGTTTTGGATGATTATCCTGCTGCAGAACCCAAGTGCGCTTCAGCTTGAGGTCACAAACAGATGGCCGGACATTCTCCTTCAGGATTTTTTGGTAGACAGCAGAATTCATGGTTCCATTTACCACAGCAAGTCTTCCAGGTCCTGAAGCAGCAAAACAGCCCCAGACCATTACACTACCACCACCATATTTTACTGTTGGTATGATGTTCCTTTTCTGAAATGCTGTGTTACTTTTACGCCGGATGTAATGGGACACACACACCTTCCAAAAAGTTCAACTTTTGTCTCGTCAGTTCACAGAGTATTTTCCCAAAAGTCTTGGGGATCATCAAGATGTTTTCTGGCAAAATTGAGACGAGCCTTTATGTTCTTTTTGCTCAGCAGTGGTTTTCGTCTTGGAACTCTGCCATGCGGGCCATTTTTGCCCAGTCTCTTTCTTATGGTGGAGTCATGAACACTGACCTTAACTGAGGCAAGTGAGGCCTGCAGTTCTTTGGATGTTGTTGTGGGGTCTTTTGTGACCTCTTGGATGAGTCATCGCTGTGCTCTTGGGGTAATTTTGGTTGGCCAGTGTAGCGTGAATTGCCTATAAAAATATTTGTCATAAGGTACAGGAATTATTTATTTTATTTAATAGTGGGTGTGAAAGGGGGCGGAGTTAAACCATCACTTCTACACCCGCTAAATTAAATAAAAGCACTCGTAAAAGGGGCACCAGTCCTAACGGACAATAATATTAACTTTAATTTTAATTAATTTTGTACCTTAAATTACTTAATGAATCAGTCTCAAAGTTTCAGTGAGTTCTTTTCCTGCCGTGATTAGGAAACATGTATATGCGAAAGGAAAACGCTTCAACTTCTCTCATTCACCCTTTTATTAAACTCATTCAGTTTACATGGCATGGCGTTCAAATGATGAATAAACAGATTCAGATGATGACAGCGTAAAATATCACATCAACTGATATTGGGTTCCTGAACATAAAATCCAGCGTTACACCTCTGTAGAACCAAGGAGGAACCGGACTTATGTTTCAACGGTAAATGAGGCTGGAATGTTTTAACAAAACAACGCAATTTTATGGGGAAAATTCATAAGCTAATTATCTAAAAATGAATTCTGAATTAATCTACAAAAATTTAAGGGCAGTTACTTAAAAATGACTAAGAGTTTTCCTTCAGTTGATAGCTCTATCCTGTGGCTGAGAGACTAATTGAGCCCTGAAATACGGGCCATATTCAATTGTAATTTAATTGTTAGGACATCATGTTTTAACCCAGCAGATAGGAGAAATAAGAGTTTCACTCACACAACAGCCGTAGGTCCACGTTTCCGCGGGTCGGTACCGCTGGGTTTTGAAGTTAGGACGTTGGAGGAAGCGGCTGCTGTCCTCACAGCCGTGGAGGTGATAACTCAGCTGGGGGCCCTTCAAGGAGACCGTAGCAGCCATGGATGGTTTGTCTCAGGGCGGCGTGAAAAGTCCTTGGAAAAAGAGTCCAAATTTGGGGTCTCTTGTAGTGGGATCGACCCAAAAACTGAAGGAGAAACTTCTCAGTCTCTGTTCACTTTAAATTAGGCAAATTAAAGGTCCACTTTAATGGCGTGAAAAGTTATGAAAAAAAAATGAGAAAAACATTTACTAGGATAAGAATGGCTTCTGAGGTGAAGGAAAAAGTTTGAGAATTTGATTCTCTAAAAGGACGAGCTCTAAAGAAAAAGATGGTTTCTCCTCAGTAACCAGAAAGACTTGACAAACTTCACAGAGAATAAAATAAAACTTCACAGGGCCTTGAAACGGTGGAATAAAATCTTCTTCTGAGATCTAGATTACTATTCTGCTTCTTTAATCTTAATTTAGTTCCTAATCTTTCTCAAAATCTCTTTCTTTCTTCTTTCTGTGTTTCTAATTCTTAATTCTATCACCGTTCTCTATCTTTTTTTTTTGTTACTTATTTGTACCCATAGGTAGACTTGGTTTGCAGTCTGGTGACAAGCCACCGGCTGCTGGTCGCTGCGTGCGTGAGTGCCCTAAACCTACATGTTTTTTTTTTTGGTATGCGGGAGGAAACCGGAGAAATCCCGGAGTAAACCCGCGCAACACGGGGAGAACATGCAAACTCCACACAGCTCACTGTTGGTCGGGGGCTGGGATCGAACCCACGATCTCATGATCCCCGCGATCCCCCGGCCGAGAGTAAAACTGTGCTGCCACAGTGCTAAACCACTGCGCCACCGTGCAGCCCACTGCACGGTATCTTGCTACTTGCCATACCTACCATCTCTGATCTTATCTGTTCTTTTCTCTACTGTTCTCTTACTAAACTCAAATCTAACTTCTGTCTTTTAAAGTTACCTCGCCGGGTCGTAAAACTGATGATGTCGATTGCAAGACTGACCAATCGACTTTTTCAGAAGCAGTTTGAAATGGCTGCTATCCAATGTGAGGACATTTCTTTGTTTGAGAGCAGCCAATCAAACGAAGACACCATCCCATGAAATTGCAGAGGGAAAATCAACACTCAGTCAGTTCTTATGAATTAGGTGCTCAATATAAAATCTAACTAAATTAAATGACTTGGCTAATATTTGGTGATCATGCATTTATACCATTACTCCAACATGTGTTTGAATAACACTCATGAATATAACATTTCTTATACATAATTATAATACATGCATTCACATTTAGATCAAAATGCAGCAAACCATGGTTGGTGATAAAAGAGGGATGATTTTCAGTGTCCTTAGGATCCAGAGGATAAGCTGAAAGAAACTTAATGTTTAGAACAAATTAAAAGTCATCCTACATACTGAAAACACATTTCGTAGGTATCCACTAGGAGGTACTGTTGAGCTGTAGTTGATTTCCTTTAGGTCCATAGTATCTGGGGAGGAAACCTGGACAGCGTCGGGGCTATAAACCCGTCAGATTAAGCGGTTTATGACTCTTTTAAGAACATTGGTTTCCTGTGAAAAGGTACGTTATCAAATGCAGTGTTCACGTTGAGAGGTCTGGTCTCCTGAGTTTTATGTTCCTTTGAGCTTTTAAAAGCAAATTCTGACCCTTACAATCTCTGCAAGAGGCAACTGTTTACATTGGGGTCCTGGGAAAGCAAGCATCTTTGGTCAGGCCCGGAAGAGGCCTGCATGAGTCGACATAAAAGCCAGTGATATTCCTGAAAAGGCAGAAAAGTGGTATTCCTGTGTAATGAATAAAGTGAAATTCCTATAAAATGAAGAGAAGTGATCTTCTGTCTTGGTTTGAGGAGACGATGATGCTACACCGGTCACTCCTGGGAAGGTTCACCATTGTTCCATGTTTTCGCCATTTGTGGATAATAGCTTTCACTGTTGTTTGCTGGAGTCCCAAAGCTTTAGAAATTACTTTATTACCGTTTCCAGACTGATAGATCTCAATTACTTTGTTTCTCATTTGTTCCTGAATTTCTCTGGATGGCAGCATGATGTCTCGCTTTTGAAGATCTTTTGGTCTATTTCACTTTGTCAGGCAGGTCCTATTTTAGTGGTTTTTTTGATTGAGAACAGGTGTGGCAGTAATCAGGCCTGTGTGTGGCTAGAGAAATTGAACGCAGCTTTCCAAATATGTGATAAAACACAGTTAATTTATGTTTTAAGATAAGATAAGATAAGATAAGATAAGCCTTTATTAGTCCCACAACGGGGAAATTCCAGGATTGCAACAGCACAGGGATAGCAACACTCAGAGCAACAATCAGAAGGCAAGAAAAAAAACAAGCAAGCAAGAGCAGCTAATAAACATATGTACGTATTACTATAAAATATATATATATACACACACACACAGACACACAGTGCAGAGCATTGTAGCTGGATGGAATAAATATATGAATATATGAACACACAGTGCAGAGCATTGTAGCTAGATGGAATAAATATGTAAATATATAAACACCCACAGTACGGAGCATTGCAGCTAGGTGGAATAAATATGCAAGTATATAAACACACACAGTGCGGAGCAATGTAGCTAGATGGAATAATATGTAGATATATAAATATATAAACACACCCAGTGCTGAGCATTGTAGCTAGATGGAATAAATATGCAAATATATAAACACACACAGTGCAGAGCATTGTTGCTAGATGGAATGAAACAGCATAACCGTCTACTTAGTTATCCTACATGGTATGATTATGTGCCCATACATATTCTCACCCTCCATAGCGACCGGTATGTTCCTAGTTGTATGCCGGAGGGGACCATTGTGTAAGTCTATTGCATCTTTTGCATTCAAAAAACTATTAGTTTGTTACGTCTTTTTGCTATCTCTGCGAGCAGCCCTGCTTAGGTTGTACAGTCTGACAGCCGTTGGTAGGAAGGACCTACGAAACCTCTCGGTTGTGCACCTGGGATGATGTAGTCTGCTGCTAAATGAGCTCCTCAGTGCATTCAGTATGTCCTGCATAGGGTGGAACTCGGACTCCAGCAGAGATGACAGTTTAGCCACCGTCCTTCTCTCTCCTATCTCCTCCATCGGATCAAGGCGCTGCCCCAGGACAGAGCTAGCTTTCTTAATCAGTTTGTTCAGTCTCTTCCTATCGGCTGCAGTAATGCCACTGCCCCAGCAGACCACTCCAAAAGTGATGGCTGATGCCACCACCGTGTCATAGAATGACTTTAGCAGCGCCCCTTGTACACCAAAAGACCTGAGTCTCCTCAGCAGGAACAGCCTGCGCTGTCCCTTCTTGTAGAGTGCATCAGTATTGTGTGACCAGTCTAGTTTATTGTTCAGATGAATACCCAGGTACTTATAGGATGTCACCATCTCGATGTCTGTTCCCTGTATATTTACTGGTACTGTGAGGGGCTGCCCATGCCTGCGGCAGTCCACCACCAGCTCCTTAGTTTTCCTCGCGTTGATCTGGAGGCAGTTCCGATGGCACCAGTCCACGAAGTCCTGGATAAGCCCTCTGTACTCAGCTTCATCTCCATTGGAGATGAGGCCAACGATCGCAGAGTCATCAGAGAACTTCTGTAGATGGCAGTGTGTTGTGTTGTGTGAGAAGTCCGCAGTATAAAGAGTGAACAGGAAGGGAGCCAGCACCGTTCCCTGGGGGGCCCCCGTGCTACTGATGATCGTGTCGGACACACAGTCCCGGGTTCTCACAAACTGAGGCCGGTTCGTGAGGTAGTCCAGGATCCATGATGACAGGTGCTGGTCCACCCCTGCGCGCAGCAGCTTGTCCTTCAGGATCATCGGTTGGATGGTGTTGAAAGCACTGGAGAAGTCAAAGAACATGATCCTCACCATATTCCCGGGCTTCTCCAGGTGGGACAGAGAACGGTGAAGGAGGAAGATCACCGCATCCTCCACCCCAATGCCATGCTGGTAGGCGAACTGGAGTGGATCCATCGCTGGTTCCACCAGGGGGCGGAGGTGAGCAAGGAGCAGTCTCTCCAGGGTCTTCATCAAGTGGGACGTCAAGGCCACCGGTCTGTAGCTGTTCAGGTCTTTGGGGTGGGAAGTTTTTGGTACAGGTACCACACAAGATGTTTTCCACAGCTGTGGTACCCTCCCCAGTTTCAGGCTCATGTTGAAGATATACGTCACAATCCCACACAGCTGGTCTGCACAGGACTTGAGGAGCTTTGCGCTGATGCCGTCCGGTCCCGGCGCCTTCCTCGCCTTGATCTTCCTCAGCTCCGTCCTCACCTGGGTCCTGGTCAGGGTCAGGATGGGGGGCTGTGTGTTGGGAGTGGGGGGGTGTTGGTGGAGTGGGGAGTGGGCAGCAGGACTTGATTTCTTTAGAGGCAGCAGTGGTTGTTGTGCAGTCAGGGGGGAGGGCGGTTGGTCAAATCTATTGAAAAACAGATTCAGGTTGTTCGCCCACTCCCTGCCCCCTGTGGCCTGGGGGGAGGTATTCTGGAGCCCCGAGATGGTTTTGAGGTTTCTCCAGACCCCGCTGATGTCGCTCTGTTGCAGCTTGTCCTCCATCTTCTTCCTGAAGCTGTCCTTGCCTTCTCTGATCTTTCTCCTCAGCTCCCTCTGTACGGACTTCAGCATCTCCCTGTTCCCTGACCTGAAGATCCTCTTCTTCTCTCTCAGAAGTGTTTTTATCTCAGGGTTGATCCAGGGTTTGTTGTTTGAGTGACGCCGTATGGTCTTGGTGGGAACGGATTTGTCCACACAGAAGCTGAGGTAGCCCGTGAAGGTGTGAATGAGGCCATCGATGTCCTCACCATGTGGATCGCAGAGCTGCTTCCAGGCGGTGGCTTCAAAACAGCCCTTTAGGGTGTCCATTGTCTCCTCAGACCATAACTCCACAGTGTGCATGGCCGGAGGTTGTCTGTGCACTAGGGGTTTGTACACCGGCCGGAGATGAACCAAGTTGTGATCCGATCTCCCGAGTGGGGGGAGTTGTGATGAGGTGTACGCCTCCTTAGTGTTTGCGTAGAATAAATCCAGTGTTTTATTGTCTCTAGTGTGGCATGTGACATACTGGGTGAACGTGGGTAGAATGGGAGACAGTGAAACATGGTTGAAATCGCCTGAGATGAGGAGAAGAGCATCTGGGTGTTCTGTCTGCAGCCTGCTGGTTACTGAATGGATGACGTCACGTGCTGTCCCAGCGTTCGCCGTCGGATTTGCATAAACAACAATGCAGATCACGTGTGAGTGTTCTCTCGGGAGATATGTAGGCCTCATGCTAACAGCTAGCAACTCAATGTCTTTGCTGCAGTGTCGTTGTTTAACAGTGATATGTCCCGGTCTGCACCAGTTGTTGTTAACATACATTATCACTCCACCGCCCCTAGCCTTGCCACTGTCTGGTGTTCGGTCAGCTCGTATCATGTGAAAACCCTCCAGCTCAATGTTAGCATCTGCTGCTAGTTCAGTTAGCCACGTCTCAGTAAACAAAAGGAGAGAGCACTCCCGGTATGTGCTATCATAACGGGAGATAGCCGCTAGCTCATCTAACTTTCCCAGTATCGACCGTACATTTCCCATGACAACAGATGGAAGGGAGGGTCTGTACCTTATATTTTTTGTCCTCCGCCTTACTCCAGCCCGGCAGCCGCGGCGTTTTCGCCTCAGTTCTCTCGGTATGTCGAGTTTTTCCAATGGGACCGGGTGGCGGTTGAATGCTAGCAGCTGTTCTCTGCTGTATCGTATCCTGCTATAGACAGTGGCTCCGTCCACCGGCTCAGGAGACATTTAGGACGATCTGTGTGTCCGTGATATAAGTGGGGTGAAAAAAAAAGACGGATCAAAAGAGAGAGGAAGGGAAAAAGACTCGGAATCGAGCCGCTGTTGCAAAAGGCAGCCGACTCGTGTGGTGCCGAGAGAAAAAAAAAAAAAAAAAAAACGGGGAGCAATCATTTTTTCACACAGGGCCATGTAAGTGTGGATTTTTTTTTTACCCTTAATAATGAACACCTTCATTTAAAAACTGCATTTTGTGTTTACTTGTGTTGTCTTTGTCTAATATTTAAATTTGTTTGATGATCTGAAACATTTAAGTGTGACAAACATACAAAAAAATGAGAAATCAGGAAGGGGGGCAAACACTTTTTCACACCACTGTACATTCATGACTATCAATTAGTTTATGTCCAGAACATTTGCTTGACATTAGTGTCACAGTATTTGGGGTCCCATTAACCAGTGGGGCTGGGACATTAGTGTCACAGTATTTGGAATCCCATTAACCAGTGGGGCTGGTTTAAACCATCCATTCAAAGCACTAACATGAAAATGCTCCTGATTTACCACAGATGTTCAGTGCTGTTGGTTTTAGGTGTTACATAAGAAATGTTAAAAAGTTTGCCGAGCCTCTTTACACTGCAGATACTGCAAAAACCTTAAATACCACGGTGCCACAAGGTTTCCTGGCTCAACTGTTTTCATTTCGGTTTACACCCGTTCAGCTCATCCTGACAGTAAGTGCAAGTCACCCTAGCTGGCAACCTTTAACAATGTCAATACGTTACATGAGCAATAGCAAGAAACAATATGTCTTTTTCAGAGTTAATTTTTGAATTGGTCTGTCCTTAAAGCGGTCATATCTTGAGAAAATTCTTACAAATGAGCAATTTTCAATCTTTTTTTACAAAATGTGTCTGTTTGAATTGGCAACCAACTCACAAGCATGCCCGCAAAAGGGCGGTTCACATTCCTACAATGGTTTCATGGTATTTCAGTAATGTGTGTTCCAGGAAAGAGGGTGGATAGTCATGTGAAAAAAATGTGTTGTACAGGTGTTGTGATGGAAGGCGAAATTAGCTGTGTTTGCAGAGATCTCAGTGTTCAATAATGTCTATATTATTTGATATAATATTATGGGAGTCCAATTTGAGATGTACCATGAATCCGTGTACAGTGATCCCTCACTTATCGCGGTTAATGGGTTCCAGAACCGACCGCGAAAAGTGAAAAACCGCGAAGTAGCGTCACCCCAATGACGTCATCCATAAACAATACGTACGTTCATTCTCTCACTCTCATATGATACGTGTGTGTGTGTGTACGTGTACATACATACATAGATGTAAACAAAGTGTACATAAATATGTTTTTAGAACTCTTTTATTCTTATAACAAGATACGTAACTCAAGATGAAAATGATTTACTGCACAGGTTAATGAGAGCTTTACTGCTCCTCAGGTGACGCCTCATCGTGAGGTGCTGGAGGCGCAGGATCATCGAGGGCAGCTTCCGATAGAGCTGAAGCTGCAGGAGGCGGCGTAGTGCCTCGACGGGAAGACTATTTCGCACAAAATGGCACAAGAGAACAGCAAAAAGTTCCACGCGGCGAGACTAAGTAACACGAGCGATAAAAAGCAATGAATGCGGTCTTTCTTCCCTTCATGGGTGCTCGGCAGGAAGAGGAGGTGGGTGAGACGTCTCGGCCAATCAGCTTGCGGGGTGAAACGTCTCGGCCAATCAGCTTGCGAGATTTCCGAGCCCAGCCAACACGACAACAGCGAACAGAGAGTTGTGCTGCTCTCCGTGTTGACACGTGATGGTCTAATGTAGTCTCCCTGCCTTGTGCTAGCGCCCACCCATTATTTCTCAATTTTGAATTTTTGATGAATATTTTTGAAAAATCCGCGATGCACTGAGGGCGCAAAAGGTGAAGCGCGAAGTAGCGAGGGATCACTGTACTCTTCCTTCTTTTTAATATTTTGTTTATGAAATGAAAACAGAACAACCAAAAATAGCCATATCGTTCTCGCCTTGTCAAAATAAAATCGAAATTGAGCAAAAACGACATAATGGATCTGATTCTGTTTGGTGTTGTTTTCCTTTTATTTTGTTGGTCACAGCCGGAAGTGGTGATGGCAGCAGCAGAGCGGCACCATTTTCAAACAAGCCTGAAGACTAGCTGCTAAATCTCACTTTAAACTCAGGAAAATGCCCACAGTTGCAGCATAGACTCATGCAGACATCACCATCTGATGAAAGCTGAGAAGGACTGCAAACACACAAACCCCCCATGACATTCCGTCTGATTGGAAACATACTGAGTGCCCCGCCCCCCAGAAACTCAGACTGAGCCTTAACGCTCATGTCCTTTGGGCTTCATCCTATGTCCGTAGCGGCTGTAACGGAGGGGCTGCAGCTCGAAGGCGCTGCTGTGCCGGTAGGGGGCTCCTGGGGGTGCGTCCGTCTGTGGGGGGACATTGGGAGGGGGGGAAACAGCTTTAGCATGCCATTGTGACTGATCTGACGAGTCAAGTACCTGGAGAGTTCTCAGTGGGGGTTGTCCACGCCGAGGAGCTCGGGCCAACACCACCTGCTCGTCTGCTAAAACGAAAGCGGGCTTAAGCCTGTCTATACAGACTGTTTCCCTGCGTCCCCCCAAGTCTAACACAAAATGTTTTGTTTTGAGTGAGTGCAGCACTCTGAACGGGCCATCGTAGGGTGGGCGCAAGGGGGTCCGGTGGGCATCGTGCCTGACAAATACGAACGCCGCGTCCTTCAAGGCCTTTGGCACAAAAGCGCGTGGAAAACAGTGGTGGACCGGACCGGGTGGCATCCCTGCCACTGGGCTATGAAGTGAAAGCGGGGATGGATCAGTGTTTGGTGTGGGGCTGTCCAGCAAAAATTCCCCTGGGAGCCGCAGCGGCTGGGAAAAAACAGCTCTGCTGGGGAGGCCGCCAAATCCTCCTTCGGTGCTGAATGCAACCCTAATAGAACCCATGGCAACCAGTCCACCCTGTTTGCAGCCGTAAGCGAAGCCCTGAGTGCTGCTTTAAGCCACCTATGGAAACACTCGCATAACCCATTGGCCTGGGGGTTGTACGCGGTCGTGCGATGAATTGTGACGCCCAGGCTCCGGGCCATGGTGGACCAGAGGTCGGAAACAAACTGCGGGCCCCGATCGGACGTGATATCCAAAGGAGCGCCGAAATGTGCCACCCATATCGTCAAAAAAGCGCGTGCAACTTCTACGGACGCGGTGGAAGCTAGCGGGACTGCTTCGGGCCAGTGCGTGGTGCGGTCCACTACTGTGAGGAGGTGTGTGAACCCCTGCGATGGCGGGAGGGGACCCACGAGGTCCACATGAATGTGGTCGAGCCGGGATATGGAACGGCTCCAAGGGGGTCTTTGTGTGCCTGTGCACTTTGGCTCGTTGGCATGCTATGCAGGCTTCAGCCCACTGTTTCACCTGTTTGTGCAGGCTCGGCCAGACGAACTTTGCTCCCACCATTTTGACTGACACTCGCACTCCTGGGTGGACCAGGGAGTGAACCGACTCAAAAACGCGGTGGCGGCAAGCGCGTGGGACCACCGGGAGCGGACGGCCCGTGGAGACGTCACAGATTAGGGGAGGGCCCCCGTCCTGCAGTACTCTGCTCTCCAGCCTTAACCCTGTTGGTCCAGACTGGAGTGCGCAAACGTCCGCATCGCCGATCTGCTCAGCAGCCATGGCTGTGTAATCTATCCCCACGTAGACTGGGGCCACTAATGCGTGCGAGTAGCAGTCCACCACCATGTTGAGTTTACCGGCCACATGCTGAATGTTGGTTGTAAACTCTGAGATCTCGGGTCAGCCAGCAGCAGAGACAGCTGGTCCGACCATGGTTCTGAAACCTTGGCCATAGCCTACATTAGTGGCTTGTGGTCCACGAACGCAGTGAAGGTGCGCCCTTCCAGCCAGAACTGGAAGCGGCGTACGGCCAGTTGGAGAGCCAGTAACTCCCTGTCGAACGCGTTGTATTTACGCTCACTGTCGCGCAAAGACCTGCTAAAAAAGGCAAGCAGCTGCCAAGAATCAGCGACGCGCTGCTCCATGATGGCCCCTATGGCCACGTCCGAGGAGTTGGTAGTGAGCACTATCCAAGCTGCCGGGTCCGGGTGCGCCAGCAGTGCAGCGTTCG
This sequence comes from Pholidichthys leucotaenia, assembly GCA_020510985.1. Taxonomy (NCBI): domain Eukaryota; kingdom Metazoa; phylum Chordata; class Actinopteri; order Cichliformes; family Pholidichthyidae; genus Pholidichthys; species Pholidichthys leucotaenia. The sequence continues at coordinate 24,671,605 of CM035850.1, forward strand.
CCAGGGCTGTTTTAACCTCAGAAAATGCCTGCTCTCGCTCAGGAGTCCAGTCGACTCTGTCCGCCGGTTTCCGTTTTTTAAGTGCGGTGTACAATGACTGCATGTGCTGGGCTGCTTGGAGGAGGAAACGGTTGTAAAAGTTAACCATTCCCCAAAACTCCTGCAGCGCCCTTACCGTCTGAGGCCGGGGAAAATCTGCCACTGCGCACACTTTGTCTGGTAAGGGTATCGCGCCCTCCGGTGAGATGCGGTGGCCCAAAAAGTCGATTCCCGTCACCCCGAACTGGCACTTCGTCGTGTTGATTATTCATCTGTGCTCCTCCAACCTCTAGGAGACCATCCTGAGGTGGGCTATGTGTTCGGCCTTGGACGCACTGGCCACCAGGATGTCGTCCAGGTTGACGAACACAAACGGCAGATCACGCAACACCGCATCCATCATGCGTTGGAATGTCTGCACGGCGCCTTTTAACCCAAAAGGCATGCGTAAAAACTCTAAAACAGACCAAACGGGGTTATTACCGCCGTCTTAGGTATGTCCTCCACGCGCACTGGGAACTGGTGGTAACCGCGGACCAGATCTATCTTGGAAAATATGCGTGCCCCGGTGAAGTGAACGGAAAAATCCTGAATATGGGGGATGGGGTAGCGGTCGTGCACTGTGGCGTTGTTCAATCTGTGGACGTCTCCGCAGGGTCGCCACAATCCCTCGGCTTTAGGAACCATATGTAGCGGGGATGCCCATGGGCTGTTTGAGCGTCTGATGATGCCCAACTTTTCCAAGATGGCAACTTTTCCATGGCAAACTCCTCGCACACTATGGCCAGTTTAGCTGTGTCCAGACGCCGAGGTCGTCCGAAAACAGTTGGCCCCATGGTGGTAATGAAATGCTCCACCCTGTGTTTAGTGACGGTCACCGAAAAAGTCAGAACCGTGAGTGCTGGGAACTGGATGAGTAGTGTGTGGAACTTACCCCCTGGAGCTGTGACGCTGGCTAGCGTTGTCGGCCCAGCTCCCCTAGCTGTACAGGGCAGAGAATCAAAAGACATTGCGTTAATCAGGCGTCTAGTAGACCGTGTGCACACAAAAAAATCAGCGCCCAAAATGGGGAAGCTGCATGCCACTATGATGAATGTCCATTGGTATGTACGGCTGTGCAAGTCAGTGTCCTCTCACCAAAAGTCTTAATGTCTGAGCCGTTTGCGGCTGTCAGCTCGGGACCACTACGTCCCGCCAGCCGGTCTGCGTAGGACGGCAGGATGAGACTCTTTTGGGAGCCGGAGTCCATCAGGAACTGTCTCCCTGAGCGTGAGTCTGTCACACAGAGCAGCTTGCTCGCTTCACCGGCGATCGCAGCTGCTACCGACTGCCGGCCCTGGCGTTTCCTGAGCACTTGAATTGGCACGGTGGCACGCATCGGCATGCGTCCTCTCCAAAACGGCGGTGGTAGAAGCAGAGTGTGTCTCTCCAGTCCTTCTTGGCTTCTGCTGCAGTCACCGTCGATGGCTCCTCGCCCCCGCTGGCCATCTCGCTGGGTTCCGACGCCGCTGCGTTCACTGTGAGGGCTCTGGTGGTGAGGATAATCCGATCTGCCTCTTGCGCTAGCGCCCGGTAGTTGCGCGCGGCCAGCAGCGGCAAATTGGCAAGGACCGCCCTGGCCGCCGTCGGGAGGATCTGGAGGAAAAGGTGGGCAAAGAGGAAATGCCCGTCATCTGTGCCCATCAGCGCCAACATCTTTTCCATTAACTCGACCGCCGACCTGTCTCCCAACTTGGAGCGCGTCAGGAGCCTTTCCGCTCTTTCGCAGTCTGAGAGCGTATAGTCGTGGGCTGGGGGCCGTTGGAGCAGGCTCGCCACCTGCTGAGTTGTGCGTGCATCCAGTGCTGCAATCACATAGTAGTATCTGGTGTCATCTGCTGTTATTTCCCAGAGCGCAAACTGGGCCTCGGTGTGGAGGAACCAAGACTTCGGGTCGTGTAGCCAAAAGTCTGGGAGTTTGACCGAAACGGCACACGCATTGCCGGCACCTCCAGTCCGGGTCGTCTCCGGGGTGTTCACCTCGAGTTCCATTGTGCGCCAAGGGTCACCAGTGTGGAGAGAGGAATAATCAGGCAGAGTGGTCCAGAACAAAGCAGGCTTTATTAATTTCTCTCTCTCACATTCTCCAGAATCACAAGCATCAGAAAAAGCCACAGGTCACAGGCACCTCTCCTTTTATAGCATACAACCCTCTCAGTCACCTGTGGTGCTGCAGTAACATGAAAGACTTTGCAATTCCCATTCTCTTTGTCACTGTTTGCATCAACACACCAATCCCCGTATCAACACACAAACCTCCCATGACCATTCGGTCTGAGTGGAAACATACTGAGTGGCCTTTCACAAAGTAATCATTTTTATGTGGCTACCTTCTCTCTGTCTCCACAGTAAACAGCTTTATTTATTATAGTCTTTTCTCAAACTTTAACATGCAAAGTAATAAACTCAGAAAAGCAGACTTCATAGTGTACTATGGTCTAATGCTCTATTTCTCTGTGTCCAATAAAAGATCTTCATAATGTGGAAACTGAAGACAGTGTGGACCACTTGTCCCAGACTGATGAGAACCAGTTCATGACCCCAACCATAACAGGTGCAATTCAGTGTCTTAAATGTTAAAGTTACAGTACAGGAAAGAACCCATGCTGTGACCTAAAATCACTTGTGTTTCCAGAGGACAGCAGAGAAGATCCCTGATCCTTCACTTCATCCTGTTCAGGAGGTTTCACACCAACCAGGAGTGACCAGGACTCACACTGTCGTCACCACCACCGTGCACTCTTCTTCCTGTTTTAACTGTTATAATAAAATTTAACAGGACAGCAAAATACATTTTCTTATTTATTTTTTTAAAATTTTCTATCGACATCTTTGCTTCAAACCAGAGGTGGGTAGAGAAGCCAGAAATTGTTCTCCAGTAATATTACTGTTATTGGAATTGTTCAAGTATCAGAGTCGTCACCAGAAAAGGTGAGGATGAAAGTATTCAATAAAAAAGTTACTGGAGTAGTAATGACGGTACTAAATTTGCAAATTTTTTCTCCTAAATTTCTGAGTCTTTGCATGTAACTTCTCTTTTTAGAATATACAACTTTTATCCTATAAATCAGAGTTTTTCCACATAAATTAGATTTTTGTAACATACATTTTCGACTTCCTACTTAAAAAAGTAGCGGTTCTACATTTCAAACATTTTTCTTTTAAATGTATCACTTTGTCAAATTTGTGACTGTTTTATATGATTTTCTTAAAACATGAATTTGTAACATTTTACATATAAACTTTTCACATAAATGTGTAACTTTTTAAATCTAACTTGTTTAAATTGTTCTTTGTAGCTGGAATAGAAGAACAGTAAGATCAACACCCATCTCAGCTAAATAAGATTATAGGTTTACTAAAATGACCAAAGATGCAGTCATTTCTAGTGAGACTAATCAGTCATTTTAAACAGGCACATTTCTAATCAGTTTTCAAATCAGTGAAATTAAAATTTAGTGACTGTGACCAAAGGTACTTGAGTAAAAGTAGTTTTATCCTCACATGTACTTGAGTAGAAAGAATCCTGCAATAAAGTTACTCATCTAAGTACTGTTCTGTCAAAGGATCTACAAGTACAAGGACCTTTTCTGGCAACATGTTTCTGCACCACTGCCAATGTCTGACTGTTCTGAACAAATATAACTTGTATTCTACCCAAACCTGCAGTGTATATTAGTGATTATTAATAAGTGAAGACCGATAAAGTACTTGAGATAAACCTTTTATTTAAGAATTTAAAAAAAACAATTTTGGGAAATACCAGATTATGTCTTGTCATAAATAAATGCATAAAGAATGCATGAACTGAGGTGCAGCTCACAGTTGTGGAAACATGTGAATGACTGGTTATTTAAAAAGGTTAACACAGTTAAATTAGACTTTTTTATGGATTGAAATTGTAAACATGTAAAACATCAATGTTGGTCTTAAAGAAGAAAGGAGGTGTTTCCATCTCAGAACCAGTGGATGTGGACACCATTCACACCCAGACTGATCCGCTGGTCTCTGCAGCTCTCAGCTCCACATCAGATGTAGTCGTCACGGATCACACAGACGTTTGTTGGATTTAAAAAAATTCACAGTGATTAACGTACATTACCTCCTCTGCTCCGATGAATGTTTACAATAGAAAATAACCTTTACTGACTTGTGTGGCTGTTGGACAGTGAAGGACTTCATGGTTCCTGGTATCCTGGTGTGATATGATTTCTGAAAGAGAGAATTGATACAAAGATGTTTGATAATTGCCACATACAGAGGTGGGTACAGTAGTCAGAAACTCTTCAAGAAATTTATAATTACTCAAGTTTGAGTAGTCACCAAAAACATTAGTAAGAAAGTATCTACTAAAAACATTACATTAGTAATAAGTTTGCTCTCGCTTGTTTGAGGTTTTTTCCCCTAAATTTGTGAATTTATGTATTTTTTTTCTTATAAATTTGTCATTTTTTCTTCTCTTAAAATTTCCAGGTGTTTTCTGATAGATTTGGGGCTCCCCCCTTGAAATTTGTGATTTTCTTTCCATCTTGTGAGTTTTTTTTCATAAACCTGGTATTTATTTTGTATATTTGTAACCTTTTAAAAGAAATTTCTTTGAAATTTTTCATTTATTGGTTGATTATTTTTTGATATATTTTTTAAACTCATCAATAGCAGAAACACAATTCAGTAAATTAGTGATCGTTTTATACTAATAATAAAAAGCACAATTTGGGTGACTAATCCATATTGTGAAGGCCCATTGGTCCTAAAATCTAATTGTTAAAAATGGTTCTATGTAGTTCAAACCAGCCCTCAAATGAATAAGTTTACTACAACTCAACCATCCAGCATGATGTCCTCCCTTACCACCCACCACACCGCATATGTACACACTTTGCATTTAGTGTATTCATGTATATATACTTAATAATATGGTCAATGAAAGTTAAATTGGAGTCTTGTTATGTCTGCCATAAATAGCATGTTTAATTAACTAATTTGTCCCTATGATGGATGAGACATTAATGCAACCTTAATTTTCAAAGAAAAATAGTCCATTAATTTAGGGTTAATTAATTTGGTCCTAATTTTTGGACCAATGGACCTTAATAATCTGTCTTCCACAACTATAAGTAGACATACCAGAGGTTGGTCGCGTCAACCTTTCATTACTCCCCGGGCCTTTGGTATCCATTTGTCCACAACATCCTCCTTTCGTCCTCACAAAACATCACTTTCTAAAGTGGGACATTAAAATACAAAAGACAATCAAATACAAATACCTTAGAATATGTTGGACTTAGTGTACACAAACACAGATGCATATAAGGCGATACCCCGCCCCCACCTCGGCCTTTGTGACCACATATCCGTGATGCTGGTGCCTGCCTACAAACCCTTATTGAAGTGCAGCAGGCCAGTAGTGAAACAAATCAGGATTTGGCCAGAGAGTGCAACCTCTGCACTGAAAGACTGTTTTCTGTACACAGACTGGGAGGTCTTCAAAATAGCAGCCTCCCAGGAGGACAAGACAGATGTGGAGGAGTATGCTGAAACGGTCACCAGCTACATCACGAAGTGCACAGAGGATGTCAATACAGTGAAGATCATCACTATGCGGGGAAACCACAAGCCCTGGATGACCGCAGAGGTGCGCTCGCTGCTTTCAGCCAGAGATGCAGCCTTCAGAGCGAAGGACAGGATCGCCATCCTCTCAGCCAGGTCTGCGCTCTCAAAGGGAATTAAGACGGCGAAGCGCGCCTATGCGGAGAAAATCCAGGGACACCTCTGTGACACTAGGAACACCAAGCAGATGTGGCAGGGAGTTCGGACACTGACGGGCTATAAGTCTAGGCAGGGGGTCGATGATGACGACGCTTCGCTTTCAGACAGGCTCAACGACTTCTTTGCACGTTTTGAAGCATCAAACTCGACAATCAGAGGGAGGGCTCCAAGAGACTCATATTGGCACAGAAGAAGCTGGCCGCTTCACCATCAAAAGCTTTGACCTCCTGTGCTATGTTCTACATGCTAAACATGGACGTGCCACCTATGTGCGTTCTGACATAGTTGAAGCAAATCACCTGATAACAACACATTTCTCAGACACCATAATCATTGGTGGCTTCCATATTGTCAATGTGTACAAGCCCCCTAATGCCAACTGGGATCTGCAGGTCTTACCCACCCTACCCCACCCTGCCATCTATGTGGGGGACTTTAACAGCCATCACCCTGACTGGGGGTACCCAGCAGTGGACAGTGATGGGGAGGTACTTTCAGACTGGGCATCCAGAAATGTCCTCGCTTTGATATACGACCCCAAACAAAGAGGAACCTTCCACTCTGCTAGGTGGAAGAAGGACTATTCTCCTGACCTGTGTTGGGCCAGCTCTTTGAATGGGGAGCCATATCCTACACAGATCCTCATTCTTGATGATTTTCCACACAGCCAACACCGGCCCCTTCTTGTACACATTGGCCTACAACTTCCAGTCATATACAGCCCAAGGAAGATGCGCTGGAACTTCCGCAAAGCCAACTGGAAGAAATTCAGTGAAACTCTGGACCGGAGCGTTGTTACCATCCCACTCCACACCATCACTGTAGATGAAGCATACAACCGCTTCTGCAGCGCAATCTTCAAGGCTGCCCATACTGCAATCCCACGAGGCTACCGACCCCTCTATGTCCCATGTTTGGACGGAGAAAGTGCTGCCCTCCTACAATCCTATCAAACATCAGGGGACCCAGAGATAGCAGACCATCTCATTGAATCGCTAAATACAGCCCGGCGAAAGAAATGGGAGGAGACAGTTGCTGACCGGAGCTTTACCCACTCTAGCAGGAAATGTTGGAGCCTCATCCGTCGCCTAGGAGCTGCACAGAAGCCCCCTAGCCAAAGCCGAGCATCCGTCACACCCAACCAAGTTGCATCCCACCTACTGACTATTGCCAAAGCACCCCAAGACAAAGACACCAGAAGAGCAGTTACAACTGAGCTAAAAAAACACCAAAAAATGCCTGTAGAGGAAACGAACCCTGAACCCTTCGAGGCTGCTGAACTGGAGAAAGTCCTACAGGGCCTGAAATGTGCAAAGGCAGCAGGATACGATAACATCTTCCCAGAATTCATGAAAAATCTTGGCCCCCGAGCTCTAACCTGGTTGACACAGTTCTACACAAGGATCACACAAACAAACTCGATCCCAAAGAAATGGCGGACAGCAAAGGTCATTGCCATCCCAAAACCTGGCAAAGACCACAAACTACCAGCAAGCTACCGCCCAATCTCCCTACTCAGCGTTCCTTACAAAATCATGGAGCGCCTAATATTACAACGCATTTCCCCAGAAATAGAGGATATTCTAAATGTGGATCAAGCAGGTTTCCGCAAGGACCGCAGTACAGGAGAACAAGTACTGGCCCTAACCACCTTCATCGAAAATGGCTTCGAGAGCAGACTGAAGACAGGGGCTATGTTTCTCGATCTTACAGCCGCCTATGATACGGTCTGGCACAAAGGCCTCCTCCTGAAACTTATAAAGGCGATCCCTGCTTGGGCAACAGCAATTATAAAAACCCTGCTGACCAACCGAAGGTTCAGAGTCCACCTCAGTCAGAACACAAGTGCATGGAGAATGCAGAAAAACGGACTCCCACAAGGCTCAGTTCTAGCTCCAACTCTGTTCAACCTCTACATAAACGACCTGCCTACTACAAAATCCCGCAAATTCATCTATGCAGACGACATCTGTTTGGCATTCCAAGCACCAGACTTTGAACCACTGGAACGGGTGCTCACGGAAGATCTTACCAAACTGGACCAGTTCTGCAAAATCTGGCGCCTAAAACCAAGCCCAGCAAAAACCGTCTCCAGTGTATTCCATCTCCACAATGCAAAAGCTGCCAGAGAACTAAACATCCACCTGAGCGGACTCGAGCTTAAGCATGCCCCAAATCCAACTTATCTTGGAGTGACCCTTGATAGGACCTTATCCTTCAAGGAACATCTAAAGGGGACGGCTGCTAAGGTGAAGGTACGAAACAACCTGCTCTGCAAGCTCGCTGGTGCAAAATGGGGGGCGGCAGTCTCCACCCTGCGCACCTCAGCACTGGCCCTTTCATACTCTGTAGCAGAATATTGTGCCCCTGTCTGGTCCAGGTCATCTTACACACACCATGTAGACACCCAGCTCAACTCAACCATGAGAACTATAACTGGAACAATCCGCTCAACACCACTCCCCTGGCTCTCTGTACTGTCAAACATAGCCCCTCCACACATCCGGCGAGCTGCATTAACTCAAAGGATGCTCCAAAAAGTTAAAGATTCTCCTCACTTACCAATCCATGCAGATATCTACACCCCACCCACTGCCCGACTTTCATCCAGACGGCCGATTTGGAAAAACCCTCCCCCAGCTGACTTTACCATCCAGACAGCTTGGCAAGAGGAATGGGAGACCAAGGAGGTCCCAAACAAACAGCTGGTGATAAACCCCAACCAACAGGTCCCGGGCACCAACCTCCCAAGGAGACAGTGGTCTACACTCAATCGCTTCAGGACTGGACATGGCCCCTGCTTGGCCAGCCTTCACAGATGGGGCAGTAGCCCTAGCCCACTGTGCGCATGTGGAGAGGAGCAAACAATGGAACACATCATAGAGGCTTGCCCGCTCCAAAGACTGGAAGGAGGATTACACACCCTCCATACAGCAAACCAGGAGGCAACTGCTTGGCTTAAGGACTTTGCATTCGCTAAATAAATAAAAATAGAGGGAGGGCTGGCCCATCCCCACCATCGGTCGGACCAGCTTTTACCATCAACACAGCGGACACACGGAGGACCCTAACCAGGGTCAACCCACGTAAAGCTGCAGGTCCGGACAACATCCCGGGACGTGGGCTCCGAGACTGCACGAGCGAGTTGGCGGAGGTACTGACTGACATTTATAACATCTCCCTGAGTCAGGCCATCGTTCCCAGATGCTTGAAGACCTCTATCATAGTACCGGTGGCAAAGAAACCAGTTGTGTCCTGTCTGAATGACTATCATCCTGTTGCACTGACACCAATTGTGATGAAGTGTTTTGAACGGCTTGTCAAACCACACATTACAGCCTGCCTCCCTGCATCACACGACCCGCTCCAGTTTCCATATCATTCAAACCGCTCCACAGAGGATGCTGTAGTCACCACCCTGCACTCTGTCATCACCCACCTGGATCAGAAAGACACCTACGCCAGACTCCTGTTCATTGATTTCAGTTCAGCATTCAACACTATTACGTATTCCCCGGAGACTGATGGAGAAATTACTCCTTCTTGATCTGAACACTGCCACATGTCTCTGGATCCTGGATTTCCTGACTGAGAGACCTCAGTCTGTCCGGGTTGGAAACAACATCTCCAACTCTGTCACATTGAGCACCGGATCCCCTCAAGGCTGCGTACTCAGTCCACTGTTGTTTACACTTCTAACACATGACTGTGTATCCAGACACAAGGGGAACCAGATTATTAAGTTTGCAGACGACACCACGGTGGTGGGACTTATTCAGAGGGATGAGGAATCAATGTACAGGGAAGAAGTGAGAGAACTCAAGGGCTGGTGCAGGGAGAACAATCTGGTGCTCAACGTGGACAAAACGAAGGAGATGATTATCGACTTCCGGCGGTCACAGCCTGAACACGTCCCCCTCAGCATCGGCGGCCGTTTAGTGGAGAGAGTGGAGAACATTAAGTTCCTCGGAGTGCAGATCTCGCAGGACCTGACCTGGAGCAAGAATTCCTTGGCGATCAGGAAGTGGGCCCAGCAGAAACTGCACTTCTTGAGGAAACTCAAACAGACCTCTCTCCCCATCTGCATCCTCAGGACCTTCTACAGAGGTGTGGTGGAGAGTGTTCTGACGTACTGCATTGCTACATGGTACTCCAGCTGCAGTATGTCAGACAAAAAAGCCCTGCAGAGGATAGTTAAGGGAGCTGAGAGGGTAATTGGAGTCTCCCTCCCCTCTGTCCAAGAACTTTTTCAGAACCGTTGTAGGAGCAGGGCACTGAACATTGCCAAGGACCGTTCTCACCCTCTGCATAAACACTTTGAACTTCTGCCATCTGGCAAACGATTGCGTAGCATCAGAGGCAGAACCACCAGACTGATCAACAGCTTCCTTCCACAAGCTGTTAGGATGCTGAACAGCTGATCCGGAATCTCTAATATACACTACCGCACCTACGGACATTATGTACATTATTTGTATATTATAGTTAGTTAGTTTTTCAAGTATGTCTCAGGGATGTGTGAATGGCTGTGTGGGGTGGGGGGTGAGGGGGTGTGTGAGTGTGTCTTAAATCCTGTTCTTTTACTTATATGGATGCCGAGAGAAACGCAATTTCATCTTGCCTGCACTACAGTTGTATGCACAGCAATATGACAATAAAGGTTGATTTGATTTGATTTGATTTTGAATCACCCAGAATGCAAATATCAACACTAAATGTCACATAAAATTTAAGAGACTCCAGTCATATTAAAACTGCTGGAAACCTGCATCACCTCAGTAATCACTGAGCCAACATGTGGACCCCAAACTAATCTGAAAAGAGAAAAAAGTAACAGGCATTATTTAAAGTCGACCTTACCTGTTGTAAAGTGATCAAAACAGAGGCTGGTCACATCAACATTTTATTTCTCCCAGCCCTTCGGTATCCATTTGTCCACAACATTTGTTAATAAAGCACATTGAATTAAAAAAAAATGTCCACAACATCCTCCTTTCGTCCTCTTTGCTGACTGATGGGAACTCTATAAACGTATATTTCTGGCAGTCCTTCTCAACTTTCTTCAGATGGTGATGTCTGCATGAGTCCATGCTGCAACTGTGGGCATTTTCCCAAGTTTAAAGTGAGATTTAGCAGTCTTCAGGCTTGTTTGAAAATGGCGGCACTCTGCTGCTGCCATCACCACTTCCGGCTGTGATCGACAAAATAAAAGGAAAACAACACCAAACAGAATCAGATCCGTTATGTCGTTTTTGCTCAATTTCGATTTTGTTTTGACAAGGCGAGAATGATATAACAGCTATTTTCCTTTGTTCCATTTTTGTTTCATAAACGAAATATTAAAAGAAGGAAGAGTACATGGATTACCATGCTGTTTTTAAATCATAATTGGTGTACAAGCCCAAACAGAAGTACATACTCTTTCTTATTTATTTTTTTCTGTTTGACATTCATCTGTAAGGACAAGATTCGCATGGATGCCGTTAAGTTTACAGTGGGAATATATCTTATAGAAGTCGTGTGTACATTGACAAGATGTCAGCTGCAACATACGCCGTATTACACTGGGACACCCCATCCAAACGACTAGGCACCAATGCACAAAGCAAGGTCCATACCCAGCCAGTACTGCCCATGTGGGCCCCACCAAAGGTTAAAGCTGGGCTGTCTTATGGGTCCTATGTGGGTTTGTCCATTGGTTCTACAGTAGTGTAAAAAGTGTTTGGCCCCTTCCTGATTTCTCATTTTTTTGTATGCTTGTCACACTTCAATGTTTCAGATCATCAAACAAATTTAAATATTAGACAAAGATAACACAAGTAAACACAAAATACAGTTTTTAAATGAAGGTGTTTATTATTAAGTGTAAAAAAAATCCAAACCTACATGGCCCTGTGTGAAAAAATGCCCCCCCCCCCCTTAAAACATAAGTTAATTGTGGTTTATCACATCTTTGGAAAGCTGAGTTCAATTTCTCTAGCCACACCCAGGTCTGATTATGGCCACACCTGTTCTCAATCATGAAATCACTTCAATAGGACCTGCCTGACAAAGTGAAATAGACCAAAAGATCCTCAAAAGCTAGACATCATGCTGCGATCCAAAGAAATTCAGGAACAAATGAGAAACAAAGTAATTGAGATCTGTTAGTCTGGAAAAAAGTTATAAAGCCATTTCTAAAGCTTTGGGACTCCAGTGAGCCATAGTGAGAGCGATTATCCACAAATGGGGAAAACATGGAACAGTTGTGAACCTTCCCAGGAGTGGCCAGCCGACCAAAATTACCCCAAGAGTGTAGCGATGACTCATCCAAGAGGTCACAAAAGACCCCACAACAACATCCAAAGAACTGCAGGCCTCACTTGTTTCAGTTAAGGTCAGTGTTCATGACTCCACCATAAGAAAGAGACTGGGCAAAAATGGCCTGCATGGTAGAGTTCCAAGACAAAAACCACTGCTGAGCAAAAAGAACATAAAGGCTTGTCTCAATTTTGCCAGAAAACATCGTGATGATCCTCAAGACTTTTGGGAAAATACTCTGTGGACTGACGAGACAAAAGTTGAACTTTTTGGAAGGTGTGTGTGTGTCTCATTACATCTGGTGTAAAAGTAACACAGCATTTCAGAAAAGGAACATCATACCAACAGTAAAATATGGAGGTGGTAGTGTAATAATTTACTGGTAGTGCACCAGTAAATATACAGGGAACAGACATTGAGATGGTGACATCCTACAAGTACCTGGCTGTTCATCTGAACAATAAACTAGACTGGTCACACAATACCGACTCACTCTACAAGAAGGGACAGCGCAGGCTGTTCCTACTGAGGAGACTCAGGTCTTTTGGTGTACAAGGGGCGCTGCTGAAGTCATTCTATGACACGGTGGCGGCATCAGCCATCACTTTTGGAGTGGTCTGCTGGGGCAGTGGCATTACAACAGCCGATAGGAAGAGACTGAACAAACTGATCAAGAAAGCTAGCTCTGTCCTGGGGCAGCGCCTTGGCCCAGTGGAGGAGATAGGAGAGAGAAGGATGGTGGCTAAACTGTCATCTCTGCTGGAGTCCGAGTTCCACCCTATGCAGGACATACTGAATGCACTGAGGAGCTCATTTAGCAGCAGGCTACATCATCCTAGGTGCTCAACCGAGAGGTTTCGCAGGTCCTTCCTACCTACGGCTGTCAGACTGTACAACCTAAGCAGGGCTGCTCGCAGAGATAGGAAAAAGACGTGACAACCTAATAGTATTGAATGCAAAAGACGCAATAGACTTATACAATGGTCCCCTCCAGTATACAACTAGGAAAATACCGGTCGCTATGGAGGGTGAGAATATGTATGGGTACATAATCATACCATGTAGGATAACTAAGTAGACGGTTATGCTGTTTCATTCCATCTAGCTACAATGCTCCGCACTGTGTGTGTTTATATATTTATATATTTATTCCATCTAGCAACAATGCGCCACACTGTGTGTTTATATATTTACATATTTATTCCATCTAGCTACAGTGCTTCACACTGTGTGTGTTTATATATCTACATATTTATTCCATCTAGCTACAATGCTCCGCACTGTGTTTATACTGTATATTTACATATTTATTCCATCTAGCTAAAATACTCCGCACTGTGTGTTTATATACTCATATATTTATTCCATCTAGCTACAATGCTCCGCACTGTGTGTTTATATATTTATATATTTATTCCATCTAGCTACAATGCTCCGCACTGTGTGACTATATATACAGTATATATTTATATTTATATGTACATATGTATACTCGCTGCTCTTGTTTTTTTCTCTTGCCTTCTGATTGTTGCTCTGAGTGTTGCTATCCCTGTGCTGTTGCAATCCTGGAATTTCCCCATTGTGGGACTAATAAAGGCTTATCTTATCTTATCTTATGATCTGGGGCTGTTTTGCTGCTTCAGGACCTGGAAGACTTGCTGTGGTAAATGGAACCATGAATTCTGCTGTCTACCAAAAAATCCTGAAGGAGAATATCCGGCCATCTGTTTGTGATCTCAAGCTAAAACGCACTTGGGTTCTGCAGCAAGACAATGATCCAAAACACACCAGCAAGTCCAGCTCTGAATGGCTTAAAGCTGGATTCATGCTGTACCTCTGCTGTCTGCGTACGTATAACCGGAAACCTTGTGTAACGAAATTTACATTATCGTCGCCACTCCGCTAGTGTCCACAGTGCTTGACTGTGGACGACCACGTGCAGCTCAAATTTTGTGACCGCGCTGCCTGCCCACGACCTGAACGCGTTGAAAAGCGCATGCGCAAGACTGAACGTCCCATTCACAAGGTGACGATATCGACACAGCATACCAAGACAAAGCAGACGAAGAAGACAATGAGGAAGCGGAAGACGAGAATAAACATACATGAATCATACATTCATACTTCAGCAGCAGCAGCATCTTTGTGGAAAAGGAGTGAAAACCGGGAAGTCAAGCAGCAGAAAGCAAGCAGCGTTTCTTCATTGGTGAAAATCCTGGCGCGTCAGCGCATTGGCGCTACCTATAGGGTGGGAGTGAAACTACAGATGATGGCTGTGCGCATGCGCCAACCGCTTGGCCTGGGTAGATCAAAAAAGTGAGCATGTACAGCGCCGCGTGCATGCCGGGCTCGTCCAAAGCACACGCGGACCAAAGCGGACTACAGGGGAAATGCAGCATGAATAAGGCTTAAGAAAAAACAAAATGAAGACTTTGGAGTGGCTTAGTCAAAGTCCTGACCTGAATCCGATTGAGATGCTATGGCATGACCTTAAAAAGGCGGTTAATTCTCGAAAACCCTCCACTGTGGCTGAATTACAACAATTCTGCAAAGATGAGTGGGCTAAAATTCCTCCACAGCACTGTAAAAGACTCATTGCCAGTTATCGCAAACACTTGATTGCAGCTGTTGCTGCTAAGGGTGGCCCAACCAGTTATTAGGTTTAGGGGGCAATCACTTTTTCACACAGGGCCAAGTAGGTTTGGATTTTTTTTTACTCTTAATAATAAACGGGCGGCGCGGTGGTGGAGTGGTTAGCACTGCGGCAGCACAGCAACTCACCCTTGGCCGGGGTACCTGCCAAAGTCCTTGTCGCGAAACAGTATCGAAGGCTTTACTGAAGTCTATGAAGACTACATAAAGTGGCATGTTCTGTTCGATACACTTTTCTTGAACCTGTTTCAAGCAGAAAATCATGTCCATTGTGCTTCTTCCACTTCCAAAGCCGCACTGGGTTTCCAGAAGTACATTCTGTGAGATGTGTTCACTGAGTCTGTTAAGTAGTACAAGTGAGAGAATCTTACCAACAGTGGCTAGCAGCGATATGCCTCGGTAATTTCCACAATCCTTCCTGTCACCTTTCTTGAACAAAGGCACAATACTTGCATCCTTCCAGTCTTGAGGTACTTTCTGGGCATCCCATATCTCTTGGATGAGCTTGTGCAGGCAGTTGGTCAGTTGAACACCACCAAATTTCCACACTTCTGCTGGAATTCCATCCCTTCCTGGAGCTTTACCATCCTGTGTTGTCCTGATAGCTGCCATTAGTTCATCAAAATTTGGTGGTTCATCCAGACTTGATACAGCTGGTTGCTGCACTAGAGCTTCTTTAGCCTCTTCAGTGAGATCTCCAGGGTTGTTTAGTAGTTGGTCAAAGTGGTCTGCAAATCTGTCCAGGATCTTGTCTTTCTCCTGCAAAACCGTTTCACCATCCATAGCCTTTAGTTGGATCAATCCTCTTGGTTTAGGGCCGTAGATTTCTCTCAAACCTGTGAAGAATGTTTTCATGTCCTTCCTGTCTGCTGCGGTTTGAAATTTCTCCGCTTTTTCATCCCACCAGTTGGACTTCATCTCTCTGGTGTACTTCTGTCGCTCACTCTGAGCCTTTGAGTATTTCTTCTTCTTCGGCCTTGTGTTACACTGTAGGTTTTCCTGCCTAGCTGTATTCCTCGCTTCTAGTAGTTTCTTCAGGTGTTCATCATGCTCATCAAACCAATCTTGATGTTTCCTCTCAGGGTAGCCTAATACATCACTGATACACCGTATCCTTCAGCGTTGCCCATTTCTCTTCTATGTCATTCTCTGAGTTGTTGCTGTCCCAGTCTTTCAAGTTTTCATCCATTTCCTGTGTAAGTTCTTCCTGCTTCTTTTGGCCTTTCAGTGCACTAGTGTTTAGCTTCCGTGGTAGCTTCGCACCCATCCTGCAGTGCTGTTTTCGTCTGCAAATCCTTAACCACTTGCGCTCCGTTGTTCCGCAGGCGGGCAAGTCTCTGCGTCCTAGGGCGCACGAGGGCGCACGAGAGCGCACTCGTGCGCGCTCGGACGCATGATGCATGATATACTGATGATGGTGCAGATGGAGATGGTACTGGCCTCCAAGCGCCACTGAAAAAAAAAGCTGCAGACAGCCGCGAACAGATTAGTTCATCTGATTGACCTCTCATTCGACTAATAAGAGCCTTGAATTGGGTTTCTGAAACCATGAAGAGCCAATGAATGAAAACCTAGGAAGGAGGACCCGCCTACTGTGAATGCAGGAGCCATTTGAAGCACAGAAATTCGGGCTGGGTGAAGAGATATTTACTGTTGCAGCAGATGAAAACAAAGGACGCTGGACGAACCTGCTACAGACCCAGCAGCATGGAGAACACCCACAAGTGGGACCTGCACTCATTCCAGCAGAATAGGATTAGGATTCTCTTCTGTCATCATAGACCGACAGAGGCCGACGACAAAGGTCGTAAATCATTCACCAAAACCGCAATATTGGAATTATGTTTTGATCGGGATCCACGAGCGGACCAGCGTCGCGTTCGTCTGACAATGGGGAAGAGAAGTTCGCCAGGACGCTGCTGCTGTGAAGAGGTAAGGTGTTATAAGCTAAATTATTATTTCTCCCTGAAAACTGTAATCCAAAAATGACTTTTGACCGATCGGTAAATTACAACTGTACCGCGCACGAAGTACGAAGTACGTGCGCCGCGATAAACGGTTCATTTGCCGTATTCGGACCGTGAACCCCCCCCCCCCCCCCCGCTGCAGAAGAGGAGCAGGGGGGGCCTTCACGGTCCGAACGCCCCCGGTCCGCGGGGGGAAGCATATGAGTCTATTCCATCATGTAGCGATGGCCGTCTTCTGTAGCGAGGGGGGGGACAACCCCCCCCCACACACACACACAGTAGCGAGGGGGGGGGGGCTGCCGCTGTGACAGCGTTGCTGTGGAAACATGCAAGGAGTGTAATCCGTCATGTAGCGAAGGCCGAACTCCATCCTTTGTTGCGGGGGGGGGGACAACCCCCCCACACACACACACACAGACACAGCCCTGAATGTGACCTTTCATTAGAGCCCAAAATGAAGATTCTACATTGAATTATTCAAAAGTTACAGACGTCTTTCCAAACTGTGCCATTTGGCACAATTTGGCACAGTTCCAAAACGCCTGGGAACAGCCTGAGAACAAAGCTGTGTAAAATATTCATTTTTTGTGGTATTGTTACCAAATTTGAATCTCAGCTTGATAACACTTGGTTTTACATTTCTGTTGCATTTTCCAGCCGGATCGGACAGCAGTGTGTTATTTGCAAGCATTTGTATCCAAAAAAACACCGTGTCCAAATTTATTTTCTTCAAGTTCAGTATGTTTAGATGACTGTAACTCAGTGGCCGGAGCACGTAGAGAGATCATGTTTTTTTTTGCCAAAAAATTCAAAGTGTTTTCTTTTAAATGAGACCAACCCCATGAAGATGCTGCAAAGGGTTGAGTAACAGCTTTCGATTTACTTTGGGCACGTTTTTTTTTTGGCATTTTTAGGAAAATTGCCCGGAGTGCAAGGGGTTAATCTAGATCTCAGCACAACATGATCAGTGCCACAGTCCGCTCCTCTCATTGCTCTGGTGTCCAATACATCCCTTCTGTCTCTCTGCCTGACTATGATGTAGTCTAATAAGTGCCAGTGCTTGGATCTTGGGTGCATCCATGTCTTCTTGTGTGTGTCCTTGTGCTTAAATAGAGTGTTGGTTATCACAAGGTTGTACTCTGAACATAATGCAAGTAGAAGTTCTCCATTAGCATTGCACTTGCCTACTCCATGACTGCCTAGCACTCCTTTCCATTTCTCGGTGTCCGAACCAACTCTGGCATTAAAATCTCCAACGAGTATCAGCCTATCATCAGTCGGTACACGCCTGATAGTCTCACGTAAATCACTGTAGAACTCTTCCTTCACCTCCTCTGTGTTGGTCATTGTTGGGGCATATACACTGATGAGTGTGGCATACATCTTCCGCTGTAGTGGGAGTCTCATAGTCATTATCCTGTTGTTGATTGGCACCGGTTCCTCATCAAGCATTGCTGCTGTCTCCTTTCTAATTGCAAAGCCCACTCCTGCTTCTCTCCTTTCTTGAGTTGATCTTCCACTCCAAAAGAAGATGTACCCATGGTCTTCCAAGCTGTCATATCCAGGCAATCTTGTTTCACTAAGTGCAGCTATGTCTACATTGTACCTGTTCATTTCCATGGCCACAAGCGTGGTCTGTCTTTCTGGGCGCTGTGATGTTGTTCTGTCAAACAGAATGTGTACATTCCATTCTGCTACACACAAGGTTGCTGTTTTCCTCTTCTTTTGTCTTCCTGCTCCTAGCTTACTTTTCGCTGCCTGTCAGAGTGTGAACAGATCAGCGCGGACCTTGTAAGCCCGGGCGGTGTCCGAGCCAGTTTGAGTTGCTTTCTGATTGACCATTTCATGAAACTGCTTGCAAAGTATTTGAGTACTGCTAGCTTTTGCTGGACTAGCAGCACATTCTTGGCAGATAAAGGTAATATCAGTGGCAGGGACAAGCCAAGACAAACTGACTCCAGTATCTGTTGCAGTGACTGACCAGATGATAGGTTTGTTTATCTCTGCTCTTTGTGTAGTGCATGTCACAATGCACCGACTGGCACAGTCCACCACAGACCTTGTGACAGATGTGTTTATCTGCCAGGATGTCCAGTCTCACCTTGTGTAACTGGGAGTGGTCTACCACAGACCTGTAACAGATATTGTTTTTAGTTCTGCCAGGATGCCCTGTTTCACCCTCCACACCCTCGGAAGGGCAGGGATGCTGGTTGAGTCGCCGACGGCCCAACCCATGAGACAGGTAGTACCGGTTTTCATGGTTATCCGGTAGCAAGCAAGCCAATGCCTGACCTGACAAATACTTGTAATACCTAGAATTTCCAAAAATACAGTGGGAGGAAGAGCCTTCAGTTATCAAGCTCTTCTTTGGAACCAGCTGCCAATCTGGATTCGGGAGTCAGACTCAATCTCTGTTTTTAAGAATAGGGTTAAAACCTTCCTTTTTGATAAAGCCTATAGTTAGGGTGGGATCAGGTACCCCTGAACCCTCCCTTAGTTATGCTGCTAATAGGTTTAGACAGCCGGGGGACCTCCAACAATGCACTGGACTTTACTCCTTTCCTCACTCTTGTAGCATCATCTCACTTTGGCTCATCAATAAGAATTATTCTTCTATTTAAAGACATTGTTTCACCCAGGAAAAGGACAGTCATGAACTGCTCTTTTACCCCAGGCCACAACTCAACTCACATTCCTTTGTTAAAACCAGTCATTCTGAGTCTGGTTCAAGTCCCCAGTATCGAATTCACTAAAATTTTGAGATTGATTATTAATTAATTTATTAAGTGATCAAACAGGTATAAAGTGAAATTAAAGATTAAATTGCTTCTTAGAGATAGAAGCTGGTGTCCCACGAGTGTTATTAACTTTTCAGGTGTATATGAACCGAGAATTCATCTCAGGTTCCAATACATTAATATAAATTAAATAATTTTTATACCTGATCATAATTATTAATTCATATACTGTTACAGGTTATGGTGCTACCCGTGTGAGGCTGGGATTCAACTTTGAACATACTCAGAATGAAAATATGAAAGCATAAGCTGTGTGTAGTTTTGGTCAAAACTTATAACTTTCAAAAACAAAGGTGGTTTGTTTGTCTGCAGGGCTGAGCCTGCAGCCATTGTCTTTGTCTCTGTGTCACGAGGGGGAAGGGGTGAATTTGCCCACTCCCTGATTACTGCTGTGTGTGTGTGCGCGTGTGTGCTGATCGCAAGGGGGGGGTGAAGAGAATGCTCCACCCCACTCTGCTCAGTTACTTGTTTGTTTAATGCATACTTAAGAAGTGTGATTACACGCTGAATAATTAAAATAGGCCTGGGACCGAACAGCGAAACAATCCTATTTGTAGTTGGCTGCACGGTGGCGCAGTGGTTAGCACTGCGGCAGCACAGTTTACCCTTGGCCGGGGGATTGTGGGGATCGTGGGATCGTGGGTTCGATCCCAGCCCCCGACCAACAGTGATCTGTGTGGAGTTTGCATGTTCTCCCCGTGTTGCGTGGGTTTACTCCGGGATTTCTCCGGTTTCCTCCCACATGCCAAAGACATGCATGTTAGGTTAATTGGCTGTTCTAAATTGTCCCTAGATATCTGTTTCCTATAGGCCCTTAGAATAGAGGGTTAGTATTAATGAAAGCGCTTTGAGTGGTCTTTGTGACTAGAAAAGCGCTATATAAGTGCAGGTTAGTTAGTTAGTTAGTTAGTAGTTCAAAACTTCACAGGCAAAGCAAACCCTTGGGGGAAACCAACTGAGCTAACCATTGTGTAAACTAGTTTGAATAAAGTTTTAGGGAGATCGAAGCTCTCCCACTTTTGAAAAGCAAGGCGAGGTTTTATCAACTGAGACTCACGTCCGCATCCACGTGTCACTTGCACGCTCACAGCCACGCGCGCGACCGTCAAGCTTGCACTTTAAAACTGCGCATGTGTAGATCGGCCGAGCGACACCATCTTGAGTCCACTTAAAGCAGGTTCCCCGTAGCCGCCATTTTGGGAAGTGACCCTGGACTCCCCGAGTGACATCATTGG
This sequence comes from Pholidichthys leucotaenia, assembly GCA_020510985.1. Taxonomy (NCBI): domain Eukaryota; kingdom Metazoa; phylum Chordata; class Actinopteri; order Cichliformes; family Pholidichthyidae; genus Pholidichthys; species Pholidichthys leucotaenia. The sequence goes on from CM035850.1 coordinate 24,692,404, forward strand.
GTTTCCTCTTCTGGTAGCTCAGACGAAAACTGCCTCCATCTTGTGGTGAAACATAGGGACTGCATTTTTTTATTTAAACTCCTAATCTTTAAAGCCGATTTATAACCAAATTAAGTCTTCAAAGTAACTTCAAAGCAATCCATATTATTTGGAATAAACTAAATTTAACATCAATTCAAAGTTTTATGCCAAGAACAAAAGGAAATAGACCTGTTGGCTGCTGAAAGTTTTTCTCAGTGGTGAGACCCCACCCACTGTATAGGTAAACCTACAGCAGGAACATATAAAAACATCCATATTGTATTTAATCCCTTATGTAACCACATATTGTAATATTTTAAGTTAAAAGCAAACATATTTACACACTTTTAAGAAAAAGTGCAAACTTTGAAGCTATATTTGTGCTTATTTTGCAGTTTTTAAATGTGATATGGTGTGATTCCTTTCCCACAGAAACCCATCTTTAGCTTCAGGATTCTAATGCTGATGTTTACTCAAGAGTAATCTTAAAGTAGGATTAAACCTGTGTATTTTAACAAATTTACAGATTCACTGAATATTTATAACTTTTTTTCTCTTTCTCAAATTTAGGAAACCACATTAAGCAATTAACACTTAAAAGAAGCTCTAGGTGTTATTTAAACTCATTGTGTCATTTCTTGGTTCATGTTTTCTCCACAGGAAGAGAAAAACATTTAACCAACTTGCATAATTTAAAATTTTTTCAGGATTTAAGAAAAGTCAAAAGGTGCAAACATTGATTATTCTGTAAATAAGAAATTTATAGATAACAATCAAAACAAATCACTACTAGCATCAATCCTAAAAAATCCTTGAGTACCAAATATGCAAACAATTCACTTGTTTCTAATTTGTAAATATTTAAAACATTTAATGCTTCAAATGAAAATAGGCTTTAACAAATAAAACCAAAGGAAAGCCTTATGTCGTGGTTCGAGCGGCGATCTCGTCTGCGCTCGGGCCACACAGTATTTTCCTCCCATCTGGCGTGTGTGTGTTCCTTATGGCTCTCCGAGCTTTTATTGTGACAGCGCTCGGAGTGGCTTCCGGCTGTCAGAGCTGAGGCTGACAGCTGAGCTGCATTTCACCTCATCAGCTGTCCCACCTTGAGCCCTATTTAAGAAGGCAGCTAAGGGCGAAATGTGCGGCAGTCTCGTCAGACAACCCCTCGTCTGACATCGTCGAGCATCCCTCGCCGAGTTTCCTGGTCAGACGTTATCTACCCTTCATCTATTGTTGTAAGTGTGTTTCATGAATCCGTTCTTCCTTGTCATTGTCTGAGTTATCATCATAGTGTGTTTTAGCCCCCCGTGGCTCGTTATTTTGTCGTTTTCCTTTCCTCTAATAAACTGCAAACTCACCGGCGGAAATGTGGCGTCTTATGGATGGCTCGTGAGGGCCATCACTTGACACCTTAACTTTAAAAGAAAGTGGAAACTTATAACCTTAAATTTTTAAAGCATTTAACCTCTTTTGTTTTTGTATTTCTTTTTGTAAATAAAACTCTCACTTTCAAAGTGACATTCTGCAAAATTCCAGAGCTAGTTATTGATGAGAAATTCCAATACTAGACTTTGAAAATCAAAGTCCAGAAGTCAATCCACACAATTTAAATTCCTGTTTTGTTTTGTGAAACACAAATTCAACTCAATTTCAATTCAACTTTTTTTTTTTTATCAACGTACAGTTTCAACAAACGAATTAATTGAAGCATCTCTACATTTCTAAATTTCAAAATTCTACTTCCCATCTTGCAAAACTACAAGTTGGAACAAATTCTAAAAGGAACTTTCAACTATCACGGTTGTAAAATAAAACACTCAAGGTTAAACCTTGTCTAACAAATTAACAATAGTCAACAAGTTGAATTTTTTTTTTTTTTTTGCTAAATAACAAAAACAGTAAAACATGACGAGTCAACAGACAGCCAACCGATTTACCAAACTGGATGACCTTCAAGCAACATTGGAAGCATGGACTTCTGATTTTATTTCCAGCGTCACAACATGGGTCAAGAAAACACAGCCCGAAGATTCGAAGCAACTCACTGAAGAACTTTTGAATGACCACACTGGAATGCCACCAGCAGGCAAGGACCTCACCAGTGTGTTAGGTAAGTTTGCGCTAACACTAGTCGCGAGATTAAAGGTAGCCGAGAATGAGCTAGCAAATCAACAAACAACAATCCTATCTCTCCAAGAAGAGAATGAAACATTGAAAGAAAGTTTGGAACCATCTTGAGAAAAGAATGACAAAACTCAAAATCAACTTGATGAAGCATTACAAGATTTGGACCGTGCAGAGTCAGAAAATAAATGATTGATGCATGACAATGACGTGCTTCACCAAGACAACAATGAACTTGAAGATGCCCTTAAAGACACAAAGAAGGAACTCAGAAGAGTTGAAGGTCAGCTTGAAAATGTGAAGAATAACTACAAGGAATGTCAACTGCTCCTAAAGGAAGCACATGAACAGTGGGACATCCACCGCGCTCCCTTGCCCGATTCCCATTTTGAATACAGACGACCGCGTGGACAGCGTGCGTGTGCCCCTTCAGACCGCGACCTTGACAAGATCGCGCGAAATGTCACGAAATTTGATCCAGGACCTATGGGTTCACCTGATGCCAAAGTTTATTTACAGGACATTGATTACTACCTGCGTAAGTATCCTGATGCTACGACTGACAATCACATCTATTTGATTAAACTAACATCTAACAGGTCAGTATCAAAATTCATAGACAGACAGCCGGTGAACATCAAAGCAGACTACATGCTGCTCTGCAAAGCCATTGAAAAGGAATTCTCTGACGACTGCTTACAGGCAGGGCTAACCGCAGCCCTAGCCGTGAAGCAAGGACGCTCAGAGCCGACACAGGCCTACTACCAGAGACTCCTACTTGCATATTTTGGATCTCAAAATACACCAGGGATGGAAGAAGACCACAATTTCAAGACCCTCTTCATCCAAAACCTCCATCCCACTGTGAGTCATTACCTTGGAGTTACAGCTAACCCAAGGTCAAACTCAATAAGTCAGCTGAGAGAGTTCGCACACTATGCGTTCCAAAAACAGCAACAAAGTCACAACAAGCACGCTGATCCTGCCACAGTGCTAGCTATCAGTGATGCATCTAACACCTTGGAGTTGGAAGGAGCTCCTTGCTCTACTCCACCTCCTACACCGGGAGTACATAAACAGCCGAAACATTTTTCCAACCGACCTCCTCAAGGTCAAAACCAAACTAGGTCCTATGGATATCACTTTAGACCAACTTTGTGAAAACCCGACTACCGTCGTAGACCATATCTATGGGATAGGTCACGAGAACGCGATACGGACTACCGTGATGACTGATACTGATATGAAGACATGCGTAACCACGACAAATGGTCTCCATCTCATCACAGGAGCTCAGAAGCAGAGACCTATCACAAACCGTGGAAGGAAGAAGAAACTCCTACGCTCAGTAGAGAAGATATCGACATTGTCAAACACCTCCTAGCGGAGATTCAAAGCAACAAAGAAAATAAAACTGCTAACATTCTAGCTATATAAGCTATGATAACTCAAAACAAACATTCCAAATGAAGAAAACGCAGGAAGAAAATCTCTTTTGCAAATGAGGAAGAACCAAAGGACTTAATGCAGTCCAGTGCTGTTATGGCAGCCCAACAGGTCACAGACCACTCCTCAAACAACTTTTCGCAACCCTGTGTTGAACCACCGGTTCCACAATTTCTGTGCGATTTAAACGAGAGGGGGGTGGCACGGAAATTCTATCTTCCACTGACTCTTGAAGACGTGATGTGTCAGGACTCTGTCTTAGACACCGCCGCTGACATCACTCTCATGTCACACACCCTTTTTAACAAACTACGTGTAGCCGCTAACCGCGCTCACAAACATTTGAAACTGGAACCCTGTTCATTAGCCGTGCGACCATATGCGCTCACTAAAACAACCCTGTTGGGTGTATCACTACTAAACATGTCCATTGGACCCATGACCTTGACACATCCAGTCTATATGTCCAAGCTTGACGCCATTTCATTGCTTGTTGGCAAAGAATTGCTGAACCGTTTTGAGCCACTGATTGATTTCAAGAACCTCACACTATGGGCTCAAACGCAACACCCTCACCCATTTGACCCAACAAGGACAACTGAATCACAGTGCTTTGTTCTGAACACTTTGGACACCCCAAGTCTCACACAACTAGCACTGCTGGAACAACTGCAACCGACTGAAAGCGACCGCAAAGACCAAGGTGAGTACTGTCAACAAGAAGTCAAAAGTCACCTTCAAATACAAGGTCAAGCCAAGGAAGCAAATGACCTTGAAAACTCAATGGCCGAGCAGAAAACCCCAAACGGCCCCCTTGAAACCCTCGATATCCATGATTCAATGGTGGTGTCACATTTTGAAACACACCCACTCGCCCATGAGGCCTGCGTGATCACAAGAGCCACACCAACCGGCAATCTAAAGACCCTCTGAAATCTCAAGTTTTTGGGACGATGGACCCAACTTTTGCAAACGCTAGGCTGCACGGTGGCGCAGTGGTTTAGCACTGTGGCAGCACAGTTTTACCCTTGGCCGGGGGATCGCGGGGATCATGAGGTCGTGGGTTCGATCCCAGCCCCCGACCAACAGTGAGCTGTGTGGAGTTTGCATGTTCTCCCCGTGTTGCGTGGGTTTACTCCGGGATTTCTCCGGTTTCCTCCCGCATACCAAAAACATGTAGGTTTAGGGCGCTCGCGCACGCAGCGACCCGCAGCCGGTGGCTTGTCACCAGACTGCAAACCAAGTCTACCTACGGGTACAAATAAGTAACAAAAAAAAAAAAAAAAATTCACTCAAGCTTGTAACCAAATGATCCATAAAACCGTCAAACACCAGTCGGATAAAACTGTACATGCGCTTCCCGCGTCTAAAACCTTTGGCATACCAAAATTGAAACCAATTCATGCGACACAACTTTCTCTACAGCTATACAATGGCACTCCTGTTCCTGCTTCCGACGAACCATCATCACCACCGCTCAAAGTTCCTCGAAACCAGAGGGGGGTGCTGACTGCCAATGCCCGTAACATTCCAGCTGCAGAACACAAAAGCGTCAAAACGACATACAAAGCTCCCAAGGCTGTATTTCAAAAACATTTGGACCGATTCGCCAAATGACACAAAGTGTACGATGACCAAAAACTCTCCAATGACAAACTGCGAAGGGGGGACAAGATCTTCCACCCCACATTTGTACCGCAAACACCAATAGTCAGTTTACAGGAAAGGAAAATCACTCCTAAATTCCTGCCCAAGTGGATGAATCCACACATTGTCAACAACAAACTTTGGCCACTGAAGTGCCAAATCCAAGACCCCATTTTCAAATGGGCTCACCAAAATCAGAGTAACCTTTACCAAAACCTCATGGGACTTGTTGGGGTACAACACTGTCAAAGTAAGTCCATAAATAAGATTAAAATCAAGCCTATGTCTGAGAAATAACTGTAGCTAACTACTAGCCTCAAGTACACTCAGTCAAATTTCTCCAAACAATCAGCTAACTGCATCAAAACTTCCAAAAAGGAAAGAGTATATTAAAACCAAATTAGCCCTTACACTAATTTCAAAGGCCTCTGTAAAATCTAATAAAGTTCAATCAACTTACTATTATCAAATAGTACACACAAAACATTCAACGCCATTAGTTCAAGCTAACATCAAAATTCCCATCAAAGGTGAAAAACAGTCTAAGGTTTAGAGTTCAGTCTCCAGAAGAAATTATTCCACCTCTGAGAATAATTTTCATTTGCCAGTCAGGTATCTAAAGAAAGATCAACAAGAAGATTAAGATCCAAAATCGCTCACTTTTATCTGTTTGCCAGGATGATGGCCCTTCTGTTTATCAGTTTAGCCATCTGCCTAGCAATCACACCCACTGTTACCCAGTCAGAATTGGGCCAAGCCAAAACGAAAGGTCAACGATCCTCAGGTGGAGTCTCAATAACAGCCTCGTCGTTAGAGCCTCTTGTTAGCTTTAGCACACTCACTGTTAACTCGGTCAACACCGCTAAACCGAAACGCCAGGTCGTCGAACCACAAACCGTTACCAAAATCTTACAAGACGCTGTGTTGGTTTTGAATGCTTGCTCCGAAGCTTCAGTCAAACTCAACAGGGTCTTGAACTCTTTGCTCTTTGTGTTAAAGGTTGACTATGCTCACACACAGCGAATGTCTATGTTACTCTCAGAAGTATCTAGAAACATTAGCTTTTCAGTTAACACTTTAGCAATGAGCATGCTATCACATCATCTTATCCTTTTTGCAGTAAATCCAGATTTACTTTTCGTTGCCATTCAAAGCATGATGATGACATCCCATGTCCACTCAGTTTTTCCGAACAAAAGCCTCAAACACCCTATGATTTGGACATCTGTGGAACCATGGTTTAGTCTAGCTAAACCAATTCAATTTGAACCTCCTTGAGTCACCTCAATATTGATTAGTCTAAACCTCTACCTCAAATATGAGCAAGAATTTTTGTAATTTTGCTTTTGACCTGGAATCCTAAGATTTTTGAATACATGCATGCGTATATACAAATATATATCCTTTACACTCTATTTAGATTTTTTTTTTGCACATTTAAATTACTTTTGAAATTTTGAAATAGATATTTTACAGCAAACCCAAAACATTTATATCAAGTATGACAAAACCCATATACTTCTAGTTCACACTTTTGTACCCAGAATTTTTAAGTCTTTACAGGCATATATAGAATTTTAGTATATCCTAGACAATTATGCAATGTTTATATTTGGTCATACCCAAATTATTTTTGAAAATTTCTAGAAGTTTTCCAGAAAACCAAATTTAAGGATCTACACTTTGGAATAGATACTGTTTACAAGCTTAAGACTTATGGACATCAGAACCTTTAGTTCAGCATTTGGATCAAGACTCGCCAAATTGGAATTTGATGCCTAAGATTGCTATCAACGCTGAATCAAAGTCACCACTAATACCAAAGGGGGGGACTGTAGCATCATCTCGCTTTGGCTCATCAATAAGAATTATTCTTTTGCTTAAAGACATTGTTTCACCCAGGAAAAGGACAGTCAAGAACTGCTCTTTTACCCCAGGCCACAACTCAACTCACATTCCTTTGTTAAAAACCAGTCTAAGGAATTCACCCTAATGTATTTCCTGTTTTGGCTTTTATGGCCCCATAAACGTGGAGACATGGAACAGAACCCTGGAGCACATCATATGGTCACTACAAATATCCACAACTCTGGGACATGCTGGATTTAACCACTGAATCTTTTAATCACATCCTTAAGACTCATCTCTAACCCTCTTCATTTTTTTCAGGACACCATGGGAAAAGCAAATGAACTCTTGATGTTTATTCTGGACAATCAATAATAGGTTTGAAATGTATTAATCCGTGATTTTAGATATGTACATGTTAAAATGTTTAGATGAATGTTTATTCCTGCATGTTAATTTATAAGCACTGGGTATAAGTTGCATGATCACTAAGACTAGGTTAGAGAATATACATAAGTGTATAAAGGAATATTCCAGTATTAAAATGTGTATTAGATTTGCAAAGCGTCTCTCAAATCATGTGACTGCCAGCAGCCAATCTCTGCTTGACAACAGCTCTCAGTGTTGTTCGTTTCAGACAAAAGACTGTTTGCTCATTGGACTAAAGTTCATAAAGCCCGCCCACGAAGGAAGCCTATTGGCTGGGGGCTCCTGTCAATCACGAAGGCCCGCGAAAATTCTCCCCAGATAAAAAGGAAACGACGCCCTTTTTCATTCTCTTTTCGCCGCCGTTTTTTGCCAGATCTCTCGTTCTGCTTTTCACTTCTATTGTCTTCATGTCTACACAGCAGAGAACCACTGGAGAACAAAGGGACTTATCCCACGTGTTTTCTTTCCTACGATCACAGAGCCTGAAGTATCCTGTTTTGGGTTTTTTTGTAATCTTTTTGTATCTTAATGTTTCTTTAAATGCCTAGGAATTCTTTCTCTGAGCTCATTCTAATCAGGAGTTAAACTCCAATCCTAGACGTTTATTTCTATCACTTTTTCCTGTTTAACTTTCTGTAAAACCACCGTTTTTAATTTTAATATAAGCTGTAATCATGACTTTATTTTTTATAATATTTTTATTGACCTATCCCACACCAGAAGCTCTTTTATTTAAAGTCCGAAACTCTTTTAATTTGAGATCAGATTAGATAATTTTAATTATTATCGAATTCCCTGAGAAAGCCGCTTGCCAACGAAGAGTAGAGAAAACGTAGCTCCCCACGATCACGCGTGCTGAAGGAATCCACATGCCACGGAGATTAGACGCCTCGGCTGGATTTCAACCATTGGGATCAAACATACCAATCTCATCCCTCGTCAAAGAATATTTGCTGGTCAAATATTCTGACTTTTGGAGCCATCTAAGAACTACAGGACAACGCAGAAGGACTTTCAACATCAAACACCCGTCACGTGAGCTGAAATGTTATTCATCTGCTGAATTAAACTTCTGAGGTTCGATAATAATTTGATATCTAATCAGATGCAAATTAAGGAACCATTAACATAACTCCTCTTTTCATTAAAATTCCATTTTTATTTTCTTAAGAGTAATCCAGAACTTTTCATATAATTAGTAAAACTTGCCCCATAAATTTGCGTTGTCTTCCACAATCTGTTAACTCAAACTGATCTAAATTCATTTCACAGTTAACCCTGGTTCTGTAAACGTTCAGTGATAATCTATCATTTATGAGTTTAATTTTATGGTTAATGAAATCATTGCAATGTCTGTTAATCATCATTTCATTTAATAAATATGTGAAAATGAGAGAAGTTGTTGAGAATATATTTCATTCTGAGTCTGGTTGAAGTCCCCAGTATCGAATTCACTAAAATTTTGAGGCTGATTATTAATTAATTTATTGAGTGATTAAACAGGTATAAAGTGAAATTAAAGATTAAATTGCTTCTTAGAGATAGAAGCTGGTGCCCCACGAGTGTTATTAACTTTTCAGGTGTATATAAGATAAGATAAGATAAGATAAGATAAGCCTTTATTAGTCCCACAATGGGGAAATTCCAGGATTGCAACAGCACAGGGATAGCAACACTCAGAGCAACAATCAGAAGGCAAGAAAAAACAACATCTAGCAAACATATGTCCATATTACTATAAATGTATATATATAGACACACAGTGCAGAGCATTATGGCTGGTGGATGTGCAGCAGAAAGTCTAAGCTCTCTCTCCGCGGATGCAGCGGGCCAGCTGGAAGTCTTTGGGCATGATGGTGACCCCCTTAGTGAAGAAGAGACCACCAGGTGGGTCTCGCTGGTCTCCTGCAGAGCCATGACGGCGAAACTCAGGAAACGCAGGACGGTCTTGAAGTCCTGAGCGATCTCCCTCACCAGGCGCTGGACGGGCAGCTTACGGATGAGCAGCTCCGTGGATTTCTGGTAGCGACGGATCTCTCTCAGAGCCACGGACCTGTGACGGCGAGGCCTCTTCACTCTGCCGGTGGCCAGAGCGCCTCTCCGAGCAGCCCTGTGGCTAGCTGTCTCCTGGGGGGCTTCTTCCTCCAGTAGATTTTACGGGCGGTCTGCTTGGTTCTTGCCATCGCTCTTTATTATTCTGTCTTATATTTCTTTCACGCCGCCTAAACTCCAGCCCGGCACCCGCTTCGTTTTCGCTACAGCTCCCGGTATGTCGAGTTTCCCATTAGCACCGGGCGGCGGCCAAGTGCTAGCTAGCACTAGCTCCTCCCCGCTGTAACGTCTCCCGCTGCAAACCGTGGCTCCGTCCGCCGACCCGGGAGACCCCCGGGGCGATCCGTGCGTCCGTGATATATATACAGAGTGAAAGGTGTAGAAAGAAGAAGGAAGATAAAAAAAAAAGGCTGTTGCAACAGGCAGCCGACTCGTGTGGCGCCGCCGGTCCGGCAGAGCCGGAACCGGAAATTTATATGAACTATATGAATTTATATGAGTTATATGAACCGAGAATTCATCTCAGGTTCCAATACATTAATATAAATTAGATAATTTTTATACCTGATCATAATTATTAATTCATATACTGTTACACTCTCAACAAAATGTTTTTGCTGGTCATTAACATCTGTTTGTTCTCTCCCATAGATAGAGTCCCCGTCATGCTGTTTGCCATCTACATGTCTGTTCTTTTCTTCTTCTTCTCTATCCCCTCACCCCTCAGCCAGTCGCAGCAGATGACTGCCCCTCCCTGATCCTGGTTCTGCTGGAAGTTTCTTCCTGCTAAAAGGAAGTTTTTCCTCTCCACCGCTGCCAAGTGCTTGCTCACAGGGGATCGCTTGATTGATGGGGTCTTTCTGCTATTGTGGGGGTTTCCCCTACAGTTGAAAGTGCTATAAGATGACTGCTGTTGTGAAATGGCGCTATATAAATAAAGCTGAAATAAATAAATAAAGTATATTTAGCGCAAACACAACACTGCTGATCACCAAAAGAACACCATACCTATAGTGAAGCATGGTGGTGGCAGCATCATGCTTTGGGACTGTTTTTCTTCAGCTGGAACTGGGGCCTTAGTCAAGGTGGAGGGAATTATGAGCAGTTCCAAATACCAGTCAGTGTTGGCACAAAACCTTCAGCCTTCTGCTAGAAAGCTGAACATGAAGAGGAACTTCATCTTTCAGCACGACAATGACCCAAAGTACACATCCAAATCAACAACAGGCTGTATTCACCAGAAAAAGATTAAGGTTTTGGAATGGCCCAGCTGGAGTCCAGACCTGAATCTTATCGAATATCTGTGGGGTGATCTCAAGAGGGCTTTGCACAGAACATGCCCTCACAATCTGACAGATTTGGAGCGTTTTTGCAAAGAAGAGTGGACAAATATTGCCACATCAAGATGTGCCATGCTGATTGACTCCTACCCAAAAAGATTGAGTGCCGTAATAAAAGCCAAAGGCGCTACAACAAAGTATTAGTTTAACCTCTTGCACTCCAGTGTACCGCGGGCAGGCATGTCTCTGCGTCCTAGTGCGCACTGGAAAAAAAAGCTGCATTTCCGTTCTTCCACTACAGACACAGCCGTGAACAGAAAGCCAAAGGAGTGCTTTGATTGGTTTAGATGTGATTGACCTCTCATTCAACTAATAAGAGCCTTGAATTGGGTTTCTGAAACCTTGAAGAACCAATGACTGAAAACCTAGCAAGAAGGACCCGCCTACCAACGGCTGCGAATACAGCGAGCCAATTGAAGCACAGAAGTTTGAAAGCGTGCATCCCTTGCAAAATCTGTTTTGTGTAAGCCGCTGGGTGACACACGCGCGTTCGCCAGTCTTTTTTTCTTACTACTGTTCTTATTTGTTTTGAAAAATCGTGTGCCAAAACCGCAATCATGGAAGCGCAAAACCGCAATAATGGAATTATGGTTTGACCGGGTTGCGTGACCAGAACCACGAGTCCGTAACAAGCGGACCAGCGTCATGTTCGTCTGACAATGAGGAAGAGAAGTTCGCCAGCGACACTGCTGTTGTGGACAGGTAAGTGTTATAAGCTAAATTATTCTTTATCCCTGAAAATTGTAATCAAAATGACTTTTGACCAATCAGTAAAATACAACTGTGCATAGTAGACCGCGGCGACGGTCCGTGCGCCGCGTCCGGACCGTGCATGCCCCCCCCCCCCCCGCTACTCTTCTGTAGCGGATTGCAGATATTATTGCAGATATTTTAGTACAACTGTGTGTAGTAGACCGCGGCATGTGCCGCGGTCCGTCATGTGGCGATGGACGATGTCCGTCCTCTGTAACGGCGGGGGGAGTTGTTATCCTCTACATTATTAGATATTTTAGTATAATTTTTAGTGCACTGTAGGTTATTTTTTCTTGTAAAAAAAAGCCACACATTTTTTATGTGGCATGCTTCTTTGTGTGTGGGGGCTTGTTTGTTCATTCATTCATGAATGAATGAATAAACAACCCCCCCCCCACACACACACACACAGCCCTGAGTGTCACCTTTCATTAGAGCCCAAGATGAAGCTTCTATATTGAATCATTCAAAAGTTACAGACGTTTTTCCAAACTGTGCCATTTGGCACAATTTGGCACAGTTCAAAAACACCTGGGAACAACCTAAGAAAAAAGCTGTGTAATATATTCATTTTTTGTGGTATTGTTACAAAATTTTGACCTCAGCTGGATAACACTTGGTTCTACATTTCTGTTGCATTTTCCAGCCCAGATCTGACAGCTGTGTGTTATTTGCAAGCATTTGTATCCAAAAAAACACCCAGGCAAAATTTATTTTCTTCAAGTTCACTATGTTTAGATGACTGTAACTCAGTGGCCGGAGCACTTAGAGAGATTATGACTGTTTTGCCAAAAAATTCAAAGTGTTTTCTTTTAAATGAGACCAACCCCATGAAGATGCTGCAAAGGGTTGAAGAACAGCTTTTGATTTACTTTGGGTACATTATTTTTTGGCGTTTTTAGGGAAATTGACCAGAGTCCAAGGGGTTAACAGGTTATTGTAAGTTTTTTATTTTTCCCCTTATTAGATTTGTTTGTTTTTCAATTGAGTTGTACAGGTTATAGGTCACATTAATAGCAGAAAAAGTTTTGAAATGACTTATTTTGGTCTCATTTTTTACATCACAAAAACCTGGCATTTGAACAGGGGTGTGCAGACTTTTTTTATCCACTGTAAGTCACAAAAATATGTTACAGACATGTTAACAACAGAAAAAACATTTCTGGAAGAGTGCCACGTTAACACATACACAGTTTATAGTGTGCATGTGATCTTTTCAGTGTGAAAATATTCCACATAAATACTTTTACCATCATCTGCTGCACAACTCGATAGACTTGTTGCACTTTTCGACAATGCAGGGCAATAACATGTCAATCTTCACAAAGTCATTGTCAGTGGAAGGTTGAAAGACAGAGACATTTTCCGTTGAACTTCCTGTCAGTTGCTGGAATAACCACGGGGAAAACCAGTTACTCAAGATTGCAATAAGATTTCATCCAAAGATAATACAGCACTGCAAGATTATTTGAAAGCGTCTTCAGATGTTTTTTTGTTTCCTCTCATCTTCTCCTCTTTGGCACATACACAGCTGTTTTCTCACCTATCCATAAAAATCATATAAAATCTTCTTATTTATGATGGCACCCCCACCCTCATTCATCCACAGGAGGATTTATTTATGTTGTTCCTGGCAAATGTAGGTAGTGTTGTTCTACATTCCACTTGGTGGAGTTGTGGCTCAAGGTTTCCTGCTTCTCTGCTGCCATGGGCTCAGCCCTGCTGCATCACATTTGAAGGCTTAATGTGATATTCAGCATGTTCAGTCTGAAATTAAAACGTCACACTGCAGGCTGAACGTGGATTTGATTTAAAGTGGTGATTCATATGCCAGTGGTTGTGAGGGATTTGGGGGTTTGCAAATTTTGCCAGTAACTCAATTTACTTAACCCCTTAGCATTCCAGCAAATTTCCCTAAATGTAGCACACACAAAGAAAATCAAATTCTTTATTCGCTTTATGGCAGTAGAAAATTTGAAACGGAACACTGGAACTTTTAAGAGGTTAAATGTGCTAGCCTTAACTTTTTTCCTCATAAATTTGCAGCTTTTTTTCTCCTCAATTTGGAACTTTTTCTCAAAAATTTGGAACTTTTTTCCTGCATATTTGCAACTTTTTTCTTGTAATTTTTTTACTTTTATCTCAAAACTTTTCAACTTTTTTTGATGCAACTTTTTTCTTGTAGATTTGAAACTTTTCTTTTAGCTCCTTGCTACCGCCTCCTCTGAGCGTGGGTGCCTGGTGGCTCCCGGGGTGTATGTCTGGGGTTCTGGGGTGGGCATGGGTCCGCTGTGTGGGGGGGCCTTCTGACCTGGGGGGGGGGGGGGGGCCTTTCGGTGCCTGGAGCCCTGGCCTGGCATTGGCCCCGCCAGGTGGACAGGGGCTGGGCGGCCTGTGGGGCGGGAGCGTGCCGCTTGGTGGCCTGGCCTCCTCTGGCTGTCCCTCCTGGGGTGGGTGCCTGGCTGTCCTGGGTCTTGTTGGCTTTGGAGCATTTGTGCTCTGTGGGGGCTATGGCTACACTCCCTGGGGGTTGGTGGCGCTGTCTTGCTTGCTCGTGGTTCCGGGGGGGGGGGGGGTCATTGCTGTGGTCTGCTACCCTCTTTGTATGTTTCCTGGCAAACCACTCACTCACACGCACAGATTAGAGAACAATGTATTAATGCCTGATTTATTCTGAACTATTGTTGTTCTTCATTGTTAAGAACTTTGCAGAATATCAGCTGTGGCTATACCACTGCTGTACTAGCATGTATTTTTTTAAATAACCAAGACACTTCAACACAAACATTTCTTTTGTAAAAAAAAAAAAAAAGAGCAATATTAGAGAACAGTGACCACTATATCAGAAGAGAAGATTTAAATATTTTTTAAGGGCTATAGGATTTAAAAAAAATAATAGGAAGTGTAGAGGCCCCTGCTTTAAATGACTTCAGCATATCTGTGCCCACGGGACATCACTAGTTTCTCACACTGCTCTGGTCTGATCTTGGTCCATTCTTCTTGCAGTCTCTTCCACAGTTCAGTAACTGTAGTGGGTTTCTTAGGCATTATTTTGTCTCCAAGGATTTCCTTGAGATTCTTGGGGTTTAGAACTGGACTCTGGGCTGGCCATTTCATTGTTTCAATATTGTCAGATTCAAGAAACTGTTTAACCCATTTTGCAGTGTGATAGGGGGCATTGCATGAAAATTGCGGGCTGATTGGGAGACAATTGCAGTGAAGGAATTGCACGTTGCCGAAGGAGGTTCACATAAACATTGGCATTCACCCTATCATGTAGCTGTACAAGAGGCCCAACTGCTGCTGCAGAAAACATCCCCCGAACTGAGAAACTTCCTCCTCCAAATTTAACTGACTTCCTTACACACTTTGAGTTCAGTCTTTGCCCAGTTTGACACCAAACATATTGTTTCCCATCAGACCCAAATAAATTGAACTTAGTCTCATCATATAAGTGCATCCTGGACCAGTTCTCCTCTGTCCACACAACACGCTCCTCAGCAAAGGCAAGTCCAGCCTTTTTTTTCTTTCTGCTGATGATAGGTTTGATCACTGCAGAGTGAGCTTTGAGTCCAGATTGTCTTAAACAGAGAGATACTGTGTGCTGAGACAGATCCTTGCCCTGTTAAGCAGTGAACTGGTGAGTAATTCGAGCTGTAGTGTTGAACCGATTCCCCAGTGAGAGTCTTTGCATAATCCTGTCCCTCAAACTAGAGCAGTGTGAGAAACGATTGAACTTCCTATTAATTTTTTAATCCTATAGCATTATTTTTTTAAATCTTCTCTTCTGACACAGTGGTCACGGTTCTCTAATTTTGCTCACTGTTTTTTTTTTTTTTTTAACAAAATAAATGTTTGTGTTGAAGTGCCTCGATTATTTAATTAAAAAAAAACATGCTAGTACAGCAGTGGTATAGTTGCAGCTGATATTGTGTCAAATTCTGAACAATGAATTTTAGAATAAATCAAGTATTAATACATTGTTCTCTAATTCTGATCTCCACTGTATGTCTCTCTGTTCTCTTACAGGTGCAGCTTTCAGACTCATGATGAGATCTCTTCAGAAACAGGAATTGTTTTTTCTGCGTTTTCTCTGTTCCTCTTTTTCTCTTTCCTTCCCCACCCCCTCATGTGCCACCCCTTCCGACTACTTCAAATCTTTTCAATCCCCACTCCCGGTCAAGTCCATCATAACTATAACAATTTAAAGTAGTAAAGTTATTACAAGAAGAGTCTATAAATACTATTTATATACAGTATATATCAAATATGAGCAAAGCTCCTTTTGCCAAAGTAAATCTGTTTGGCACAGTGAGGGAAACAGATATCCATTCTGCTTACCTAGCTGCTAGACAGGACAGGGTTAAAAATGTGGCCTTTCTTTCTCATAAATTTGCAACTTTTCCTCTTCAATTTGCAACTTTTTCTCAAAACTTTGCAACTTTTTCTCAAGAATTTGGTAACTTTTTCTCAAAAATTTGCAACTTTTGTCTTGTAAATTTGCAGCTACTGGAGTGGTGGCCTAGTTGGTAGAGCATCCGCCCCACACCCAGGAGGCCGGGGTGTTATGTCTGTATATGGAGCCAAGAACGAGGCCAGATGTCAAGCTGAACACATGTTCACTGATGAGGCATTTTACCACACAGATGCAGCTGTCGGGCAGAAGAGGTGGCAAAGAGACCGCCCCTCCTGCCCACTACCCTCTTATACACAACATTCCTCCCCCCCTTCGCAAAAGTCAAAACCCACACACACAATTCGGACCCACCCCAATTTGGACCCGAGTCACACACTAAAATTAACTAAGCAATAGCCTAACACAGTCACACTAAAATAACTAAAACTAAACATAACATCAAATTAATCCCCATGAACATATATACATATCAAATCAGAAACCAACCATCAGAATATAACACACAGAACCGATTCAAACATACATGCAACAGTCAACCTATATACAAAATGGCTGGAGGATAGATAAGCCCGTGGGCCCCCGGGACCATCTTTTCATCAGTCCGCCCCGGAAACGACCTGCCTCCCGGGCCGCAGCAAGTCGCCTTGGCACCAGTGCGCCTCCACTTCCTCACCATTGAATATTTCACTCGTCCAGGCCCACCACTCATAGTCTCCTCCCGGGCACACCGCAGCTCATTCGGGTGCCCCCATGAACTGTCCAACATCTAGGGAGATGCGTCCTCCTGTCTGGCCACGACACGCAGCCGTCCCTGGTGCTCCTCCACCTGCCATTTGGCCTGTAACTACCGTGGTTTCACCACCCCCCAAGCCTGAATCCAGTCCGCAGCTCCCAGAGGGGTTTTATTCGGCTTGCAGTATTTCTGCTTGACATGTCGTTCTACTGTGCCAGCCGGTCCTGCCCCAACCTCTTTTAACTTTGTCACCGCCATCGCTGTTGTGACCCCTTGTTCACCAGTACCTTTCAGCCAAAATCTGGGAAGAGATGGAGCCAGCATCTCGATGTCGCCCGTCGTCACAGGCGTCCTGCTGTACCGCCCAGTACCCTCATCCAGGGCAACTTGAGCTCTGGCACAGGGACCCTCCTGTGATGACCCTGAGCGATATTGGTCTTGCTCACTCTCCAGGGTGCCAGGCAGTTCCTAATCCCACACTGCATTGTCTACTATGCCCAGGATCGAATGGTCCCATGTCTCAGCCAATTCGCACCGAGCTGTCAGTTCCAACGTGTCCAGTGTGGCTAGCCATCCTCCTCTACAATCACAAAGTGGCGCTGGGTCATTTTCAATTTTGATGTGCGGGGACAAACATTTCATGGTCGTCCCATCCAGCACGAAGCCCACCACTCCCATGTTGATCTATAAAACCACTTCCAGCCCATCCAACTCCACTAAAAAGTAAGTGTGTCCGTTGATGCACGGGGACACAGCATGGACACCTGTGAGGGCGCGAGAGTCCTCTTTGTTCCATGGACCTCCTCGCTCAAATTTGTGGCAAACCCTGGTGATATGAAGCAAGTGGTGACATATGCTGCAAAGCTCCGCTCTTGCCGAACAACCATTAGCCTTGAAACGGTACTTCGTGGACCCACAGCCCTCACCTTTGGGCTTTCCCGGGGCAGACATCACATTCACAGTGCTGGCGTCATCCTCCACACTTCCCACGCTGACCAGGTCCACTGCATATGCGATCTATGGTGATCCCAGATGTTAGTGTGACAAGCTCTCAGTCAGCTCCCGTAACAGTTCGTCCACAGCTTCCAGCAGTTGAGCTAACTCAGTGGCAGTGGGCAGCACCAATTTGCCCGAAAACGTAAGCAGCTTCAACCAGATCGTAGTGCCATTGATATATTCTGCCAACTGGACGCGAATCATCCCTTTCTCCAATAGTCCAAGCTGGCACCCACTGACCACCAGCTCCCAGTCTGTCACAAACCGCTGAATAGACTCGCCCACCCGTTGCTGGCGCTCTTGAAACCAAATCTTGCCAACCATGATGTTTTCCAGGGCGCAGAAATAGCGTGCCATTTAGCTCAATCCCTTCATCAAAACTATCACAGTCACCCAGCGTGCTTAGAACATGCTGTTCCTCCACCGCAAAATTGTGCACCAACAACTCACGTGCCTTCCACTTCTCCAGCTTCCAAAGGTCCAGCGCCACCATATACATCCATCTCGGCCATGGGACCGGTGGCTCCCCGGGGGGGCTCCAAAACTGGCCGAATTTTGAACCCGCACGCTTCCATATCTTGTTTTAATCCACTTTTATCCTCGTTGCCAAATGTTATGTCTGTATATGGAGCCAAGGACGAGGCCAGGTGTCGAGTTGAACACATGTTTATTCAGGTTCAGGTTCAGGTTACTTTATTTGTACCCGTAGGTAGATTTGTTTTGCAGTCTGGTGACATCCATATTTACTGGATGATATATTGGATATATTTTTATTTTTTTTTTTTGTTACTTATTTGTACCCGTAGGTAGACTTGGTTTGCAGTCTGGTGACAAGCCACCAGCTGCTGGTCGCTGCGTGCGCGAGCGCCCTAAACCTACATGTTTTTTTTGGTATGCGGGAGGAAACCGGAGAAATCCCGGAGTAAACCCACGCAACACGGGGAGAACATGCAAACTCCACACAGCTCACTGTTGGTCGGGGGCTGGGATCGAACCCACGACCTCATGATCCCCGCGATCCCCCGGCCAAGGGTAAAACTGTGCTGCCACAGTGCTAAACCACTGCGCCACCGTGCAGCCCATATATGATGATGATGATGATTTACTGGATATATTGATGAGGCACTATACCACACAGATGCAGCCGTCGGGCAGAAGAGGTGGCAAAGAGATCGCCCCTCCTGCCCACTGCCCTTGTCATGATTTCCTGCCTCTCTGAGGCAGGGGAGACAGAAACCCAAATGCAGGAGATGTTTAGTGTGTTTATTGAACAAATGAAGATGATACAGTCCAAACAAACAGACAGACAATTAGCACAAGACGCACAGGGATGATACTCAGGACACTCTACAGCTCGCAGGTGAGTACAACACGGAGAAAAGGATCCAAAGTGCTACAGACAAGACTGCTAGCAGGGGTAAGCAAAAGAGAAGACCCAAGGCGCTTCCAGACGTAACTGGTAAGCGGGGAGAACAAAATTGTACTCACAGGGCTGGAGCAGTCCGAGTCAATCCAAGTAAACAATCCTGGCTGAACAGAGACAATGATGAGGACAATACTGATGACAATGCAATAATCCGGCAAACACAAGTGGGAAGACAGAGCTTAAATAACATGAGACATGATGAACAGAGTGATTGCCGGTGTGAGTGGGTGTGCGCGTGTGTGTAGGAATGAATGGGTGTGTGTTGCGTGGAATAAGCACAGGTGTGAGTGAATGTGTGCATGTGAGTGAGTGTGTGGGCTGAATTGAGTGGACACAGGTGTGCGTGAATGTGTGCATGCATGTGTGTGTGTGTGTGTGTGTGAGCGAGCTGAGTAGTAGATACAGGCAATAACATTGGAATCACCTGTCAGGAACTGACAGGAGAGGGGAGAGTGGCTACAGCAGACAGGAGGCACAGAGAAACTATATGGAACGCAAAAGGTAACACGAAATACAGATAATATGGAATAGGAGACAGACATGTTCATGACAGCCCTCTTATAGCCACGGGTGGTGGCGGAACCAGAAGGTGGAGCCGCCACCCGTACCTCACAAATAAAAGTCTAAACTATACACAACACAGGGTTCGAATCCCGGCCGGGTCATGCCAAAGACCATATAAAAAAGTGGAACTTCCTGCTGTCCAGCTTGGTGCTCAGCAATAATTGAACGGAGGAGGGAAATTTGTGGTGGTGCCTTGCATGGCAGCGACCCCTCAGATTCTAGATGTGATTAACATTGTAGATAAGAGAAACGTAATTTCGTTCTGCTGTACATGATTGGCTGTATGGATTGAATGGCAATAAAGCTGGTTTTACCTTTACCTTTTTTTTTGTAAATTTGCAACTTTTTTCTCCTCATTTTACAACATTTTTCTTGTAAATTCGTAACTTCTGCTGAAAAATTTTAAACTTTTCTTGTAAATCTGCAACTTTTTTGTAAATCTGCAACTTTTTCCCGGCAAATTTGCAACTTTTTTCATTACCTCTGCCAAGTAGGTTTTTTTTTTGCTGGTATTGGTTTGTTGGTTTGTCTGTCTGTCTATTAGCAACATTACTCAAAAGGTTATGAATAGATTTTGATGAAATTTTCAGGAAATGTGTGTAATGGAACGGGGAACAGATGATTAGATTTTGGTGAAGATCTGAGAATGCATACCTCCACCAAGGGCTTTTGTGCAGCAGGATTATACAAAAACTACTGCGTGGATTTGGATGAAATTTTCACCAGAGGTGGTTTTTGGCCTAGAGAGGAACCCATTAAATTTTGGTTATGATCTGAGAATGCATACCTCCACCAAAGCTCTTATCTTCTCACAGAGTGTTAGCAACAACACTCCAAAACTACTGGATGGATTTGGATGAAGTTTTCACCAGAAGTGACTCTAGGCCTACACACAAACCCATTACATTTTGGAGGTGATCCGTGAGGGACAGAAGGAGCCTTGGCAGAGGTATGCACTGTTTGATTGCTTTTCTAGTTTAGATTTGAAACTTTTTTTAAGCCTTTGGCATTCAAGCCAATTCCTCTAAATGTAACATACACAAAAAAAAATCACATTCTTTCTTCACTGAGTGACTGTTGAAAATGTGAAACATCCCGCCGACGGAACCCCAGAATTTTAAGAGGCTAACAATAATTTCTAGTATGTTTTACTTTGCCAATTTAAGTAAAATGTATTATTCCATGAATCTAACAGCTATGAAGATTTTAATTTAGCTTTACCTAAAAGTAAAGTTAGCTCATTTTTTAACAGAAAAGATACTTGGATTTAGACTGCTACCAGGGGTCGGCAACATGTAACACAGAGCGCCAAATGAGTGATTTTTGTTTAAAAAAAAACTGCATGGCATCACGGAAATATCCGAGCCTGAAAACTACAGTAAAACAGCAGAGTTATAACAACAGTCTGGCCTGACACCATCAGGATTAAGAGTTTTTTCTCATAAATTTGCAGCTTTTATGATTGTGAATTTGTTACTCTTTGTTCCACAAAATTGTAGAATAGAATAGAATATTCTGGTGTCACACGAGTCGGCTGCCTTTTTGCAACAGCGGCTCAATTTCTTCCTATTTCTTATTTACTATATGGCTTCTCTTGCTAAACTTTCTGATCCGGCGACACCTTATCCATCACAGACACGTAGATCGCCCAAATGTCTCCTGAGCCAGCGGACGGAGCCACTGCTTATAGCGGGAGGCAGTACAACAGGGACCAGCTGTTAGCACTTAACCGGCCCACGATGCTAACGCAAAAACTCGACATACCGGGAGAAATAAGACGAAAACGGCGTGGATGTCGAGCTGGAGTAAGACGGCGGGCGAGGAATATAAGGTACAGACCCGTCCTTCCATCCGTTATTATGGGGAACGTCCGATCGGCACTCAATAAGACTGACAAGCTAGCAGCTATCTCCCGCTGTGCCTTCAGAGAGATTAGCATGATGTTGTTTACTGAGACGTGGCTAACAGAACTAGCAACAGATGCTAACATCAAACTGGAAGGTTTCCATGCAATATGGGCAGACCGGACACCAGACAGTGGGAAGGCAAGGGGCGGAGGAGTGATAATGTATGTCAATAGCAACTGGTGTAAACTGGGACATATCACTGTTAAAGAGCAACACTGCAGCAAAGACATTGAGTTGCTAGCTGTTAGCATGCGGTCTGCTTATCTCCCGAGGGAATACTCACACGTGATCTGCATTGTTATTTATGCAAATCCGATGGCGAACGCTGGGACAGCGCGTGACGCCATTCACTCAGTAACTGGCAGGCTGCTGACACAACACCCAGATGCTCTCCTCCTCATCTACTGGTGATTTCAACCATATTTCACTGTTCCCTATTCTGCCCACATTCACCCAGTATGTCACATGCCACACTAGAGACAATAAAACACTGGATTTATTCTATGCAAATACTAAGGAGGCGTACACCTCATCACCACTCCCCCCACTCGGGAGATCAGATCACAACTTGGTTCATCTCCAGCCGGTGTACAAAACCCTAGTACACAGACAACCTCCGGTTATGCGCATGGTGAAGATATGGTCTGATGAGGCAACGGACGCGCTAAATGACTGTTTTGAAATCACTGCCTGGGAGCAGCTCTGTGATCCACATGGTGAGGACATTGACAGCCTCACTCACACCATCACAGACTACATCAACTCCTGTGTGGACAACACCGTACCCACCAAGATCATACAGTGTTGCTCGAACAGCAAACCCTGGATCAACCCTGAGATAAAAACACTTCTGAGAGAGAAGAAGAGGATCTTCAGGTCGGGGAACAGGGAGATGCTGAAGTCCTTACAGAGGGAGCTAAGGAGGAAGATAAGAGAAGGCAAGGTCAGCTTCAGGAAGAAGATGGAGGACAAGCTGCAATGGAGCAACATCGGCGGGGTCTGGAGAAACCTCAAAACCATCTCTGGGCTCCAGAATACCTCCTCCCAGGCCACGGGGGGCAGGGAGTGGGTGAACAGTCTGAACCTGTTTTTTAATAGGTTTGACCAACCGCTCTCCCCCCCACCTGCACACCAACCACTGCTGCCTCTACAGTCATCGAGACCTGCTGTCCACACACCCCTCCACCAACACCCCCCCACTCCCAGCACACAGCCCCCCCAACCTGACCCTCACTAAGACCCAGGTGAGGATGGAGCTGAGGAAGATCAAGGCGAGGAAGGCCTCGGGACCGGAAGACATCAGTGCGAAGCTCCTCAAGTCCTGCACAGACCAACTGTGTGGGATTGTGGAGCACATCTTCAACCTGAGCCTGAAGCTGGGGAGGGTACCACAGTTGTGGAAAACATCTTGTGTGGTACCCATACCAAAGACTTCCCACCCCAGAGACTTGAACAGCTACAGGCCAGTGGCCCTGACATCTCACCTGATGAAGACCCTGGAGAGACTGCTCCTTGCTCACCTCCGCCCCCTGGCGGGACCAGTGAGGGATCCACTCCAGTTCGTCTACCAGCATGGCATCATGACAAGTACCCGCTTCCAACGGCGGAGGAACTCACTGCAACATTCAGTGGTTCAAAGGTATTCATGAAGCTGGACCTTTTCCAGGGTTACCTGCAGGTGCTGATCCACATGGGTGTGTTCAGTACACCCACATGCCTTTTGGTCTGAGCTCAGCACCCAGCTGTTTTCAGAAAATAATGTCCACGATTCTGGCCGGCCTCAAGGCTGTAGTGGCATACCTGGGAGACATCGTGCTACATGGCACGTCATGAGAGGAACATGATGATTGGTTGGGACGGGTGCTGGCGGTACTACAGGAACACGGAGTCACCCTAAATGGAGAAAAGTGCATCTTTGCAGCGGACTCCATCGAGTTTGTGGGGTTCTGGTTGATGGTGGGGAGCTGAGGCCCCTGCATTCGAACGTGGAGGTGGTCCTATGCCTCCCAGAACCATCGACACCTGCACAGATTTCCTCATTTCTGGGTATGGTGAACTTTTATGGGCGTTTTATTCCCCGCTACTTGGAAATGATTGGACTCCTCCGGGCCCTGTTGAAATAGGATGCGCCATGGCAATGAACCCCAGCCTGTTCAGTGGTGGTTACTAAGCTGAAGTTTCAACTCACTTCCCCTCCGGTGCTGGCCCATTTTGATCCAAAGCGGCCAACCATTGTGGCCTGTGACGCGTCTGGCTCGGCAGTGGGGGTGGTTATGTCCCAGGTGCAAGACGGTATGGAGCACCCTGCGGCGTTTGCATCGAGGTCTCTCTCAGCAGCTGAACAAACTTACGCCGTGGGTGAGAGAGAGGCGCTTGCCTGCATCTGGTTGTGTGAACGGTGGCAACTATAAACCCTGGATGACGACAGAGGTGCGCTCTCTGCTCACAGCCAGAGATGCAGCCTTCAGAGCGAAGGACAGGATCGCCCTCTGCTCAACCAGGTCTGCGGTCTCAAAGGGAATTAAGACGGTGAAGCGCGCCTATGCGGAGAAAATCCAGGGACACCTCTGTGACACAAGGAACACCAAACAGATGTGGCAGGGAGTTTGGGCGCTGATGGATTATAGGTCTAGGCAGGGGCTTGATGATGACGACACTTCGCTTCCAGACAGGCTCAACAATTTCTTTGCATGTTTTGAAGCATCAAACCTGACAATCAAAGGAAGGGCTGGCCCATCTCCACCATCTGTTGGGCCAGCTATCATCATCATCGCAGTGGACACACGGAGGACCCTAATCAGGGTCAACCCACGTAAAGCTGCAGGTCCGGACAACATCCCGGGACGTGTGCTCTGAGACTGCACGAGCGAGTTGGCGGATGTCCTGACTGACATTTATAACATCTCCCTGAGTCAGGCCATCGTTCCCAGATGCTTTAAGACCTCTACCATAGTACCGGTGGCAAAGAAACCAGTTGTGTCCTGTCTGAATGACTATCGTCCTGTTGCACTGACACCAATTGTGATGAAGTGTTTTGAACAGCTTGTCAAACCACACATCACAGCCTGCCTCCCTGCCTCACATGACCCGCTCCAGTTTGCATATCGTTCAAATTGTTCCACGGAGGATGCTATAGTCACCACCCTGCACTCTGTCATCACCCACCTGAATCAGAAAGACACCTATGCCAGACTCCTGTACATTGATTTCATTTCAGCATTTAACACCATTATTCCCCAGAGACTGATGGAGAAATTACTCCTTCTCGGTCTGAACACCGCCACATGTCTCTGGATCCTGGACATCCTGACTGAGAGACCTCAGTCTGTCCGTGTTGGAAACAACATCTCCAACTCTATCACGCTGAGCACCGGATCCCGTCAAGGCTGCGTACTCAGTCCACTGTTGTTTACACTTCTAACACATGACTGTATCCAGACACGAGGGGAACCAGATTATTAAGTTTGCAGATGACACCACAGTGGTGGGATTTATTCAGAGGGATGAGGAATCAATGTACAGGGAAGAAGTTACAGACCTGGAGGGCTGGTGCAGGGAGAACAATCTGGTGCTCAACGTGGACAAAACGAAGGAGATGATTATCAACTTCCGGCGGTCACGGCCTGAACACGTCCCTCTCAGCATCGGCGGCCGTTTGGTGGAGAGAATGGAGAACATCAAGTTCCTCGGAGTGCAGATCTCGCAGGACCTGACCTGGAGCAAGAATTCCTTGGGGATCAGGAAGCGGGCCCAGCAGAGACTGCACTTCTCTGAGGAAACTCAAACAGGCCTCTCTTCCCATCTGCATCCTCAGGACCTTCTACAGAGGTGTGGTGGAGAGTGTTCTGATGTACATACTGCATTGCAACATGGTACTCCAGCTGCAGTATGTCAAACAAAAAAGCCCTGCAGAAGATAGTTAAGGGAGCTGAGAGGGTAATTGGAGTTTCCCTCCCCTCTGTCCAAGAACTTTTTCAGAACCATTGTAGGAGCAGGGCACTGAACATTGTCAAGGACCACTCTCACCCTCTGCATAAACACTTTGAACTGCTGCTATCTGGCAAACAATTCCGGAGCATCAGAGGCAGAACCACCAGACTGATTAACAGCTTCCTTCCACAAGCTGTTAGGATGCTGAACAGTTGATCCGGAATCTTTCATACATACTACTGCACCTTATGGACATTATGTATATTATAGTTGTAGTTAGTTTTCAAGTATGTCTCAGGGATGTGTGAATGGCTGTGTGGGGTGGGGGGTGAGGGGGTGTGTGAGTGTGTCTTAAATTATGTTCTTTTTACTTATATGGATGCCGAGAGAAACGCAATTTCATCTTGCCTGCACTACAGTTGTATGTACAGCAACATGACAATAAAGGTTGATTTGATTTGATTTGATATTTACCTCTATGGGCACCATTTCACTCTGTGGAACCATCGAGCGCTGACAACATTACTGGAGACGTCGGGTTCAGGAGACAGACCTTTGCGGATCCACAGGTGGATGGAGCGGCTGAGGGCCTGCAATTTTACCACCCAGCTCACTCCTGGCAAGGATAACGTAGTGGCGGATCTCCTGTCCCGCGCCATGGCCAACTCCGTACAATCGGACGACGACAATGACGATGATCCAACAGAGGCGGATCTGGTCAATGCACTGCATGGGGCCCTCCGGGATATAGTATCCCTCCAGGAACTTTGGGCAGAGTCGGAATGAGATCCTGTGCTGTTACAACTGTGCTCGGTGATTAGGGAGGGTTGGCCCACAAGCGCACAGGGCGAGAGCCCACGGACTGAAGGTGTCGGATCAAGTTTGGATCAAACGCCCTAACCGCACACATAAGCTGCAGCCGCTCTGGACAGGGCCTCTGCAAATCATGAGGCGACGGGGCCAGGACACGTTCGAGCTTGTGCATGGGTTGCAGTGGTACTCAGTAGACTCAGAAAGTCACCACCGCAACAGAGGACTAGAGCTATGGTGAGACAACCTGATGTGAGGTGGGAATTGTTGGACTGGGGTGGTGAGAACTCACAGGTACGACCGACGGTGACTGGTGCAGAGTCCCCGCCTAGGGGACGCCTGGCTAGAGTTCGTCAGAGACCCAGGTACCTGGAGGACTGTGTATTGAAGACAGCAATAGCTAATGCGTGTTGGGACTAAGCAGCAGAATAACCCGCTCCAACACGGTGGGGTGTTCTGGTAGTCTACCCAGACGCCCGTTTGCTTGGCTGAGTTTTGCCTACTTAGTGTTATATGTATATATGAAAAAAAATGGGGGAGACGACACTGTGTTTGTTTTTTCTGTTCTGGGGGGGCCTTTGACTTTGTGAGGGGGGGAAATGTTAAAAAGAAACTTGAAGAAGTTGGACATAGACAGGAGTTGCTGGCAGCGGAAGGCTAAAGACAGAGCTGTGTGGAGGATCAGACCTAAATGAAACAGTCATTGTCGCCCACGACAGACTGCTATGATGATGATGATGACTCTCGGGGCTTGCCGTAGCCTGGCCGAGGGGGTTGGGGTAATGATGTCAGGCGGGCTACGGCTGAAGTGTTTTTGTGTTGTTCACGATAATGAAGTCAGTTCAGTGTTCAGATGAGAGTGGCTCCAGTCTCATGTTATTCGGACATAGGTGGCACGCCAGTCTTCCCGCAGGCTAGGCAGGGCATACAGTCTTTCACCATGATCTCCATGCCCTTGCTGATGCCTGGCCACCAGACTGAACCCCTACACTGTTGTTTGACTCTAACATCGCCCAGGTGGCCCTCATGTACCATGGTCAGGATGTGCGCCTTTTTGCGCCTCTGGAATCACCATGCAGTGTCCCTTTGCCATACAGACATCATTCCAGCATGATAAATCGTTCTTGACTCTTTGGAAGGGTGCCAGTTCCCCCAGCACTTTGGAAGGCCAGCCATCACGAATAAAGGTGCACAGCTGGGTCAGTGTTGGGTCCTGTTCAGATGCCGCCTGGAGCTCTTGCAGGGAGACAGCATTTTGGAGTGGCCCATGCAGCATGTGGATCAACTCTGGCTCCAGGGGGTCTCGGTCGCTGTTCAGAGTGGGATTAGGCGTGGCCTGGGACAAGAGGTCCCCCACTATGTTTTCTCTGCCTGGCGTGAACTAGGTGCTAAAGTTGTATGTTTGAAGACTTTCTGTCCACTTGTAGATGCGCAGAGGTTTGTACCCCAACCCTGATGTTTCCAGCAGTGCTGCGAGGGCTTTGTGGTCTGTCCGCAACATGAAGTGTTGTCCATATAGGTACATGTGCCAGTGTTCACATGCCCAAATGCATACCAGTGCCTCCCTTTCCCCAACTGAGTACTTCTGCTCGGCTGAAGTGAGTGACCTTGAGGCGAACGCCACTGGCCACTCAGTTCCTCCTTGCATTTGCAAAAGAATAGCTCCAACTGATGTGTTGGAGGCATCACATGCCATGAACATGGGGCTTTTTGGGTAAAAGTGGGTGAGTACCGGTGGAGAGGCAACGTCGGGGTCCACACCCAGGGTGCTTCCTGCTTTAGGAGGGCCCGGAGCGGCTCTATTATCTCTGAGTAAAGAGGAATGAAACACCCATAAAAATTTTCCATGCACAAAAAGGATGAGAGCTGTGCGGGACATGATGGTTCGGGTAGCTGCAGTACCGCCTCGATTTGTGAGTGCAGGGTGTTCAGGCCCTTGGCAGACAGGCGGAAACCCACAAACTCAATGGTCGTTGCTCCAGAAACACACTTCTCCCCGTTGAGTGTGAGGCCGTGTTTTGTTAGTACCTCCATAACCTTATCAAGGCGGGCGTTGTGGGAGGCCGATGTTGTGCTGTGCACCACGATGTCGTCCAATTACACCATCACTCCTGGGAGACTGGCGAAGATGGTAGCCATGATTTTTTTGAAAGCAGCTCAGGGTGGAACTAAGGTCAAAAGGCATGCGGGTGTACCTGAATACTCCCATGTGGGTGATGAAGGCTGTTAGGTTGCGGCTGTCTGGATGAAGGGGAATCTGCAGGTAGCCTTAGCGGAGGTCTAGTTTGGAAAAGACTTTCGAACCATGGAACGCCGCTGTCAGTTCCTCCATTGTGGGCAGGGGATATTTGTCATGGCTCATCGCCTTGTTCACCATTCTGAGGTCAATATACAGTCATAGGCCACCCGTCTTCTTATTTGCCACCACCAAGTTAAAGATCCAGGAAGCTGCATCGACCTGTTTGATGATGCCAGCGTCTAACAGCTTCTACAGTTCTGCTGTGACGTCGTCCCGTACTGCACGGGATAGTCGGCGGAGAGGCTGAATTTTCGGGGATATTGTCAGCTCAATGAGCTGTCGGTGGTTGAAGGAGGTGAGGCAACCCAGCCCCGTGAAGAGCGCTGACCAACGGTGCTGCCAGGACGAGGCGACTGTCAGATCGGTGGAGCCCATTGGGTCAGTGATGGAGAAACCCAGCTCACTGATCAGATCGATGCTCAGCAGGTTAGCCCCCGGCTTGTCACTTGGAAGGTGAACAGTGGAATAGCCTTAGAGCCGTATCGCAGAGAAAAAATGACCGTCACTACCATACTGAGTCTGGCGTAGCCATAACCGAATAAGTCCCCCGCATTAGCTATGATGGTTTTCCGAGGGAACAGCTTCCTGACCGTAATCACACTCAGAAGGGATGTTGAGGCCGCTGTATCCAGCAGCAGCAGCACCCTGACACCATCCGCCTCTACTGTGCACCACCTGAACGGCCAGTTTTTGGCACAAACTGAGTGAATAGCAGCTAAGTCTGGTGAGTGGGCCATTGAATCTGTGAAGGTTGAGCGACAAACTCTAGCAAAATGGTTTTCCTTCTTACAACGGTAGCATTTCACCCCCCCGGCTGGCCAGGCGGTTGATTGGATCTAATGTCTGGATGAACCACAGTCGTAGGGCAGCCACTCACCCGCATTGTCCTGCTTCCTACCCTTCCTCTTCCGGTTGTAGTGGGGAGAAGCGTGGCCGGCGCGCTGGGCAGCGACAGCGATGGCCTGTACTCGTGGGGCCGGACGAGGGGCTTGTTGGCTAGGCGGCATTAGCTGCGATAATAGCTGGTCAGCCGTCTCCATTTGGGACGCCATTCTCACAGCCTTGTCTGTCTAGTTTTAGCCCGTCTTCTGCCAATAATAACTCATTGTGCAGCCACTTGCTGTTAGTATTCTCCACTAGCTCAGCTAGTCCATCTTCTAAGTGGTCAAAAGCACACATGCTCACTAGGGACCAGAGCTCTGTGATAAACTGCTGGGTCGACTTTTCCACATGCTTATAGCACTGGTTGAACCTCATTCTTCGTCCCGTTAAATTGAGTGTGTCAGCAAAGTACCTGCTCATCACAGCCACACAGTCCTCATATGTGTTTGCAGGGCCTAGGGATCAAACCACACGCTGCCCTTCAGCGCTGAGACTTTGTTATTGCAGTGGTGATAACAAACTGGAATAACTCTATAAATATAAATTGCCAGCAGGGCCAGGGGATCAGTGCCTCACCTGGTAGAGCGAGGAATGCTGTAGGGGTGCCAAGCACGCTTTCATGTCGAAGTTATAAGGGTTTATCCTCGTCACCATTTGTTATGTCTGGAAATGAGGTGATGACAATGGAAATGAACCGAACTCTTCTTTATTGAACACTCAACTGATTATATACAGAAGGGTGGTGCCACACGGTGCCACAACCAGCTCCGTGATGACGTCACCTACGGTGAGCCACCATGTCCAAACACCACATCAGGGTTTTCCTCATTGAACTGTAATGACTTTGTTCCAAAATTTGTCATTTTGTTATTTACTCATTTTTTTTGCATGAATGTGTTCCGCTGTTTTCCTAAATTATTTTTCTTTGCATATTTAATACCTTTGAAGACTTTTTCATGCAAATTTGATGTTTTTCCCAATAAAATGACAACTTTTTCCACAAATTTTGATTTATTTATTTTTTGGCATAATCTTTTGCTTTTCTCATAAATTTGGCTTTTTAAAAAAAGGTAAAAATGCAGTCTTTTTCCACATAGATTTGTGACATTTTTTCACATAAAACTCAAACTTTTTCAAGTAAATTTGGGATTTTTTTTCCTTTCAAAATTTGTATTTTTTCCTCATAAAATTGCAACTTTTCCACCTAAATTTGTAAGGCTTTCATCATAAATGTCAGATTTTCTCATTTTCTTCTTTTTTCTCATCTATTTTAACAATCATAATTTGCAATTCCTCCCGTGTTTAGCGCTTTCAGGGCCAAAAGGTCAGCTGCGTTT
The DNA here is from genome assembly GCA_020510985.1 of Pholidichthys leucotaenia. Lineage (NCBI taxonomy): Eukaryota > Metazoa > Chordata > Actinopteri > Cichliformes > Pholidichthyidae > Pholidichthys > Pholidichthys leucotaenia. The sequence continues at coordinate 24,723,368 of CM035850.1, forward strand.
GCTCAAAACAAGACACAGTGAATACTAAAGTCACTGTCTGTGCTAGTGACGTCCCTCAATACCTAATTACCATTATCAGAAAAGAAAAACATCGTATTCTACATTGACATATCAGTAATGACATTTTTGAAGCAGTGACAGGAATATCAATCCATCAGATCTTCCAAAGGCTTAAAAGTACAGAGACGGGTGTTTGACATTTGGTCTTCCTCTTTGGCGTGACCTTTGCAGCAGTTCGCCAAACATATCTAGTGTCAATCTAACCATTTGCTTCTGAAATTTTAATTCACATTCCCGCTGACTGGCGCGGCCCGGCTGAATGGCAGCAGTAGCGTGGCGGCGGTGTTTTGATTTTTGCTGCGTTACAGATGTGGCAGAAGAACAAAAGTGAGTCTCGTAGGTGGAAAAAAAGCTCCGCTGAATGGAGCTTTTGATGAGGTGAGATGATATGAAACAGCGTAAACTACAAAAACACACCTGAGGGGGGAGTAAATTATGTTGAAAAGGACTTGTAAATACTTCAGTATGAATTCAGGCACCAGTGAGAACTAGATGGATGAGTTATGTAGGATTTTTCCCAGCCAGTGTGTCCATGTGGGCCGCACCAAAGGTTAAAGCAGGGGTGGGCAATCATGTGCCATGGAGGGCCATTCTACTGCAGGTTTTCTGCTCCACCCAGTCTCGTCAGCAGGTGTTTTCAATGATTAGCAATCCTTAAAGCTGATCAGATCACACACCTGCTGAAGAGACTGGGTGGAACAAAAAACCTGCAGTGGAATGGCCCTCACTGCCCACCCCTGGGTTAAAGTGAGCTGTCTCATGGGTCCCATGTGGGTTTGTCCACAGATTCCATGTTGTGTTTGCCCACATGGACTTTACCTATTTTCAACTTATTTTCTCTTATATTTGCTATTTTCCCATAAATTTGATACATTTTTTTGAAAAATTGAAACTTTCTCAGAAATTTGCCAGGTTTTATTACTGTAAACTTGCAATTTTTTTTCACATAAATTGTGATTTTTTTACATGTAAACTTGCAGCTTTTTTCCTCATAAATGTTAGTTTTTCTTGAAAAATTATGACTTTTTTCTTGTAATTTTTGAACTTTCTCATAAATTTGCCCCTTTTTTTTACTGTAATCCTGCAACTTTTTCTCATAAGTTTGTAACGTTTTTCTGGTAAATTTGATTTTTCTTGTAAATTTGTGACTTTTCCAATAAATTTGCAACATTTTTCTTGTAAATTTATAACTTTCTAAAAAAAATTCAGTAAAGTAAACTTGCAATTTTTTCTCATAAATTTGTGACTTTTTTCTCGTAAATTTCTAACTTTTTTCTTGGAGGTTTTCAATTTATTTACTCATATTTGCTACATTTGTGTTAATTTGCAACTTTTTCTAATTTTTCCTCATAAATTTGTGAATGTCTTCTTTTAAATTTGCTAAATTTTTCTTGTGTTACTTTTTTCAAGTTAATTTTACTTTTTTGTTGTAAAGTAGCAACTTGCTTCTCCTAAATTTTCCCTTTTTTTTCTCATAAATTTTGACTTTTTTCCTCATAAATTTTCACATTTTTTGGTCATAAATTTGTGACTTTTTTCCTTGTAAATTTACTACAATTTTTTGTAAATTTTTCACTTTTTTTCTCATAAATTTTCACACTTTTCTCATAAATTTGCAACTTTTTTCCTCATAAATTTGTGACTTGTTTTCTCCTGATTGTGCCTGTGGTGCCAGTGTTACTGAAACCTGCTCACCTGTATCACAGGTAAAGTCTATGTGCACAAACACAGATGGGGCAAACATGGGACCTGTGGACAAACCCACCCTGGGCCCAGATTTGACCTGCAGTGGGGCCTACATGGACATGCTGGCTGGGTGCTGGTAAGTTTTGTGAATAAACGTCACTGTTTCCATGCTGGTGACTCAATCTCTCATTCAGAAATCACACCAATAAAGTTTATTGCTGACTCTACCAGTCATTTGTCTATTTCTGGTTCTTTAACAGTCTCTCTGAGGGCTTCCCTAATTGGGGTAATGATACAGTCACAGCCATAAGATGCAAGTGACTAAACACAGATAAAGAGGTGCCGACCATCTCAACTCAGTTTTGAACCATCTGCTATGATGACATCACTCTGAGCTAGGGGGCCAGCTGGAGCCCATCTCAAATTAGATCTACAAAGAGCAGCCCAGTTTGGTGGTACTGCAGGAGAGGGCTCTTTCTGGCTCATAGGGCACCCTATGCGTGATTATGTTGGGGGCGGGGGCTATTTTTGTAACAGGGAAGAGTTCAAAGGCTTCGAAAATCTTTCCCCTTCTAACAAAATTATTAAAAAATAAAGTGATTGTCTAGATCAGGGGTGTCAAACTCATCGTCATCCTGGGCCACATCAGCTTTATGGTTGCTCTCAAAGGGCCAATCATGCCCTTTCTCCTGCCCGTAACCCCCGCCAATCACTTAAAATAACTTCAATTGACAAAAAATAAAACATTTACAACAACAAGTTTACAAGAAAACATCACAAATTTATGGGAAAAACTCACAAATTTACAAGAAAATAGCAAATGTATAAGGAACACAGTAACAAATTTATGAGAAAACGTTGCAGGATTACAGTAAAAAAAAAGGTGCACATTTAAGAGAAAGTTCCAGAATTATAGAAATGGCTCTGCTGTTGACAATGACTTTTGTCTGTGGTTGAACAGTTATTTAGAGCAATTATTTTGCAGAAAATCTCAGGTGATCACCACCACAGTGCCCACTGACTGTTGAGGGTACCCATCAGGCTAATTTGTCCAGTTGAAGGCACCCCAAAATCCAGGTGAACAGGTTTCAGTAACACTGGCACCATAGGGACATTGGGGGAAGGTAAAGTGCCCACTGGAAGTGCTGCAAGGAATCGGAGGTGCCCGTCAGTACTGTGGGACTTTGGTGGTTGAGCCTGTAACTATAGGACACTTTACAGGTACATCTCAAAAAATTAGAATATCAGGAAATAGTTCAATATTTTTTGTCACTCATTTCAGAACGTGAAACCAATATATATATTCATTACACAGAGAGTGATATATTTCAAGTGTTTATTTTGATTTTGATGATTATGGCTTACAGCCCATGAAAACCCCAAATTCAGTTTCTCAAAAAATTAGAATATTACATTAAATTAATTTTAAAAAATACTTTTTAGTAGAAATGCTGGCCGACTGAAAAGTATGTCCATGCACACACTCAATACTTGGTCGGGGCTCCTTTTGGATTAATTACTGTATCAGTGTGGCGTGGCATGGAGATGATCAGCCTGTGGCACTGCTGAGGTGTTATGAAGGTCCAGGTTGCTTTGATAGTGACCTTCAGCTGGTCTGCATTGTTGGGTCTGGTGTCTCTCATCTTCCTCTTGACTATCCTCCATAGATTCTCTATGGGGTTTAGGTCAGGAGAGTTTGCTGGCCAATCAAACACAGTGATGCCATGGTCATTAAATCAAGTTTTGATACTTTTGGCAGTGTGTGTGTGTGGGGGGGTGCCAAGTCCTGCTGGAAAATGAAATCAGCTTCTCCATAAATCTTGTCAGCAGAGGGAAGCATGAAGTGCTCTAAAATGTCCTGGTAGACGTCTGCACTGACTTTGGTCTTGATAAAACATAGTGGACAAACACCAGCAGATGACCTCTGTTCAGATAAAAATAGATTTTGCATTTCATATGGAAATCAAAGTTCCAGAGTCTGGAGAAAGAGTGGCGAGGCACAGAATCTAAGTTGCTTGAGGTTTAGTGTGAAGTTTCCACAGTCAGTGATGATTTGAGGAACCATGTCATCTGCTAGCATTTGTCCACTGTGTTTTATCAAGACCAAAGTCAGCGCAGTCGTCTACCAGAAAATTTTAGAGCACTTCATGCTTCCCTCTGCTGACGAGCTTTATGGAGAAACTGATTTCATTTTCCAGCAGGACTTGCCCCCCCCACACACACACACACTGCCAAAAGTATCAAAACCTGATTTAATGACCATGGCATCACTGTGTTTGATTGGCCAGCAAACTCTCCTGACCTAAACCCCATAGAGAATCTATGGAGTATTGTCAAGAGGAAGATGAGAGACACCAGACCCAACAATGCAGACCAGCTGAAAGTCACTATCAAAGCAACATGGACCTTCATAACACCTCAGCAGTGCCACAGGCTGATCACCTCCATGCCACGCCACATTGATACAGTAATTAATCCAAAAGGAGCCCCAACCAAGTATTGAGTGCGTACATGGACATATTTTACAGTCGGTCAACATTTCTACTAAACTATTTTTTTAAAATTAATTTTATGTAATATTCTAATTTTTTGAGAAACTGAATTTGGGGTTTTCATGGTCTGTAAGCCATAATCATCAAAATTAAAATAAATAAACACTTGAAATATATCACTCTATGTGTACTGGATCTATAAAATATATGGGTGTCACTTTCTGAAATGAGTGACAAAAAATATTGAACTTTTTCATGATATTCTAATTTTTTGAGATGTACCTGTGAGGTAAGTCGACTGAGGCTGTGCTTGTGTTGGAGCTGAGCAGGAACTGGAATGGAACGTAGAGAAGCAGAATCAAGAAACAATAGTGGTTATAAATTTGTCACTTTTGTGACAACACTTTTGTCCGTTGATGATGCACAGCGCATGGGTGCAGCCCGTTGCCATGGCTGACATTGTGCCACACTCTGATTGGTATTTGGGTGGAACACCTAAAATGCAGACAATTATTTTTTATAGTCTCACAAAAATATCTTGTCCTAACGTAAGCTATTGTTCCCTAATTATATGTTTAAGTTGGTGTTTTTAACTCATGATGAATTATATGATGTTCAGAGTTAACTCTTGATTAATCACACATGTACTATTTGTTACAGTATAAAGCTGAATTTGCCATTCAAATTGATTTTCTGTCTGTTTCGGCTCATGGAGGCTTTTTTCTTAATGGGTTACTGTCCACCAGCGTGCTGCATTGTACAGTTGTTGTCAAGACCAGGAGGAGACCAGAGTCTGCCACGACCAAGACCTTCATAGCCTGTGGACTTAGTCTTGATTTCGTCTCAACCCCTTAAAGCAGTGGTCCCCAACCACTCAGTACCAGGTAACAAGGAGTTACAAAGGAAAAACTATATTTTCTCTTTCCGCCTGACTTTCTGCCTGTTGTTTCTGTGTGGTAGTTAGCAGTGGTGCTCAAAAGTCAAACCCACAAGCTAGCAGCCATCATTAGAGAGTCTTACCTTCTGACCACAAAGTCGATCTGGGACTCTCTTATGAGCATGCCACGTGAGTCAACCCTGCCCGTGCAATCAGTGCCGGCTCGTGGCATAGGCTATATTCAATTCAATTCAATTCAACTTTATTTATATAGCGCCATTTCACAACAACAGTCATCTCATAGCACTATCAACTGTAGGGAGGACCCCCACAGTTGCAGAAAGACCCCAGCAATCAGGCGATCCCCTGTGAGCAAGCACTTGGCGACGGTGGAGAGGAAAAACTCCCTTTTAACAGGAAGAAACCTCCAGCAGAACCAGGCTCAGGGAGGGGCAGTCATCTGCTGCGACTGGCTGGGGGGTGAGGGGACAGAGAAGAAGAAAAGAACAGACATGTAGAGAGCAAACAGCACGATGGGGACTCAATCTATGGGAGAGAACAAACAAATGTTAATGACCAGCAAAAAAAAAATATTTCATAGAGAGTGAGGAAAGGAGTGAGGCCCAGTGCATTACTGGAGGTCCCCCGGCTGACTAAACCTATTAGCAGCATAACTAAGGGAGAGTTCAGAAACACATGATCCCTCCCTAATTGTAGGCTATATCAAAAAGGTAGGTTTTAGCCCTATTCTTAAAAACAGAGATCGAGTCTGACTCCCGAATCCAGATTGGCAGCTGATTCCACAGGAGAGGAGCTTGATAACTGAAGGCTCTGCCTCCCATTGTACTTTTGGAGATTTTGGTATTACAAGTAAACCTGCATTTTGGGAGCATAGTGCTCTGTTAGGATGATACGGTAGTATCAGATCTTTTAAATAAAAAGGAGCCTGATTGTTTAGAGCTTTGTAAGTAAGAAGAAGGATTTTAAACTTAATTCTAAACTCTATGGGAAGCCAATGAAGGGAGGCCAGAACCGGAGAGATATGATCTCTCTTTCTAGTACCTGTTAAAACTCTTGCTGCAGCATTTTGGATCAGCTGAAGACTTTTTAAAGATGTTTTAGGACAGCCTGATAATAAAGAATTACAATAATCTAATCTCGAGCTAACAAAAGCGTGGATCAGCTTCTCAGCATCACTCTGAGACAAGATGCTCCTAATCTTGGCAATATTACGCAAATGATAGAAGGCAGTCTTAGAAACAAATTTAATATGTGAATTGAAGGACAAATCCTGATCAAAAATAACTCCAAGGTTCCTCACAGAGCTATTAAGAGAAAGAGTAACTGCATCCAAACTGAAAGTTTGATTTGGAAAGGAATTTCTAAGGTTTTTTGGACCAACAAGAATGACTTCAGTCTTATCTGAATTTAATAGCAGGAAATTACAAGTCATCCAAACTTTGATTTCCTTAAGACAGGCTTCTAACTTGGCTAATTGATTAGTATCATCTGGCTTCATTGACAGGTATAATTGTGTGTCATCTGCATAACAGTGAAAATGTATACAGTGCTTTCTAATAATGTTGCCTAACGGAAGCATATATAAACTAAAAAGAGTAGGGCCAAGCACAGATCCCTGTGGAACTCCATGACTAAGCTTTGAGCTGAGAGAAAACTCATCATTTACATGAACAAACTGGAACCTATCAGATAAATAAGATCTAAACCACTGCAACGAAGTTCCATTAAGTCCAACATAGTGTTCTAATCTATCAAGTAGAATATTATGATCAATAGTAACAAAAGCTGCACTAAGATCTAAAAGGACAAGTACAGAAACTAGTCCATTATCAGATGCAATGAGGAGGTCGTTAGTGACCTTCGCTAAGGCTGTATAGGCGGTTGCTTAGCACCCCACCTGCTGGAGGGGGTGTAGTTGCAAGCCCTCAATTTTTTTGAATTAATAAAATAAAATTCCTAATAGTCAAAGGCACTGTGCCAGCAGACTAATGCTTAGAGCCCAAGGCCAGTAGGGGGCCTTCGAGGGCTGACCAACTTTGATTCACTTCAGCAGTGAGAGCGTGGAAAGTTTGCAGTGACCATAGTAGGTCTGTGGCGGCCCCACCAACAACTCTCACTCCCGTACCAGTGCGCCTCTTATGTAAACACATTGTGGAGAGGAACTTGTTGAGATTTATAAAATTAAGTAAATAGGATTGCTGAGTAAAGACAGAAGAGAGTCCGGCTTCGTTTCCTCCTCCACCTGCTAGATGACCACTGTGACAAACTGCTTTAACAGCAGAATCAGCGAGAGTCGGTGATGTCACCTCCAACTGGCCGATGGTGTCAATTCAATCTCTGGCTAGAAACAGCTCCAGTAACCGGCCCTGTGTGCCGCCTCTCAAATATGATTTATAATGACAAAACAGCAAAGGTAGAACAAAATTTATTGTAGTGGCTGTATAAAATGCAGCTCGTTTTTGCTGTTGTGTGTGTGCTTGTGTATGCAGGCTTGTAGTTTTATTTGGCGAGGACACGTGTTTGTGTGTTGCATTTCATTTCCACCAGCAAAGAAGGTGGGGTACATTTTATTTTGGAGGGGTTGTCATGAAGAAAGATTAGCACAGGGTAAATTATTTTGAGGTGAACTGGGATGCATGAACGAGCACAGAGTAAAGCTAAACAGTGAGATTTCCCCTTCCTGAACCAAGACAGGCGTGTATCAGCTCCACATCAGCCGGGAAGTGAGAGCTGCAGGAAGCTCTGACCGTCGGTTGAGCTCTCACTAGCTGCTGTGATATTTGTAGCACACACAGTTGGCTGTTGCAGCTTTGAAATTAATATAATCTGTCAGAAAAATGACAGACAGCCTTCTGGTTCATTTCCACTGCTCAAAAAATCAAACCCGCAAGCTAGCATCCATCACTAGAGAGTCTGAGCATTACTTTCTGATCACAAAGTCGATCCGGGACCCTTTTTACGAGCATGCCACTCGAGTCAACCCTGCCCATGTAACCCTCCAGATGAGAACCCGTCTCCTTGCAGAGAAACAACCTTGTGTAAGGTGTTTTTTTAGTCGCATCCCAGCCAGCATGTCCATGTGGGCTCCACCAAAGGTTAAATCAGGGCTGTTTTATGGTTCCCATGTGGGTTTGTCCGCAGGTGCCATGTTGGTCCCATCTGTGTTTGCCCACATGGACTTTACCTGTTTTCAACTTATTTTCTCATAAATTTGATACCTTTTCTTGAAAAATTGAAACTTTCTCATAAATCTGCCATTTTTTTTTACTGTAAACTTGCAACTTTTTCTCAAATCTGTGATTTTTTTTTCTTTTAAATTTGAAACTTTTTCCATCATGAATTTGTTAGTTTTTCTTATATAACTGTGACTTTTTTCTTGCAAATTTGCTAACCTTTTCTTGTTATTTTGGAAGTTTCTCATAAATTTATTACTTTTTATACTATAGTGCTGCAACTTTTTCTCATAAATTTGTTACTTTTTTCCTTGTAAATTTGCTATTTTGTTGTAAATTTGTGACTGTTCCCTTGTAAATTTGAAACTTTCAAAAAACAAATTACTTTTTTTTAACTGTAAACCTGCAATTTTTTCTTCTAATAAATTTGCCTTTTTTCTCATAAATTTGAAATTTTTCTTGCAAATTTTCCATTTATTTACTCATATATTTGCTACTTTTTTGTTAATTTGCAACTTTTTCTCATTTTTCCTCAAATTCGTGACTTTTTTCTTTTAAAATTGCAAATTTTTCCATGTAAGTTTTGGAACTTTTTTCAAGTAAAATTACTTTTTTTTGCTGTAAATTTGCAACTTTTTTCTCCTAAATTTTCTATTTTTTTTCTCATAAATTTGTGACTTTTTTCTCATAAATTTACAACTTTTTTGTTATATTTTTTTTTTTAACTTTTTTCTTTTTTTTTACTTTTTTCTCATAAATTTTCACATTTTTTCTGGTATTTTTGCCTATGGCACGTGTTACTGAAACCTGCTCACTCGCTTTAATCCATGTGGGGCCCAGATGGATTTAAAGAGGGTAAGCAGATTACCCGCTCACTCCTAATACAGGTGAAGTCCAAGTGGGCAAACTCAGATGGGGCCAACGTGGAACCTGTGGACAGCCCAGATTTAACCTGCAGTGGGGCCCACCTGGGCATGCTGGCGGGGACACTTTGCTTTTATGCCGATGTATTCCGTGAGGCAAAGGTTTCTTTTTGTCATGATCTGAACACAGGGAGTTCCGCCGTGCTCTGTCTCATTGTCTTTTTCTATATTGTTGTATTTTTGGGTTCTTAGTTTCCTGTCATTTTATCCTTGGTTGGTTTTCATATATCTTGTATTATTTCTTAGTTCTACTCATTCTCCGGTTTACGTTCATCACTGTCTTGTTATTTATATATTTGGAATTATTGTGGCACACATATGCACATATGTATATCACTTCATGCTTCATATGTATACCACTTTAGGCTTCACATCTTAGATTGAACAAAGAACTGGGTCTCTTTGGAGATAACAGGAGGATGTGAAAGTTTAGGCTTTGGTATGCAAAGAGACGGCCTGGGGGGATTTTCCTGGCCACCAGAGGTTGGGGGTGGAGGTGTAAGATCTGAAAGAAGATGCATTGTTACTTGGGATTAAATACAATGTGACTGTGTGCTTTGAAGTCCTGAGGTATTTAAAGGACGAATGTCTGGGTTTCTTCCTCTTTCTGTTTTTGATGATGTTGGAAGATGTGAATAAACCTGACTCGTGAGATGAACTCTGCCTCGTCATTTTCACATTTTCCACACTGGTGACCCTAAGACGTATCATGAGTGAAAGAAATTCCCCCGAGCCAGCCGGGTCAGGAGCTCCCAGCCAAGCGTATGCCGCCACCGTCCAGCTACCGGACTTTTGGCGAGACAACCTGCGCTCCTGGTTACACTTGGTCGAAGCACAGTTCGCCCTCTGGGGAATAACGGTAGATGACATGAAGTTCTACCATGTGATTGCCAAGCTCGACAACCACATGGCTCGGCATGTGCAGAGCCTTGTGGAGCAGCCACCGGCCGACGACAAATACGGCGGGTTGAAGGCTGCGCTCATCCAACGCTTCACTCTCTCAGTCCAGGAGAGAGCGGAGAGGCTCCTGGCTCTGAGCGACTTGGGAGATGGCACACCCGTTGACCTGATGGAGAACATGCTGAGCTTGAGGGGCTCAGACAACGACGACTTCATCTTCACCCACATTTTCCTGAGAACCCTACCTTCGGCCACGAGAGCGACCCTGACCAGTTCGCCGTTGTTGGCCCAGCGGGACTTCCGCGCGCTGGCCCAGGAGGCGCACCGGATTCTCAACGCCAGCAAACAGCGCACGGCCACCGTGGCAGCGACAGAGTTCGTCGCGACGGCCGGAGATGGCGAGGGGCCAGAGACGGCGGTAGCAGACCCACCGACGACAGCGGCGGCGGCGGGGGCCAAGGATCGCGGAGGAGATACCCTCTGTTTCTACCCTCACCGCTTTGCAGAGAAGGCACGCAAATGTATACCACCGTGCCAGTTCAAGCGCTCGGGAAACGCCAAGACCGGAGGTCGGTAGCAGCTGCAGCCCTCGGTGAAGAGAACAAGCTGCTCTACTTGACGGATGTGCATTCGGGGAGGCAATTCCTCGTGGACACAGGCTCCCAAGTGAGTTTCATCACGCCTACCTCCGCTGACTGGCTGGCGGGCCCCGGAGGTCACGGAGCGTCAGCAGCGAACGGCTCGGAGATTAAGACCTTTGGTGAGAGGAACCTGCTTCTGTCCCTACACGGCCGTACATTTGAGTGGACTTTTGTTATAGCTGCAGTGAGTTTCAATATGTTGGGGGCTAATTTTCTGTGCTCACATGGTTTGTTGGTTGATCTTGCTAACAGACGCCTGGTTAATGCACTTTCCTTTTATTCTATTCCCTGTGCAGCCCGAGTGACCCCGCCCACAGCACAAGCCAACGTCGCAACAGCAAGCGGTAAGTTCCACACACTGCTCACTCAGTTCCCAGCACTCACGGTTCCCATGTTTTCAGCAGCCGTCGCTAAACACGGAGTGGAACATTTTATTACTACCACCGGACCGCCCGTTTTTGCAAAAGCTCGGCGCTTGGATTGGCTAAACTGACCATAGCGCGCGAGGAGTTCGCCAACCTGGAAAAGTTGGGCATCATCAGGCGTTCGAACAGCCCATGGGCTTCCCCGCTTCACATGGTCCCGAAAGCTGATGGCTCGTGGCGACCTTGCGGAGATTTCCGCAGGTTGAACAACGCCACAGCGCACGACCGCTACCCAATCCCGCATATCCAAGATTTTTCCGTTCATTTGGCAGGGGCGCGCGTTTTTTCTAAGATAGACTTGGTCCGCGGTTACCATCAAGTCCCAGTGCGCGCTGAGGACATTCCCAAAACAGCGGTAATAACTCCGTTTGGCCTATTCGAGTTTTTATGCATGCCGTTTGGGCTTAAGGGTGCTGCGCAGACGTTCCAACGCATGATGGACGCGGTGTTGCGCGATCTCCCCTTCGTATTCGTCTACCTGGACGACATCTTAGTAGCCAGCGCGTCCGAAGACGAACACGAAAACCACCTCACGGCAGTTTTCCGGAGGTTGGGAGAGCACAGGTTAATAATCAACCCAGCAAAGTGTCAGTTCGGGGTGACGCAGATTGATTTTTTGGGGCATCGCGTCTCCCCAGAAGGAGCGGTTCCGCTGCCTGACAAAGTGCGCGCGGTAACAAATTTTCCCCAGCCACAAACAGTCAAGGCGTTACAGGAGTTTTTGGGAATGGTGAATTTTTATAACCGTTTCCTCCCCCACGCAGCGCAGCTCATGCAACCATTGTATGCCGCACTAAAAGAACAAAAACCCACAAATAAGATCGAATGGTCTCCGGAGCGAGAGCGAGCATTCTCTGAGGTCAAAACAGCCCTGGCAAACGCTGCGTTGTTAGCACATCCAGACCCAAAGGCCCGCATAGCGCTCACTACTGACGCGTCAGATGTGGCCATAGGGGCGGTCGTGGAGCAGCATGTAGCCAGGGCTTGGCAGCCGCTCGCCTTTTTCAGCAGGACTTTGCGCGATAGCGAACGAAAATACAGTGCATTCGACAGGGAGTTGTTAGCTCTCCACTTGGCCATTCGCCACTTCCAGTTCTGGCTGGAGGGACGCCGTTTCACCGCGTTTGTTGACCACAAGCCGCTGACATTCGCGATGGCCAAGGTTTCAGAACCGTGGTCAGGCCGGCAGCAGAGGCAGCTGGCCGCAATCTCAGAGTTTACTACCGATATTCAGCATGTGGCGGGTAAACTGAATGTAGTGGCAGACTGTCTCTCACGCGCCGTGGCGGCTCCAGTCTGCGTAGGGATAGATTATGCAGCCATGGCCGCGGATCAGAGTAGTGACGCGGATGTGCGTGCGCTCCAGTCTGGACCAACAGGGTTAAGGCTGGAGAACAAGGTGCTGCAAGACGGTATGCCCCCCCTAATCTGTGATGTCTCCACCGGGCGACCGCGTCCTGTGGTACCGGCTGCGTGGCGCTGCCACGTTTTTGACTCGATTCATTCTCTGGCGCACCCGGGAGTGCGCACGTCGGTCAAAATGGTGGGAGAGAAATTTGTTTGGCCGAGCCTGCGCAAACAAGTTAGAGAGTGGGCGGCAGCCTGCATGGCTTGTCAACGAGCCAAGGTACACAGACACATGAGAGCCCCCTTGGAGCCGTTCCACATCCCGGCTAAGAGGTTCGATCATGTTCACGTGGACCTCGTAGGCCCCTTCCCGCCATCACAGGGGTGCACACACCTTCTGACAATGGTAGACCGCACCACGCGCTGGCCGGAAGTGGTCCCACTGTCGTCAACCACAGCCGAGGAGGTGGCGCGCGCGTTTTTAACAGCATGGGTAGCGCGCTTTGGAGTCCCGTTGGACATTACGTCCGATAGAGGTCCCCAATTTGTTTCCGAGCTTTGGTCAGCAATGGTCTGCAGCCTGGGGGTAACGATCCACCGCACAACCGCGTACAATCCGCAGGCTAATGGGTTATGCGAACGTTTTCATAGGTCATTGAAAGCGGCTCTCAGAGCGTCGCTTACGGATGCAAATTGGGTAGACAGGCTACCGTGGGTTTTATTGGGGTTGTGTTCTGCACCTAAAGAGGATTTAGAAGCCTCCCCGGCTGAGCTAGTTTTTGCGCAGCCACTTCGGCTGCCCGCGGAATTTCTCACAGATAATCCTGCGCCAGAATGCTCCCTGGCCCAGCGGTTGCAGAGTGGCACGGAATCGGGCACGCTGCCTGGCCCCATTCACCACAGTTTTCCGCGCGTTTTTGTGCCTAAGGCCTTAAAAAATGCGGAGTTTGTTTTTGTCAGACACGATGCCCACCGCCCACCGTTGCGACCACCTTATGATGGACCATTTAGAGTGCTGGAAACGGGATAAGCATTTTTTGCTAGATTTGGGGGGCAGGAAAGAAAAGATTGGCATAAACAGGCTCAAACCCGCCTTTGTGGTGGCAGACGAGGATGTGCTTGTGGCCAGGGCTCCTCGGCATGGCAGACCCCCTAGGGGACATTCCCCAGAACACCCACAGCGATTGACTAACAGTTCTCACCCTCAGACAGCAGCTCCCCAGCAGGATGGCGCCGCGGAAGTGGTAAAACCCGCTTACAGCAGATACGGGAGGAGACTGAGGCCCAAGCAGCACGTGGACTGATGTGTAATGGTTTATCATGACATGCAGACTGTTATTCCGTTGTTCCATCTTAGACGTTTGGGGGGGTCATGTGGCACACATATGCACATATGTACAGTATATCACTCCATGCTTCATATGTATACCACTTTAGGCTTCACATCTTAGACTGAACAAAGAACTGGGTCTCTTTGGAGATAACAGGAGGATGTGAAAGTTTAGGCTTTGGTATGCAAAGAGACGGCCTGGGGGGATTTTCCTGGCCACCAGAGGTTGGGGGTGGAGGTGATAAGATCCGAAAGAAGATGCATTGTTACTTGGGATTAAATACAATGTGACTGTGTGCTTTGAAGTCCTGAGGTATTTAAAGGACGAATGTCTGGGTTTCTTCCTCTTTCTGTTTTTGATGATGTTGGAAGATGTGAATAAACCTGACTCGTGAGATGAACTCTGCCTCGTCATATTCACATTTTCCACATTATCTGTAGTTATCCTTCTGTTTATTGTTTGCCCTTATTGTAGTTCTCTCTCTCTCTCCGGGGTTGTAGCTGTCAGTGGCACTTCCGGGTTTTGCTCTGATAGTGGGCGGTGCGTCTGTCAAGGTGTCAGTCCCATCTCCTCTCTTCTTATGACTCACAGCTGATCTTAAATGTGTGATCACTCTCACCTCCTGCCTTATTTAAGCCCACAGCGCTGATCATTCGGTGCTGCAGTCTTCTCGCTGGTCAGACGTGGTTCCTAGTCTGCATCTTTGTTTGTAAGTACCTTTTTCGCTCTGACAGGTATCCCCTATCTCTCTACAGTTTGTGTGGTTGCTAAATTGTTCTGACGAGCTTTCCTTGTCTTCCAGCATTTTTCCCTACGCCTTAGCCTGTAGACTATTCTGGGCAAGTGACTCTCATTCTGGCCATTCCTGTTATTTTGTGTTTTTGTGGACTGTGGACTCTATGTTTATCAATTTTTGCAAGTGTTGTACTTTTGTTATGCTGGGATAGGCTCCAGCCCCCCCGCGACCCGAACAGGATTAAGCGGAAGAAGATGAATGAATGAATGAATGTACTTTTGTTATTTTGTGCACTTGGTGTCTGGAGTTATTGTAGATGTAACAGTACTTTTGTTTCTTGTGCACGGTGTGCCTTTGTGTTATTATTAAATACGCAACTCACAGTTCCTGCATGTGGCGTCGTTAATCAGCCCTTGACAGGACAGCTCATGACAGAAGACTGCAGTGGTCTGTGAGTGTGCCGTTTTCTGCTCTTCTCCTTTTTTGTTTAAGTCTGTTTTTGCCAGTATGTCTGCTCTCACGGACTTAAGCGCTTTTGGGTTAGACGAGGTGGAGTGTTGGGCAGCAGAATTAGTAGTGGACATTATTTCAGACGCTCGTGCTGACTGTTGTGTGGTGTGTGTGTTGCCATACCTGCCCCTGTGTGTGACATCAGGCGGGCTACGGCACTCTGTATATAGTTCTGTGTTCTTCCTAATAAAGGGCAGTTCGCTGCATGGCATAACTCTGACTCCAACTCCCTTATTCAGACATAACATTTTGGTGACAAGAGAAAACTATGGGGGTGTACGGGCTGCCTCCACCCTTATTACCGTTTCTGGAGTACCCGAGCAAGCCAGCGATCCCGTGGCCGAAATGGGTGGCCATGTTCGAGGGTTACATCGTGGCGCTGGGCTTAAGTAGACTCGACAGAGTACGAAGGCAAGCACTTCTGGCCCATCATCCACGTTGGGAGAGACGGGGTCTTATGCGGATGCTGTCGGTCAGCTGGCTGAATATTTCACCCAACATACGAGGACCACTCAACTGTGGGTAGAAGAGCTATTGGCACCAAAAGAAGCTAAGCTAGCTAGCTCGGAGAAGCTAGCAGCTCAGTCAGTGACTATGGGGAAGTTAGCTACGAAGCTAAGTGTGTGCCAAAATCAAGCTACAAGCTACCAGCTGGACTTCAAGGCAGAACCGGGGCCATGACTGGGGGAGCCCCTGGTTACCGAAGACGGCGAGACAGCCAAAGAGCTCAGCATGGTGTGTGACTGTAGCGCTGGTGTTGTTGACGGTGAGCAGCGACAGCAGAGAAGGAGAGCAACAAACAGACTCTTCCCTGCAGCTGGAGTCCAGGCAGCGGGAACAAGCAGGCTGGAAGCCCCGGGAAGCAGCAGCGACAGCTGGGCGCTGAGGCAAAGCAGCGGAGTGCCTTGGACGAGGGTGCTGGGCGCAGTGGTGAAACGCCTGGGTCGGTGAGTGACGCCAATGAGAGTGATGCTCTAAGCCCCGGGAGTAAGCAACGACAGCCGGGCATAGAGGCAGCACAGCGGAGTGCTTTGGACAAGGGTGCTGGGTGCAGCGGTGAGGCACCTGGGTTAAGGAGCGGCGCCGACGAGTGAGTTTTGGTTTTCCCTGGAGTTCGGCCACAGGGGGCCAGAGTGTTTGGGGTTACAACGGCGACAGCTGCAGCGGTGTTGAAGGCGGTTGGGAGCAGACCGACAGACACGGAGGGACGGTGTGCCAGACAGCAGCACTGCGGGTCCACACGAGAGAAGTGGTCGAGGGTGAGGAGAAGGGACATTCTCGCCGGGAGGTCGGTTTTGATCCTGGGGACAGGCAGTGGCCAGGGGCCCGCATGCCATGGGGCTGCCCTGGGCCTCCGAGCCGGTTTTACCCTTGGCTGCCCGTGGACATTGGTGTGACATGAACACTGTGATGTATACATGTTAACACTAGAAGACCCAGACATTAGCCCTCTTGTGGCCACTTGATGGTCCCCCTATGGGTTTTCTAGCCAAAAAGGCCAAATGGCCCCTCTCTGGGTCTTCTAGTGTTAAAAATAGTGCTGGTGTGCATGTGAATATGTGGTGATATGGGATTATTTTACCTAATTTTAGAGACATGGTCCAATTTTAGTTGTTTTTGGGTGAATGTGTTAGGCTATTCCAGTTTACTATTTCCGGTTGTTTCACTTAGTGCATGATTCGGGTCCAAAATTGGGGTTGGTCTGAATTGTGTGTATGTGTTTTGAACTTTTGTAGGGGGGAGGGGAATGTTGTGTGGTGTGTGTGTTGCTGTACCCACCCCTATGTGTGATGTCAGGTGGGCTACGGCACTCTATATATAGTTCTGTGTTCTTCGTAATAAAGGGCAGTTCGTTGCATGGCATAACTCTGACTCCAACCATCATTTCCATACATAACACTGACCACACCCCCGAGGAGCTTCTGCGAGTGTTCAACAACGCAGCAGATGTCATTGAGGCATACCCCAGCCTGTGGAGCCATCTAGAACTCACGTCCCTCCTCGTGTCTGTTACCGACATCCAACGCATGCTCCGCAGGCTGGAGGGGGGCTCTCTGCTGTCCATACCTGAGCCGACGAGGAAACGTCCCCGAGTCCAGACGCCTCCAGAGTCTGCTCCCACTCTGCACTGTGTCCAGTCCATGCCTGTGCTGATGACGAAATGCCTCCAGGTATGGAAGCCTTGCCCTCCTCGCCAGAAGACTCCGCAGTTCCTGGACAGACCTCGTCTGGACCCGCAGCAGCAGTAACTGTCACGCCCCGGGAATTCAGGCAAGTGTTTTTTCATTCTCCTTTTCCTAAAAACGAATCCTCTTGCCTAATCCCTGGTGGTGAGGCTCAGCATTTGCAGCTCACTGAGTCCTCACCACCCGCTGCTGCTATTATTTCCTCACCTGCTACCCCCGTGTGTCTTCTATTCTCCCCTGAGTGTCCGCTGGTCCCAGGATGGAACCGCCGGACAACGGAAGAGTCTGCGGCTCTGGAGAACCTGGTTCCACTCCCGCAGCCTTGATCCCACGATCCGGACGGGAAGACAGTGCCCCCTGTGACCTGGAACCTGTACTGACAGTGGAATGTCCCCCAGTTTCAGCTGCTCAGGATTCGGTGCCAGCGGTGAGACGATCTCCAGCTGCCACGCCAGATGAGCCACCTGCATCGGCCGCCTTGCCTGGAGGTTCTGGAGCTGCACTCACCACCACACCTGTTGCTGGGGTCGTCGCAGCAGATTCGCCGGAGTCCTGGACAGCGATGGAGCTCGAATTCAGACAAGTGCTCCGTTCTGTTTCTCCTTTCGCAGATTCAGAGAAATCTTGTCTGGCTCATGGTGGGGAGAATCAGCTGCAAATGTCCGGTGATTCTTCTCCGGTTTTTTCTCTCTGTCCTTCTCCCAAGGTGACCATGTTGAGAGAGGGCGCCCAGATGGAGAGACTTGAGATGCCCCTGCCATGATCGCTGGAGTTCTGGACGGCAGTGGAGTCCGAGACAAGGCAAGTACTCTGTTCTGTTTTCACATTATCAGATCTGGAGATTTTTTTTGTCCTGCTTGTGGTGGGGAGAGCCAGTTGCAGCTGCCAACTGCCTCTGAGCTCTCCTTACCGGGCTGCACTGCTGCCAGTGGGAGTAACCCGGTGTTTGTTTCTTCTCCTCTGTTTGACTCATCGTCTGAGCCCATTGATGGTCACCCTCCTCCTTCGCCTGAGGTCACCGTGGGTCCTCCTCCTCTGTCCAAGGTCGCCGTGGGTCCTCCTCCTCTTTCCAAGGTCGCCGTGGGTCCTCCTCCTCCGTCCGAGGTCGCCGTGGCTCCTCCTGCTCCGTCCGAGGTCACCGTGGGTCCTCCTCCTCTTTCCAAGGTCACCGTAGATCCTCCTCCTCCGTCCGAGGTCGCTGTGGGTCCTCCTCCTCTTTCCAAGGTCGCCGTAGATCCTCCTCCTCCGTCCGAGGTCATCGTGGGTCCTCCTCCTCCTCCCTCCGAGGTCGCTGTGGGTTCTCTTCCTCCGTCCAAGGTTGCCATGGGTCCTCTTCCTCCATCCAAGGTCACCGTGGGTCCTCTTCCTCTGTCCAAGGTCGCCATGGGTCCTCATCCTCTGCCCGGGGCCACTGTGGGTGCAGCCACTTTCCAGTCCGGGGCCACCGTGGGTGCAGCCACATTCCAGTCTGGGATCACCGTGGGTGCAGCCACAGCCCAGTCTGGGTCCACCGTGGGTGCAGCCACAGCTCAGTCTAGGTCCACTGCGGGTGCAGTTACGCTCCCGTCTGGAGCCACCGTGGGTGCTGATACACTCCAGCCCAGAGCTGCCGCGGGTGCTGCTTTACTCCAGCCCGGAGCTGCCGCAAGTGCTGCTCCGCCCCAGCCCGGGGTCACCACGGGTGCTGCCATGTCCCAGCCTGGGGTCACTGAGGGTGCTACAAGCCTGTCCAAAATCGCAGTGGTCCCTCAGTCCCCATCCAACTCCACTGTGGTCCCCTCTCCTCTGCCCAAGGTCATAGAGGGTTCCCCGTCCAGTTCCCCCACTGGTCAGCCATCTTCCTCGCCGGGCTCCCATCTCTTAGCTCCTCTGGTCCACAATATGCACTGGTTCCAACTGCCGCCTCCAGGAGGGGGGGTGTCATGCTCCACGACTCGTTGGATAGGGGATGCTGGGAGGCCACCTGGTGAACACTTCCTGCTATTTAGGTGGCTCTGGAGGCCAGGGAGGCCAGGGAGACCACCCGACGAACTCTGTGGGTTGCTTGGGTGGCTAAGGGACTCAGGAAGACCACCTGAACTGGACCTTTAGTCTTCCCTACATCATTTGTATTCTGTGTCTCTTATTCTGGGTGTGGGTCATGAGTGTTTTTCTTATTTTTTCTGGGTTATTTTGGTCCCTCCGTGCCTGGGTCCCCCTCCTCCCACCTGGGGTGGGTTTTGTTTCCTTGTTTTGTTTTGTTTTTTTTGTAGGGTGGGTCTTCTATGTGGGTGGGTCCTTTTCCTTTTCTTTTGATGTTACCCTGGGTGTCTGGAATCCACCCTTTGAGTGTCGTGATTCGCCTCAAACGAGGCGAGGAGAGAGACAGATTCACATGCAGGATACACCACAGACAAATTTATTAAAGTAAAGCCCCAAAAATAGTGTAGACATACAAAAACGACAAGAGAATTAACTTACTGTAGTACACAACATAATGTGTTGCGGAGAGCCACGGCGTAACATGGTAGAGCTAGAAATGTAGGAAACCATGGCATAACATGGCAGAGACAAATAATAATCCAGCAATGAGACTAAGGAGATGAGCTGACTAAATACACAGAACTAATGACATGGTGATGGGATGCACCTGAACGAGGGAGCTGGGCAGTAATCAAGGAAAGAGAGAACAGCTGACAGTCAGGAGAGAGGGGAGTGGGCTGGCTGGCAGATTGACAGGCAACGCCCACACCAAGTGCAGACTTCAACATGTTGCCTGACAGCCTGTCAGCCAGAGGCAAAACAACACAACAAACTCTGAAACAACCAGAAATGGATTGCAAAATAACACGACGTGACAAGGGTAAACTAAACAGTGACCAGGAAACAAGGAAGACCATATGAAACCCAAAAGGCAAAATAATACACAAATAATCATGCCAGTATACACTATACAGATAAATAGACACTCAGAGGAAAATCATGGAACCGAACCTGAAGGACAAACCGACCCGGTTCATGACATTGAGAGGGGAGCTCTGTCATGATCTGAGCACGGGGGGGTTCCGCCGTGCTCTGTCTCATTGTCTTTTTCCATATTTGTATATTTGTTGTATTTTTAGGTTCTTAGTTTCCTGTCATTTTATCCTTGGTTGGTTTTCCTATATCTTGTATTATTTCTGAGTTCTACTCATTCTCTGGTTTACGTTCATCACTGTCTTGTTATTTATATATTTGGTATTATCTGTATTTATCCTTCTGTTTATTATTTGCTCTTATTGTAGTTCTCTCTCTCTTTCCGGGGTTGTAGCTGTCAGTGGCACTTCCGGGTTTTGCTCTGATAGTGGGCGGTACTCCTGTCAAGCTGTCAGTCCCATCTCCTCTCTTCTCATGACTCACAGCTGATCTTAATTGTGTAATCACTCTCACCTCCTGCCTTATTTAAGCCCGCAGCACTGATCAGTCGGTGCTGCAGTCTTCTCGCTGATCAGTAGTGATGGCCAAATGAGGCTTTCTGGAGGACTTGAGGCCTTTCATCAAAATAGGTCATATAGACAAGGCCTCATGTGGGACTTCATTTTCTCTACCAGGCCATCTAGTGGACAAAACGTATACAACATGCTGATTTTTACAAGGGCATTATTGGTTTAATGTGTATTTTTTCAATTTCAATAAATGTGCTGTCTTTTAAGAAATATCGATGATCATAAGGGAAAAAAGAAATAATAAAACTGGAGTGACTCCAGTGAATGTGTCTGTGTTACTTCATGTGTTTGTACTACTTATCTCTTTTTATTAAGAAATAATAAATTTTCAACAGTCTTATACTGTCCCAGTATATTCAACTCTGGCCTTATTCTCTTGCAGGGAACAATAGCAATAGTGCCTCAGCATAATAATGTGTAATATTGATCCAAGCTCTTTCAAACACAACAGACACTTCACCTTGCAAATAAAAATAAAGTGACAAGAATGACACAGCTGGGATTCAAACTCAGGCCTCCCACTTGTAGTGCAGAGGCTTTACCGCTAAGCTATCACCTCAGCTGTATTAAATGTCCACTATTTGTAGAAAATACATTAATGGGAGAAATGCACTCAAAATGTTCCCAAACGGGAGAAGTCAGTCTTTTTGCTGTTGCCTCCATGTGAAAATTGGCTGTGACAAATCCCTTACACAGTCAAACATGACAACACAAAATGTGAGGGACGGGGATTTCCATTGGGTATTGCTGCTCACTTTATTTCATGTTGCGTGCAAAATCATGAACAGCTTCCTGACCCAGTCACATGGTCCGACGTCAACACATACGTCACGATGCACGCCTCGAAACGTGCTTCGCCAAATATTTCCTGGATGAGCTCGGAGCACCCCTCGGAGCTCCGGAGCCTGCCTTCCCATCACTACTGATCAGACGTGGTTCCTAGTCTGCATTTTTGTTTGTAAGTACCTTTTTCACTCTGACAGGTATCCCCTGTCTCTCTACGGTTTGTGTGGTTGCTAAATGTTCTGATGAGCTTCCCTCATCTTGCGGTGTTTTTCCCTACGCCTTAGCCTGCAGACTATTCTGGACAAGTGACTCTCATTCTGGCCATTCCTGTTATTTTGTGTTTTTGTGGATTGTGGACTCTGTGTTTATCAATTTTTGCAAGTGTTGTACTTTTGTTATTTTGTGCACTTGGTGTCTGGAGTTATTGTAGACATAACAGTACTTTTTGTTTCTTGTGCACGGTGTGCCTTTGTGTTATTATTAAATACGCAACTCACAGTTCCTGCATGTGGCGTTGTTAATCAGCCCTTGACAGAGCAGCTCATGACACTTTTCTTTTCTCCATTCTGGTCTCAGTCTGTTCTTGACTACAACACTATAATGGTGTAGTTTAACTGTAACACATAATTTAGCATTACCTTTAAATGAACTTATGGAATGGCGTGACATCTCATTCCACTGCAGCATTTGAACTAACATCAATTCACATGATGGAAAGTGCAGCAGGTAGAACAGGTTAATGCCTTACATGAGCTACATATTCTCACAGGTAACAAACAAAAATAAGTCTGGCATCACACCCTTGAAACAACTGTGAACCTGCAACCATACAACAGCACACCTGCCTCTTATGCTTTCTGTTTCGACTGTTGATTGGCTCTGTGGGAGCAGCCTCGTGCCATTGTGGATTTGCTCAGAGATTTATTTTAGGAATGTTTTTGTGGCGTGACCTGTAATGTCTTCCCTGCAGCCTCTCACATGGCAGTTGTGCAAAAGTTACCATTAAAATATATAGCGAAAATACATGCACTGTCAAAGAACTGCAATGTTCTGCGTCGCTTCGATCAAAATTCTTTGCATTTGAAAATAAATGCATAGCTGTATAATTTATTTTTTTTTTATAACACAGTAGGTGCCATATTCCACACAATTATGTCAGAGAAATTTCAGTACAATGGCGTTTGATGTTGAAGGTTTTTTCCACTTTAAAGAAGAATAAACGATTCTCTCTTCAAGTGGTGCTTTAGCTGACAATTTCTTTTCTTTAAGCTTTCTCCAGCGAGTTGATAGATTTGTTTTGCCAGACGCACAGCGTGAAGGAAATCGGTGCTTCCAGCTGAAATGAAAAAGATTATTGGCGTTAAATGGGAATGGATATAAAAATGAGTGTTGTCTCTTTCAAAGAACCATTTTCTGTAGGTGCTGGCATGACAAAAGAAAACAAAGTTGCCAAAAGATAAACATACGAGAACAGTTTTTGAATTCGAAAGATCTTCTTTTTCACCTCTCTTGTGCATTTCCCATTGCTTTGGATGGTTGACCCCAGGTATTTAAACTCATCAGCCTTCGCTATCTCTTTCCCCTGCATCCCTGTATTGCTGCTGCCTCCGCCTCCTCATTCACACACAGGTATTCTGTCTTGCTTCTACTGACATTCAGTCCCCTTCTCTCCAGGTTCTCTTCCACCTGCTCCCTACTCTCCCTATAGAATGCAGCGTTGTCCACAAACATCAGAATCCATGGAGATTCAAACCCGATCGCTGGTGTATCACCCCCACCTTGAATCCATCTGTCTCCCCAACAGCACACCTCACTACCATCTCACTATCCCAACACTCTGACATACTTCTCCCCCACTCCCAACTTTCTCATAGAATAACACTGTTCCTCATTTAGACACCTATCCTGTGCTTTCGCAAGATCCACAAAGACAGTATATTATGTTAATATTATAAGAGCATCATTTAGGGTGCGTACTCAGCCCGCTGCTCTTCACCCTGCTGACCTATGACTGCGTACCAGCCTACAACACCAACCACATCATCAAGTTTGTGGATGACATGACGGTGGTGGGCCTCATCACCAACAATGAGGATGCCAACTACAGAAATAAGGTGAGCCAACTGGTCCAGTGGTGTAAAGACAATAACCTCTTCCTGAACTTGGGAAAAACAAAGGAGATTGTGGTCAACTTCAGGAGGGGACACACACAGCATCCCTCTCTGATCATCGATGGAGCAACTGTGGAGAGGGTGAGGCACACCAAGTTCCTGGGGGTGCACATCTCTGAGGACCTCTCCTCATCCAACACCATATCACTGGCCAAGAAGGCTCAAACTTGCCTCCATTTCCTCCGTAAACTGAGGGGAGCAGGAATCCCATCATGTGCTCATTCTACCAGGGCACCATTGAGGGCATCCTCACCAGCTGCATCACTGTGTGGTATGGGAGCTGCACTGCCTCCTGCCTCCCCCCCTCCCAGACATCTACCTCACCCACAGAGCCATCAACATTGCAGGCGACACCTCCCACCCCTCACACTCCCTCTTCAGCCCCCTGCCCTCAGAGAAAAGGTACCAAAGCCCCCAGGCCCGCTCCACAAGACTGCTAAACAGCTTTGTTCATCAGACCATCAGGACCCTGAACTCTGTCCACTCCCCCCCCTCCCCGGACCATAACGCACTCACCCTCACAATAACCACATCAGCTGTTGGCATAGAAAGACTGGCACACCAACAGTAATACATCTGCTGCTGTATGTCTCTGCACTTTACTGCAACCATTTGCACAAATGCCATATCTGCTGCTGTCTGTCGTTGTCGTACTGATCATGTGCAGTCCAATCTGTTACTGTCTGCACCTACACTACCACACTGACCTTGCAACTATGAGTATTACTGCTCTACTTTTCTGTATATAGGATTGCTGGGCTTCATCATTTATCTTTTATCTTTATTTGCACTATAGGAGGTCTGGGTCCATCTTTTGTCACCATTTACACTACAGGTAGCATTACTGTACATAGACTGTTGTTGTTTTTTCAGCCTTATTCCCTTTTCTTTTTTATTGTTGTGCACACCACTGAAGAGAGAGATAAACACCATTTCAATTCTCCTGTATGTCCTGTACATATAGTAGTACTGACAAATAAAATCTTTGAATCTCTGAATTTAACTTGACTGTTTTGCCTTCATTTTATGCCTCATACTGCAGACTTGCTGGCTTTTTGGGGAATTGTTGTTTATCACCTACATTCATGAGCCACAAGTTTCAGTTCAGTTTGTTTATATTAGGGCTATGCATCAATTAATACATTTTTAACTATGTATTTTTTTACATTTTTACTACTCCTTCCTACCAACGGCTGTCAGACTGTACAACCTAAGCAGGGCTGCTCGCAGAGATAGCAAAAAGACGTAACAAACTAATAGTTTTTTTGAATGCAAAAGATGCAATAGACTTACACAATGGTCCCCTCCGGCATACAACTAGGAACATACCGGTCGCTATGGAGGGTGAGAATATGTATGGGCACATAATCATACCATGTAGGATAACTAAGTAGACGGTTATGCTGTTTCATTCCATCTAGCAACAATGCTCTGCACTGTGTGTGTTTATATATTTACATATTTATTCCATCTAGCTACAATGCTCAGCACTGGGTGTGTTTATATATTTATATATCTACATATTATTCCATCTAGCTACATTGCTCCGCACTGTGTGTGTTTATATACTTGCATATTTATTCCACCTAGCTGCAATGCTCCGTACTGTGGGTGTTTATATATTTACATATTTATTCCATCTAGCTACAATGCTCTGCACTGTGTGTTCATATATTCATATATTTATTCCATCCAGCTACAATGCTCTGCACTGTGTGTCTGTGTGTGTGTGTATATATATATATTTTATAGTAATACGTACATATGTATATTAGCTGCTCTTGCTTGCTTGTTTTTTTCTTGCCTTCTGATTGTTGCTCTGAGTGTTGCTATCCCTGTGCTGTTGCAATCCTGGAATTTCCCCGTTGTGGGACTAATAAAGGCTTATCTTATCTTATCTTATCTTATCTTATCTTATCTTAACTAATTGCACATTTTTGTATCATTAATTGTGATTAATCGCTAAACTTGCAAAAAAAAACCGAATCAATGAAAAACATATCTGACTCTCATATTCAACAAAAATACTGCTAGAACAACATAAAACACTTGATAATTATGAATGTACATTCAATTAAAAATGCTACAATTTATGATAGCAATTTGTAATATTGTTTTAAGTTCATTATTGAAAAGAGAAAGTTGACCTCCACAAAACTACAATTTTTTTAATATTGTCACTTTTCCTGTTTTATTTTGAAAAGTCAAAGAGGGAGTCAGTGCTTCTAATTAAAATAACGTTCCTTATTATCTCAACCCTTTAAAGTACAAATGGAGCAATTCCTAATTGATTTCCAGAGCTAATGATCTTAATGGTGAGTTAGAAGCTTTTATTCACTTTATATTGGAGTGTGTTTTTCTCCACTCACTCTGGCAGAAGCTCTGTCACTTGCTCTTCATACTTTTGAGTCAGCAGCCCTAATCAATGATGCCACGTGCTTGCTTTAAGTGGGATGGGTGTGTGTGTGTAGGATGAAGTCGCCCTGAGTACCGGAGGATCAGTTTAGTGTGGTACAGAAGTTGTGCTAGACTTCTTTATCTGTCATTCTGACAGACAGGCTTGTAAAAATTATGTCATAACCCATTATTATCTGTCATTTTAAATTACCTTAATTAGATCACCCTCAATGTAATCTGTCAAATGACAGAGAGCTTTCAGAATTTTCAGTCATTGCTGAAAAAAATCTGTCACTGAAGGAAAATTATCACCTAACACAAACTCTGGTTTGGTGTAAATTTAAATTCTGAAAGATAAGATCTGCACTTGTTTTAAGCTGAGAAAGCTGCTGAGACAAATCAGTCAGAGAGTGACATGACAGTGACAATTTTTTTAATGTGTTAATTGGCCTACATTAATTGAAAAATTTAATTTGTTAATTACCCAGCCCTAGTTTACATCAAACTGATTTTAAATGGTGTTCTTCTTTTTCAAACAGATATAATACATCCATTTTTGCATGACAAAAGCATAACTAAAAACAGATTATTTTTTTTTTAATCTTTTAGTGGGGGGGGGGTTGCCCTTTGATTTCTGCAAGATGTGTGTTGTCATTAGCTAAAAAAAAAGTAGCAGCACACTAGATTTGTTTTGTAAAAGCTCAACAGACTGTAACAATCTGGAAACTGTGTCAGCTTTGTTCAGAGGGGGAAAAGCACATCACAGAACTTTTTGTCTTCTGATGTATTTTGACTTTAATGGATGGTGGAAAACACTTGAAGAAGCGCTGGCTGTTTTCTGCAGTTGCATCACGAGCTCCAGTCTTGACAGTCTGCTAAATTCTCCTCTTTTGTGAAGCTGAAGGTAGTGCTGGATATGGTTGAGATTATACAGCATAAGAGCAGAATACTGCAGTCATGTGTCATTATCTACATGAGTGCAGCCACGGTAACACTCTCTAGTGGCCCGGCATGGCTCGGAAAGAAGCACATGATGTAATGGAGGTACTTGGAAATGGCGAGTAGGACTGTAGATTGTGTTACATCACTACTGGGGAGAATATGGATCCTGGTCAGATTACAGGTCTTGGTAATTGGTGGAAAAAAGTCATGTGTCATTAATCAAAAGAGTACTTCCACTAAGTAACTGAAAAGCAGAGGATGGATAAAAACTGTCGTGAATCTCTGGCATGATAACCATTTTTGTGAACCACACTGACAAGATGTGGATAAAAATGGCATTTTTTATCGTAGAACATGATATAAAATAATGAAATTAGTTAGAAACAGCACTGTATACATGTTATTAAATTCTACAAACCCCAGTTCCAGTAAGGTTGGGATGTTGTGTAAAATACATAAAGAGAATACAGTTACTTGCAAATCCTTTTCAAATGATATTCAATTGACTGCGGGTGAAAATGGCAGCTTGCTAAGACCCGGTTCAATGCATCTCTCCTTGGTTTAGCAAGGTTAATGTTTTGTTGTGCACTGTCCCTGCTCAAAGAAAATAAATCTGATCAAATCAATACACTACTAATACAGTGGTGTGAAAAAGTGTTTGCCCCTTCCTGATTTCTCAGTTTTTTTGTATGTTTGTCACACTTAAATGTTTCAGATCATCAAACAAATTTAAATATTAGACTGTGGGGATCATGAAATGATGAGACTGGATAATTTCTCAGTATGGTTTATTCATCTCAAGTCCCCAGCTCTCTCTCTCTCAGTCAGGAAAAAAGAGAAAGAGCTGCGGTAAACCCACATACATTTATACCCACACATCAAACACAGAATCACACAATCAAGTCAAATCCTTCTATTTACACTTAATCACTTCACAGTCCTCTTTGCTCTTCTGTCTGACCCCAGGAGGTCAGACAGTCCTTTCAGGCTCTCCCTCCAGATCCTCTGACTTCCTCCCAAGTCCGCAAGTGGTCCAGACTCATTGTCCATCTGAGGCGTGATGTCAATACACACCGCAAGCTTAAAGTCCTTCTATGCTTGGGTCTCTGCAGTGAAATATGTGAGCTACATAATGTTACCATTATGGGCGCTACAAGACAAAGATAACATCAGTAAACATAAAATGCAGTTTTTAAATGAAAGTGTTTATTATTAAGGGTAAAAAAAAAAAAAATCCAAACCTACATAGCCCTGTGTGAAAGTGACCCCCCCCCAAACATAAATTAACTGTGGTTTATCACATCTTTGAAAAGCTGAGTTCAATTTCTCTAGCCACACCCAGGCCTGATTACTGCCACACCTGTTCTCAGTCAAGAAATCACTAGGACCTTCCTGACAAAGTGAAGTAGACCAAAAGATCCTCAAACGCTAGCCATCATGCTGCAGTCCAAAGAAATTCAGGAACAAATGAGAAAAAAAGTAACTGAGATCAATCAATCTAGAAAAGTTTATAAAGCCATTTCTAAAGCTTTGGGACTCCAGTGAACCACAGTGAGAGCCATTGTCCACAAATGGTGAAAACATAGAACAGTGGTGAACCTTCCCAGGAGTGGCCAGCTGACCAAAATTACCCCAAAAGTGCAGTGATAACTCCTCCAAGAGGTCACAAAAGACCCCACAACAACATCCAAAGAACTACAGGCCTCACTTGCCTCAGTTAAGGTCAGTGCTCATGACTCCACCATAAGAAAGAGACTGGGCAAAAATGGCCTGCATGGCAGAGTTCCAAGACGAAAACCACTGCTGAGCAAAAACAACATAAAGGCTTGTCTCAGTTTCACCAGAAAACATTGTGATGATCCTCAAGACTTTTGGGAAAATACTGACGAGACAAAAGTTGAACTTTTTGGAAGGTGTGCGTGTGTCCCATTACATCTGGTGTAAAAGTAACACAGCATTTCACAAAAGGAACATCATACCAGCAGTAAAATATGGTGGTGGTAGTGTGATGGTCTGGGGCTGTTTTGCTGCTTCAGGACCTGGAAGAGTTGCTGTGGTAAATGGAACCATGAATTCTGCTGTCTACCAAAAAATCCTGAAGGAGAATGTCTGGCCATCTGTTTGTGACCTCAAGCTGAAGCACACTTGGGTTCTGTAGCAGGACAATGATCCAAAACACATCAGCACGTCCACCTCTGAATGGCTTAAGAAAAACAAAATGAAGACTTTGGAGTGGCCTAGTCAAAGTCCTAACCTGAATCCAATTGAGATGCTGTGGCATGACCTTAAAAAAGGTGGCTCATGCTTGAAAACTCTCCAATGTGTCTAAATTACAATAATTCTGCAAATATGAGAGGGCCAAAATTCCTCTACAATGCTGTAAAAGACTCATTGCCAGTTATTGCAAATGCTTGATTGCAGTTGTTGCTGTTAAGGGTGGCCCAACCAGCTATTAGGTTTAGGGGGCAATCACTTTTTCACACAGGGCCATGTAGGTTTGGATCTTTTTTCTCCATCATAATTAACACCTTAATTTAAAAACTGCATTTGGTGTTTACTTGTGTTATCTTTGTCTAATATTTAAATTTGTTTGATCTGAAACATTTAAGTGTGACAAACATACAAAAATTGAGAAATCAGGAAGGGGGTAACCACTTTTTCACACCACTGTACAACATATTTATATTTCAAACTGATTAATTTTGTTGTTTTTTTGTTTTTTTTTTACAGATATTCACTTATTTTGAATTTGATTCCTGCAACACGTTCCAAAAAAGCTGGGACAGGGCAACAAAGCTGGGAAAGATGAGGAATATTAAAAAAAAAAAAAAAAAAACTTTTTGCAATATTCCACAGGTAAACAGGTTAATTGGAAATGAATGAGAGTCATTATTGGGTATAAAAGGAGCATCCCTGAAAGGTTCAGTCCTTCACAAGCAAGGATGGGGTGAGGTTCAACACTTTGTGAATGACTGCATGGGCAAATAGTTCAATAGTTCACCAAAAGTTTACCAACATTTCTCAACACACAAATGGAAGGAATTTAGGGATTTCATTATCTGCAGTCCAAAATATCATCAAAGATTCAGAGGATCTGGAGAAATTTCTGCACATAAGCGGCAAGACCAAAAACCAACATTGAATGCCCGTGACCTTCTATCCCTCAGGCGGCACTGCATTGAAAACCAACCTCATTTTGTAAAGGATATTACCATGTAGACTCAGGAACACTTCAGAAAACCATTGTCAGTTAACACAGTTCATCACTACATCAACAAGTGCAAGTTAAAACTCTAACATGCAAAGTGAAAACCATATATCAACAACACCCAGAAACACTGCCGGTTGCTCTGGGCCCAAGCTCATCTGAGATGGACTGACACAAAGTGGAAAAGTGTGCTGTGGTCTGATGAGACCACATTTCACATTGTTTTTGGAAATCATGAACGTTGTGAAATCCAATCTAAAGAGGAAAAGGACCACCCAGATTATTATCAGTGCAAAGTTCAAAAGCCAGCATCTGTGATGGTATGGGGGGGTGTTAGTGACCATGGCATGGCTAACTTGCACATCTGTGAAGGCACCGTTTGGCTGCGTGTCCGAATGTGTTTTTTTGGGTTTTTTTTGTCATCCAACCACCATGAATGTTTTTTTTTTTCAGCATTTGTGCGCTCTGTGTCCTGTATCCCAGCAACAGCTTGTCACTCACAGCTCAGCACTTCCGCTTTTCCTATGGTCAGACTTTCTACTTATTTTTTAATAGCAGTCTCTAAATAACAATGGACAAGAAATGTATTCCAACATTGGTAGCAGCTCTGGATGCAAAATATGATGACACGGAAAACAGGAGTCTGAGTACAGACTGTACCAGTGTCCTATGTCCTGCCCTTCCTTATTCTGATTGCCTCACGTGTTTGGTGGACACGTAGCCTTAATGCTGAACAGTACATACAGGTTTTGGAGCAACATCTGCTGCTATCCAGGCAATGTCTTTTTTCAGGGATGTCCCTGCTTATTTCAGCAAGACAATGCCAAGCCACATTCTGAACGTGTTACAAAAGCGTTTTTGCATGTACTAAGATAAGATAAGATAAGATAAGCCTTTATTAGTCCCACAACGGGGAAATTCCAGGATTGCAACAGCACAGGGATAGCAACACTCAGAGCAACAATCAGAAGGCAAGAAAAAACAAGCAAGCAAGAGCAGCTAATATACATATGTACATATTACTATAAAATATATATATACACACACACACACACAGACACACAGTGCAGAGCATTGTAGCTGGATGGAATAAATATATGAATATATGAACACACAGTGCAGAGCATTGTAGCTAGATGGAATAAATATGTAAATATATAAACACCCACAGTATGGAGCATTGCAGCTAGGTGGAATAAAATACAAGAACGGTTTGCTTCAGTCCAGACCTGTCTCCCATTGAAAATGCGTGGCGAATTACCCCAGACTGTTGAGCAACTAAAGTCATACATCAAGCAAAAATGGGAAAGCGTTCCACCTACAAAGCTTCAACAGTTAAGGTGCCTTCACACTAAACGCGAACGGGCGGCGCAAATCCATACAAAGTGAACGGAAAGAGGCGACTATACACAAAATCGCACATTCGTGCATTCGTGTCCGAGGGAATATGCTAGCTTTGAGATTCTGTTGTCACCGCAGTAAAAGTATCACCATTGCAGAACAAACTAGTTTGAAAATGAGACTGCCACTCACCTGGAAACAGGAGGACCGGGAGCTTTTCAGCTAAATCCGGATGTCAGTTATTTACCCACAGATTCCTGCCATGGACATGCTAACAAGGCTAGCAAGCTAGCAATGGAAACACTCATCTTGTAAAGTTTTGGAGACAGGGACTTTTTCAGGTGAGCTCCCCGTCGGAAAATGTAAACCTAAAGCATGATGTTATTTTGGGGATTTCGACAGCAGCACTGCTGCAGAAGTTATAAAGGCAACTCCATGCATCTCACTCAGACCGTGAATTCATGTCTATTCGCGTGTTTACATTGAGTTATAATGTAATCACACCGTGCGAAAAATTTGCCCGTTCACATTTGGTCTGAATGCATGTTTAGTGTCCTTAGTTCCTAAATGCTTATTGGGTGTTGTTCAAAGGAACAGTGATGTAACAGTGGTAAACATGAACCTATTCCAGCTTTTTTGGAACATGTTGCAGGCATCAAATTCAAAATGAGTGAATATTTGCAACAAAACATTCTATTCTTTTTATTTATGTTTTACAAAACGTCCCAACTTCACTGGAATTAAGGTTTTGTATATTAAAATTGTGTGCTTTTACACTGATGGCTTTCTGTTGGCACGCTGTTGTGCTCAATATGACAGGAGCAAAAGACATACACCATGCTGCATTGTCACCGTTTGCGCTGGACTGGCCACATTGCGTATGGATGACAGACGTATTCCAGAGGCCATCTTTTGTTGAGAGCTAGCATCTGGCAGCCACCCTGTGGGTCATCCCGGCCTAGGATATGGGGATGTCGTGAAGTGTGACATGGGCACATTTGGCATGGATGTGGAGATATGGGAGGCAGCGACACAAATCCAAACTGACTGGTGGAACACTGGTGTGACACGCTCCTCTGAAGCCTACTGGCACTTGTGCAATGAGAGACAATCTTCGACGCCATCCTGATTGTCGCATTGTGACAGTATAGGCCATAGTAGGCTTTCCACAGCAAATGGCCACCATGATGACCAAAGCAGCCCCAAATCTAAAAAATGGAAATTGATTTCTCAACAACCACAAAAGACAGAAGTTTTTTTTTTTTTACATTAAATATTACACTGAAAATCCATGCCCTATGTCCCCGCAAAACATGAAGAATGCACTTACAAGAGCCTTCAAATGATGCTCTGGACACAGTGGCTGCTCTGTTATTATTGTATAGTTAGAGTAGGGTTATAGAGGGCATGGGTTGACGTCAGTTCCATTCCAGAACACAGCCATCCCTGTCATATTGAGTGGCAAAACATCTGTTAATCTGGCTTAGTTGTAGATGGGAAAACAGCAAAACTGGGAGTAAAGCAATATATTGTGGAGGAATATGTTCAGGCGAGATGCGACAAGCTGGAAGGTTGCAGAGTTTTATTTCCTCCATCAAAATGAGACACACTTGTAGCGCTGTGCGCTACTGTGTTGTACTGTGTTTCTCAGGCATGTATCATCAGCTCTTTCATATGTAATACAGAGAGAATGCATGGTACATTAGTATATTGATATACATATCAGTCAATACATATGATTAGCATGACCATCTGGCGCCCGGACGTCCTCTCATTAATCCGGGGATGCATAAACAATAGTCCATAGTTCTGGTTGTCCCCCAGGGGCTCTCTGTCCATATGCAATTTGTCCTCCGTTTCCTCCAGCCCCGCTGAGCGTGAATAGTATCAGTCTGCATTGTGCTGGGTGACTACACGGCTCCCCCCAGAACGCTCGGAAGGGGCTGTGAACACCCCCACCAACCCCCCGTCGTTTGGGCTCCAGCTCCGGTAGAACTGTCCTGCTGTAGAGGAAGAGGTGGAGAGAGTGGGAGTAAGTGAGTGCCGGCCCAGGACGTCAAAGGTGTCTGGGCTGCGCAAAAATTGCGTGTGGATCCACGATGGTGAGGGACTTTCCTGGAAACCAGGAGGTGATCCACAGTGGCTGTGAAAAAAAAATTAAGATCTCTGACTCCTCTCGCGGCTCGGTTCAGCGAGGACGTGGGGAAAGCGAACGGCCAAATTCCCCGAGGATGCATAGCAGCTGTGAAACAACTGCAGCTGTGTGAGGGACTTGGCGGTTTGGCTTTTAGGTGCGGAAGCAGCCCTAAAGCCTCCAGGGACAGCAATCGGTTAAACTCCCAGTGTGCGCTGTGGCTGAGAAACCTATACAATGTCCTGTGTGCGGGCTGCACATCTGCTTCAGATGCGTGAGCAGCCCTGAAGGTTCCGAGGGTGGCGATCGGCTGTGTTTCTCGGGCATGTGCAGCGGCGGAGGACGATATATCAGTCTGTGTTTGTCTCTGTGCACGCAGTGACCACATAGCTGGCAGCTGCGCTGTCCTCGTAATCCTGCGGTGTGTGGGCGGGGCCTCTGTGTGTGGGATGTCCGCTGTCGCGAGCTGAGTCAGGGCCGGGGAGCTTGGTGGAAATCAACGCAGTCAGCACCGGTGATCGTCCCCGTTCAGGCTGCTTCCTTCGTTTCGCTCGTGTCGCTGTTCATGGTGCGTGTCGGTCCCAGCGCTGTGCTCCGGAGAGCGCGCTCCAGTGAGGATGAAGAGGTTGCAGGTGTTCTCTGGTCCTCTGTGTCCACAGCACGGTGAGAGGGAGCAAACGGACATTCTCTCTCGTCAGGTCACCAGTGTGGAGGTAAAAGATCAGGTGAGGGGCGCACCATGACACGTCGGGTCACCAGTGTGGAGGAATAAGATCAGGCGAGATGCGACGAGCTGGAAGGTTGCAGAGTTTTATTTTCCTCCATTAGAATGAGACACACATCGTAGCTCTGAGCTACTGTGTTGTACTGTGTTTCTCAGGCATGTATCGTCAGCTCTTTTATATGTAATACAAACAGAGAGAATGCATGGCACATTAGCATATTGATATACATATCAGCCAATACATATGATTAGCATGACCAACTGGCGCCCAGACGTCCTCTCCTTAATCCGGGGATGCATAAACAATAGTCCATTGTTCTGGTTGTCCCCCGGGGGCTCTCTGTCCATATGCAATTTGTCCTCCGTTTCCTCCAGCCCCACTGAGCGTGAATAGTATCAGTCTGCATTGTGCTGGGTGACCACAATATGTTCAAATTAAAGGCAGCTGGACTCGGCTCTCAATTATATTTTACACAACCACTTGCAACAACAATCACATATAAGACACACCTGTTGGCACTATACTGTATGTCACATATCACAGCTGTAGCATCATCTCACTTTGGCTCAGCAATAATTATTCTTCTGCTTAAAGACATTTTTGTTTCATCCAGGAATAACACAAAAAAAATGGATTTTCTTCCTCCAGGCCACAGCTGAAATCCCCCTTCTTTTGTTAAAACCAGCCTAAGGAATTTCCCCAATGTCCGGCTTCACTTTTATTGCCCCCATAAAACATGCAACAGATCCACGACTCAGCTAATTTCCTTAAACTCTGGACATGCTGAATTTAAACAGTGAACTTTAAAGTACATTATTCCAAACTCAATTCTAAACCTTCATTCTTTTCAGAACTATGAAAATGCAGATGGACTCTGATGTTTTTGATATGGAAAATAATATGTGTGAAATGCATTAATCTGTGATTTTATATATATGCATGTCAATGTTTAAATGAATGTTTATTCCTGCATGTTGATTTAGAAGCACTGCTTATAAGATACACTAAGGTTAGTTTAGTTATACATAAGTGTGTAACAGTACATTCCAATGTATTTAAAACTGTGTATTCCTGTGGACTGATATCACGTGTCACCAGTCTTCATAGAACACCAGCTTCTTCATCCTATTGGTCTCTCACAGACAAGGCCTGTTATTGGACTAAAGGTTCATCGAGCCCGCCCACGAAGGACTCTCATTGGCTGAGATTCCGGTCAGGCCGGAAACCCGCGAAACTCAACAGAGCTTATATAAAGGAGAGGGACCCCTGCTTCAGTCTCTTTTCGTCATCCCTTTTCGTCAGCCCTCTTTTGCTCCGGACCCTCTTTTGCTTCACTCCCCCGGATTTCTTTTCGGCTGCTTCCTTTTTTTCTGATCCCCTCCATTGTCTACACACAGCAAGGAAGAAAAAGGACCGTCTGAACAAGGACTTCGACCATGTGTCGCTTTTCTGAACACAGAGCAGATAACTCGTAATTCGTTTATGCAATTGTATTTTAATGCCTTTTTCTTTTTCTCTTAAATACCTAGGAATTCCTATTTCTTTGAGCTCAATTCTTAATCAGAGTTAAACTCCAATTTTT
The DNA here is from genome assembly GCA_020510985.1 of Pholidichthys leucotaenia. NCBI lineage: Eukaryota > Metazoa > Chordata > Actinopteri > Cichliformes > Pholidichthyidae > Pholidichthys > Pholidichthys leucotaenia. The sequence continues at coordinate 24,759,426 of CM035850.1, forward strand.
ATTCATCACTTTTTCTTTGTTAAACTTTCTGTAAAACCACCGTTTGTTTAATTTTAATGTAAACTTTAATCTTGACTTTATTTTTATAATATTTTTCTTGACCAAGCACCCACCAGAAGCTACTATTTTTATCTAAAGTCCGAAGCCTTTTTTAATTTGAGATCGGATTAGATATCTTTTAATTATTATCGAAGACCTCTTGAGAAGATGCAGCTTCCACGTCACGTGCAGCTGAGGAATCAAGGCTGTTCATCACACGCTGAAGAAAAGTCATCTAACCCAGTTTCAACTGTGGGTCATACGGCCAAGATCCAGCCCCCTTCGACCGCTTGAATTTAAAGGTCGAACTGTGGACCCTGAAATATCTGCGGGCAGATATTTCCCCTAACATCCACGAAATCTTGGGCTGAGGACGATGACCGAACCATCATCACCGAGAATCACGTGAGCTGCAAAAACTTTAATTCCTCTGCTGAATTAAAATTTTGAGGTTCGGTAATAATTTGTATATCTAATCAGATGCAAATTAAGAAGCCCTTAACATAACTCTTCTTTTCATTAAAATTCCGTTTTTATTTTCTTAAGATTAATTTAGGACTTTTTCATAATTAGTAAACTTTCTCCATAAATTTGCGTTTTTTTTTTTATAATCTGTTAACTCAAACTGATAGAAATTCATTTCTCAGTTTAACCCTGGTTCCGAAAATATTGACATTGTTAATCTATCATTTACAAGATTGATTTTATGATTAATGAAATTACTGCAATGTCTGTTAATCATTTCATTTAATAAATATTTAAAAATGAGAGAAGTTGTTGGGAATTTATTTCATTCTGAGTCTGTTCAAGCCCAGGTATCGAATTCACGGAGAATTTTTGAGACTGATTATTGATTAATTTATTGAGTGATTAAACAGGTATAAAGTGAAATTAAAGATCAAATTGCTTCTTAAAGATAGAAGCTGGTGCCCCTTACGAGTGTTATTAACTTTTCTGATGTATATGAAATGAGATTTGAGCTCCGATTCCAATACATCAATATAAATTAAATAATTCATACCTGATCATATTTATCATTTATTAAAATTTCATATATTTCCCTTACACAGCCTTACTTGTCTTCTGATACGTGCGTGCGGGGAGTTACCTCACTCTATTTATTTTGGTTCCAGCAGCCACATTTTTTGTCCTTTCCTGTCTGTGAATGCAGCATCATAAGATAAAATTGCAATACAAGTACTTATGGTAGATCACCACTACTGAAGGCGCTAATGTTGGCTACTAGCTTTCTACTAGCTAACTGAAAATTGCCCTTCATTGACCGATTTTATTTTTTTTTTTTCGGAAGTGACAGAAAAATCTGAATGCTGGCTGCAATTTTGACAGATTACACTGAAGGTGATCTAAATAAAATCAATTAAAAATGACTAAATTTTTACAACCCAGTTCGTCAAAATGATAACAAAGTGTCGCACGACCTCTGGTTCAACCCAAACGCGAAGGGGAAATTTGTGTCGCTCTACTCACATAAGTACAGCCTAGCGCAGGGGCGGGGTTTCCTTCATAACTTCTGCAGCTGCTTTGTATCCATCATGTTTAGGTTTGGTTAGTTGAGAAAATGTCACTGCCTCCTCCAGAAACTGCACCTGGGTGACGGTTGTTTTCAGCACTAAACTGAAGCTGGCTGGTGTCCAGTTTCAGGAGCTGCTAGCCCTCATTAGTACATCAGTAACAGAAGTTCATGGGTGGATACAAACTTACAGACACGCCGTCTCAGTTGTGGAGCTCTGGTCCATCTGTCACTGCCAAGTGGCAGTTTCTTTTTCAAACTAATTTGCTCTTCATTGTCAACACTCACTCCAGTGATGGCAGAATCCCAGCTTTGATTCACTATCATGAAAAACTTGCTCAAACGTGAATTTGCGTGTATTTGTGTCTTTACATTGACTTTATGTGTAATCCCACTACATGAAAAATTTGCTTCGCGTTTGGTCTGAATGCACCATAACACCACACCTCTAGTTTATTTATTTCATCTGCACCCATGGATGCAGTATCCTCTGGAAATTCATCAGGAAGAAGCTAAGGTAGGGTAAGCTAAGCTAACAGATAAATGAACAAAGGGGTCTGAGCCTTTATTTCTTTTTTATTGCATGGTGGAATAGAAACTCCTCAGTGCATTTTTTTCCCCCACTCAGTGTGTGCAGTGTGTGGCAGTGGCATCCGGGTGTCTCTGTTTCGCTCTGCCAGTGGGGCCTTTGCTGCACCCAAACATGGTGGCTGCTCCGTGGATGTGGGCACTTATGCGGTTTTCTCACGGGGGTCCTCCTTGTTTGGGGTGCTGCGGTGTGGCCCGTGTGATTTCCTCTCCCTTTTTTTTTTTTCGGGTGCCTCTTTGCGGGCTTCTTTGGCTGCATTGGGGCAGAGAATCTCTTTCACGATGGCTTTGCGGGCTGGTGGTGCTGATGCCTCTGCTGCGGCATGTCGCTCTTTTGATTTGGCTGTGGGTTCAGGTGCTGAGTGGCTTTCTTGGGGGCTCTCTTGGACACCTTTGTGGTTTTCGTTGTTGGGGTTGGTGTTTTTCTGTGCTCATGGAGATGAGCAGAGTGGTTCTTGTTTTGGAGTGGTGGATCTTTCATTTGGGGATGGTGTCTGGGCTTACTTGCAACAACTGAATAATTTTTTTTGACCAATTAAGTGAAATGAGACACCTTACCCCGGTACACCTGATGATTTCTCACAGTACACCAGTGTGCTGTGGTGCAAATATTACATCTATATTATTATAGCTATATACTAAACAGAATTCAATTCAGCTTTATTTATATAGTGCCATTTCACAACAAGTCATCTCATAGCACTTTCAAACTGTAAGGGAAAACCTGCCAATTGCAGAAAGACCCCAGAAAAAGATACAAAACAAATGTAACTCTGGCACTTCAATTCTATTTTCAGATTTGTGAAGACACATAGCTCAGAATTGTTTTGCATATTTTAGCAATTTGCAACCATTAGCACTAAAGCTAGCTACAAGCTAGCTATTCTGGGGGCATCCATCTTGGTTTCAGGGCTGTTTTTATGGGGATGATAAAACTGATATGAGGTCCGTGACAGGTGGTTATGGCCAAGAAAGAAAGAATAGGAATGCACCATCGCTAGTGTTTAAAACAACATGCCATAGAATAACATTTTTCAGGAGAATGAGGGAGTCAGTGGTAAATTTGCCTTGGCTCCAAGATCTCGAGTGGCTGCTCATTAGACCCTGAAATAATAGGTGTATTCAGCAGGCATATGCAAAGTTTGGAGAAGTGGCAAGAGTTGAATGGTGACAAAGCTCCACGTGTGATTCCCATCCTCCTGTACTATTCCGAGACGTGGACCCACTCAGCCGAAGCCATTTGCTGCCTCAATAGTCACCACCAGAACTTTCTCTCCTTTTGCAGCTGTTCCCTTCCAGGGTCGCCACAGCATATCATCAGACACTTGATCCACATGTTGATTTAGCAAGGATTTTTACATCGGATGCCCTTCCTGACGCACCCCTGCCCATTTATCCGGGCTAGAGACGGGCACAGCTCTCCTTCCTCCATTCTATTATCAATATTACTATATGGCCTTTGGTATGATGCAGCCGCGACTTGAACCCATAACCTCCTGGTTGTGAGGCAGATGCTCTACCAACTAGGCCACCACTCCAGTTAATGGTTACCATCGGTACTGCCTCCAGTATATCTTAGGCACCTGATGGTACCACCATGCTTCCAACAAAGAGGTGTATGCCAGAGCTGGCAGCCACATCCCCACCATGACCACTATCGGGAGGGGAAGACTTCAGCTTTTGAACCACATCACCCATCTGGGAAACAGGGCCCCAGCCAAGCAAATTCTCTCGGATTGTTCCTATCTCCTTCCCAAAGGCTAGTGTCGTACCCTGGTCACATCAGTACACCATCTGCCTGACCTGATCAGCCTGGCTCAGGACCGTTCTGTTGACATGTAGCAGATTGCTATGGTCAGATAAGTGGCCGTTCACATCTGGTTTTTGTTGTCATTTCAGCAGAGCTCCTTCTTCATGTGTTAAATGACTGAAATAATTAAACAGTGAGGTTCTTTTAGCACAGGATCTCATCTCTGTTGTTTGCAGATGATGTTGTCCTGTTGGCTTCATCCAGCAATGACCTACAGCTCTTGCTGGGACGGTTTGCCGCTGAGTGTGAAGCGGCTGGGATGAGAATCAGCACCTCCAAGTCCGAGTCCATGGTCCTCAGCCGGAAAAAGGTGGATTGTCCTCTCCGGGTTGGGGACAGGCTCCTGCCCCAAGTGGAGGAGTTTAAGTATCTTGGGGTCTTGTTCACGAGTGAGGGGAAAATGGAGCGAGAGATCGACAGACGGATTGGAGCAGCATCTGCAGTGATGCGGACGTTGTACCGGTCTGTTGTGGTGAAGAGGGAGCTTAGTTCTAAGGCAAAGCTGTCGATTTACCAGTCAATCTACGTTCCTACTCTCACCTATGGTCACGAGCTTTGGGTAATGACCGAAAGAACGAGATCGCGGATACAAGCGGCTGAAATGAGCTTTCTCCGTAGGATTGCTGGACTCACCCTCAGAGATAGGGTGAGGAGCTCAGTCATCCGGGAGAGGCTCAGAGTAGAACCGCTGCTCCTCCACATTGAAAGGAGTCAGTTGAGGTGGTATGGGCATCTGATTAGGATGCCTCCTGGACGCCTCCCACTTGAGGTGTTTCAGGCACGTCCCACTGGGAGGAGACCCCGGGGCAGACCCAGGACTCGGTGGAGAGACTATGTCTCCCAGCTAGTCTGGGAACGCCTTGGTATCCCCTCTGAAGAGCTGGAGCAGGTGGCTGGGGAGAGGGAAGTCTGGGCTTCTCTGCTTGAACTGCTGCCTCCGCGACCCGGACCTCCGGAAAAGCGGTAGAAGATGGATGGATGGATGGTTCTTTTAGCAGTAATTTACACCTCTAGCAAGTGTGTAAATGTGGGAAAAGTGTGTGTTGTTTAACTGTTGCGTCCCAGCCAGCATGTGCATATGGGCCCCACCAAAGGTTAAATATGGGCTGTCTTATGGGTCCATGTGGGTTTGTCCGCAGGTTTTATATTGGTCCCATCTGTGTTTGCCCACATGGACTTTATTTGTTTTCAACTTATTTTCTTGTAAATTTGTGACTTTATCTCCTAATCTGATACTTTTTTTTTATTTGAAACTTTTTCTTACGGTAAGCTTGCAGTGTTTTTCCCATAAATTTGTTAGGGTTTTTTGTGTAAAATTGGGACTTTTTTCTTGCACATTTGCTAATTTTGTCTTGTAATTTTGGGCTCTAGGCCTCTAGCTGGGACGCCAGCTCCACCGCCCTGGAGAACGGCAGGTTGTTCGGCGCCATTAGCAGCTTCGGGTTGGTGGTGTGTTCCATTAACTGGTCCCGCACCATCTCGTCTTCCAGTTGTGCAAACCTGCATGTGCTGGCCAAACAGCGAAGGTCGGCAACATATTGCTAGACCAACTCACCTTCACGCTATCTAATCCTCCTGACCAATATGCTCTTGGGGGTGGCAAAGTGTCCAGCTAACAAAGCAACACACTCATCGTAGCTATCCGCAGGTCCGAGTGTCCTAAAGACACGCTGTCCCTCGCTACCGAGGCAATGGATTAGCATGGCGCGCATCCTTAGTTTGCTAGCTTTAGGTCCATGGCAGACACAAACGTTTCAAACGACTCATGCCAACATTGCCAAAGAATGGGTGGCTCACTGGGCAAAGCGAGGAACGGTGGTAGATGTCAGCAGCATTTCCATTTCGATGTTTTCCAAGTTTCTCCTCGTCGCCAATGCTGTGTTTGGAAATAATGGATGCAGACAGGTCCACGCGTTGAGATTAGCTTTATTAAACGTGAGCTCGAACAGCTAGCAAGGAGCACACAGCGAGGTAACTGGGAGGTGGTACACCAAAGGTGGAGAGCAAGACAGAGCCCTGGGTAGCCGGCTATACCTGCGGAATGATGACATCACGCATGCGTACGTGCGACCGCAGCGTGGTGCATCGTGCCATTTCCCATATATCACAGGGCCCACATGGACGTGCTGGCTGGAGTGCTGAATGCATTGTGAATGTGGAAGAAAAACTGCCAACACAAACTCAAAGAAGGCTCTTTTTCCACAAGTCAGAATGTGGAAAAACATGTATAGTGCATGGATTGTTGCAGTATGCAGCACAGCCTGCTTTTTTTCCAGTGATTCAGACTGCGTATTCAGTAACTACAGCCTCAGTTGGATGGAAAGTCTCAGTGACACAAATTAAATCGGAGGGATGAAAAGATCGCACCAAAGTATCTTTTCTTCCCCCAGCCTTGAAGGGGGGAAGAATTCCTCTGATGCCACACTCATGTGGGTGCCACACATGCATTCACACCTTAATTGTGTCAAGGTTGGAAACATCTAATTATAAGAGCTCCAAAAGGGTATTAGGGGGTGGGGGCAGTCTCATTATGAAGACACTGAAGAAGTGAGTGTGAGTGAACTGTAGAAGCCTTTGTAGCGGGGGCCTGCTTTTGACAGAAGGCGTCGGGATTGAGAATTGACTCGCTCGCTTTCCTTTCAATTACGGGCCGCATGGTTTTCAAGTTAACGGGCCGAGTGAGTGTCTCTTTTTGAATCCTTCGGTCCACAGTGCCCTGCTCTACTCCCCCACCCCCACTACCACCTTCCTCTAATTGTCATTCATCTAGCAAACACATCAGTGTGGTAAATACTGCTCTTCAGATAACTGCCAGTTTAGCTTTTGTTGATATTTAGTGCCTGTCAAGTCATCAATAATAATGACTCCCAGTTACGCGGATAGAAGCTGAAGAAAAGCCCATTCTTGTGGAAACGGTCTTTGAATGACAGGTATTCCATGACAGGAATGCAAATTAAGCCGAGCCGCAGTTGAGGTTGATTTTTCTCTTGATGATGATAGTTTTTCACTCATATTTCATAACTCGTTATATATGTAACTTAAGTAAAATAAAATGGAGTCAGTCTGTAGACAAACAAAAAAAAATTAACTATTACACAGAATGAAAATTTAACCAGCATCCATGTGAACATTCTAAAAATTTATGAGAAAAAAGTCACAAATTTACAAGAAAAAGTTGCAAATTTACAAGAAAAATGACCAAAATTGTTTAGAAATAACAAGAAAAAAGTTGCAAATTAATGAGAAAAAATGTGCAAATTAATGAGAAAAATTGCAAATTTATGAGAAAAAGTTAGACAAGAAAAAGGTTGAAAATTTACAAGAAAAAATGGCAAATTAGTGAGAAAAAGTTTCAAATTACGGAGAAAAAGTTAGACAAGAAAATTTGCAAGTTTACATATAAAAAGTTGCAAATTAGTGACATGTTGCAAATTTACATAAAAATTACAAATTAATGAGAATAAACTGCAAAGATAAAATGTGGCAAATTTACATTAAAAAGTTGCAAATTAATGAGAAAATGTGCAAATTAATGAGAAAAATTGCACATTTATGAGAAAAAGTTAGACAAGAAAAAGGTTGAAAATTTACAAGAAAAAATGGCAAATTAGTGAGAAAAAGTTTCAAATTACGGAGAAAAAGTTAGACAAGAAAATTTGCAAGTTTACATATAAAAAGTTGCAAATTAGTGACATGTTGCAAATTTACATAAAAATTACAAATTAATGAGAATAAAACTGCAAAGATAAAATGTGGCAAATTTACATTAAAAAGTTGCAAATTAATGAGAAAATGTGCAAATTAATGAGAAAAATTGCACATTTATGAGAAAAAAGTTGCAAATTTACATTAAAAAGTTGCAAATTAATGAGAAAATGGTTGTTAAGTTACATGAAAAGAGCTGCAAATTAATGAGAAAAAATGTGCAAATTAATAAGAAAAATTGCACATTTATGAGAGATAAGTTGCAAATTTATGAGAAAGTTACTCAAGAAAAAAGTTGCAAATTTACATGAAAAAAGTTGCAAAGTAATGAGAAAAGTTGCAAACAAGAAAAAGTTGCAAATTAGTGAGAAAAAGTTGCAAATTTATATGAAAAAAGTGGCAAATTAATGAGAAAAAGTTGCACCTTTACATGAAAAATGTTGCAGATTAATGGGAAAACATGAGGGAAAAAAATTACAAATCTAAGAGAAGTTGCAAATTGCTCCTACCAATAAATATTTGTCTTGCATGTTCCCCTACCATTTACGCTTAAAGTGCATTTTATTCAGTTCTGATATAAAAAGGTTTAAATGATATTGGGGGAACTCCCCCCCCCCAATTTACACTTATGCTTATGACTACATCAACCATTCTTAATTTTTTAGCCATATTAGGTTAACTTAAATGTTCCACCAAGACTAGTATCGCTACAGGAAATCAAGTAATTCCCAACTGCACTAGAATATTGATAACTAGCTAGAGCATTCATTCACATTAACCTGAAGTGCATGTCTTTGGACTGTGGGAGGAAACCTTCTTTTGGCTGCTCCCTTTAGGGCTCTCCACGGTGGATCATCTGCCTCCATCTCACTCTATCCCTTCATCTTCCTCTGTAGCACCAAGCCTCTCCATGTCCTCCAAGCTCAGGGAGGGGCAGCCATCTGCCACAACTGGTTGGGGGGTGAGGGGAGAGAGAAGAAAAGAGAGAAAGAAGCGACAAATAAACTAGCAGCTAACTGGGCTAACTGTTAGCATGAACCCAGAACAAAACAACACAATTTCCAGGTTGTGAAGGCTGCCTCTTTTCAAACAGCACAGGGGAAATTAAATTCAACACAGCGTCAGAGTTCTCACAGATTATATAATCCACCAACAGTGACTGTATAATGATGATCAGAACGCTGCTGAAGCAGAGTGACGCACATCTGGTGAAATGTGAGGTGATCAGGGGATAGACAGAAAGCTTCTTAGATTATAGAGTTTTTATTTCTGTCACACTCTGACTGTGTCAACTGGAGCAGAGAACGATCCTCCTTAATGACATCTTACCATATATACTGTACGTAACCAATCAGAAATGTGCAGCGACGAGGGAGAGCATTTCTGAGATGAAGTTATTTTTCTACACAGACAGTTGGAGGAAAAACTTCAGAGAGAATAATAAAACCTCTACAGCGGGCTGACCTCAAGTCAGATGTCCAGCCGAGCCTTCCATTTCATCTTATCCAGGGTGTGTCCCCCTGGCCTCGGAGGTCAGGCGTGTGCTACAGCTGGGCTTTGTGCAAGAGTATTGATGCTGACAACAATCCAACCGCAACCCGCCGAGCAGTCCTCCAAAGAAGGTCGGCGCTGACCACCGAGGAGACGTGATTGCCAACAGAGTGAAAGGTCTCATGGAATTAAAAGATCAGTCACGGCCGGGGTGCAGAATAATAAATAGCCTGGCGTTTCACCGCCGGTGCCCTTTCCCGATGTTTCTTTGTTGTTGTCTGTGGGTTGTAATGGAAAATGAGGTGAAAACATCTTTGGTTTAATTTGAAATCATTCATTGGCCTCCTGGTGTGTTGAAATGGTTTGAACTCACTGCAGAGCCAACAGAAGCAACTCCAAATCCCTGTACTGGTAAATAATATAAGGTCATCTCTGTGTAGATATCAGTAAAAGGACTTCAAATTGGGAATTCTTACAAATGTACAGTGGTGTGAAAAAGTGTTGGCCCCCTTCCTGATTTCTTATTTTTTTGCATGTTTGTCACACTTAAATGTTTCAGATCAGCAAACAAATTTAAATATTAGACAAAGATAACACAAGTAAACACAAAATGCAGTTTTTAAATGAAGGTGTTTATTATTAAGTGGAAAAAAAAATCCAAACCTACATGGCCCTGTGTGAAAATGACTACCCCCCCCCCCCCATTAACCATAAATTAACTGTAGTTTATCACATCTTTGGAAAGCTGAGTTCAATTTCTCTAGCCACACCCAGGCCTGATTACTGCCACACCTGTTCTCAATCAAGAAATCACTTAAATAGGACCTGCCTGACAAAGTGAGGTAGACCAAAAGATCCTCAAAAAAGCTAGACATCATGCAGCGATCCAAAGAAATTCAGGAACAAATGAGAAACAAAGTAATTGAGATCTATCAGTCTGGAAAAGGTTATAAATTAAATTAAAAATTTAAATTAAATTAAATTAAAATTAAATTAAAATCACCCTTTATTGTCATTCAACCATACAACCAATCATGTACAGTAGAACGAAATTGTGTTTTTCCTATCTACAGTGTTAATCACACACACCCCATATGTAGGGCCACTGTCATGCAAGGCGCCGCCACAGATTTCCCTTCTCCATTCCATTACTGCTGAGCACCAAGCTGGACGGCAGGAAGTTCCGCTTTAATATGGTCTTCGGCATATAAAGCCATTTCTAAAGCTTTGGGACTTCAGCGAACCACAGTGAGAGCAATTATCCACAAATGGCGAAAACATGGAACAGTGGTGAACCTTCCCAGGAGTGGCTGGCCGACCAAAATTACCCCAAGATCACAGCGACGACTTATCCATGAGGTCACAAAAGACCCCACAATAACATCCAAAGAACTGCAGGCCTCACTTGCCTCAGTTAAGGTCAGTGTTCATGACTCCACCATCAGAAAGAGACTGGGCAAAAATGGCCTGCATGGCAGAGTTCCAAGACAAAAACCACTGCTGAACGAAAAGCACATAAAGGCTTGTCTCAGTTTTGCCAGAAAACATCTTGATGATCCTCAATACTTTTGGGAAAATACTCTGTGGACTGATGAGACAAAAGTTAAACTTTTTGGAAGGTGTGTGTCCCATTACATCCGGCATAAAAGTAACACAGCATTTCAGAAAAGGAACATCATACCAACAGTAAAATATGGTGGTGGTAGTGTGATGGTCTGGGGCTGTTTTGCTGCTACAGGATCTGGAAGACTTGTTGTGGTAAATGGAACCATGAATTCTGCTGTCTACCAAAAAATCCTGAAGGAGAATGTCCGACCATCTGTTCGTGACCTCAAGCTGAAGCACACTTGGGTTCTGCAGCAGGACAATGATCCAAAACACACCAGCAATTCCACTTCTGAATGGCTTAAGAAAAACAAAATGAAGACTTTGGAGTGGCCGAGTCAAAGTCCAGACCTGAATCCCATTGAGATGCTGTGGCATGACCTTAAAAAGGCGATTCATGCTTGAAAACCCTTCAATGTGGCTGAATTACAACAATTCTGCAAAGATGAGTGGGCCAAAATTCCTCCACAGTGCTGTAAAAGACTCATTGCCAGTTATCGCAAACGCTTGATTGCAGTTGTTGCTGCTAAGGGTGGCCCAACCAGTTATTAAGTTTAAGGGGCAATCACTTTTTCACACAAGACCATGTAGATTTGGATTTTTTTTTCCCTTAATAACAAACACCTTCATTTAAAGACTGCATTTTGTGTTTGCTTGTGTTATCTTTGTCTAATATTTAAATTTGTTTGATGATCTGAAACATTTAAGTGTGACAAACATACAAAAAATGAGAAATCAGGAAGGGGGCAAACACTTTTTCACACTACTGTAAATTCTTCTGCTCAGTAGAGATCAGTGGAAGAAACAAGAATGTACCATTTAATTAACAGTAACCACGCCATTTAATTAAAAGAATAATTACAAATAATTTCACAAATATGGTTATCTAAGCCTTAGCCATTTTTGGAGCAGAGTGCAAGTCAATTGCAAAATGTATGAGAAATAGTTGCAAATTTTTTAGTTTTTTTAAATTATGAGAAAATATGCAAATTTATGAGAAAAAACTTGCAAATTTACAAGAAAAAAGTTACAAACTTATGAGAAAAAAGTTGCAAATTTATGAGAAACTGTGGTGATCTGCTCTGCGTGCCTGCTGTCCTAATTACCTCCACAGCTGCGCACACACCTGGTCCACTCATTAGACAGCCTTCTTAAGCTGCGCTGTCCTTTGGTCTGCACGGAGACGTCAACGCTCCTTTGGTCTAGAAAGACCTCCTCGTCCAACTCATCTTCCTGCAACTTTGGAGTTTCGTCTCCTTCACCTCATCGTGCTCCATCAGGTCTTCTGGGAGCCAGCGCTCTCCAACTCCAAGTAAGCCACCAGGATTCCATCCCATCCTCCACTTCATCTCTTCTCCCCTGTGCACAGGTGGAAACCTCCAGGTGGCGGACCGGGACTCCTACCCGCACTCTGCATGTGCTCAGAATACTTACCTGCACAACTTCACCTCACTCTTCGGCAGCGGCCCGGACACAGAACAGACTGCAGTGGGTACGAAACCTCTGGGAGCTCTTCAGCGCCGCAGCCCTTTGCCCATCCTGTAAGACTGAACATTCACCTCTTTATTCACCCTGGTGTCAGTGAACTCATTCGCCTGTCTTTGCTCTGTCCTAGGGTTGCCAGTTCGATCTGTGCTCTGCTCGTCCCGCTGCTCACTTTTACACTCACACGCACGCACACACACACTCTTCAATAAAAGATAATTGTGTTTATTCCGAGTCTGTGTCTGCTTCTGGGTTAACCAAACATGTCAGAAACAAGTGAAAATTTAGCAGAAAAAAGTTGCAAATATACAAGAAAAAATTGTAAAATTACTTAAAGAGTTACAAACATACAAGAAAATTTAACACATTTACAAGAAAAAAGTCACAAATTTATGAGGAAAAAAATTAGAAAAAGTTGCAAATTAACAACGGCAGTGGCTAAGGAGGTAAAGCAGATCGTCCAATAACCAGAGGGTTGGCGGTTCAAATCCCGCTCTCCCTAACCATCCTGCTGTTGTGTCCCTGGGCAAGACACTTTGCCCACCTTGCCTCCAGTGTCCATGACACTGGGTGTGAATGCGGATAAATGTTTGGTAGTGGTTGGAAAGGCCGTTTGTCATGAATGAAGCCGGGTTGTTCTTTGGGCTCAGTTCTGACCCGCTGTGGCTCAGGTTTATTTGTGTATTGTGTTACCTTTTGAGTGCTTGTGGTTTCTTTGTCACTTGTTCTTTTTTCCATACCTGTAGCCACTGTCCTGGCCGGCAGCTGTTAGGCAGCCTCTTTGACCTACATTCATGTGGGCGTTGTCTGACACTTGCCAGTCCGACCACGCCCCCTGTCTCATGACAGCGAGCTGGTTCCACTCCGGTGATTGTTTTTCCCCACGCCTCGCCCGGGTGCACCCAATCTGTTGTGCCAGCAATGCTTGTACTTAAGCGGCCTTTGCCAGTCAAGCATTGCTGGACCATTGTATTGTCAGATGGATGTATTTTTTATTGAAGACTTGGACTACTCGGACTGCTCCTATTCTGTGAATACGGACTGTTAGCGTTTCCCCATGCAGTGTAGCTGCTACACTTTGGCATTTTGCCCAGTTTCGTTCTCCAAGCCAGTTGAGCGTCCTGGAGGACCCTAAGTTAACCCGAGCTATTACGTTACTTTGTACCGTTTGTCTTGTGACCACTGTGCACTGTGGTCTGCCCGCTGCACGTCCTTCATGTGAGCCCTTTAGTGCACCCTGTAGCCTTTTTGTATGTCTTTGTTTTTGGAACTGTTTGCTCTGTTTGTTAATAAATGTGTTTGTGGTGTAACCTGCGCTTAAATCCATCCTTGCTCCTCACTCCTCAATGTGCTGCCTAAAAGCGCACGAGGAGGGTCGTGACACCTTTGGCATGGATTGGCAGCCACGTTTCCATCAGTATGCCCCAGGGGAGCTGTGGCTACAGTAGTAGCTTACCACTATCAATGTCTGTCTGTGGAGTGAATGAATAACATATCCATTGTAAAGTGTCATTAATGAATGCTACAAGGTATATAGTGTGGGTTGATTCAGCAAATATTTCACTCGGTGTAGTATTGCAACTGATTTGGATATTTTACCTTTAATATAATTAATATGTGACTTCCAACACAGTTTATTATCAATTATTACTCCAAGAAATTTAATTTTGGATACCCTTTCAATCTCTACACCATTTACACTGAGTTTAGATACTGAGTTGTTGTGATGGTTGTTAAAAATTATAAATTTTGTCTTACTTAAATTAATTTGTTTGAATCAAACCACAGTTTAAGCTTTCCTAATTCCTTTCCGAGTGTATTCAAAAGTTGTTCCATATTGCTTCTACTGCATAATAAATTAGTGTCATCTGCAAACAATATTAAATCCATTTTTTCCAAAACTTTACATATATCATTTAATGGCCCCAAAACTGAACCCTGTGGGACTCTGCAAGTAACCTTCAGTAACTGCGAGTTTTTGCTACCAACACATACATACTCTTATCTGTTCTTTAAGTAACCACATAACCAGGACAGTGCTACCCCCCTAATACCATAATTTTGTAGTTTCTTTAACAATAATTTATGATCCACTGTATCAAATGCTTTTTTAAGATCCAGGAATACCCCAACTGAATACGCTTTATTTTCTACAGCAGTTGATATTTTTTCTATAAATTCCATTATTCCATGGACGGTGGCCATGGAATATTGGAACATTGTGGTCCACCAACCACAATGCTCCGCACTGTGTGTGTCTCTATATATACACTACCGTTCAAAAGTTTGGGGTCACCCAGACAATTATTTTGTGTTTTCCATGAAAAGTCACACTTATTTACCACCATGAGTTGTAAAATGAATAGAAAATATAGTCAAGACATCGACAAGGTTAGAAATAATGATTTGTATTTGAAATAATAATTTTTTCCTTCAAACTTTGCTTTTGTCAAAGAATCCTCCATTTGCAGCAATTACAGCATTGCAGACCTAACATGATTGCACAAGGGTTTTCTAATCATCCATTAGCCTTCTGATGCAATGAGAAAACACATTGTACCATTAGAACACTGGAGTGATAGTTGCTGGAAATGGGCCTCTATACACCTATGTAGATATTGCACCAGAAACCAGACATTTGCGGCTAGAATAGTCATTTACCACATTAGCAATGTATAGAGTGTATTTCTGATTAGTTTAAAGTTATCTTCATTGAAAAAAGTGCTTTTCTTTTAAAAATAAGGACATTTCTAAGTGACCGCAAACTTTTGAATGGTAGTGTATATATATAGTATATATATATATATATACAGTATATATATATATATATATATATTAATGTGTATACTAGCTGCTCTTGTTTTTTCTTGCCTTCTGATTGTTGCTCAGAGTGTTGCTATCCCTGTGCTGTTGCAATCCTGGAATTTCCCCATTGTGGGACTAATAAAGGCTTATCTTATCTTATTAGAGCAAATGCAGTTGTCCCCTTGTGTCTGAACCCATATTGCTGCTCACACAATATATTATTCTTCATTATAAAGTTGTCAGTTCTCTCACAGAATAATTTTTCAAGTATCTTTGAAAATTGCAGCAATAGTGAAATTGGCCTATAGTTTGAAAATTCCCCTCTGTCACCTGTCTTGTATATTGGAATTACTTTGGCTATTTTCATTGCATTGGGAAATATACCTGTTTGGAGAGACAGGTTACAGATATATGTCAGTGGCTTCACATTCAATGACTGTTTTGACTAAAAGCATGTCAATACCATCACAATCCATAGATGTTTTACTTTTAAACGATTTAACAGTTTCAATGACCTCTCTCTCATTTGTGTTCTTTATGAAGATGGAGTCTTTTATAGACTATATTTCTCGTGCCAAATTAGGACCAATGTTAACAAAAAATTTATTAAATTCATCTGCAGGTGAGACTGCATTCACACTGTCATTTTTTTTTTTTTGAAAGATTGGTTGGGTAGCTTGTATTTCTGTTTTTATTTCCAAGAATATTGTTAAGTATTGTCCATGTATTTTTAGTGTTATCTCTGTTTTTCTCCAGTTCTTTACTGTAATAGTCTCTTTTACTACATCTCATTATATATATTAACTTATTTTTGTATGTTTTATACCGCTGCTCTGCTTCTTGTTGTCCTTTTCTTTAGGAAAGCTTTATATGGCAAAGTAAATCTGTTTTGGCACAATAAGGGTGACAGATCCCTGCTCTGTTTGCCTAGCTGCCTGACAGGACAAGGGGGGAAAAAAAAAAGCTTTATATAATGAATTTTTCTTTTTACATGCTTTTTGTAATCCTTTGGTTAACCATGGCTTGTCGACAAATTTCTGTTTAAGCTTTTTCTTTACTCCGTCCATCCATCCATCCATCTTCTACCGCTTTTCCGGAGGTCCGGGTCGCAGAGGCAGCAGTTCAAGCAGAGAAGCCCAGACTTCCCTCTCCCCAGCCACCTGCTCCAGCTCTTCAGAGAGCTGGAGCAGGTGGAGAGCAGAGAGCTGGAGCAAGGCATTCCCAGACCAGCTGGGAGACATAGTCTCTCCACCGAGTCCTGGGTCTGCCCCGGGGTCTCCTCCCAGTGGGACGTGCCTGAAACACCTCAAGTGGGAGGCGTCCAGGAGGCATCCTAATCAGGTGCCCATACCACCTCAACTGACTCCTTTCAATGTGGAGGAGCAGTGGTTCTACTCTGAGCCTCTCCCGGATGACTGAGCTCCTCACCCTATCTCTGAGGGTGAGTCCAGCAATCCTACTGAGAAAGCTCATTTCAGCCGCTTGTATCTGCGATCTTGTTCTTTCGGTCATTACCCAAAGCTCATGACCATAGGTGAGAGTAGGAACGTAGATTGACTGGTAAATCGACAGCTTTGCCTTAGAACTAAGCTCCCTCTTCACCACAACAGACCGGTACAATGTCCGCATCATTGCAGATGCTGCTCCAATCCGTCTGTCAATCTCTCGCTCCATTTTCCCCTCACTCGTGAACAAGCCCCAAGATACTTAAAGTCCCCCACTTGGGGCAGGAGCCTGTCCCCAACCCAGAGAGGACAATCCACCTTTTTCCGGCTGAGGACCATGGACTCGGACTTGGAGGTGCTGATTCTCATCCTAGCCGCTTCACACTCAGCGGCAAACCGTCCCAGCAAGAGCTGTAGGTCATTGCTGGATGAAGCCAACAGGTCAACATCATCTGCAAACAACAGAGATGAGATCCTGTGGTCACCAAGCATGACACCCTCCATTCCCTGGCTGCACCTAGAAATCTTGTCCATAAAAATTATGAACAGGATCGGTGACAAAGGGCAGCCCTGGCGGAGTCCAACTCTCACTGGGAATGACTCCGACTGAGTGTTGGCAATACAAACCAAACTCTCACAAGGGTCGTACAGAGACCGAATAGCTCGTAACAACAAGCCCGATACCCCATACTCCCGAAGCACCCCCCACAAAAAACCATGAGGGACATGGTCAAATGCCTTCTCCAAGTCCACAAAACACATGTAAACTGTTTGGGCAAACTCCCATGAACCCTCGAGAATTCTTGAGAGGGTAAAGAGCTGGTCCGATGTGCCACGGCCAGGACGAAAACCACATTGCTCCTCCTGAATCTGAGATTCGACCAACAGCCGGACTCTCCTCTCCAGTACCTTGGCATAGACTTTCCCAGGGAGGCTGAGGAGTGTGACCCCTCTAAAGTTGGAGCACACCCTCCGGTCCCCTTTTTTGAAGAGAGGAATCACCACCCCGGTTTGCCATGCCAAAGGCACTGTCCCCGACCTCCACGCAATGTTGCAGAGGCGTATCAACCATGACAGCCCTACAACATCCAGGGCCTTGAGGTACTCAGGGCAAATCTCGTCCACCCCCGGGGCCCAGCCACCCAGGAGATTTTTAACCACCTTGGCAACCTCAGCCCCTGTGATAGGCGAGTCATCCCCCTCGTCCCCAAACCCTGCTTCCTCTGTGGAAGGCATATCAGTGGGATTGAGGAGATCCTCAAAGTATTCCTTCCACCGCCCGACGATATCCTCAGTCGAAGTCAACAGTGCCCCATCTGCACCATACACAGTGTGGACAGAGAGCTGCTTTCCCCTCCTGAGCCGCCGGACAGTTTGCCAGAATCTCTTCGAGGCCGACCGAAAGTCTTGTTCCATGGCCTCACCGAACTCCTCCCATACCCGGGTTTTTGCTTCAGCAACCACCTGAGCTGCTTGGCCTGCCGGTACACCTCAGCTGCTTCGGAGTCCCACAAGCCAACCAAGCTTCATAGGACTCCTTCTTCAGCTTAATGGGCCCCCTCACCACTGGTGTCCACCACTTGGTTTGGGCGATGCCACCACGAGATGCACCGATCACGTTGCGGACGCAGCTCTGGGCCGCTGCTTCAACAACAGAGGTGGAGAACATGGCCCATTCAGACTCCATGTCTCCAGACTCCCTTGGAATGTGGTTGAAGTTCTTCTGGTGGTGGGAGTTGAAGACCTCCCGGACAGGGGCCTCAGCCAGACGTTCCCAGCACACCCTCGCTATACGTTTGGGTCTACCAGGTCTGAATGGCTTCCTCCCCTGCCATTGGATCCAACTCACCACCAGGTGGTGATCAGTTGACAGCTCTGCACCTCTCTTTACCCGGGTGTCCAAGACATATGGTCGCAGGTCTGATGACACAATAACAAAATCGATCAACGACCTGCGACCTAGGGTGTCCTGGTGCCAGGTGCACATATGGACACCCTTATGCTTGAACATGGTGTTCGTTATGGACAAACTGTGGTTAGCACAGAAGTCCAATAACTGAACACCACTCGGGTTCAGATCGGGCAGGCTGTTCCTCCCAATCACCCCCCTCCAGGTTTCACTGTCCTTGCCCAAGTGCACATTGAAGTCCCCCAGTAGGACAATGGAGTCTCCAAGAGGAGCACCCTCCAGCACCCCGGTCACAGACTCCAAAAAGGGTGGGTACTCTGAAACATCATTTGGTGCATAGGCACAAATGATGGTCAGGACCCGTTTCCCAACCCAAAGGCGCAGGGAAGCAACCCTTTCATCCACTGGGGAAAACTCCAATATAGAGGCAGCAAGGTGGGGGGATACAAGAATGCCCACCCCTGCTCGTCGCCTCTCGCCCGGGGCAACTCCAGAAAAGGCCAAGCTCCAGCCCCTCTCCAGGAGACTGGTTCCAGAACCGGAGCTGTGTGTTGAGGTGAGGCCGACTATATCTAGCCGGTATCTCTCAACCTCGTACACCAGCTCAGGCTCCTTCCCCACCAGAGAGGTGACAATCCACGTACCAAAAGCCAGTTTAGAAAACTTGGGATCAGTCCGCCAAGGTCTCTGCCTTTGACCACCACCTAATCCACATAGCACCAGACCCCCGTGATCCCTGCTGCAGGTGGTGAGCCCACTGGAGAGACTTTTTCTTTACCACTTTTTCTTTACTAATGGACAATTTTTTTTTCATAAAGAGCGGTTACAATGTTCATGAATGTATCATAGGCTTCATTTACATCTGATACATAGACTTTTGTCCAGTCTTGCTTCAGCAGATCTTCTTTAAAAGAACTGATTGCATTTTGTGATTTGTATCTGAAAGATTTTAAAGTTTTTTTTCTGTATTGGCCCCCGTGTGGCCATGGATAAGTGCAAAGACTGGCAGATGGTCACTTATGTCATTTATCAATAATCCACTTTCTTTTTTCTTATCAATAATATTAACAAACAGGTTGTCAATAAGTGTAGCAGTGTGGACTGTGATTCTACTGGGATGTGTTATTGTGGGATATAGACTCATACTGTACATAGAATTCATGAACTCTGTAATTACGTTTTGTTGAAATGG
Organism: Pholidichthys leucotaenia; assembly: GCA_020510985.1. Classification (NCBI taxonomy): domain Eukaryota; kingdom Metazoa; phylum Chordata; class Actinopteri; order Cichliformes; family Pholidichthyidae; genus Pholidichthys; species Pholidichthys leucotaenia. Next base: position 24,779,031 of record CM035850.1, read on the forward strand.
ATTTAGGAAATCAATATTGAAGTCTCCACAGATTACAACCATTTTCTTATTAGTTATATTATTGTACAGCTCGACTAACTTATCTCTGAATGTCTCAACGCAAGTTCACGGCATTCTATATATACAACTTATAATTAGATTTTTTGTTTTATCTTGGTCAATCTCAACAGTAACACATTCCAAAATCCCTGGTAGTGCAAAGGACATTTCATTTACAAGTTTACACCTATACAGGTCATCAATATACAGTGCAACACCACAACCCTTTTTTTGAGATCTGTTAATATGAAACATCTGATATCCCTCTATTGCCATCAAAGAAGCCTGCTCTCCATTGAGCCAAGTTTCAGAGACTGCGATAGCTGTAAATTTTCTATCTAGCTGTTTTAAATAGTCCTGACTCTGTGGAAAGTTTTTGTTAAGACTTCTGCTGTTAAAGTGTATTATTGATAGTTTACCATCTACTTGCACTTGACTTTTGAATTGCTTTTCAGTGTAATATTCACAGTGATTATGAATATTATTGAAGAAGTGGTTATCAGGATCAATATCATTCTCCATCTCTTGTAGTTTATGTTCAGCATAATGAGATATTTTCAGAATTTGAATTTCCTCTCTCTGTGTCAAATGACTTCCTCCAGTTGGGGATGATTGATGTCTACTAAAGTCAGGCATGAGTTGTTTTTTTGTTTGTTTGTTTTTTTGTCATTGCTTTTTTAAAGTACATTATCATGTTATGTCACAAAAAGACTGTTCTTGTCGTGTGTGTGGATATGGATTATCATAGTCTCTTGATTTTATTAATCAGCATAAGTTAGCACATTTGCAAGAAAAAAGTGATCATCGGCTGGGAAAATGGGTCCCAAGAAAGCTCTGCAAAATGAAGATGAAATAAAAAAAGCGCTGGATTTCTTGGCGGAAGAGATTTCCGCTGTAAAGGCACAGCAAAGAAGCATCCTGGACCTAATGGAGGAGATTAAAGCGCTGCGGAACCAGAACGCTGAGAAAGACAAGAGGCTGGCGTATCTGGAGAGCAGAATGGCTGAGATGGACCAGAGCTCTCGGGCGAACGACGTGATCATCACGGGGCTCCACATCAAACCCCGATCATACGCGAGAGCAGTGGCCACAGACAGCAGTGGAAGTCAGCTGGATGAGGAATCCGCTGAGCAACAAGTGGCGGCCTTCATGCAGGCCAAAGGAATCCAGCTGGACTGCAACAACATAGAGTCCTGCCACCCTCTGCCCAGGAAAAGCGGCGACAAACCGGCTGTGATCATGAGGTTTGTGAACAAAAAACACAAGACTGCGCTACTGAAACAAGGTAGGAAGCTAAAAGAAACAAACATTTACATTAACGAGCACCTCACGAAGGAAAATGCAGAAATAGCAAGATACCTGAAAAAGCAGAAAAAGATTCAAAACACCTGGACGTCAAACTGTAAAATATACATCAAATTAAACGGATCACCTGAAGAAGCCAAGGTCATTAACATCCGTAATATTATGGAACTGGACAATTATCAATGAATATTATGAACTGGAGTCACAGCAACAATTCAGACAACTGTAGGACACTGAAGGATTTTACTCATCTGCAAAAAACATTCAACAACATGAATCAAAAAATCAACAAACAGGGACAACAGGAACTGAAAGTTTTTGAATACACAGATCACAACCCACAGGACATAGAATATGACATAGACCCTGATAATAATTTATTTAGCTCCATCAATAATGACTGTAATTACTACACAGATGAACAGGTTAACACAATGGTCACATCTGATTTCAATATTTCTATGATCCACTTCAACAGCAGGAGTCTCTATGCAAACTTTAATAACATTAAAGATTATTTACACCAGTTTAAAGAGCCCTTCAATATTGTGGCAATATCAGAGACGTGGCTCAGTGAAGAGAAAGGAGTGGATTTTACCATGGATGGCTATGAACTAAATGATATAAATCGAAAAGTGAAAAAAGGAGGAGGAGTTGCAATTTTTGTTGACAGGAGCTTGAAATACAAGGTTGTTGAAAATCTGTCAGTAACTGTGGATGATTTATTTGAATGTATTACAATAGAAATCTGTCTGGACAATGTGAAGAATGTAGTAGTGAGCTGTGTATATAGAACACCTGGAGCAAACATTGACTTATTTAAGGACTGGATGGAAAAAATGTATGCAAAACTAACTCATAAAGTTATGTTCATCTGTGGGGATTTCAATATAGATCTGATGAACTCAAAACAACATAGTTTGACAGAAGAATTTATCAACACAATGTACAGTATGGGTTTACATCCAACAATTACCGGACCTAGCAGAATCACGTCACACAGTGCCACACTAATAGATAACATATTCACAAACATTATGGAAAATAATATAAGGAGTGGGCTTTTATTGAATGATATCAGTGACCACCTGCCGATTTTTGTTGTCTATCAATGTGATTATAGGAAGAAAAAGTATACCAAAAATATTAAATATAAAAGAATAAGAACCGAAGAATCAATGCATTTACTGACAAAGGAATTATTAATACAAGATTGGAAGATAGTTTATGATGAAAATGACATAAATAGAGCATATGATAAATTTTTACAAATATTTCAATCATTGTACAATAAATACTATCCTATAAAACAATACAGTGACAGACAACAAAAAAAAAATATTCCTTGGGTCACCAAGGGGTTAATAAATGCATGTAAAAAGAAGAATACATTATATAAACAATTCATTAAATGCAGAATGGTGGAAGCTGAGATCAAATATAAAAGATACAAAAATAAGCTTACTACTATAATGAGGACCTGTAAGAAAGAATATTACAACAGAATACTAGAGGATAACAAAAATAACATAAAAGGAATATGGCAAGTACTCAATGGGATTATTAGTAATTGTCCTAAGAATGCAAATTATCCAGAATATTTTATCGAAAATGGCAATTTGATAAATAATATGGAAGATGTGGTCAGTGGTTTCAATAAATTTTTTGTAAACGTTGGTCCTGAATTAGCAAAATCAATAGTGACACCAGAAACAAACTACAGTGGTTCTGTGAATGAAATAGAAGATAGAAATCCAAACACAATCTTTTTGGGTGCAGTTACTGAAAAGGAAATTATCGAGACTGTGAGTAAATTTAAGAACAAAAAATCAACAGACTGGAATGAAATTGACATGACAATAGTGAAAAAAGTAATTGAGGGAATTGTTAAGCCACTCACCCACATCTGTAACCTGTCATTTCAAACTGGTACATTTCCAGACAAAATGAAAATAGCAAAAGTAATACCTCTATACAAAACAGGAGACAGTCATTGCTTCACAAATTACAGGCCAGTCTCTTTACTCTCACAATTCTCCAAAATACTTGAAAAAATCTTCACTAAGAGACTGGATGATTTCACTGAAAAACACAACCTCCTTACAGATAGCCAGTATGGTTTTAGAGCAGATAAATCTACATCTTTGGCACTGATTGAACTTATAGAAGAAATTACTAGTTGTATAGATAAAAAAAATGTTGCTGTAGGAGTATTCATAGATTTAAAGAAAGCTTTTGACACCATTGACCACAGAATACTACTAAGGAAACTGGAAAGGTATGGGATAAGAGGGGTTGGACTGAGTTGGGTGGAAAGTTATTTAAGTAACAGACAACAATTTGTACAAATTGGAGAGCACAAATCACCCTTCATGGACATCACTTGTGGTGTGCCCCAGGGGTCAGTTTTGGGACCCAAACTCTTTATTACCTCCGCCAGGCTGAAAAGGCCAGGAGGAGGTTATGTTTTTGCCGGAGTTTGTGTGTTTGTTTGTCTGTTTGTCTGTCTGTCTGTTTGTCTGTTGGTTAGCAAGATAACTCAAAAAGTCTTGGACGGATTTCCATGAAACTTTCAGGCGTTGTTGGAAATGGTACAAGGAAGAACTGATTAAATTTTGGGGGTGATCCGGTTCACCGTCTGGATACAGGAATTTTTTAAAGCATTTTTCAACACTGTGACATACAGCCATTTTCAACATGTGCGCAGGCGCAATAGAGGGCGCTGGTCGACGTGTCTGATGAACACAAACTCCGCCTTCTTCAAAGTTTTAGGCACAAAAGCACACAGAAAACAGGGCTCGCCAGAGTGCCTGTGTTTGCACTACGCTGCAAAAGCTGACACGGGCAGCTGTCCGGCGCCGGATTATTTGGCAGAAATTCCCCGGCCAGCCATAGGGGCTGCGCAAAAACCAGCTCTCTGCCGGGGGAGGCTTCCAAATCCTCCTTTTTCCGCGGACCGCAAACCCAATAAAACCCACGGCAACCATTATCGCACCTTCTTTTGTCCAGCGGCTCCGGAACAGAGAGGAATCCCGGCGCCAGTAATGCTGCGCCTGATATGTCTCACTCTAATGCTAAAAGTGACTGCATCAGGGATTTACCACCTTGAATGAATGAATGAATGAATGAATGGCCTGGGCCCGCTGCAAAACCTCACACGGGCAACTGTCCGCCGACGGATTGTTTGGCAGAAATTCCCCGGCCAGCCATAGGAGCTGCGCATTTGGCACAAATTCACTGGCCAGCCATAGGCGCTGCGCAAAAACGAGCTCTCTGCCGGCGAAGCCTCTAAATTCTCGTTTGCCGCGGAGCGCAACCCCCCAAAAAATAATATTGTAGCGAACTCAATATGAGCACCCTACTTGGCTTGCCAAGTGGCTTGACCCTATTGGCGACACAGGTACAGTGCGGGACTCTGGAGCGTGAGTTCGAACCTCCCGGTGGGACGTCGCCATGTCGAGCAGCACGTTACAATATAATATAAAACCCACGGCAACCTGTCTACCCAATTTGCATCTGTCAGTGGAGGAGATGGACACAACAGCAACACTTCAGTTTATTACCTCCGCCAAGGAGGCAATGCTTTTACTACTGAACCACTAATCCTATCACTATCAGATTGATTGTCATTGATTAATTGTGTGTTTATTGCACTGTCCCTGTCAAATAAACAAATAATCATTGTGAATCCAATTGCTAGTCATATGTTTACATGCTCAAGGAATCTGAAAACGTACACACAAACACTGTATGGGGGGAATTGTGGCGCTTGGCGGAGGTCTGCGCTCTCCGAGTGCTTTTCTAGTTTTATATATAAATGACATATGCCAAGTATCAAAAATTCTGAAATTTATTTTGTTTGCGGATGACACAAATATCCTCTGCACTGGTGAGAATTTGCAGCAGGTTTTAGAGGTGGTCACAACTGAAATGAAAAAATTAACGCAGTGGTTCAACAAAAATAAATTATCTCCAAATCTAAAAAAAACAAAGATTATGTTGTTTGGAAATTATAAAATAAATCATGAAATAATGGTAACGATAGATGATACCAGAATAGAAACAGTACAGGAAATTAAGTTCCTGGGGGTGACGCTTGACAATAAAATCTGCTGGAAACCTCACATCAGTCACATCCGGGCCAAATTAGCAAAATGTATAGGCATACTGGGGAAGACAAGACACTTCTTGGACTATAAATCTTTGGTCTTATTGTACAATTCACTGTTTTTACCTTATCTTAACTACTGTGTAGAAGTCTGGGGAAACACCTACAAAACCAACCTACAGTCAATATGCACATTACAAAAAAGAGCTATAAGGATAATAAACAATGCAGGATATAGAGACCATACCAATTCGTTGTTCTTAAAGTCACATGTCATAAAGTTCATCGATTTAGTTAAATTTAAGACAGCACAAGTAATGTACAGGGCAATTAATAATCAACTACCAACTAATATACAAAAAATATTTAAAAAAAGAGACAATGATCATAATTTGAGGGGAGACTTAAACTTTACAAAACCCAAGATACGTACTACCAAGAAAAGTATGTGCATATCTGTCTGTGGGGTGGATTTGTGGAACAGTCTAGAGCCGGAACTGAAACTATGTACAAACAGAAATCAATTCAAAAAGAGGTATAAGCATCATTTGCTGAAAGGGTATATGTTAGAAGGGTAGTAGTTATATGTACGATTCATTATGTTCACTCTGGGATATTATGGGACACTATGGAATGGTGGGTAGGACAGCACTGTGTATATCTGTGTTGTTTGAGGCTGGTTTTGTTGTATGGACATCATTGTATGTTAGAATGGATGGGTGTTAATGTTGATTTGTAAAAAATACAGTAAATTGTTTACTTGGGGTCTTAAAGGTGGTAATTTGTATAAAATTCACATGGGTGTATCTATGGAAAAGAGGAGATGGAATTAATAAGTGTTCACTTCTTCCTTCTCCCTTTCGAACAGTGTATAATGTTACTTTATTGCATTTGCTATTTGCTTGTATTTGTTATATTTTTGTGTTCGAAATAAACTATCTATCTATCTATCTATCTAAAGTCACACTGATGAGGAAAAAAGTTACAAATTTACAAGAAATTATCACAGATTTATGAAAAAAAGTTGCAAGTTTACAATAAAAGTTGCAAATTTATGAGAGTTTCAAATTTTCAAGAAAAATGTCTCAAATAAAAAGCACCAAGGTGCTGTGCCTTGGTGCCTGTGTGGCCGTATGAGTGCTATACAAACAACGTAAGAACTACGCAAGATGTTGACCGCAAGTATGCCTCAAGAACACCTTAAGTTGTTCTTGAGGGCCCCTTACAGCAGTTGTAGGAAACGTCGTACAATCCCCGTTCATACAGAGATTTGTACAGAGTGGGTAAGGCGGCAGTGAGGCGCTCATAAGGTGAAAGTATGTCATTCATGTGACATTTGTGCCAAAAGCCGTGAGATCTTCCTACCAATGACTTGAGAGTGCCGTGAGTTGCACAAAAACTTTCACAAGATGGCAGTAAGTATGCCATAGGAAGATTCCAAGGCACTCCTATGAAGAGCGTAAGAACTCTAGGGTCATCATACGACACAAAAGCACCTCATTTCTGAAGAATGCCTGAAGTTGCTCTTGCGAATTGAACGGCAACCGTAAGAAATTATGCCCCTCTCCACGAATGTCCGCTAACTCCAGAATTCATAGGAACTGGGAGATTTTTACAAGCCTATCGTTCATAAGAATATTTATGCCCATAGATAGCTTTAATAAGAAAAAAACTGCAGATTTTATATATATATATATATATATATAGTACATGAAAATAGAAAGAAATTAATGAGAAAAAGTTGCAAATTTACATAAAAAGTTGTAAATTTACATGACAAAAATTTCACACAAATGAAAGCAAATTAAATATTGTCAAGTACAAAAGTTATTGTTTATAAAAACCAGCCCGCATGCCCATGTGGGCCCCACCATATGCTTAACCTGGGTTGTCTTATGAGCCCCATGCGTTTGTCCACGGGTTCCACATTGGCCCCATCTGTGTTTGCCCACATGGACTTTTTTTTTTTTTTTTTGTTACTTATTTGTACCCGTAGGTAGACTTGGTTTGCAGTCTGGTGACAAGCCACCGGCTGCTGGTCGCTGCGTGCGCGAGCGCCCTAAACCTACATGTTTTTGGTGTGCGGGAGGAAACCGGAGAAATCCCGGAGTAAACCCACGCAACACGGGGAGAACATGCAAACTCCACACAGCTCACTGTTGGTCGGGGGCTGGGATCGAACCCACGATCTCATGATCCCCGCGATCCCCCGGCCGAGGGTAAAACTGTGCTGCCACAGTGCTAAACCACTGCGCCACCGTGCAGCCATTTACCTGTGGTACAGGTAAGCAGGTAATCTACTTACCCACTTTACACCATCTGGGCCCCACATGGGTTTAATGCGGACGAGCAGGTATCAGTAACACTGGTGCCATAGATGAAGTCTATATGGGCAAACACACATGGGGCCAATGTGGAACCCACGAAGAAGCCCACAGGGGGCTTATAGAACAGCTCAGATTAAAGGTATGGTGGGGCCCACATGGGCATGCTGGCTGGGATACCGGTCACCTGTTGAGTCGGTACCCAGATGGGCTGAGATTAAAACGTGGTTGATGCCGGTGGCTAGCTAGAATGCTAGCAATTTGGCTTTGGCACACTTTGCTCTCTTTTTCTTTGCATTGTCAGATGAAACAAAGAGTCCATCACCACAAAGATACTGTGCTTTGTTAATTGAGACAATAAATCCAACTCTAGCACTGCATATTTTTTAAACAGATGTGCACTGGCTTAATGGTGTTTATACAAGGGCAGACTTTGTAAAATGAATAAAGCTTTTTTCTAAAGGGTGGGACTTCCGGGTGAGGTCAGATTTTTTCTAAACAGTACCTCACTGTGGAAATTAAGGTATCCAACACAGTATTGTAATTCTCACTGAGAGTTGACAGTAAATTACTTTTAGTAATTAACAATTACATGAACACCTTTGAAGCAGAGTGATACATATCCAGTGAAACATCCATCCAGCCATCCATCTTCTACCGCTTTTCTGGAGGTTTGGGTCGCAGAGGCGGCAGTTCAAGCAGAGAAGCCCAGACTTCCATCTCCCCAGCCACTTGCTCCAGCTCTTCAGAGAGGATACCAAGGCGTTTCCAGACCAGCTGGGAGACGTAGTCTCTCCAGCGAGTCCTGGGTCTGCCCCGGGGTCTCCTCCCAGTGGGACATGCCCGAAACACCTCAAGTGGGAGGCGTCCAGGAGGCATCCTAATCAGATGCCCATACCACCTCAACTGACTCCTTTCAATGTGGAGGAGCAGTGGTTCTACTCTGAGCCGCTCCCGGATGACTGAGCTCCTCACCCTATCTCTGAGGGTGAGTCCAGCAATCCTACGATGAAAGCTCATTTCAGCCGCTTGTACCCGCAATCTCGTTCTTTTGGTCATTACTCAAAGCTCGTGACCATAGGTGAGAGTAGGAACGTAGATTGACTGGTAAATTGACAGCTTTGTCTTAGAACTCAGCTCCCTCTTCACCACAACAGACCGGTACAATGTCCGCATCACTGCAGATGCTGCTCCGATCCGTCTGTCAATCTCTCACTCCATTCTCCCCTCACTCATGAATAAGACCCCAAGATACTTAAACTCCTCCACTTGGGGCAGGAGCCTGTCCCCAACCCGGAGAGGACAATCCACCTTTTTCCGGCTGAGGATCATGGACTCGGACTTGGAGGTGTTGATTCTCATCCCAGCCGCTTCACACTCAGTGGCAAACCGTCCCGTCCCGATATGAACAGGATCGGTGACAAAGGGCAGCCCTGGCAGAGTCCAACTCTCACTGGGAATGAGTCCGACCGAGTGTTGGCAATACGAACCAAACTCTCACAAGTCGTACAGAGACCGAATAGCTCGTAACAACAAGCCTGATACCCCATACTCCCGAAGCACCCCCCCACAAAAAACCACGAGGGAAACATTGGAGTGCAATTATTGTGGAATATAGTAACTCCTGTAATCCCTACTGTCCAATCAAATTGCTCGGTTGGAACTAAGTGTTGTATAAAATGCATTTCATTCAGTTCTGTAGCGTGATATATAAAGATATATGATGATACGGGGGAGTGATTCTCCATTTTTTTCCAGGATGGGGGAGACGTGTGTCCACCCTGTCCCCCCCTTGATTTACACATATGGATCCACACTCAATAGGCAGCTGAACTCTCATGTGAATTAATAATCATGTGAGTGTTCAGGTGGCCCTGAGACCTCTAGCAAGTTTCACACATGTAAAAGCCCTTATAAGGAGTTCTTATAAGGACTTCTGAACAACTCCTTATAAGGGGTTATTCAGATCCTGCTGAACCCTAACCCTAACTTATATGGTCATGTGACCGGAATACTGTGACTGAACAGCACCTTATAAGGAGTTCAGCAGGATCTGAACAACTCCTTATATGTACCTGTGACGAGGCACTGCACTAGTGCATTAAATTCAACCTTTTCTAATACTAATTCAATTCAATTCAATTCAATTCAATTCAACTTTATTTATATAGTGCCATTTCACAACAACAGTCATCTCATAGCACTATCAACTGTAGGGGGGAACCCCCACAGTTGCAGAAAGACCCCAGCAATCAGGCGATCCCCTGTGAGCAAGCACTTGGCGACGGTGGAGAGGAAAAACTCCCTTTTAACAGGAAGAAACCTCCAGCAGAACCAGGCTCAGGGAGGGGCAGTCATCTGCTGCGACTGGCTGGGGGGTGAGGGGATAGAGAAGAAGAAAAGAACAGACATGTAGAGAGCAAACAGCACGATGGAGACTCAATCTATGGGAGAGAACAAACAAATGTTAATGACCAGCAAAAAAAAAATATTTCATAGAGAGTGAGGAAAGGAGTGAGGCCCAGTGCATTACTGGAGGTCCCCCGGCTGACTAAACCTATTAGCAGCATAACTAAGGGAGGGTTCAGAAACACATGATCCCTCCCTAATTGTAGGCTATATCAAAAAGGTAGGTTTTAGCCCTATTCTTAAAAACAGAGATCGAGTCTGACTCCCGAATCCAGATTGGCAGCTGATTCCACAGGAGAGGAGCTTGATAACTGAAGGCTCTGCCTCCCATTGTACTTTTGGAGATTCTAGGTATTACAAGTAATCCTGCATTTTGGTTGCGTAGTGCTCTGTTAGGATAATACGGTAGTATCAGATCTTTTAAATAAAAAGGAGCCTGATTGTTTAGAGCTTTGTAAGTAAGAAGCAGGATTTTAAACTTAATTCTAAACTCTATGGGAAGTCAATGAAGGGAGGCCAGAACCGGAGAGATATGATCTCTCTTTCTAGTACCTGTTAAAACTCTTGCTGCAGCATTTTGGATCAGCTGAAGACTTTTTAAAGATGTTTTAGGACAGCCTGATAATAAAGAATTACAGTAATCTAATCTCGAGCTAACAAAAGCGTGGATCAGCTTCTCAGCATCACTCTGAGACAAGATGCTCCTAATCTTGGCAATATTACGCTAATGATAGAAGGCAGTCTTAGAAACAAATTTAATATGTGAATTGAAGGACAAATCCTGATCAAAAATAACTCCAAGGTTCCTCACAGAGCTATTAAGAGAAAGAGTAACTGCATCCAAACTGAAAGTTTGATTTGGAAAGGAATTTCTAAGGTTTTTTGGACCAACAAGAATGACTTCAGTTTTATCTGAATTTAATAGCAGGAAATTACAAGTCATCCAAGCTTTGATTTCCTTAAGACAGGCTTCTAACTTGGCTAATTGATTAGTATCATCTGGCTTCATTGACAGGTATAATTGTGTGTCATCTGCATAACAATGAAAATGTATACAGTGCTTTCTAATAATGTTGCCTAACGGAAGCATATATAAACTAAAAAGAGTAGGGCCTAGCACAGATCCCTGTGGAACTCCATGACTAAGCTTTGAGTTGAAAGAAAACTCATTATTTACATGAACAAACTGGAACCTATCAGATAAATAAGATCTAAACCACTGCAACGAAGTTCCATTAAGTCCAACATAGTGTTCTAATCTATCAAGTAGAATATTATGATCGATAGTATCAAAAGCTGCACTAAGGTCTAAAAGGACAAGTACAGAAACTAGTCCATTATCAGATGCAATGAGGAGGTCGTTAGTGACCTTCGCTAAGGCTGTTTCAGTACTATGATGGATTCTAAACCCAGATTGAAACTCTTCAAGTAAACCATTTCCCTGTAGGTGGTCAAATAATTGCGTAGCAACAACTCTTTCTAAGATTTTTGAAATGAAAGGGAGATTAGAGATTGGTCTATAGTTAGCTAAAGCTCCTGGATCTAGCGTTGGCTTTTTGAGTAAGGGTTTAATTACAGCCGTTTTAAAAGCCTGCGGTACATGGCCTAAAGTTAATGAAGAATTGATTATATGAAGAATAAAGCTACCAATAAGTGGGAAGACTTCTTTAAATAACCTGGTAGGAATAGGGTCTAAAAGACAAGTTGAAGGTTTGGATGAGGAAACTATTTTGTCTAACTCACAAAGGTCGATTGGAGTAAACTCATCAAGACAGGCATCAAAAGAAGGAGTTGTAGTAGTTACAGTATTTAAGTTAACTGTGGGAAGAATCTGATTGATTTTATCTCTGATGGATGAAATTTTATTATTGAAAAAGTTCATAAAGTCCTGACTAGTAAGCTCTAAGGGAATGCTAGGATTGACAGAGTCCTGACTCTTTGTCAACCTGGCTACAGTACTGAAAAGAAACCTGGGATTATTCTTGTTCTCTTCTATTAATGCAGAGTAATAACTTGTTCTAGCTTTTCTAAGAGATTTTTTATAAATTAAAAGATGATTTCTCCAAGCTAAATAGATTTCATCTAAATTAGTAGAGCACCATTTTCTTTCTAATTGACGAGTCTTCTGTTTTAAGCTATGAGTTTCTGTGTTGAACCAAGGAGTTAGAAATCTCTGATTAGACTTTTTCTTTTTTAAGGGGGCCACCAAGTCTAGAGCCTGATGCAGAGAAGCTGAAACACTATCCACCATGTTATCAATTACAGAAGGAGCAAGCTGTCTATAGCTTATTTCCGCTGTGTTGACACATGGCATAGAGGAAACAATCTGCATAAATTTGGAAACAGCATCATCTGAGAGGCATCTACTGTAATAATATTTTTCTTTAGGAGCCAAATAGTCAGAAATAGTAAAATCAAAGGTTAACAGACAATGGTCTGACAGTACAGGGTTATGAGGAGACACTACAAGATTTTCTATTTCTATGCCATATGTCAGAACAAGGTCCAATGTATGGTGGAGGTAATGAGTAGAATTTCCTACTTTCTGAGAAAACCCAATCGAGTCTAATATTGAATTAAAAGCCACATTAAGGCAGTCACTATCTACATCCACATGTATATTAAAGTCCCCTACTATAATTATTCTATCAGATTTCAGCACTAAATCAGCTAAGAAATCAGCAAATTCGGATAAAAATTCTGAGTAGGTTGATGGGGGACGATAAACTATGGCAAATAAAATTGGGTTTAACCTAAAATTGCTAAAGTGCCCAATACTGAGGACCAGGCCCTCAAAGGAATTATAACATGTTTTTTGCTTTACATTAACTAGTAATTTGGAATGGTAAATTGTTGCTACTACTCCTCCACGACCAGAACTTCTGGGATTTTGACAGTTTAAATAACCAGAGGGAGTTGATTCATTTAAACCAACATAATCCTCTTGCCCTAACCAAGTCTCTGTAAGGGAAATTAAATCAATCTGATGATCAATTAACAGATCATGGACTAACAGAGACTTGGGAGTTAGAGACCTAATATTTAATAAACCACATTTAATTTTTAAATTATGAGGAGGAACAGAGGCCAAATCATTCAATTTAGAGGCTTTATGTTTAATTTGAGTTTTACCAATATTTTGCTTTATCACTTTGGGATGCTTATACATTATATTTTTATTCACTTTGGAGGGAGCAGACAACGATTTTCTGATGGGGAAGTCAGGGGCTAAGCTGAGGGGTGGCGGATGAAGAGGAGCTGCAGAGAGGCGTGTAAGACTGTGACTCTGCTTCCTGGTCCCAACTCTGAGTAGTCAGGGTTTTGGAAATTTGGATAAAAAAGATGCCAGATTGTTAGATAAATGAGAAGCACCATCCAAAGTGGGATGAATGCTGTCTCGTCTCATAAGACCAGGTTTTCCCCAAAAAGAGCTCCAATTGTCAATGTAGCCCACGTCATTTTTAGGACACCACACAGACAGCCAGCGGTTCAAGGATGACGAGCAACTAAACATGTCATCACTGGTCAGATTGGGGAGGGGCCCAGAGAATACTACAGTGGCAGACATCGTTTTGGCAAAGTCACACACCGATTCTACATCAAGTTTCGTGACTTCCGACTGCCGGAGATGGATGTCATTAATGCCGGCGTGAATAACAATTGTGGAATATTTACAGTTACTTTTAGCCAGCATTTTCAAATTTGACTCGATGTCGCCTGCTCTGGCCCCAGGAATGCATTTGACTATGGCCGCTGGAGTCTCTAGGTTCACGTTTCTGACTACAGAGTCACCAATGATCAGAGTTTTTTCCTCAGCGGGTGTGTCGCTGAGCGGGGAAAAACGATTAGAGACGTGAACAGGTTGGTGGTGAACCGGGGCTTTGCGACTAGGCTTCCTTCTCACCGTCACCCACCCAGTCTCCTCGCTGCTGAGGAGAGCCGGGGAACCACTGACAGGGGGGCCTAAGCTAGCTAGCTCCGCTGCAGCTAATGGGCGTCCGTCAAGATTAACTGGCGCAGACGGTGTTTCAATGCAGCGGAGCCGGGATTCCAAATCAGACAACCTCGCCTCGAGCGCCTCAAAAAGACAACATTTATTACATTTACCATTATCACTAAAAGAGGCAGAGGTGTAGCTAAACATCTGACAGAGAGAGCACACCAGAGGAGGAGAGGAAAGAGAGCTAGTAGCCATAGCTAGTGGCTGGAGAGCAACCACACAGGCAAACCACACAGGCAGACAGCAAAACAGGAAGTGACGATACGTTACCACAAGGAAGTGACGATCCACTAATACTAACCACATTGTTTCTTTTCAGATGCACTGACACTGGAGACTATGTTGAAAAAAACACCACATTTGGTCAAATTTGACCACTGCATCATGGTCAGCCTATGAACTTTTCAGCCCCCCCACCCCACTCCACCCCTTGTAGTCTATTCATTGGATCATCTACCAACCCTTGACCAAATATTTCATTCATAGACTTTATGTTAACTTATTACCTCCATCAAGGAGGTTATGTAATCGGGGTGGGTTGTCGGTTTGTCCGTCTGTTTGTTAGCAGGATTACGCAAAAACTACAAGATGGATTTTAATTAAATTTTCACCAGAGATAGCCCTTGGGCCAAGGATAAACTCATTAAATTTTGGTGACGATCTGAGAATGCATACCTCCACCAAGGACCTTGTTTGTATTTTTGCAGCAGGATTACACAAAAACTGCTGCATGGAATTGGATGAAACTTTCACCAGAAGTGATCCTTGGGCTAGAGAGGAACCCATAACATTTTGATGATGATCCAAGAATGCATGTCTCCACCAAGGCTCTTCTCACACTGTTAGCAAGAATCCTCCAAAACAAACCCATTACATTTTGGAGGTGATCCATGAGGGACAGAAGGAGCCATGGCAGAGGTATGCGCTCTGAATGCTTTTTTAGTTTTATTATAGTTTATTATTATTCTGTGCATTGGGTGTCTATGAATAGCAGCACTTAGCTAACTAACTAACTAACTAACCTGCACTTATATAGCGCTTTTCTAGTCACAAAGACCACTCAAAGCGCTTTCATTAATACTAACCCTCTATTCTAAGGGCCTATAGGAAACAGATATCTAGGGACAATTTAGAACAGCCAATTAACCTAACAGCTGCCATTAGCAGAGTTGGCATTCACTCATTCAGAGTTGCTTTTGAGCTTATTACACCCCAGACACTGGTCACATCCTGTCGACTGCTCAGAATACACACCATGTCTCCAACAATACAGAATTTGGGCTTTTAAGCTCAAACATCCATCTAGTATTTGTGATGTTAGTGAAAAGCTAATGTTTACCCTCAAACATAGCATTGCCATCAAAGAAAAAAATGTCAAATGACAAAAGCATGAGGGTGGGGTAAACTGGTGCTCATTAGCATTACAGAACAACACAGTATAAAACAGCCTGTTATGAGGAAAGCTCCTTCCTCATGTGTAAAATGGTACTGCAATAAATTAAACCCTGAGGTGTTTTGAACCAAAGCATGTCACAGACATTTCATCAACACCTCTGGGAGTTGTGTCAACATGTGGAGAAAGAGCACTATAGAGGCTCTTAAACACAACCTCATCTGTAATTTCCCAGTTTAGGAGCAATAAAGTACATCTATCTAAATTAAGAGCAGGATGAAAAGCTGTTTGTTCAACAGCATTTTTAACCTTGCTTTAACCTTGCTTTTGTTCATATTACCGTACCCATTGTGGTGTGTTTGCATGTGCACAGCCATCTTCAAGTAGGCCAGTGTAAGCATTATCATTATCTCAGATTGCACCGTAATTAAGACCTTCAGATCTTACTGCTTTGTTCGGCGCATTAGTGCGGTAGAATGACCAGAGGAGAGAACTTTGATGATTTATCTCAGCTGCAGTTAAGATCTGACTGACTTGCGGTTTTTTTAGCACAAAGCAGGGAACTCCCTTGAGGTTGGCCCAATTAACAGTTTTGTTTATACAGCTCACTGCTTATCTTATTTACCCTTTTCTGTTTTTTCCTCAATATTTTCTCTCACAGAGGTAGGATTATTTAGTCTTTTTTTTTCTTTTCTTTTTTTTTTTTTTTTGCCTGTTGTAAGTTTTGCGTTGCAGGATTACCTTCCTGAGGATGGGAGATATACAGTGGTGTGAAAAAGTGTTTCCCCCCTTCCTGATTTCTCATTTTTTTGTATGTTTGTCACACTTAAAATTTTCAGATCATCAAACAAATTTAAATATCAGACAAAGATAACTCAAGTAAACACAAAATGCAGTTTTTAAATGAAGGTGTTTATTATTAAGGGGGAAAAAATCCAAACCTACATGGCTCTGTGTGAAAAAGTGATTGCTCCTTAAACCTAATAACTGGTTGGGCCTCCCTTAGAAGAAACAACTGCAATCAAGCGTTTATGATAACTGACGATAAGTCTTTGACAGCGCTGTGGAGGAATTTTGGCCCACTCATCTCTGCAGAATTGTAATTCCACATTGTAGGGTTTTCAAGCATGCTTGGTCATGCCACAGCGTCTCAGTCGGATTCAGGTCAGGACTTTGACTAGGCCACTCCAAAGTCTTCATTTTGTTTTTCTTAAGCCATTCAGAGGTGGACCTGCTGGTGTGTTTTGGATCATTGTTAGGGCTAGACCCTCACACAGGGCCATGTAGGTTTGGATTTTTTTTTACCCTTAATAACAAAACACCTTCATTTAAAAATTGCATTTTCTGTTTATTTGTGTTATCTTTGTCTAATATTTAAATTTGTTTGATGATCCGAAATATTTAAGTGTGATAAGCATACAAAAAATGAGAAATCAGGAAGGGGGAAACACTTTTTCACACCACTGTAAATTCTATCCACCACCAATCACTGTAGAATTTCTTCACTGGTTGCTGCTGAATCTAGTTAGTTGTGGTTGTTACTTCTGCCTTGCTTTTGTCACCATGGGGTGAGACGCCGGCTCGGCGCTCAGCCCATGCTCCTTTTATCCCTGCCTCTCATTGGGCAGTGCCTCAGCTGGTTCCCAGCTGTCAGTGTCACGGGACGGCTGGGGCCAATTAATCCTCATCAGCTGGGGCGCTGTTAATGAGTATAAAGAGGAGCAGCTTCGATCATTCGGGGCTGCGACATAAGCACTGCTAGGCTGAAGCCCCTTCGTCTGGTGTCAGCCTCAACTCCCCTTGCAGCATTCCGGTGTTTGTATCCCGCTGTGAGTATGCACGTCTTGTTACCCCCATGTCCGGTACGAGCTACCTACCCCTGCGCTGTGCAGCCTGAGAATGTACGTCTGTATGAGTGTCTGTGCTCTCCTCATCCCTTATCCCTTACCCAGAATAAAACATCTCGACTCACTGGCTTGTCCCTGGCTCTGATTGCCCGGCTCCCTAGAGCCGGATATGACAGTATGTCGTAGCCAGAAGAGTTGCCGGCGGCCGTGAGTCGCTGTGGAAATGTACCTTTCTGTCCGGGTGTCAGCGCTGCTAGCATACCGTTTCCCAGGAGTCACTTCCGGCGCCAGGGCGACGGGCTGAGGTCCATCTCGGAGGCAGTCGACGGGACGTTCTTCACCCTGCACGACGCCTCCAACGCGAGACGCTGGCATCCGGGCCGTGCTGAGGAACTCCTGGACTGTCACCCTCACTCTCTGTACCATCTGGAGGACAGTGCCAGGATAGACGCTGCAGGTACACAGCGAGAGAAGCTCCACGGGGTGGATGGAAATCCCGGCAGGGAGTCGAAGTGGGCGACGTCTTTCCCCGCTTCGGAGTCCCGTTCCTGCCGCTATTCCAGTCCGGGAGTTCGCGCCAACCAGAGGACTTCCCCCGACCTGCGCCACGTCACTCGGGATTCCCTTCGAGGAGCCGCAGCTGACAGCAGTTATGTCCGGGGTCGAGTGGCTGTCGCGAGCTCTACTGTGTTTCCTGTCACCACCTTCAGGCATGTGGCGGCGGCAGTGAGATTGATGGTGAGGACTTCAGGGCTACGAAGCCTTCCCGTGCTCGACGCCTTCCTCGTCTCGATCTCCGATCTGGAGCGGCGAATCCTGGGTTTCCCCCTCGCTTCGTCCCCTGGGAGTAGTCGTCATCACATCGCCGAGTCACCTCTGCACGAACCTCGTCCGGATCCAGTTCTGGGTCATCGTCAGGACCGTTCCTCCCACGCAGCTGTCATCCCTTCGCCTCGTCAGTGTGGAGATTCTACAGCCTCGTCCCCTGAGCCTCGTTCCCCCGCTGTCATTCCTGGACATTCGGGCTGGCTCACCCCGGCTGTTTCCCCCTCCTCCTCGACGCGCTTCCTGACCGCTGTGTGTGCCTGGAATCCCGGCCTGGTGAGCTCTCTGCTGGAGACAACGCGAGCGATCCTCAGACGAATTCCCGGGGGGGTCCTCCGTTATCGCCGGGCGGGGAGAGGAAGAAGCAGATTCCACTACAGCAGGCGATACTCAACCTCCAGGGGGCAGGCAAGTCATTGTTTTTTCACACCTGCTTAATGATTTGCTCTGTCACATCCCTGGAGGAGAAGTTCAGGGTTCGCAGCTCCCTGAACTCTCCCCACCTGCTGTAACCTGTATGCCTAATCCCGCATCCTCTGTGTCTCTCTCCGCCGAGCGGTCCCCGGCTCCGGGTCAACGTGGTGGGATATGGAGAGGGCCTGTGGTTCCGCAGCTACATTGCGGACGGAGGAGGGGGACTGACTGCTGCGTGGAGTCTACGCTGACGACTGAGCGTCCCTGGGTCTCCACGGAGGAGCGGTTCGGTCCAGCGGGACGAGATTCTTCTGGCTTCACGCCGAGTGGGTCGTCGGCGGGGTTACCTGCGCTGGAGGGATCTCAAGCTGCGCTGACCATCGTGCTGGCTGCGGGGCCCGACGCGGCTAGATGGGAGCCTGACAACGACCTCCTGACGACGGATCCTGGATCTTCGCAGTCCTGGACGGCGTCAGAACCCGAGATCAGGCGAGTGCTCTCCTTTCTTTTCTCTCTTTTTATCTTTGAGCACTTCAGCCTATCTCCAGGGGAGACGAGCAGGGTGCAGCCGCCCGCTGCGTCTGAGCTCGTCTCGCCGGGTTCTGGCGCTGCCGGTGATCCTGATCCCGGTTCTGTTTTCTCTTCTGAGCCTTCTTCCAGGGTCACCGGCGAGGAGTTGCTGTTCCTCGTGGTGCTGGAGGGTCCGGGTTCAACGTTGGAGGTCGGTTCTGGTGCAGTGTCCAACGTGGGTTCGCCCGAGACCCGATCGGGGTCCAACGTGGGTTCGCCCGAGACCCGATCGGGGTCCAACGTGGGTTCGCCCGAGACCCGATCGGGGTCCAACGTGGGTGCTGCCCCAGTGTTGTCCAGGTCCGGTGAGGAGGTGGCCGTTTCCCTGAGGCCCGCCGCCCTCGTCATCGGCTCTCCCCTGAGCCTCTTCCACCGGGATCCGCTCTGACCCTTCGTCCGTCTCAACGGTCCTGGTGGTTGAGTGATGCGGGTCGACGACCCGACCCGCAAAACTTTCGGTTCGGCGATCTGGTTTCCCCCCACTGGTCTGTGTTTGCCTTTGGGCGGCCTG
Organism: Pholidichthys leucotaenia; assembly: GCA_020510985.1. NCBI lineage: Eukaryota > Metazoa > Chordata > Actinopteri > Cichliformes > Pholidichthyidae > Pholidichthys > Pholidichthys leucotaenia. Next base: position 24,798,776 of record CM035850.1, read on the forward strand.
GTTCGGCAGCCGTTGGACTGGATTCCTGGGATCTGGGCCCAGAGTTCGCCGTCCGAACATTTCTCTTCCCCGGGTTGCCAACTGGACAATGGGCGGGGAGATTACAGAACAATTCCGGCCGTTTTGGACTCTGCCTGCCGTCTCCTCGGGTGTCCTTTACTACTTTTATTATTATTGAGGTCACTCGGGTGTAGTTTCTTTGTCCATTAGGGGAATATATGTTTTTGTGCTGTGTTGTTTTTTTTAACCGTACTCAGCATTTTTATCGTATTGTTATCCTGTTACCCTGTCACCTTTTTTCCTCTTGGTGACTCGCCTTATGTATCGCGCTGTGTATTGCATTTTCTTATCTTTACTCAGCGTTTTCATTCATCCTTACCTTAGCCTTGGCCTCGTCGGTGCATCATGGAGTATGCGTGTGGTTTCCTGTTCAACCATACTCTGTGATCACCCCATTCTGTCTTATTATCCTCGTGGGGGGCCTTCCCTGGCCCCGACTTTAACATTGACTGTGTGTGTTATTGTTTGAAGTAATGCGTTTCATTCCCACTTAACTGTACTTCATTATTACCCATTTGTCCTTGTCACCTCTGTTTCTTTAGGTGATCTTTTATATATTCAGTGCTGTGTTTTGTTTTCTTTAGTATCCATGCACAGCGTTTTTCATCATTTTTTGTCCTGACCTTTGTCTTGTTGGTGCATTATGGAGTAGTGTGTTTTGTTCCCCTTAACTATACTCTGTGATTGCTTTATTCATTCCTGCCACCTTTTTGGTGGGTTTTTGGTTTTCTTTTTTTTGCCCCGATCTATACGTTATTTGTATGCTGTCTGTAGTCGTATTTGGTATTTTCCCTACCTGTGTCCTAACTCAGTTTTCTCCCTAACTGTGCTCTGGGTTAATCCTTTTCCCTGTGTTGTAGGGTATTGTATTTGGGTTTTTTTTTTTCGCTGCCCTACATTGGTCTATTGTTTTTTTTTTTTTTTTTTTTGTCCTTCCCTTTGCATCTTCCCCTCCGGTCCTGCCTCCCTTCCGCCCACCCTAGGTGGGGAGGGGGGGGGGGGCTGGGATGTTCCTGGTCGTTCGGGAGCCCGACCGTGAGGGGGAGGCTCTGTCACCATGGGGTGAGACGCCGGCTCGGCGCTCAGCCCATGCTCCTTTTATCCCTGCCTCTCATTGGGCAGTGCCTCAGCTGGTTCCCAGCTGTCAGTGTCACGGGACGGCTGGGGCCAATTAATCCTCATCAGCTGGGGCGCTGTTAATGAGTATAAAGAGGAGCAGCTTCGATCATTCGGGGCTGCGACATAAGCACTGCTAGGCTGAAGCCCCTTCGTCTGGTGTCAGCCTCAACTCCCCTTGCAGCATTCCGGTGTTTGTATCCCGCTGTGAGTATGCACGTCTTGTTACCCCCATGTCCGGTACGGGCTACCTACCCCTGCGCTGTGCAGCCTGAGAATGTACGTCTGTATGAGTGTCTGTGCTCTCCTCATCCCTTACCCAGAATAAAACATCTCGACTCACTGGCTTGTCCCTGGCTCTGATTGCCCGGCTCCCTAGAGCCGGATATGACAGCTTTAGGTGAATTCCTTTCTGTTTCTCCTGCTGATTGTCTGTTTTCTGCAGCTCTCCTACATGCCAATTTTGGGGTTATTATTTGGAAGAACTTTTACAAATATTCCTCTGTATTTCTGTTAGGTGGTAGCTTCAAGAATGGTGTTATGAGCCACCGGAGTGGTGGCTCAGTTGGTTGAGCATCCGCCCCACACCCGGGAGGCAGGGGTTCAAATCCCGGCCGGGTCATGCCGAAGACCATATAAAAGTGGAACTTCCTGCCATCCAGCTTGGTGCTCAGCAATAAATGGAATGGAGGAGGGAACTCTGTGGCGGCGCCTTGCATGGCAGCGGCCCTCTGATTCTGCACTTGGGGTGTGTGTGATTTACACTGTAGATAGGTAAAACACAATCTCGTTCTGCTGTACATGACTGGTTGTACGGCTGAATGACAATAAGGGTGATTTAATTTATGCAGAAGTTCAGGGATCTGGCTCAAAAGATCGATTCTCCAATTTCAATCCGCAAAATCCACGGATCAGTCTTTTAAGAACACAGACACACTATATTCCGATATAAGTGTTATGTCTGATATGGAGCCAAGGACCAGGCCAAGAGTAGAACCGAACACACGTTTATTGAATAGGCACAGGTGCAACACACAACCACCAGGCAGAGGATGGCAAAGAGGACGCCCCTCCTGCCTCCAGCCCTTTTATAGTCATGGGCGGTGGTGTGACCGGGAGGCGGAGCCACCACCCCGTGCCTCACATTATATTATAAATAACTACACTACATTCCTCCCCCCTTCACAGAAGTCCAAAACACACACACAAAATTCAGATCCACCCCAATTTAGGACCCGAGTCACGCACTAAAGACAAAGCGAAATAACATAAATGGCGTCACACATTCACACCAAAACAACTAAAGCTGGGGGGGGGGCACAGGTGGACTGCCGTCCCACCCCACACGGAGAAGCGGATTATTTTGCTGCTTAAACGAAATGAGTCCATATAAAACTAAAATACGGCCGTGTCTCCTAAACTAAAATAAAACACCCAAATTAATCCCCAAAACTACATACATAGAAACAGCAAAACGGTCTAAACACATGCATCACAAAGCACCTATACATAATCAGTTTATGACACACACATGCACAACAGTTAACCTATATACATACGACTGGAGAAAACAAGTCCGTGGGACCCCTGGACCACCCTGTCATCAGTCCGCCCCTGTTGGCAGCCAGCCTCCTGGGTTGCAGCAGGCCACCTCAGCACCGGTGCGCCTCCTCTTCATCACCACCGGTTCCTCCACTCGTTCAGTCCCCTCCCAGGTACGCCGCAGCTCGTTCGGGTGCCCCCACAAACTGTGTGGCAGCTGGAGATGAGCATCCTCCCGTCTGGCCACGACACATGAGCGTCCCTGGTGCTCCTCCAACCGTCGACTGGCCCGTACCTGCCGTGATCGCCTCTCCTCCTGAATCCAGTCCTTGACCCCCAGAGGGGTCCCGCTCGGCTTGCAGGGTCTCTGCTTGGCACGTCGTTCTACCGTGCCTGACAGTTCAGCCCCGACCTTTTCTAAATTCGCAGCTCTTGCAGAACACTTTCTGGCTCTGAAACGTCACTTCACGGACCTGCAGCCCATACGCATGGGCTTCCCTGGGGCAGACCTCAAATCCACAGCGCTGGCATCTCCCGCATCTTCTTCCACGCTCCCATCGCTGTCCGGGTCTGTGACTCGTGTGGTAACAGGAAACTCCAGCTGCTGACATGACAGACGCTCGCTCCACAGGTCGCGAACCAACTCCTCCGTCAATGGTCCAAACCATCACATAATAACTAGTAGTTTCAAGTTGGCTACGAACCACCAAATATGCTCGCCCACCTGTTGGCAGCGCAGTCGGAGCCCACTCCCCCGGACAGTGACATCTTCCATGGCGCGAAGACTGCGCGCCATCAGCTCAGCCACGTCCTCGAAGCTGTCCAAGCCGCCAAGTGTCCTCAGTATCCGCTGGCCTCCAGTTCCCGAACTGTGCACCAACAACGTGCTTACCCTCAGCCTTTCCATTCTTCCCGGGTTCAGCGCCACCATGTAAGCCAGGAAGGCAGTGCCCCGTCTTGGCCAGGAAACAGGTGGCCTGCCCAGGAGCTCCAGAAACAACCAAACTCCAAACCCACACGTTTCCATACCTTCTTAATCCTTTTTTCTCCTCGTCGCCAAAATGTTATGTCTGATATAGAGCCAAGGATGAGGCCAGGTGTAGAACCAAACACACGTTTATTGAATAGGCACAGGTGCAACACACAACTGCCAGGCAGAGGATAGCAAAGACGCCGCCCCTCCTGCCTCCAGCCTTTTCATAGTCACGGGCGGTAGCATGACCGGGAGGCGGAGCCACCACCCCGTGCCTCACATTATATTATAAATAACTACACTATAATGAGGTCATAAAATTCTGGTCACATGGCCATATAAGGAGTTCAGCAGCCCATATAAGGAGTTCCTGCTAGGTTCTTAACTTCTTATATGGTCACAGCCATATAAAGAAGAAGGCCCGGTTCCGGAGATCGGATCGGGCCCAAATTTTTAACATTTTATCACATCGGCCTCCAGAGCCTGCCCGTTTGAATTTCAGCCCCCCAATTCCCAGCAATTATACCTTTTCCACCTCTGTGTTTATTCAATAGCGCCCCATAGACGTTCAATAAAGATTTCCCCTCCTAAACTTTCACATATCCAGGGAGGCTGAAATTTACAGGGGTTATTGGGATTAATATTATAGCCATGAATCCAGATTTTCAGCTCCCAAATCCCAGAGGTTATACCTTTCCAACTTTGTGTTCGTTTAATAGCTCCCCTAGGGATGTTCATTAAAGATTTCCCCTGCTAAACTTCCACATATCCGGGGAGGCTGAAATTTAGGGATGCACATCATCGTAACCTCAGCACAGCACGAATCAAATTTGAGGTCAGTCTGACAAACGGTTTGAGAGATAAGCGAGGAACAGACAGAATGACACACACGCACACACAAACACACACAGACAGAGAATCCTTGCATTATAATATGATGCCTAGTTTTGTTGCTGTAGCATAACTCCTTCTTCGTCAGCGTATAACTTTTCAGTCCCCCGTATATAGAAAATATACATAGAAGGATGTCTAGCGGCAAGGCTAGCGAACCCCTGTCTCATGTTGTTTTTGTTTTTTCCCCTGAAAATAAATGTAAACATTGATCCATCCATCTTCTACTTCTTAATCCATTTAGGGTCGTAGGAGGGCTGGAGCCTATCCCAGCATTATTGACCATCGTATCGTTTGGATTCAAGCTCTAGAGTTATTCGCACAATTACAATGTAACAGGTAGCTTGTTATAGTTAGCAACATGCTAACTTTAATTTTGCATTATCTGCAATGTTTGCATAATCCTGCTAACAGACGGGCGGACGGGCAAACAGACAAACCATCCCGATTGCATACCTCCTTGGTGGAGGTAATAATGTCTGAAGCAATTAAGAAAATGTATTCAAGTTCTGCATATTAAGTCATTAGTATAACTGCAAGGGTAATAGTTAGCTAGCTGTAGTTAGCAACATGGTAACTGCAACGTTGCATTCATTTACAACACTGGCATTTTTAATAAAAGCATAAATGACATCCAAAAAAACAACAAAAAAAAGATTGTGCCCAGCAGGTCTACCTCATACTGGTTAAGTCTGGTTAGTAGCATAATACACCCAGCTATCGCTGCCAAAATATAGCAAAACAAGAAAAGCACTCAGAGCGCATACCTCCCCCAAGGCTCCTTCTGTCCCTCATGGACATGGACATGGACTTGGATCATCACCAACATGAAGTGGGTTCTTCTCTAGCCCAAGAACCACCTCTGGTAAAAAATTTCATCCAACTCCATCCAGTAATTTTTGTGTAATCCTGCTGCACAAATACAAACAAGGTCCTTGGTGGAGGTATGCAGTCTCAGATCATCACCAAAATTTAATGAGTTCATTCTCGACCCAAGGGCTACCTCTGATGAAATTTTCATCAAAATCCGTCCAGTAGTTTTTGCATAATCCTGCTAACGGGTCGATGGACAAACAAACCACCCTGATTACATTACCTCCTTCGTGGAGGTAACCAGCCAGAATGGTGCAAGAGACACTATATTGCCAAAAGTATCGGCACACCCCTCCAACTGACCAGGCACTAGTGGACAAAGAAAAGTCCATAACGACATGGATGAGCAAGTTTGGTGTGGAGGAATTTGACTTGCCTGCACAGAGCCCTGACTTCAACCCGACAGAACACCTTTGGGATAAATTAGAGTGGAGATTATAAGCCAGGACTTCTCATCAGACATCCGTGCCTGACGTCACAAATGCGCTTCAGGATGAATGGTGAAGAATTCCCATAAGCACACTCCTAAACCTTATGGAAGGCCACCCTTTGCAGCTTTAACAGCTTCAACACTTCAGGGAAGGCTTTCAATCCATCTGTCTACCATTCTAATCAACTGTAGATGAGTGAACGAACTGTATTCACTATGCGCTGCAGAGTCTTTCGGCAGGGGGTAGTGCAGCCTCCATACCACACAGTGTTGGCACTCTCAATGATGCCCCAGTAGAAGGAGCACATGATGGGACTCCTGCTCTTCTTGGTTTGTGGAGGGAGTTGAGGCATGTTTGACCTTACTTAGCCAACGATGTGGTGGTGTAGGTCCAGGAGAGGTCCTCGGAGATGTGTACCCTCAGGAACTTGGTGTTGTTCACCCTCTCCATGGTGGCACCGTTGATGGTCAGTTGAGGAATGCTGTAGAGGTCTTCAAAGTCAGTGACTTAAATTATAAAAAAGAGTCATAAAATCCCTGGTCGTGCTAATGTCACTAAGCTATCCATGCTAACAGTTTTCATATCCATGTCATGCTGGTAAAGAAAATTGCAAAATTGGCCAGAATTGCATGAGATATATTGTTAACTGTAGCTTCATTAACAAGCTGGGACCACAAATGTCTAGTTGTGCAACTAGAACTTAGGAGAGCTCTATAATCCACTGTTTGGCTGCTAGCTACTTTGCTAGCTAAATTAGTTGCACTGTAGCTATGGTACACCCTCCAATGAAGGAGAGGATGTACCAGACTATCCAGGAGGCAAGTCTGTATCAGGTTTGTCATATAATGATGTGATAAACCTCACAGAAGTGCACAACAAATCCAAACGAGGTATTTCAGATGGAGTTGCAGCCTTATTTTTTTTTATTTAACCTTTATTTACGCAAGGTAGTTCAAGGTAGTTGAAAGGAAACCTCTCTTTTTCAAAGACACCATGTTCACACTCACACAGTCCTACATTCACACCAGGAAGCTGCCCAGTACAACCACAGACTGACCTGTGGCCACTGAGCAGCTCCACTGGAGCAGTTGGGGTTAAGGGCCTTGCTCAAGGGCACCATAGTGGGGTTAAGGAGGGTGGGACAAACACTGCTATGTTATCTGTCCTACTCAGATCTAATCCTGCTGGTCCAGGGATTAAACCCATGACCGTCCGCTCACCAGTTCACATCCCTAACCATTAGGCCACCACTGCCCACAGCCTTAGCTTTTGTGTTAGAGGAAAAACTCCTGGGCAGGTTAGACTTTGGGCTTTACACTTTACAGACGTCACAAAAAAATCCAACATAACCCATTAAAACAAAGGTGAAACGCAAAAAATTAACAAATTGTTTTGACCAGGTAAAATGTTTGAGAACCAATTCTAATTTACAAACATGACGCTGCCAAGAGGCCCCAGCAGCTCAGTCAAACCAAATCTCTAAGCTCCTCCCTCACTAGCATAACCATGTGGGCCCCACCAAAGGTTAAACCTGGGCTGTCTTATGGGTCCCATGTGGGTTTGTCCACGTGTTCCATGTTGGACCCTGATGTGTTTACTCACTGGGACTTTACCTGTGGTACAGGTGAGCGGGTAATCTGCTTACCCTCTTTAAACCCAACTGGGCCCCGATGGGTTTAAGGCGGGTAAAGCAGGTTTCAGTAATACTTGTGCCTTAGGCAAAATTACGAGAAAAAAGTCACATTTATGAGAAAAAATTAGAAAAAAGTGAAAAAATTTTAAAAAATAGTAGCAAATTTATGAGAAAAAGTCACAAATTTATGATAAAAATGTGAAAATTTAGAAGAAAAGTTGCAAATTTGCAACAATAAAAGGAAAATTACTTGAAAAAAGTTACATACAAGAAAAATCTAGCAAACTTATAAGAAAAAGTCAAATTTATGAGGAAAAATTTGAAAAAGCTGCAAATTAACCAAAAAAGTAGCAAATATGAGTAAATAAATTGAAAATTTATGAGAAAAAAGTCACAACTTTATGAGAAAAAATTGCAAGTTTACAGTAAAAAAAAGTTGAAATTGTTTTAGAAAGTTTCAAATTTCAAGAAAAATGTCAAATTAATGTGGAAAAGTCACAAATTTACAAGAAAATAGCAAGTCTACAGGGAAAAATTCACAAATTTATGAGAAAAAGTTGCAATATTACAGTAAAGAAAGTGGCAAATTTATGTGAAAGTCTCTAAATTACAAGGAAAAAGTTGGCAAATCTGTAGGAAAAAAGTTACAATTTTACAAGAAAAAAACTAACAAATTTATGAGAAAAAGTTGCACGTTTACAGATTTAAATTTATGAGAGTTTCAATTTTTCAAGAAAATGCATCAAATTTATAGGAAAATAAGTTGAAAATAGGTGAACAGGTAAAATCCATGTGGGCAAACTGATGGGGCCAACATGGAACCCGAGGACAAACCCACATGGGACCCATAAGACAGCCCAGATTTAACCTGTGGTGGGACCCACAGGGACATGCTGGCTGGTTGCCTGTTTTGTGCGCGTCTCCAATTACTGTGTGAAACTGGAAAAACTGAGTAAACAGCATCAACTCTTTTCTTCAAATAAAGCTTTCCCAGTATTCCTGTCACTCCCACACACAAATAAAGCGTTAACATCTCCCTTCTTACCTTCTGAAGTTATGTTTCACACAAATAACAGGGGGAAAACAAAAGCTTGGAAATAGAATATTTGTTCATTGCAAAATCTGAAAACCCACGCTGGCTCTTAACCCTCCAGTTAAAAGCCAGAGAAACCGGTGCACTAACAGCGAAACATCAAACAACACAGCTCTGGTAGCTTCACGAGAAAGACGTCGCATGGGGACCGATGTTTCCTACATATGATAGTGAGTGCTGCGCAGGATTATTTGTGCATTCTCCCCAAGGCTGAGTGTTCTCCACAGCTGCCGGAGTGATTTGTAAAAAGGTCTGGTAAAGCGGGATCAATTTAGAAAATGTTTTTTGTCATCTCGTGTCCCTCCGGATGAATGGCTCCGCTTGATAAATGTACACAATTGCGCGCAGAGACACTTAACGGTTTAATTGTGGTTGGATATGATTTTTAAAGTGGGTCAGAGACGCTGGAAAAGCAATCAGCACTTTGGGAAGCAACTTTGCAATTTCGCCTCAACGAGCTGTGCTTTCCTATGTGGCTCTGCTGGAGATGGAAGTAAGTCGCAGCTGGTAATTGCCAGCTCCAAATGCCAAAGAAAAGGAAAATGGTGGAAATTTTAAAGTGGAAGTACAGGTGTAAAACAGCGTAAGTACAGGGGGTAGCAACATGGCAACATGTGGCATGTACGGGACTGTCGTTTCATGACCTGTGACTGGCCTCTGATTGCTGTTATCTTTTCCAGCTGGCAGATTATTGGTTCCTCTGTCAGTCCTCAGCCACAGCCCTCCTCTTCCACACACACACACACACACACACACACACATGCATACTCATTCACTCACTGTTCCCACTTGCCGCTCGTTAGTCTCCGGGGGTATTTCTGGGTGGCAGGGGAAATGCTCAGGGCGTTGGCATCAGTTTCTTTGGGTTGACCTGGCTCGCTCTTCCGCGGACTACTAAGTGTTGTTGTTCCAGAGCCGTTCCGCTCCGACATTTATGTAAGTCTCCTCTTCTGTTATTTTTCTGCCCTTTTTCTCCGCTGCCAGTTCCGCCCTGGAGCGCGTGGGGCTTGCCTATAGAGCTTGTAGCCGGTCACCTTCACCATAATACTCATCATTGCTACTCACTGGACAGTTGTTATTGACACTTTGTACATCATTTTTCCTTTGTTAATAAAACACATAATTTCACCTGCGTTTGGGCTCGTATTAATTCAGTTGTGTGTGCACACTTACGCACACACATGACAACATCCTCTGTTTTTACCATAAAAGTGAAGCCATAGGGAAGACATGATCGGAGGAACAGGGGAAAACAAATCCCTTCATTCGCAAGAAGACACTCTAGCAGGTGGTTTCCACAAAAGTATGTTCCCACGGACGACTGACGGGTAAGGGTGGCTTTAATGCTGCAGAAGTGCATCTGTGTTTGCCCACATTACCCATTTTCAACTTATTTTCCCATAAATTTGATACATTTTCTTGAAAAATTGAAACTTTCTCATAAATTTGCCACCTTTTTTCCACTGTAAACTTGCAACTTTTTCCTCAAAAATCTATTTGTTTTCTTGTAAATTTGCAACTTTTTTCCTCAAATGTTTTTCTTGTAAAATTCTGACTTGTTTCTTGCGGATTTCCTAACTCTTTCTTGTAATTTTGGAACTTTCTCATAAATTTGGCACTTTTTTAACCTCTTGCACTCCGGTATACCACAGACGGGCAGGTCTCTGCGTCCTACAGCGCACAGAGGGTGCTCTCGTGCGCTCTAGGACGCACGAGGGCGCTGCGTCCTAAGAGCGCACTGGAAAAAAAAGCTGCATTTCCGTTCTCCCACTACAGACACAGCCGCAAACAGATCGGATATGATTGACCTCTCATTCGACTAATAAGAGCCTTGAATTGGGTTTCTGAAACCTTGAAGAACCAATGACTGAAAACCTAGCAAGAAGGACCTGCCTACCAACGCTGTGAATGCAGCGAGCCAATTGAAGCACAGAAGTTCACAAGCTGTTTTGTGTAAGGCTGGGTGAAGAGAGACTGACTGCTGCAGCAGATGAAAAAAAGGACCCGCAGGAAGAACCCCACAGACCCAGCAGCACAGAGACCATCCACAAGTGTGACCTGTGCGACAGGGACTGCTATTCGCGCATCGGCCTGTTCAGCCACAGGCGGTGCTTTTTTTTGTTTTTATTCCAGCAGAATAGACGTTTAGGATTCTCTTCCATGGTCATTATAGACCGACAGAGGCCAACGACGAAGGCTGAGTGACACACACGCGTTCGCCAGTCTTTTTTTAATTACTACTGTTATTTGTTTTGAAAAATCGTTCGCCAAAACCGCAATCATGGAAGCGCAAAACCCCAATAATGGAATTATGTTTTGATCGGGTCGCGAGACCAGCATCGCGTTCATCTGACAATGAGGAAGAAGTTCGCCAGCTCCGCTTCTGCTGTGAAGAGGTAAGTGTTATAAGCTAAATTATTCTTTATCCCTGAAAATTGTAATCAAAATGACTTTTGACCGATCACTGCATGACGGACCGCGGCGCAACGGGTGATGTCCGTCCTCTGTAGCGAGGGGGGGGACAACCCCCCCCCCCCCACACACACACACACACACACACACACAGCCCTGAGTGTCACCTTTCATTAGAGCCCAAGATGAAGCTTCTATATTGAATCATTCAAAAGTTACAGACGTTTTTCCAAACTGTGCCATTTGGCACAGTTCAAAAACGCCTGGGAACTACCTGAGGAAAAAGCTGTGTAATATATTCATTTTTTGTGGTATTGTTACAAAATTTGGACCTCAGCTGGATAACACTTGGTTCTACATTTCTATTGCATTTTCCAGCCCGGATCTGAAGCTGTGTGTTATTTGCAAGCATTTGTATCCAAAAAAACACCCAGGCCAAATTTATTTTCTTCAAGTTCACTATGTTAAGATGACTGTAACTCAGTGGCCGGAGCACTTAGAGAGATTATGACTGTTTTGCCAAAAAATTCAAAGTGTTTTCTTTTAAATGAGACCAACCCCATGAAGATGCTGCAAAGGGTTGAAGAACAGCTTTCGATTTACTTTGGGCACGTTATTTTTTGGCGTTTTTAGGGAAATTGACCGGAGTGCAAGGGGTTAATATAATCCTGCAACTTTCTCATAAATTTGTAACTTTTTCTCATAAATTTGGAAGTTTCTAAAAAATTTTCAACTTTTTTACTGTAAATTTGCATTTTTTCCTCATAAATTTGTAACTTTTTTCTTGTAAATTTTCAATTTATTTATTCATATTTGCTATTTGTTAAATATCCAACTTGTTCTAATTTTTCCTTGTAAATCTGCAATTTGTTTTCTTTTAAATTGGCATTTTTTTCTTGTAAGTTTGTAACTTTTTTCAAGTAATTTTGTTTCATCTTTTTCTCCTAAATTTTCACATTTTTCTCAAATTTGTGACTTTTTCCTCATAAATTTGCTATGATTTTTTTTGTAATTTTTTGACTCCCATAAAATTTTGACTTTTTCAAAGAAATTTGATTTTTTTTTTCTAATTATTTGACTTTTTGATAAATATGCAACTTTGTTCTTATAAACTTCCAACTTTTTATTGTAAATTTGCAACCCTTTTTTTCCCCAGAAATTTGACTTTTTTTTCAAAATTTTTAAACATTTTCTTGGAAATTTGTTACTTTCTTATAAATTTAATATTTTTTCTCTTAAATTTTCAACTTTTTTTCCTCCTAGAGTTGTGACTTTTTTGTAAATTCACTGCTTACAACTAAAATGAACATCATTTCATATTACTTCATGTGCCGTGTTAGAAGAAGGGTATTGTAATAACTATGCCAGGCCACTAGAGACGACAGTGCGACTTTTTTTTACAGCACATGATGGACCACTTCCGTGACATCACTAGGCTGGTTAGTGCTCAGAGGTCTGCATTAGCTACTGTGGAGAGTTTTTACAAACACCAGGTTAATGGTTGATTTAGACCAAAACTAAAAACAGATGTAAAGCTGGGTTCACACTATAACGTTTGGACCGACTTTTACTGACATTTTGAAAAATCTGAGAAATCAGTCCAAACATTGGTGAAATTACGTTCGTGAGCAGTTTTTTTTTTTTTTTAATCCAGCGCACACCAACTTTTATGAACTTTGGTAGCATTTCCCAGCGTTGCATTCAACACTGTCAAACTTTTGCCAACTTAAGCTAGCGTATGTGTAGCAGTTGCCAACTTAGGTTAACTTAAGCTAAGAATACTCAGCGCAGTTCAGCTGACATCAGCGTCAGACGACGCTCATATAAAGATCAGTGTTTGTGGAGGCTTCCTGCCATCCTGGACCTGCTGTTCTGGGTGGATTCACACAACAACACTTGGACCAACTTTTACTGACGTTTTGGCAAACGTCTGGCTTTGCTGGAAAAAGTTGATAAAAGTTAATGATAGCAGTGTTTGTTGGCAAAGGCTAGCAAAAGTTGCATTCATTGAATTTTCAGCATGCTGAAAATTTGCCAACATTTGGAAATAAACGTTGGTGCAAGTTGTCCTCAGTTTGTAAAAAGTTCCTGAGCGCTGGGCTAAGATATGCAGAGTTCGCCTAAGTCAGCCTAAGTTAAGCTCCTTTGGCAAATGTTGACTGAAATGCTGGTAAAAACAGATGTTTTTAGATCAAAAGTCACTTCAGACATGCATGGACTAAAGAGAAATAAAGAGAAAGGGGAATTAAAAAAATATATATATATGTAAGAGGACAATGTACAGTATTTGGTGATAACAAGGTGTGTATGACATGTTTTGTTTTGTTTTTAAATCTGAGGGATAATATATTTATTTATTTATTTTACAAGCACTGGCGATCTGTCCAGGGTGTACCCTGCCTCTCGCCCAAAGATGCTGGGATAGGCTCCAGCCGTCCCCCCCCTCCCCCCCGCGACCCGAAAAGGATTAAGCGGAAGAAGATGAATGAATGAATGAATGAATTTTACAGGCATTTGATTAGTTTTGAGTTGTTTGTGGGTTCGTTTGCTCCAGGTGATAGATGTGGTCTAGTGAGTGGTTTGGGATTTTGTGTCTTTGCAGTGTTATTTTTCTACCACTAGGCTGTGCTGTTGCACAAACGTGTCTTTTGCCAGTATGGATTACTGGTTGCCTTGGAAACAACAGCCATTGGAGAACCAATCATTTTTATTTATTTTTTTTGTCTGAAAAAACATTTTCTTGGTCTGTGGAATAAAGTTTTTTTGTGAAATTTTCAGTCAGTCTGTCAACTGTCTGCCTGCTACACACACACATGTACTGTATATATAGTATATACAGTATATAGACACACTCCCAAAAATGTGGCAGCCCAAAAGAAAAAAAAAAAAAATCTCCCACTGAGAAATTTACTGTTTTTAATTTTTTGCTCCACGCATAATCATTCTCCAGGATTTATTGGTTCAGCTTCCATTGTGGGGAACCAAATAGTGCTGATGTGGTGTCAAAAAGTAAATGACATTTAATGGGATTTATTTCAATGGAGAGAGTTTTAACAGTCAAAATATAATCACCTGTCATTTTAGTTATATGATGATTCACTCATCATTCAACAGTTTTTTTTAATTCCATCCACATTCACATTTTAATTGGGGACTTAGTGTTGGAGTCTATAGCATTATTTTTTTTTTTTGATGAATGAATGAATGGAACAGGGGAAAATGGTATGTAGAAGTAACTACATATAAAACAAAAATAAATACTGAAACGTATGCCCAAAGGAGATGTGTTCACTCCAGAAACGGGTCCAGAATGGCAGGAAGCCTCCACAAACGCATATGAGCATCAACTAACGCTGATGTCAGCTGACCTGCGCTATTTCTCTGATTTTTTTTCAAAACATCTGTAAAAGTCGGTCTAAATGCTATAGTGTGAACCCAGCTTTAACTTTGGCTGACTTAGGTAAACTCTGCATAACTTATCCCAACGCTCAGGAACTTTTACAAACTAAGCACAACTTTCACCATTGTGTATTCCCAAACGTCAGCAAATTTTCAGCAGGCTGAAAACTTTCAAAGAACACATCTTTCGCCAGCGTTTGCCAACCAACACCAACTATCATTAACTTTTGCCAGCAGAACCAGACATTTGCCAAAACGTCACTAAAAGTTGGTCTAAACGTTGTAGTGTGAATCCACCTTAAGAGCGATCATTATATTACCCCGACTGTAGTGGTCAAAATGAGGACAGATTGCCTGCTTTATTTTATGACATCTTCAACAGCTGACTGAAGTCTGTATTGAAATGACGGAGCTGCCATTAGCTGCGATGCTAACGTATGCAGCGATCTTTTATATTAATGAGACAGGGGGTTTTTTTGAGTCAGAGGGACTGATGGTTCATCAGATAAAAAGGTCTCAAGTGTGATCCTATTGTTCTGATTTTTTTTTTCTCTGAAAGTCTGGTGTCCACAGATCACTGCACAGACTGTTAACAGAGGTAATGAGTGCTAACGTCAGTTCAACTCTTCAACTAAACTCTTTTTAGGCCGAGCAGAAAGTACATCCTCAGTGGCGATTTATGTAAAATAGATCACTGTTTTCTATTCTTTTTAAATATAGTAATTAGCTCATTTATGTGCAACAACTCAACAGTTAATAAGGTTCAGGTTACTTTATTTATACCCGTAGGTAGATTTGTTTTGCAGTCAGGTGACATCCTTGTAAACACATTTACAAAACAGTTACATGCAACATGAACACAACACAAACACATGAAGCTGAGTATAGACATGATAAAAGTACTCAAGGCTCCACCAGTCAGGTGTAGGGTTTTATTTGTGTAGTTTATTGTTGGTACAAATATTAATGTAAATATGCATGCGAGTAGTAATGAAGATTTCTTTTCATTACCAATACACATAAGCTCGTGGGGCACCAGTCTAAAAGAATGGACAATTTTATTAATAATTCTGTATTTGTACCAATAATGAATAAGTCTTGTATGCTTTTAATCAAGAAGATGGACATGAAATCAAACATTAACTCCCATATATCTTTTTAATAGTTTAATAGGAAATTTCAGGATAGATGAACACATTGAGATGATTTTATAACAGTGAATTCAACATGTATCATGAGCACATTGGACTTGATGGTTTACTGAGCATGAAGTGTATTATCAAACATTTGTGGAACCAAGGAAAAACACAGCTTAAATTGCCACTGTAATGGAAAATGAGAAACCATAAAATAGCATTGGTTAAGAAAATTGGCCACAATTTTTATGAAGAAAATGATGATTAAACTATTTAATAAAAAGGAAAGTTTGTGTTACTCTGAATAAGAACGGAGATTAATGAAAAAGATAAATGCATTTAAAGTTCTTAAAGGAATTCGAAGATATTAGGTTTATAGAACTTATACCAGGAATATTCTGAAGAATTAAATCTAATTTGGACAACAGACCTTCAGCACAGCAGAGTCATATTGTGTCCCCTGGTGGTAGCAGGTGGTCTGGTTGGATCTTGGTCCAGCTGGATGTGCATTGATTCTGCTGAGAGAAAATGGCAGGCAGGTTCTGCTACACGGTCCTGTTCCTTGGGATCACAAACGTAGAAGCTGGATGCTCCTTTCACTGGCTGATGTCTGTTTATGCACAAAAAATGGAATTTGACCAGGTTGTCAAATTCCCGATAATATTTGTTTATTGTGTAAGTCCAATCAGACAATCAAACTTGATAAAAAAAACTCAAACCACAGATCCATTTCTTCCAATGTGTTGTGGTCAGAACAAAGTTGATTTAAGCTTGGTAAAAATTAAAATCTTAGCACAGTAGTTTAGGAAAAAGGAGTAAAATAGGAAAAAGTGAATTTTAAAGAAAAAGAAAAAGTTTACACAGAGCATAGGCTCCAGGCCTGCTTAAAAAGGGGAGAGCAGAAACTGCTTCTTCAAGAGTCTGCTCCCAACCTGCAACTCTCTACCGGAGACAAAGGAAAGTTTTTCCCAACTACATTCAAAGATCAGGATTGGATCTGCCCAATAGTGTAAACTTTTGACCAATTGCACTGAGTTTCTTTGTTCAGCAGAGATCGTAAAACTGACTAAAAAAAGGAGAGATATGGAGACTTGGAAGATGATTGGTGACTTCATAGTTTTGAAATGTGTGCTTCCCACAGAAAAGGGGAGAGGATTTGATATGAGAAGTGAAATCCTCCTAAAACATATGCTGACTATGAGAGCATAAATTCTTTAAAACTTTAGTGACTAAGATATTCTACTTAATAAAACAATGTGTCTACATTGTAAATGTGATCATTTCTTTATAGTTGGCATGCAAAATGAATTCTTCCTGAAAATAAAGACACACATATCAAATCACATCAATAAAAGCATTTCAAACCATAATTGTCAATCACAGGTTCCCGCCATATCTTCAATTTCGGGTGTTGTCTGTGGAGAAAGATAAGTTATTTCATTGTTCACAATTCACAGTTTAACTTCAGAGAGAAACATTCAGTCCTAAAGAGAAATATTCCTGTGTTATCCATTGGAGGGCAATGTTGGACTTTTAAGTTTCAATGAAGAATCTTAGTGGTGGAGTCTGTGGAACATCAGACCATAAACCTGTCATTTTCACATTCTTTTGGCAAATGGATTTGAGGGGGAATGACTCCAGGTCTTGACCAGGGATTAACTTATCCACTTTATGGCTGATGGCATAGGGTTTCACAGCTCCGATCTTGGGTGAAGAGGAAGGGGTTTATGACCAGACTTTTGGGTGAAATAATTTCTCCTCAGCAAAGAATAATTTTATAATTTGGAATCTAGCTGTTCATGCTACACAGGACATAAGAAAAAGATTTAGTTTAGTTAAAAACTAAATCAAAGACTCAGACTCATTAAAGGTAAGAAAGCTATTTAGCTTTCTTACCTTTGAGGACCCCTAATATCACTGCAGTCTTTAGAATTTAAAAAAAAAAAAAAAAAAAAGCTTTTTCTCCCTCTGGTAAAAAACAAACAAACAAACAAAAAACTGATCATATTAACAGAAACTTGGATTTTACTTCCATCCAGATAAATGAATTAATTTAAAAAATACTTAAACTAAATCCAGTTTACCAAGAACACAAATCAGTTATTTTATTGATGTCTACAAATGAAAGACTAGCACATAAAAATTATAGGACTGAATATGATAATGGAAAGTTCAAAATATTTCAAGGTGAAAATCTGTGTAAAATATGCAACAAATTTTAAAACTTGAAGAAGAGAGTGAAAGAAAATAATTAAAACCATTGTATTTGTCTTACAGGAGAAAAAAAATGTCCATTACTGTTTGAATGACCACAGTTTGTTTAGCTTCCGTTATCAATTTTAAGATAATAGACTGCAGTAGATTTGGGGAAAAGGACTTCCTGAAAGGTTTTATTAATTATTTCTAGCACAACACTCTTCCTCAGCCTGCTTGTAAATAAGAGGCTCAAATCATGAGTAAACAGTTTAAAAACCCTTTCAGTGTGTGTCTCAGTCTAATAAAATTTTCACATACAGCTTTGTTATCAAAATACACTAATTTAACTCACTTTTACTATCACCACAGCTGGGAAAAAAGGTATTGTACTAACTATACCAGGGCAGTAGAGGTAGCAGTGTGCCTTTTTTTTTTTTTTTACAGCCCCCCCCCCCCCAAATGCCACAGGAACCAAGGCATCAGCACCTTGGTGCTTTCATTATTGTTCAGATTCTCTTCACCTATAAAACAGTCAACTAATCATTGACACATATTCACTGTTAGTCTGGAAAGAAAATTTTACAACCACTGCAATACAGTATATGAATGAGTAACAATATAATTACATGAAGAGATGTTTCACACTGAGTGTACGTTTCGCTGTCAGACTGAGGCGTGGTGAGTCAAAAGTCCCATTTTCTCCCTCCTGCAGGGTGCTGGGTCTGTCAGCTAAACTAATAAAAATTAATCTCTGTACAAGGCTGTTATAGCAATAGAAAATTGAAATCAGATTATGATCTGTTCCTACTCAGTTTAATTCAAAATATGTGGTGCTGTAGCACTGGAGAAACAAGAAAGTTAGATATTTTTATGGAACTTTATGCAAGCCCGAGTGGGATGATAAAATTATAAAGAAAATCTGAAAACGGAACAAAAACACCCACCAATGCTGTCAAAACAAGGGACTACAATTTTATTTCTGTCACATGAAACAAAACTTACATGTAACCAGGTCTTGGTTGTTAAAGAAAATTATAGCACTTAACACATGGCTAGTAATGAATTTAAAACCCTACCTCTGCAAGCATGTCCATGTGGGCCCCACTGTAGGTTAAAATTGGGCTGTCTTCACACTGTCCCACATGGGTTCCATGTTGGCCTCATCTGTGTTTGCCCACATGGACTTTACCTGTGGTACAGGTGAGGGCGTAATCTGCTAACCCTCTTTAAACCCATCTAGGCCGCAGATGGGTTTTAAAGCGGGTGAGCAGGTTTCAGTAACACTCGTGCCATAGGCAGAATTATGAGGGGGAAAAAGTCACAAATTTATGAGAAAAAAGTTGCAAATTTATGAGAAATAAGCTGCAAATTTAAAACCAAAAAGTAAAGTTGCTTGAAAAAAGTTACAAACTTACAAGAAAACTTGAGTAAATTTAAAGGAAAAAGGCACAAATTTATGAGGAAAAATTAGAAAAAGTTGCAAATTAACAAAAAAGTAGCAAATATATGAATAAATAAATTGAAAATTTACAAGAAAAATTACAAATTTACAAGAAAAAGTCACAAATTTATGAAAAATTGCAAGTTTACAGTAAAAAAAATTAAACTTTTTTTTAGAAAGTTCCAAATTTACAAGAAGAAATGTCACAAATTTATGGGGAAAAATCAAAAATTTACAAGAAAATAACAAATGTATAAGGAAAAAAGTGGCAAATTTATGATGAAGTTTAAAAAAAATTACAAGAAAAAGTTAGCAAATTTGCAACAAAAAGTCACAATTTTACAAGAAATTTTACAAGTACAGTCCAACATTCCCATGCAGAGGGTGAAGAACTAACTGCTTATATAGGGAGCTGCTGATGAGACACAGGTGGGTAATAAATGCAGCTGGGGTTGATCATGCAATCACTAGAGACAGCAGAGGAGAGGAAGTGTGCACCATCCAGGAATACTACACTATTAGGCATGCACGTGCAGAGGGGGGTGTTTTAGGGGCTTGAGCCCCTGCCTCTTTGCTAAAGTGTCCAAAATGCCCTTTTGATTGCCTGTTTACATTTTCAACATTCAGCATAATTAGACACAGAGTCGGCGCCATGGAGGGTCACTCTGGGTTTGTGACCCCCCTAATAAATTACTGTGTTCACCAAAGCCCCAGACTAAGCCTTTGGCATCAGACTTCGTTTAATTATTGATAATGAATATTTATGAAAAGTCAGATTTCTGAGTGGAAGTGAAGCAACATCACTGTGCTGGTGGTTCCCCCTCCCTTCCCCTGACAGCAGGTAGGTCACTTTTACAATTTATTGTGTTGATGTTTAATTGTAATTTTGCATCGTTCTTTCTTTATGTAAATGTAAGAGACCAGAGCTGTTTGTTATTATTCCTGCTTGGGCTGAAAAAATTCAGACTGCTCGAACTTTTTTTGAGAGAGACTGAACGGCCGATATTCCTCCACCCAGAGGCAAAACGGCATTTTCACTGAAGCAAGACTGTTGTCTAAAAACTTATGCTTGAAAATTGCATAACTACCTTATTTTTATTTTTTCATTTGAGAGCACGGTCACAGTCTAAAATTTTATTTCTTTGATTTTATTTTATCATTAGCATCAATATATGTGAAAATCTTTGAATCAGACGTTTTTTTGTGGGTTTTGATCATTACCTTTAGTGAGTGAGGGGGTTTCTTGGTGTTTTGTGCAGAGTGGAGCTGCAGCCACCAGGAAAAAGTAAAATTTATAATTCCATTCTAACATGTGGACATAAAATCCATCTGTTAAATAAAGGTTTAGAGAGCAGTATTTAAAATAGATATGCTGGATTACTTGTAATACCTAGAATCTCCAAAAGTACAATGGGGGACAGAGCCTTCAGTTATCAAACTCCTCTCTTGTGGAACCAGCTGCCAATCTGGATTCGGGAGTCAGACTCGATCTCTGTTTTTAAGAATAAGGTTAAAACCTTCCTTTTTGATATAGCCTACAATTAGGGAGGGATCATGTGTTTCTGAACCCTCCCTTAGTTATGCTGCTATTAGGTTTAGACAGCCAGGGGACCTCCAGTAATTGCACTGGACTTCACTCCTTTCTTCACTCTCAATGAAATATTTTTTTTTGCTGGTCATTAACATCTGTTTGTTCTCTCCCATAGATTGAGTCTCCATCCTGCTGTTTGCTCTCTACATGTCTGTTCTTTTCATCTTCTCTATCCCCTCACCCCCCAGCCAGTTGCAGCAGATGACTGTCCCTCCCTGATCCTGGTTCTGCTGGAGGTTTCTTCCTGTTAAAAGGGAGTTTTTCCTCTCCACCATCGCCAAGCGCTTGCTCACAGGGTATCACCTGATTGCTGGGGTCTTTCTGCAATTGTGGGAGTTTCTCCTACAGTTGAAAGTGCTATGAGATGACCATTGTGAAATGGTGCTATATAAATAAAGTTGAATTGAATTGAATTGATATAGCACTGTAAGTTCTATTAAGGTGGGTAAGTTAAGGACATGACTGGACACGTTGGTCCGTCTGCTGCTTAGGGTTGACGACTGCTAATTTAGGACTTTTTCTTGCAATTTTTGTTTTTCCTCAAAAATGAAAAATATCCATCCATCCATTCATCCATCCTCTACCACTTTTCCAGAGGTCCAGGTCGCTGATTTTTGCTTTTGCTCTCTCCTGTCCTTGCATTTTGCCTGTAGATAAATATGAAACAATTTGCTCATCATAAAAATTAAACTCATTACAAAGTGGGAGAAATCAAACTTTTTGGTCATGACTGTACAGTAATGTTGGAATGCTGGAATTGTTGCATTATAATTTTGAAAATCTAAAAATAAAAACAAATCTTGCTCAGTGTGCCCCTTTTTTCAAATTTGAGCTCCTGCCCCTCAAATGATCTCTGCACAGCCCTGCTATTAGGAAGGACTTGATGACAGTGGGGAGGAAAAAGAACAGATAGGAGGTCCCTGAGCTTTCTAAACCTACAGCAACACAACTAAGATGGGGTTCAGACCAAACACAAATTGAATTTTTCTGTGGCATGATCACACACAGTATAAAGTCACTGTAAAGATACAAATACACCCATGTTTGCATCCCAATCAGCCCCGAGAACCTGCCATCACCGAAAGTGAGCATCAACAAACAAACTACTGTAGTTTGAATCTCAGACGGAGACGGAGTGTCTGCAGTCTGTATCCACCCATCAACACCTGCTACAATGAGCTAACAAGGGCTAGCAGCTCCTGAAACTGGACACCGGTCAGCTTCAGTGTAGTGCTGAAAACAGCCGTCATCAAGATGTAGTTTCTGGTGGAGGCAATGACATTTTCCCAGCTGTGATGCCCCGGTAGAAAACCTATAAACCTAAACATGGCGGTGTTCTGGGCGATTTCCTCAGCAGTGGTGCAAAGCAGGTGGGGAAGCTATGAAGGCAACCCCACCCCTCTGCAAGACTGTACTGCTCCAACTACAAGTTTTTGTCATGTACGGGGCTGTTGTCTCCTGCCCCGTTTCATGGCCTGTGGCTTCAGCCTCTGATTATCTTTTCCAGCTGGCAGATTATTGGATTATCTGTCAGTCTACAGCCACAGCCCTCCTCTCACCTCTCTCTGCCAGACACCTATCAGCTGACTGCCATCACCTGGGATTTTCCACACATACATACACACACGCACACACATTTAGTCTCACTCACATGCACTCATCCATGCCCAGTTGCTGTCGCACCTGCATCTACTTGTCACTCATTAGTGCACAGGGTACTTATGGGTGGCAGTGGGAATGCTCAGTGCGGCGGTGATAGTCAGCCATTGTCTACTACAGTCTACGTGAGTACATGTCAAGATTTGATGGCCAGGCAATTTTCCTTGTTGGTTTTTTCCTTTTGGACTTTACGGGGTGCTGTTCTCCAGAGCTCAGCAGTGCTCCAACGCCCATTGATAAGTCCTTCTCTTTTCTGGGTTATGTTATCCTTCCCCCAGCAGTTAGTCTTCCCCGTGGCGTGACATAACTTCTCCTCTCGCCAACGGGATTTATTCCCCTGTTCATCTGTTGCCTACTTTGTTAGACTGTTTTTCATGGACACTTGGTCAGACTGTTTTTCGTGGACACTTGGTATAAATATTTCCCTGTTTAATAAACCACACGCCGCACTTGCATTTGGGCTTGTGTCTATTCATTTGTGTGCTGCGTTTTTACGCAGCGAAACATGACAGTTTGCCGTTGCCAGAACAAAGAACCCAGCGGTGTGGCGTGTGTGTGGTCTTTTCTCTTACCTTTTGCGTCTTTTTCCACTCACCTGTTCAGGGAAAGCAATCATGGCTCCGGCAGGTGAAGCAGTTTGGAGGAGAGGATGGAGCCGTGAAGATTTGAAGAGTGTGACGAAGATCGAGGACTTGACAGCCGACGCTCGGAATTGTTTCTCCCAAGAAGACACATTGCTGTGCTGGGGTGGAGATGTTAATCAGCTGAAGCTCCGACCCAGCATGCGCTTTCATCCCTGAGTAGTCACCCTCAGCCTGCCCCCGCTGCCGTTTCTCCTTGCTGCCACTTCTTCGACGGCTCCAGCCAAATCAGCTCCCATCTGGAGGCGTGCTCTGCGAGAGGTTCCATGTCCCGACTCCAGTGCGTCTGTTCCACCTCCAGCTCCAACACGACCACTGTCTAGTCAGCGGCGGCATCAACGTCGACCTACCTAGGGTCCCCGGACGGATCTTTCAGTCACCATGGCAGCCATTTCCCTGGCACCAACTTCTGCCAACCCCACAGCAGAGCTCTACACAGTGCCTCCTCCCACTGCCAAGAACGCTTATTTTCCTCACTGGTGGCTCCCGTACCTGTGGCCACAGGGGTGGCTCTCCTACAGCCCTCAGGGAGGGCTGGATCCATCTTGGACACAGAGAGGGACGACAAAATGGCTCCTGCAGCAGACAACATCGCCTACCAGGATAACAGGCAAATGCAATTAATCTCTATTCAAACTTATCATGCTATGCCTTGCTTGAATCCTGGTAGAGAGGCTCTGGGTGTGCAGTCCCCTGAGTTCTCTTCACCTGCTGCAAAACCTAAAATTTGTTCTGCCCTCTCCTTGTCTCCCCCTCCTGTTCATGGTAGCTCATTAGCTTCAGTGAGGATGTCGGGGACCTGGGAGGAGTCCAGACTGGCAATGTTGGAGGATTTTGACCGCCTAATGGAAGAAGAGAGCTCTGCAGTTGCCTCTCCCTCTGTTTTTACTTCCGCCAAGGTGTGGAGGGCAGAATCTCTTTCTGATCTATCCCCTTTGGAGCCAGGTATGGTGGCTTCTCAGCGCCCTATTGCAGAGCCCAGAGCCGTCATTTCTTCGAGGGACATCGCCTTGCCAGCTGCAGCAGAGGACTTCAGTAACCAGGGAAACAGGCAAGTGAACTCCTCTTTTCTTCCTTATACCAATGAAAATTCTTGCCTGATTCCTGGCGGAGAATCTCAGGGGGTGCAGTCCCCAGAGACTTCTCCATCTGCTGCAGCTAAGAACTGCTCACCAACCCTCTTCATGCTCTCTCCTACCCTCTCGGAGTGTACGCTGGCTCCGGAGCTGAACCACCAGGACCAGGAGGAGCCAGAGGCCCGGGAGCATTCGTTCCTTGCTGTCATGGTGAGCCAGACCCCAGCCGCCAGAGGAATCACCAGTGTGGGTCCTAATGGTTGGAACGACGACGACTGCAGAGACCATCATGCCTGCTGTGGAGGCCGCCACAGCAGAGTCAGTGCCTGAACTGTACCTCCAGGAGGCCGAGCCCATGGGAACATCGCCCGGATTGTCGGAGTCCTGGGCAGCAGTGGAGTTCGAGCTAAGGCAAGTGCTCTCCTTTGTTTTTCTTCTTTCTATTTTTGAGCATTTTTGCCTAGCTCTTGGTGAGGCGAGCCAGGTGCAGCCAACGGCTGCATCTGCGCTCGCCTCACTGGGCTCCGTCACTACTGGCAACCCTGACCACTCCTCTTTTCTGTCCAAGTCCTCTTCCAGGGTTGCCGGAGAGAGGCCAACACTGCTGGATGAGTTAGAGGATCCAGGCTTACCGCTGGAGGTAATTGTGGCGTCTGCTGTCCCCGCTGAGGTCGACCAGGTTCCAGCTCCCCGTCTGCTGGAGGCCGTAATTTGGGTTCCACCTCAGACGGTGTCTCCATGGGTGCGACACGCTGGCTTGGGATCCTTGTTGGGGCTGCGATCCAGGGCCAGCCCGACGTGGGTGCTACGCTCTGGTACGGACCCGTCATGGACCCTACGCCCCAGCGCAGGGTCCACTGAGGGTGCAGCAGAGCTCTGGCCGGAGTCTGCCGTGGATGCAGCTTTGGCCCAGCCAGGGTCCACCAAGGGTGTATCATTGGCCTGGATGGGCCCGTCATGGGTGCAGCGGTGACGGTGCTGCCGGTCAGCCTGAGGACGTTGGGGCCTTCATTCCTCAACCTGACGCCTTTGTGGCCCCCCCTCCCCTCTCCACCAGGTACCGTGGGGGTTCCCCTCCTACGGTCCAACCACCCACCTGTCAGTCTCCCAGTGAGCAGGCCGCCTCTTGCTTCAGCCCTCCGGTCCTGGTGGCTCAACGGTGCGGGCCGGCCGCCCGAAGGTCTGGGGTTCTTAGCTGGGGGGCCCGTATGCCCTGATAGGCCACCTGATGCTGTCCTGCGGGTCGCCTACTGGGCCTTGAACTCTGGTCGGCCCACTAAACTTATGGCCATTCGTGAGCCCTGGGACTTTGGCCAGCCCCCAGAACTTGGGGACTCTTGGAGTTTTTGTTTTTTTTTGGGGGGGGGGGGGTTGTTGGGGTGGGAAGTGTTGTTTTTTTCTTGTGTTATTGTTGTGGTGTTTTCCATTTGTTTGTTCCCTCCTGGCCTGTTTCCCCCACCTCCTTCCCTGGTTTGTGGGATTGTTTTCTGGGGGGGGGGAGGGTTGTTTTGTTTTGTTTTGATGGTACGATGGGTGTCTGGTGTCCACCCCTTGGGGGGGGGGGGGAGCTCTGTCATGTACGGGGCTTTTGTCTCCTGCCCTGTTACATGACCTGTGGCTTCAGCCTCTGATTTTCTTTTCCAGCTGGCAGATTATTGGATCATCTGTCAGTCTACAGCCACAGCCCGCCTCTCACCTCTCTCTGCCAGACGCCTATCAGCTGATTGCCATCACCTGGGATTTTACACACACACACACACACACACACACACACACACACACACACACACACACACACACACACACACACACATTTAGTCTCACTCACATGCACTCATCCATGCCCAGCTGCCGTCGCACCTGCATCTACTTGTCACTCATTAGTGCACGGGGTACTTATGGTGGCAATGGGAATGCTCAGTGCAGCGGTGATAGTCAACCATTGTCTACTACAGTCTGCGTGAGTACATGTCAACATTTGATGGCCAGGCAATTCTCCTTTTTGGTTTTTTCCCTTTGGACTTTACGGGGTGTTGTTCTCCAGAGCTCAGCTGTGCTCCGATGCCCATTAGTAAGTCCCTCTCTTTTCTGGGTTATGTTATCCTTCCCCCAGCAGTTAGTCTTCCCCGTGGCGTGACATAACTTCTCCTCTCGCCAACGGGATTTATTCCCCCATTCATCTGTTGCCTACTTTGTTAGACTGTTTTTCATGGACACTTGGTATAAATATTTCCCTGTTTAATAAACTACACGCCGCACTTGCATTTGGGCTTGTGTCTATTCATTGGCGTGCTGCATTTTTACGCAGCGAAACATGACAGTCTTATCAAAAAGGAGCATTTTAAGCCCAAACTGGCAACTGGTTCCATCAGAAAGAAGCCTGATAACTTAAAGCTCTCCTTCCCAATGTACTTTTAGAGATTCTGGGTATCACAAGTAATCCTACGTTTTGGAAGCATGGTACTCCATTAGAATGATAAAGTACTATACAATCTTTTTAATAAAGGTCCAGATCATTTAGAGCTTTTGAAGTGAGGAGAGGGATTTCAAATTTAAGTCTAGATTCTATGGAAAGCCAATGAAGTGAGGCAAAGACAGGAGATGTATATTTGTCTTTCTAGTCCTGTTAAAAAGACTCTTTAGTGGCATTTTCGGACAGCCTGATGATAAAGAATTGCAGTAATTTAATCTAGCAGTTTGAATAACTTTCTACTAGCTGGTGCACAGGTTTTCTTCTAGCAACATTGGCTTTGCGAATTCAATCGGCAAAGCCACAAAGTTATTGGGAAAGCTGGTCCATGGAAAACTGCTATAAAAAGAATCAAAGCTTCCAGTGGTCGACTAATAACCCAACTTTCTGAGGTGAGTAGGTGGATACTGTGGGTAAAGTATCATATGCATAACAAGACATCCTTTTCCAATCCTCATTTGCAGCTTGACCTTTTGATGTATGAATAAGAGCTACAGGCAACATCTTATTAGTGTTGGTCTTTCCACACTTTTATTAGATGTTCTGGGTGTGTGTATAATAAACATGTCTGGATGAAGGGGATTTTATAGAAAAAAGGCTGTCTACCATGCTTCAGATAATGGTTTAATTTTGGGAAAAGAGGGATAACCCCACCAGCATGTCCATGTGGGCCCTACCAAAGGTTAAACTGGGCTGTCTTATGGGTCCCATGTGAGATTGTCCATGGATTCCATGTTGGACCCTTCTGTGTTTGGCCACATGGACTTTACCTGTGATACAAGTGAGCAGGTAATCCCTTTACCCGCTTTAAACCCATCTGGGCCCCACAAGGGTTTAAAATGGGTGAACAGGTTTCAGTAACATTTGTGCTATAGGCAAAATTATGCAAAAAAAGCTACAAATTTATGAGGAAAAAATTGTGAAAATTTAAAGGAAAAAAAGGAATATTTAACAAAAAAGGTAGTAAATTTCTGAGAAATTTTTAAAAAAATCCTAAATTTACAAAAAAATTATCACAAATTACAAAAAAGGTTGCAAATTTATGAGAAAAAAGTTGCAAATTTACAAGAATTTAAAAAAAAAAAATTATCTGAAAAGAGTTACAAGAAAAATTTTGCAAATTTACAACACAAAGTCACAAATTTCTAAAGAAAACATAAGAAAAAGTTGCAAAGGAACAAAAAAGTAGCAAGTCCATCCATCCATCTTCTACCGCTTTTCCAGGCAGCAGTTCAAGCAGAGAAGCCCAGACTTCCCTCTCCCCAGCCACCTGCTCCAGCTCTTCAGAGAGGATACCAAGGCGTTCCCAGACCAGCTGGGAGACTTATAGTCTCTCCACCGAGTCCTGGGTCTGCCCCGGGGTCTCCTCCCAGTGGGACGTGCCTGAAACATCTCAAGTTGGAGGTGTCCAGGAGGCATCCTAATCAGATGCCCATACCACCTCAACTGACTCCTTTCAATGTGGAGGAGCAGCGGTTCTACTCTGAGCCTCTCCCAGATGACTGAGCTCCTCACCCTATCTCTGAGGGTGAGTCCAGCAATCCTACGGAGGAAGCTCATTTCAGCCGCTTGTATCCGCGATCTTGTTCTTTTGGTCATTACCCAAAGCTCGTGACCATAGGTGAGAGTAGGAACGTAGATTGACTGGTAAATCGACAGCTTTGCCTTAGAACTCAGCTCCCTCTTCACCACAACAGACCGGTACAATGTCCGCATCACTGCAGATGCTGCTCCAATCCGTCTGTCAATCTCTCGCTCCATTTTCCCCTCACTCGTGAACAAGACCCCAAGATACTTAAACTCCTCCACTTGGGGCAGGAGCCTGTCCCCAACCCAGAGAGGACAATCCACCTTTTTCCGGCTGAGGACCATGGACTCGGACTTGGAGGTGCTGATTCTCATCCCAGCCGCTTCACACTCAGTGGCAAACCGTCCCAGCAAGAGCTGTAGGTCATTGCTGGATGAAGCCAACAGGACAACATCATCTACAAACAACAGAGGTGAGATCCTGTGGTCACCAAGCATGACACCCTCCATTCCCTGGCTGCGCCTAGAAATCCTGTCCATAAAAATTATGAACAGGATCGGTGACAAAGGGCAGCCCTGGCAGAGTCCAACTCTCACTAGGAATGACTCCGACTGAGTGTTGGCAATGCGAACCAAACTCTCACAACGGTCGTACAGAGACTGAATAGCTCATAACAACAAGCCCAATACCCCATACTCCCAAAGCACCCCCCACAAAAAAACACGAGGGACGCTGTCAAATGCCTTCTCCAAGTCCACAAAACACATGTAAACTGGTTGGGCAAACTCCCACAAACCTTCGAGAATTCCCGAGAGGGTAAAGAGCTGGTCCGATGTGCCACGGCCAGGACGAAAACCACATTGCTCCTCCTGAATCCGAGGTTCGACCAACGGCCGGACTCTCCTCTCCAGTACCGTGGCATAGACCTTCCCAGTGAGGCTGAGGAGTGTGATCCCTCTAGAGTTGGAGCACACCCTCCGGTCCCCTTTTTTGAAGAGAGGAACCACCACCCCAGTTTGCCATGCCAAAGGCACTGCCCCCGACCTCTACACAATGCTGCAGAGGTGTGTCAACCATGACAGCCCAACAACATCCAGGGCCTTGAGGTACTCAGGGCGAATCTCGTCCACCCCTGGGGCCCAGCCACCAAGGAGATTTTTAACCACCTTGGCGACCTCAGCCCCTGTGATAGGCGAGTCATCCCCCTCGTCCCCAAACCCTGCTTCCTCTGTGGAAGGCATATCAGTGGGATTGAGGAGATCCTCAAAGTATTCCTTCCACCGCCTGACGATATCCTCAGTCGAAGTCAACAGTGCCCCATCTGCACCATACACAGTGTGGACAGGGAGCTGCTTTCCCCCCCTGAGCCGCTGGACAGTTTGCCGGAATCTCTTCGAGGCCGACCGAAAGTCTTCTTCCATGGCCTCACCGAACTCCTCCCATACCCGGGTTTTTGCTTCAGCAACCACCGGAGCTGCACTCCGCTTGGCCTGTCGGTACACCTCAGCTGCTTCAAGCTAACCAAGCCTGATAGGACTCCTTCTTCAGCTTAATGGCCTCTCTCACCACTGGTGTCCACCACTTGGTTCGGGGGTTGCCACCACGAGATGCACCGACCACCTTGCGGCCACAGCTCTAGGCCGCTGCTTCAACAACAGAGGTGGAGAACATGGCCCATTCAGACTCCATGTCTCCATTCTCCCTCGGAATGTGGTTGAAGTTCTTCCGGAGGTGGGAGTTGAAGACCTCCTGGACAGGGGCCTCAGCCAGACGTTCCCAGCACACCCTCACTATACGTTTGGGTCTACCAGGTCTGAATGGCTTCCTCCCCTGCCCTCGGATCCAACTCACCACCAGGTAGTGATCAGTTGACAGCTCTGCACCTCTCTTTACCCAAGGGTCCAAGACATACGGTCGCAGTCTGATGACACGATAACAAAATCGATCATCGACCTGCGACCTAGGGTGTCCTGGTGCCAGGTGCACATATGGACACCCTTATGCTTGAACATGGTGTTCGTTATGGACAAACTGTGGTTAGCACAGAAGTCCAATAACTGAACACCACACGGGTTCAGATCGGGCAGGCCGTTTCTCCCAATCACCCCCCTCCAGGTTTCATTGTTGTTGCCCACGTGTGCATTGAAGTCCAAAAGTGAAAATTTATAAAAAAAAATGGCAAATTTATGAGAAAAAGTCCCAAACTTTTGAGAAAAAAGTGAAAATTTTACACAAAATAAGATAAGATAAGATAAGCCTTTAAATAGTAGGAAATTTGAGAAAAAAAATGTGGAAAATTTACAAAAAATAGCAAATTTACCAGTAAAAGTCATATATTTGAGAAAAAAAATCTGAAAATTTACAAGAAAATAGCAGCACATTTGAGACAAAAGTTACAAATCTATGGGGAAAAAGTTGCAAATTTATAAGAAAAAAAGTGAAAATTTAGGAGAAAAAGGTAACAAATTTACTAGAAAAAGTCACAAAATTACAAGAAAAAATTTGGAAATTTACAAAAAATAGCAAATTTATGAGAAAAAGTTGCAAATTTATGAGGAAAAAATGTGAAAATTTATAAGAAAAAAGTGAAAATTTTACCAAAAGTAGCAAATTTATGAGAAAAAAGTGAAAAGTTTACAAGAAAATAGTAACAAATTTATGAGAAAAATTTTGCAAATTTATAAGAAAAAATGTGAAAGTTTAGGAGAAAAAAAAGAAAAAAGAGAAAAATTTTACAAAAAAATAGTAGCAAATTTATGAGGAAAAAAGTCCCAAATTTATCAGAAAAAAGTTCTAAATTTATAAGAAAAAATGTGAAAATTTAGGAGAAAAAAGTAACAAATCTACTAGAAAAAGTTGTAAAATTATAAGAAAAAATGTGAAACTTTGCAAAAAATAGAAAATTTATGAGAAGAAGTTGCAAATCTATGGGAAAAAAGTTGCAAATTTATAGGAAAAGTGAACATTTAGGAGAAAAAAGAAACAAATTTACAAGAAAAAGTCACAAAATTATAAGAAAAAATTTGGAAATTTACAAAAAATAGCAAATTTATGAGAAAAAGTTGCAAATTTATGAGGAAAAAATGTGAAAATTTATGAGAAAAAAGTGAAAATTTTACAAAAAAGTAGCAAATTTATGAGAAAAAAGTCCCAAATTTATAAGAAAAAATTTGGAAATTTACAAAAAATAGCAAATTTATGAGAAAAAGTTGCAAATTTATGAGGAAAAAATGTGAAAATTTATGAGAAAAAAGTGAAAATTTTACAAAAAAGTAGCAAATTTATGAGAAAAAAGTCCCAAATTTATAAGAAAAAATTTGGAAATTTACAAAAAATAGCAAATTTATGAGAAAAAGTTGCAAATTTATGAGGAAAAAATGTGAACATTTATGAGAAAAAAGTGAAAATTTTACAAAAAAGTAGCAAATTTATGAGAAAAAAGGGAAAAATTTACAAGAACATAGTAAACTGATGAGAAAAATTTTGCAAATTTATAAGAAAAAATGTGAATTTAGGAGAAAAAAGTAACAAATTTACTAGAAAAAGTCATAAAATTATAAGAAAAAAGGTGAAACTGCAAAAAATAGAAAATTTATGAGAAAAAGTTGCAAATCTATGGGAAAAAAGTTGCAAATTTATAAGAAAAGTGAACATTTAGGAGAAAAAAGTTACAAATTTACTAGAAAAAGTCACATCATTATAAAAAAAAATTTGGAAATTTACAAAAAATATCAAATTTATGAGAAAAAGTTACAAATTTATGAGGAAAAAGTGAAAATTTTACAAAAAAATAGCAAATTTATGAGAAAAAAGTCCCAAATTTATAAGAAAAAAGTTGTAAATTTATAAGAAAAAATGTGAAAATTTAGGAGAAAAAAGTAACAAATTTACTAGAAAAAGTCGTAAAATTAAAAGAAAAATGTGAAACTGCAAAAAATAGAAAATTTATGAGAAAGAGTCACAAATCTATGGGAAAAAAGTTGCAAATTTATAAGAAAAGTGAACATTTAGGAGAAAAAAGTAACAAATTTACTAGAAAAAAAATCACAAAATTATAAGAAAAAATGTGGAAACTTAAAAAAAATTGCAAATTTACTAGAAAAACTTGCAAACTTATGAGGAAAAATGTGAAAATTTATGAGAAAAAAGTGAAAAATTTACAAGAAAATAGTAATAAATTTAGACAAAAATTTTGCAAATTTATAAGAAAAAAAGTGAAAATTTTACAAAAAAAATAGTAGCAAATTTATGAGAAAAAAATCCCAATTTTTTTGAGAAAAAGTTGTAAATTTATAAGAAAAAATGTGAAACTTTAGGAGAAGAAAGTAGCACATTTACTAGAAAAAGTCACAAAATTATAAGAAAAAATATGGAAAAATTGCAAGTTTACTAGAAAAAGTTGCAAATTGATGAGGAAAAAATGTGAAAATTTATGAGAAAAAAGTGAAAAATTTACAAGAAAATAGTAACAAATTTATTAGAAAAATTTTGCAAATTTATAAGAAAAAAAGTGAAAATTTTATGAAAAAGTGAAAATTTTACAAAAAAGTAACAAATTTATGAGAAAAAGTCCCAAATTTTTGAGAAAAAAAGTGTAAATTTATAAGAAAAAATGCAAAAATTTAGGAGAAGAAAGTAGCAAATTTACTAGAAAAAGTTATAAAATTATAAGAAAAAATGTGAAACTTTGCAAAAATAGTAGAAAATTTATGAGGAAAAAGTTGCAAATCTATGAGGAAAAAAATGTGAAAATTTATGAGAAAGCTTACAAACTTACAAGAAAAAAATTAGCACATTTACAAGAAAAAAGTCACAAATTTATGAGGAAATTATTAGAAAAAGTTGCAAATAAACACAAAAAAGTAGCAAATATATGAGTAAATAAATTGAAAATATATGAGGAAAAAAGTCCCAAATTCATAAGGAAAAGTTGTAAGTTTACAAGAAAAAAGGTTGCAAAATTATGAGAAAGTTTCAAATTTACAAGAAAAATACTGCAAATTTACGGGGAAAAGTCACAAATTTACAAGAAAATGTCAAATTTACAAGGAAAAAGTAACAAATTTATGATTAAAAAAGTTGCAAGATTACAGTAAAAACATGGCAAATTTATGAGAAAGTTTAAAATCTTCCAAATTTTTTTTTTTTATCAAATTAGGTAAAAAAGTCACAAACTTACAAGAAAATAGCAAATGTATGAGAAAATAAGTTGAATAGGTAAACAGGTGAAGTCCATGTGGGCAAACAAAGATAAGACAGCCCAGTTGATCCTTTGGCTGGGCCCACATGGACATGCTGGCTCGGACACTTCACACACTTTCTTGACTAATTCAGATCATGAAGAGCTACTTTTACTTTAGCAACATTTCTTGCTACCCCCCCCCCCCCCCCCCGACACACACACACACCTCTGGTGTATGGTAAATAAATGAATAAAGAATACTGCCAGGTTTAAAGTGCATTATTGCAAATTGCCCTTAAAGCCAGATTAGTGTGCCATAAAAGCTTTTCCTTGCAAAACATTCACCCACTCTTAATGAAAACAAGGTGATGTTGGCAATCAGGACATGCAAGTCTCAGCATGTCTGCAGCAGCAGGTGTCAGGTCTATTAAAATAGAAAAAATTTAAATAAAAAAACCCAGTTTGTTTAGGTGATGCCTCGTGCTTGCATGGCAAATTGATTTTCAGAATAATATTCACAGCGATGCTCGGTCTGGTTTCCTCGGGGAGGCTCCTGTCACGCTGATTATCGTTGTTTGTCTCTCTGATATTGACACGCTGCCGCCGCACGCTGCCAGGCCGGGGTTAATCCTCTGTTTGCACTTTAAAAATTAAACACACAAGTTGAGGATTTAGACCCCAGAGCTTGATTCATAATGCAGCGTGTTGTGCTCAGGGTGCAGAAGAAAAGGTCAGACACTGTTCTTTACACGGCGGTGTGATGTGTTTCAGGGCGCATTCAGACGGCCACTGTTTGGTCTGGATCAAAGGACCAAACAGTGACTTCTGCGGATAGTTCGGTTCGTTTGGCGCTGTCTGAACACGCGCTGGAACTCTGGTGCGCACCAAACAAGCAAAGTCTGGTCCCCCTGAAAACGGGGGTCTCGGTTCGCTTGCAAACAAAGTCTGGTGCGCTTCGCTTGTCGTGTGAATCCCAACGGAGCATCCAGCGGACCAAAGGGCGGAAGTGCCCCTCGGCGTTTGTGTAACCATAGCAACACGTAGTGAGAAGAGGAAGCGAGGTTTACCGTAGTGCATTTTGCGTAGAAAATAACAGTAAAGACAACCGCGTGGATCCAAGAAATCCTTTTACCAGAGAAAGCTGAGGAGAAAAGTTAAAAAATGTCTCATGGACAGACTTGGAGTAGTGAGGGGATGCAGGTCCTGATGGATATTTGGTCTGAGGACCAGATTTCTCAGCTGCTTGAGGCGACATAGAAGAATACCAAGGTCTTTAAAATGTTTAGCGACATGATGGCGGCACAGGGATTTATACAGACAGTGGAGTTTTTTATTTTTATTTGTTTGTGGCGGACAAACAACCCGGCTGAAGGGAACGGATTTCCATTTTCGGTCCTGGCCAGTCGATGAGCCGGATTTCTCTTCTTCGCCGAGATTTTTTTCTTCCTGGTCAGTCAGTGGTGGCTTCGGCTACAGCGCCACAAACGAGCAGCTGTTGTAACTGCGTGATGTTGTCCAGGCACATTGGTCCACCTGAGTAAAGTGCTGTGTGAATGCAAACCAAACCAAACGAAGGTGTGAAGATTCTTGCCATTCCCCACCAAATCAAACCGAGACCCCCGGACTATCCTGGTCTGAATGCAGCCTCAGGGGGAACGCTGCATCTTTGTTTGGATGGAGAAGACTACAAACCTAAAGAACCTAACCATAGAATAAAACTTAAAAAGAATGCAAATTAGCAGGAAAAGTCACTCATTTATGACAAAAAGCTGTCAAGATGAACGAAAAAGTAACAAATTTATGTAGAAAAAAGTTGAAAATTTACAAGAAGTCATAAAGTCATTAATGTTGAAAATTTGCAACAAAAAAGCCACATATTTACTGGAATACAGTTGCAAATAGCAAAAAAAATTTGCACATTTATGAGGAAAAATATTACAATTTTACATGGAAAAAAGCTGTAAATTTACAAGAATAAGTCCTAAATTCATAAAAGAAATGCTGAAAATTTGCAAGAAAAAAGCCATAAATGTATTGAAAAAGAGTTGCAAATTGATAGCAAAAAGTTGCACATTTATGGGGAAAAATGCATAAATTTGAGGAAAAACATTGCAATTTTTTTAACCCCTTGACGCCTATTGTCGCGAATTCGCATCAATCAAAAAAAAAAAGAAACAAAAAACAAAAAAACAATGATTTTCAATTATGAAAAAAAAAATTATTTGTTCACAGTTGGAAATAAATTCAGGCGTCAAGGGGTTAAACGTTACAAATTTATGAGAAAAATCATAAATTCATGAAAGAGACATTGACAATTTGCAAGAAAAAAAAGCCACAAATTTATTGGAAAAGAGTTGCAAATTAATAGCAAAAAAGTTGCACATTTATAGGGAAAAAAATCATAAATTTGAGGAAAATTGTTGCAATTTTATGAGAAAAAACTGGCCAATTTACAAGAAAAAGTCATAAAGAAATGCTAACATTTGCAATAAAAAAGGCAAAATTTATTGAAAAAGAGTTGAAAATTAATAGCAAAAAAGTTACACAATTGGGAGAATTTTTTGAGAAACAGCAAATTTATGAGGAAAAAAGTTGCAAATCCAGTTAATTTAGCTTCTTTTAGCCTTTTTAAATCACTATGATAATGTATGTTCCTGTTGTTCTTACTGTGTATTTTCATCTTTATTTTTTACTTTTTTATTTTATTCACTTTGAGCTGCATTTTGCTGTTATGAAAGGCACTATATAAATAAAATCATTATTATTAAATTATTATTTATTGCCAGAAACAGCTCTGAGTCAGATGTTATTTATTATAAAATGACAGTGTAATATATTTCAGCAGAAATACCTTCATTTTTACATGCATAGCTGAGAAGAGACAAAGCTAAGGGATGGAGATGAATAGGTATAAACTTCTGATTTACACCTGCTCCCGCTTTGACTAAAATGGCTTTCCATTATCTGCGGATCACACCAAACTCACGGCTAATGCTCAGAAGGCGCGCCGTGTGAGTGGACCCGGGAGAGCGGCGCCGCCGGCATTAGCATAACGTCAATGTGGAGCCCGCACCCCCAAATTCGAGCTCATCAGTATTCCCGCTGTCACATTAGCGTGGCGCTCAGAATCCAAAGTACAGATGTGTTTGGAACTACGGCCAATCAGCCGCGTCCATGTTACACGCGCTGCGGTCACACTCTAATGGACTTAAAAACACCAGAGAAAGTTCTCTGCCCACGAGGGGGAATGCTGAACAAGAATGTGAGGCGCTGTAATGACAGAGCGCCATCCACACCGCTGTGATGTCACGTCAGGTCATTTCTGTGCTCTATGCAGGTACAGAGGGAATTATTCTGCAACCCAGCCAGCATGTCCATGCGAACCCCACCACAAGTTGCCTCTGGGTTGTCCTGTGGGTCCCATGTGGGTGTGTCTGTGGGTTCCATGTTGGCCTCATCTGTGTTTGCCCATATGGACTTTACCTGTTTACCTTTTTCAACTTATTTTCCCACCAATTTGATACATTTTCTTTAAAAAATTGAAACTTTCTGATAAATTTGCCACTTTTTACTGTAAACTTGTAACTTTTTCTCATAAATGCTGTAGCGTTGACTTTGAATTCCAATTTATAAAATCATTGCTGAAGAAAAATTGTTTCAACTCAAAAAGTCAGGTCATGAACTGGTTCTATCATCCAAGAACCAGAGCTGTAACACTGTCCATCATCCATAAAGTGGAAGTTAATCCCTTCTCCAGGACTCAGTCATTCTCCCTTTTCTGCTCTTTGGCAAAGCAATGTTTCAGTCGAAAGGTTTATGGTTGATATAATCCAGACTTGGGAGTCAAGAGTCTCCAGTAAACAACCAGACAGTCTCACAGTGCCATCTGGTGGACAAATCAGGAATATTTTTTTTCTCTTTGCAGTGGAATTTATGCAATATGAACAAATAAATTAATTCATATTCTTTCTCTCAAGACAGTATCCACTAGGGGTGGGTTCAAAAGATCAATATATCGATATGGATCGATACATGTCTGACTGAGCCGATATCGATCCACAAAATCCGCGGATCGATCTTTTAATATTAATATGTTTTAATATAATATTTTTACGTTTGTGAACGTCTGCTGAGTATAATCGGGTCGAAACCGGGTCAGTGAGCCAGGAACAACGGCCGAGAACCATAAACAACCGATGCGCTAACGGAGCTAGCAAGCTAACGGATATGCTAGTTCTTCTTCTGTGGTATTAAAACGGTTCTCATCCGGCAAGAGTTTCCTGCCGCGCGTGCTCTTTCGTGTTTACACGAGCAGAGATAATAACGTGCGTCTCTTAATTTAGCAACAAAAGTCACCGTAAAGATTGTCCGCAACAGCTTCTGAATATTTTTCATAAATAAAACTTCTGTGTTCCCTGCGGCGCGGGCACACGTCTTTTGTGTTTACATGATGCTGAGTTAATAACGTGCATCTCTTAATTTAGCAGCAAAAGTCACCGTAAAGACTGTCCTCAACAGCTTCTTAATATTTTTCATAAAGCGGGGATAAACGGACTTTTACTCCGTGCAGCGCTGTGTTGGAACATAAAGTTGACGACTGATAAAGGGAAAATGCGCGGAGACTAAAACCCGTGAAGCAGAGACTTGGAGCTGCTGAGACTGTAAGTATAATATTTGTTTCTTTTAACGTTTGTGTCGTCAGTTAATAATTTATCCGGCATGATGGTGGTTTCTTTTACAAACTATGGACAGAGAGAACTGTTGGTTAAGCGCTGTGAATAAATGCAGAATTAAGGTATATTTTATGAGATTATGGACTTCTGCCACTTAAGCGATGTGAAGAGAATAAATCACAATAAAATTAATAAAGGCTGCAGTACAACAAGCTATTTTTACTCAGTAGAACTAAATTGAAATGAACAAACCTTCTCAGGAAATGAACTGAAACCCTTTTAGTTAAAATATAAAAAAAAAAAACTAAATTATTAAACCCTACTGTGGTGTGGCGATCTAAAAATATGAATGTTAATTTTACTGTGAAATCTATTCTTTTTATCTGCCTTCAGATGTGTGAAGACTGGAAGCTCCATCCTCACTGAGACCTTCTGAAGGTCAGAGGTGGTCAGTGGAGGAGCATCCCTGCTTCATGTAGATTTCAGCACAGAAGAAGACCTTCAAATTCAAGATTCAAGGAGGTGCTGCCATCATTTTCTCCACACTAACATGCATTCAATGCAATTTAGTTGTTGTAATGACAAATTCTTTTATTTCTTTTTTTAAAGTTCTCAGCAAGAACACAATATTGGTCTTTTTTTTTTTACAATTTTACTGAGCATTTAATTCTAAATAAATCACTGTTTAACAAGAAATTTTTGGCAATCCTGTACTTTTCTTGTGGTGTTACATAGAATAGCATCACTGTAAACTATGGAAAAAGGAGCTGCTTTAAAATTTGTACTTCCTCACACAAAAACTCTAAAAGTGCCATAACTTTTTGGGAAAGCTCCCACAAATCCAGGCTTTTTGGGACACAACAATCACAAAAACAGCTGACAAAATCCTGGAGGGACTAAGTACAATGAGATTATGAATGCATGGTTCATGCATTGAATTTGTTTACTTACTCTGGGTGGTGAACTTGACACGACACACCCTTTGCACTAAAGAAAGCACCTGTGAGCACTTTATGAAATGATAAGTTAAATAATAAAAAGTGCATTATTGTAACTGATTTTGGGTCAGTTCTATATGTGATAATTTATGTATTAACAAAGTTAGAAGATTCTTGGTACAATTTGCAGCATTAGGTCTCGAAGATTTTTGTTTCATGGGAAGTAAAATGGCTATTAAAATGGTAATTCCCCAGATCGAATCGGGATTGAATCGGAATCGAATCGAATCGATTCAGAATCTCAAGAATCGGAATCGAATCGATTCTGGAAATTAGGGATCGTTCCCAGCCCTAGTATCCACTACTGAAGACATGGTTGAACTCTTGGGATAGACAATGTGGTTTCAAATGCTTTTATTGATATGATTTGATATATGTTGCTTTATTTTCAGGAAGAAATTAAATTTTTGCATGCTTACTATCACAAATTAATTACAGTTATAAGGTAGAGACGTATGTTCCCTTATTATTGAGTAGACTATCTTTGTCACTAAAGTTTAAGGAATTTATGCTTTATTCAGCAACATATGTGTCTTAACGCTTTAACTGTGTATGTTGCCAAACTGCGACATAACCCCTAGTGGTCAACAGTGATAAAGATTTTTTTCAAGAAAATATTCAGATCAGATGTCAGAACTTTACAAGGCTATAACTTGAAAGTGGTAAGAGATAATGGCTTACTGTCAATTAGAAAGATGTAGAATATGATCCAAAGTTTCAGATAGGAGTAAATTTATGCATCTAATTGGCATACAAACAAACAAAGACATTCGTCAATTACTGCTGGCAAGGCAGCGTCCTTTTGCGGTATTCTGGTCGTAATTTTGTCCTCTCCCAGTCATTTTAGCTGGCTACATCCAGAAACTGTTATTGATTATTCCACCTTAATTTTGCTTTTATTCTTCGGCAATTTTGCATATATGATGACATGCAACCAGCGATTGCTCTCCAGTCACATGGTGCTCGGAGCACCATGTGACTGGAGAGCAAGGTCTAATCAACGAGCTTCACGCTCCCTGTGTTATAAGAACATGTAAACATCTACCTTCATAAGCTAAATAATCTATTTTTAGAACCATAGTTGGCAAATTCTGGACCAAATCCTCCGAATTTGTTCCTCGGTCTGCAATCGCGTATGTCCACAACAATGGCTGTCCACCATTTTGTGTTGTAATTTCAAAGACGAAGAAGAAGAATGTGGATTTCTTCCTCTTTGGTGTGTTACGTGTCATCCATGAGTCCTGCAACGCATGCCTGCCACCTTGTGAACTGGCATGATCAGTACAAATCCTCAGTACAGCTGGGCAGTGTTTTTGCACGTCATTATCAGTTGACGGGTGCAGCACCGTGCTCTGCCACTAGGGGCACGTGAAATCACACAGCTTAAAGGTAAAGATGGGGGTCTCACTTCTCATATCAAATGTCTCTCCTCCCTCCTCTCTCTGCTCTTTAGGAGACCATAGCTGGACTTTGACTGACCAAGAGAGCTCCAGGCTTCACTGCATCTCCTTTTTAGGTTGAGTTTATGACTTCTGTTGAGCAAAACTCCATGTTCAGCTCAAGTTCCATGAAATTCAGTGAGATTCTGCCACACCCGAATAAAAAAACTTTCCTTTGTTTCAGTTTTGGGGCGGTGGCCAAGCTGTAAGGGGCAGATGTCTCTACTCTCCCATTTTTTTTTCTGTCTTCAAGTAGGCCCAGATCCTCCCATGCTCTGCAAAAAATCTTTTTCTTTAAAGTTCATTTTTTCCTTATTTTAATCCTTTTCTTTAACCCCTTGCACTCTGGTCAATTTCCCTAAAAACACCAAAAAAATAATGTACCCAAAGTAAATCAAAAGCTGTTCTTCAACCCTTTGCAGCATCTTCATGGGGTTGGTCTCATTTAAAAGAAAACACTTTGAATTTTTTGGCAAAACAGTCATAATCTCTCTAAGTGCTCCTGCCACTGAGTAACAGTCATCTAAACATACTAAACTTGAAGAAAATAAATTTCGCCTGGGTGTTTTTTTGGATACAAATGCTTGCAAATAACACACAGCTTCAGATACTGGCTGGAAAATGCAACAGAAATGTAAAACCAAGTGTTATCCAGCTGCAGTCAAACTTTTGTAACAATACCACAAAAAATGAATATATTACACAGCTTTTTTCTTAGGTTGTTCCCAGGCGTTTTTGAACTGTGCCAAATTGTGCCAAATGGCACAGTTTGGAAAAACGTCTGTAACTTTTGAATGATTCAATATAGAAGCTTCATCTTGGGCTCTAATGAAAGGTGAAGGGCTGTGTGTGTGTGTGTGTGTGTGTGAGGGGGGTTGTTTATTCATTCATGAATGAATGAACAAACAAGCCCCCACACACAAAGAAGCATGCCACGTAAAAATGTGTGGCTTTTTTTTACAAGAAAAAATAACCTACAGTGCACTAAAAATTATTCTAAAATATCTGTAATGTAGAAGATACCCCCCCCCCCCCGCTACAGAAGACGGACATCGCCCATCGCTACATGACGGAAAGCGGTGACGGTGCACCGCGGTCTACTACGCACAGTTGCACTAAAATATCTGCAATATATCTGCAATCCGCTACAGAAGAGTAGCCGGGGGGAAGGGGGGGGGCGTTCGCAACATGACGGACCCGGACCGCTCCGGTCCGGGTCATTCATGTTGCGATAACGCACAGTTGTAATTTACCGATCAGTCAAAAATCATTTGGATTACAATTTTCAGGGATAAAGAATAATTTAGCTTATAATACTTACCTGTCCACAACAGCAATGTCGCTGGCGAACTTCTCATTGTCAGACGAACATGACGCTGGTCTGCTTGTTACGGACTCGTGGTTCTGGTCACGCAACCCGGTCAAACCATAATTCCATTATTGCGGTTTTGCGCTTCCATGATTGCGGTTTTGGCGAACGATTTTTCAAAACAAATAAGAACAGTAGTTAGAAAAAAAGACTGGCGAACGCCTGGGTGTCACCCAGCCTTACACAAAACAGCTTTCGAACTTCTGTGCTTCAAATGGCTGGCTGTATTCGCAGCCATTGGTAGGCGGGTCCTTCTTGCTAGGTTTTCAGTGATTGGTTCTTCAAAGTTTCAGAAACCCAATTCAAGGCTCTTATTAGTCGAATGAGAGGTCAATCACATCTAAACCAATCAAAGCACTCCTTTGGCTTTGTGTTTGCGGCTGTGTCTGTAGTGGAAGAACGGAAATGCAGCTTTTTTTTCAGTGCACTCTAGGACGCAGCGCCCTCGTGCG
Source organism: Pholidichthys leucotaenia (assembly GCA_020510985.1). Classification (NCBI taxonomy): domain Eukaryota; kingdom Metazoa; phylum Chordata; class Actinopteri; order Cichliformes; family Pholidichthyidae; genus Pholidichthys; species Pholidichthys leucotaenia. The sequence goes on from CM035850.1 coordinate 24,841,050, forward strand.
CCCTTGTGCGCTCTAGGACGCAGAGACGTGTCCGCCCGCGGTACACCAGAGTGCAAGAGGTTAAATCACCATGCAAGAAGATTTTGACTTTTTCCAAGCTTAAACCAACTCATTCCAGCAACAATACATTGAAAGAAACGGATCTGTGGCTTGTGTTCGTCTCAATTAGGTAGATATATGTACTTTATTGATCCCAAACTGGAAAATTACAGTGCAACAGCAGCCTGATACAGTAGACAACCAAAACAACAGAAACACACACAGCATAATAGACAAAGGATTTACCCAGGGAAAGTAAAACTGCCTAGATAACTTTATATACTGTATATCGCAGATGACTAGATGATGACCCATATAGATACATGAATCGTACTAGAATACATTACAACCATATGAGCACTCAGCTCCTTGACGTGCTCGGAGGACAAGTCGCCGAACAAGAGAGCGTGACATGGCCGACTCTCCCCTATATCGGTCGGCGTGATGACGGTACCAGCTGTCTACGTCATCATGCCGCTCTCTGTTATAAAATCCCATTATAACACCCCCCCCCCCCCGGAAAAAACTACAGAACACTTTAATAAATTGTAGCCCTCCCCAATTTAGCATAAACAACATTAACATCCTGAACTAGGGTCAGTGGGTGGACCACCGCTTAACCCAACGCGGCTGGGTGGATTATTCTGCCACTCATCCTGGCAGCTGCGCTCCTAACTAAACAGTCACTTTTTTTTCCTCACAGTCTTCCACAGGGAGAACAATTCTGCCTGGGGGGTTTTGTGGCGGGTCCATGGCGGTCGCATCCCTGGAGTTGCTGGACCCCCAGGGCCCAGGTCCCACACTGGGGTAGCCAACTCCCACAAAGCCTCACCATCTGGAGCAGCCACCTGAACACACTGTAGTTGGTTTGCGTGCCGAACCAAACCGTCTGTCAGCCAAAAACACGCTGTTCCCAGCTTCGCCACGATCCTCAGCGGCACCCTTTGTTTCACTGGCTGTGGCCTGGTCAGTCGCAGTCCCAGTTTCTCGCCGGTGTGAACCCGAACCCAGTCCATGACTTGGAGCGGCGCCTTACTTGGTTTCATGCGTTATTGTTGTGCTTCTCGTGGCTCTGCGTGCTCATTCGGTTCGGGATCTCAGTCGTGCCGCGGCACCTCCGCCATCACCGCGTTCGTTGTGGACCCTTCACCCATTGTCTCCGTCATCAGTTGCGGGTGATCGCAGGTATAGAAGGTGTCCGGTGCCTCTCCAGTGTCGCTCGTTGAAGCAGACTCTTCACCCGTCCGCTCAGTCGTAACCTCCATAGCTTGTTGAGCGAGGGCATGAGAGAAGACTGGTTCCTCCTCTTTGTCATCTGAAGTGCTCTGCTGTGCTGCGCTGTGTGTTGTGTCTGTGCCCTGCTGCTGCTGCTGTGATTCAGGGTTCTGTGCATGCTTGGGCTCCCTCTCCGTGTAGTTCTCCTCCTGAGAACGCAAAGTGTGCGCTTTAGTGTCAGTGCTGTCCTCAGTTACCTCATCCCACACCACGATGTCGTCATACAGGTCTGTTGTGCCCCAACTGCCGCATCCGGACCATTCAAACCCAGCGTTGTCTCTGACAGCAAAGCCCAGTCTGTAGAAAAGGTCATATCCCATAGCGTTGTCACCACGTGCTGTCACCTGGAACGTGAAGTCGTACACAATTTTGGGCTTGCAGCAAACAGTCAGTTCCACTGTTCTGACATTGCACAGTCTGACCACCATATCCATACAGCGGCATTGGGTTCTTCTTGATTTAGTGGTTGGGGAAAAACTTTTTCACTGTGGCTCAGTTTAACATCAACCGCACCACCACCAAGTCGAGCAGAAGTGGTACAGCTACTCCGTCTGATTCAATCATGCTGCACGAATAACCACTGATGTCGGGGCTTACCGAATGAATGGTTGTTGTTGGCGGGTGGGCTCTCCTGGTGGGCCGCACGGTGCTGACAACCGGCATGCTCTGGCGAAATGGTTCAGGTGCCCGCACTCGTTACACCATTTTCCTCTTGCCGGGCAAACTTGTGCTCTGTCCTGGCGCGTCGGGGACCCACAACCCCCACAGACGGGGCCTCTCGGAGTGGACCTTCGACTCACTGCATTAGCTAGCATTGACTGTCTAGGTAGCCTTTGTGTTTGGTGCCCATTTAGCTCCATGGCTAACTTCTCTGCTACTTCCAATTGGAGTGCTAGCTCAACCACTCTAGCTAGCATCAAGTCATTTGGCGCCATTAGCAACCTAGCTCATAGCCCACCGTTACATGTGTGTTCGGCCAATTGGTCCCACACCATTTCCTCTTCCAGCGGTCCAAAATGGTACACACTAGCTAACTGTCTCAGGTCAGTGACAAACTGTTGAATTGGCTCACTGACTCCCTGTTGTCTCTGGCGAAAATGAATCCATTGTACCATCACGCTATCCGGCATAGCAAAATGGTTAGCTATTAGCTCCACAACTTCCTCATACGAGTCTGTCATGCCGAGCGTGCGAAGAATCCTTTGGCCCTCTATGTCTAGATTGTGGACAAGCAGCGCTTGTGTCCTCACCTTATCCAACATTCCCAGGTCCAACGCTATAACATACATTTCGAACACCTCCAGCCAAAGTGGCCATGGAACTGGTGGTTCCCATGGGAGTTCAAGGAAAGGCCGCAGCGGTGTTACACACACCTCCATGGTTTAATCCTCCATCACCAAATGTTATGTCCACAAACCTGGCAGAGAAGACGGACAAGGATGCCGCATTGGAATGCTAACTTTATTACATGATGGGTTAAGAATACATTACAACCATACGAGCACTCAGCTCCCTGACATGCCCGGAGGATGAGATGCCGAAGAAGAGAGTGTGAGGTGGCCGACTCTCCCCTATATCAGTCGGCATGATGACAGTGCCAGCCGGCTACGTCATCACGCCACTCTCTGTTATAAAATCCCTTTATAACAGAATCCTCATCTTGTTTGTCAGCCCAGACACCCACCAAGAAACCAAAATGAAGGAACCTACACACCACAGCCAAAAAAGGTAACAACCACTCAATGATTCCCATATATTCCTCACTGTTGCAGCAAAATTTTAACATTTTTGTATGGAATCTGGTCCGGCCCATGAATGGGACTTGGAATGTTTGAGTGCAAGTAACCTCACAGGCAGAACTTCATTAAGAAATCCAAAGATTTTTATTCTTAAACGCTCCTAGTTGTATTCAGATTGATTGTTTTTAGTTCAAGTCTTAATTAGGTTGGTGGCAAATACTCTGCTTGTTTGAATTAAGATCTAAATGTGAACATCTGAAGAAACTACTAGAAGCGAGGAATACAGCTAGGCAGGAAAACCTACAGTGTAACACAAGGTCGAAGAAGAAATACTCAAAGGCTCAGAGTGAGCTACAGAAGTACACCAGAGAGATGAAGTCCAACTGGTGGGATGAAAAAGCGGAGGAACTTCAAACTGCAGCAGACAGGAAGGACATGAAAACATTCTTCACAGGTTTGAGAGAAATCTACGGCCCTAAACCAAGAGGATTGATCCAACTAAAGGCTATGGATGGTGAAACGGTTTTGCAGGAGAAAGACAAGGTCCTGGACAGATTTACAGACCACTTTGACCAACTGCTAAACAACCCTGGAGATCTCACTGAAGAGGCTAAAGAAGCTCTAGAGCAGCAACCAGCTGTATCAAGTCTGGATGAACCACCAAATCTTGATGAACTAATGGCAGCTATCAGGACAACACAGGATGGTAAAGCTCCAGGAAGGGATGGAATTCCAGCAGAAGTGTGGAAATTTGGTGGTGTTCAGCTGACCAACTGCCTGCACAAGCTCATCCAAGAGATACCGTGGGGCAAAAAAGTATTTAGTCAGCCACCAATTGTGCAAGTTCTCCCACTTAAAAGATGAGAGAGGTCTCCAATTTTCATCATAGGTATACCTCAACTATGAGAGACAAAATGAGGAAAAAAAATCCAGAAAATCACATTGTCTGATTTTTAAAGAATTTATTTGCAAATTATGGTGGAAAATAAATATTTGGTCAATAACAAAAGTTCATCTCAATACTGTGTTATATACCCTTTGTTGGCAATGACAGAGGTCAAACGTTTTCTGTAAGTTTTCACAAGGTTTTCACACACTGTTGCTGGTATTTTGGCCCATTCCTCCATGCAGCTCTCCTCTAGAGCAGTGATGTTTTGGGGCTGTCGCTGGGCAACACAGACTTTCAACTCCCTCCAAAGATTTTCTATGGGGTTGAGATCTGGAGACTGGCTAGGCCACTCCAGGACCTTGAAATGCTTCTTACGAAGCCACTCCTTCGTTGCCTGGGCGGTGTGTTTGGGATCATTGTCATGCTGAAAGACCCAGCCACGTTTCATCTTCAATGCCCTTGCTGATGGAAGGAGGTTTTCACTCAAAATCTCACCATACATGGCCCCATTCATTCTTTCCTTTACACGGATCAGTCGTCCTGGTCCCTTTGCAGAAAAACAGCCCCAAAGCATGATGTTTTCACCCCCATGCTTCACAGTAGGTATGGTGTTCTTTGGATGCAACTCAGCATTCTTTCTCCTCCAAACACGACAAGTTGAGTTTTTACCAAAAAGTTGTATTTTGGTTTCATTTGACCATATGACATTCTCCCAATCCTCTTCTGGATCATCCAAATGCTCTAGCAAACTTCAGACGGGCCTGGACATGTACTGGCTTAAGCAGGGGGACACGTCTGGCACTGCAGGATTTGAGTCTCTGGCGGCGTAGTGTGTTACTTTGGTCCCAGCTCTCTGCAGGTCATTCACTAGGCCCCCCGTGTGGTTCTGGGATTTTTGCTCACCGTTCTCGTGATCATTTTGACCCCACGGGGTGAGATCTTGCGTGGAGCCCCAGATCGAGGGAGATTATCAGTGGTCTTGTATGTCTTCCATTTTCTAATAATTGCTCCCACAGTTGATTTCTTCACACCAAACTGCTTACCTATTGCAGATTCAGTCTTCCCAGCCTGGTGCAGGTCTACAATTTTGTTTCTGGTGTCCTTTGACAGCTCTTTGGTCTTGGCCATAGTGGAGTTTGGAGTCTGACTGTCTGAGGTTGTGGACAGGTGTCTTTTATACTGATAATGAGTTCAAACAGGTGCCATTAATACAGAATCAGAATCTGAATCAGAATCAGAAAAGATTTATTGCCAAGTACATTCACAAGTAAATAACTGGTAAATATACGAGGGATTTGACTTGACACTGAGAACGACATAGGTGACATTTTCAGTGACGCGGCAGCGTCAGTGACGCGCCTGTCAGCAGAATGGGAACAGGAAGCAATGGGGGAGAGAGGAGGTAAACACAATAGGAGAGAGAAAAAAGCATTGTTTATCAGAATACAGTTCATATGATCAATATTATGATTACAAGGAAAAAAACTCTCAATGCACAATTAGCAGACAATAGAATCCATACAATGACACAAGGAGAGCAGTGAATGAATGAATCTGCAAGTCAGTATGGTGAGTCAGTGTGAGTGGGTGTTGAGTGCAAACAGTGTTATCAGTACCATACAGGTAATGAGTGGAGGACAGAGGAGCCTCTTAAAGAAGAAGTTACAGGTCTGTAAGAGCCAGAAATCTTGCTTGTTTGTAGGTGACCAAATACTTATTTTACCGAGGAATTTACCAATTAATTCATTAAAAATTCTTCAATGTGATTTTCTGGATTTTTTTTTCTCATTTTGTCTCTCATAGTTGAGGTATACCTATGATGAAAATTGGAGCCCTCTCTCATCTTTTAAGCGGGAGAACTTGCACAATTGGTAGCTGACTAAATACTTTTTTGCCCCACTGTATGGGATGCCCAGAAAGTACCTCAAGACTGGAAGGATGCAAGTATTGTTCCTTTGTTCAAGAAAGGTGACAGGAAAGACTGTGGAAATTACCAAGGTATATCACTGCTAGCCACTGTTGGTAATATTCTCTCATGTGTACTACTGAACAGACTCAATGAACACATCTCGCAGAATGTACTACTGGAAACCCAGTGTGGCTTTAGAAGTGGGAGAAGCACAATGGACATGATTTTCTGCTTGAAACAGGTTCAAGAAAAGTGTATCGAACAGAGCATGCCGCTTTATGTAGTCTTCATAGACTTCAGTAAAGCCTTTGATACTGTTTCACGACAAGGACTTTGGCAGGTACTCAAGAAATATGGCTGTACAGAGAAGTTTGTCAGCCTGATCGGCACTCCATACAGGTATGCAAGCAAATGTGGCAATGAGTGGTTCAGTATCTAAAGACTTTTCAGTAAGCAATGGGGTGAAACAAGGGTGTGTGCTGGCACCTACACTCTTCTTGCTATATCTGGAAGCCATGCTTGAGGTGGCCTTCAAAGACACTTCAGAAGGAGTATACATTCAAACAAGGAAAGAAGCAGACTTGTTCAATGTGGCACAGTTTAAAGCCAAGAGTAAGACATCAATAAAGGTAGTAAGAGAAATGCTCTTTGCCGACAACAGTGCTCTAGTTGCACACAGTGCAGAAGATATGCAATCTTTAATGGAGAAATTTGCAAGAGCAGCTAGCCAATTCAGCCTCAAAATCAACATCAAGAAGACAGATTGCCTTTATCAACCACCAAAGTTCCAGTTATCAACATCACTACCAGAAGAGATCAGCATTGGTACAGAGCCACTAGTCAAGTGCAAGACTTTCAAGTATCTAGGGAGTACTCTTTCAGAGAATGCTAGGCTGGAGGTTGAACTATCTCTCAGAATGGGAAGAGCACTGTGGAACGATCGACATGTGTCTATCCGTATGAAATGCAGTGCGTACAGAGCGGCAGTACTGGCTACTCTATTGTATGGTGCTGAAACTTGGACTGTCTACAGAGTGCAGGTAAAGAAACTCCACGCGTACATGATGAGACACCTTCGAGCCATAATGAACATTTCATGGAAAGACAAGATAACCAACACAGAAGTGTTGAAACGAGCTGGTCTACCATCAGTGGAGGACATGCTAATACAGACGAACCTGAGATGGCTGGGACATGTTGAGAGGATGGACCACCAGCGTCTCCCTCGGTAGTTACTCTACTCACAGTTATGCGAGGGCAAACACAATCAGGGTAGACCAAGGCTCAGATTTAAAGACACTGTAAAAAGAAGCTTGAAGAAGCTGGATAAAGACAGGAGTTCCTGGCAGCAGAATCAGAATCAGAATCAGATTTATTGCCATTGTTCATGTAGTACACAAACTAGGAATTTGTCTCGGTGCAATGCTGCAACATTAAACATGATAAAATAAAAGAAATAAACTATACATGCAATAAAGTGTAGAATAAGAGTGAGTAATACTGGTCAGCAGTTAAAATATATTAGCGAGCAGCAGATAATGTGGAGAACCATATAGTGCAGTCGGTAATGCAGGAAGAAAACAGTGATGATTGACATGAGTCTGGTTGAGCTGCTGTACATAGTGCACGAGAGTCAATAAGTCACTTAGTGTTCAGCAGTCTGATGGCAGAGGGGAAGAAGCTGTTCATGTGACGGGAGGTTTTAGTCTGGATGGACCGAAGTCTTCTATCTGAGGGGAGGGGGGCAAACAGTACGTGACCAGGGTGTGAGGGATCGGCTATGATCCGGCCAGCACGCCTCCGGGTCCTGGAGATGTACAGATCCTGGAGAGATGGGAGCTTGCAGCCGATCACCTTCTCAGCAGTGCGCACGACGCGCTGCAGCCTTAGTCTGTCCCTGGCAGTGGCTCCTGCGTACCACACGGTTATGGAGGTGGTGAGGATGGACTCGATGATGGCTGTGTAGAACTGCACTAACATCTTGGTGGGTAGCTTGAGCTTCCTCAGCTGCCGCAGGAAGAACATCCTCTGCTGGGCCTTTTTGATGAGGGAGCTGATGGTCGGCTCCCACTTGAGGTCCCTGGTGATGGTGGTGCCTAGGAAGCGGAAGGAATCAGCAGTGGTGATGGGAGAGCCTGTGAGGGTGAGGGGGGGCAGAGGGGTTGTGACTTTCCTGAAGTCCACAATCATCTCCACTGTCTTCAGAGCGTTCAGCTGCAGGTTGTTGTTGTTGCACCAGGACGCCAGCTGGGCCACCTCTCTCCTGTAGGCGGACTCGTCGCCGTTGGAGATGAGCCCGATGAGGGTGGTGTCGTCCGCAAACTTGATCAACTTGACAGACAGTTGATCCTCAGGACAACTATCCTTGAGGACAGACAGTCCTCAGCAGAAGGCTAAGGACAGAGCTGCGTGGAGGAATCTGATCAGACCTAAATGAAACAATCATTGTCACCCATGACAGACTGCTATGATGATGCACCGAAGAAGTGTTACACCAATATCTTAAAGCTATTAGCTCAACAAATAAACACTTAAACCCCCAATAGGCCGGCTTGATGTACAAAGAAAATTAAGGATCTTCAGTGTGCTGTTGGCTAACCCAAAAGACATTTTACAGGGCACTGATCACCTCGTGACAGGGCCAACATGGAATCCATGGACAACCCCACATGGGACCCATAAGACAGCCCAGATTTAACCTACAGTGGAGCCCACATGGACATGCTGGCTGGGAAGTATGGCATGTTTGATGGTGATTTTCACAAGTAATTTTCTTCACTGTGTGTAGTTTAGTTTGCCATCGGTCGGGAAGTGGGGTGCAATAACCAGAACATTTTCTCCAGAGTAAAGACTGAGGGGGACTACAAGTATTATTGTAGTTGAGGCTGTTTCTAGATTTTTAGGGGCCCTTATGCAAGATTGTGTTTGGAGGGGGCCATGTTTTTATAGTTGAGAAAAGTTCAAAGCCTTTAAAATTGAAGAAAAAAATTCTCTCTTCCCAACAAATCATTAAAAAATAAACTTGGTTTCTCGACAAAGAATATTTACACTGAAGAAAAAAAAAATCCAGTATCCATATGAATGTTGCAAATTTACAAGAAAAAAAGGAAAAATTTTTGCTATTTTTTTCTTGTATATTTGCAACTTTTTTCTTATAAAATTCTCATGAATCTGTAACAAAAAAGTCCAAAATATTTTAGAAAAATATTGCAAATTAGAAAAAAGTCACAAATTTTAACATGTTTCAGAGTTAGTGACCCAGTGCGGACACAAGTCAGGAGACAGGAAGCAGTTTCAGCACGTTATTTACAGTGATTACAAATAAGTTTAAGAATATTGCGCAGCGAAAATCTGGCAACCCTGCAAGGGAGGAGAAGAGGGACAGTAAGTATTCTGGATTAAATAGTGGGACAAATGAAGCCATGTTTCTTACAGGAGTCACAAGGAGTAGTGAGTATTTTTTCAGGTGGTTGCTGTTCTCGCTTGGGGTGGGAAAAATAATCATTTTTCCAATGCAGACTTGAATGATTCTGAATCGATGCACAAATGTCAAGTTTTCAATTATTAAATATTATTAATAATTAATTAATTTGCCTGGAGTGAAAAAGTACATGGCTGGAACGAAAAGGTCGGCGGCCATACCTGCCCAGACTCTTTATGGTGTGACACAAAAACAAAATGGTGGAGCAGAGTATAGTATTGGCGCCCTCTTCATTAAAAGCAAACATATAGCAATACTTTGGCCTTTATGAAGTTGAAGGGAAAAAAAGACTTGGACAAGACCCACACTATATGCAAGCTCTGTCAGACTAAACTAAAATATTTTGGAAACATGACAAACATGCGAAACCATATTGCACATTTCAAGCCGGTGGCCGGAGAGAATAATAATAATGCATCAGATTTATATAATGCTTTTCATAGACACTTAAAGACACTTTACAATGGATACATTATTCATTCACTCCACAGACAATGGTAGTGGTAAGCTACTACTGTAGCCACAGCTGCCCTGGGGCAGACTGATGGAAATGTGGCTGCCAATAAAGTGTCTTGCCCAGGGATACAACAGCAGGATGTCTGGGGAGAGCGGGATTCAAACTGCCAACCATCTAGTTATAAGACGACCCGCTCTACCTCCTGAGCCACTACCGCCCACATTTCATCATGTGTAAAACATTTGATCATTTGTAAAATTTCCCGGCTCAGGATCGTCACTTCCTTGTGGTAACGTATCGTCACTTCCTGTTTTGCTGTCTGCCTGTGTGGTTTGCCTGTGTGGTTGCTCTCCAGCCACTAGCTATGGCTACTACCTCTCTTTCCTCTCCTCCTCTGGTGTGCTCTCTCTGTCAGATGTTTAGCTACACCTCTGCCTCTTTTAGTGATAACGGTAAATGTAATAAATGTTGTCTTTTTGAGGCGCTCGAGGTGAGGTTGTCTGATTTGGAATCCCGGCTCCGCTGCATTGAAACACCGTCTGCGCCAGTAATCTCGACGGACGCCCATTAGCTGCAGCGGAGCTAGCTAGCTTAGGTCCCACTGTCAGCGGTTCCCCGGCTCTCCTCAGCAGCGAGGAGACTGGGTGGGTGACGGTGAGAAGGAAGCCTAGTCGCAAAGCCCCGGTTCACCACCAACCTGTTCACGTTTCTAATCGTTTTTCCCCGCTCAGCGACACACCCGCTGAGGAAAAAACTCTGATCATTGGCGACTCTGTAGTCAGAAACGTGAACCTAGAGACTCCAGCGGCCATAGTCCAATGTATTCCTGGGGCCAGAGCAGGCGACATCGAGTCAAATTTGAAAATGCTGGCTAAAAGTAACTGTAAATACTCCACAATTGTTATTCACGCCGGCATTAATGACATCCGTCTCCGGCAGTCGGAAGTCACGAAACTTAATATAGAATCGGTGTGTGAGTTTGCAAAAACGATGTCTGCCACTGTAGTATTCTCTGGGCCCCTCCCCAATCTAACCAGTGATGACATGTTTAGTCGCTCGTCATCCTTGAACCGCTGGCTGTCTGTGTGGTGTCCTAAAAATGACGTGGGCTACATTGACAATTGGAGCTCTTTTTGGGGAAAACCTGGTCTTATGAGACGAGACAGCATTCATCCCACTTTGGATGGTGCTTCTCATTTATCTAACAATCTGGCATCTTTTTTATCCAAATTTCCAAAACCGTGACTACTCAGAGTTGGGACCAGGAAGCAGAGTCGCAGTCTTACATGCCTCTCTGCAGCTCCTCTTCATCCGCCACCCCTCAGCTTAGCCCCTGTCTTCCCCATCAGAGAATCGTTGTCTGCTCCCTCCAAAGTAAATAAAAATATAATGTATAAGCATCCCAAAGTGATAAAGCAAAATATTGGTAAAACTCAAATTAAACATAAAGCCTCTAAATTGAATGATTTGGCCTCTGTTCCTCCTCATAATTTAAAAATTAAATGTGGTTTATTAAATATTAGGTCTCTAACTCCCAAGTCTCTGTTAGTCCATGATCTGTTAATTGATCATCAGATTGATTTAATTTCCCTTACAGAGACTTGGTTAAGGCAAGAGGATTATGTTGGTTTAAATGAATCAACTCCCTCTGGTTATTTAAACTGTCAAAATCCCAGAAGTTCTGGTCGTGGAGGAGGAGTAGCAACAATTTACCATTCCAAATTACTAGTTAATGTAAAGCAAAAAACATGTTATAATTCCTTTGAGGGCCTGGTCCTCAGTGTTGGGCACTTTAGCAATTTCAGGTTAAACCCAATTTTATTTGCCATAGTTTATCGTCCCCCATCAACCTATTCCGAATTTTTATCCGAATTTGTTGATTTCTTAGCGGATTTAGTGCTGAAATCTGATAGAATAATTATAGTAGGGGACTTTAATATACATGTGGATGTAGATAGTGACTGCCTTAATGTGGCTTTTAATTCAATATTAGACTCGATTGGGTTTTCTCAGAAAGTAGGAAATTCTACTCATTACCTCCACCATACATTGGACCTTGTTCTGACATATGGCATAGAAATAGAAAATCTTGTAGTGTCTCCTCATAACCCTGTACTGTCAGACCATTGTCTGTTAACCTTTGATTTTACTATTTCTGACTATTTGGCTCCTAAAGAAAAATATTATCACAGTAGATGCCTCTCAGATGATGCTGTTTCCAAATTTATGCAGATTGTTTCCTCTATGCCATGTGTCAACACAACGGAAATAAGCTATAGACAGCTTGCTCCTTCTGTAATTGATAACATGGTGGATAGTGTTTCAGCTTCTCTGCATCAGGCTCTAGACTTGGTGGCCCCCTTAAAAAAGAAAAAGTCTAATCAGAGATTTTTAACTCCTTGGTTCAACACAGAAACTCGTAGCTTAAAACAGAAGACTCGTCAATAAGAAAGAAAATGGCGCTCTACTAATTTAGATGAAATCTATTTAGCTTGGAGAAATCATCTTTTAATTTATAAAAAATCTCTTAGAAAAGCTAGAACGAGTTATTACTCTGCATTAATAGAAGAGAACAAGAATAATCCCAGGTTTCTTTTCAGTACTGTAGCCAGGTTGACAAAGAGTCAGGACTCTGTCAATCCTAGCATCCCCTTAGAGCTTACTAGTCAGGACTTTATGAACTTTTTCAATAATAAAATTTCATCCATCAGAGATAAAATCAATCAGATTCTTCCCACAGTTAACTTAAATACTGTAACTACTACAACTCCTTCTATTGATGTCTGTCTTGATGAGTTTACTCCAATCGACCTTTGTGAGTTAGACAAAATAGTTTCCTCATCCAAACCTTCAACTTGTCTTTTAGACCCTATTCCTACCAGGTTATTTAAAGAAGTCTTCCCACTTATTGGTAGCTTTATTCTTCATATAATCAATTCTTCATTAACTTTAGGCCATGTACCGCAGGCTTTTAAAACGGCTGTAATTAAATCCTTACTCAAAAAGCCAACGCTAGATCCAGGAGCTTTAGCTAACTATAGACCAATCTCTAATCTCCCTTTCATTTCAAAAATCTTAGAAAGAGTTGTTGCTACGCAATTATTTGACCACCTGCAGGGAAATGGTTTACTTGAAGAGTTTCAATCTGGGTTTAGAATCCATCATAGTACTGAAACAGCTTTAGCGAAGGTCACTAACGACCTCCTCATTGCATCTGATAATGGACTAGTTTCTGTACTTGTCCTTTTAGATCTTAGTGCAGCTTTTGATACTATTGATCATAATATTCTACTTGATAGATTAGAACACTATGTTGGACTTAATGGAACTTCGTTGCAGTGGTTTAGATCTTATTTATCTGATAGGTTCCAGTTTGTTCATGTAAATGATGAGTTTTCTTTCAGCTCAAAGCTTAGTCATGGAGTTCCACAGGGATCTGTGCTTGGCCCTACTCTTTTTAGTTTATATATGCTTCCGTTAGGCAACATTATTAGAAAGCACTGTATACATTTTCATTGTTATGCAGATGACACACAATTATACCTGTCAATGAAGCCAGATGATACTAATCAATTAGCCAAGTTAGAAGCCTGTCTTAAGGAAATCAAAGCTTGGATGACTTGTAATTTCCTGCTATTAAATTCAGATAAGACTGAAGTCATTCTTGTTGGTCCAAAAAACCTTAGAAATTCCTTTCCAAATCAAACTTTCAGTTTGGATGCAGTTACTCTTTCTCTTAATAGCTCTGTGAGGAACCTTGGAGTTATTTTTGATCAGGATTTGTCCTTCAATTCACATATTAAATTTGTTTCTAAGACTGCCTTCTATCATTTGCATAATATTGCCAAGATTAGGAGCATCTTGTCTCAGAGTGATGCTGAGAAGCTGATCCACGCTTTTGTTAGCTCGAGATTAGATTATTGTAATTCTTTATTATCAGGCTGTCCTAAAACATCTTTAAAAAGTCTTCAGCTGATCCAAAATGCTGCAGCAAGAGTTTTAACAGGTACTAGAAAGAGAGATCATATCTCTCCGGTTCTGGCCTCCCTTCATTGGCTTCCCATAGAGTTTAGAATTAAGTTTAAAATCCTTCTTCTTACTTACAAAGCTCTAAACAATCAGGCTCCTTTTTATTTAAAAGATCTGATACTACCGTATCATCCTAACAGAGCACTACGCTCCCAAAATGCAGGATTACTTGTAATACCTAGAATCTCCAAAAGTACAATGGGAGGCAGAGCCTTCAGTTATCAAGCTCCTCTCCTGTGGAATCAGCTGCCAATCTGGATTCGGGAGTCAGACTCGATCTCTGTTTTTAAGAATAGGGCTAAAACCTACCTTTTTGATATAGCCTACAATTAGGGAGGGATCATGTGTTTCTGAACCCTCCCTTAGTTATGCTGCTAATAGGTTTAGTCAGCCGGGGGACCTCCAGTAATGCACTGGGCCTCACTCCTTTCCTCACTCTCTATGAAATATTTTTTTTTTTTTGCTGGTCATTAACATTTGTTTGTTCTCTCCCATAGATTGAGTCCCCATCGTGCTGTTTGCTCTCTACATGTCTGTTCTTTTCTTTTTCTCTATCCCCTTACCCCCCAGCCAGTCGCAGCAGATGACTGCCCCTCCCTGAGCCTGGTTCTGCTGGAGGTTTCTTCCTGTTAAAAGGGAGTTTTTCCTCTCCACCGTCGCCAAGTGCTTGCTCACAGGGGATCGCCTGATTGCTGGGGTCTTTCTGCAACTGTGGGGGTCCCCCCTACAGTTGATAGTGCTATGAGATGACTGTTGTTGTGAAATGGCGCTATATAAATAAAGTTGAATTGAATTGAATTGAATTTCCCTCCTCCGTTCCATTTTTGCTGAGCACCAAGCTGGATGGCAGGAAGTTCCATTTTTATACGGTCTTTGGCATGACCCAGCCTGGACTTGAACCCCGACCTCCCGGTTGTGAGGCGGATGCTCTACCTCTAGGCCACCAATCCGCTAAAGCAGTTGTAGCTACCGCCACTGACCAGAGGACCATTGTTAAGCAATGTCAAAACTTCACACAACTCGGAAAGGGCAAAGCAAATTACAAAATCTATTGCCGCTTTTACTGCCAAGGATTTACGCCCGTATTCCGTCATCAAGAACAAGAGCGTTCGCATTTTGATGCCGGTGGACCCCAGCTGGGCCATGGCTGTGCCCGCGGTGGCCCTGGTCCAGAGCTTTGTAGCCCCCTTGAAAGCTCCAGGCTGGAGCTCTATTGCACCCGCGGTGGGCCCGGGCTGGGCCATGGCTGCACCCACGGTGGACGGGCCAACCCACAAGAGCACCAAGCTGAGGAGGCGGTCAATTGGAGGGATCCTGAGCGAGGACGAGGAAGGAGGGTCCATGATGACCTCGACGGGAGGAGCTGGACTCACGACATCATCGGGCAGTGAGACCAGATCCACGGAGACCCCTGGCGATGATGGAACTTCTCCGCCGACCCTAGGAAGAGGCTCGGGAATAACAGGAGAAGAAGAGTGGTTAGGATCGCCAGCAGCGGCGGAGCCCAGCGAGGGAGTTCAGATGCAGCTGATGGCTGCACCTGACTCTCCTCACCAAGAGCCAGACAAGATCTCTCCAAAACTGACAGAGAAAAACAAGAGTGATTACTTGGCCGAGCTCAAGCTCCACTGCTGTCCAGGACTCCATTGATCCTGGCGATGATGTCTCAGGCCCGGCCTCCAGGAGGTCCAGCTCTGGCTCCCACTCTGCTGCAGTGGCTTCCGCAGCAGATATGATGGTAGTAGCAGTCCAACAGCCCCCAGGCAAAGGCTCCAACGCTGGTTACTTATCCAGCGAGGAAGCTGGGGGATGGCTCCGTGTTGGCTCCGGAGTAGGATCCTCCAGGGCCACCGGCTCCTCCACCGCCCGATGGCTCTGATCTGGGACTGACGGACACTCAGGGAATGATGGGGGAGACAGGGAGAGGACAGGGTAAGAGTTAATATTTGCAGCTGGAGGAGAGAGCCCAGTGGACTGCTTTAACTGGGCTTCTCTCCTGGGAGACAGACAAGGTTTCTCATTATAAAATTGAATAGAATGAAAAAACACTTGCCTGTCATCCCAGTCTTTGATGTTGACAGCTGCAGGCGACAGGCAGTCATCCTTCTCCGTGTCCACAGCGATTCTAGCTCCCTCCCTGGATAGTGGAAGAGCCGGCTCGGATAACACGGAAATGGACGTTACCGGGAAACCCCCAGAGGACCTCTCGGCAGTCGGAGAGAACATGGCTGCAGATGAAGAGAGCTTCCTCAGGCGTTCCAACGCAGGATGACTCTGTCTGCGGGAAGCTGGAGCTGGTTTAGTCGGAGCAGGAACAGGCATAGAACTTTGGTGCAAAGCAGGAAAAAAGGACCCCTGGGAGCACCCTCCCTTCGGCGCAAGCTCGGTCTTCTTAGGGGACTTCCTCACCCTTTCGCCGTACTCACGCCGCAGCGCTGCCACCAGGGTTATCCTCTCAACCCCCTCAGCATGCTCTGAGAGCTGAGGGCATCGCCGAGCTGCTGCCTCTGCCAGACCCAAGTACCACAGTGCGTCTTCTGGAGTGGAGTATATGCGTGTCGAAGAGACTGACCCGTCTATTTCCATGAGGGCCCGGCAGCACTCCCAACCCAGATGCAGAGGATAGCCACGATTTCCTGCTGTGCCCATTATAGCTCCAAAAACAGGTGAGTGAAAAACAATTCAAAAAAGGAAAAAATAATGCCTGGGTATAATCCTCTGAATCTTACATTGGCTGGATTATTCTGTCATGTACGCGCCTTTAACGAAGCGCAGAGAAAGACAGATTCATGTGCAGGATTTCACCCAAGGCAGATTTATTAACACAAAGAACCAAAGTCCCAAAAATGGTGCAACAGACAAAAATACAGACACAAATACACTTACATTGGTGTCCCTGGGCCAACACAGCCCAGTGGACGCAGGAGAGGCAGAGGAACATGAACGAGACATGAAATGAGACATACAATAACCCAGCAATGAGTCAAGAACAAGGAGCAAACTAAATAATAATAATGCATCAGATTTATATAGCGCTTTATCATAGACATTCAAAGACACTTTACAAGTAGATACATTATTCATTCACTCCAGGCAGACAATAGTAGTGGCAAGCTACTACTGTAGCCACAGCTGCCCTGGGGCAGGCTGACAGAAACATGGCTGCCAATCCGCGCCAACGGCCTCTCCGGCCACCACCGAACATTTATACACATTCGTACCTAGTGTTATGGGCACTGGAGGCAATGCGGGTGAAGTGTCTTGCCCAGGGACACAACGGCAGGATATCTGGGGAGAGCGGGATTCAAACCGCCAACCATCGGGTTATTAGACGACCTGCTCTACCTCCTGAGCCACTGCCGCCCACAATACACAGACTAATGACAAAGTAACAAGATGCACCTGAGCGACGAAGCGGGGAGAGTAATCAAGGGAAAGGAATCAGCTGAGCATAATGAGAGAGGAGTGATCTGACTGGCAGACTGACAGGCAACGCCCACACCAAGTGCAGACCCAAATGTGCTCCCTGACAGCCGTCAGTCAGAGATCCAAAATAAACACACACAGGGCTTGACCAGAAATACTTGCAATAATACATGGCATGACAACGGCAAACTAAGCAGTAACAAGGAACCACGGAAGACAATCTGAAACTCAAAAGGCAACACAATATACCAATAAATATGGAACTGGGAGAACTGGGAGAACCCCGGCTCAGTACAAAACACACAATACACAGATAAATAAGAAACACAGAGGAAAGTCATGGAACTGAGCCTGGGAGACAAACCTCAGTTCATGACAAATACTACATATTTATAAGAAAAATAATGCAAATTCTCAAATTGGAAATTTATGAGAAAAAAGTTGAAAATTCTGAGAAAATCATTGCAATTTTTTACAAGAAAAAAGTTGTAAATTTACTAGAAAAAAGTGGCATGTTTAGAAGAAAAAAGTTGCAAATTCATGAAAAAAAATTGCAAATAAATGAGAAAAAAGTCACAAATTTACAAGAAAAAAGTCACACATTTATGACAAAATGCTCCAAATTTATGAGGAAAAATGGGTAAATTATGAGGAAAAAAGATGCAGATTTACAAGGCAAATTATCAAATGTAAGAGGATAAAAGGTGCACATTTTCAGGAAAAAGTGCAACTACTGTATATGAGGAGAAAAGTAGCAAATTTAAGACAAAAAAATAGAAGATTTACAAGTAATTTTTTTGGACACATGCTTAGTGTTGGTGTTGCAGATGCTTTTATATAGTTGTGTAACATGATATAGAAAAATTTATGGTGACGGCTTCTTTTTTCCAGGTTGGGAAAGTACAAGGTCTGTGTCAAAGGCCAGGAGATCTGGGCATTTATGATTTCATGAGAACCAATACTAAGCAATCGCTCCAATGTTCTGCAGTCACGCGCAGCGGGTCTCCGTCTGGGCTGTGCGCAAGGTCAAGGTCAGCAGCGAGGAGATCTGAGCACTCTTGGGGACTGGATTGAGCTACTCCATCATTGATGCTCCAGTTTCATCTGTGAGGATCTTCCCAGTCTTCTCAAACACAAATAACAACAGGTCTGGCTCCTTGGGTTCTGACTGTATTTTTCTTTGGAGAAGATTCTAAGGCAACACAATAATAGCCCACAGGAGAACACCGCAGTTAATCCTGTAGGCAAGGACACGTATTCTGTCTAGCATATTCTTTTCTTTCTGATTCCACTTTTCACCATATCTGATTAAGACCTTCAACCCCTGCTTGTTTCTATGTAAAGCTATATCATAAATAAGCACATCTGAGTTCAGTTTTGCTTGTTAAATATGATTGTGTATTTCTAAGATGTGCAATAGCAATTTAGAGACTAGTGTAGGTGTTAATGTACGAGAAAGGAGACACATCATTACACGTGTGTGGGTGTTAAATCCCACGTTGGAGGACAGTTTCAGGTGCTGACGATAATCTGGACGTTTGATATTCTGTGTTTTCTCCTTCTATTCTACTCTCTTCAGTTAATAATGCACAGACTGCCGATTGTTGTCTAGTTTTTTTTTCTTATGCAATATCATGCATTAGTGAAGCAACAGAATAGCTGCTGCTGTTGTGGGAAAAAAGATGAATTTGTGCACAGAAAGATAAAAAAAAAAAAAAGAAAAGAAATCCCGCTCAAGAGGTTGTCTTAGGGTGCTTTCACATCTAAATACATTTACTTTGGTCCGAATCAGTTGTTACTTTGTATCTTTTTCTCCTTGGTTCAGTTACCTTTCACACATGCAAAAATTCAAGCGGACCAAATTCTTTCACGTTAAATCCCACGAGACTTACTGTACGTCAGAATGTTCTCTGTTCTTATTGGTCAGATTTTTTTTTTTTTTTCCGCGACATCAGGAAAGGTAAATACAGGAAGTAGGATGAATTTCTGGGGAGAAAATAGTACAAATTGTAGCGTAATCTACGGGGGTTTTACATCGCCCTGGTTATTTATTACATTATGTGCATATACTGTCATGGTTCGAGCACCGATCTCGTCCGCGCTCGAGCCATGCACTATTTTCGCCCATCTGATGGCTGTGTGCCCCTTTTGGCTCGTCGAGCTTTTATTGTGACAGCGCTCGGAGGGGCTTCCAGCTGTCAGAGCTGTCAGCTGAGCCGCATTTCGCCTCATCAGCGGCTCCCTACTTAAGAGGGCAGCTCGGAATGAACTATCCGGCAGTCTCGTCAAAAACTTCTCCTTGGTCAGATGTTATTGAGCATCCCGCTGTTCAGACGTAGACTATCCTCCATCTATATTCGTAAGTGTGTCTCCTTGTGTATCCATTTTCCGTTGTCATTGACTGTATTTCGTTGTATTGTGTTTTAGCCCCCTGTGGCTTGTTATTTTGTTCCTTTTCTGTTCCTTTAATAAAACTGTGCAAACTCACCGGTGATTTGTAGCGTCTTATGTTGGCTCGTGAGGGCCATCCTTGACATATACCACTTTCAGCAAATCGTACAGTTTGAAAATGAAGCACGGCTACAGATGGAAAATAACGTGTTAACGTTCATTAATCCTCATTAATGCTCAGCCACAGAAGTTTTTGAAGATCCATCACTGTAAAACATTTTATGTACAGTTGTGGCAGTTTGGGATAACCCCCACAACAGACTGGGACAGGCACGGCAATGTGTGTATTAATGTCTACAGACAGCCCGCTCCTTCTGGCTTTTTCCGTTTCACTACTGTGATGTTAATGTGCCATTCATGCATTGTGTTCATGCTTCCTGTCCTTACTGTGTCTAGACCAGGGATGGGCAATCATGTGCCATGGAGGGCCATTCCACTGCAGGTTTTCTGTTCCACCAAGTTTCTTCAGCAGGTGTTTTCTCTTATCAGCTTCAAGGATTACTAATCAATGAAAACACCTGCTGAAGGGACTGGGTGGAACAGAAAACCTGCAGTGGAATGGCCCTCACTGCCCACCCCTGGTCTAGACACTGGTGACAATATGTAGATGTGTGTCTCCTTACGAGAGCGCACACACCTCGTCCTTTCTCCACGACGGCGACCTCCACGGCCGACGGAGCACACGTGGACCTGAACGCACCATGACCCATCTACTACAACTACAACAGGGATGATTAAGCTCCCTGACCCTGGTTCTTCCTCTCCAGCAGGCCCACCCACGCACGGAGCCCCGGCACACACACCGGGGAGTTACGAGGACGGCGCACCACGCACGGGACACATACGGCTCCACTGACCGCCTTCCTTCTTCGCCACTGCACACTGGCCCTTCAGGCTTGCTCGTACACCTGAGGCACGCACGCAGCTTGCTCACTGGATTTTATGGTCTTAGCCATGGCGCACAACGGGAATTCAGCAGTCTGCGGTCCCCGAAGGCTTTAAGGTTGTGCCTGCACCTAAAGTCAACATGCCAAGTCCCCTTGCTCTTGTTTTTTTTCTTACAGCCGCCACGCAGCCTCGTCGCTCCTGTTTTTTCTTCACGGCCGCTATTAATCCTTGCAGGACTTAATCGCGAGAGGAGCCAGTGACTAATTTTTCTTCTTGTGATCTCCGCACGTTCAACGGGACAGCCCCTCGACATCGCGGACCAACAAGCAATTTTTGCGCGGCTCAGACGATTTCACCGTCTCCGGCCGGCATTTACTACCCCCCACCCCCCTCCACCTCCGCCTGCACAGAGCTTTCCCTGCTCGCTGCCAAAGCTGGACTATCGAGGCCTCGGCCGCCTGCCGAGCCCTCTGGGGGGGAGCGTGTGGCGGTTTGGGATAACCCCCACAACAGACTGGGACAGGCACGGCAATGTGTGTATTAATGTCTACAGACAGCCCGCTCCTTCTGGCTTTTTCCGTTTCACTACTGTGATGTTAATGTGCCATTCATGCATTGTGTTCATGCTTCCTGTCCTTACTGTGTCTAGACACTGGTGACAATATGTAGATGTGCCTTGTAACCTCTTACAATCTCCTTATTGTTATGTGTGTCTCTCAAATGCAAATGCCCATACCTACTGCTGTGAATGCCTTTCATGTATTGTCTGTAGTTGGGTATATATGCTGCACTATTCTGTAAATCTCTCTCTCATTCCTTCAACTGCTGCTGACACACACATCCTGTGTCTCTTTGCTGGAGAGCCTCCGAGCCGCCCATTGGGCGAGCTCCGTGACGGCGGTATGATAATAAACCTATTTAAAACCTCACTTCGCTGCCTTATTTATCATGCCGCCACACAGTGGCATAAAATGTTTTACAGTTTGCCAATGGTCCTGTTTTACTATGGTCCCTTTCTCACCTGCCGAACTGCACCAGAGTACCCCAGTTAATTTGAATCGAGACCACCTCTTTCTGGCGGCCTCGGTATGGTTGTTTTGGTGCGCGCCTGAGTGCGATTACCATGTTCTCACCAGACAAAACAAATCATACTAACGGAGAAAACAAACTCGAGTTTAATTGAAATGAGCTAAAGCCCGTAGGTGTGAAAGCACCCTTATTATCTAATCTTTGCAAAGATGACCAGTGTAAACCTGGGTTCTCATGTACAAAGACTTGTGTGGATTTCCTACTGAAAGATGACATACATCTAAATCAAGAAAACACAGTAAGCAAAAAAAAAAAATCCAGATGTATGAAACAGTGCGTACGCAGGAATCCAAGCACGTTTCCTTTGTACATCCCAATCTACTTGAAATTGAACACACGTGAGGAAATACCGGACTCCTCCCTTGACACGTCTATATTTGAATACGCAATTAGATGCCAATAAATATGCAAATGGATATATACAAGCCCTGCATGTTTGATTCTCCTGTATCCACGATCAAAAATAATGGATTTAATGGAATTACATGTACTGTGAGTTAGAGGTGCTCCTGAATGAGGTAGAGGTGTGTAAAAACATTTTGTTTGGCACGCTGTCCTCCGGCATTGGCACCAGATACAGGTAATTCAACAGCCTGCTCACAGCCCTATAAGATTAGTTTATTGTTTCCCTTTATTCAGACAGCGATGAGAAGGAGATGTTTATTCTACCTTGACATGTTTCAACTGACGCCTGTAGTCGTCCTAAGAAGCGTCAGCTGATCGCCGAGTGATCAGAAACACACCGGGAGCCTCCATTCCACAAATACCTGTCGACTACATACCCACGGGATTAAGCTACAGACAATGGGAGATGGAGCTTTCCAGGCAGCAGCTCCATGGCTGTGGAATGCTCTGCCTGATTACATGAGAGCGCCACAGACAGTGAAGTCCTTCAAGAAATCTTTAAAAACGCTTCTCTTTTATAAAGTATATCAATAGTCACCTATGTGATTTTAGCACTGTTTTTGCTGTTCTTACTTTATTTTAATTATTTTAATTATCTTTTTTTAACAGCTTTTACTGTTTTACTGCATTCTGAGCAGCTCCAAACTGTCACTCAACAGTTGACCACTGTCACGGAGCATTTGTGTCGACTTCCTGGTGTAGCCACTCCCCCTTCTGCACCTACTGCCCCGACAGTTCCCGTTTTCCGCAATACTATGGGGAAGAGGTGGGGGGATGTAAAGGTCTCCTGGTGCACTGTCATCTGCGCTTCCAGCAGGTGGAGGGAGAATATAGAGATGATTCAGCTAAAATCCAATTCATGACCCTATTACTCCGCGACCAGGCACTCAAGTGGGCTCAGTCCACCTTGGGTGGTCGGGAGGGGGCCCAATACACTTTTGAACGTTTTGTTCAAGAATTCACCCAGGCATTTGATCACACGGAGAGTGAGGGTAACATCGCCTGCCAGTTGCTGGGGCTGCGGCAGGGGAGTCGGTCAGTAGCTGACTACTCTGGTGAGTTCCGGGTTGCCGCGGCAGACTCCGAGTGGAATAACGCTGCGCTACGTAGCATCTTCCTCTGGAGTTTGAATGCCAATCTCCACGACGAACTGGCTATCCAGGTGAATCCTTCCTCTTTTGATGAATTGATCACACAGGCTGTGGCCTTAGATAACCGGTTCCGGGAGCACGCTAGGGAGCAGAGGACCGCCGCTTCCTCGCTTGCCCCGCAGCCAGTTCCCCCGCCCCCTTGCGCAGAGGGGTTCCGGAGGCCTAGTTGATAGAGCATCCACCCAACAATGGGAGGCTGAGGGTTCAAGTCCTGCCCATACCAAAGACCATATAAAATGGTACTTCCTGCCTTCTAGCTTGGTGCTCAGTGTAATAGAATGGGGGAAGGAGAAGTTGTTTGTGGCGGCGCCTTGCATGGCAGCGACCTCTCTGATTCTAGATGTGATTAATATTGTAGATAGGAGAAATGTAACTTGTTTCTACTGTACATGATTGGCTGTATGACAATAAAGTTGGCTTCTTCTTCTTTATCCGGGCTTGGGACTGGCACAGGAGTACACTGGCTTGTGTACCCCCTGTTGCTGGGTAGCCAACATTTCCCTCCTCCGTTCCATTTTTGCTGAGCACCAAGCTGGACGGCAGGAAGTTCCATTTTTATGTGGTCTTTGGCATGACCCGGCCAGGACTTGAACCCCGGCCTCCCGGTTGTGGGGCAGATGCTCTACCTCTAGGCCACCACTCCGGTTAAAAAAAAAAAAGTCTGATGATTATTGTTGGTTAGTTTTTTGTTTAGCTAATGTTAAATGTGGCGTTACTGAGGTTTGGAAAAATTGTCGATGACATGCCCACCGCGACATCATCAGAAAATTACATGTGTTTAGATATAATCTTTGGGTAAAGGTGAAGGGGGCTCTGAAAATCACACTAAATCCTCACACTATAGAAATAGCACATTTGCTAAGAGCCCATAGAGTGCAAATAGTGTTTATGTCCATGTGGGCCACACCAAAGGTTACACTGGGCTGTCTTATGGGTTCCATGTGGGATTGTTTGTAGGTTCCATGTTGGCCCCATCTGTGTTTGCCCGCATAGGCTTTACCTGTTTACCTATATATAAATTTAATACATTTTCCTGAAAAATTGAACTTTCTCATAAATTTGCAACTTTTTTTTTAACTGTAAACTTGTAACTTTTTCCTCATAAATGTGTTAGTTTTTCTTGTAAAATTGTGACTTTTCTTGTAAATGTCCTAACTTTTTCTTATAATTTTGGAACTTTCTCATAAATTTGCCACTTTTTACTGTAATCCTGTTCCTTATTAATTGTACAAGTAATTCCTGTAATTCCTGTTCCATTTCCGGTTCCGGCTCTGCCGGACCGGCGGCGCCACACGAGTGGGCTGCCTGTTGCAACAGCCTTTTTTTTTATCTTCCTTCTTCTTTCTACACCTTTCACTCTGTATATATATCACGGACGCACGGATCGCCCCGGGGGTCTCCCGGGTCGGCGGACGGAGCCACGGTTTGCAGCGGGAGACGTTACTGCGGGGAGGAGCTAGTGCTAGCTAGCACTTGGCCGCCGCCCGGTGCTAATGGGAAACTCGACATACCGGGAGCTGTAGCGAAAACGAAGCGGGTGCCGGGCTGGAGTTTAGGCGGCGTGAAAGAAATATAAGACAGAATAATAAAGAGCGATGGCAAGAACCAAGCAGACCGCCCGTAAAATCTACTGGAGGAAGAAGCCCCCCATGAGACAGCTAGCCACCAGGGCTGCTCGGAGAGGCGCTCTGGCCACCGGCAGAGTGAAGAGGCCTCGCCGTCACAGGTCCGTGGCTCTGAGAGAGATCCGTCGCTACCAGAAATCCACGGAGCTGCTCATCCGTAAGCTGCCCGTCCAGCGCCTGGTGAGGGAGATCGCTCAGGACTTCAAGACCGTCCTGCGTTTCCTGAGTTTCGCCGTCATGGCTCTGCAGGAGACCAGCGAGACCCACCTGGTGGTCTCTTCTTCGCTAAGGGGGTCACCATCATGCCCAAAGACTTCCAGCTGGCCCGCTGCATCCGCGGAGAGAGAACTTAGACTTTCTGCTGCACATTCACCAGCCATAATGCTCTGCACTGTGTGTCTATATATATACATTTATAGTAATATGGACATATGTTTACTAGATGTTGTTTTTTCTTGCCTTCTGATTGTTGCTCTGAGTGTTGCTATCCCTGTGCTGTTGCAATCCTGGAATTTCCCCATTGTGGGACTAATAAAGGCTTATCTTATCTTATCTTATCTTATTCTCACAAATTTGTTGCTTTTTCCTTGTAAATTAGCTATTTTCTTGTAAATTTGTAACTTTTTTCCATAAATCTGGCATTTTTCTTCTAAACTTGGAAATTTCCCAAAAAATTTCAGCTTTTTTAACTGTAAACTTGCAGTTTTTTTCCTCATAAATTTGTGACCTTTTTCCTGTAAATTTTCAATTTACTCATATTTGCTACTTTTTTGTTAATTTGCAACTTTTTCAACATTTTTCCTTATAAATTTGTGACTTTTTTTTTAAATTTGCAAAATTTTTCTTTAATATTTGTAAACTTTTTTTTAAGTAATTTTACTTTTTTGTTGTAAATTATCAATTTTTTTCCTCCTAAATGTTCACATTTTTTCTCATAAATTTGTGCCTTTTTTCCTCATAATTTTGCATATGGCGTAAGTATTACAAAAACCTGCTCACTCATTTTAACCCATGTGGGGCCTAGATTGGTTTGAAGAGGGTAAGCAGATGACCCGCTCACCTGTACCACAGGTATCGTCCATGTGGGCAAACACAAATGGCGCCAGTGTGGAACCCATAAGACATCCCAGTATTAACCTTCGGTGGGCCCACAAGGGCATGCTAGCTGGGCTCCTATTGGCTGTGCTGTTGCTCCAGTCCACCCGTCATCCTGCACTGGTCGCCATTATCACTTCAACACAGACTATTTTTCACAAGTGGAGATGTACATTAACTATTACACACTCAGATGTATGGCTACCAGTCATTACCTGTGATCGGCCTTATTGCATATTCCTCAGAAAACCTTCCAAAGCAATATATACGAGGGGGCTGAAAAGTTCATAGGCTGACTAAGAAGGAGTTATGCTACAGCAATAAAACTGGTCATGCATTAAATTCAGTGTTTTCTGATACTAACTGCATTGTTTCTTTTCAGATACACTGACATTGGAGACTATGTTGAAAGATCAACCACATTTTGGTCGAATTTGACCACTGCATCAGAGTCAGCCTATGAACTTTTCAGCCCCCTCCCCTCGTATGTCCTTGAGGATTCAAGGACACTCTTGGAAAAGAGATTTTAAATCTCAGTGAGGTTTTCCTCAGAGTACAAAATGTGCAGAATATGGGCTCTTTAGAAGGGTCCACAATTGAAGAAAACCGTCACTTTTTAAAAATGTGATAGAATAAAGATGTCCTCAGAAATCCCCTCTCGTAGTCTTGCTGTACTTTCTGCCACATACGTAACAGCAGACAACTGTTGCAAAGCCTACGGTGTCCGTGATAATGATGAGGACATCTTTCTGGGCAGTGTGCTGAACAGCAAAATGACACGTCGTGCCACTTTTCTGCCTAAAATAATCAAAAGTCCTGTCTGACTGTCGTCGTGCAGCGGCTTTGCCTTGCAGCTGCCTTCGCCTGGCGTTCTTTAAGCCTGTCTAGCAGCTACTGTACATGAAAATGTTTGTCTGTTCCCAGGGCTCAGTGTCATTCTGGTGCTTAACTGTGTCCCCGTATTGTTTTGCTGCTTGGCAGGCATGTTGAATTATCTCCAGAATTTGTTCCCGTCTGCCTTGGAGCCATATATTAGAGCTATCATTTACTCTGTGGGGGCTGGTGATTTCGCTGCCTAGTAGGCAAGTTGTACTTCTCCGTGAACACAGTCATCACCCTGGAATACAAATAATAGAACAGTTTATCTGGTAGCTTATTGTGCTAATTGATGAGTTGTTTTATACATGTCAGAAAAATGCTTCTCTAAATCATGAGATAAAGCAAAGACCAGACACTGATGTTGCTTCTGACCAAAAATGCTAGACTTGACAGGACCCAAAGGCAGATACCAGAACAGACTTCAGAGACAGAAATTATGAAAAAAAAAGTCAAAAATTTGTGAAAAAAAAGTAAATTTCTAAGAAAAGTGACAAATTTACAAAAAAATAGCAAATTTATGTGAAAAAGTCACAAATTTACTATTAAAAAACAAATTTATGACAAAACTGAAAATTTAGGAGAAAAAAGTTGCAAATTTACAAGAAAAGAAAATTGTAAAATCTCTTGAAGAGAGTACAAACTTACAAGAAAAATTTTGCACATTTACAAGAAAGTCACAAATTTATGAGAAAAAAATATGAAAATTTATAAGAAAAAATGGACAAACTTATAAAAGAAAAATAGTTGCAAATTTAGGAGAAAGTCACAAATTTACTAGAATAAAGTCACATTTATGAGAAAAAAAGAAAATTTAGTAGAAAAAAGTTGCAAATTTACAAGAAAAAACAATAAAATTACTTGAAGAGTTAAACGCACAAAAAAATTCAGCACATTTGCAAGAAAAAAAGTCACAAATGGCATTCACTTATATAGCGCTTTTTCCTCATTTCTAGATGACCAAAGCGCTTTACAGATCCTGCTACCCACCCAGTCACACACTGATCGCAGCGGAGGTGCCATGCACAGGCCTGACCCACCAGGAGCAACTGGGGGTTAGACTTAGACTTAACTTAACATAATAATATATTAATATATACAGTGGTACCTCTACTTACGAAATTAATTGGTTCTGGAAGTAGTTTCGTAACCTGAAAATTCCGTAAGTAGAGACGCGTTTTCCATGTAAATGCCCTAATCCGTTCCAAGCCCCCCAAAATTCGGACATAAATTTTTTATAAATCATAAAAATGCATCAAAACATGTAACAAATACATGTTACAATTAGATTACTGCACAATAAACATAAAATGAGAGTTGTACATAATGTAAAAAACAAAGAATAAAGTAAAGAATAAAAATTATGTTCATTTACCTTTTAACTGCTATCGTCGTCACCTTTTGCCTTCTTTGGTTCATGTTCTCTCTCAGCAGTGGTTTTTGCCTGATGTTTTGTAAAGAACCGATCCAAGGACGTTTGCTTTTGTCGGCTTTTAACAATCCTTCGAAAATGTGCAAGGCTAACATCATCATAGTGAGCGATAGCCCGACTAGTGAACACTTTTTCTGAGTGATTCTTTTCAACAAATTCCGAAACTTCATGGAATTTTCCTAAAATGTCTTTTATTCTGGCTGATGGAATAATGGCTGCCTCCTCCTCCTTCGGTTGCCTTTTCACAAATTATGGCCTCGGTCACTGTGTCACCAGCTATCTCTTTCTCCTTTATCCACACGAGTAACAACCTCTCCATCTCATCGTTCACTGCCGACCTCCTCTTCGAAATGACAGAGAGGCCTTTGGAAGGAGTCGTAGCTTTTAGGGCTTCCTTTTGTTTTAATACCAAGCCGATCGTAGATTTATTACGGCCATATTCTTTGGCGAGATCAACCAAACGCATCCCTTTTTCATACTTTTCTATTATCTCTTTCTTTGTTTGTATGGACAAAAAAACTCTCTTCTTCTTCTTTTCTTCTTTTCCACTTTTCTCCATCACTTTCTTGGGGTCCATAGTGAATAAAAGTTAATACACACACGTAAAACTGTCCAAACACTTCGTGGCCAATGGGATGCCAGGAAGATGCTAGGCGATAGCCAATGGCAGAGCAGCTACAAGTATGTTTATGTTCGGTAAACTCTGGGAGCTGCGAGTAGCAGCGCGTACTGTATTTTTGCCTTTTGTATCCTGAAATTTCTTTCGTAACAAGAGGCAATATTTTCCCGTTGAGGTGTGTCGTAACCTGAAAATTCCGTATGTAGAGACGTTCGTAAGTAGAGGTACCACTGTATAATATATACACTACGGTTCAAAAGTTTGGGGTCACCCAGACAATTATTTTGTGTTTTCCATGAAAAGTCACACTTATTTACCACCATGAGTTGTAAAATGAATAGAAAATATAGTCAAGACATTGACAAGGTTAGAAATAATGATTTGTATTTGAAATAATAATTTTTTCCTTCAAACTTTGCTTTTGTCAAAGAATCCTCCATTTGCAGCAATTACAGCATTGCAGACCTAACATGATTGCACAAGGGTTTTCTAATCATCCATTAGCCTTCTGACGCAATGAGCAAACACATTGTACCATTAGAACACTGGAGTGATAGTTGCTGGAAATGGGCCTCTATACACCTATCTAGATATTGTACCAAAAACCAGACATTTGCAGCTAGAATAGTCATTTACCACATTAGCAATGTATAGAGTGTATTTCTGATTAGTTTAAAGTTATCTTCATTGAAAAAAGTGCTTTTCTTTCAAAAATAAGGAAATTTCTAAGTGACCCCAAACTTTTGAATGGTAGTGTATATATATTAATATAATATATAATAATATATATTATATATATATTATATATATATATACAGTATATATTATATAATATTAACATAAAATACACAATATAAATATGGCTTGTACAAGTATGGTTAAGTTAAGGTTATTGCACTGTGAATGCCCTACTGTCCTCTGTACTCTATGCACCCCCCCCCCCCCCCAAGTGAGGAGTTATAGAGTGTGATGGCATGGTGGACAAAAGAGTTCTTGAGCCTGTTGGTCCAACACTTGGGAAGGAGCAGTCTTTCACTGAACAAGCTCCTCTGGTCACTGATGACGGTGTGCAGAAGGTGGCTGACATTGTCCTTTATATCCAACAGTTTATCCAGAGTCCTCATCTCTGCCACCGTCACTGGTGGCAGAACACCAGGGTTCAGTGTCTTGCTCAAGGACACTTCAACATGCAGACTGCAGACAGAGCGGGACTCAAACCCCTGACCCTGCGATCAATAGTTGGCCACACTACACCTGCGCCACAGCCACCCACACTTTTTCATAATAAAAAAGTGACAAATTTACAAAAAAATAGTATCAAATTTATGAGAAAGTCACAAATTTACTAGAAAAAAAGTCACAAATTTATAAGAAAAAAGTCACAATTTTCTGCGAAAAACTGAAAATTTACAAGAAAAAAAATTGTAAAATTACTTGAAAAAAGTTAAAAACTTACAAGAAAAATTTGGCACATTTCACAAATTTTGGAGGAAAAAATTGGAAAAAATTGCAAATTAACAAAAAAGTAGCAAATATACAGTATGAGTAAATAAATTGAAAATTTATGAGAGAAAAGCTCCAAATTTATGATGAAAAGCTGCACGTTTACAGTAAAAAAATACAATTTTTGAGAAAGTTCCACATGTACAAGAAAAATGTCAACTTTATGAGAAACACAAATTTACAAGAAAAAAACTCACAAATTTATGAGGAAATGGTTGCAAATCACAGAAAAAAAGTGGCAAATTTATTAGCGTTTCAAAATTACAAGAAAAAGTTAGCAAATTTGCATGAAAAACTAATACATTTATGAGGAAAAAATGTCAAATTTAAAATTAAAAAAAAAATTTGAGAAAGTTGCAAGCTTACAGTTAAAAAAGTTGCAACTTTATAAGAAAGTTTCAAATTTTTAAGAAAAAAGTTACCAAATTAGGAGGGAAAAGCCATAAATTTACAAAAAACCCCAGCAAATTTATGAAAAAATAAATTGAAAATAGGTAAAGTCCATGTGGACAAACACAGATAGGACCCATAAGACAGCCCAGTTTGGGGGGCCCACATGGACATGCTGGCTGGGGAGTAAATGTAATGTCCACCTACAGGAAGAGGGGATGAGGAACAGGTGAGAAGAACCTCCATGGGGTTAAGTGTTTGCAGGCTGAGTAGGAGATCGGAGGCGGTGATCCCTTGCGGAATTCCCTCGCAGTGAGAGTGAAGATATTCCAGGCTCTAGTATTTCCTATGATGACAGAGTTATTGTATTCTGCAATAATGAATCCTTTTCTGTATTTCCAAGTGGGTACAGGCAGAGGGATTCCAAGACAGGAAGGGACTGGCGATGTTATGCTCGACACCACCCATTCGACATTGATTCGAGCAATATAAAGCAGAAGTGTCATGAGCAGTGCATCAAGCACTGTTTCAGCATGCCCACAGTCACATGACCGAAGCAAGCAAGGCCCCATTATGTCCTTCACATCACGTGACTTGAGGGCTCGCAGGAAGTTTGAGAGGGAATTAGTTTTTTTTTGTTTGCTTTGTATTGTTTGTTCCTGACATCCAATGTTGAATAGACCTCGGATGGCCAAATGCTAAAAAACAATGTCTTGAGATTTTTTCAGGTTTTCCACTCAGATGCAGTTCTGACAGTCAGTCACCAGATGGCAGTCTTTATTAGATGTTTCATAATACTGTGTCACTCATGAAGCAATTGCCTCAAAGTTGTTCATTGTTTCATAAAACCTCAGTTTCAACATCACTAGAAGGGACTGAAGAGAGGCACAGGAAAAAATCCAGGTAGGTAAACGATTAACAATGATGATAGCAGGCTTACGTGAGACTCCAGGGTAATGGCCTTCAGCAAGGTGTGAACACAGGCAGGCGCTCAGGAGATTTGGGCAGGAGAACCAGACAGTAGTGATGGGACAGCAGACTCCAGAGCTTCAAGGGTGCTCCAAGCTTATCCAGGAAATATTTGGCAAAGCATGTTTCAAGGTGTGTATGTTTTGACGTCGTACCACGTGACTGGGTCAGGAAGCCATTCATGATTTTGCACGCAACATGAAATAAAGTGAGCAGCAATACACAATGGAAATCCCCGTCCCTCATGTTTTGTGTTGTTGATGTTTGACTGTGTAAGGGATTTGTGACAGCCAATTTTTAGATGGAGGCAGCACCAAAAACACGGACTTCTCCTGTTTGGGAACATTTTGAGCGTGTTTCTCCCATTGATGTATTTTCCACAAATAGTGGATGCTTATTGTAACTGAGGTGATGGCTTAGTGGTAAAGCATCTGCTCTACAAGCATGAGGCCTGGGTTTGAATCCCAACTGTGTCATTCTTGTAATTTTATTTTTATTTGCAAGGTGAAGTGTCTCTTGTGTTTCAAAGAGCTTGGATCATTATTACGCATCATTATGCTGAGGCACTATTGCTATTGTGCCCTGCATGAGAATAAGACCAGAGTTGAATATACTGGGAAAGACAGTATAAGACTGTTGAATATTTATTATTTCTTAATAAAAATGGATAAGTAGTACAAGCACACCAAGTAACACAGGCACATTCACTGTAGTCACCCCAGTTTATTATTTCTTTTTTCCCTTATGATCATTGATATTTCTTAAAAGACAGCACATTTATTGAAATTGAAAAAATACACACTAAACCAATAATGCCCTTGTAAAAATCTGCATGCTGTATACTTTTTGTCGACTACATGGCCTAGCAGAGCAAATGAAGTTTCACATGAGGCTTTGTCGATATGAATCATTTTGATGGAAAGGCCCAAGTCTTCAAGAAAGCCTTATCTGGCTGTCATTAAGTGGTAGCCTAGTGGTAAAATATCTGTCTTGCATCTGGAGAGTTGGGGTTCAAGTCCCAGTGAGGTTATTCTTATTTGCAAGGTGAAGTGTTTCTTGGATAAAACAATAACACATCATTATGCTGATGCACTATTGTGCCCTGCATGACAATAACATGACAGAGATGAATGTACTGGGAAAGATAATATGACTGTTGAAAAGCTATTATTTCTTAATAAAAATGGATAAGTAGCACAAGCATATTCACTGTAGTCACCTCAGTTTTATTATTTCTTTGTCCCCTTATGATCATTGATATTTCTTAAAAGACAGTGCATTTATTGAAATGAAAAAAAAAATACACAAACCAATAACACCCTTGTAAAAATCTGCATGTTGTATACATTTTGTCGTACTGTCATTTTGTGGATGGCCTAGTAGAGAAAATGAAGTTTCACATGAGGCCTCATCTATATGAGCCATTTTGATGAAAGGCCTCAAGTCCTCCAGAAAGCCTCATGTGACCATCACTACAGACAGCTACAACAAGCTATTGCGCTGAGGCAATCCCATGAGGGACTGAGAATAACTGGAGTCCTTTTTACCCCAGCAGCAATCAGGGCAGGTGTGCTGATGAGGAGCAGTTGCAGGTAATCAAGGTGATTGGGAAAGCTACAAGTGTGGATTGTGTTCTCACCTCCAGGCCATAACCAGATTTTATTCCAACAAAAAGAAGCCCAAAAATACAAACCACATTTAACCAGAAAATCATTGTTAAAAACTGCACTGTGCCTGACCATAATAACCTAAAATAGTCCCAACAATTGGGCTGTTTAGTTGACAGGATTTGGCCTAAATTTATCCTCAAAATAGTTTTTGACAGTTGGTGATGGTGGTGGGGTCTACAATTGCTACAATAAGTATGTGAACCTTTTGGAATTACCTGTTTTTCTGCATTAATGTGGTCTGATCCACGAATTGAATGCAAGTGTTGTGAATTTCTCTTTGTGATTGGCCTCTTTACTGATGACCATATTTAGTGTGAATATGTACAATTTGTGAAATGCCTATAGGCTCAGTTAATATGTTCTGATACTAAGCTAAGCTGCTGTTGAGATGTCATATTGACCAAAAAAATCTAGCATTTTTAATAGTAAAATCAATGGATTAATGTGTAGTTCTCAGATTAACCACACTAGTTAATTTAATATGTTGAAAAATGATTCAATATGATTCAAATGATTGAATGAAAAATGATTCAATAAGCAAATATTCCAAAAAGATGAATACAACTAGGGGGGGGGGATTGTACGGGGGACCAAAGCTTTTATAATTTTGAACCTGTTAGACATCAAAGAGACCAAAGGCAGAAGAGGAGAGGAGAAATAATCATCAACCAGAACTTAATCTGTGATGTGAAGGAAACCAGTGGAGAACCACACAGATGTTATGGTGAGTTTACCTTATGATTATACTTGCTTATGATAGTTAATACTGTGAAAAGTCATGTAAACTTGACAGCTTTGTTTGAAGGCCGACTCAAAAATTGTACTCTATTTATAACTGATCTGGTGATTATCAATGAGTAGTTTAAAGCTAACGTTAAGTGTGGTATTACTAGCTATGGAAATTCTGTCTTTAAAAGAACACACAGTCCCTCCTTTTCTCTTACCAGTCTCTGGTGTTCCAGTATCGAATTTTGTTGTACATGTGTGTGAATTGACAATAACCCTGTTCTATTCTACATTATGCTCCTCATGGCACTTAGGAACAATGTCATGGCTAACAGTGGAGAACACCCAGTTGCAGATGCAACACACGGAGACCAAGCATACGTAAGAGGGTTCTGGAGAAGCAGAGGATCCACGTGTCTCCAACCAGAGGAGGAGACTGGAGGAGGTCCTGAGGTAAACGTGGGTTTAGGAGTTATGAACAGCAACTATTGCATCTTACTTGTGGTTTCCAGGGAGAACAGAGTCCAAGGGGTCCAACAAGGAACAAAGGCTGGGAAGCAGGCAGGTACAGTCTCAGAGTGAGGCTATACCAGTGTGGGATCATAAAGAGGCAGGTGTGGGTGATTATCCAGCTGCCCTCAATTAAGGCTCACAGTGCTCAGGAGAGAGGTGTAAACACAGCCAATACAACAAGATGTGCAGTGCTTACCCAGGTCCATGACAAACTGTTACCCGGGTACAGTCAAGAAACAGGAACCCAAAAGCAGAAACAGCAGGAACAATGATTAGAATACAAGACAGGTATTTTATTGAACTGATTTGAATTAATAAGGAGAGGTTTGTAACCCAGCAGGGCAGAGAGAAGAGGAGGGTAAATTTACTGATTGGTAAATGTGGGTATATTGCTGGATGGATGAGCTGCTTACTTGGAGTCGATTAACGGTTGATGGTTTCCTTACATGTGGAGGAATGGAGAAAGGACCAGGTGGGAGATGAGTCCCACTGAGGTTGGTGGGGAAGATGCCCTAGGCCTGGGGGCTTGCTCCTGAGAAGGTGGTGACTGACTGAA
Source organism: Pholidichthys leucotaenia (assembly GCA_020510985.1). Lineage (NCBI taxonomy): Eukaryota > Metazoa > Chordata > Actinopteri > Cichliformes > Pholidichthyidae > Pholidichthys > Pholidichthys leucotaenia. The sequence continues at coordinate 24,876,252 of CM035850.1, forward strand.
GGATTGATTGGATATTGCAAGGGCTTACTTGGTATGCGTCTTTCCTCCAGTGAGTGAGGCCAAGGTCCAACAGGGAACAACAGGTGAGACAACACTGGAAGAGGGAGACAAGAGATCCTGAGCAGCAGACAAGGTGAGTTGGATGGTTTTGCCTTCCAGAGCACAAGGGCAGAGGGCCACCAAAAACACAGCACCTCCTCCTTGTGGTAGCAGCTGGTAACGAGGTTCCCCGAAACCTTGGCAAATGGTGAGGGCCTCCATCAACAGGCAGCGCGATGCACCGGCTGGAATATCTTTGGTCGCATCTAATGGCAATGCCCGATTAAATCTTAGTTTCAAGAAGAGAAAAGGAATTCCCCATATGCGACGAGCGTCATCCTCACCTGAACGATGTGAGAAGTCAGCAAAGGTTACCTGGTTACAGGCGAAGTCGGCCAAAGAAGCCAGCCCACCTACGATTCGGTACACTTAAGATCAGCACACTGACCAGGAGAAGCTGTGAACTGGCTGAACTCCTGAGGAGTCACTGCGCCAATGTTGCGTGCATCCAGGAAACAAAGTGGAAGGGAGCCAGGGCCAAGGACACTGGCGAGGGATTCATTCTCTTTTAAAACATCAAGAACCCTAAGCAGAACAGTGTAGAACAGTCAGTGAGAAAATAAAAGTCATTGTTGTGGAAGTCAGCTGCATCTCTGATCATTTGATGTCCATCAGGATTGATGCTGGTACCGTGGACTTCAGAGCTGTCTCATGTTACATTCCACAAACCAGCTGCACTGACAAGGACAAGGACAAATTCTGGGGAGAATTGATGATCACTTGCGAACCTTTGGACTTGAGAGGCACATAGTGATTGGTGGAGATCTCAACCTCCATGTTGGCTCCTGGAGGGATGGTTACCATCAGCATCAGGGTGGCTGTCATCATAGTGGGCATCCTGGAGTGTGCGCAGGCCCATCACCTTACCATAGCCGACACGTTCTTCAGGAAAAGGAGCTCACAACCTCGTCACATGTTATAGTGGCGGAAGGACAACCCAGATCGACTACCTGCTCATCAGGCACCGGGATCTTCAACTATGCAGACCCTGAGGCTATGAAGGATTAACACGAGGACGAAGAAGTGGCAAACACACACACACCAGAGCAGGTGATCTCAAAGGCAACACAAGCTGCGGCATCCAGATAAACCCGCGAGGAAGTGAGGTCAGCTCACCCCTTATATAGGGTGGAGCCAGACAGCAGCAGGTGGATTGATGAGGGGCAGCTGCAGGTAATTGCAGACAGTTAGTGACTGAATGATGCGTGTGCCACATGTTTTCACCGCACATAATCCCACTATATAGTTTATTTAAACAGAGCATTAACATAGCACAATTGCATGGAAAAAGCTTTGGGAGAAAAATGTATCTACGACTCTCTTTGAGTGTCTGGTCACAGCCGACCGACCGCTATCTGGCAACAAGGGGTGTGAGAACGACCCGCGTTTGAACCGCGGCTGGCTAATTTCATTGCACTGTAACTCTGCGTGTGTCAGCGCCCTGTCTGTCTTCTAATGATCAAACATGGCCTGAACATGTCCCTGCACTAACTGGGGTCAATTAGCGATCTGATGCCTTCTAACCTGTGGAGCAGACTGAGTCAGAGGGGCTGAACGTTATAGAGACGCTCCTCTGCAGAGGGAAGAGACCGTCTGACATCCGCTGTTTAATCTGTCTGTGTCGATCCATCACTGTCGGCCGTCACTGTCACAGGCTTAAACTGAGGACCATTTGATGGAAAACAATAGCAGAGGAACAAATGTGCAGGGAGAAGCACTGCACAAAATACCCCAGCTATAGGGAACAAAAGCATTTCTGCTGATAAATCATTTTTTAATCTTACCTGTAAATATGTATTTGAGGGAGAAAATAGTTCAGCCTGAAGAATCATAAGTGCATTTTGTTTAGGGCCGTTTCTGCCTATAAAGCAGATTATGCAAATGTTACAGGGTTCCCTGGGCCCCAAGCTATCTGTTCCCCCTTGACATTTTTGGGGGAGAATTAAAATCACCTTTTCCCTCTTAATACTACTCTTAAACATGTTACTTTTTCTCATTAATTGACCATTTTTGATTGTGAATTTGTTACTTTTTCTTGTAAATTTGCATCTTTTTCTCATAAATTTTTACCATAAATTTGAATTTTTTTCATGCAAATTTGCAGCATTTTCCTCATAAATTAAATTTGTGACTTTTTCTTGCAAATTTTTAACTTTTTCCTCATAATTTGTGATTTGTTTCTACTAAATGTAAAACTTTTTTTTTTTTATAAATATGTGACCTGTGACAGCTGTGGCTACAGTAGTAGCTTACCACTACCATTGTCTGTCTGGAGTGAATGAATAATGTATCTATTTGTAAAGCATCTCTGAGTGTCTGATAAAGTGCTATATAAATCTGATTCATTATTATTGCCTAGTCAAACATTAAAAAAAATTGTTACACAGAATAAAAACTTAACCAGCATCCATGTCAATGTTTCAAAATGTAGTTGCTAATTTACATGAAAGAGTTGCAAATTAACATGAAAAAAACTGAGGGGGAAAAGTTGCAAATTAATGAGAACAAAGTTGCAAATTTACATGAAAAAAGTTTCAAATTTATGAAAAAAGCTGCAAATTTACATGAAAAAAGTTACAAATTAATGAGAAGTTGAAATTAATCAGAAAAATGTTGCAATTTTACATGAAAAGTTGCAAAATAATCTTAAAAAAAACTGTAAATGGGGAAGCAAATCAAAGTTGCAAATTCATATGAAAAAGTTTCAAATTTATGAAAAACGTTTCAAATTTACATGAAAAAAGTTAAAAATTGAGAAAAAATTTGCATTTTTACACAAAAAGTTGTAAGTAATATAAAAAAGTTGCAAATTAATTAGAAAAAGTTGCAAATTTACATGAGAAAAGTTGCTAATTAATGAGAAAGAAGTTGCAAATTAATGAGAGAAAAGATGCAAATTAATGAAAAAAAATTGCAAATTTATAAGAACAAGCATGGCGGGAGATTACTAAAACCTCCTGTTTCCTGACTGATGAAAAAAGGATCCCAAGAGGAGAAAAACAACACAAAGGTTTTGTTTTGTATTGTGAGGGCTGAAGCTGATCCGGAGGACTGTTAGTTACTTCACCCTGGGTCCACTTTGACAAGATGACATAAGCTTCATCCATCTGTGTTTGTAGTTTTTTAATTTACGTATTTTCATAACTTTATACCTTAACAGTTAGAAAACAACCTACACCATTATTTACATGGAAAATTATCTTAAATTGACAAACATCATATGTCTAACTTATGGCAAAATTCCATCAATATCAAAAGATAATTTTGCTCTTTCCATTCATTTCATTGGAGAACTTTTCTGATTTAAGGTCCCATATGTGGAAGTAGAGGGGGCGTCACTTAGGCTCTCTATAAAGGTTTGTCTTATCTTATAAGGAGTTGTTCTTATATGGTCACATGACCATATAAGGAGTTCCTGGTGGGTTCTTAACTCCTTATATGGTCGTGAACCGGGTCTTCTAAGGAACTCTTCTATGGAAGACCCGGTTCCGGAGCTCAGATTGGGCCCAAATTTTTAGCATATTATCCCACTGGCCTCTGGAGCCTGCCCTATGAATTTCAGCCCCAAACTCTGAGCGGTTATACCGTTTCCACGTCTGTGTTTATTTAATTGCTCGCCTACGGACGTTCAATAAAGGTTTTCCCTCCTAAACTTCCACATATCTGGAGAGGCTGAAATTCACCCTCGTAACCTCAGCAAAGCACGTATCAAATCTAGGGTCAGTCTGACAAACGTTTCAAGAGATATGTGTGGAACAGACAGAATGACATACAATGATACACAGACAGAGAATCCTTGTATTATAATATGAAGAAAGCTGCAAATTTACAGGAAAAAAGTTGCAAATTAATGAAAAAGGTTGCAAATTTACATGAAAAAAGTTGCAAATTAATTAGAAAAATGTTGCAATTTTACATGAAAAGTTGCAAATAATATAAAAAATTGCAAACTGGGGGCAAATTATAAATTTATAGAAAAAGTGGCCAATTAACAAAAAAATTGTAAAATCACATGAAAAAGTTGCAAATTAATGAGAAAAATGTTACATTTTTACATGAAAAGTTACAAGTAATATGAAAAAAGTAGCAAATTGATTTAAAAAGGTGCAAAGTCACATGAAAAAAGTTACATATTAATGAGAAAAAAGTTGCAAATTTACATGAAAAAAATTGCAAATTAATGAGAAAAATGTTGCAATTTTACATGAAAAGTTGCAAATAATATAAAAAATTGCAAACTAATGAGCGCAGATTATAAATTTATAGAAAAAGTGGCCAATTAACAAAAAATTGTAAAATCACATGAAAAAGTTGCAAATTGATGAAAAAAAATGTTACATTTTTACATGAAAAGTTACAAGTAATATGAAAAAAGTAGCAAATTAATTAGAAAAAAGGTGCAAATTCACATGAAAAAAGTTACATATTAATGAGAAAAAAAGTTGCAAATTCTACAAGAAAAAAACTGCAAATTAATGAGAAAAATGTTGCAATTTTACAGTGGGGCCAAAAAAGTATTTAGTCAGTCACCCAATTGTGCAAGTTCTCCCCACTTAAAGATGAGAGAGGTCTCCAATTTTTCATCATAGGTTACCTCAACTATGAGAGACAAAAGGAGAAAAAAAAAAATCCAGAAAACAACATTGAGAATTTTTAATGAATTAATTGGTAAATTCCTTGGTTAAATAAGTATTTGGTCACCTACAAACAAGCAAGATTTCTGGCTCTCACAGACCTGTAACTTCTTCTTTAAGAGGCTCCTCTGTCCTCCACTCGTTACCTGTATTAATGGCACCTGTTTGAACTCGTTATAGATAGATAGATAGTTTATTTCAAACACAAAAATATAACAAAAAACAAGCAAATGGCAAATGCAATAAAGTTACAGTATACACTGTTCGAAAGGGAGAAGGAAGAAGTGAACACTTATTAATTCCAACTCCTCTTTTCCATAGATACACCCATGTGAATTTTATACAAATTACCACCTTCAAGACCCCAAGTAAACAATTTACTGTATTTTTTTACAAATCAACATTAACACCCATCCATTCCAACATACAATGACGGTCCATACATCCAAAAACCAGCCTCAAACAACACAGATATACACAGTTTTGTCCCACCACCATTCCATAGTGTCCCATAATGACCCAGAGTGAACATAATGAATCGTACATATAAAAACCACCCTTCTAACACATACCCTTTCAGCAAATGGTGCTTATACCTCTTTTTGAATTGATTTCCGTCTGTACACAGTTTCAGCTCTGGCTCCAGACTGTTCCACAAATCCACCCCACAGACAGATATTGCACATATTTTTCTTGGTTGTACATATCTTGGGTTTTGTAAAGTTTAAGTCTCCTCTCAAATTGTGATCACCGTCTCTTTTTTTAAATATTATTTGTATATTAGTTGGGAGTTGATTGTTAATTGCCCTGTACATTACTTGTGCTGTCTTAAATTTAACTAAATCGATGAACCTTTGACATGTGACTTTAAGAACAACGAATTGGTATGGTCTCTATATCCTGCATTGTTTATTATCCCCATAGCTCCTTTCTGCGATGTGCACATTGCCTGTAGGTTGGTCTTGTAGGTGTTTCCCCAGACTTCTACACAGTAGTTAAGATAAGGTAAAAATAGTGAATTGTACAATAAGACCAATTGTAGAGGAGATTGAAATAACGAGGCGATGTGATTCATAAACCAAAGTTATTATCAGCTCCTCTAACAAGTCTCATCTAGGTGCAGACAGCAGAAGAAGTAAGAGAGCGAACACCTTCGGCTCTACGAACTTATACTCGCACATAACAAAAGACATTGCATATCAAAAGATGGACATCCCTCATTATCTTAATCCCCCCATTGTCTCGTACTCCTCCGCCTGGCCCTGGGGGGTCAGGGCAACCCATCCGGTCTCCACCGCAGCGCCTCGGAGCTCTTTGATCTTCACTGGCGGTTGAGACTCTTTGTCCTGTTCTGAGGTGTGAAGTCGCCTTACATATGTAATCACCAAACATTCTCACATGCTTAAACATATGTAGGTTATGGAATATATGATTCATATAGACCACACCAATGATTTATATTCCAAGATGTGTCTTGTCTTCCCCAGTATGCCTATACATTTTGCTAATTTAGCCCGGATGTGACTGATGTGAGGTCTCCAGCAGATCCCATTGTCTAGCGTCACCCCCAGAAACTCACCTTCCTGCACTGTCTCCACTCTGGCACCATCCATCGTCACCATTATTTCATGATTTATTTTATAACTTCCAAACACCACAATCTTTGTTTTTTTTAGATTTAGAGATAATTTATTTTTGTTGAGCCACTGCGCTAACTTCTCCATTTCAGTTGTGACCACCTCTAAAACCTGCTGCAAATTCTCACCAGTGCAAAGGATATCCGTGTCATCTGCAAACAAAATAAATTTCAGAATTTTTGACACTTGGCATATGTCATTTATATACAAAATAAAGAGTTTGGGTCCCAAAACTGACCCCTGGGGCACACCACAAGTGATGTCCATGAAGGGCGATTTGTGCTCTCCAATTTGTACAAATTGTTGTCTGTTACTTAAATAACTTTCCACCCAACTCAGTCCTACCCCTCTCATCCCACACCTTTCCAGCCTCCCCAGCAGTACTCTGTGGTCAATGGTGTCAAAAGCCTTCTCTAAATCTATAAATACTCCCACAGCAACCTCTTTTTTATCTATACAACTAGCAATTTCCTCCATAAGTTCGATCAGTGCCAAAGATGCAGATTTGTCCGCTCCAAAACCACACCGGCTATCTGTAAGGAGGCTGTGCCCTTCAGTGAAATCATCCAGTCTCTTAGTGAAGACCTTTTCAAGTATTTTGGAGAATTGTGAGAGCAAAGAGACCGGCCCGCAATTTGTGAAGCGACGACTGTCTTCTGTTCTGCACAGAGGCACCACCTTTGCTATTTTCATTTTTACTCCACATTTCATAGTGGAGTTTGGAATGGTGTCCATTGACAGCCAAAGAGCTGTCAAAGGACACCAGAAACAAAATTGTAGACCTGCACCAGGCTGGGAAGACTGAATCTGCAATAGGTAAGCAGCTTGGTGTGAAGAAATCAACTGTGGGAGCAATTATTAGAAAATGGAAGACATACAAGACCACTGATATCTCCCTCCATCTGGGGCTCCACGCAAGAGCTCACCCCGTGGGTCAAAATGACCTCGAGAACGGTGAGCAAAAATCCCAGAACCACATTGGGGCACCTAGTGAATGACCTGCAGAGAGCTGGGACCAAAGTAACAAGGCTAATCCAGTCAGTAACACACTACGCCGCCCAGGGACTCAAATCCTGCAGTGCCAGACGTGTCCCCCTGCTTAAGCCAGAACATGTCCAGGCCCGTCTGAAGTTTGCTAGAGAGCATTTGGATGATCCATAAGAGGATTGGGAGAATGTCATATGGTCAGATGAAACCAAAATAGAACTTATTGTAAAAACTCAACTTGTCGTGTTTGGAGGAGAAAGAACACCATACCTACTGTGAAGCTGGGGGTGGAAACATCATGCTATGGGGGCTGTTTTATCTGCAAAGGGACCAGGACGACTGATCCTGTAAAGGAAAGAATGAATGGGCCATGTATCGTGAGATTTTGAGTGAAAACCTCCTTCCATCAGCAAGGGCATTGAAGATGAAACGTGGCTGGGTTCTTTCAGCATGCCAGTGATCCCAAACACACCACCCGGCAACAAAGGAGTGCTTTGTAAGAAGCATTTCAAGGTCCTGGAGTGGCCTAGCCAGTCTCCAGACTCAACCCCATAGAAAAATCTTTGGAGGGAGTTGAAAGCCCATGTTGCCCAGCGACAGCCCAAAAACATCACTGCTCTAGAGGAGATCTGCATGGAGGAATGGGTCAAAATACCAGCAACAGTGTGTGAAAACCTTGTGAAGACTTACAGAAAACGTTTGACCTCTGTCATTGCCAACAAAGGGTATATAACAAAGTATTGAGATGAACTTTTGTTATTGACCTAATAATTATTTTACCGAGGAATTTACCAATTAATTCATTAAAAAAATCCTTCAATGTGATTTTCTGGATTTTTTTTTTCTCATTTTGTCTCTCATAGTTGAGGTATACCTATGATGAAAATTGGAGACCTCTCTCATCTTTTAAGTGGGAGAACTTGCACAATTGGTGGCTGACTAAATACTTTTTTGCCCCACTGTATATGAAAAGTTGCAAATATGAAAAAAAATCCAAATTAGTGAGAAAGAAGTTACAAATGAATGAGAAAAAAGTTGCAAATTTACGTGAAAAAAAATTGCAAATTAATGAGAAAAATGAGAAAAATGTTGAAATTTTATATGAAAAGTTGAAAATATTATGAAAAAATGCAAATTAATGAGAAAAAAATGCAAATTTATAAGAAAGAAAGTTGCAAATTTATAGGAAAAGAGTTGCAAATTAACAGAAAAAAATTGCAAATTTGATTTAACTTAATGGTTTTAAGAAGGTCTGGATATGGACAGTTCACTAACTTATGCTATCTTTAAGTCTGTTACCCTAACTAACTAACTAACTGTGATGATGGGATTTGATACAATATGCAGTGTGATGACGCAGCCGGCTGGTGACGTCATCGCACCGACATATATATGGCGGAGTCTGCCACTACGGGGCTCTCTTGCCCTAGTGACTCGGTACAAGAACAGTGTGTGTAATGCCGTGTACATCACACATCATAGCAGTCTGTCAGGGGCGACAATGACCGTTTCATTTAGGTCTGATCAGATTCCTCCATGCAGCTCTGTCCTTCGGAAAGAAACTCCTAAGCTCAATTCCAGTGCAGCATCCTCTTGTGTCTCTTTACTACCAGGTTTGTGGACATAACATTTGGCGACGGAGGATTAACCATGGAGGTGTGCATAACACTGCTGCAGCCTTTCCTTGAGCTCCCAGGGGAACCACCAGTTCCATGGCCACGTTGGCTGGAGGCGTTTCAGGTTTATGTTACAGCGTTGGACCTGGGAAAGTTGGATAAGGTGAGGATGCGAGCGTTGCTTGTCCACAACCTGGGCATGGCGGGCCAGAGGATTCTCCACATGCTTGGTGCGACGGACTCGTATGAGGAGGTTGTGGAGCTAATAGCTAACCATTTTGCTGCACCGGACAGTGTGACAGTATGATGGATTCGCTTTTACCAGAGACAACAGAGAGTCGGTGAGCCGATTCAGCAGTTCGTTGCTGACTTGAGACAGCTAGCTAGTATGTGCCGTTTTGGCCGTTGGAAGACGAAATGGTGCAGTACCAATTGGCCGAACACATGTGTAATGCTGTGCTACGAGCTAGGTTTCTAACGGTGCCTAACAACCACATGCTAGCTAGAACAGTTGTGATAGCACTCCGGCTAGAAGCAGCAGAGAAATTAGCCACGGAGCTAAATGGACGCCAGACACAGAGGCTACCCAGACAGTCGATGCTAGCTAACGCGGTGGACATGGAGGACGAAGAGTACACGGCAGAAGAGTATGAGGCGTATGCAGTGAGCCGAAGGTCCACTCCGAGAGGCCCCATCTGCGGGGGGTTGTGGATCCCCGACGCGCCGGGACGGAGCACGAGTTTGTCCAACAAGAGGAAAACGGTGTAACAGGTGTAGACGCCTGGACCATTTCGCCAGGGTATGCCGGTCGCCAGCACTGTGGGGCCTGCCAAGTGAGCCAGCCCACCCACCAACAACGTCCATTCACTCGGTAAGCCCCGACGTCAATGGTTATGCGTACTGTACAGTTGAATTGGATGGAGTGGTTGTACCACTCCTGCTTGACACGGTAGTGGTGCGGTCGATGTTAAACTGGGCCACAGTAAAGAAATTTTTCCACAACCACAGACTCAGAAAGAACCTAATGCCACTGTATGGGTGCAGTGGTCACAGACTGTGCAATGTCGGAACAGTGGAACTGACTCCTCGCTACAAGTCCAAAACTATGCATGACTTCAGGTTCCAAGTGACAGCGCACGGTGACAACATTATGGGTCGTGACCTTTGCTACTGACTGGGCTTTGCCATTAGGGACAGCGGTGGGTTCAAATGGTCCGGGTGCGGCAGTTGGGACTCCCTGGATCTGGAGGACGACGTCGTGGTGTGGGATGAGGTACTTACGGAAGGTACCGACACCAAAGCGCACATTTCACGCTCTCGGGAGGAGAGCCGCCCAGTGGGGGTGACCGAGTGCATGGGTGAAGAGTCCATCTCGACGAGCGATGCCAGGGAAGCACCGGACACCTTCAGTACCCATGACGAGCCTCAACCGACAATGGAGACGATGGGTGAAGGGTCCGCTGCGAACACGGTGACTGCTGAGCCACCACAGCATGACGGAGGTACCAGGTTGAATGAGCGTGCAGAGCCACCGGGAGCACAGCAGCACATAAAGCCAAGCAAGGTACCACTCCAGGTCATGGACTCAGTTTGGGTTTGTGCCAACGAGAGACCAGGGTAACAACTGGCCGGGCAACGAACATCGCTGAGGATTGTGACGAAGCTGGGGACAGCGTGTTTTCGGCTGACAGATGGCTCGGTTCGACATACAAACGAGCTGCGGCATGTCCAGGTGGTGAGGTTGCGTGGGAGTCAGCGGATGCAGTGTGGGATATGGTCCCCTACGTCATGAAGATCGGCCCTTGTCCCGGGGGTCTGGTGCCTCCAGGGGCACATCTGCTGTGGACACACTGCAGCTCCCCCCGCTCCTGTAGAGCCAGCCTTGCCATGGGAGACTGTGTAAAAAAAAAAAAAAAAAGAGAGAGAGAGACTGTTTAGTTAGGAGCATGGCTGGGAAAAGACAAGTGGCAGAATACTCCACTTTGCCATGCCAGGTCCAGTGGCAGTCTACCCATGGACCCTAGTTTCAGTTTTGTTTGAAGTTTAAAAAAAAAAAAATTTTAAATGTGTTGAATGATAACAATGTGGACTTTTATGGGGTTTCTAAAATACCAAATTGGGGAGGGTTTGAATTAGGAGTGTTCTGTGTTTTGCAAAAGTGGGGAGTGGCAGAGTGGTTAGCACTGCGGCAGCACAGCAACTCACCCTTGGTCGGGGGATCCTGGGTTCGATCCCATCCCCCGAACCAACAGTGATCTGTGTGGAGTTTGCATGTTCTCCCCGTGTCTGCGTGGGTTTACTCCGGGATTTCTCCAGTTTCCTCCCACATGCCAAAAACATGCAAGTTAGGTCAATTGGCATCAAACTGGGGATTCTAAATTGTCCTTAGGTGTGACTGTGAGAGTGAATGGTTGTCTGTCTCTCTGTGCTGGCCCTGCGATGGACTGGCGATCTGTCCAGGGTGTACCCTGCCTCTTGCCCAAAGATGCTGGGATAGGCTCCAACCCCCCCACGACCTGAAAAGGATTAAGCGGAAGAAGATGGATGGATGGGAGAATGTGATGATGGGATATGATACAATATGCGGCGTGATGATGCAGCCGGCTGGTGACGTCATCACGCCGACATATATATGGGGGAGTCCGCCATACGGGGCTCTCGTGCCCTGGCGACTCACTACAGGAACAGTGTGTGTAACGCTGTGTACATAGTTCTGTAATAAAGCTCAGTTCCAGTGCAGCGTCCTCATCCGTCTCTTTACCGCCAGGTTTGTGGACATAACACTAACTAACTAAATTTACATGAAAAAAGTTCCAAATTAATGAGAAAAATCACAAATCTAGATGAAAATTTGCAAATCCCCCCCCCCCCAATATTTGTTTTGCATGTTTCCTTAGCGCTGGTGTTTAAAATGCATTGTATTCAGCTCTGTAACATGATATAGAAAGGTTTATGATGATACTGGATTGGGTGGGTGGGTGGAGGGGATTGTCTTTTTTGTCCTCCTATGATTGGAGAGAAAGTCCAAACAGTCAAAAATATTGGAGTGGCTCTATAAAAGTGCAGTCCGGACCGTGGCGGAAAAAATTCAATAATGACCTGAGGTGGCCTGTGTGGAGCCTTTTCTAGCCGGATAATAAAGCATTTGGAATGAAGAGAGCGATCCACAGTCGATGGCCTCTATTCAATCCACCTTCATTATGTGCAGTTTCTGGGGTTGCTGCCGAAGCCAAACAGAGAGGCCACAAATGAAAATCTATTGTGTTAAACTGACCTCGCTGAAAGTGAGGATACATTATAGGCTTTTATATCGTGAAAAATCGCGTTATGAGGTCCATCAGGGTGGAACTTGATCACCTCTCCCTGATATTGTGTGACGTGATGGCTGGGGGAGGGGGGGTGCATTGTGTTGAGTCATTCTTTTCAGTCGTGTTTTGAAAGATGGTGTTTGACCTTTGGTTTTAAGTTTCTCACAGACTCATGTTTAAGTCATGAAGTAATATGCAGTAATGAGATCACTGACCCTCACAGGAATCAAGCGAGCTCACGCAGGAACGTGTTGGTTTTAACGTGGGTAAAGCCCTCACAGCTCAGTGAGCTGCCACAGCCGAACGGGCAAGACTGACTGACGCCCCAAAACTACCAGAGACCGCCCCTCAGGAGGTGATTTGAAGGGGGATGGGGGGGAGGTATCCCCCTTGTTAGCAAAATGACCCAATAGCTATCATTCCCCCATCCCCAAGCTGTCAATCTGATAAACTTTTTTTCCTCATAATTTACTCAATTTTTCTTGTGAATTTGCAATTTTTTTCTTGTAAATTTCCAGTTTTTTCCCTCTTAAATTGCAGTGGCGTTTTCTCCCAGAAGCCAAGGGAAGCCACGCTTCCCCTATTTTTCAGCCTCTGACTGTCATTTTTATTAAGTATATATTGTGGAGAGGGTGAAATGAAGAGGCTGAATTTATTTCTCAATTCAGGTTTATTGACGACCTCACATCTCCAACCATCTCTCAAACAGCAAAAGAGAGCGAACTCCCCCAAACCCCCACTTTTATACCTGGGACATCAAAGAACAGAATCACATTGTCATCAAACCCCCCATCGACAATAACTCTCCCCCAGGTCCCTTCTTCCTCCACCTGACCCCAGGAGGTCAGGAAGTCCTTTCAGAGTCCTCACCAAAGGCACCTCCACCTCCTACTGTTATCCCCAGGAGGTCCAGACATATTGTTCCTTCAAAGACGTGAGGTTACAAAATACACATGCAGTCTTAAGCATCTCAATCAATGTGCTATACATATTATCCAAAATATGTGTGCCACATAACCCCCCCCAAACGTCGAAGAATGAAACAATACAACATAGTCCACACAACATGATAAAACCACAACATCAGTCCATATGCTGTCTGGGCTTCAAACGCCTTCCAAACTTGCTGTAAGCGGGCTTCGCAGCTCCTGTGGCGCCATCCTGCAATGAATCTGCTAACTGAGGATAAGAACTGTTAGTTGATCCCTGCGGGGGCTCTGGGGCATGCTCCCTGGGGGGTCTGCCACGTCGAGGAACCCTCGCCACTCGTACAGACTCGTCAGCCATCACAAAAGCAGGTTTTAGTCTGTCTATACTAATTGTTTCCCTCCTGTCCCCCAAATCTAGCACAAAATGCTTATCACCCGTTTCCAGCACCCTATATGGGCCATCGTAAGGTGGACGCAGAGCTGGGCGCTGGGCCTCGTGCCTGACAAAAACAAACTCGGCATTTTGTAAAGATTTGGGTACAAAAACACGCGGAAAAGTGTGATGAACGGGGCCCGGAAGCATGTCCGCTCCCGTGCCGATCAGCGACCACTGAGCAGGGGAACGCCCTGGCGCCGGATTATCTGGCAGAAACTCCCCTGGCAGCCGGAGAGGCTGCGCAAAAACCAACTCTGCTGGGGAGGCTTTTAAGTCCTCTTTCGGCGCAGAACGCAACCCCAATAAAATCCATGGTAGTCTGTTTACCCAATTTGCATCCGTAAGCGACGATCTGAGGGCTGCCTTCAATGATCTATGAAAACGCTCGCATAAACCATTAGCCTGGGGGTGGTAAGCGGTAGTGCGGTGAATTGTCACACCCAGGCTGTGGGCCATCGCTGACCAAAGCTCAGACACAAATTGAGGTCCCCTGTAATAATGTAATATCCGACGGAACCCCGAAACGCGCTATCCAAGCCGTCAAAAATGCGCGGGCCACCTCTGCAGCTGTGGTTGATGCCAATGGGACCACTTCCGGCCAACACGTGGTTCGGTCCACCATTGTCAGAAGATGTGTGAACCCCTGTGAAGACGGTAGGGGGCCCACGAGCTCGACATACACATGATCAAACCTCTTGGTCGGAATGTGAAACGGCGCTAAGGGGGCTTTTGTGTGCTTGTGAATTTTGGCCCGCTGGCAAGCCATACAGGCTCTTGCCCACTCTTTAACGTGCTTGCGCAGGCTCGGCCAAACAAACTTTTCCGCTACCATTTTCACAGACGCGCGCACCCCTGGGTGCGCCAGGGAGTGAATCGAGTCAAAGACGTGGCAGCGCCAAGCAGCCGGCACTACCGGACGCGGTCGTCCAGTAGAGACATCGCAGATTGGGGGGGGGGGATACCATTTTGCAGGCTCCTGCTCTCCAGCCTTAACCCTGTTGGTCCAGACTGGAGCGCGCACACGTCCGCGTTGCTACCCTGATCCGCTGCCATGGCTGCATAATTTATCCCCACGTGAACTGGGGCCGCGTGCGCTTCCGCGCTGCTATTTTGCTCTGCGGCTGCGGTAGTATAATCTACCTCTGCGCGGACTGGTGCTGTTACTGCGCGAGAGAGGCAGTCTGCCACTACATTGAGTTTACCCGCTACGTGTTGAATATGAGTAGTAAATTCCGAAATTGTGGCCAGCTGCATCTGCTGCCAGCCCGACCAAGGTTCCGAAATTTTGGCCATCACAAAAGTGAGCGGTTTGTGGTCGACAAACGCGGTGAAACGCCGACCTTCTAGTCAGAATTGGAAGTGGCGAATGGCTAAGTGGAGCGCTAGCAGCTCCCTGTCAAACGCGCTGTATTTTCGCTCGGCTTCGCGCAAGGATCTGCTGAAAAAGGCCAGCGGCTGCCAAACCCCCGCAACGTGCTGCTCCACAACAGCCCCTATGGCCAAATCTGACGCATCAGTGGTGAGCGCTATGCGGGCCGTTGGGTCTGGATGAGCTAACAACGCAGCGTCTGCAAGGGCTTTTTTTTACCTCCGCGAATGCGCGCTCCCGCTCCGGGGACCATTCGATTGCATTGGAGGGTTTTTGCTTTTTAAGCGCGGCATATAGTGGTTGCATGAGCTGCGCTGCGTGTGGGAGGAAACGGTTATAAAAATTCACCATTCCTGAAAACTCCTGTAGTGCTTTGACCGTTTGTGGCCAGGGAAATTCTGCCACTGCGCGCACTTTGTCCGGTAGCGGAACTGCCCCTTCTGGGGAGACGCGGTGCCCCAAAAAATCGATCTGCGCCACCCCGAACTGGCACTTAGCTGGATTGATTATTAACCCGTGCTCTCCCAACCTCCGAAAAACTGCTGTGAGGTGTTTTTCGTGTTCCTCTTCGGATGTGCTGGCTACCAAAATGTCGTCCAGGTAGACAAACACAAAAAGGAGATCGCGTAACACGGCATCCATCATGCGCTGGAAGGTTTGCGCGGCGCCTTTAAGGCCAAACGGCATGCGTAAAAACTCAAAGTCCAAACGGGATTATCACCGCTGTTTTGGGAATGTCCTCAGCACGCACTGGGACTTGATGATAGCCGCGGACCAAGTCTATTTTAGAAAAAATGTGCGCCCCCGCCAGATGTACCGAAAAATCCTGAATATGTGGAATTGGGTAGCGGTCATGCGCTGTGGCGTTGTTTAGCCTGCGGAAGTCACCGCAAGGTCTCCACGAGCCGTCAGCTTTAGGGACCATGTGCAGTGGGGAAGCCCATGGGCTGTTTGAACGGCGGATGATGCCCAACCTTTCCAGGCTGGCGAACTCCTCGCGCGCTATGGACAGTTTAGCTGCATCCAAGCGCCGAGCTTTCGCAAAGACGGGGGGGCCAGTGGTAGTGATAAAGTGCTCCACCCCGTGTTTCGCAACTGTTGCCGAAAAGGTGGGAACTGTGAGTGCTGTAAACTGTGTGAGGAGTGCGTGAAACTTACCGCCTGCTGTGGCGATGTTGGTCTGTGCTGGTGGCGGGGACACTCGAGCTGCACAAGGAATGGAGTAAAAGGAGAGTGCATTAACCAGGAGTCTATTGGAAAGATCAACTAACAACCCATGTGAGCACAGAAAATCAGCACCTAACATGTTGAAACTCACCGCCGCTATAATAAAAGTCCATTCATAAGTGCGGCCGTGCAAGGACAGAAGCAGAGTCCTTTCACCGAAGGTCTTAATGCTCGAGCCGTTCGCCGCTGTTGCCCCGTCACCACGGGGGCCTGCCAGCTGGTCAGCATAGGTTGAGGTGATGAAACTCACTTGGGTGCCCTTGTCCACGAGGAAGTGCCGCCCAGAGCGCGCATCCGTCAGGTAGAGCAGCTTGTTCCACTCGCCGAGGGCCGTTGCTGCTAGCGACTCCCGGTCCTGGCGTTTCCCGAGCTCTTGAACTGGCACGGCGGTACACACTTGCACGCCCTCTCTGCGAAGCAACGATGGTAAAAGCAGAAGTCGTCTCCTCCGCTGTGTCGGGACTTCGCTGCCGCCATCGTTGGTGGGATCGCCTCTGGCCCACCGCTGCTCCCGGTCGCCGCGCCGAGATCTGCCGCTGCTGCGGTGGCCGCGTGCTCCTCGCTGGAGTCGAGGATCCGCTGCGCCTCCTGGGCAAGCGCGCGGAAGTCCCGCTGGGTCACGAAATGCATGCCTGCCAGGGTCGCCCTCGTCTGCGATGGAAGGGTTCTCAGGAAGATATGCATGAAGAGGAAATCATCGTTGTCTGTGCCTCTCAGCTGCAGCATGTCTTCCATCAGGTCGACCGGCCTGCATCCTCCCAAGTCGTGCAGAGCTAGGAGCCTCCTAGCCCTCTCCTCGGCCAAGGGCGTGAAACGCTGGATGAGGGCAGCTTTCAACCCGCTGTATTTGTCGCCAGCGGGCGGTTGCTGCACCAGGCTCCGCACGTGCCGAGCTGTGCGGTTGTCGAGTTTGGTGATGACGTGGTAGAATTTCGTGTCATCTGTTGTTATTCCCCCGAGTGCGAACTGGGCTTCGGCCAGGAGGAACCACGAGTCCGGGTTGTCCTGCCAGAACTCTGGTAGCTTGACTGAGACCGCGCTTGCTCAAGTGGTCTCTGACGAGTCCGGCTCGGGAGAACTGTCTCTGCCCATTGTGTGTCGTAAGGTCACCAATGTGGAGAGCGTGAAATGAAGAGGCTGAATTTATTTCTCAATTCAGGTTTATTGACGATCTCACATCTCCAACCATCTCTCAAACAGCAAAAGAGAGCGAACTCCCCCAAACCCCCACTTTTATACCTGGGACATCAAAGAACAGAATCACATTGTCATCAAACCCCCCATCGACAATAACTCTCCCCCAGGTCCCTTCTTCCTCCACCTGACCCCAGGAGGTCAGGAAGTCCTTTCAGAGTCCTCACCAAAGGCACCTCCACCTCCTACTGTTATCCCCAGGAGGTCCAGACATATTGTTCCTTCAAAGACGTGAGGTTACAAAATACACATGCAGTCTTAAGCATCTCAATCAATGTGCTATACATATTATCCAAAATATGTGTGCCACAATATTACATATATATTACATATTTCTATGTGAACTGGCATCTGATAATATGGAAAAATGGTGAACTATCAAAATGCATATTTATGATATTTAACGGTTTTGATCGTCACTGACCATGTTTACATGGTTTACGAGTAAACTGATTACTGGAGTAAACTGATAAAAGTAATAAACGGCTTATGGTGTTTACATGCACTGAGTAAACGGTTCACTGGGCACATGAACTAGGTGTGTTAATCTGTTTTCTCATAAACCGTTAATGAGCCTTTGACCCTGTTTACATGGTCAGGAGTAAACCGATTACTGGAGTAAACTGATAAAAGTAATGGGATTACTCTGTTTACATGACAGTTTGAATAATCGGGTAACTCCAGAAAGTTGCCTGTAATCGGTTTACTCGTGACCATGTGTAACAGGGTCACTGACCTGCCAGAGAGAGGTCCCTTCTCATTTCCCAGAGTATCTTAGAATGGGGAAAACAGGGCCTCCGTTACACGTATGGAAGTGTATGGCGAGATGCGGTATTGCACTACTAGGGGAGGATTTGAGAGCCAGCAAGGACGAAGTGGCTTAGTTTTGTGGAAAAAAAAAAAAACTACAAAAATTAACCAATCAAATGAGGCCATAGGGTGAGATTAGTCAGCTCTGAGCAAAAGCCAGCCAGCGTAAGTTTAAGTCATAGGGGGTCATTAACGTCAGTGTTGGTGGGAGGCCAGTGGTGGTCAGCAGCATTAGCAGGTACCATGATGGAGGGCCAGGATTTGGAGTTTTTAATTAAAAATTCCTTTACCGAGCTACCACTGGAGCAGCAACTCAAAATTAAACCTGACGGCAGGCCAATGCCAAAACTGGATGTGCGCATGGAGAGGACAAGAAAGACTTGTAAACCTTGCCAAAATATCCATTGACTGCCGTCGTGGGGGAGCTAAAGGCCAGGGGGAAATTCTATGACACGATGACTGAACATTTTGCTACCATTAAAGGGAGGAGAATTGCCTTCCTCTTCAAATAGGGTAAGTGCAATGTTCACTCCTCTTTATATTCTTTCACTGTTAACTGAACTGCCTGAATTACCTGTGCAATTTTAATATGGTTATTGAATTTTTGTCTTTGCTTTTGCTTTAGCTGCATGTGTTTCCCAGTCAGTTGTCTTGGTTATTTTATTGTGGTTGCCGACATGCAGAAAAACTGCATCGCTGTGTTTGTGTGTAACCTCACGGAACTGGAACTGGATAATTAGTGTTTTTAGTGTAGTAATTAAAGTCATGTGTTGTTTAACACGCATGCACCCGACAGTAAAGTTGCATCTGTAAGATTCAGCAGAACTGCCTTCTAAATAGTGAAATTCGCTGATGGATGTCGTGTTGCGTTCGTGGCCCCCACTCCAGCAGCGAGCAGCGGTCTCACTTCCTGTCACTCAGCTTCCTCAAAAATGCTCCTCACCCTCTGCCACTGCTAAATTGTTGATCATTTCTCTCATAAATTTGCAACTTTTTTCTTGTAAATTTCCATTTTTTCCTCATAGATTTTTGATCGTCTTCTAAATTTTAATTTTTTTTATCATAAATTTGCAATTTTTTTCTCATAAATTAGCTTTTTTTTTTCTTGTGAATTTCCAATTTTTTTCCTCATAGATTTTTGATCATTCTCTTCTAAATTTTATTTTTTATCATAAATTTGAAATTTTTTCTCATAAATTAGCAGCTTTTTTCTTGTAAATTTCCAGTTTTTTTCCTCATAGATTTTTGATCATTCTCTTCTAAATTTTAATTTTTTTATCATAAATTTGCAATTTTTTTCCTCATAAATAAGCAATTTTTTTCTTGTAAATTATAGATTTTTGATCATTCTCTTCTGAATTTTAATTTTTTTATCATAAATTTGCGATTTTTTTCCTCATAAATAAGCAATTTTTTTCTTGTAAATTTCCAGTTTTTTTCCTCATATATTTTTGATCATTCTCTTCTAAATTTTAAATTTTTATCATAAATTTGCAATTTTTTTCTCACAAATCAGCAGCTTTTTTCTTGTAAATTTCCAATTTTTTTCCTCATAGATTTTTGATCATTCTCTTCTAAATGTTAACTTTTTTATCATAAATTTGCAATTTTTTCTCATAAATTAATAGCTTTTTTCTTGTAAATTTCCAGTTTTTTCCTCATAGATTTTTGATCTTTCTCTTCTAAATTTTATTTTTTATCATAAATTTGCAATTTTTTCCTCATAAATTAGCATTTTTTTTCTTGTAAATTTCCAATTTTTTTCCTCATAGATTTTTGATCATTCTCTTCTAAATTTTAATTTTTTCTCATAAATTTGCAATTTTTTTCTCATAAATTAGCAACTTTTTTCTTGTAAATTTCCAGTTTTTTTCCTCATAGATTTTTGGTCATTCTCTTGTAAATTTTAAACTTTTTTCTCATAAATTTGCAACTTTTTTCCTCATAATTTAGCAATGTTTTCCTGTAAATTTGCAACTTTTTTCTTGTAAATGTTCAACTTTTTTCTTATAAATTTGTAATTTTTTTTCTCATAAATTAGCACCTGTTTTCCTGTAAATTCTTGTGAAATAATAAACTTGTAATCAGCAGGGTGTCCCAGCTGTAACAGCCTCGACTACAGCCCATCACCACTTGATAAATGAGAGCTGAATGGCTGGTGATCTAACATGAAATATAAATAGTTCATCTTCTCCTGTCTGGGGACATTAAACATTTACACATGTGATTCACACTGTTTATCACCCCAAAAAGCATCTCCCCCACCCGCCCAGAGGCTCTGTTCTTTTTTTGTGTATTTAGTTTGCAAGTGTAAATCTCACGATGATGTCACACAGATGTTGTCAATTGGCCCGTTGAGCC
The DNA here is from genome assembly GCA_020510985.1 of Pholidichthys leucotaenia. Lineage (NCBI taxonomy): Eukaryota > Metazoa > Chordata > Actinopteri > Cichliformes > Pholidichthyidae > Pholidichthys > Pholidichthys leucotaenia. The sequence goes on from CM035850.1 coordinate 24,896,859, forward strand.
GTACAGACACAAACCTAATTTACACCATTTTATATGTGTCTGCGATTGGCGCGATAAGCCTAACTGTGATCACGCCGACTGCACATGACAATAAACAGAACACTTTCTTCCACAGTAAAGATCAACTTTTTCCCCTGTAAATCTGCAACTTTTTTTCCTGTAAATGTGCAACTTTTCTCCTGGTAAATTTGCAACTTGTATTCTGGAAAATTTGCAACTTTTTTCCTGTAAATGTGAAACTTTTTCCTTTAAATTTGCAACCGTTTTCCTGTAAATTTGCAGCTTTTTCCCCTGTAAATTTGCAACTTTTTTCCTGGTAAATTTGCAGCTTTTTTCTGGAAAGTTTGCAACTTTTTTCCTGTAAATGTGAAACTTTTTCCTATAAATCTGCAGCTGTTTTCTTGTAAATTTGCAGATTTTTTTCTTGTAAATGTTCAACTTTTTTTTCACATAAATTAGCAACTTTTTTTCCCGGAAATTCACAACCTTTTTCCTGTAAATCTGCAACTTTTTCTGTTAAATTTGTAATTTTTTTCTTATAAATGTTCAGCTTTTTTCTCATAGATTAAGCAACTTTTTCCCTGTAAATTTGTAACTTTCTTTGTAAAATACCAGTTTTTTTTTCCTCATAAATTTTTCATCATTCTCTTGTAAAGTTTCAACTTTTTTTCCTGTAAATTCACAACTTCTTTCTTGAAAATGTTCAACTTTTTTCCTGTAAATATGACACATTTTTCTTGTAAATTTACTATTTTTGACCTCATAAATTTTTGATCATTCTCTTGTAAATTTGCAACATTTTTCCTGTAAATTTGAAACTTTTCCTATAAATTTGCAGCCATTTTCCTGTAAATTTGCAAGTTTTTTCCTGTATATTTGCAGCTATTTTCTCATGAATTTGCAACTTTTTTCTTGTAAATTTACCATTTTTGCCCTCATATATTTTTGATCATTCTCTTGTAAATTTGTAACATTATGCCTGTTAATTTGAAACCTTTTCCTATAACATTGCAACTTTTTTCCTGTAAATTTGCAACTTTTTTCTTGTGAATTACCAATTTTTTCCTCATAAATTTTTGATCTTTCTCTTGTAAATTTGCAACTTTTTCTTGTAAATGTTCAACATTTTTCTCAAAAATTATCAACTTTTTTTTGTAAATTTGCATTTTTTTCCTGTAAATTTGCAACTTTTTTCTGAGAAATGTTCAACTTTTTTCTCATAAATTAACAACCTCTTTCCTGTAAATCTGCAACTTTTTTCCTATAAATTCACAACCGTTTGCCTATAAATTTACAACTTTTTCTTTTACATTTGCATATTCACAAGAAAAATGCAAAGTTATGAGAAAAAAATTAAATTTATAAGATTTATTATTATTGATTGATTGATTGTATTTATTTCAAATGAGACAACATAAATACAAGAATAAAAACAAAAAATCCAAATGCAGGAACAGGATTGAAGCCAAAAGCTTATCTCCTCCTGTCCCATTCTTAACTAATTAATATACTTACAGTGGTGTGAAAATATGTTGGCCCCCTTCCTGATTTCTCATTTTTTGTGTGTTTGTTACGCTTAAATGTTTCAGATCATCAAACAAATTTAAATATTAGACAACGATAAGACAAGTAAACACAAAATGCAGTTTTTAAATGAAGGTGTTTATTATTAAGGGAAAAAAAATCCAAACCTGCATGGCCTTGTGTGGAAAAAGTGATTCCCCCCCTATTAAAACATAAATTAACTGTGGTTTATCACATCTTTGGAAAGCTGAGTTCAATTTCTCTAGCCACACCCAGGCCTGATTACTGCCACACCTGTTCTCAATCAAGAAATCACTTAAATAGGACCTGCCTGACAAAGTGACGTAGACCAAAAGATCCTCAAAAGCTAGACAATGCTGCGATCCAAAGAAATTCAGGAACAATTGAGATCTCTCTGTCTGGAAAAGTTTATAAAGCCATTTCTAAAGCTTTGGGACTCGAGCGAACCACAGTGAGAGCCATTATCCACAATCGGTGAAAACATTAAACAGTGGTGAACCTTCAAAGGAGTGGCCGGCTGACCAAAATTACCGCAAGAGTGCAGTGATGACTCATCCAAGAGGTCACAAAAGACCCCACAACAACATCCAAAGAACTGCAGGTCTCACATGCCTCAGTTAAGGTCAGTGTTCATGACTCCACCATAAGAAAGAGACTGGGTAAAAAATGGCCTGCATGGCAGAATTCCAAGACGAAAACCACTGCTGAGCAAAAAGAACATAAAGGCTTATCTCAGTTTTGCCAGAAAACATCTTGATGAGCCCCAAGACTTCTGGGAAAACACTCTGTGGATTAATGGGACAAAAGTTGAACTGTTTGGAAGGTGTAAAAGTAACCCAGCATTTCAGAAAAGGAACATCATACCAACAGTAAAATGTGGTGGTGGTATTGTGATGGACTGGGGCTGTTTTGCTGCTCCAGGACCTGGAAGACTTGCTGTGGTAAATGGAACCATGAATTCTGCTGTCTACCAAAAAATTTTGAAGGAGAATGTCTGGCCATCTGTTCGTGATCTCAAGCTGAAGCGCACTTGGGTTCTGCAGCAGGACAATGATCCAAAACACACCAGCAAGTCCACCTCTGAATGGCTTAAGAAAAACAAAATGAAGACTTTGGAGTGGCCTAGTCAAAGTTCTGACCTGAATCCAATTAAGATGTTGTGGCATGACCTTAAAAAGGCGGTTCATGCATGAAAACTCTCCAATGTGGCTGAATTATAACAATTCTGCAAAGATGAGTGGGCCAAAATTCCTCCACAGTGCTGTAAAAGACTCATTGCCAGTTATCGCAAATGCTTGATTGCAGTTGTTGCTGCTAAGGATGGCCCAACCAGTTATTAGGTTTAGCGGGCAATCACTTTTTCACACAGGGCCATGTAGGTTTGGATTTTTTTTCCTTAATAATAAATACCTTCATTTAAAAACTGCATTTTGTGTTTACTTGTGTTATCTTTGTCTAATGTTTAAATTTGTTTGATGATCTGAAACGTTTAAGTGTGACAAACATGCAAAAAAAAATGAGAAATCAGGAAGGGAGAAAACATTTTTTCACACCACTGTATATACCTTTTTGTTCATATACACATACATACATACTGTACATACATACATAACCATAACAACAAATGAAAACTTAATGAACAAGGATGTACTTCCCATTGATCATACAATCCATAAGTGAGACTCATAGACTTTCACCCAACCACCCCTAGTGATTAACAGGACCATCTTCCTCCCTTTATTCATTTAATTTCTCACTTTTTGTACTTCTTTTAAAACTCAAAATGTTTGGACATTGTTTTAACTCCATATTTAAGCCATTCCATAATTTAACCCCACAAATCAAAACACAAAAATGTCTTAGTTGTTCGTACACCCACTGTCTTTAAAAGTAACTCCCCCTTAAATGATATCCCTTTTGTCTTTCAACAAACATATTTTGGATGTCAACTGGCTGTAAATTGTTCTTTACTTTGTACTTTGTCAATTTTATATCTCACCAGATCAAAGAATTTCAAACTTTTAGGCTGTAAAAATAAACCATTTGTTTAATCACGGAAACCAGCACTGTGAATGATTCTTATTGAATGAATGAATGAATGAATGAATTTATTCGGTAATAATAAACATACATACAATACAATAAGAACACACAAAACACAACCGAAAGGGTGTAGGCTGAAGCTAGTGCTTATATAGTGCCTACCCCGTTACAATTTTAAACTCAATAACATAAAAATTCAAGTCATACCCAAAATCAACAAAGAAAATCAAATAGAACAAGAAGACAAAAAAACAAAAAACAAAACCTTTAAGTTATTACAAGTTTATCTCCCAGCATTTACAGTGAGATACTGAGAGATTTTCTCATCTTTGTACAATTTTTTGAATTGCTTCAGAGTAGAACATGTTTTAATATTTTCAGAGCAACAGTTCCACAGTTTAACTCCAGTGACAGACATGCAATGATACTTTGTATTTGTTCTAACCTTTGGCTTATTAAAATCAGACTTACCTCTTAGCTCATATTTGCTTTCCCTTTTTTTAAACAGTCTCTGAATATTAACAGGTAATTGGTTATTTGCTTTGTACATGATTTGAATGACATTATAATCTACTAGATCTCTAAATTTAAGAGTATGTAATTGAATGAATATTGGATTTGTTGGTTCACAGTAAGGTTTCTTTGATACAATGCATACGGCTTTTTTCTGTAGTAAAAAGATTGTTTGTGTTTGTTACCTCCGCCAAGGCGGTAATGTTTTTACCGGGGTTTGTCTGTCTGTCTGTCTGTCTGCTACCAACATAACTCAAAAAGTTATGAACGGATTTTGATGAAATTTTCAGGAAAGGTGTGTAATGGCACGGGGAACAGATGATTAGATTTTGGTGATGATCTGAGAGTGCATACCTCCACCAAGGGCTTTGTTTGTATTTGTGCAGCAGGATTACACAAAAACTACTGGATGGATTTGGATGAAATTTTCACCAGAGGTGGTTCTTGGGCTAGAGAGGAACCCATTATATTTTGGTGATGATCTGAGAATGCAGACCTCAGCCAAGGCTCTTATCTTCTCACAGTGTTTTAGCAACAATACTCCAAAACTGATGGACAGACTTTGATGCCATTTTCACCACAAGTGGCTATAGGCCTACACACAAACCCATTACATTTTGGAGGTGATCCATGAGGGACGGAAGGAGCCTTGGCAGAGGTATGTGCTCTATGAGTGCTTTTCTAGTTTTATACATATGTGTTTCCCCAGATCTCCACACAGTATGTCATATAAGGAACTATCGGTGAATTATATAAAATACAAAGAGATTTCTGACACAGAAGATCCTTAACTTTATACAGTGTGGCAATGGATTTAGACATTTCAGTTTTGACATAATTTATGTGTGATTTCCAGTTTAGTTTGTTATCAACAATGACCCCTAGGAACTTGGTTTCCAAAACTGTGTCAATTTCAACATTGTTTATTTTAATTTTTCTGTGATTATATAATTTGCGGTTTTGAAATATTATACATTTTGTTTTTCCAAGGTGAATAGATAATTTATTGGCAGTGAACTATTGATTGATTTGTTTAAGTACATTTTCTGCTAAATCTAGAAGCTGCTTAAGATTTTCTCCACTACAAAAAAAGTTGTCATCTGCAAATAAAATACACTTGAGCAATTTAGACACAGAACATAAATCATTAATATACAAAATAAACAGCAATAGACCAAGCACAAAACCCTGTGGTACCCCACAGGTCATCTTCAGCAACTCAGAGTCTGTATTATTCACATGAACATATTGATATCTGTCTTCTAAATAGCTGTGTAACCAGTCAAAAGCAATTCCTCTGATGCCATACTTATGTAATTTACTGAGGAGTAATTTATGGTCAACTGTATCAAATGCCTTTTGTAAACCAGAAATATTCCAACTGTGTATTCTCTTCTATCTGTTGCATCCGTAATCTGTTCAACAAAGTCCATGAGTGCCAGTGAGGAGGTCCGGTTCTTCCTGAATCCATACTGTTGTTCACAGAGTATATTGTGCTTATCAATGAAATCATTTAGTCTCTTAAAAAATATTTTTTCCAGTATTTTGGAGAACTGAGGTAACAAGGAGATGGGTCTGTAGTTTGACAATAAATGTTTGTCACCAGTCTTATACAGAGGAACAACTCTTGCTATTTTCATTTTCTTTGGAAATTTACCAGCAGTAAGTGGCATGTTGCATATATAAGTGAAGTGTTTAACAATACAATCTATAATACATTTAACCAAGAACATATTGAAATCATTACAATCAGCTGAATTTTTTGTCTTTGAATTTGTTAACAATGTCAGGAATTTCTTTTTCATCTGTTTCTTTCATAAACATTGAGTAAGCATTTATGTTGACAACATTGTCAGCGCCACTTGTATTTGCTGATGATACAGTGGAGTTGGCAATCTTTTTTGCTATATTAACACAATATTCATTAAACGTGTTGGAGATCAAGCTATTTTCATTGATTATTCCATTTTCTGAATTTAAATAAGAGATGTGGTTGGAATTTTGTTTTTCTCTCGGTTATATTATTTAACACCTTCCATATATTACATGTATTAGTTTTGTTATTTTCCAATAATTTACTGTAATATGTTTTTTACTCAATTTTAAAATACTAATGAGTTTATTTTTTATAAGTCTTGTATTTCTTATCTGCTTCCACAGTTCTTAATTTCAGAAACTTTTATATAATAAGTTTTTCTTTTTACAAGCATTTTGCAGGCCCTTGGTGATCCAAGGCTTATCCCTGTATTTAACTTTAGTTTCCTTTACCGCTAGAGGGCAGTGTTTATCATATAGTTGTGATAAAGTAGAGACAAATTCTCCATATGCTGTGTCAATGTCGTCAACATAAACACGCCTCCAGTCTTGTATTTTTAGAAAATTTCTAAGATTGTTGATTGCGGTTTCTGTTACAAGTCATTTAAAAACCTTATCTATTTCAACGTTATGTGTTACACCAGTGTGTGAAGAAACAAAAACAGGCAGATGGTCTGTCACATCATTGATAATAAGACCAGCAGTTACATTCTCCTCAGTGACATTTGTGAAAATGTTATCAATAAGCGTTGCTGAATGCGTTGTTATTCTAGTGGGGTATGTTATTGAAGGGTAGAAACCCATACAAAACATGGAATTTATGAATTCACTTATCTGGATATGATCATTTGGATTTAATGAGTCAATATTGAAGTCTCCACAAATTATTGCTCTTTTTTTGTAAAATAACAAGTGGCTGTAATGAACTTTTATATGTATTTCCACAGACGTCTGAACAATAATTTAAATATGGTAAAACCAGTGAACAATACAAAGTATGAAGTGATTTTTGATCCAGTATGTGCTTTGATCTGCTCATGACCGAAATACTTCTAGACAGTTTAGCTTGTACATATTTAATGTGAGGTTTCCAGCAAATTTTTTCATCTATAATCACACCTAGAAATTTATTGTCGTAAACTCTTTCAGTATTGATGTTATCTGTTGTCTGATGTTTGATGTTATCTGATGTTATCTGTCTGTTTCAATATTGATGTTATTTGTGCTTGAATATTTGCCTTACCATTTCCAAATAACATGAACTTTGTTTTGTTCAAATTTAATGATAATTTATTTTTGTTAAACCATTCTTTTATTTTACTAAATTCGGTAGTGATACTGGAAAGAAGATCTGCAAATTGAAATTTCAGAGGAACAATGGGAATTGGCTTGTACAGAAGCTCAAACCAAATCAATAAATGCACGCCTTAAATTGATACATTTCAAATGGTTAATGCGGATGTATGTTACACCGGAGGAGTTAAATAGATATAACAAAAATATACCAGATACATGCACAAAATGCATGGAAAGTAAAGGAACCCTATTTCATTGTTTATGGGAATGTAGATTAATAAGAATGTTTTGGGAAGAGGTGAGGGTAACAATTGAAAAAATAATCTCAAAACAAATCATATTGAATCCTAAACTGTTTTTGTTGGGTCTGTACCCAGAAAAGCATAATTTTAATAAAAGTGAAAGAACATTCATAGACCTCAGTTTGCTTAATGCCAAAAAATGTATTGCACTATTATGGAAAAAGACTCATAGACCAGATGTGACTCAGTGGTTAAGACAGATGTTAACAAACCTTCCATTAGAAAGAATAACATATATACTAAAATCAAAGGAAATTGTGTTTGAGAATATATGGAGACCTTTTATTGATTATGTAAAAAATTTAAACATAACTCTTGAAGAAGAAGGTGAATGATGTGTGTGGACCTTGTAAATTCCAAACTGGTGAACATAATATGTATACTTATGTATTGGATTGTCTAGACTAAACAGAGGAGCATTGTTGAAGACTTGATTTTGTTGGTGGTTGTTGGTGTTTTTAGTGCATTTTTTTTTTTTTTTTTGTAGTACTTTAGTGTTAGTGTTTGATTGTTTGTATCATGTTTGTTAAAAAAAAAAAAAAAAGGTTCAATAAAGATATTGTGGAAAAAAAAATTCGGTAGTGATCATGTTCAAAAGTTGCTGTAGATCCTCCCCAGTACCCTGAACAGTTGCGTCATCTGCAAACATCACAATTTTCAACAGTTCAGAACCATTAAAAATATCATTGACATATACAGTAAAATGAAAAGTTTAGGTCCAAACACTGACCCCTAGGGGACACCCCAAACAATGTCCAAATTCTCAGACTTTTATTGTCCCATCATCACAAATTGTTGCCTGGTTTTTAAATAGTTTCTGACCCAATTCAGTACCACTCCTCTAAGTCCATATTGTTCAATTTTATTAAGTAATATTTCATGATTTAATGTATCAAATGTTTTTGTTTTTTTTTTTCAAATTACCCCCATCACAAATTTCTTTCTGTCCATAGAATTAGTAATTTCTTCTATAACATCCATTAAAGCTGATGATGTAGAGTGGTTGGTTCTAAATCCATACTGACTGACTGTAAGTAATTTGTATTTAGCTATGAACTTGTCTAATCTGTCATTAAAAAGTTTTTACAGTATTTTTGGCAATTGGGGCAGACGAGAAACAGACCTGTAATTTGTGAAGTGATGTTTGTTTCCAGTTTTATATACAGACGTGGACAAAATTGTTGGTACCCCTCTGTTAATGAAAGAAAAACCCACAATGGTCACAGAAATAACTTGAATCTGACAAAAGTGGTAATAAATAAAAATTCTGTGAAAATTAACCAATGAAAATCAGACAATGCTTTTCAATTGTGGTTCAACAGAATTATTTTAAAAAACAAACTCATGAAACAGGCCTGGACAAAAATGATGGTACCCTTAACTTAATATTTTGTTGCACAACTTTTTGAGGCAATCACTGCAATCAAACGATTTCTGTAACTGTCAGTGAGACTTCTGCACCTCTCAGCAGGTATCTTGGCCCACTCCTCATAAGCAAACTGCTCCAGTTGTCTCAGGTTTGAAGGGTGCCTTCTCCAGACGGCATGTTTCAGCTCCTTCCACAGATGTTCAATAGGATTTAGATCAGGGCTCATAGAAGGCCACTTTAGAATAGTCCAATATTTCGCTCTTAGCCATTCTTGGGTGTTTTTAGCTGTGTGTTTTGGGTCATTATCCTGTTGCAAGACCCATGATCTGCTACTGAGACCAAGCTGTCTGACACTGGGCAGCACATTTCTCTCTAGAATACCTTGATAGTCTTGAGATTTCATTGTACCCTGCACAGATTCAAGACACCCTGTGCCAGATGCAGCAAAGCAGCCCCAGAACATAACAGAGCCTCCTCCATGTTTCATAGTAGGGACAATGTTCTTTTCTTGGTATGCTTCATTTTTGCATCTGTGAACATAGAGCTGGTGTGCCTTGCCAAAAAGTTCCAGTTTTGTCTCGTCTGTCCATAGGACATTCTCCCAGAAGCTTTGTGGCTTGTCAACATGCAGTTTGGAAAATTCCAGTCTGGCTTTTTTATGATTTGTTTTCAACAGTGGTGTCCTCCTTGGTCGTCTCCCATACAGTTCACTTTGGCTCAAACAATGACAGATGGTGCGATCTGACACTGATGTACCTTGACCTTGGAGTTCACCATGAATGTGTTTAGAGGTTGTTCTGGGCTCTTTTGTTACCATTCGTATTATCCGTCTCCTTCTGCGGCCACGTCCAGGGAGGTTGGCTACAGTCTTGTGGATCTTAAATTTCTGAATAATATGTGCAACTGTAGTCACAGGAACATCAAGCTGCTTGGAGATGGTCTTATAGCCTTTACCTTTAACATGCTTGTCTATAATTTTCTTTCTAATCTCCTGAGACAACTCTCTCCTTTGCTTCCTCTGGTCCATGTTTAGTGTGGTACACACCATGTCAACAAACAGCACAGTGACTACTTGTCACCCTTTAAATAGGCCGACTGACTGATTACAAGTTTGTAGACACCTGTGATGTTAATTAGAGGACACATCTTGGTTGAACATGTCCCTATGGTCACATTATTTTCAATCTTTTCTAGGGGTACCATTATTTTTGTCCAGGCCTGTTTCATGAGTTTGTTTTTTAAAATAATTCTGTTGAACCACAATTCAAAAGTATTGTCTGATTTTCATTGGTTAATTTTCATAGAATTTTTATTTATTACCACTTTTGTCAGATTCAAGTTATTTCTGTGACCATTGTGGGTTTTTCTTTCATTAACAGAGGGGTACCAACAATTTTGTCCATGTCTGTAAAGGTATAACTTTAGCTATTTTCATTTTACATGGAATTGTACCAGTTTGGAAGAATAAGTTGCAAATGTGTTTCAGTGGTTTAACAATTTTCTCAATCACGTTTTTTAACAGTTGCCATGTCAATGTCATCACAGTCAGCTGAAACTTTATTTCTGAATTTATGTACAATGTTGATGATTTCCCTCTCTTCCAATGCTGTTAAAAACATTGAATTTGGATTTCTTTCGATAAATTTACTATTTCTCTATTCAGATATGAATGGATCAGGGATTTTTTTTTTTCTGTTAATTTTGGTCCAGTACGTACAAAGAATTCATTGAATCTATTTACTGCATCATTTATATTATTAATATTTATATCATTATCTGCTGCACGGTGGCGCAGTGGTTTAGCACTGTGGCAGCACAGTTTTACCCTTGGCCGGGGGATCGCGGGGATCATGAGGTCGTGGGTTCGATCCCAGCCCCCGACCAACAGTGAGCTGTGTGGAGTTTGCATGTTCTGCCCGTGTTGCGTGGGTTTACTCCGGGATTTCTCCGGTTTCCTCCCGCATACCAAAAACATGTAGGTTTAGGGCGCTCACGCACGCAGCGACCAGCAGCCGGTGGCTTGTCACCAGACTGCAAACCAAATCTACCTACGGGTACAAATAAGTAACAAAAAAAAAAAAAATTATCTATATAATATTGAGGATAATTATCTTGTCTGTCTCCATTTTGAATTACTTTATTTAATATATTCCTTTTTTTTTTGTATACTTTATTGATCCCCAGAGGGGAAATTGAGGGCATCCACCTGTATGGATGAAGCAGCCATGGTACGGCGCTATCCCTTAACCATTCACACACACATTCACACCTAGGGCCACTTTAGAGTCTCCAATTAACCTAACCTGCATGTTTTTGGTCTGTGGGAGGAAACCGGAGAAATCCCGGAGTAAACCCAAGCAGATACGGGGAGAACATGCAAACTCCACACAGATCACTGTTGGTCAGGGGCTGGGATCGAACCAGGGATCCCATGGCCAAGGGTGAGTTGCTGTGCTGCCGCAGCGCTAGCCACTGCGCACCGCACCACCCATATACAGTATACCTTTAATATTATTTTTATTATCTATTAATTTACTGTATTATTCCTTTTTACTTATTCTCATTAGTTAACTTATTTTTATATTTTTTATATCTATTTTCTACCTCCCCAGTTCTATATTTTATAAATACTCTATTCAACGTATTTTTCTTTTTGCAGGCATTTTTTAATCCCTTGGTGATCCATGGACTGTCTGAATAAGTTTTGCTTCTTATTGATTTTTTTTAAATGGATGATTTTTGTCATATAATAATTTAAATATTCTTAAAATATTTCACATGCTTTGTCCATGTCTTTTTCATTATATAATTCTTCCCAGTTCTGTTTTGCTACATCCTTTTTAGAGCATTCATTGATTCTTCAGTCCTTACTCATCTGTACATAAATGCTGTTCCTTGTTTTTCTTTCCTGTAATCATTGTGAAAAACTATGAATATTGGCAGGTGGTCACTGATGTCATTAATTAATAATCCACTTTTTGTGTTATTATCCATATTATTTGAAAAGATGTTATCAATGAGTGCAGCACAATGAGATGTAATTCTGTAGGCTCTGGTGATCTTAGAACAAAGACCTAAACTATACATTGTATTAATAAATTCTTCAGTGGGTTTATGGTTATTTTGGTTTAACAGATCAATACTGGAATCACTGCAAATAAACATGATCTTTTGATATGATGCAGTAAATATTTCTTCTATCCAGTCCCCACCTGGTGGACTGGATCTCCGACTACCTTACTGGCAGACCACAATATGTCGGGCTGAAGGACATTACGTCTGACACCGTTGTCTGCAGCACTGGAGCCCCCCAGGGCACAGTATTGGCCCCTCTTCTCTTCACCCTGTACACCTCGGACTTTTGCTACAACTCGGAGCTGTGTCATATCCAGAAGTATGCCGATGACACAGCCATTGTTGGGCGTATCAGGGATGACAGAGAGGAGGAGTACCGGAGACTGGTAGGGGACTTTGCTGCATGGTGCCACACCAACCACCTACAGCTCAACACCTCTAAGACGAACGAGCTGGTCATTGATTTTGGGAGGTCAGACCAAGACCTCAACCAGTCCTGTTAGAGGGAGCTGAGGTGGAGGTTGTGGATTCATACAAATATCTTGGGTTGTGGTTGGACAATAAATTGGATTGGACAACATACATTAGCCACTTGTATGGGAAGACACAAAGTGGGATGTACTTCCTACGGAGATTGCGGTCCTTCAACATCTGCAGCAAACTTCTGCGGATGTTCTACCAGTCGGTGGTTACCAGTGTCCTCTTTTACTCCGTGGTGTGCTGGGGGGGCAGTATATCCAAGAAGGATGCGTCCAGACTGGATAAACTGATCAGGCGGGCCGGCTCTGTGGTCGGCGCGAAGCTGGACACCCTGGTGACGGTGGCAGAGATGAGGACTCTGGATAAACTGTTGGATATAATGGACAATGTCAGCCACCCTCTGCACACCATCATCAGTGACCAGAGGAGCCTGTTTAGTGAAAGACTGCTCCTTCCCAAGTGTCGGACCAACAGGCTTAAGAACTCTTTTGTCCAACATGCCATCACACTCTATAACTCCTCACTTGGGGGGGGGGGACATAGAGTACAGAGGACAGTAGGGCATTCATAGTGTAATAACTTCAACTTAACCATATTTGTAAGATAAGATAAGATAAGCCTTTATTAGTCCCACAACGGGGAAATTCCAGGATTGCAACAGCACAGGGATAGCAACACTCAGAGCAACAATCAGAAGGCAAGAAAAAAAAAAAAAAAAGCAAGCAAGAGCAGCTCTTCGCTCTAAGCTTCCGGCTTCGAGAGAGAGCAGACGCCTTTTCTAATCCTCTCTTTTCCCTTCTGATCCCAGCTTGCAATGTTGCGTTTTTGTCTGTGTTTAGTCGCTCTTGTCTGCTGAATCTTAATCTAAACGGAAATTATGGATTTGGTAGCGGCTTAAACGGGCTATTGTCACTATTTTTTCAACAAAAATCGGGCCAAGGGGGAGCCCAAGAATTGGAACCTGCTGAGTGTATGATTCGACTGGAGATGCAGAAGACATCTATTGGCTACAACACAGGATTCTATTTTTGGCTCTGGAGTTTCCTGGTGTTTGTTTCAAAATTGAGGAAGATGGGAGCTGTTCAAATGCGGATCCAAGCAAGCTCCTTCACCAATTCGACTAGTTGGGGAGGCACGAGGCGGCATGGCGAACTGAATGGAGATTCAGGTGGTGGAATACATCTTGAAGTCGCTAGTGCTCTTCAGAGTATGTTAATGTTTAAGCCTGCACATGGAAATTCTGAAGCACAGAATTGCTCGGGTGAGGAAATTCTATTCTCTGAGTGCTGTGCAGATTTGACCTTCTTTGGTGCCCGGTATTTACATTCCTCCTGCAAGATAAGTGATAGGAGCGGCTCTTAACCCAAGCAATCGACAGACAGCTGCTGTTTTCAGCGGATGAACTTCTCAGGGACAGTCCATGTGCCTTTATTTGCAAGCGAAGAGACAGACTCCGGACTTGTTTATAAGTCACATGACTTTAACATCTATCTACTGCCTGGAGGCACCCTCTGCTGTTCACTAGCAACTGTCACACCTACACTACACAAATGCACACAACATTACACGAACTGACACACATATACTGACTCATACAGTATATACACTGCCTCTCTCAACTCTTGTTTGTGTGATCTATTGTCTGCCTGTTAATTGTGCATGAGGGTTTTTTTCTGTGTAGTCAAAATTTGGCTCATATACGAGCACTATTCTGATTACTATGTTTTTTCTCTCTCCTATTGTGTTTTCCTCCCCCTCCCTTCCCCTCTTTATCCCCACTGTTGACAGGCGCCTTGTATGGCGACGCGTCATTGGATGCGCCTAACGTGCGCGTCCAATGTCAAGTCAAATTCCTCGTGTGTTTACTTGTAAATATACCTGGCAATAAAGCTGATTCTGATTCTGATTCTAATATACATATGTACATATTACTATAAATATACTGTATATATATATATACACACAGACACACAGTGTAGAGCATTGTAGCTGGATGGGATAAATATATGAGTATATAAACACACAGTACAGAGCATTGCAGCTAGATGGAATAAATATGTAAATATATAAACACAGTGCGGAGCAATGTAGCTAGATGGAATAATGTGTAGATATATAAACACAGTACGGAGCATTGCAGCTAGGTGGAAAAAATATGTAAATATATAAACACACAGTGCGGAGCAATGTAGCTAGATGGAATAATATGTAGATATATAAACACACAGTGCGGAGCATTGTAGCTAGATGGAATGAATATATAGATATATAAACATAAACACACCCAGTGCGGAGCATTGTAGCTAGATGGAATAAATATGTAAATGTAAAAACACACACAGTGCAGAGCATTGTTGCTAGATGGGATGAAACAGCACAACCGTCTACTTAGTTATCCTACATGGTATGATTATGTGCCCATACATATTCTCACCCTCCGTACCTACCGGTATTTTCCTAGTTGTATGCCGGAGGGGACCATTGTGTAAGTCTATTGCATCTTTTGCATTCAAAAAACTATTAGGTTGTTACGTCTTTTTGCTATCTCTGCGAGCAGCCCTGCTTAGGTTGTACAGTCTGACAGCCGTTGGTAGGAAGCACCTGCGAAACCTCTCGGTTGTGCACCTGGGATGATGTAGTCTGCTGCTAAATGAGCTCCTCAGTGCATTCAGTATGTCCTGCATAGGGTGGAACTCGGACTCCAGCAGAGATGACAGTTTAGCCACCGTCCTTCTCTCTCCTATCTCCTCCACCGGATCAAGGCGCTGCCCCAGGACGGAGCTAGCTTTCTTGATCAGTTTGTTCAGTCTCTTCCTATCGGCTGCAGTAATGCCACTGCCCCAGCAGACCACTCCAAAAGTGATGGCTGATGCCACCACCGTGTCATAGAATGTCTTCAGCAGCGCCCCTTGTACACCAAAAGACCTGAGTCTCCTCAGTAGGAACAGCCTGCACTGTCCCTTCTTGTAGAGTGCATCAGTATTGTGTGACCAGTCTAGTTTATTGTTCAGATGAACACCCAGGTACTTGTAGGATGTCACCATCTCAATGTCTGTTCCCTGTATATTTACTGGTGCTGTAAGGGGTTGTCCTTGCCTGTGGCAGTCCACCACCAGCTCCTTAGTTTTCCTCGCATTGATCTGGAGGCAGTTCCGATGGCACCAGTCCACGAAGTCCTGGATAAGCCCTCTGTACTCAGCTTCATCTCCATTGGAGATGAGGCCAACAATCGCAGAGTCATCAGAGAACTTCTGTAGATGGCAGTGTGTTGTGTTGTGTGAGAAGTCCGCAGTATAAAGAGTGAACAAGAAGGGAGCCAACACCGTTCCCTGGGGGGGCCCCTGTGCTACTGATGATCGTGTCGGACACACAGTCCCGGGTTCTCACAAACTGAGGCCGGTTCGTGAGGTAGTCCAGGATCCATGACAGGTGCTGGTCCACCCCTGCGCGCAGCAGCTTGTCCTTCAGGATCATCGGTTGGATGGTGTTGAAAGCACTGGAGAAGTCAAAGAACATGATCCTCACCACATTCCCGGGCTTCTCCAGGTGGGACAGAGAACGGTGAAGGAGGAAGATCATCGCATCCTCCATCCCAATGCCATGCTGGTAGGCGAACTGGAGTGGATCCATCGCTGGTTCCACCAGGGGGCGGAGGTGAGCAAGGAGCAGTCTCTCCAGGGTCTTCATCAAGTGGGACGTCAAGGCCACCGGTCTGTAGCTGTTCAGGTCTTTGGGGTGGGAAGTTTTTGGTACAGGTACCACACAAGATGTTTTCCACAGCTGTGGTACCCTCCCCAGCTTCAGGCTCAGGTTGAAGATGTACGTCACAATCCCACACAGCTGGTCTGCACAGGACTTGAGGAGCTTTGCGCTGATGCCGTCCGGTCCCGACGCCTTCCTCGCCTTGATCTTCCTCAGCTCCGTCCTCACCTGGGTCCTGGTCAGGGCCAGGATGGGGGGCTGTGTGTTGGGAGTGGGGGGGGTGTTGGTGGAGTGGGGAGTGGGCAGCAGGACTTGATGTCTTTACAGGCAGCAGTGGTTGTTGTGCAGTCAGGGGGGAGGGCGGTTGGTCAAACCTATTGAAAAACAAATTCAGATTGTTCGCCCACTCCCTGCCCCCCGTGGCCTGGGGGGAGGTATTCTGGAGCCCAGAGATGGTTTTGAGGTTTCTCCAGACCCCGCTGATGTCGCTCTGTTGCAGCTTGTCCTCCATCTTCCTCCTGAAGCTGTCCTTGCCTTCTCTGATCTTTCTCCTCAGCTCGCTCTGTACGGACTTCAGCATCTCCCTGTTCCCCGACCTGAAGATCTTCTTCTTCTCTCTCAGAAGTGTTTTAATCTCAGGGTTGATCCAGGGTTTGTTGTTTGAGCAACACCGTATGGTCTTGGTGGGAACGGATTTGTCCGCACAGAAGCTGAGGTAGCCCGTGAAGGTGTGAATGAGGCCATCGATGTCCTCACCATGTGGATCGCAGAGCTGCTTCCAGGCGGTGGCTTCAAAACAGCCCTTTAGAGTGTCCATTGCCTCCTCAGACCATAACATCACTGTGCGCATGGCCGGGGGTTGTCTGTGCACTAGGGGTTTGTACACCGGCCGGAGATGAACCAAGTTGTGATCCGATCTCCCGAGTTGGGGGAGTTGTGATGAGGTGTACGCCTCCTTAGTGTTTGCGTAGAATAAGTCCAGTGTTTTATTGTCTCTAGTGTGGCATGTGACATACTGGGTAAACGTGGGTAGAATGGGAGACAGTGAAACATGGTTGAAATCGCCTGAGATGAGGAGAAGAGCATCTGGGTGTTCTGTCTGCAGCCTGCTGGTTACTGAATGGATGACGTCACGCGCTGTCCCAGCGTTCACCGTCGGAATTGCATAAACAACAATGCAGATCACGTGTGAGTGTTCTCTCGGGAGATATGTAGGCCGCATGCTAACAGCTAGCAACTCAATGTCTTTGCTGCAGTGATGTTGTTTAACAGTGATATGTCCCGGTCTGCACCAGTTGTTGTTAACATACATTATCACTCCACCGCCCCTTGCTTTGCCACTGTCTGGTGTTCGGTCTGCCCTTATCATGTGGAAACCCTCCAGCTCAATGTTAGCATCTGCTGCTAGTTCAGTTAGCCACGTCTCAGTAAACAAAAGGAGAGAGCACTCCCGGTATGTGCTATCGTAACGGCAGATAGCCGCTAGCTCATCTACCTTTCCCAGTATAGAGCGTACATTCCCCATAATAACGGATGGGAAGGTGGGTCTGTACCTTATACTCCTTGTCCGCCGTCTAACACCAGCCCGACAACCACGTCGTTTTCGCCTTATTTCTCTCGGTACGTCGAGTTTTTTTCGTCAGCACCGAGTGGCGATTAAGTCCAAGCAGCTGTTCCCTGCTGTACCGTCTCCTGCTGTAAACAGTGGCTCCGTCCGCCGGCTCGGGAGGCATTTTGGGGCGATCTGTGTGTCCGTGATATATAAAGTGTGTAAAGAAAGAAAGAAAAAAACTCAGAATTGAGCCGCTGTTGCAAAAGGCAGCCGATTCGTGTGGCGCCGGAAGTTTTTTTTTTTTTGTTGGTTTTTTTTTTGTACAAGCCATATTCAGCCCTGTATTTATATTGTGTATATTATGTTAAGTTGTATATTATGTTGCTTTTCTGATCTGTATGCTCCTTTTATGTGCTGCTGGAAATTTTAAGTTTCCCAGAGGGAGTCATCCCAAAGTTAAGTCCAAGTCTAAGTCTTAAAAATTTCAATTTGTGATCCATCCATCCATCTTCTTCCATTTAACCGTTTAATCCTTTTCGGGTCCGGGGGGGGGGGGTGCTGGAGCCTATCCCAGCATCTTTGGGCTTGAGGCAGGGTACCCTGGATAGATCACTAGTCCATCGCAGGGCCAACACAGAGAGACAGACAACCATTCACTCTCACAATCACACCTAAGGACAATTTAGAATCCCCAGTTGATGCCAATTAACCTAACT
Source organism: Pholidichthys leucotaenia (assembly GCA_020510985.1). Taxonomy (NCBI): domain Eukaryota; kingdom Metazoa; phylum Chordata; class Actinopteri; order Cichliformes; family Pholidichthyidae; genus Pholidichthys; species Pholidichthys leucotaenia. Next base: position 24,915,267 of record CM035850.1, read on the forward strand.
TGCATGTTTTTGGCATGTGGGAGAAAGCCGGAGAAATCCCGGAGTAAACCCACGCAGACACGGGGAGAACAAGCAAACTCCACAGAGATCGCTGTTGGTCGGGGGCTGGGATCGAACCCAGGATCCTCCGGCCAAGGGTGAGTTGCTGTGCTGTGTTAACCACTCCACCACCACGCTGTCCAATTTGTGACCCAGGTGTTCTGTATATGCAGCTAACGAATACAATCTTTTTTTTTTCACTACAAATTTCAATAGTCAAACATTCTAGTAAACCTCCAATCGAAGTTATCATGATCTCTACCACTCTGAACTGAAGATTTTTATCAATGTACAAGGCAACACCTCCTACACATTTGTTCGCTGTGTTCTTATAGTACAGTTCAAATCCATTCAATTCAAAGTCCACACCCTTCTCAGGATTGATCCAGGTTTCCGTTATAGCGATTATGTTAAATGGATGAGATAACTGTCTTAAATATTCCTTGATTGTATTAAAATTTGCATACAGACTTTTACTGTTAAAGTGAATAATGGATGGTCTGTGTTCTGTCTTGATGTCCTTATTCAGTTGTTCATCTGAAAAAAAGCAGCAGTTATCATTCAAATTGGAAAAAAAGGTTGTTTTCAGGATTGATATCACATTCCATGTCCTTTGAGTTATGTTCATTGTATTCAAATGTTTTCAGCACTATATAAGTGCAGGTTAGTTAGTTAGTTAGTTAGTTCTTGGTTATCAGGATCAACAATCCTCTGTGGTAAATTAGCTCCAGATGTGTTGATCAAATTATCCATCAGAGAAAAGAAAAAACAAACTAAAAAAATGAATCATAAACAGTAAATTAACTGACATATGCCATGTTCATCATTACAAAATAAGAAAAACAGTAGCTAATCATAGCCCTTTACATAGTAAGTCATTTGTATTTATCTAATTCTTTTGTCTTTATTTGTATAGCATTTGACCCTTCTTTTTCTTTTACCCAAATTTTGCAGTTCCATACCCACGTCGCAGCAATTTTTTAAGCTTCCTTAATTGTCTCAATTGTCCAGCAATATCAGCTTTTTTTTTTTTTTTTTTTTTTGCTTAAATGATCATTTAGACATTTGCTTCTTTCAGCTGTTTTGCTTTTCTTAACAACTCTTTTTTGTGTTTTTGTGTGACGGCAGTGGCTCAGGAGGTAGAGCAGGTTGTCCAATAACCACATGGTTGGCGGTTCAAATCCTGCTCTCCCCAGATATCCTGCCGTTGTGTCCCTGGGCAAGACACTTTACCCCAATTGCTCCTGGTGGGTCTGGAAGCGCCATGTTAGGCAGCATGCCACCATCAGTGTGTGAATGGGTGGATTGCAGGATCTGTAAAGCGCTTTGGTCATCAAGAGATGAGAATAAAAGCGCTATATAAGTGAATGCCATTTACCATTTTTTTGACTGGATAATCTCGGTATAATCAGAGGTCTGGCCTTCCTATTCTTCTGCGTGACAAGCAGAAACGGAGTCATTGTTGATATTGATACCTCTGCTTTGTAAAAAAGACAGCACTTGCTCATCAACTGACTGGAGTTCCTCAGAACTCCATCCTCTCCAGATTTGTCACTAGTCGCAGAGAAAACTCGAGCATAGGAGCGGTGTTGTACACCCAAGCCTGAAATTATATCATCTTTCCTAGAATATTGCTCTAGTTCATCCACTCTGTTCAAGATCCATAATACGCTTTTTTTCCTTTAATCAGGGCTTTAAGTTTTTTTTATTTCTTCTACAAGTCCAGACAGCTTTGAAAGTTCATTAGACATAAAGTTTAATGATTTTTTTTTTTATTTCCTCCATATCCTCTTCAAGTTTTTCAGTTTTCTCACTTTTCTTAGGAGGGGTCATTATTATTGGTGGAGCCTGTTCTCAGCCTCACGGCTGCTGATGGCGGAGCTCTGAATCAGCCCAATATCCAGGCAGGTGGAGCTCAGTTCAGTCCGATAGCTGCCGAGCCACTGCTGGTGCTGGGCTTGGGCCCCCACCCAGCGGCCAGTCCCGATGGTTGGTGATTAGCCCTGGTGGTGGAGCCCGGGCCAGTCCCGTGGCTGATGGCGGAGCCCAGGATGGACCCGGTAACTGGCAGTCAAGCATGGGCTCGGCCCAATGGCCACTGAGCCACTACCAGTGCCAGGCCAAGACTCCGGCCCAGAGCCTGGACCTGGTGGCTGACAACAGAGCGTAGACTTGGTCTGGTTGATATTGAGCAGCTGCTGGTGATAGGCCTGGGCTCCGGCCCAGTGACTAGTCCTGTTGGACTTAGCGGCAACCTGCTGCTGATCAGATGTGAATGAAGAAGATTAATTTTCTCCTGTTTTCTCCTCTGTCTTCTCCTCTCTGCTCCTCTCGCCAAAAAACAAGATGGCGCCCACAGCGGCCGCCATGGTGTATCGCTGCCCTTTAATTTTTATAATTTGTCTGTTTTTGTTCACTGATTGTGCATCTGCCGGTTCATACACCCGTGAAGAACTACTAAATATCAGGACTCTCACCCCCATGGACCTTCTTCCAGTTTTTTTAGCTCCTGCCGCTGATCTGATCCATTGTTTGGCCAAAAAAGCAAGACGGCGGAAAAGAGGGAAGAGAGGAGGGATTCTCGCTCGGCTACGAAAAAGAGGCTCGCGAACAGCCTTGCCTGGCATATTTCTATCCAATGCCAATTCTCTCCTGAACAAGGTAGAAGAATTAAGACTGCTGATGCGTTTCAAGGACCTCGCTTCCTCGTCTGTCATCTGCTTCTCTGAGACCTGGCTTAATGAGAACATTCCAGATAGCGCGATCAGCCTCGAGGGTTTCCAGCTGATTCGTGCTGACCGCGTCACAGAGCTGTCCGGTAAGTCTATTGGAGGAGGAGTGTGCTTCTATATTAACAACAGCTGGTGCTCTGATGTAACGGTGATTTCAAAACACTGTTCTCCCGCCCTGGAATTTCTTTTCATTAACTGCAAGCCATTTTATTCCCCGCGGGAGTTTGCCTCATTCATTCTTGTCGCTGTGTACGCCCCTCCTGACGCGGACACACGCGAAGCTCAGCGCGTGCTCGCAGATCACATCCAACTTACGGAGCACAACTTTCCAGACTCCCTGGTTATCGTGGTGGGCGATTTTAACCAGAGCAATCTGAGTCACGAGCTCCCCCGCTACAAACAGTGTATTAAATGTCCAACCAGAGGAAATAACACGCTAGATCACTGTTATACTTCAGTAAAGGACGCATATCGCGCTGTTCCCCGCGCTGCGCTGGGACTATCTGATCACGTGATGGTTCACCTCATCCCCACATACAAACAAAGACTGAAACTCACTAAACCTGTTGTGACCACCACAAAGAAATTGACCAGTGAAGCTGGAGAGAAACTGAACACATGCATGGAAATAACTGACTGGGACATGTTTAAAAGAGCCACACATGATCTTAATGAGTACACATACACTGTGAACTCATATATCAACTTCTGTGAAGAGCACATTCTCCCATCGCGCACCAGGATAAGATATTCTAATGACAAGCCTTGGTTCACAGCTAAGCTCAGACGGATCAGGAAGGAGAAGGAAGCAGCATTGAAAAGTTGAGACAGAGACTGCTACAGGGAGGTCAAATATCGGTTTAACAGAGAGCTGAGGAGAGCTAAATCTGTATATTCTGAGAGACTCCAGCAGCAGTTCACTGCTAATGACTCGGCTTCTGTGTGGAGAGGACTGAGGCAAATCACCAACTATCGGCCTCAGGCTTCTAAAGGTCAGGATGACAAAGCCCTTTGTCAAAGACTGTCAAAGACTGTCCCAACATTACGCCCGTTTTGACACCTCGTCAGCTGTGTCCAACTCACCCACTCCACCCAGCTCCTCTGCCTCCTCAGCCCCTAATTCATCAAGAGCGGTCCCCCCCTCCTCCTCCTCCTCCCCCCCCCCCCCCCCTTGTCATCAGTGAGCAGGACGTGCACAGACAGTTCTCCAGACTGAACCCGCGCAAGGCCCCCGGGCCGGATGGTGTGTCTCCCTCCACCCTGAGACACTGTGCAAAAGAGCTGGCTCCTGTCTTCACAGACATTTTTAACACCTCCCTTAAGCAATGTCACGTGCCGACCTGCCTCAAATCCTCCACCATCATCCCTGTCCCCAAGAAGCCACGGATTACTGGACTTAACGACTACAGACCTGTAGCGCTCACCTCTGTAGTCATGAAGTCCTTTGAGCGCCTGGTCCTGTCTCACCTCAAGTCCATCACCACACCCCTCCTAGACCCGCTGCAGTTTGCCTACCGTGCTAACAGGTCTGTGGACGACGCAGTCAACCTGGCCCTCCACTCCATCCTGCAGCACCTGGACTCCCCGGGAACCTACGCCAGGATTCTGTTTGTGGACTTCAGCTCCGCATTCAACACCATCCGCCCCGATCTGCTCCAGGACAAGCTGTCCCTGCTCAACGTGCCTGACTCCCTCTGCAGGTGGATCACCGACTTCCTGACGGACCGGAGACAGCATGTGCGGCTGGGGAAGTCTGTCTCAGACTCTGTTAGCATCAGCATTGGATCACCCCAGGGCTGTGTACTTTCCCCCCTACTCTTCTCCCTTTATACCAACTCCTGCACCTCCTCCCACCAGTCTGTTAAGCTGATTAAGTTTGCGGACGACACCACCCTCATCGGGCTCATCTCAAACGGCGACGAGTCCGCCTACAGGGAAGAGGTGGCCCAGCTGGTGTCCTGGTGCAGCCACAACAACCTGCAGCTGAATGCTCTGAAGACAGCGGAGATGATTGTGGACTTCAGGAAAGTCACATCCCCCCTGCCCCCCCTCACCATCACAGGCTCTCCCATCACCTTTGCAGACTCCTTCCGCTTCTTGGGCACCACCATCACCCGAGACCTCAAATGGGAGCCAACCATCAGCTCCCTCATCAAAAAGGCCCAGCAGAGGATGTTCTTTCTGCGGCAGCTGAGGAAGCTCAAGCTACCCACCAAGATGTTAGTGCAGTTCTACACGGCCATCATCGAGTCCATCCTCACCTCCTCCATAACTGTGTGGTACGCAGGAGCCACTGCCAGGGACAGACTAAGGCTGCAGCGCGTCGTGCGCACTGCTGAGAAGGTGATAGGCTGCAAGCTCCCATCTCTCCAGGACCTGTACATCTCCAGGACCCGGAGGCGTGCTGGCCGGATCATAGCCGATCCTTCACATCCTGGTCACGTGCTGTTTGCCCCCCTCCCCTCAGGTAGAAGGCTTCGGTCCATTCGGACTAAAACCTCCCGGCACATGAACAGCTTTTTCTCCTCTGCCATCAGACTGCTGAACACTAAGTGACTTTTGACTCTCGTGCACTATGTACAGCAGCTCAACCAGACTCATGTCAATCATCACTGTTTTTCTGTTGCATTATTGACTGCACTATGTGGTACTTCACATTATCTGCTACATGCTAATTTTTTAAAACTGCCTTGACTAGTACTACTCATTATTACTAGTATTATTATTATTATTACTTATTTTTCTACACTTATTGCACGTTTCTAGTCCTTTAGTTTTTTAGTTTATCCCTTTTTCTCATTATGTTTTTAATGTTGCAGCATGGCACCGAGACAAATTCCTAGTTTGTGTATCACATGAACAATGGCAATAAACCTGATTCTGATTCTGATTCTGATTCCCTGCGGGGCTTTCTGCATCGTCCCTTCTTCCAGAGTCAAACAACATTGTTGGATGTACTGAACACGAAGAGACTTTTGATTGGATTCGCAGTTTTCTCATGACAATGAAAACATCACTGACTCAGTGTGTGAGTTGGAAGATTGGTATTATTATTATTATCACTATTGCATTTCTGCATAGAATTGGTGGTTCAAAGTCATATTATTCAGTTATGTAGCATGATATAGAAAGGTTAATGATGATATTTTCCAGGTTGGGAGGGACAACATCCCTCCAGTCCCCCCTTGATCTGCACCTTTAAGGAGAGCTCCTTCCACATCTGTAAAATAGTACTGCAGTAATTAAACCCTGAGCCGTTTCATTAACCCCTCGAGGAACTGTCAGCATGAAAAGAGCATAACAGGGGGCTCTTTAACATGAGAATTAGATCAAACATGTCTGAAAGTAATCCTTCATCACCAGTGACTTCTCCGATGAAACACATCATTTTCTGCCATCTTATACGGGTTCTTTTAACAAGCTCCGCTGTAGGCAAGATAGTGATGCAATTTTTACATAGAAACCTCTTCAAAGAGAGTCTGTTCAGCGCTGGCCTGCTGTGCTGGGCATGAGCCGTCTGCTGGTAAACAAGTCACGCTCAGTGCTTATGAAGAAACAAGGAAATTCAGTTTTATCAAAGGCTCAGTTAAAACTAATTTGTTGATGACACTTTCCTGGTTTGTAGTGACCTTTCTTGTGATGTGACTTATGCAAAACTGTATTTTTCCAATCAGATTGGGCCTTATTTAGGCCTTATTTGAGCCACACAGACTAATGATGTGACCATAAATCATCCTGGAAAAAATGGAGCCCCCCCCCATATCATCGTAAACCTTTAATATCATGTTACGTAAGACCTTGACGCTCCAATGCTAAATGCAAAAAAAAAAGCTTACAAATTTGTAACATTTCTTGTAAATCTGCATCTTTTTTTTCATATACTTTAAACTTTTCATAAAGTTGCAACTTTTTCCTCATAAATTTGCCCCTTTTCTCTCATAAGTCTGCAACTTTTCTCATAAATCTACAGCTTTTTTCTTTTAAATCTGCAACTTTGTCTCATATTTTTTTTTTAAAATCTGCAACTTTTTTTCTCATAATTTTTTTAACTCCACCCCCCCCCCCCATAAATCTGCAACTTTTTTCTTTTAGCCATGCAACTTTTCCTCATGAATTTGCAAATTTTCTTTTAAATCTGCAACATTTTCTTATACAATGCAGCTTGGTGCGGCAGTGGTTAGCACTGTGGCAGCACAGTAAGAAGGTCAGGGGATCGGTTCCACCCCAGACCATCGCTGACCCAGTAAGAAGGTCAGGGGATCGGTTCCACCCCAGACCATCGCTGACCCTTCTCTGTGTGGGTTTACTCCGGGTACTCCAGTTTCCTCCCACAGGTTAGGTTAATTGGAGACTGTAAAGTGGCCCTCGGTGTGAATGTGTGTATGAATGGCGAAGGGACTGGCACCGTACCGTGGATGCCCTAAATTTCCCCAGTGTGAGACTAGCAAAGGATTATAAAATAAAATAAAACTGCAATTTTTTTTCTTTTAAATGTGTAACTTTTTGCTCGTAAATTTTCAACTTTCCCCCCTCATAAATCTGCAACTTTTTTCTTTTAAATCTGTAGATTTTTTTATTTTAGTCCTGCAAATTTTTTCTTATAAATTTGCGATTTTGTTTCTATTAAGTCTGCAACTTTCTTCTCATAAATTTTCAACTTTTCCCTCATAAATCTGCAATTTTTTCTCATAAATTTTCAAAATCCCCCCCCCATAAATCTACTTTTTTCTTTTAACCCTGCAACTTTTTTCACATAAATTTGCAACTTTTTTCTCATAAATTTGCAATTTTTTCTTTTAAATCTGTAACTTTTTATCATAAATCTTCAATTGTTTTCTTTTAAATTTGCTACATTTTTAATCAAATTGTATTTTTTTCTTGTAAATTTACTACTTTTTTACATGAATTTGCTATTTTTTTGTTCTAAAGTTGCAACTTTTTTTAATCAAAATGTGACTTTGTCCTTATAAATTTGCTACTTTTTGCACATAAATTTACAACTTTTTTCTCATAAATTTAAAATTTTTCTCCTAAACATTCGACTTTTTCCTCATGAATTTGCTATTTTTTTTTCCACATAAATTTGTTACTTTTTTCATCATAAATCTGCAGTGTTTTGGTTCTGGATTTGACTTTTTTCTTTTAAATTTGCCTATCCACCTTATTTCTGGGGGTGCTGCTCTAGGAACGATTATGGGCGGAGCTTCCAGTTTCGGCTGACCTAGTGTTAAATCGGTCAAAAAGAGTGGAGTAGCAGGGGCATTTAAAATAGTGTTTCTAAAAGTTTTGCAAATTCATTTTAATGTAAAGTCTTTTGCACTTAAATGGCAGCTAATTTCAGCTCTTCTGGTTTTTGTATTTTTTTTAATGTTTTTGCGGAAGATATAACTCCCGAACGATCAGACGCGAGTTTTCAACCTAGCCAAAATATAAACAAATCGTCTTTTTTCCAGGTCAGTTTTTGTGCACTTCCTACAAATTAAATATCATTTTGAAGGTCTTTCAATACAGAATATGGAAATAACGTTACATCAGTTTTGAAAATGTCCTCAAAGTGACTCATTTTGCTAGCACGGGTCATTTGTTTACACCATTAGCATCTTCGCAGCGGCGCTAACTAACAGAGCTACTGTGTATGAGGCCACTTTATAAGGCCATCTTCCCATCCCTCGATAGTCGTGGGAAGTGGTATGATTATATTACTGTTTTGAGGTGCAAGAGGCCGTGTTCCCGCATTTCTGACGCCGAAGACATTGTTTTTTTTTAACTTTAACAAGGAAAAGTGTCAAGTTTCAGTGACAACCATACGTCCTAAACTAGTACCAGAAGTTGCTATCATAATTCACACAAGGCATCATGGGGCCTAGGAATAAGGTGGATATCATTTTCTAAATGTAAGTGTTTTTATAAAGTTTTTGCTTTAAAGGGTTTGAACTCTTTCCTATTAAAAAAAAACAGGGGCCCCTAAATATAATGTTGGATTGGACCCTGACTACCTATAGTGGCCCCTTCAATCTTTACTCTGGAGAAAAATGTTCTGTTTATTGCCCCCCCCCCCAAAAAAAGCAACATGAAATATCCACCACTTGTTTTTTTGTTTTGCCAGTGCAAGTCTGGCTTTACTATTATGGCGCCATTAAAGTCTGCTGCAAATCATGCTGGTGTTTACCATAAAAATGTCACACGAAACATTTAAGTTCTGCCAGACAGATCACCGAAAAGACAAACAAACTTTCACTTCTATTATTCCGCTGACATTCCACTGAAATATTGCTCCGATAGTCTGGGGAATGATACATGAGCAATCATGGGTAAAGGGATTAGCATGAAAAATGTTTGCTCCAAACATCTCCGTGTGGATAATTGTCAGTTGAACAAAAAGCCCAAACAGCAGATGTTTCATTCCCCGAGACGCGAAGCCTTGTGGCAATGATAATGAGGGGGAACCTTGTTTAAGAAATAAAGAAAGACAGAAAAAACATGCACAGACAGAAGTCGCATTTCCGCTGAATGTGATTTTGCTCTGTCTGGTTGCTGAGGATATGGCGGTTAGCCCGTCAGGACGAACTGCCACCAACAGCATTTACAGGAACTAAACAGGACGCCGTCACCAGTCGTTACGATCATCTGGTGCTCGTGGGTCCTGATCTCAGAAGGCTGTGATTAGCAGGATGCTGCACGTAAGGGTGTCACACTTCATTAGGACCTTACCTTCGCTCTGAAACAACAGGAGGAGCAAAATGGGACGTGCGAAGTATGTGAGAAAAAAACTCGTACGAGTAAGACGAGTTGTCTTCCATATCTTAAAAAAACTAGAAAAGCACTGAGAGAGTGCATACTTCCACCAAGGCTCCTTCCGTCCCTCATGGATCACTTCCAAAATCTAATGGGTTTGTGTGTAGAGCCACTTCTGGTGAAAATCGCATCAAACTCTGTCCAGTAGTTCTGGAGTATTCTTGCTAACATGCTGTGAGAAGCACCTTGGTGGAGGTATGCATTCTCAGAGCATCACCACAATGTAACGGGTTTGTCCTTAGACCAAGGGCCACCTCTGGTGAAAATTTCAACCAAATCCGTCCAGTAGTTTTTGTGTAATCTTGCTGACAGACAAGCGAACACGGATGAAAACATTCCCTCCTCAGTGCAGGTAAAAAAAGAGAACTGTCCCCATTATCATCAAAAATGTTTTATATCAGCTCACACAACTGAATAAAATGACTGAAGCACCAATGCTAAGGAGAAATGTAAAAAAATCTTTTACTTTTGCAATGTTTTTCTCATAAATTTTCAATTTTTTCCTCTAAATTTTGAACTGTATTTCCTGTAAATGTGCAACTTTTTTCTCACAAATTTTCTTTTTTCTTGTAAATTTGCAACTTTTTTCTAATAAATTTGCAACTTTTTTCTCATAAATTTGCAGCTTTTTCTCCTGTAACTTTACAACCCATTTTCTTGTAAATTTTCATTTTTTTCTTGTAAATCTGGAACTTTTTCCCTCATAAATTTTCTGCTTTGTTCTCACAAACTTTCAACCTCTCACAACTTTTTTCTAATAAATTGTCATCTTTTTTCCTCATAAATTTGTCGTGGTTTTCCTGTAAATTTTCTACCCTTTCTCCTCATAAATGTGCAACTTTTTTTTCTCATAAATGTGTAACTTTTATCTCATAAATTTGCAGCTTTTTCTCCTGTAACTTTGCAACCCCTTTTCTTGTAAATTTTCATTTTTTTCTTGTAAATCTGGAACTTTTTCCCTCACAAACTTTCAACCTTTTTTCTTGTAAATTCACAACTTTTTTCTAATAAATTGTCATCTTTTTTCCTCACAAATTTGTCATGGTTTTCCTGTAAATTTTCTACCCTTTTTCCTCATAAATGTGTAACTTTTTTTTCCTGTAAACGTTCAACTTTTTTTTTCTCATAAATTTGCAACTTTTTTCTTGTAAAAAGAAAAGGTTGCAAAGGTTTGCATTTCTTGCAAATGTCAGCAGTGCTTTTTACCCTCACCATTCTCCAGCTCTGAACTGACTTTCTTTGAGGTGGGTCGCTCTAACCCGCTGCTGTGTGCTGTCATATACAGACCACCCAAATATAATAAGGACTTTTTAAATGACTTTGCCAATTTCGTGGCTGGTAATGTTACAAATTATGATCGTGTTCTTATCGTTGGAGATTTTAACATGCATATATGTTGTCCCGATAAGCCGCTGGTGAAAGACTTTTTAAATATCATTGATTCTCTCAATCTGGTGCAGTCCGTGACTGGTGGTGCTACACACGAGCATGGACACACGTTAGATCTTGTCATCTCCTATGTCTGTTTTTAAATTTAGAAATCTGTGACACTGTATTGTCCGACCATATGCCTGTATTATTTGAGGCTATTCTGTCATGCACTGCAGAAAAAAACTCGTGCTCCTGCTCAGCGCTGCCAGATTTTTAACCCTTCCACTGCTGGTCGGTTCTCCGCTGCCTTTGACCAGCTCTGTGTCCCTCCCGGCTCCATCTCATCTGTAGAGGAACTCGGCTCCTGGTTTCACTCCTCCTGCCAAACCATCTTGGACTCTGTGGCTCCACTGAAAATCAAGTAGCCTCGATCCAAACCTGAGCCGTTATTCAACAACAGAACTTGTACAGTCAGACAGCAGTGCTGCAGAGCTGAATGCAGGTGGAAGAAGGACAAACTGCGGGTGTCACTGCAGATTTTAAGAGACTGCTGGCGTCAGTATCAAAATACTGTCAAGCAGGCAAAAAGCGAATATTTTGCTAATATTGTTTCATCCCATTCTCATGATCAACGTGTTTTATTTAACACTATTGACTCTGTTCTTAACACCCCACAGACTGACTGACTGGAGGCCTCCTCTGAGTTTTGTAATGAATTCATGCACTTTTTATTGATAAGGTGGCCACCACCAGGGCTCTCATCTCAGCTTCTGCCTCTGATCCCTCTGTCTTGCCTGTTTTTAATCAGTTTGAACCTGTGACTCTGTCACTTTTAGACAACGTGGTTGGCCACATTAAGCCCTCAGGGTCTCCCAGTGATGCTGTCCCTCGTAGACTTTTGAAAGAGGTGCTTCCCAGTATAGGCCAGTCAGTTCTCACCATCTTGAACAGCAGCCCGTCATTTGGTGTGGTTCCTGCAAATTTTAAACATGCAGTAGTGCAGCCATATATTAAGAAACCTGGTCTCGATCATACCATGTTGGCAAACTTTAGGCCTGTTTCCAAGTTGCCATTTCTCTCAAAAAATTTAGAGAAAATTGTCTATATGCAGCTGAAATATTTTCTGGACGAACACGGTATTTTGGAGGTTTTTCAATCTGTTTCAAAGCTCTTCATAGCACAGAGACAGCCTTGTTAAGAGTTGTTAATGAAATTCTCTTAACATGTGATTCAGGTGAATATGCCGTTCTTGTGTTGCTTGATTTAACTGCTGCCTTTGACACAGTGGACCATCATGTTTCCCATTTGCGGCACCTAGTGGGCACTTGTGGCACTGCTCTCAACTGGTTTAGGTCCTATCTGGCAGACGAGAGTTTTAAAGTTAGCATATCTGGGTTTGAATCCTCTTCTGCTCCTCTGCCATACGGGGTCCCGCAGGGGTCAGTTCTAGGGCTCATGCTTTTTTCTCTGTACATACTTCCACTGGTTCAGGTTCAGGTTACTTTATTTGTACCCATAGGTAGATTTGTTTTGCAGTCTGGTGACATCCATATTTACAAGCCACAATTACATTCAATATAAACACAAACACAGGCACACATGAAGCTGACTGTAAACATGATAAAAATACTCAAGGCTCCATCAATCAGGGTATAAAGACAAAGAGATGAGAGATAAGAGAGAAGGGTCATATTAAAAAGTTAAAGACTAGTCAAAGAGGTTAAAAATTCAAAGGTCTAAAACCCAATAAAAGATTTAGAACCCAAATAAAATCTTACAAAAATAAGTAAATATAAAATAGAGTTAATAAATAGGTACCTAAATTATGTGCAATATATTGTTACAACTTGTTCAACTCTTTGACAGCAGAAGGAACAAAGCTGTTTTTGTAGCGCTGGGTTTTGCTTTTTGGGACAGCAAACCTCCGTCTTGAGGGAAGAAGCTGAAAGTTGCAGTGCAAAGGGTGGGAGTCATCATTTAAAATGGAGGTAGCCATCCTCTGTACTTGTCTGGTGTACAAGGATGTCAGGCTCAGCTGTGACTCACCAAGCAAACGACTGGACCATCTAACTACCTGATCCAAGGATTTCCTCTGTTTCAGTTTTATCTGACCAAACCATGACACTAAAGAAAAGGATAAAACAGATTCAATAAAAGCCCGATAAAACATTGTCACTATGGTTCGGTCAATTTGGAAGCGCGCAAGTTTCCTCAAGCAATGCAAATGTTGCTGACCCTTTTTGCACACCCTTTCACAGTTCTCTTCAAAGTTTAAATTACTATCAATAATCGTCCCAAGATATTTGTAGGATTGTACACATTCGGTGGTCTGACCTTTTAGTACAGTGACTTTGTGCCTGGGAGTTTTCCTTCTAAAGTCAATAATCATATCTTTAGTTTTTGTCGTATTCAGCTGCAGGTAGGAATCCTCACAGCAGTGAACAAAATCATCAACTACTGGGCCGTGGCCACTCTCACCATCCTGGAGGAGACTGACAATAACTGAATCATCAGCATACTTTATAATGTGTCTGTTGTCATGTCTGCTCCAACACATGTTTGTGTACAGGATGAAGAGTAGTGGTGACAACACACACCCCTGAGGAGAGCCAGTAGACGAGCACTTTAGGTTAGATAATGTACCATTGACCCTTACTCTCTGCATCCTGTTGGTTAAGAAATCCAGAATCCAACCCACCAGATTATTGCTCAAATCAAATTGTTGCAGGAGCCTTTCAACTAAGATATGAGGTTTGATTGTATTAAAGGCGGAGGAAAAGTCCACAAATAAAAGCCTGGTGTGTGTCCCATTAAAATCCAGATGTTTAAAAAGCATGTTAAACAGAGTGACAGTGGTGTCCTCCACTCCTCTGTGAGGCCTATAGGCAAACTGCAGAGGATCCAATGCATGTTCAGTCTGCTTTAGGACCTCACATCTGACCAGTTTTTCAAAAAGTTTCATTAAAATTGAAGTCAAAGCAAATGGTCTAAAGTCGTTTACCGTTTTAGGACAGGTGGATTTTGGAACGGGAACAACCACGGCATCTTTCCAGATCTTGGGCACATGTTGTGTCTGTAAGGACTTAGTGAAAATGTAATGAAATATAGGACTCAGTTCATGTGCACAGGACTTTACCAAGCGCCCACATATATTATCAGGGCCCTGACTTTTGTTCACTTTTACAGCGCAGAACTCCCTTTTAATATCCTGCACCTCAATATTAAAGTGCTGATTGTCTTTGAGTTTCTGTTTCAAATCTTGGGTTTCAGTGCTAAAATCAAAGGAGTCAAAACGACCATAAAAACAATTAAGAACATTAGCCAGCTCTGTGTCTGAATTAAAACCATCTAAAAACACACGATTACTGCGCTCTGTGCTCTGAAGGCCTGCAATAGTTTTCATACTGGCCCAGGCTGAACCAAGTTTCTTTATTGCCATCTTACTTTCCAATTCTGATTTAAAATTCTGTTTTGCTCTTACAATTTCGGACTTCAGCTCTTCTGTGGCAACCTGTAGCTCAGAAACAGACCCCTGTTTAAAGGCAAGTGCTTTCCTCTGTAAGCAGGATTTAACTGATTTTGTAACCCATGGCTTGTTGTTGGGATATATTTTGACACGTTTAAGTGGAACGATCATATTTTTACAGAAAGCCATGTATGAGCATGTGACGTCCACCAAAGAGTCCAAATCATCCCCGCAGGACAGTGTGAAAACCTCCCAGTCCGTACAGTTAAAGCATTCCTGGAGGCAGTGCACTGAATCCTCTGTCCACACATCTATGTCTCTGGTCTCCACCTTGGGGTTTCCACTGGGTTCCATTTTTAAAAAGCATGGTATCTCCTTCCACCTGTATGCTGATGACTGTCCGATATATGTCCGTCTAAAACAAAAAGCTGCCTCATCAGTAAACCCACTCCTGGCAAGAATTGAAGACATTAAGTCTTGGATGGCCCTAAACTTTCTAAATTTTAATGATGAGAAGACAAGTGATGGTGTTTGGACCTAGTGGCCCCTGTGAGTTCCCTCCTGTAAACTTGGGCCCCTTCACTCCTTAGGTGAAATCCACAGTTAAGAACCTTGGTTTTGTCATGGACAGTGATTTTAAATTCGACACTCAGATTTGCTCTGTGGTAAAATCCAGCTTCTTTCATCTAAGGCGTTAGCAAAAGTAAAACCCATTCTCTCTAGACCGCACCTGGAAACGGTAATCCATGCTTTTATTTAATCTCGGCTGGATTACTGTAACGCACTTTACGCCGGTGTCAGCCAGTCATCTATCGCGTCTGCAGCTAGTTCAAAATGCTGCTGCTCGTCTTTTAACAGGTACATGTAAAAGAGATTACATCACACGCATCTTAGCTTCACTCCACTGGCTGTGCGTGCATTTTAGAGTTCATTTTAAAATTCTTAATTTTGTTTTAAAATCCTTGAATGGTCTTATGCTGCCTTACCTCTCTGAGCTTCTGCATCCCTACGCTCCCACCCAGTCCCTCAGGTTAGCTGAACAGCTGCTTCTGGGGGTGCCAAAGGTGAAGCGGAAGCTCAGAGGGGACAGAGCCTTTTCCATCACAGCACCCAGGTTATGGAATGATTTAGCCCTGGACATCAGACAGACACCTTCACTGTCCATTTTTAAAATCCGTCTTGAAACACACTTTTACTCCCTGGCCTTTGACCCAGTATGAGACATTGATTTTATTGAATGAAATTGATTTTATTTATTTATTCAAACTTTTATTTTATTGTTTCTTTTGACTGTGGTTCTATATTATTTTTGTGTTAGTGCCCTGCTTCCTGCTTTTATGTTTTCATGTGTGTTTTGTTGCTGTACAGCATTTGTGTAGTGAGTGTTGCTTTTAAAGTGCTTTAGAAATAAAGTTGATTGATACATTTTCATTTTTTTCCTCATACATTTACAACCTTTTTCCTCATAAATTTGTCACTGTTTTCCCTGTAAATTTTCTACCCTTTTTTCTCATAAATGTGCAACTTTTTTCCTGTAAACTTTCAACTTTTTCTCATAAATTTGGAACTTTTTTCTCATGAATTTGCCACTGTTTTCCTGTAAACTTTCAACTTTTTTTTTCTCATAAATTTGCCATTTTTTTCTCATAAATTTGGAACTTTTTTCTCATAAATTTAAACTTTTTCCTGTAAATTTCCAACTTTTTTCTCATAAATTTGCCACTGTTTTCCTGTAAATTTTCTACGTTTTTTTTCCCATAAATGTGCAACTTTTTTCCTGTAAAGTTTCAACTTTTTTCTCATATATTTGGAACTTTTTTCTCATAAATTTGCAACCTTTTTCTTGTAAATTTTCTTTTTTTTCCCCTCACAAATTACAACCTTTTTTCTCATAAATGTGAACTTTTTTCCTGTAAATGTTCAACTTTTTTGCTCATAAATTTGCAACTTTTTTCTCATAAATTTGCCCGTTTTTCCTGTATATTTTTTTGCTTTTTTCTCATAAATACGAACTTTTTTTCCTGTAAATTTTTAAATATATTTCCTGTATACTCACAAGTTTTTCTCCTGTAACTTTTCAAATTTTGTCTTGTAAATTTGCAAAGCTCATCTGGATGCTGGTTAAATTTTTATTCTTTGTAATTAAATTGAAAATTGCGATGTTTTTAATTTTTAAATTGGCATCTTTTATTATAACTTTGCACCTTTATTCTGGCAAATCTGTACCTTTAAATTTATACATTTGTACTTCATGCTAAATTGGTAAATACTCTCCATCCTCCTCCTCGTTAAAAAATAACAAATCACCTACTGATTAAGACCTACATGTACATTTTGAGGGCAGCACGGTGGCGGAGTGGTTAGCACTGTGGCAGCACAGCAACTCACCCTTGGTCGGGGGATCCTGGGTTCGATCACAGCCCCCGACCAACAGTGATCTGTGTGGAGTTTGCATGTTCTTCACGTGTCTGCGTGGAGACACGGGGATTTCTCCGGTTTCCTCCCACATGCCAAAAACCTGCATGTTAGGTTAATTGGCATCAAACTGGGGATTCTAAATTGTCCTTAGGTATGACTGTGAGAGTGAATGGTTGTCTGTCTCTCTGTGTTGGCCCTGCAATGGACTGGCGATCTGTCCAGGGTGTACCCTGCCTCTTGCCCATAGATGCTGGGATAGGCTCCAGCCCCCCCGCGACCCGAAAAGGATTAAGCGGAAGAAGATGGATGGATGGATGTACATTTTGATATTCGGTGACCTCTATTGGTCATACAATTAACTACATGAAGTGACATGGTGGGAGGTAACAAATCCAATGACAACATTCTGAACAGCAAACACAGCATGTTTTTCTGAATATTTATTTAATAGAAATATTTTTATCTGTATTTGGGAAATTGAATAAAAACGTGCATTAAGCAGCAGCTTTTTCCTCATGAAGGTGCAGGGAGCGTGGGACTAGGAAAGAGAGAGTGAACAAGCATTTCGGCTGCTGCTTATTTCCTACAACTTAGCTGTTCAGAAAGTTGCTTTTACAAATGAGCAGTCATCACTTCAGGGCTTCTCCTCTAATAAAGCTTAGAAGACTGATTAAAAGTCACTGAAGTCCTCAGACGGTCCGTCCAGCTGTCTGTCAGCTGAGCAACAGCAAACTGACTCACTGGGACGTGTGTGTGTGTGTGTGCGTGTGTGTGTTAAGCTCTCTTTGTCCTATAATGTTTTTCATTTGTTGTCTGGATGATATTCAGTAAGTGCCGCTGCTTTCTTCCTGAACAGAAAAGAATCTGAATTAATAATATTAATTTCCCCTGGTGAATATTCAATTTTATTATGTTTGAATAGCTTAGGTGTTTTATAGTCAGCAACCAGCAAGATATTTATTCGATTAGATATGCAGTATTTATTATATTGTTTTGAACAACTATTATCCTGTTGGTGGCTATTTGATTTAGCAGGAGGGAAATATTAATGTTAATGTTTAATTCATATTTAGTAAATAAATAGTTCTGATTTTTACATAGTAAAATCCCTAACCTAACCTTGTATCCCTAACCTGCCAAAAACATGCAGGTTAGGGATACGGGGCGCTCGCGCACGCAGCGACCAGCAGCTGGTGGCTTGTCACCAGACTGCGAAACAAATCTACCTACGGGTACAAATAAGTAACAAAAAAAAAAAAAATAGTAAGAGTGTCCTCCGCCAGCATGTGGGCCCCACCACAGGTTACGCTGGGATGTCTCCTGGGTCCCATGTGGGTTTGACCCCGGGTTCCATGGTGGCTCCATCTGTGTTTACCCACATGGACTTTACCTGTGGTACAGGTGAGCGGACAACCTGTTTACCCGCTTTAAACCCTACTGGGCCCCACATGGGTTTAACATCGGTGAGCAGATTTCAGTAACCTTGCACCAAAGGCAAAATTATGAGAAAGAAGCTGCAAATTTCTACGAAAAGAATGTGAAAATTTATGAGAAAAAGTAAAAAATTTGCAAAAAAATTTCAAATTTAAGAGAAAAAAGTGACAAATTTAGGAGAAAAACGTGAAAATTTGAGAAAAAAAATCAAAAATTTACAAAAGTTGCAAATTTAAGAGAAAAAGTGACAAATTTAGGAGAAAAAAACGTCACAAATGTACAAGAAAAAAGTGAAAATTTATGAACAAAAAGTAAAATTACCTGAAAAAAGTTACAAACTTAAGAAAAATTTAGAAAATTTAAAAGAAAAGTCACAAATCAATGAGAAAAACTTGCAAATTAACAAAAAATTAGAAAATATAAAAGTACAAAAATTGAAAATTTATGAGAAAAAAGTTACAAATTTATGAGAAAAACTGCAAGTTTACAGTGAAAAAAAATTTCTTTTAGAAAGATCCAAATTTACAAAAAAATGTCACAAATTCTTGGGGAAAAGTCACAAATTTACATGAAAATAGCAAATTTACAATGAAAAAAGTAATAAATTTATGAGAAAAAGTTGTAGAATTACAGTAAAAAAGTGGCAAATTTATGAGAAAGTTCCAGAATTACAAGAAAAAGTTAGCAAATTTGCCAGAAAAAAGTCATGAATTTACAAGACAAACTAACAAATTTATGAGAAAAAAGTGAAAATTTATGAAAAAAAAAATTCTTGAAAAATGTTACAAACTTACAAAATTTTTTTTGCAAATTTAGAAGAAAAGTTGCACATTAAAGAGAACAAATTAGAAAAAAGTTGCAAATTAACAAAAAAGTATCAAATATATGAATAAATAAATTGAAAATTTACAAGAAAGTCACAAATTTATGAGAAAAAAATTTACGTGTACAGTAAATTTTTTTAGAAAGTTCGAAATTTACAGGAAAATGTCACAAATTTACAAGAAAATAGCAAATTTACAAGGAAAAAAGTAACACATTTATGAGAAAGTTCCAGGATTACATTAAAAAAGTGGCAAATTTATGAGAAAATTACAAGAAAAAGTTAGCAAATTTGCAAGAAAAAAGTCACAATTTTACAAGAAAAATTAACACATTAATGAGGAAAAAAAAGCTGTAAATTTACAAGAAAAAAAATTTGATTTATGAGGGGAAAAGTTGTACGTTTACAATTTTAAAAAAAAAGTGGCAAAATTTCTGAGAAAGTTTGAATTTTTCAAAAAAACTTATCAAATTTAAAGGAAAATAAGTTGAAAATGGGTCAAGTCCATGTGGGCAGGCAACATGGACAAACCCACGTGGGCATGCTGGCTGGGCTGAAGTCACGCTGAGATGAATTCACCAGCTTCTATGGATTTAATAATCAGCTTTTATTCCATTTTGCTATTAAAAAAAACAGGAATTTAATTACATTTTAGTGGGAACGTCAACAATGTAGAAAATCAGTGGATGTTAATCAATAAAGTCTTTGGCTTTAATCATCTTTCTCAGTCCAGAAGAAATGAATCTCCCAGCATGCTCTGGGGCATTAGTTAGCCTTTTTACTGTGATGGTGTATAACTGGTTTACTGGTTTTCTTGGTCCTGTAGAGTTTGTCATCCTGTTTGTTTGTTTGTTTTAAAGCTGCATCATAAGTGAGGTTACATGTAAGTTTAATAACCTCCCTGCCTATAGAATCATGACATCATTCTACTCTGGGCCTGAATTTGAGCCACATCCTGGCGGAAGGCGATGCAGCACCTGCCGTGTTGGAGCTGGACCTCTTCAGTGGGATCCCACACCTCTTCTTTCACCGTCAGTTAATTGATGTTTTCTGTCTGATTAGTCTTTGTTGTGCAAAAAATCCCTCACCTATTTTATCTACACTTGCATTTCACCAATTCAAATTTGTGACTTTTTTGAATAAATTTGCAACGTTTTCGCTCAAAAATTTGCAACTTTTTCAGTCAAAAATTAGTGACTTTTTCTCATAAATTGGTGACTTTTTCACATAAATTTGTGATTTTTCTCTCATGAATATGAGACTTTCACATAAATGTGCAACTTTTTTTCTCAAAAAAGTCAAACTTTCAGTCAAAAATAAGTGACTTTTTCTCATAAATTGGTGACTTTTTTGCACATAAGTTTGACTTTTTTTCTAATTCATTTGCAATTTTTTCCGTCAAAAACTAGACTTTTTCAGGCAAAAATTAGACTTTTTCAGGCAAAAATTTGTGACTTTTTTCTTATAAATATGACTTTTCACATAAATTTTCAACTTTTTCAGTCAAAAATTAGTGACTTTTTCTCATAAATTGGTGACTTTTTTGCACATAAGTTTGACTTTTTTCTTATAAATTTGCAACTTTTTCCCACAAAAATTAGAGATTTTTTCAGGCAAAAATTTGACTTTTTTTTTCTTATAAATATATGACTTTTTCACATAAATTTGCAACTTCTTCAGTCAAAAATTAGTGACTTTTTCACATAAATTTGTTGTTTTTCTCATAAATTTGGCTCTTTTCCTTCAGTAGACCTCTTTCACAAACTAAAAAACCAGCAGGTAGCTATTTTAATTGTACATTTATTTCATTGCTCACCTGTGAACCGTCCTGTGCACTTTCCAAAACCTGCCTGAAACATGATACACTGTCTAGAAACATAACGGTGTGATATTAATTGATAAAATAAGAAAATTTTTCCCACCGCTATGCTATGCTCATGATTTAAAGTGAACAAAAATTATTCGACAGCTTATTATATGAACATTAAAGTGACAGAAGTACAAACCGTTGCGTGTTCTCTTGTATGTTCTGTCATGCCCGTTTCCAAATCAGTCAATCGTTTGCCAACTTTTTCTGTCAATGCATTTGCAACTGAGCACATCGGTGTTCAGTCCCAGCGGTGCGAGCAAACCAGAGTTCTGCTGCAACGTTTAGAACACGAGACAAACGTGAAGAAAGGAGCTTAAGTGAAATCTGCAACGCCAGTGACAGTGATGAAAATACAGCCTGACGTTTGCTCAGAGCCAACAAGCTGCAGGCAGCCCTGCCCTGCCAGAGTAAAATGGAAAACGATGCACGTCTTTTTCTTTCTCCATCCCTGCATAAGAAGTCAAGAAACAACTCTCAACACTGTCTTCTGTGAGAGCTTTTTGAAGACACCGCCGCCGCTCGCAAACGCCTGATTTGCACATCAATCTTATCCTTCTGAGTTTCAATTCTGACTTGCAGTTATAATCAAAGTGGGCCCTTGTGACTTTTTCCTCAGAAATTTGCAACTTTTTCACTCGAAAATTTGAGACTTTTTCCTCATAAATTTGTGACATTTTTCTTGTAAATTTTAAACTTTTGCACTCAAAATTTTTTTACTTTTTTCTCATAAATTTGTGACTTTTCCTCATAAATCTGACTTTTTTCCTGTAAATTTTCAAAATTTTTTCTCATAAATTTGCAACTTTTTCACTCAAAAATTCGAGACTTTATTCACACAAATTTGTGACTTTTTTCCTCGTAAATTTTTGAATTTTTTCTTGTAAATTTTTAACTTTTTCTCATAAATTTGCAACTTTTTGCTCGTAAATTTCCATTTCTTTCTTCTAAATTTTCTAACTTTTTCTCTTAAATTTGCAACTTTTTCACTCCAAAATTTTTGACTTTTTGTCTCATAAATTTGTGACTTTTTTCCTGTAAATTTTCCAACTTTTTTTCATAAATTTGCAACTTTTTCACTCAAAAATTTGAGACTTTTTTCACATAAATTTGTGACTTTTTTCCTCCTAAATTTGCATTTCTTTCTTCTAAATTTTCTAATTTTTTCTCTTAAATTTGCAGCTTTTTCACTCCAAAATTTTTGACTTTTTTCTCACAAATCTGTGACGTTTTTCCTGTAAATTTTCCAACTTTTTCTCATAAATTTGCACATTTTTCACTCAAAAATTTGAGACTTTTTTCTCATAAACTTTTGACTTTGCCTCGTAAATTTGTGACATTTTTCTTGTAAATTTTTAACTTTTGTCTCATAAATTTTCAACTTTTTGCTCATAAATTTGCATTTTTTTCTTGTAAATTTTCCAAATTTTTCCTCAAATTTGCAGCTTTTTCACTCAACAATTTGACTTTTTTCTCATAAATTTTTGACTTTTGCTCATAAATTTGACTTTTTCTAAATTTTTTACTTTTGTGCTTGTAAATTTGCATTTTTCCTTCCAAATTTTTAAACTTTTTTCTTACAAATCAAAAACTTTTGACTTTTTCATTCAAAAATTTGACTTTTTTTCTCATAAATTTGACTTTTTTCCTGTAAATTTTCAACTTTCTCACAAATTTGCCACTTTTTTCTCATAAAGCTTTTTTCTTTGAAATTAGCATTTTTTCTTATAAATTTGCAATTTTTCATGTAAACTTCCAACTTTTTTCTCATAAATTTTAAACTTTTTGCTCATAAATTTGCATTTTTTCTTGTAAGTTTTCCAACTTTTTCTTATAAATTTGGAACTTTCTCACTCAAAATATTTGTGACTTTTTTTCTCATAAATTTGCCACTTTTTTCTCATAAATCTGCATTTTTTTTCTTGTAAATTTACGAAAAAATGTACATTTTTCATTTTTGAAAACAATTGCATTCTTTTTTGTCTGCAAATTTTCAACTTTTCTGATGTGATGAAAATACAGCCAAATGTTTGCTCAGAGCCAAAAAGCTGAAGGCACCCCAGCCCTGCCAGAATAAAGGGGAAAACGATACACTTCTTCTTCTTTCTCCATCCCTACATAAGAATTCAAGAAACAACTCTCAACATTGTCCTCTTTGATAGCTTTTTGCAAACACCACCACTCTCAAATGCCTGATTTGCACATCAGAGATCAAATTAATCTTAACCTTCTGAATTTCACTTCTTACTTCCAGTCATAATCAAAGTGGGTTCTTGTGGTAGAAGCCTAATGTTAAATGATTCTGACCATTTACCGCATTCAGAATATAATTCAAGGCGGTTGGAGGAAACCAAATGAGGTCGCAGAAACGTGGTGAAAAATGAAAGAATAGAGTGTGTGAAATGAACAGTAATTAATGCTGAACAAGGAAGGCGAGAAGAAAAAAGGGCCAGCGCACGCTTCTCCCATCCAGCTGGGCGCTAATGGGAATATGATTGCATTCTGTCTTTTTTCTTCTCATGAGGGTTCTTTGTCTAATTCAATCAATACTTCTGGGCATTCAATGCACCCTGAGTGGCTCCTCTGAATGAGGTGAATCAAAGCAAAGCGATTCCGACAGCAAATCCAGCCGCTTTGACCTATGCTCTAATTCAGTGTAAAGCTAGAAAATGCTGCAACGTTTTTGTTCTCATTCCCATGCTGGTTGATTCACAGAAAAAAGAAAAAAAAACTTGCAGAAAATTGAAATGTGCATTAGCAAAACTCACTGCAAAGGGTGAGTGAGTTTTCCAGATTGCTGTTCAGTTCTTACAGTTGGAATTTGATTTCTTTTGTGCGTAACGGAAGAGAATTCCACGTGTACTTTGCAGAGAAGAAGGTCCACTCCGGGCCAGCTGACACATTGGTTGTTTTTTTTGTTTAAAAACTTCTGAACCCTTTGTCACTGCAGTTAACTTGCTGTGCCATGTGACATGAAACGCTGGCGTGTATGAATGCAGCCCGATCTCACTAAAAAAACGTAACTAATGAACTTTTTCCACCCCTCAAAAAATAGAGCTGTGTGGCCGACACACATTGTGGGCTCACGCTGCCACAGAGACAGGACTGAATGTGTATTGTGGGGTGTCACGTCTGCAAGGACTAAGGACTCGAATCTACAGGAGGTAACAAGGAAGTGTGAGATTTGTCTCTTTGTCCCACAGAAGACGCCCCGGAGGGTATTCCGGTTCATCAAGAAATGAGAGACAATGGTGAAGCTTCAAAGGGATGCTTTGTAACTGTATGTTGACTGAAGACACCATGTGGCTTGAATTCTGATGCTGGAAATGTATAAAAGGGGGTTGAAGTATGATTCTTTCTCTTTCCTGCTTTGCGAATGCTAGAAGCTGCGTTCTGTCAAATAAAGCTGGTTTTATGACTGAAACTCAGCCTCAGTATTTGAGCATGCTCCTACACTGGTGACCTCCGACGGAGAATGAGCAGACAGAATTCTCCCGAGCGGGGCTCGGTGGAAGCCAGCCTGATGGCCGCCTCCACGATCCGGCTGCCCGATTTCTGGCAGCACAGCCCGCGCTCATGGTTTAGCGCAATCGAGGCGCAGTTCAACCTCCGGAGAATCTCCAACGATGACACAAGATTCTACCACGTGGTAGCGAAGCTGGACAGCAACACGGTCCAGAGAGTGGAAGATCTGGTTAATCATCCACCAGACAGCGACAAGTACAGCGCATTGAAGGACGCGCTGATCAGCCATTTCACCCCCTCAGTCCAACAACGAGCAGAGGGGCTCCTGGCGCTGACGGAGGCCGAAAACGATAGACCTGCGGACCTGATGGTGAAGATGCTGCAGCTCAAAGCCTCTGAGGATGGCGAATTCATTTTCGCCCACCTTTTCCTTCGAACCCTACCACCAGCAGTGAGAGTGGCCCTGGCAGAGTCACCCCGATTGGCCAAGCGAGACTACCATGGGTTGAGCAAGGAGGCGCAGAGGTTGGTCGACGCCCACAAGCGGAACGCGGTCTCGGCCGCGGCGGCCAGTCCAGGAACGGCGTCCGGAGACAGTGCGGGTCCAGCGGCCGCGGTGCCAGACGCACCAACGACGGCGGCGACAGGAGCCAGACGACGCGGAGCGGAGAACGGCTCGTGCTTCTACCACCGCCGTTTTGCAGAGAGAGCGCACAGGTGCGTCCCACCGTGCAATTTTAAGCGCCAGGGAAACGCCAAGACCGAGGGCCGGTAGCAGCTGCGACCCTCGGCAACGAGAACAGGCTGCTTTACCTGACGGATGCACGCTCGGGGAAACAGTTCCTCGTGGACACGGGCTCTCAGCTGAGTTTCGTCACACCCACCTACGCGGAACGGCTGTCGCCTTCTAAAGCCCCCTGGGTGTCAGTGTCAGCAGCGAACGGCTCCACGATTAAAACGTTTGGTGAGAGGACCATGCTTCTGTCCTTCCAGGGCCGTTCATTTGAGTGGACATTTATTGTAGCAGCAGTCAGTTTCAACATGTTAGGGGCTGATTTTTTGTGCTCACATGGTTTATTGGTTGACCTTGCTAATAGACGTCTGATTAATGCACTGTCCTTTCATTCTATTCCCTGCACAGCTCGGGTGGCCCCGCCAACTGCACATGCCAGCGTCTCAGCTGCGGGTGGTAAGTTTCACACTCTGCTTGCTCAGTTTCCAGCACTCACAGTCCCCACGTTTTCAGCAACGGTGGCCAAACATGGGGTAGAACATTTCATAACGACCACAGGTCCTCCCGTGTTTGCAAAGGCTCGGCGCTTGGACCCAGCTAAACTGGCCATCGCGCGCGAGGAGTTCACTAATCTGGAAAAACTGGGCATTGTTAGACGTTCCAAGAGCTCTTGGGCTTCGCCGTTACACATGGTCCCAAAAGCTGACGGCTCGTGGCGACCTTGTGGTGATTTCCGCAGGTTGAACAACGTTTCAGCTCATGACCGCTACCCGATTCCGCACATTCAGGATTTTTCTGTCCATTTGGCGGGGGCGCGCATTTTTTCTAAAATAGACTTGGTGCGCGGCTATCACCAGGTGCCAGTGCGCGCGCAGGATGTACCCAAAGCAGCGGTCATAACGCCTTTCGGCCTTTTTGAGTTCTTGCGCATGCCTTTTGGCCTCAAGGGGGCCGCGCAGACTTTCCAACGCATGATGGATGCAGTTTTACGCGACCTGCCTTTCGTGTTCGTTTATTTGGACGATATTTTGGTAGCCAGCGCGTCCGAAGGCGAACATGAAAAACACCTCACAGCAGTTTTCCAGAGGTTGGCAGAGCACGAGTTAATAGTTAACCCAGCGAAGTGTCAGTTTGGGGTGGCGCAGATTGATTTTTTGGGACATCGCGTTTCGGCAGAGGGAGCAGTTCCCCTTCCAAATAAAGTGCGTGCCATAACGGATTTTCCGCAACCTCAAACGGTCAAGGCGCTTCAGGAGTTTCTAGGGATGGTTAATTTTTACAACCGTTTCCTCCCAAGCGCAGCACGACTCATGCAGCCATTGTACACCGCGTTAAAAAAACAAAAGCCCGCAAATAAAGTTGAATGGTCTCCGGAGCGGGAGCGCGCTTTTGCCCAGGTCAAATCAGCCCTGGCAAACGCAGTTTTGTTAGCGCACCCAGTTCCAACGGCCCGCATGGCGCTCACCACTGACGCTTCCGATGTAGCGGTGGGGGCGGTAGTTGAACAGTTTGTGGCAGGTACCTGGCAACCCCTCGCGTTTTTCAGCAGGACCTTGCGCGATAGTGAACGGAAATACAGCGCGTTTGACAGGGAGCTTTTGGCCCTACACTTGGCCATCCGTCATTTTCAGTTCTGGTTAGAGGGGCGACGTTTCACCGCTTTTGTGGATCATAAACCGCTAACGTTTGCGATGGCCAAAATTTCAGAACCCTGGTCAGGCCGGCAACAAAGGCAACTAGCCGCAATATCGGAGTTCACTACTGATATTCAGCATGTCGCGGGTAAACACAATGTTGTGGCAGACTGCCTCTCGCGTGCAGTAGCACCGCCAAGCCCCATAGGGGCAGACTCTGTAGCCATGGCCGCGGGCCCGGGCAGCGACGCGGGAGCGCGCGCAGCCCCAGTCTGTGTTGGGTTAGATTATGCAGCTATGGCTGCGGAGCAGGTTAACGACGCGGACGTGCGCGCGCTCCAGTCTGGACCAACAGGGTTAAGGCTGGAGCACAGGGTGCAACAAAACGGTATGCCCCCGCTAATCTGCGATGTCTCCACGGGACGGCCCCGCCCTGTGGTGCCAACCGCGTGGCGTCGCCGTGTTTTTGACTTGGTCCATTCTCTCGCGCACCCGGGGGTGCGCGCATCGATTAAGTTGGTGGGGGAGAAATTTGTTTGGCCCGGGTTGCGCAAACAGGTCAAGGAATGGGCAGCAGCCTGCGTAGCGTGTCAGCGAGCTAAAATACACAGACACACTAAGGCCCCGTTAGAACCTTTCCACATCCCCGCTAAGCGTTTTGATCACGTGCATATTGACCTGGTCGGGCCGCTTCCGTTATCACACGGGCACACACACCTTTTGACGATGGTAGACCGCACCACGCGCTGGCCAGAGGCGGTTCCTCTGGCATCAACCACAGCGGAAGAAGTTGCGCGAGCATTTTTAGCAGCATGGGTTGCGCGTTTTGGTGTACCGTCGGACATAACGTCCGACAGAGGTCCCCAATTTATTTCCGAGCTGTGGTCATCGACGGCCCGCAGCTTGGGGGTGAAGATTCATCGCACCACCGCGTATAACCCCCAGGCTAATGGTTTATGCGAACGCTTTCACAGGTCATTGAAAGCAGCCCTCAGAGCGTCGCTAACGGATACAAATTGGGTAGACAAACTTCCATGGGTGTTATTAGGGTTGCGTTCTGCACCTAAGGAAGATTTGCACGCTTCCCCGGCTGAATTAGTTTTCGCCCAACCGCTTCGTTTGCCCGGGGAATTTCTTCCTGATAATCCCGCACCTAGTGGCCCCCCCGCTCAGCCGTGGCAGAGCGGCTCAGGAGCAAACACACTTCCTGGCCCAATCCATCACAGTTTCCCACACGTTTTTGTGCCCAAAGCTTTAAAAAATGCAGAGTTCGTTTTTGTTAAACATGACGCCCAGCGTCCAAGTTTGCGGCCGTTTTACGACGGACCGTTTCGAGTGCTGGAGACCGGGCAGAAGCATTTTCTGCTAGATTTAGGGGGCAGACGGGAGCTGATTTGCATTAACAGACTCAAACCCGCTTTTGTTCTGGCTGAGGAGGAGGTGCAGCTCGCGAGGCCCCCCCGCCGGGGCAGGCCGGCCGAGGGGACATTCTCCAAAGTCTTCACAGAGAGGTGCTAACGGCTTTAATCCACAGGTGCAGAGAGATGTTGCAGGTGCAGCCAAGCCAGGTTGCAGCAGATTCGGCAGAAGATTAAAACCTAGGCAGTTGGTGGATTGATTAGCGATGTATGGAGTGCTTTATGTTTTTCTTTTTGTTATGCCATGCAGATTTTGCCTTACTAGACGTGTGGGGGGGGGGGGGTAGTGTGGCCGACACATATTGTGGGCTCACGCTGCCACAGAGACAGAACTGAATGTGTATTGTGGAGTGTCACGTCTGCAAGGACTAAGGACTGGAATCTACAGGAGGTAACAAGGAAGTGTGAGATTTGTCTCTTTGTCCCACAGAAGACGCCCCGGAGGGTATTCCGGTTCATCAAGAAATGAGAGACAATGGTGAAGCTTCAAAGGGATGCTTTGTAACTGTATGTTGACTGAAGACACCATGTGGCTTGAATTCTGATGCTGGAAATGTATAAAAGGGGGTTGAAGTATGATTCTTTCTCTTTCCTGCTTTGAGAATGCTAGAAGCTGCGTTCTGTCAAATAAAGCTGGTTTTATGACTGAAACTCAGCCTCATTATTTGAGCATGCTTCTACAGCTGTGCGATATATACTGCAATTTCCCAGTCTGGAATCAATAAAGTATATCTATCTATCGATCTGTCTGACCAAAATTTCATATCACAATGTAAGTAAGCTTATTTAAGATAAGATAAGATAAGATAAGCCTTTATTAGTCCCACAATGGGGAAATTCCAGGATTGCAACAGCATAGGGATAGCAACACTCAGAGCAACAATCAGAAGGCAAGAAAAAAACAACATCTAGTAAACATATGTCCATATTACTATAAATGTGTATATATATAGACACACAGTGCAGAGCATTATGGCTGGTGGATGTGCAGCAGAAAGTCTAAGCTCTCTCTCCGCGGATGCAGCGGGCCAGCTGGAAGTCTTTGGGCATGATGGTGACCCCCTTAGCGAAGAAGAGACCACCAGGTGGGTCTCGCTGGTCTCCTGCAGAGCCATGATGGCGAAACTCAGGAAACGCAGGACGGTCTTGAAGTCCTGAGCGATCTCCCTCACCAGGCGCTGGACGGGCAGCTTACGGATGAGCAGCTCCGTGGATTTCTGGTAGCGACGGATCTCTCTCAGAGCCACGGACCTGTGACGGCGAGGCCTCTTCACTCTGCCGGTGGCCAGAGCGCCTCTCCGAGCAGCCCTGTGGCTAGCTGTCTCCTGGGGGGCTTCTTCCTCCAGTAGATTTTACGGGCGGTCTGCTTGGTTCTTGCCATCGCTCTTTATTATTCTGTCTTATATTTCTTTCATGCCGCCTAAACTCCAGCCCGGCACCCGCTTCGTTTTCGCTACAGCTCCCGGTATGTCGAGTTTCCCATTAGCACCGGGCAGCGGCCAAGTGCTAGCTAGCACTAGCTCCTCCCCGCTGTAACGTCTCCCGCTGAAAACCGTGGCTCCGTCCGCCGACCCGGGAGACCCCCGGGGCGATCCGTGCGTCCGTGATATATATACAGAGTGAAAGGTGTAGAAAGAAGAAGGAAGATAAAAAAAAAAAAAAAGGCTGTTGCAACAGGCAGCCGACTCGTGTGGCGCCGCCGGTCCGGCGGAACCGGAAACATTTAACAATAATGATATGCGTTACGATATACATTTTCTGTAAATTCCATAGTTTATACAGCAGGGCAAGTAAGTATTGAACACATCAACATTTTTCTCATTAAACATATTTCTGGTGGAGCCACTGACCTGAGATTTTCACCAGATATCAGTAACAACCCAAGTAATCCATACATGCAAAGAAATCAAGGCAACTGTCTTCATAAAACAAGTTATATTTAATGAAGTGGAATGACACAGGCAATAAGTACTGAACACGCTTGGTGAAATTCATTAAATATTTATTAGAAATGCCTTTGTTGGTAATAACAGCTTCCAGACACCTCCTGTATGGAGAAACTAGGTGCAGGCATTGCTCAGGAGGGATTTGGCATTACTGCAGCCGATAGGAAGAGACTGAACAAACTGATTAAGAAAGCTAGCTCTGTCCTGGGGCAGCGCCTTGATCCGATGGAGGAGATAGGAGAGAGAAGGACGGTGGCTAAACTGTCATCTCTGCTGGAGTCCGAGTTCCACCCTATGCAGGACATACTGGATGCACTGAGGAGCTCATTTAGCAGCAGACTACATCATCCCAGGTGCACAACCGAGAGGTTTCGTAGGTCCTTCCTACCAACGGCTGTCAGACTGTACAACCTAAGCAGGGCTGCTCGCAGAGATAGCAAAAAGACGTAACAAACTAATAGTTTTTTTGAATGCAAAAGATGCAATAGACTTACACAATGGTCCTCTCCGGCATACAACTAGGAACATACCAGTTGCTATGGAGGGTGAGAATATGTATGGGCACATAATCATACCATGTAGGATAACTAAGTAGACGGTTATGCTGTTTCATCCCACCTAGCAACAATGCTCTGCACTGTGTGTGTTTATATATTTACATATTTATTCCATCTAGCTACAATGCTCAGCACTGGGTGTGTTTATATTTATATATCTATATATTTATTCCATCTAGCTACAATGCTCTGCACTGTGTTTTTATATATCTACATATTATTCCATCTAGCTACATTGCTCCGCACTGTGTGTGTTTATATACTTGCATATTTATTCCACCTAGCTGCAATGCTCCGTACTGTGGGTGTTTATATATTTACATATTTATTCCATCTAGCTACAATGCTCTGCACTGTGTGTTCATATATTCATATATCTATTCCATCCAGCTACAATGCTCTGCACTGTGTGTCTGTGTGTGTGTGTGTATATATATATTTTATAGTAATATGTACATATGTATATTAGCTGCTCTTGCTTGCTTGTTTTTTGTTGTTTTTTTTTGTTTTTGTTTTTTTCTTACCTTTTGATTGTTGCTCTGAGTGTTGCTATCCCTGTGCTGTTGCAATCCTGGAATTTCCCCGTTGTGGGACTAATAAAGGCTTATCTTATCTTATCTTATCTTATTTTAGCCCATTCTCCCACCCAAACTGTCTTCAAATCTTGAAGGTTCCGTGGGTGTCTTCTATGAACTCTGATCTTCAATACGTTCCATAGATTTTCAATTGGATTCAGGTCAGGTGACTGACTAGGTCATTCTAGCAGCTTTGTTTTCCTTCTCTGGAGCCAGGTGAGAGTTTCCTTGGCTGTGTGTTTGGGATCATTGTCTTGCTGAAATGTCCACCCTCATTTCATCGTCAGCATCTTGGCAGAAGGCAACAGGTTCTTATTAAGGATGTCTCTGTACATCTGTCTATTCATCGGTCCTTTAATTATATGAAGTCTGCCTGTACCATGTGCTGAAAAACACCCCCACACCATGATGGGATGTGCAGTGCTATTCCTCCTCCAAACATGCTGTGTGTTGTGGCATCTAAAAAGTTCAATTTTGGTCTCATCTGACCAGACTATATTCTCCCGGTATTTTACTGGCTTGCCCAAATGTGCAGCAAGCTTTAAATGAGCTTCAACATGCTTTTTCTTCAGCAATGGAATCTTGCGAGGTGACCGGGCATAGAGGCCATGTCTGTTAAGTCCATTACTTATTGTTTTCTTTGAAACAGCAGTACCCGCTAACTCCAGGTCTTTCTGGAGCTCTCCACAAGTGGTCTTTGGCTCTTGGATAACTCTTCTGATAATTCTTTTGACTCCTCTGTCAGAAACCTTGCGAGGAGCTCCTGGTTTGTGGTAAAATGATGTTCTTTCCACTTCCGAATGATGGCTCCAACAGTTCTCACTGGAACATTCAGCAGTTTAGAAATGCACCTGTAACCAATGCCATCATAATGTTTTGCAACAATAAGGTTGTTAAGGTCTAGAGAGAGCTCTTTGCTTCTACCCATCATGAGTTCTTTGTGGTGTGACAATCTGATATTCAGACCTTTTTAAAGGCTATCAGTCAGGACTTAACCAGCTGAAATTAATTTGCACTGATGCGGGATGGGATGGCTTCCTAAATTCTGAAGGATTTCAGCTGATTTCTTGGCTTTCTGCGCCTTTTCGCACCTCTTTTTCTTCATGTGTTCGATACTTATTCCCTGCGTCATTCCACTTTATTAAATATAACTTGTTTTGTGAACACAGTTGCCTTGAATTCTTTGTATGTATGGATTACTTGGGTTGTTACTGATATCTGGTGAAAATCTCAGGTCCGTGGCACCATCAGAAATATGTTCAGTGAGAAAAATGTTGACATGTTCAATACTTACTGTATTTTCCTCACTGTATACAATAACCAATAAAAAGGACCATCTTTTTTTCTAAATTACATAGTGAAAAAGATCAGTTGTACAAATTCATCTGTCATTAATTTTATGCATCTTTTTTCTCCTCTTAATTTTGCAGTGTTGTTACAAAATTGTTAGCAACAAGTAAGCATCGTCAATTAGCACTTGCTGTTTTATAACTGGAGAGAGAGGACTATCCTCTCTGACGGAGCACAGTGGGTGAAAAAGTGCCACATTCCTGGCAAGCAGAAGCAGCAGCTATATGACCACAATTTTAGCTTGCAGTTTGCTGGGCTAACCACCGGAACCCACTACTACACACACCTGGTGCACTGCGGGGGAAAGGTGGAGCGGTGACAGCTAGAAAAGGGGTTTGTGTCTGTCAAATCCCGATATAAATGATATAGTTTTTTGTGAAATGGTAGACTTATTTTTAATCGCATCACCGATACATACTGTAGGGTTGCCAGCTTTCTCACAGCCAAATAAGGGACAGAAAGTTTTAACTATTGCCACAATGTTGTGGACATTAGTATTGTCGTAATACTGGGATTTTTTACCTTGATAATATCTTAAAAATACTGATGTTCAATGTCACGTTTAATACTATGAGGAAAAAAATATCACACGATATACCTAGACATTTCAGATTTTACAGAATACAGAATCTCAGTTTAAAAGTGTGTAATAGCTACTGTATGTTTTTAATAATGGATTGCATTTATATATATGGATTGCATTTATATATCTGCTACCCCAGAGAAACAGCAGCAGTGAGAAGGTATTCACTACGACGGGCGAATGGTCATCTGTGTGTGATGAAATAGATACTGGTGTCGTCTACCGTTATTCCCCGGAGGGCGAACTGATCCGCAGTGAGGTGGAACAAAGAGCGCGTGTGTATTAATTCACACAAGAGCGCAATTATTGAATCTATCACGCTAACGCTAAGCTAACGCTAATGCTAAGCTAACGCTAATGCTAAGCTAACGTTAGACCCGCCAATCTAATGATCAGCCCCGCTGAACGTTACTCCTGTTGGGCTTCAAAGCTATCCAAGCTAACAAAGCTATCTCGTTAAACCTATGTTGGCGTGCTAAATACATGTCAGTATCTTGTTAGATAACTGTCTGAATTGTCTTCTGGACTAAATGAACTAACGCCAGATATGGTTGGTGACAACTATGGTGACGACCCTCCCCTGCATGGGCCAACTGCAGCATCCCCACGTCAGATGTCCGTCTGCGAGCTGCTGTGCTTTATGCAGAACAAGATGGGTGTTGTCCCGATGGACTATCTTGTGAAATGGGTTAGCGACTTCTATGATGAGAACCAGGTTGAAGGAGCAAAGAAGTTGCTGTTCGAGCAGTGTCCAGAGGGAAAATCGCGGAAGAAGAAGAGGATCGGCCCCAGCCAGAAGAAAGACAACATCGCCGACATCTACCACAAGCTGAAGGAGGTTGGTCAGCTGGCACCACAATACGTTGCCCTGAACCTCAAGGATTTGCCACCAGCTTCGTTGGAGTCATTTGACCTTGCCAGGCTGTCTAAGGATGTGTGCCGTGTGATGTCCCTTGGAGAGAGCATGGCTACCGTGTTCAAAACGATATCTGCTATCCAGGACGACATGGCGGCAATAAAGTCCAAACTCGGCGACACACCCCCTCCAGCTAACGTCCTGGTCGTGGAAGATGACGATGAAGCTGGCAGTACTCTGAGTGCTGTCAACATCACCAGCGATGAGGAGACCGTGGTAGTAGCTGTCGACCACGCCCCGGTCGCCAATGCAGCCCGTGGTCCTCCACCTACTGCCACGGCCGACGGGGAGAATGCGGACGAGGCCGCCAACTCTACAGAGGCCTGTTCTGTTGACGTTGTCGGCAGCAACCCTTCTGGGGTTGCCAAAGCTGCCAAAGTTGCTGTAATTGCTGAAGAACGCGAGTGTGAGTTCGAGGAAGTTGAGAGTCGCCGTTCCAAGAAAAAGAAGAGGCCCTACGCTAATGCTCTTCAATCGTCTGACAACCAACCGTCTGCCAAGCAGACCACGAACCAGCTACAGGCTGTCAACAAGACACGCCCCCACTCACAGTTACGCGTTGTACCAAAGTCTGGTAGGAGGTCTAGCGGACATCAGGGTCAAGGTCAAGGTCATAAGAAGCACCAAGTCTTCATCAGTCGACTTGACCCCACCACCAGACCCCATCATGTACGCTCCTACATCAAAACCCATGTTAAATTAAATGACAATCTCAAGATTGAGCAACTAGAAACCAAGTATGATGGTTATGCCTCTTTTAAGATTACATGTCCTGCCAGTTGCAGCAAGAAGTTGCTTGACAAAAATGTGTGGCCATCTGGTTTATACCTTCGACAGTTTTTTGAGAGGAAATGATCTACATGTGATTGTCATTATTGTGTTTGTCATTATACTCATTCAATAGTAGGACCAACCTTAGAATATGTTCATTCAACTGCCAGAATGTAAAAATTTCATCTAATGAGATCTCCAGTTTATGTGATAACCATGACATTGTGTTGTTGCAGGAACACTGGTTGTTCGAAAACGAATTGTCTATTCTGAGCAGATTACATGGTGACTTTATAGGACAAGGTGTTTCTTTTATGGATACGGAAGAACGTGTTATCTTAGGTTGCCCCTATGGCGGCGTCGGTATCCTATGGCGGAAGTCACTTGCGAACAGTTGTGTTGTGAAAACTTACGATTGCTTAAGAGTTACAGGTATTGAAGTCAACCTGGGTGACTTTCACTGTCTTATATTATGTGTATATTTCCCCTATGACAGTGTTGAAAACTTGGATGAATACTTGCACTGCCTGAGTCTTGTTAAACGTATCACGGAGGACTTTCCAACTCCATATGTGTTCACAATTGGTGACTTCAACGCTAATACAGCACGTTCAAGTTGTTTTGGAGACGAACTGGTGTCTTTTTGTGAGAGTTACTCCTTACACATCTCGGACAAGATTATCTTACCAGGTGATACCTTTACTCATGTTAGCATGGCTCATGGCTCTACATCATGGCTTGATCACTGTGTGACTACATCCTCAGGCCATGATAACGTGTCCAATATCAAAGTTCTGTATGACTATGTGAGTTCTGATCATGTACCTTTATCTATAGATACTGAGGTATCTAGTGCTGTAAGTGGCCCCCGGGAAGCTCCCTCAGCCACAACGGGCAGTAGAACATACAAATGGCGTGATGCCACAACGTCAGACCTGTCCAGATATAAGAAACTTACTCTTAGGAAACTCTGTAACATCCGTGCTCCTATGGACGCCATCAGGTGTCACGACCGTAATTGTGCGGCACACAGGGACGATATCGACAGGTTCTACAGTGATATTGTTGATGCTTTAAATTACTGTGTGAGTGAATGCATTCCTAGTCACAGTGTGGCCACCCAATATAACGTCCCAGGCTGGAATGATGTCGTTAGCGAGGCTCACACAGCTGCTCGGGATGCTTTTTTGTGGTGGAGGAGTAATAGCAAACCACGTTCTGGTCCAATATTTGAAAACATGAAAAATTGCAGGGCTAGGTTCAAATATGCTCTACGAGCATGCAGGCGCAATGAAGAAAGTATCAAATGTGACCAGCTAGCTAATCACATGAGTGAACTGAACATGGTAGAATTCTGGAAACAAATGAAGGCTATGAGCTCCCACCGGTCTGTCAGATCAAACACTATTGATGGTGTGACTGGTGACGTTAATATTGCTGAAAAGTGGAAATGTCATTATGAAGCTATTTTCAACTCAGTCAAGAATGTTTCTATGAAGGATTCTGTTATGCATGATATTCGTCTGTATAACGACATGTTTGATGCCTCTGATATTTCTGCTGTTACTCCTGTTGAAGTTGATTCACTGATCAAAGTTCTCAAGAAAGGCAAATCAGCTGGCCCTGACTGTCTCACCAGTGAATGCCTCATCAACGCTGATTTCAATTTGTGTATTCTGTTGTCATTGTGTTTTAACTGTATGTTTGTTCATGGTTACATGCCAGATATGTTGATGGACTCTGTTATTATTCCTTTGGTGAAAAACAAGTGTGCCAGTCTTTCTGATATGAACAACTACAGACCTATAGCTATTGCAAATGTTATATCTAAACTGTTAGAGGGTTTATTCCTGAACAGAATTGAGGATTATCTGTGGACAAACGACAATCAGTTTGGTTTCAAATCAGCTCTTTCAACTGACAAGGCTGTTTACCTACTCCATGAATTTGTTGACTACTTCAGAAGCCATTCCACTAGTGTCTATGCTACGTTCCTAGATGCTAGCAAAGCATTTGACAGGATTAACCACTGGTGTTTGTTCAGAAAATTGATCGATCGAGGTATTCCTATTTACATTGTTAGCATCCTGTTATACTGGTACAGAAGGCAGTCTATGGTTGTTAGATGGGGTAATGTCACCTCATCCAAATTTCATGTGACCAACGGTGTTAAACAAGGTGGTATACTGTCACCCTTGTTGTTTAATGTCTATGTTGATGATCTCAGTGTACTGTTGAACAATACTAATGTGGGCGGCTCCTTTAACGGTGCACTGTTAAATCACATTTTCTACGCTGATGACCTCTGTTTGTTAAGTTTGTCTGCTGCAGCGATGCAACATCTCCTTTCGGTATGTGAAAAATTTGGTGAAAAAAATGACATCCTGTTCAACTGTACTAAATCTATGTGTATGGCTTTCAAACCAAAGGGTGTCAATACGTCGAATCCTGTTATGCCACTTTGTGGTAATAGCTTGAACTTTGTTGAAAAAGTCAAATACCTAGGTGTGTGGATTGAATCTGATAAGACCAATGTTGATTGTAACAGGCATCTCAGGAAACTGTATGCTCAAACAAATTTACTGTTGCGAAATTTCCATAGATGTTCTCCTGATGTCAAATGTATGTTGTTCAAGACCTTCTGTACCTCAATGTACTACTCGCCTTTATGGTTTAATAGCAATGTGCAGTTTAATAGCACCGTGCAGCAATGGCTGCACGGTGGCGCAGTGGTTTAGCACTGTGGCAGTACAGTTTTACCCTCGGCCGGGGGACCGCGGGGATCATGAGATCGTGGGTTCGATCCCAGCCCCCGACCAACAGTGAGCTGTGTGGAGTTTGCATGTTCTCCCCGTGTTGCGCGGGTTTACTCCGGGATTTCTCCGGTTTCCTCCCACATACCAAAAACATGTAGGTTTAGGGCGCTCGCGCACGCAGCGACCAGCAGCCGGTGGCTTATCACCAGACTGCAAACCAAGTCTACCTACGGGTACAAATAAGTAACAAAAAAAAAAAAAAAAAATGTTGCTGTTAGGAACAAAATCCACATTGCATATAATAACTCCCTAAGAAGGTTGTTAGATGTACCAGGAAGGTCGAGTGCAAGCAAGATGTTTGTGTCTGTGAACATTCCGTCTTTTGGCGAATTGATACTTAAGAATGTTTACAGTTTTTTGAGAAGGTTGCTGGCATGTAACAATCATCTTATATCAGCAATTGTCAACTCGTCACTCACACTTCATTCCAGCATTTGGAAGTGGTGGCGTTCCATTTTATACTGAGCCCATTATTGTATGTTACTGTTGTTACAAGAGCGCCGATTGTCTGCTGATCTGTATATACTTTTATTTATTTATTTATTTATCTATTTTCTACTCGTTTTAGTTTTGCTCTTAATATGAACCCTGAGTTTGAAATAAACATTTGAATTTGAATAGCACTTTTCATGACACCTAAAGACATTTTACAATGAGACCATTATTCATTCACTCCCCAGACAATGATAGTGGTAAGCTACCTCTGCAGCCACAGCTGCCCTGGGGCAGACTGACGGAAACATGGCTGCCAGTCCATGCCAACAGCCTCTCCAACCACCACCGAACATTTATTCACATTCATACATTGGTGTCATGAACCATGAACACACTGGAGGCAGGGTGGGTAAAGTGTCTTGCCCAAGGACACAACAGCAAGGTGGGGGAAGCGGGATTCAAACTGCCAACTCTCTGGTTATTGGGCAACCTGCTCTACCTCCTGAGCCACTATGGCCTCATTTTTGTTTCTCTTTGAGGAAAAAATGCAACTTTGAGCTAGACAATACAGCTACACTGCAAAAAGCCACATATAAGTAAAATGAAATGAATTAAGGCTGTATATGCTTGTTTTTTGGTATGACATGATATTTATTCTTGCTGTGCAGTTTGTGTAAGGAAATTTTACATGCTTTCCAATAGTTTAACTTTTTTGCACAGTTTGATAAGTCAAATTTTCAAGCTCTGTTGGCAGATAATTTTACTTAAACAAAAATAAAATTCCGGCAATACATAATTCTAGTTAAAATTAGAGAAAAAAAATATCTGCCAACAAAGTAAGATTAAATTGCTTAAAGCAAGTAAAAACTTTAGTAAAGCAAGTAAAATCTTACTGAAAACTACACAACAAAAAGAAACTCTTGTCTTGTCAAAATTATCTTGTGAGAGAAAAGCAAGCATAAGGCCGCGTGTCCACCAAATGTGTTTTTTCAGCTCTGGGCAGTTATTTTCCATTCATTCTCTATGTAGTCCAGCGTTTACAGCGCTGAGCGCCCATGGTGCTGAAACGCTCTGGGCAGTGGCCGTTTTTTGTCACGGCGCTCAGAGCGCTCAGAGTTGAAAAATGTTCAACTTTTCAGAGACTGCAGCTGAGCTCGTCAATGTCAGACCTTAAGCAACCAATCAGAACTGCTGCGTAGGCGGGACATAGGACACCAGTACTAATCCGTACTCAGACTCCTGCTTTCCGTGTCATCATATTTTACATCCAGAGCTGCTAGAAAATGTTTCCTGTCCATTGTTATTTAGAGACTGTGGAGTGTGTAATTGACGAGGCAGGTTTTGTCTCAAGGCAGTTTATTACACGTCTCCATCATGAGCAAAGTAGAAAGAGGACATCTCAGAAAAAACTCGTCCCTTATATACCCAGGTCTCCCCACAGCTCACAAGTCACATTGCATTCCTATCAAATGTAACAATGCATTTCCTCTTTAATCCCCTAGCATCCCCCTCACAGTCTTTGGCCCACAAAGGATCCTCCAAGCAGTCTCTTGCATACCAAAGATTACACTTTCACAGCTTCCTGTTATCTCCAAGGAAACTCTGCACTTGGTTCTTATCTAAGATGTGAGGCATTATGTAAGGCATTAAGTAAGTCACGTGTGGCTACAAGACTGCTATTAAAAAATCTGTAGAAAGTCTGACAATAGGAAAAGCGGGAGTGATGAGCTGAGAGTGACAAGCTGTTACAGGGATACAGGGCACAGACTTTTTTTCCCCCAGAGCGCAGCGTACAAAAGCTGGGAAAAAAAAAAAAGCTCAGGGCGGTCGGGCGACAAAAAAACGCGTTTGGCGGACACGCAGCCTAAAGCCTTGATTTAGGATATTTTATCTTACTGAGATTTCCTTTTTTTTACAGTGTAGCAGATTCTGCCTTCGGCATAAAATTACATCAGTAAAGTATTCCTGATTCAAACAAGCACAACAGCAGCAATGGAAAGCCTGCACTGGTGGCTGGAAAGCACTGCAAATAGCATGTCTTACTTTTTTAGAAGTTTTTTTTTTTTCCAGCCTTCTTTAAAGAAAAATCCTTCATTATGTCCTTTAAGTCCAGCTCCCGAATATTGTCATACTTTATGCATGTACCGGGACAGTTGGCAACCTTACCGATATATATCGTCATATCACACAGCCATTTGTATGTAAAAGGAAAAATAAAATGTAACTGGATACGCTTTACAAACGGAGTCCAGCCTTTAACTCACTGTCCATGTGCAAATACACACAAGAAAAAAAAATGCTGTCCTCACCGTGCATGAGCAGAACAACACCTGTTTTAGGCAATCTTCCAACACTAATTGAGTTGGTGGGTGGTGGTAACTCGGAGTGCTTTCACACCTACAGGCTTTAGTTTGTTTCAGTCAAACTCAAGTTTGTTTTCTCTATTAGTGCGGTTCGTTTTGTCTGATGACAACATGATAATGGCACTCAGGTGCGCACCAAAACACCCATACTATGACCACCTGAAAGAGGTGGTCTCAGTTCGATTCATCTGGCGAACTCTGGTGTGGTCCTGCAGGAGAGAAAGGGACCGCACTAAAACAGGACCAACGGCAAACGGTAAAACATTTAATGCCACTGTAGATGTGGCTGAGCATGTCACGGTTCTGGAGGATTAGTGAACGCCATCTCCTGTACTGTCTTGATAGGCGCCTTCGCCGACTCCAGTGCATTAACAGGTCATTTTCCTTCCATAGCCATGACTCATTTTCAAACTGTATGATTTGCAGAAAGTGGTATATGTACGTAGCGTAATAAATGATAACCAGGGCATTGAAACCCCCCTGTAGATTACGCTCCATTGTATTTTCTCCCCGAAACGCAAATTTTTTTTAAATCCAAGAAGCTTTATTAACACCTACACTACCGTTCAAAAGTTTGGGGTCACTTAGAAATTTCCTTATTTTTGAAAGAAAAGCACTGTTTTTTTCAATGAAGATAACTTTAAACTAATCAGAAATACACTCTAATATCTAATATACATTGCTAATGTGGTAAATGACTATTCTAGCTGCAAATGTCTGGTTTTTGGTGCATTATCCACATAGGTGTATAGAGGCCCATTTCCAGCAACTATCACTCCAGTGTTCTAATAGTACAATGTGTTTGCTCATTGTGTCAGAAGGCTAATGGATGATTAGAAAACCCTTGTGCAATCATGTTAGCACAGCTGAAAACAGTTTAGCTGGTTAGAGAAGCTATAAAACTGACCTTCCTTTGATCAGGTTGAGTATCTGGAAAAAATATTATTTCAAATACAAATCATTATTTCTAACCTTGTCAATGTCTTGACTATATTTTCTATTCATTTTACAACTCATGGTGGTAAATAAGAGTGACTTTTCATGGAAAACACAAAATAATTGTCTGGGTGACCCCAAAATTTTGAACGGTAGTGTAGGTCTGTGTGATATGATGATATACAGTGGGGCAAAAAAGTATTTAGTCAGCCGCCAATTGTGCAAGTTCTCCCACTTAAAAGATGAGAGGTCTCCAATTTTCATCATAGGTATACCTCAACTATGAGAGACAAAATGAGAAAAAAAATATCCAGAAAATCACATTGAAGGATTTTTAATGAATTAATTGGTAAATTCCTCAGTAAAATAAGTATTTGGTCACCTACAAACAAGCAAGATTTCTGGCTCTCAAAGACCTGTAACTTCTTCTTTAAGAGGCTCCTCTGTCCTCCACTCGTTACCTGTATTAATGGCACCTATTTGAACTCATTATCAGTATAAAAGACACCTGTCCACAACCTCAAACAGTCAGACTCCAAACTCCACTATGGCCAAGACCAAAGAGCTGTCAAAGAACACCAGAAACAAAATTGTAGACCTGCACCAGGCTGGGAAGACTGAATCTGCAATAGGTAAGCAGCTTGGTGTGAAGAAATCAACTGTGGGAGCAATTATTAGAAAATGGAAGACATACAAGACCACTGATAATCTCCCTCGATCTGGGGCTCCACGCAAGATCTCACCCCATGGGGTCAAAATTATCACAAGAACGGGGAGCAAAAATCCCAGAACCACATGGGGGGACCTGGTGAATGACCTGCAGAGAGCTGGGACCAAAGTAACAAAGGCTACATCAGAAACACACTACGCCGCCAGGGACTCAAATCCTGCAGTGCCAGACGTGTCCCCCTGCTTAAGCCAGTACATGTCCAGGCCCTTCTGAAGTTTGCTAGAGAGCATTTGGATGATCCAGGAGAGGATTGGGAGAATGTCATATGGTCAGATGAAACCAAAATAGAACTTTTTGGTAAAAACTCAACTTGTCGTGTTTGGAGGAGAAAGAACACCATACCTTCTGTGAAGCATGGGGGTGAAAACATCATACTTTGGGGCTGTTTTTCTGCAAAGGGACCAGGATGACTGATCCGTGTAAAGGAAAGAATGAATGGGGCCATGTATCGTGAGATTTTGAGTGAAAACCTCCTTCCACCATCAAGGGCATTGAAGATGAAACATGGCTGGATCTTTCAGCATGACAATGATCCCAAACACACCACCCGGGCAACAAAGGAGTGGCTTCGTAAGAAGCATTTCAAGGTCCTAGAGTGGCCTAGCCAGTCTCCAGATCTCAACCCCATAGAAAATCTTTGGAGGAAGTTGAAAGTCTGTGTTGCCCAGCGACAGCCCCAAAATATCACTGCTCTAGAGGAGATCTGCATGGAGGAATGGGCCAAAATACGGGGCCAAAATATGGGCCAAAATATGCGATTACAGATATTTCTCGGAATACTTGTGGATTACAAATAGATTATTTATTAAGATTAGGATTTCAGGAATCGAATTAATATTGTTTAGCGTTGTGTTGTCTACGGGTGCGATAGTATACCAGAGGAGTATGCGGTGAGTGTTTTCAAATTTCCCGTCCCTGGGAAATTCCGAACGGCATGGGTGAAATTCGTTCAGAAAACGCGGGAATACATTGGATGATGTCGGTTTAAAAAACATACATGTGCAGTAGACATTTCGTTGACAGCGATTTCGAAAATAAGATGCAATTTGAAATGAAATTTGCAAAAAGATTGGTGATAAAGAAAACGGCTATTCCAACTATATATCCCTCGATTCCCAAGTCTGACTCTGAGACAAGTGTCAGTGACGGTGGCATGAAAACCAAGGGTGATCTACCGATGTGATCAGCTGTCAGAAAACGAGAAGTAAACAGGGTAAGTTTTGTATTTTTAATATTCACTGCAAATGTTTACTAAACATCTTAAATGAATTCCAAGCAATGGTTTGCATTGCCTTACAAAGTTATCAAATATTAGCATATTAGTGTATTCATACTAATCTAATATTAAATATTCAGTGCTGTATAGGGAGGTGGTTGTGCCTGTTTGATCAATTTACACTACCCTTCAAAAGTTTGGGGTCACCCAGACAATTATTTTGTGTTTTCCATGAAAAGTCACACTTATTTACCACCATGAGTTGTAAAATGAATAGAAAATATAGTCAAGACATTGACAAGCTTAGAAATAATGATTTGTATTTGAAATAATAATTTTTTGCAGATACTCAACCTGCTCAAAGGAAGGTCAGTTTTATAGCTTCTCTAACCAGCTAAACTGTTTTCAGCTGTGCTAACATGATTGCACAAGGGTTTTCTAATCATCCATTAGCCTTCTGAGGCAATGAGCAAACACATTGTACCATTAGAACACTGGAGTGATAGTTGCTGGAAATGGGCCTCTATACACCTATGTAGATATTGCACCAAAAACCAGACATTTGCAGCTTGAATAGTCATTTACCACATTAGCAATGTATATTAGATATTAGAGTGTATTTCTGATTAGTTTAAAGTTATCTTCATTGAAAAAAACAGTGCTTTTCTTTAAAAAATTAGGAAATTTCTAAGTGACCCCAATACCATAAAATGGTGCCCATTATAAGATAAGATAAGATAAGATAAGATAAGATAAGATAAGCCTTTATTAGTCCCACAATGGGGAAATATAACTGTGAAATGTTATTTATTGGAAGATAATAATTGCTATATCTGGAAACTAGTTATTTTCTTAATCTGTAGTAATACTCCATTGATTTTTGTATTTTTTTGTATATTTCTGCTGTGTTTTCAAACATTCATACAAAGGTGGTATAGTATGTAATATTTCGTTTCAAATTGAGAAGAATTTAGTGTGTTCAAATTATTCAAATGTATATGACATGCGACTTTGATGAATGCTGAACTATGAGAATTATAACATTGACATGAACATTAATAAACTCAATATATGATTTTACAAAACTTTATTTAAATGTCATTGTTCACAAATCTAATCTTGGTAGGCAAAATCCCTTGTAGTGATCAGATGGGAATGTTTCTCTGATGAGGCTCACTGCACAGGCAGGCAACATAACCCTCACT
The DNA here is from genome assembly GCA_020510985.1 of Pholidichthys leucotaenia. NCBI lineage: Eukaryota > Metazoa > Chordata > Actinopteri > Cichliformes > Pholidichthyidae > Pholidichthys > Pholidichthys leucotaenia. Next base: position 24,959,861 of record CM035850.1, read on the forward strand.
TCTTTACCAAGAAATCCTCAACACCACCGTACCAGTTGCCTGTAGGCTATGAATCTGTATCGCCTGAAAAATATGGGGTTTGCATTGATTATTTCATTTGCATTGATTATTGAATGTATTGAATGATTTGTTCATAATTCATCTGGAAAATTAAATCACATTAATAAATATTGTTTATAAACTCACTCGTGTTGACTTGCGTCAAGATCACCATATTGCTGTCTGTAGGCCAGATAAGCTGTCTGTAAACCCAGATGTCAAGACAGACAGAACGAAAACCTGGGTGATCAGTGATACACCTTTGGTAGATTATCATCGGTGTATCCACAGCCCTCAGTTCTTCTACTTTCTCCTTCACCTTCAAAATCTCCTGGCAGCACCGACATTCACTTGATGTTGGCATAATGTTACATTTCTCACAAGTGCGCCTGTGCAAAAAAATGGTATAATCAGATGCTTATAATAAACTAATGGCTCGTGGGAGTGCTATATAAATTGGTCTATGAAGTTGATTAGAAAAAATTAAAAACATGTAAAAAATTTTGAACGGAAAGAAAAATTATAGTAAAACAATAATGAATCACAATAATTCTTAAACATGATCCATCAGTCTCTTAGAGAATTATGTAGCTTTTGAGAAAAGTATTAACATGATGATGATTAACAAACACTGTCATGACAAACTCGTAAAGTAACACATATCGCTCACATAAATTATCCATTTATTTCGAATGAAATGTTTCTAAGTCGCCAAATAAGGCAGCGAGTGACCAATTGGTAGTTTTAGTTTGAAAATAAGTGTGTGACCATGCATGTCGCCAAAAAAAATATTTCTAAGCATCTTTTACCAAGATAAATCTTCGAGCCGATCCTCGTCAACGTGGTCTGTTCCCGTCGCTGTTTCGTCTTCCTCCTCTCCCTGTGGCTCGAACAAATAAGGCTGAATACCCCCCTCAGCACCACCCAAAACTACTTCATCATCCAATTCTTCATTTTCAATGTCATCTGTTATATTGAGGTCATCAAACTCGAGAAAATAATCGCTGTCCGAATCACTTTGCTCTCGTTCAGCCATTTTCTTTGTATTGCTGCGGTGACGTCACTAATGCCCGCACCTATCGAGAGATGGCGGTACTGCAGCCTCACTAAGTGAAGGCTGGGCTATGAGCAAATAAGGTCATTTATGGAAGCTGGTGACACATATTAAATCGCGGGAATCGACAGAATAGAATATTTTCATACAATCAGTTGATTGGTTCAATAAAAATATGTCACTGTCCGAGGCCTTTAACGTGATGCAATTTGGTCCACTTGAATTTTTGTTCGTGTGAAAGGGAACCGAACCAGTTAGTATTAGGAAAAAAAATGTTTTGGTGATGTGTCACCTCTGATGGTTAGAGAACGAAAGAGAAACAAGGAGGAAGTGGCAGACAAGCGTTAGAGCGCCGGGAGACACATTTCTTAAAGTTGTAAAAGCCAACGTATCCACTGCACGTAAAAAAATGATTTTTTTCTGTGTTGTTTTCTCAGAGTGAAAAAAAAACTATGAAAAGCACTCGGAGTGCGCAGACCTCCGCCAAGCGCCACAGTTCCCCCCATACAGTGTTTATTTTGTTCCTGGATCCAAACGGTGATCCGGATCACCACCAAAATGTAATCATCTGTAGGATACCCCATTTCTGACAATCTCTGAAAATTTCACTGAAATCTGTCCATAACTTTTTGAGTTATTTTGCTAACAAACAAACAGACAGGACAGACAGACAAAACCAGTGCTGATGAAAACATAACCTCCTTGGCAGAGGTAAAAAACATGCAATTTTACTTTTCTTTTTAAGATAAGATAAGATAAGCCTTTATTAGTCCCACAATGGGAATATTCCAGGATTGCAACAGCACAGGGATAGCAACACTCAGAGCAACACTCAGAAGGCAAGAAAAAAAAAAAAGCAAAGAGCAACTAATATGCATTTGTACAGATTATTATAAATATATATATATATTCTATATATATTTTATATATATACTATATATATATACAGACACACAGTGCAGAGCATAGTAGCTGGATGGAATCTAAATATGAGTATTATAAACACACAGTGCGGAGCATTGTAGCTAGATGGAATAATATGTAGATATACAGTATAAACACCCACAGTATGGAGCATTGCAGCTAGGTGGAATAAATATGTAAATATATAAACACACACAGTGCGGAGCATTGTTGCTAGATGGGATGAAACAGCACAACCGTCTACTTAGTTATCCTACATGGTATGATTATGTGCCCATACATATTCTCACCCTCCATAGCGACTGGAGGGGACCATTGTGTAAGTCTATTGCATCTTTTGCATTCAAAAACTATTAGGTTGTTACGTCTTTTTGCTATCTCTGCGAGCTAGCCCTGCTTAGGTTGTACAGTCTGACAGCCGTTGGTAGGAAGCACCTGCGAAACCTCTCGGTTGTGCAACCTGGGATGATGTAGTCTGCTGCTAAATGAGCTCCTCAGTGCATTCAGTATGTCCCTGCATAGGTGGAACTCGGATTCCAGCAGAGATGACAGTTTAGCCACCGTTCTTCTCTCTCCTATCTCCTCCACCGGGTCAAGGCGCTGCCCCAGGACAGAGCTAGCTTTCTTGATCAGTTTGTTCAGTCTCTTCCTATTGGCTGCGGTAATGCCACTGCCCCAGCAGACCACTCCAAAAGTGATGGCTGATGCCACCACCGTGTCGTAGAATGTCTTCAGCCGCACCCTTGTACACCAAAAGACCTGAGTCCTCCTCAGTAGGAACAGCCCTGCGCTGTCCCTTCTTGTAGAGTGCGTCAGTATTGTGTGACCAGTCTAGTTTATTGTTCAGATGAACACCCAGGTACTTGAAGGATGTCACCATCTCAACGTCTGTTCCCTGTATATTTACTGGTGCTGTGAGGGGTTGTCCATGCCTGCGGCAGTCCACCACCAGCTCCTTAGTTTTCCTCGCGTTGATCTGGAGGCAGTTCCGATGGCACCAGTCCACGAAGTCCTGGATAAGCCCTCTGTACTCAGCTTCATCTCCATTGGAGATGAGGCCAACGATCGCAGAGTCATCGGAGAACTTCTGTAGATGGCAGTGTGTTGTGTTGTGTGAGAAGTCCGCAGTATAAAGAGTGAACAGGAAGGGAGCCAACACCGTTCCCTGGGGGGGCCCCCGTGCTACCGATGATCGTGTCGGACACACAGTCCCGGGTTCTCACAAACTGAGGCCAGTTCGTGAGGTAGTCCAGGATCCATGATGACAGGTGCTGGTCCACCCCTGCGTGCAGCAGCTTGTCCTTCAGGATCATCGGTTGGATGGTGTTGAAAGCACTGGAGAAGTCAAAGAACATGATCCTCACCACATTCCCGGGCTTCTCCAGGTGGGACAGAGAACGGTGAAGGAGGAAGATCACCGCATCCTCCACCCCAATGCCATGCTGGTAGGCGAACTGGAGTGGATCCATCGCTGGTCCCACCAGGGGGCGGAGGTGAGCAAGGAGCAGTCTCTCCAGGGCCTTCATCAAGTGGGACGTCAAGGCCACCGGTCTGTAGCTGTTCAGGTCTTTGGGGTGGGAAGTTTTTGGTACAGGTACCACACAAGATGTTTTCCACAGCTGTGGTACCCTCCCCAGCTTCAGGCTCAGGTTGAAGATGTACGCCACAATTCCACACAGCTGGTCTGCACAGGACTTGAGGAGCTTTGCGCTGATACCGTCCGGTCCCAACGCCTTCCTCGCCTTGATCTTCCTCAGCTCCGTCCTCACCTGGGTCTTGGTCAGGGTCAGGATGGGGGGCTGTGTGTTGGGAGTGGGGGGGTGTTGGTGGAGTGGGGAGTTTTTGATGAGACTGGGCTGATGAATGACAGCAACACCAGGACAACTCCAAAAATGTTGTTACTGTGTACTTTCATGGGCAGAAATCATATCATCACAAACCTTTAATATCATGTTTCATAACACTTTTAAGCATCAATGATAAATGCAAAAAAGAGCTTGCAAATTTGGAACATTTCTTGTAAATTTGCATTTTTTTCTTTTTAATCTGCAACTTGTTTCTCATAAATTTTCAGCTTTTTTTCTTGTAATTTTTCAACTTTTTTCTCAGAAATTTGCAGCCTTTTTCTTGTAAGTCTGCAACTTTTCTTATAAATTTTGATTTTTTTCTCATAATTTTGCAACTTTTCTCATAAATTTGCAAACTTTTTCTTATAAATTGGCAACTTTTTTGTTATGCATTTAAAACTTTTTTCATAAATTTGCAGTGCTTTTATTGTAAATTTGAAACACTGCCATGTTCCCCTCATGGATCGTCACCTTATCGTGGTGGTGGTGGTGGTGGTGGGGGGGGGGGTTGCGTGCCCCAGTGATCCCAGGAGCTGCGTTGTCCGGGGCGGTTTGCCTCTGATAGGGTCACCCAAGACAAACTGGTCCTGGGTGAAGGGCCAGACTAAGAACGATCCAACAGACTCTCATGATAAATTCTATATCGAGGATTCAGTGTACCCCGTCCGGTATGGGGTTACCGGGGCCCCACCCTGGAGCCAGGCCTGGGGGAGGGGCTCGAAGGCTAGCGTCTGGTGGTCGGGTTTCCACCCATGGGACCCGGCCGGGCTCAGCCCGAAGGAGTTACGTGGGTCCACCCTCCACTGGGCTCACCACCTGCAGGAGGGAACATGGGGGTCCGGTGCTATGTGGATTAGGTGGCAGTCAAAGGCGGAGACCTTGGCGGACTGATCCCAAGCTTTCTAAACTGGCTTTTGGCACGTGGAATGTCACCTCTCTGGTGGGGAAGGAGCCTGAGCTGGTGTACGAGGTTGAGAGATACCGGCTAGATATAGTTGGCCTCCCCTCAACACACAGCTCCGGTTCCGGAACCAGTCTCCTGGAGAGGGGCTGGAGCTTGGCCTTTTCTGGAGTTGCCCCGGGCGAGAGGCGACAAGCAGGGGTGGGTATTCTTGTATCCCCCCACCTTGCTGCCTCTATATTGGAGTTTTCCCCCGGTGGACGAAAGGGTTGCTTCCCTGCGCCTTCGGGTTGGGAAACGGGTCCTGACCATCATTTGTGCCTATGCACCAAATGATGTTTCAGAGTACCCACCCTTTTGGAGTCTGTGACTGGGGTGCTGGAGGGTGCTCCGCTTGGAGACTCCATTGTCCTACTGGGGGACTTCAATGCGCACGTGGGCAACGACAGTGAAACCTGGAGGGGGGTGATTGGGAGGAACGGCCTGCCCGATCTGAACCCGAGTGGTGTTCAGTTACTGGACTTCTGTGCTAACCACAGTTTGTCCATAACGAATACCATGTTCAAGCATAAGGGTGTCCATATTTGCACTTGGCACCAGGACACCCTAGGTCGCAGGTCGATGATCGATTTTGTTATCGTGTCATCAGACCTGCAACCGTATGTCTTGGACACCCGGGTAAAGAGAGGTGCAGAGCTGTCAACTGATCACTACCTGGTGGTGAGTTGGATCCGATGGCAGGGGAGGAAGCCATTCAGACCTGGTAGACCCAAACGTATAGTGAGGGTGTGCTGGGAACGTCTGGCTGAGGCCCCTGTCCGGGAGGTCTTCAACTCCCACCTCCGGAAGAACTTCAACCACATTCCGAGGGAGTCTGGAGACATGGAGTCTGAATGGGCCATGTTCTCCACCTCTGTTGTTGAAGCGGCGGCCCAGAGCTGCGGCCGCAAGATGGTCGGTGCATCTCGTGGTGGCAACCCCCGAACCAAGTGGTGGACACCAGTGGTGAGGGGGGCCATTAAGCTGAAGAAGGAGTCCTATCAAGCTTGGTTGGCTTGTGGGACTCCCGAAGCAGCTGAGGTGAACCGGCAGGCCAAGCGGAGTGCAGCTCGGGTGGTTGCTGAAACAAAAACCCGGGTATGGGAGGAGTTCGGTGAGGCCATGGACTTTTGGTCTTTCGGTCTTTCGGTCGGCCTTGAAGAGATTCTGGCAAACTGTCCAGCGCCTCAGGAGGGGAAAGCAGCTCCCTGTCCACACTGTGTATGGTGCGGATGGGACACTGTTGACTTTGACTGGGGATATCGTCGGGCGGTGTAAGGAATACTTCGAGGATCTCCTCAATCCCACTGATATGCCTTCCACAGAGGAAGCAGGGTTTGGGGACGAGGGGGATGACTCGCCTATCACAGGGGCTGAGGGTCGCCAAGGTGGTTAAAAATCTCCTTGGTGGCGGGTGGGTGGGGTTGGACGAGATTCGCCCTGAGTACCTCAAGGCCCTGGATGTTGTTGGGCTGTCATGGCTGACACGCCTCTGCAACATTATGTGGAGGTCGGGGGCAGTGCCTTTGGCATGGCAAACTGGGATGGTGGTTCCTCTCTTCAAAAAAGGGGACCAGAGGGTGTGCTCTAACTTTAGAGGGATCATACTCCTCAGCCTCCTTGGGAAGGTCTATGCCAAGGTACTGGAGAGGAGAGTCCGGCCGTTGGTCGAACCTCGGATTCAGGAGGAGCAATGTGGTTTTCGTCCTGGCCGTGGCACATCGGACCAGCTCTTTACCCTCTCGAGAATTCTTGAGGGTTCGTGGGAGTTTGCCCAACCAGTTTACATGTGTTTTGTGGACTTGGAGAAGGCATTTGATTGCGTCCCTCGTGGTTTTTAGTGGGGGGTGCTTCGGGAGTATGGGGTATCGGGCTTGTTGTTACGAGCTATTCGGTCTCTGTATGACCGTTGTGAGAGTTTAGTTCGTATTGCCAACACTCAGTCGGAGTCATTCCCAGTGAGGGTGGGACTCCGCCAGGGCTGCCCTTTGTCACCGATCCTGTTCATAATTTTTATGGACAGGATTTCTAGGCACAGCCAGGGAATGGAGGGTGTCATGCTTGGTGACCACAGGATCTCATCTCTGTTGTCTGCAGATGATGTTGTCCTGTTGGCTTCATCCAGCAATGACCTACAGCTCTTGCTGGGACGGTTTGCCGCTGAGTGTGAAGCGGCTGGGATGAGAATCAGCACCTCCAAGTCCGAGTCCATGGTCCTTAGCCGGAAAAAGGTGGATTGTCCTCTCTGGGTTGGGGACAGGCTCCTGCCCCAAGTGGAGGAGTTTAAGTATCTTGGGGTCTTGTTCACGAGTGAGGGGAAAATGGAGCGAGAGATTGACAGACGGATCGGAGCAGCATCTGCAGTGATGCGGACGTTGTACCGGTCTGTTGTGGTGAAGAGGGAGCTTAGTTCTAAAGCAAAGCTGTCGATTTACCAGTTAATCTACGTTTCTACTCTCACCTATGGTCACGAGCTTTGGGTAATGACCGAAAGAAAAAGATCGCGGATACAAGCGGCTGAAATGAGCTTTCTCCGTAGGATTGCTGGACTCACCCTCAGAGATAGGGTGAGGAGCTCAGTCATCCAGGAGAGTCTCAGAGTAGAACCACTGTTCCTCCACATTGAAAGGAGTCAGTTGAGGTGGTATGGGCATCTGATTAGGTTGCCTCCTGGACACCTCCCACTTGAGGTACGTCAAATAGGTTCATTTTGTCTTCTTTTAATTATTTATCTTTGTTCATATGAAAGACACTTGAGGTGTTTCGGGCACGTCCCACTGGAAGGAGACCCCAGGGCAGACCCAGGACTCGCTGGAGAGACTATGTCTCCCAGCTGGTCTGGGAACGCCTTGGTATCCTCTCTGGAGAGTTGGAGCAGGTGGCTGGGGAGAGGGAAGTCTGGGCTTCTCTGCTTGAACTGCTGCCTCCGCGACCCGGACCTCCGGAAAAGTGGTAGAAGATGGATGGATGGATGGATGGATGGATGGATGAAACATTGTCATAAATCTGAAACTTTTTCTCATAAATCTGCAACATTTTTTCTCAAGTTTTCAAATTTGTCTTTTAAATCCGCAATTTTTTCTTGCAAATTTTCAACTTTTTTCCTCATGAATTTGCTTTTTTTCTTCACAAATTCACTTTCTTTAATCAAATCTGCAATTTTTTTCTTGTCATTTTGTGACATTTTTCCTTTTAAATTCACAACATCCATATGAAAGCAGGTTTAATTTTTATTCTGTCTAATTGATTACATTTTCTTTGCTCATCTAGATAATGGCTTGAGTTTTTATGAAGTTTTTAAGGGTTTGAACTTCTCTCTATTACAAATATAGGGGCATCTAAACCACAATCAGGGCCACATGGCTGAACAAATCCACCAGTGGGTGTATGCAGTGGGGGTGTTCTATCAAAGCACAGACTGCTGGTAAATCACACACCAGAGTGACAGAAAATATGTCAAATTACAAAACTGGCCCGAGGTCCATTTACAATCATTGTGCTTCTAAAGTGGAACTGACAATTATAATATCCGAGCGAAATGCCAGCACCTCGCAGTCCCATCGTCTGAAGGGGGCGTTTAATTTATTTTCTGTTGCGGTGATCAGTCGTGTGTGTTTCGACCTCCGCCTCAGTCAAAGCGAGAGGAGCAAACATCCCCGGTTCGAGCACATCACTCAACTGCGCTTTGGCCCCTGCTCCCCCTCCTTCTGCTGTAAAATTGCTTCTGTTGCCTCTCCCCTGTTTTTCCTCTTTCATTGCTGCAGATGGTTATCAGAGTCAATGAAAAGCTGCAGCCTAATTGTTGTTAAAAGAGCAACTCTTAAGACACGACAATGAAACAAATGCTGTCATGTTGGCACAGGTGAGTTTTCCAAGGTTACTTAGAATACAGTAACTGGTAAAACCCATTGTGTTATTCACTCTAATGAGCTACAGTGTGTGACAAAACATTTTATGTCCACAAACCTGGTGAAGAATGAGGCTGACAGATGTATCACTGAGCATGTGTTTAATAGGGATTTAGAAACACCGTACATGAACTGCACCTAGCGGAGTCATCCGGCCCAAGAGGAAGTCCTCATGGTGGCCCCTAATATAGGGTGGTGTGATGACGCAACAGGAAGGCAGCGTCACCACACGGCACTTCACAATAAATCCCGACACAACATCCTCCCACCTTTTACGAGGTCCAAAACCACTCACCCAAATCGAACCCACCCTAATTTAGAACCCCAATCACACACTAAACTAAAGCAAAACTAAGGCCTAACACACACACAAAAAAAAACCCTAAAATGGGACCGGTGGGTGGACTACCGCACGGCCCGTACGGCACAGTGGGTTATTCTGCTGCTGATATCGCAAAGAGTCTTTATTGAACAACTAAAAAAAAAAAAAAAAAAACTGCTGTGCTCCTAAACTAAACAGTAAACCAAACCAGAACTATAAACATATTGAGTCTGTCAGCACAGTCACTCAGGAGAATGGTGGGACAGGCAGGGGGGCCCTGGGAAGCCCCACAACAGGCGCGCTTCTGGAGGCAACAGGCTCCCAGGGCGAGGGCTGATCTTCAGAACGCTAGAGCCCAGATCCGAAACGACCTTCACCAACTCCTGTCCAGCCTTACCACCTGGAGCATATCCCTGGACATGCCGCAGATGGTTAGCATGCTTAATCAAGCCATCAGACAACCGGAAGCACGCCGCTCCCAACTTCGTCACTATCCTCAGGCATGCCTGATGTTTCATCGACTGTCATCTGGCCCAACTTCGCTGTGGTCGTTAGTCACCCCAAACCCAGTCCATAACCCAAAGTATAACCTTACTCGGCCTAACGTGCTGCTGAGCATGCGGTAACTCCATGCTCATCGGTCGTGCCCCGCCCTCTTCTAAGAAGTGCAGTGGTCACCGTCGTAGCAGCAGACCCCTCACCCAACTGCGGCCGAGTACTGAAGGCGTCCAGTACTAGCATGAAAAGTGAGGGGTGTCCACTAGCCTTCATCCCAAACCACGTCCTCTTTGATCACCGGAGCCCGCGAGCCCCAGCAACCACAACCAGACCATTCGTTCCCAGCGCTGTCCTTGATGGCGAAACCCAGCCCGTAGAATAGGTCACAACCCATGATGTTATCGCTGGTGCTCTGCCACCTGGAACGTGAAGTCGTACATCGCCTCAGACTTGTAACGAACAGTCAACTCCACAGTCCTGACAGTGCACAGTCTGCTACCACTGTAGGCATACAACGGCACTGGGTTACTACTAATCCTGTGGTGGGGGAAAAACTTCTTCACCGTGGCCCAATTCGGCATCGACTGCACCGCCGCTGTGTCGAGTAACAGTGGAACCTCCACGCCGTCTAACTCCATCATACAATACGAATACCTGTTGGTACTGGGACTCACCGAGTGAATGGTTATTGGGGCGGGCGGGGTGATTTCTTCCGTGGGCACACCCTGGCGTAGTGATTCAAGCCTCCACATCTGCTGCATCGTTTTCCTCTTGCCAGGCACGCTCTTGCTTTATGGCAGTACGTCACGGACCCACAACCCCTGCAAACAGGGTTTCCCGGGGCAGACCTTCGGCTGGCAGCATTGGTTTCATAACACAACATAACAAAAATAATTTTTTTGTAAGTTGTCTGTGTTTTTTCAACTGATTTAAGACAATTTTGCACCGCTGAATCCGAAAATGACATCCATTTCTCTCAACCAGGTCAGGTTTTTATGCTGTTGTAAGCAGTTGTACAGCAGTTGTACTGTAAATTGAATAGTAGACATTGATAAAGGTAAGTACATGTAAGCTTTCTCCTCTCGGCGCCACACCAGTAGGCTGCCTTTTGCAACAGCGGCTCGATTCCGAGTTTTTTTTCCCTTCCTCTCTCTTTTGATCACTTTTTTTTCACCCCACTTATATCACGGACACACAGATCGTCCCAATGTCTCCTGAGCCGGTGGACGGAGCCACTGCTTATAGCAGGATACGATACAACAGGGAAGAGCTGCTAGCATTTAACCGCCACCCGGTCCCACTGGAAAAACTCGACATACCGAGAGAATTGAGGCGAAAGCGTCGCGGCTGCCGGGCTGGAGTAAGGCGGAGGACAAAAAATATAAGGTACAGACCCTCCCTTCCATCTGTTGTCATGGGAAATGTACGGTCGATACTGGGAAAGTTAGATGAGCTAGCGGCTATCTCCCGTTATGATAGCACTTACCGGGAGTGCTCTCTCCTTTTGTTTACTGAGACGTGGCTAACTGAACTAGCAGCAGATGCTAACATTGAGCTGGAGGGTTTTCACATGATACGAGCTGACTGAACACCAGAGAGTGGCAAAACTAGGGGCGGTGGAGTGATAATGTATGTTAACAACAACTGGTGCAGACCAGGACATATCACTGTTAAACAACGACACTGCAGCAAAGACATTGAGTTGCTAGCTGTTAGCATGAGGCCTACATATCTCCCGAGAGAACACTCACACGTGATCTGCATTGTTGTTTATGCAAATCCGACGGCGAACGCTGGGACAGCGCGTGACGTCATCCATTCAGTAACCAGCAGGCTGCAGACAGAACACCCAGATGCTCTTCTCCTCATCTCAGGCGATTTCAACCACGTTTCACTGTCTCCCATTCTGCCCACTTTCACCCAGTATGTCACATGCCACACTAGAGACAATAAAACACTGGATTTGTTCTACGCAAACACTAAGGAGGCGTACACCTCATCACAACTCCCCCCACTTGGGAGATCGGATCACAACTTGGTTCATCTCCGACCGGTGTACAAACCCCTAGTGCACAGACAACCTCCGGCCATGCACACTGTGGAGTTATGGTCTGAGGAGACAATGGACACTCTAAAGGACTGTTTTGAAGCCACTGCCTGGAAGCAGCTCTGCGATCCACATGGTGAGGACATCAATGGCCTCATTCACACCTTCACGGGCTACCTCAGCTTCTGTGTGGACAAATCCGTTCCCACCAAGACCATACGGCGTCACTCAAACAACAAACCCTGGATCAACCCTGAGATAAAAACACTTCTGAGAGAGAAGAAGAGGATCTTCAGGTCGGGGAACAGGGAGATGCTGAAGTCCGTACAGAGGGAGCTGAGGAGAAAGATCAGAGAAGGCAAGGACAGCTTCAGGAAGAAGATGGAGGACAAGCTGCAACAGAGCGACATCAGCGGGGTCTGGAGAAACCTCAAAACCATCTCGGGGCTCCAGAATACCTCCCCCCAGGCCACGGGGGGCAGGGAGTGGGCGAACAACCTGAATCTGTTTTTCAATAGATTTGACCAACCGCCCTCCCCCCTGTCTGCACAACAACCACTGCTGCCTCTAAGAAATCAAGTCCTGCTGCCCACTCCCCACTCCACCGACACCCCCCCCCCACTCCCAACACACAGCCCCCCATCCTGACCCTGACCAAGACCCAGGTGAGGACGGAGCTGAGGAAGATCAAGGCGAGGAAGGCGTCGGGACCGGACGGCATCAGCGCAAAGCTCCTCAAGTCCTGTGCAGACCAGCTGTGTGGGATTGTGACGTATATCTTCAACCTGAGCCTGAAACTGGGGGAGGGTACCACAGCTGTGGAAAACATCTTGTGTGGTACCTGTACCAAAAACTTCCCACCCCAAAGACCTGAACAGCTACAGACCGGTGGCCTTGACGTCCCACTTGATGAAGGCCCTGGAGAGACTGCTCCTTGCTCATCTCCGCCCCCTGGTGGAACCAGCGATGGATCCACTCCAGTTCGCCTACCAGCAGGGCATTGGGGTGGAGGATGCGGTGATCTTCCTCCTTCACCGTTCTCTGTCCCACCTGGAGAAGCCCGGGAATATGGTGAGGATCATGTTCTTTGACTTCTCCAGTGCTTTCAACACCATCCAACCGATGATCCTGAAGGACAAGCTGCTGCGCGCAGGGGTGGACCAGCACCTGTCATCATGGATCCTGGACTACCTCACGAACCGGCCTCAGTTTGTGAGAACCCGGGACTGTGTTTCCGACACGATCATCAGTAGCACGGGGGCCCCCCAGGGAACGGTGCTGGCTCCCTTCCTGTTCACTCTTTATACTGCGGACTTCTCACACAACACAACACATTGCCATCTACAGAAGTTCTCTGATGACTCTGCGATCGTTGGTCTCATCTCCAACGGAGATGAAGCTGAGTACAGAGGGCTTATCCAGGACTTTGTGGACTGGTGCCATCGGAACTGCCTCCAGATCAACGCGAGGAAAACTAAGGAGCTGGTGGTGGACTGCCGCAGGCATGGGCAGCCCCTCACAGCACCAGTAAATATACAGGGAACAGACATAGAGATGGTGACATCCTATAAGTACCTGGGTATTCATCTGAACAATAAACTAGACTGGTCACACAATACTGACGCACTCTACAAGAAGGGACAGCGCAGGCTGTTCCTGCTGAGGAGACTCAGGTCTTTTGGTGTACAAGGGGCGCTGCTGAAGTCATTCTATGACACGGTGGTGGCATCAGCCATCACTTTTGGAGTGGTCTGCTGGGGCAGTGGCATTACTGCAGCCGATAGGAAGAGACTGAACAAACTGATTAAGAAAGCTAGCTCTGTCCTGGGGCAGCGCCTTGATCCGATGGAGGAGATAGGAGAGAGAAGGACGGTGGCTAAACTGTCATCTCTGCTGGAGTCCGAGTTCCACCCTATGCAGGACATACTGGATGCACTGAGGAGCTCATTTAGCAGCAGACTACATCATCCCAGGTGCACAACCGAGAGGTTTCGTAGGTCCTTCCTACCAACGGCTGTCAGACTGTACAACCTAAGCAGGGCTGCTCGCAGAGATAGCAAAAAGACGTAACAAACTAATAGTTTTTTTGAATGCAAAAGATGCAATAGACTTACACAATGGTCCTCTCCGGCATACAACTAGGAACATACCGGTCGCTATGGAGGGTGAGAATATGTATGGGCACATAATCATACCATGTAGGATAACTAAATAGACGGTTATGCTGTTTCATCCCACCTAGCAACAATGCTCTGCACTGTGTGTGTTTATATATTTACATATTTATTCCATCTAGCTACAATGCTCAGCACTGGGTGTGTTTATATTTATATATCTATATATTTATTCCATCTAACTACAATGCTCCGCACTGTGTTTTTATATATCTACATATTATTCCATCTAGCTACATTGCTCCGCACTGTGTGTTTATATACTTGCATATTTATTCCACCTAGCTGCAATGCTCCGTACTGTGGGTGTTTATATATTTACATATTTATTCCATCTAGCTACAATGCTCTGCACTGTGTGTTCATATATTCATATATTTATTCCATCCAGCTACAATGCTCTGCACTGTGTGTCTGTGTGTGTGTGTGTATATATATATTTTATAGTAATATGTACATATGTATATTAGCTGCTCTTGCTTGCTTGTTTTTTTTCTTGCCTTCTGATTGTTGCTCTGTGTTGCTATCCCTGTGCTGTTGCAATCCTGGAATTTCCCCGTTGTGGGACTAATAAAGGCTTATCTTATCTTATCTTTTCTTAATTGAATGTTACATCATCATTGTTCAAAATTCAGAGAATTTCAAGAAAAAAAATAATTTTGCATCATATAAAGCGAAAATACCCATACATGTAAACAAGAACGTAAAAAAAACATGTAGCCATAGTTCAAAAAGTTGACCTGATTGAAAAAAAAAAAAAATGTGATTTTTGGATTCAGCACATCAAAATTGTCCTAAATCAGCTAAAAAAACTTAGACAATAAATTTGGTGTTGACCAGTGTAATCATCGTCCAAGCTGTCCTCTCTCTCAGGGTCCACAACTTTTGCTGAGGCGGGTGGCTCTGGCAGTTTCAGTGACTGGCGCCAGTTCAGCTCCGAAGCTAGCTTATTGACGGCCTCCAACTGGAGAGCTAGCTCGACAGCCCTAGCTAACATCAAGTCATTAGGCGCCATCAATAGCCTAGCACACAGTCCAGCGTTGCATGTGTGCTCAGCCAATTGATCACACACCATCTCGTCTAACAGCGGCCCAAAACGGCACTCACTGGCTAGCTGCCTCAAATCAGCGACATACTGGTGGATAGGCTCACCAACACGTTGGCGTCTCTGCCGAAAGTGAATTCTCCAAACAGTCACACTGTCTGGGGTGTTGAAATGACTAGCTAGTAGCTCCACGATGTCCTCGTACGAGTCTGACATGCCGAGAGTCCGTAGGACCCTCTGGCCTTCAATACCCAGGTTGTGGACAAGGAGCGCATGTGCCCTCACTTTATCGAGCTTCCTGAGGTCCAGCGCCGTGATGTACCTTTGAAGGGCCTCCAGCCAATGAGGTCAGGGCACCAGTGGCTCGCCCGGGAGCTCAAGGAAGGGACGGAGTGGTGTGACGCACACCTCCATACATTAATCCTCAGTCGCCAGATGTTATGTCCACAAACCTTGTGAAGAATGGGGCTGACAGAGACGTATCACTGAACATGTGTTTAATAGGGATTTAGGAACACTGTACATGAACTGCACCTAGCGGAGTTATCCGTCCCAAGAGGAAGTCCTCATGGCGGCTGCCCCCTAATATAAGGCGGTGTGATGACACAACAAGAAGGCGGCATCATCACACTGCACTTCACAATAAATCCCCACACAACACATTTGCTGTCACAGTTTTACTGTTCCGTTTTGCAGCCACTGCTGCTGCAGCCTCATCTTTAAAGAACCCCTAATATCCCAATACAGACTTTTCTACATATCAACACAGCTCCAAGAGGTTTTATTAAATGGCTTTGGTCAAAACACCTCAGGGTTTAATTATTGTAATACCTTTTGACACACGGGGAAGGAGTTCTCCACAAAAACGGTCAGTTTATGGCATGTAGCTTTAAATGCTAATGAGCCCCAGTTCACCTCACCCTCCTCCTTTTGTTGTTTTCCTGAGATTGCTATATTAACAGTGGTGCCATGTTTGAGGATTCCATTAGCTTTTAGCTTTCATTGTCAGACTGAGTAGCATGCTAATAAATATTGGCTGAATGTTAAGACTTTAAAAGCCCAAATAAAGCATTATCAGAGACAGGGGTGTGGTTTCAGTGATCAATAGCATAAGAGTTTGGGGAGTTATTAAGCTAGGGCTGGGTGATTATCCAAAATAAGATGTTGTGGGTTTTCCTTAATTAACAAATGTCCCTTGTAGAGCTGGTAAATCAATGAAGTGCTGAGTCAAAGATGCCTTTTTGTGTATATATTTACATCTTGGCCAAGAAGGGAAAGTGTCTTATGCACCATATGCAAGCCAGTGCCACAAGAAATTCAGAGCTACACCAGAGTGCAGACAATATTAAATCAGTAGTACAAACACAGATATGGATTGTTTTGAGAAGCTTTTGTTCAGTTACAATGTTCAAGGCTGTTCTGGGTGCTTCCATGTCTTACCTAATTAATATGGGAAAAGTACTGAGTGTGAAGTCATTTATGGTAAACTACAGGGGACAGAATGAAAGGACAAAGTGTAATGGTAAAAGATTTACAGTACGTAACAAAAACCAAAATCGATGATCAGGGTGTAAAACTGACGGAATCCCCATTGTGCGCCTGTGTATAAAGAGCTTTTTATGTACTGCTCCTTTAAGACGTGCCCGTGGAGTTATGTGTGACTCCGCATCCCAGAAGCAGCGCAGTTAATGCCATTTGGAAGCGGCAGAACACTAGCTTCTTATGGAAAGAAATGTAGTCTCTGTTCACATAGAGTGTGATGACTGACTCTTTATTTCATCTGAAGATACCAAGAAGAAGCAAGCAAGGTGCACGGAAACTCACACGTAGTTGCCTTAAAGGGTACCTGTAGTGAATTTTAATAAGTAACTATTTCAAAGGATCAAGCATGACACTAGTGGTTCTGTCCAGTAATGTTGGTCATGATTCCTTGTCAAATACATCCACGTTTCAAGTCACTGCTCTGTCAGTCATGGTCAGTGACATCTTGCCTCCTACATGGGCTGTTGCAACACCAGTAGTGACGCACAGTCATTGCTTTGTGCGATTAGCTGGGCTGGTCACTGACCCCATGCTGTGTCCCTAGGACAATGGCGGAGTGCAAGGCTTACGGATGCACCAACAATAAGCGAAGAAATCCCAGAAGACATTTCTTTTTTGTGTCAAAAACAAATGATGACACGAAATCAGAGTTGGTGAAACGATGGCTCTATAACCTCGGCACGGGTCACACACTAAAAAACTTTCCATTCAGATGGAATTCAGAGAGCTGCTATCTGCACGATCTGCAGGCAGAATTGCTGGGTATGAAGCTCAAGCGTTTACGTCTAAAACCAGATGCTGTTCCCACAGAATTCAGTCACAGAAAGTCCAAGAATGACGACCGCTGAAACCCACTTCATCAGAGTGACAGGCCATTGTTTACTCGTCTGCAGTAAGCCGGAATCAATGAGTGTATGTCACTTCCGGCCGTCAATGGCTGTTCTTCATTGGTTTTGTCTGAGCGGGTTTCATGGGATACACTTATTCAGTATACTGACTCTAGGGGGGTATTTTTACTAAATAAGTGCATTTTATGTTTATAAGTAATACCTAAAGTACGATTAATGACTAGTACCGGTTCCGGTTTCCTTTTAGCGGGATTTATACACCCATATCACGTCAATGCCATTACCGACGTCCATCGCCGACACAGTGATCAGCAATTTTTTCTTGTGTGTGATGAAATGCGTTGTTCTGTTGCCAAAACAGGTTTTAGCTGATGCGTGGAGTGATTTGTGTTCATCGTGTGTTTTTGTTCATGAAATAGCGACGGACAAGAGCAGATTGTGATGAAGTTGGAGCTAATGAATGTTAAGAAAAAGCAACTTTTCAAACAATCATTACACAGAGAAAAAGAGAAGTCAGAGAAAACTGTGTGCAACCACCGCCGCTGCCGTTATTTGACAATCTCTGTAATTAATGGGGTTATGACGAGCCACAAAATGTTGTGTATGTGCTTACTTCCTCAATATTCTTCTGAATTTGGACCATTGTTTAACTGACTCGCTTTGGAAATTGTGCCTCCACAGAGTAGAGCAGCGACATTTATATTTATATTGGGCTCTAATGAAAGGTGACACTCAGGGCTATCCTGCCCCATGTCCAGATACGCTGTCAGTAGTAATGACACAAAGTAAGTAAACTATAAACATTGCACACAAGGTTGGTAGAAGTGACTCAGCTTTGTAGAAGCAACCATTGTATATATATTGTGTGTGTATATATATATATATATATATATATATATATATATATATATATATATATATATATATATATATATATATAATTGTATATAATTCACATGGGTGTATTTATGGAAAAGAGGAGTTGGAATTAATAAGTGTTCACTCCTTCCTTCTCCCTTTCGAACAATGTATACTGTTATTTTATTGCATTTGTCATTTGTTTTGTTTTTGTTTTACTTTTTTGTTCGAAATAAAGTATGTATCTATCTATCTATCTATCTATCTATCTATCTATCTACCAAGCATTACGTTTGGGAGACGCATGGGCTTTATAGGGGGCGTGTGTGACAAACCCAGCCCTATCAGGTATTGTTATATTCAGAAATGAATTGGCTACACGACATCCATAATCAGCATACTGAGCTGCAATTGGCTTGTTTTGTTCACGTTAGCCGTGGGGCTGGTCTTTCATGCTAAGTAGGCAGTCGTTGCGTATTAAAGGCTGTAAAAACACAAAGGAAGGGCCTACTGGGTCAAATGGGTGGGCAATTGGTCAAATGGGTGGTCAGTATAAGCTGCGGCTTCAGCCATCACCCATTTCGGATAACTTATGTTGAACTGTATAATCAGAGGAGTTATTGTTTAATTTGACCTTGTTGGATTTTTTCGCCTTTGTTATATTATTCTGTTTCTTTTTAATCTTTACTTTTAATCTACCCGAAATAAAGATTCATTCATTCATTCATTCAAATGAGGTGTCAATCAAATCAAGACTGTCATGTGAGTTTTTGGCACTTCCGTCACTGTCTCTATGGGAAATGTAGTTTATAAAGCGCATAAACAACAAAAAAACCCAAAAAAGCAGGAAGTTAGCTGGCTGGGTTTCAAACAATGCTGCGATTTTATGGGCATTGTCCCCTGTAATCATCTAGATGGACAATAAATTTTACTCAAGTTGATTTATTGGACCTTTTACAATAAAACTGGACCATATTTGTTGGACCATCATTAATTACAGGACTCCAAGAAAGCTTCATTGGTGAGTAAATGCTATGTTACCGTGCTGTGCTAGCTCATTTCCTGCTCTAGTTAATTCCAGTGTTATGATTGTATCTCAGATCTGTTTTAATATCCAAATAGATGAAATTCTACGCTTTCAAATGATGTAAGGCATGATTACCAACTCTAAACGTGTTTAGCACACTTCCCTGTGTCACAGCAGAAATATTAAAACATCCCATGGGTGGGACACCGGAATGTTTTAAGGCCTATACTCCTCAAGATCAGAGAAATTTTGTTCTCTCCCCCAGGGCTGCAACAACAAAATGACATCATTTTGCTCTTGCAGTCCTTGGTTTGGGAGTTCTTGCAGCTTGTTCTTGACACATCATCGTGGCAGAACTTTTTTCTTGCGTGGTGTCCAAGAACTTGTGTGACTGGACAGAAATTTGAATTTCCCAGGAGTTCTGCACTTGAGTTTCTTGTGAAGTATAAAATGTCCCGGCCAGAAAGAACTTTGTTTTTGTTCTTGCCACCTCAAAAAAAAAAAATAAAAAAAAATCCTTGTTCTTGTGGAGTATGTAAAGGCCTTAAAGCACTTTGAATTGTCTTTTACATAAAATATGCTATACAGATGAACTTGCCTTGCACTTGTAAGTGCAGGTTCTGTACTATGAAGAATTTTAACTAAAACCAGAATGAAAGACCTCTAAAATATTTTGTCTGTCTAAAAATAACTTTAACTGGTTAAAAACGATGAAACCAAGATGGCTGCGCATTCACACGCTGCAGCTAGACGCTCTGGACTACTGCGCTTGTTTTTGTGTTTTGTATACCGGAGTGGTGACCTAGTGGTAGAGCATTCGCTCCACAGCTGGGAGGTCGTGGGTTCAAGCCTTGGCCAGGTCATACCAAAGACCATAAAAAAATGGTACTTCCCGCCTTCTAGCTTGGTGCTCAACATAATAGAACGGGAGAAGGAAAAGTTGTTTGTGGTGGTGCCTTGCGTGGCAGCAGCCCCTCTGATTCTACATGTGATTAACATTGTAGAGAGGAGAAATGTAATTTCATTCTACTGTACATGATTGGCTGTATGGATTGAATGACAATAAAGTTGGCCTCCTTCTGCGAGAGACTAATTACCTGCAGTCACCAGGAACTTCTAGGCATTGGCCGCCAACTTAACTCCGACATCTCCAGCGCTTATTCCAGCAATCAATACCACATCCCCGAGGCAATCATCAGACCACCGGGTGCTCCATACATTGTCATCGGGCCCAGCAAGAGGTGCAGATGACGCACAGAGAGGAAGCAGAAACAAGGCTGCAGGGCTGGCTTCCATGCCCAGCTGTGCAAACAATGCACCAAACCACCATTACCTTCAATTTTCCTCACCAACGCCAGATCCCTCACCAACAAAATGGATGAGCTGCGATCGTAGATCACCTGCAATCGCTATGTCTGAGACTGTGGTATTCTTATTGTGACCGAATCATGGCTTCATTCGCTTTACCCATGCAGATCTTACACGACCAGGCAGCCTGTAGACAAGCTCAAAAAATAATCAGTGACATGAGCCATGTACTAAACAATGAATATGTGCGGCTGCCCTCAGGGAGGAGATACAGAGTCCCCAAGTGCAGGTTCAATAGATACAAGAACTCATTTATCCCGACGTCAGTAAAACTTTTAAACTCAGATAAATAGGTCAGGGACACTTATAACTCCTGTTCTTAATGACTGCTGTTATATATTTATATATGTATGTACTTGTATTATTTATTGGGTTTTATTTCATTTATTATGTACTACATCCGTTGTGTATGTGTGGATTGTGTGGTTGCAGTATGGGTGACAAGCCCAAGACAAATTTCCCCTTGAGGGACAATAAAGCTTATCTTATCTTATCTTATCCCAGACGCCACTGTGGAATTACCTGGCCGAACTGCACTCCATTTCGACCACAACGCCGATTTTGGTAAGGGCAAGGGTGGTTGGCTCTATGTTTTTGTGCTTCAGACTTGGTGTAATAAAAGAAGAAAAATTCAAAGCCACTGTTCACCGGACTTAGAGTCCATGTCCTTTCTGTGTAGGCTCTTCTATCTACCCCGTGAGCTAACGGCAGTAATTGTAACAGCTGTTTACCTTCCTCCAGACACTAGCGTTAGCTTAGCTCTCGGCCACCTCCAGCACATCATTAGCAGGCAACAGAAAGATCACCCAAATGCAGTCCACATTATTGCAATGGATTTTAATAAAGCATGCTTAAAGACTGTACTTCCCAAATTCCACCAACATGTTAAGTGTCCCACAAGAGGGAATAGAACACTGGAACATGTTTACAGCAACATTAAGCATGCCTACAGAGCCACCTCCCTCCCTGAGCTTGGACAATCAGACCATCTCTCTCTGCTTTTAATACCTGCTTACACCCCCCTGAGGAAGACTTTCTCCCCAACCAAACAAACAATTAAAACCTGGCCTGAAAATGCTCTCCTCCAGCTACAGGACTGCTTTTGCTGCACAGACTGGAACATCTTTGAACAGCAGGACCTGGACTCCTACACCAAGTCTGTCCTTTTCTACATTAAATGCTGTGTAGAAAATGTGACAGTCACCAAACACATCCGGGTCTTTCCAAACAGCAAACCCTGGATGACCAGTGAGGTCCAGGCTCTGATCAGAGCTTGCAACTCAGCCTTCAGGCCGAGGGACAGCTGTCTGTACAGCACCACCAGAGCCAACCTGAGAAAAGGCATAAAACATGCTATGAATGCCTGCAGGAGGAAGGTGGAGGGCTTCCTCACAGACAACAACCCCTGACAGATGTGGAAAGGCATCCGGGCCCTCACCAACTACAGGGGCCAGGTCCTCCCAACACTGGACAGCAGCCTCACTCTGGCAGAGGAGCTTAACAGCTTCTTTGCCCGGTTTGAGCACTCTTCCCCTCTCCCCCATCCCCTCTCTCTCTATAGGTGCAGAGGTGAGGAGGAAACTGAGAGCAGTGAACCCCTGCAGAGCCGTTGGTCCTGACAGCATCCCAGGAGTGATGGTCAAAGCATGTGCTGACCAGCTGGCAGAGATCCTCACCAAGCTGTTCAACCTCTCCCTGATACATGCCACAGTCCCCTCCTGCCTCAGGCCTCCACCATCATCCCCATCCCCAAAAGGTCCGCAATTGACAGCCTGAATGACTACAGCTCCATAGCACTCACGTCTGTAGTCATGAAGTGTTTTGAGCGACGAGTGTTCCAACACATCAGGGACTGTCTTCCCCCATCCTTTGACCCCCACCAGTTCGCCTACGGGGAGAACCGGTCTATAGAAGATGCCATCGCCACCACACTCCTTCGAGCGTTGAGCCACCTGGAGACCCCAAGGAGCTACGTGAGGATGCTCTTTGTGGACTATAGCTCAGCTTTCAACACCATCATCCCGGACATCCTGATCAATAAACTGCACCCCCTCCAGATCCCCCCCCACACACACACACACACCTGCTCCTGGATAAAAAAAAAAAAACTTTCTCACCAACCCCCCCACAGACAGTCAGACTTGGCCCCCACCACTCCTCCACACTGTCTGTCAGCACTGGCTCCCCCAGGGCTGTGTGCTAAGCCCTCTACTGTACTCTCTGTACACCTCTGACTGTATTACAACCCACCCAACCACCATCATCGTGAAGTATGTGCATGATACCACCTTGGTTGGGCTCATCACTGATGATGATGAGAGGGCTTATAGGGCGTAGGTAGAGAGTCTGCTGCTGTGGTGCCAAGCTAACAACCTGAAACTGGATGTCCAAAAAAACAAAGAACTCATACTGTACTTCAGAAAGAACAGAAAGCCCCCCCTCCCCACCTCATAAATGGAGACTGTGTGGAAAACGTCCCCGCCTTCAGGTTCCTGGGCACCCACATCTCCGCCGACCTCTCCTTGTCTGTCAACACCAAGGCTCTGGTGAAGAAAGCCCATCAGTGGCTGCACTTCCTCCATGTCCTGAGGAAGAACAACCTGGACCAGAAGCTGCTGCTGGCCTTCTACCACTGCTCAGTGGAGAGCGTGCTCACCTACTGTCTGGGTGTGTGGTACGCCTGCTCCACAGCCGAGAACAGGAAGGCTGTGCAGAGGGTCATCAACACTGCCCAAAAAAAATCATCGGCGGTCCTCTGCCCTCCCTGGAAGACATCTCCAGATCCTCCTGTCTCAGAAGGATCAAGGCCATCACAGGAGGCCCCTCACATCCTGCCCACCACCTGTTTGACCTGTTCCCCTCTAGACAACGGTTCAGATCGATCAGGTCCCACACCTCCAGACTGACAAACAGTTTCTTCCCCCGGGCCATCCGAACTGCAAACAGTCAGAGGCCCCACCCCCTCCCTCCGAACGCTCACATGCACAGAACTGAGGACCTTTTAATTATCACTATAACTCACCTGTCTTTGCACTCTGCACATTCATGTACATTGACCCATCTGTGAAACCACTACCATACCTATGCATATTTCCATAATCCTGGGCTATTTTTTTTTCAGTCGTGTCTTTAATCGTGTGCGCTGTAACCGTGTTTTGTCTAATTCTTCTCTCTTACTTTATTGCGCAGCAGCCTGGTGGAGCACCCACAATTTTGTTGTGCTGTACAACTGTACAATGATGATAAAGCCTATTCTATTCTATTCTATTCTAAAAACAACCTTTTCTCTTTAGTTATATGTTTGCAAATGGAAATGATGCACACACAACCAGTGCCAACAGATCTGACTGGGTAATCAGATTAACAAAGCAACCCTGATACGGCCTGCCCACCACACCTTATGGGCGGTCGAGGATAGAATGCAGGTCACACACACACAGGCGCAAGTGCACTCGCACACCGACTCACACAGGAAAAAACCTGTCTGTGAATAAGACCCCCACCCCCACCTCCCGCCCCATTGATATTCCCAGCAACAGTCTGGGCTCCAAATAAGCACAGAGGTGTGAGGGGAGAATTACCATCTTCATTTAAAGAGAGCAAAAACTTCACACTTCCAGACGCCATTATGCTTATCCAAGCCCTTATCGTAGCTCAGGAATTACTCACTCCGGCTGCAGTTGGATCACATAGGGCCGCCAGATATAACCTTCCAAGAAAGGAATAAAATTTAGAAAAAAAGGAAAAGAAGATGGAATAAAGTCCCCGCAGCTACTTTACAGTTATCCTATCAGTACTAAGTTCCTGCTTTCACTCAGGCATGCTGAAGGTGTTGTGTGCTGATAAATTTACCTAGCCATACAGTGTAGATCAGAAGGAACGTGTTCGGAGTCAACCGTGGGGCTCTGGAGACCCCACAAGAGAATAACAAACCATTACCCCCGTCAGGGCCACAGGCCACCGCAGTGTGACATTCATCATTAGGAGGGATGAATGAGAACGACAACAGAATCAGATGCCAACGGGGCATCCAGGGCTGGAAATCACCATCAGTTCTGGACTTCTGTTACAATTATCTTGATCATTACAGTAATTAGAAGCGTCATTCAACAATGTACTGCAGATAAGGAACAAGACGTTATGCAAACACAGCAGGCTTGGTTCTAGCTTTTTGAGGTCTCTGTTTTTGTAAGGAGGAAGAGTTCAAACCTGTCATTTTTAGAATATTAAAGAATCAACATGTTAATGTCTTTTGTCTGGTTTGTTCAGATAACTGGTCACACAGAGCCCACAGCAGTGAGTGAGGAAGTCTACCTCAGTAAAGTGAACACTTCACTTATATACACACATCCACAGGAGGCCATAAAACAATAAAACACATATACGTACGTCTCTATTCCATTAATCAGTGACAGACAAGCACCATACAGGCAACCAGTCAACCCCCTCCAGCCCTTTCCATCCTACAACAGGTAATATCCTCCTAACTGCAGAACACTTGACAGAAGAGAGACTAATTTCTTCAGACAAAGGAAAGGAGAAATACATGGATCATTGCTATTAAAAGATACAAATTACATAAGAGTAGAAAATATAAAATGTCCCTTACAAACCCTTTAAAATTTGACAAACATTGAAAATTTGAGAAAAGTGGTAAATTCCCAACAAAAAGTCACAAGTTCAAAAAGGAAAAAAGTTTCTACTTTATAAGGGAAAAAGGTGACAAATTTATGAGCAAAAATATAGCTGCAAGCAGTGATCATCGGGTTCCAAGCAGGTGTAGACTTTAAGGTCTTGTATTGTTTAGCAACAGCATTTAAAACCAAAGGGTCCCTTTACACAGCATGGAGATCATTGAGAGACTGGGCCAATTTTTGATCTTTGAGATCGTTTGGGAGATCCTTGTGTGTTTTGGGCTGAGTCAGAAATGTGAGGAGACCGTGGTGACTGTGGGGATTACTGAAGATCATTGATAGATCAAAAATTGGAAGTATCTCCCCAACGATCTCTCAGTGATCTCCATCCCTGTGTAAAGGGGGTATAAAGTCTGTGTTTACGAGATCCTGTGTTTTTCACTTTATGTGTTTTCAGGTCTGTTTTATTGTTTTTATAATATTCTTTTAACTGTTTTTACAACGTAGCACTTTGAGAATTGTTTCCCTCAAATGTGAAGTGTGATATAAATACACTACTACACATTAGTTTTTAAAGCAGCACTATATAACTTTTCTGATGAGACTGTAAAATGTCATGGTTCGACATATTACCATTTTTGCTCCCCATGCACTTTTAGTGAAGAACAACAATAATGGGTTTCCCACAGGACATTTGCTTGGAACCCTAAAAACTATATTTTGCTGCAAATAGCAATTATCGGGTTCCAAGCAGCTGTAGACTTGACAATTTTGTACTGTTTATTACTAACAGCATTTAGTAAACAGTACACTACTCATAGGGAAACCACTGAGAAATCAAAAATTGTCCCAATCTCTCAACGCTCTCTCAATAATCTCCTAAAACTGTCATTTCCCAGTTTGGAATCAATAAAGTACATCTGTCTATCTGGCCATCTGTCTGTCTGTCTGTCTGCATAAACATTTGGGAGATTTTGTGTTTTTGGACTGAGTCAGAACTAACGACCGTGGAGATCACTGGAAGATCTGGCCAATTTTTGATCTCTCAATGATTGCCACCCCTGTGGTATAAGGAGTGCTACACATTAGGTTTTAAAATGCACATGGCATGTTATACTTCAGTTGATGTTAAGAAGATGACTTTTCTGCAATGGCCTTAACCACTACACTACACCACAGGACTGCTTTGGTTAATAATCCGAGTTTCTGAAAACAAAAACCTTCTATTGACAAAGGCTGATAGACATTTCATAGAGATGATTGTTGGGACATGAAAAACAGATTGGCAGGAAATTTGGTGAGATTCGTAAAGTTTGAATCACTACATCAAAAGCTATATTAGAAAATAAAGACCAAAGAGAAACTGTTCAAATTCATTCGTCTATAAGATCAAAATGGATTGGCACTTTTTGATCATTTTAACATCTTTTCATTATCAATATCTGTAGATGATTCAGGCTTAATTTAAACCAATTTGGATGAAGTTTTCTGCAGTTGTGCAGCTTCTGGACCCTGATACCAAAAACACAACAGTGTTTTTGAGAAATAAAAATCCTACAGCTGCCCTTAATGGAAAACAGCAAAACACAACAGTGAATGTGAAGATGTCAACAAAACACGGGCTGCACGGTGGCGCAGTGGTTAGCACTGCGGCAGCACAGTTTACCCTCGGCCGGGGGATCGCGGGGATCATGAGATCGTGGGTTCGATCCCTGCCCCCGGCCAACAGTGATCTGTGTGGAGTTTGCATGTTCTCCCCGTGTTTGCGTGGGTTTACTCCGGGATTTCTCCGGTTTCCTCCTCCCACATGCCAAAAACATGCAGGTTAGGGAGTTAAGGGGCGCTTGCGCACGCAGCGACCGGCAGCTGGTGGCTTGTCACCGGACTGCAGAACAAATCTACCTACGGGTACAAAATAAGTCCAAAAAAAACCCCAAAACATTCCTACTTAGTGCAACAAATCGGATCGACACAGTGCTGGACTGTGCCGATCCGGCACAGTCCAGCACCCACTGTGCCAGATCGGCACAGTGGGTGCTGGACTTTGATGCAGGAGGTCAT
The DNA here is from genome assembly GCA_020510985.1 of Pholidichthys leucotaenia. NCBI lineage: Eukaryota > Metazoa > Chordata > Actinopteri > Cichliformes > Pholidichthyidae > Pholidichthys > Pholidichthys leucotaenia. Next base: position 24,986,997 of record CM035850.1, read on the forward strand.
GGGTTCAAATCCATCAAAAATACAAGTTGTGCAGCTTCTGGACCCTGATACCAAAAACACAACAGTCTTTTTGAGAAATAAAAATCCTACAGCTGCCCTTAATGGAAAACAGCAAAACACAACAGTGAATGTGAAGATGTCAACAAAACACGGGCTGCACGGTGGCGCAGTGGTTAGCACTGCGGCAGCACAGTTTACCCTCGGCCGGGGGATCGCGGGGATCATGAGATCGTGGGTTCGATCCCTGCCCCCGGCCAACAGTGATCTGTGTGGAGTTCATTCCTACTTAGCGCAACAAATCGGATCGACACAGTGCTGGACTGTGCCGATCCGGCACAGTCCAGCACCCACTGTGCCAGATCGGCACAGTGGGTGCTGGACTTTGATGCAGGAGGTCATGGGTTCAAATCCATCAAAAACACCACAGCAAAAGAGGAAAAACAATGTCAACAAAATATAACTGCAAATGGGGAAAAAAGACTAAATAATAAAAACCGAAACAGCAACAAAAGAGAAACAATGAATAAAACAAAACTGCAAATAAAAAGCAAAAGCAGCATGGCAAATAAAACACAAAAGCAAAACTCAATTACAAATAAGAGTGACAAAACACAGTGGGGAAAAAAATTCAAATGCAAAAATAAACAGTGAAATGAAAAAAAAAATCACAAATGTTAAAAAATGACAAAACACAAAGTGAAAATTCAACTACAAAGAAAAAAAATCAAACAAAATGAAATTTAAAAAAAAAATCCAAGTGTTTATATTGTTCACCAACAGAATTTAAAACCAAGGCTTTGAATAACTTACGTTCTAAAATGGACAGAAAAGACATGTTCAGAAGAATAAGGCTTTCTGGGAAGATGTAAACTTCCAACCTTCAGCATACCAGGTAAACACCATAACCCACTACACCACAGGACTGCTTTGGGTCACCGACTGACTTTCTCAAAACAAAAACGTTCCATTGACAAAGGCTGACAGATGTTTCATAAAGACGATTTTTCGCACATGAACAGAATGGCATGAAATTTGGTGTGAGTCTGAAGAACACTGCTGTGATTGTGAGTGTGAAGTCTCATCCAGTTTGGATCACTACATCAGAAGATACATCACAAAATAAAGGCCAATGAGAAATTGTATGTGTTCATTTGCCTGTAAAAACAACACAGATTGACATTTTTGCATGAAATCTAGTGTGATTCTGAAGAACACTGTTGTGATTGTGAGTGTGAAGTTTCATCCAGTTTGGATCACTACATCAGAAGATATAACAGAAAAATATAGGGAGAAAGAGACACTGTTCAAATGCATTGTCTGTAAAAAACAAAACAGAATGATTTTTTAAATAATTTTAACAACTTTTCATTATCGTCTGTAGATGATACATCCTTAATTTCAAGTTGTACAGTGTCAAGCCCTGGTTCATGTAAAAAGAAATGCCTTGCAAATAAAGACATTACAGAAAAAGGAAAATATAGCATTTTAAAAAAGTAAAATGGCTTACAAGAATAAAGTTGCAACTTTATGAAAAGAATACAAACTTAGATTAAATAAAATCTTGATTTATGGAAAGAAAAATCCGCAAATTTACTGGAAAAAGAAGTCCAAGGTTTTAAGAGAATCTGCAAATTTAAGAAAAAAAAATACGAATGAAAGTAAAGGAAAATTTATAAGAAAAAAATCACAAATTCATGAGAAAATTAAAAAATTCCAAGTAAAAAAGTCACAAATATAAGAGAAAACAGACACATTATTCAACTGTTCCTTCATTTTAAAAAAGTTTTTAAAATGTTAGAGTAAACTTGTAACTTTAGGGCCCCCTAGTGGCTGAAAGGCCTATGCATTTGCATACTCTGCTTCATAACCGACACGGCCCTGACCAGAACGACGGTGTTCCATAACAACAGAACTGAATTGTAATTAAGTCGAAATGGCATGGAGCTAAAGAGACACGGACTGATTCTATACGTATGCTGCCTAACCTTCCCTGCCAGCCAGGTGGGAGCTGCGAGGTGCAGAATACTAATCTGGAAAAATGTCTCGGAGCTTCAGGGGTCACAACCTGAGACGTTTTAGCCAAGTCTCCAATCAATTCCAATTTTTCCCCCGCAACATCCCATGTCCCATTCACAAGCTCAAGACGGGAGCAAATTGTCGTATCCGAGAAGAGACAACGAGGATGTTCCAGGTCATCTCTGACACATTTGCATCCCATCAGATATGGAGCAAAGCATTCTGGGTATTAGTCACTAGCCTGTTTTTGCAGTTCATACATCCGCAGAAGCATGGGTGGATATTTCTTGTTGGGGGGATAAACAGAATCAGAGTGAAGACTGAGGGGGACACTAGGGAGTTGGAGCCCGATGCAACATTGTATTTAGGGGCCCCAATTTTTGTAATAGGAAAGAGATCAAACCCTTTAAAACAAAAACTTTATAAAAAACAAAAAAAGAAAACAAACTTGAGTCATTGACTAGATGGAGAGAAAGTTTTAAGGCATTAATGAAAACTTAAGCAGCATTCATGTGAATGTTGCAGATTTAAAAGGAAAAGTTACAAATTTACAACAAAAATCGTTGAGTTAAGATGAAAAAAATTGGTGAATTTATGAGAAAAATACAGCAGATTGATGTGAAAAAAGTTGTAAATTTACAAGAAAAAAGTCACAATTTTATTTAAAAAGTTGTCTATTTACAAGAAAATAATTTAAATATTTAAGAAAAAGTTTGCAAAATTAAAATAAAATAGAAAATTTGAGAAAGAAGTCACAATTTGTTTAAAAAAGCTGCAACTTTTTACAAAAAAAGTAGTAAATTTTAAAAGAAAAAAGCTACAAATTTAAAAGAAAAAAATTTATGAGAAAAGTCACAATTTGATTTTAAAAAGTTGCACGTTCACAAGAAAAAATATAACATTTATGAGAAAAAAGATGCACATTTAAAAGAAAAAAGTAAAAAATTTATGAGAAGAAACTCGCATCCATCCATCTTCTATTGTTTTTCCGGAGGTAGAGGTTGCAGAGGCAGCAGCTCAAGCAGAGAAGCCCAGATTTCCCTCTCCCCAGCCACCTGCTCCAGCTGTTCAGAGAGGATACCAAGACATTCCCAGGCCAGCTGGAGACATAGTCTCTCCAGCGTGCCCTGGGTCTGCCCCGGGGTCTCCTCCCAGTGGGACATGTCAGAAACACTTCAAGTGGGAGGCATCCAGGAGGCATCCTGATCAGATGCCCAAACCACCTCAACTGGCTCTTTTCGATGTGAGGGTGGATCGCTGCCTTATTGTGGTGGGGGGTTTGCGTGCCCTAGTGAAGCTGTGTTGTCCGGGGCAATTTGCCTCTGCAGGGAACTCCCAAGACAAACTGGTCCTGGGTGAAGGTCCAGACTAAGAGCGATCCAACAGGACCCTCATTATGGATGAAAAATCAAGGATTTCGTGTACCCCTGTCGGGGTATGGTGTTACTGGTGGCCCTACCCGGCCAGGCCGGGGGAAGGGGCTGCGATGGCTGAGCGTCTGGTGGCTGGGTTTCTGCCCATGGGACCTGCCGGGCTCAGCCCGAAGGAGCTACATGGGTTCCACCCTCCAGTGGGCTCACCACCTGCAGGAGGGACCATTGGGGTCCGGTGCTATGTGCATCAGAGACGGGTCGAAGGCTCTGATCCCCGGATCCTAAACTGGCTTTTGGGACGTTGGAAAAAAGTCACAATTGATTTTAAAAAAAGTTGCAACTTCACAACAAAAAAGTCAGGAATTTGATTTTAAAAAGTTGCATGTTTTCAAGAAAAAATTAGCAAAAAATAAAAGTAGCAAATTTATGAGAAAAAAGTTGCAACTTTACAACAAAAAGTAGCAAATTTAAGAGAAAACAAGTTACTAATTTAAAAGAAAAAAGTTGCAAATTTAGAAGCAAAAAGTTGAATATGTATTACAGAACTGTCTGTTTATAATGTTCCAAATTTGCAATCTTTTTTTTAAATTTTGCATTGATGCTTCAAAGTTTTATGTAACATGAAATTCAAGGTTTATGATGATATTGGGGATGGGGGGGCACTTCTTTGGGTTGTCCCCACTGTCATTTACGCCCATGTGCAGAAGCTGTTATTATAGTCTGGTGTGCAGGATGTCATACTTTTTTATTTTTTAAATCAAATCTGACTTGACAATAGAGTCACAAAGAAGCGGATGCTGTGTGCCAGAATTTGAACTCTGGGGAAATTAGCATTTACTCTTTGAGGTTAAAGATAAGGTTCCTGAGGTGTGTGCAGTGAAGCGCGCTCAACACAGCCGGGCTTTATTTGTGTTGGCGGACAGGACAAAACCCAACAGTCAGCTGCGTATCACAAAGGCATATTGGCACAGACGAGTGAGTCTTTTTTTGTTTTTTTAAAGCAAAGTTATGGGCTGCCAAGTACAATAACCCTCAGTTCACAATGTTCACACTACAGCTGTCAAGCTGTGGCTGCCAACCAAACAAGGCAGCTGTCTTAGCAAGCTACCTCGTTCTTAGCACCCCCCCCAAATAGTGTGCAAATGCAGTCAAATGTCCCTGAATTTTACCCAAGTGAAGGTTTTGGTTCCAAGACTAAGCACAACTGAAAAATGGTGCATCTGTTGGTCGTGTGATTATCTAAAAAATATGAAAACACTCACTTCACTTAAAAAATAAACACACACGCATACACACACAGCCTTTATATTGTTTTTTCACACCAAAAAGCAAAACTGACTGTTCTGGACTTGCCACGGGACGTCACTTCCATAGTTACCCCAGCCCAGCATACTTGATATCCACCTGCTGCTCTATTATTGGCCAGCCTGGCTGTCAATCATGTGGACAACAGTAAGCTAACAGGTAGCTTACCAAGTGTGGTTTATATTATTATTTTCTTTAGATTTGCAGTCACCCTAACAGACATTACTGTTTCCACATGGTTCACTAATCCACAGTCAATAATATAGCTTGTGCTATTTTGGGTTACGTTTGTTATATTTTTCGCCATGATGCTAGACTGAGGCTCTGTTAGCATTAACTTGGCTAGGCAGTTGGTCCGCATTGGTTGTGTGACTGACAGACCGCCGAGCGTTAGCTTAATCCACAGTTCGATAATATACCCACGTCATTTTGGCTGCAGACCACCAGATCAGCCCGCTAGCTTTGATAGCTTGGCTAGCAGGTTTCTGTCACTATATTCTATTTACCCTCACTAGACGTTTGTGTTCAGTTATACCAACACTTATTATTTTGAGTTATTTTAATATATGTTTATTGTATTCTGGCCTATAAAGGCTCCTTTACCAGAGATGGTTTTGTTGCCATTCGCACAGTTAGCCATTCGCTCATTCAGAGTTGTTTCTTTGCTTATTACTAGTGGTGTTGGCGTTGGCGTTATCGCATTAATCGCCCGTGAATGCTTTGCCCCCCTTAACGGTGACAAATTTTGTGATCGCGGTTAACGGCAGTTAACGGCAGAAAGCGCCAACAGTACTTTTTGGCCTAGCGGCTCTCCGTACCAAAGCCGTTCTGGCCACAGACACTGTGCCCGCCGTGCAAACATTGCTAAGTCAAACAAGCTGGATTACAGCCATAGAAATCCCCAAAGTCCTGTCATGTTTAAGTTTACAAAATTATCTGTCGGAGCTCTCACCTGGATAATTGTGACAGCCTCCTTCAATACTCTGCCTGGATGTTGGGTTGTTCTACTTCTGTGGAAGCTAGCTAGCTGGCTAGTAGCTACATGCTAGGTTGTAGCTGACCTCCAGCAGCTGACACTGACAGAAATTCACCTGTTTTCATCCTCATAGCTTTGGGTCCAACTGTTGGTGAGATAGTTGTTTATGTTTGCAATTTTTCTGCTAAAATGGAAATTGGGTCTGTTGTGACACACAAGGCTTTGTGTTGATCTGCTTAAAAGTGGTGGATGTTTGCTCCTCTTACCTCATTTTATTGATTTTATTGACTGTGGTTTCTGCTCGTGCTGAGTTTCACATTGTCTTGTTGGTTTATATTGCTTTTGTGCTAGTGTCCTGCTCCTTGGCTTTTATGGTCTTTATGTATGTCCTTGTTGTACAGCACTTTGTGTAGCGAGTGTTGCTTTTTTAAAGTGCTTATAAATAAAGTTAATTGATTGATTTGCTATGGGAGAAAGAGCAATGGTCCTTTTGTGGCTGCTGGCTGGTTGTTGTTCAGTGATGTCACTGAGCCTTGGCATTCTGTTGTTTGCACATGCAATAATACTTTTGAGAATTTTCTGGGAATATTCTGGATAGTTTTTGTCATTCTGGATATGGTGAAAGCTTTTCATAAACCTGCAGGTGAAGACAGCAAGCATATTTGTCCACTCCCATGTTCATAACAGTATGACAAATTTGAAAAATTACCAACTTAAAGTACATTGTATCTGTATGGAAAATCATGTGATTAATTGCATTATTAATCACGATTAACCAACATTTCAAAAGATGAATCATGATTAAAAATTCTGATTGTCCAACACCACAACTTATTACACTTCAGGGACAGGTCGTGTGCAATCACGCTAATGCCTTTACTTAGTTTTATGCACTCTAACATTCATCCAATTTTACATTAATTAAGGCTGTGTTCTGCTCCAGAGCTAGATAAAGCCTGATTTATACACATTAACCCTACGCAGAGCAGACGGCGTACCCTACACAAGTGGCCTTTGCATTATAGTTGTGCGTTGGTCTGAATGTGTTCTGTGCTGCCAAAATGAGTTCCTGCCAATGTGTCTTTTCTCTTTAGCAAAAGAGGAAAAGGGAGAAGACATCAGAGAAAATGGTATGCAAGACCACTGCCGCTGTGGTCATGTGATAATCTATGTGATTAATGGCGTGAGGACAAGTTATACAGATGTTCATACCTGCAAACTGGGTCTATTGTGAGTCCAGGCAAAAACAGGAAATGTGTAGGAGACCAATCACAGCTGTTGTGTTCAGCTTCACTGTGACAGGTAGTCAGTATGTAATTTTTTACTAAGGGGGATGGCGGTGGGATATTCACAATGTTAGCATAATATGAATGTAAATTGTGCAGTGGGCAGTGAAACCACTGACGTATATTTGTAACCTGTCTCTCCAAACAGGTATATTACCCAATGCAATGAAAATAGCTAAAGTAATTCCGATATACAAGACGGGTGACAGAGGGGAACTTTCAAACTATAGACCAATTTCACTATTGCCGCAATTTTCCAAGATACTTGAAAAAATATTCTGTGAGAGAACTGACAACTTCATAATGAAGAATAATTTATTGTGTGAGCAGCAATATGGTTTCAGACACAAGAGGACAACTGCATTTGCTCTAATGGAATTTATAGAAAAAATATCAACTGCCATTGAAAATAAAGAGTACTCAGTTGGGGTATTCCTGGATCTTAAAAAAGCATTTGATACAGTGGATGGTAATTTATTATTAAAGAAACTACAAAATTGTGGTATTAAGGGGGTAGCACTGTCCTGGTTATGTAGTTACTTAAAGAATAGATATCGGTATGTATGTGTTGGTAACAAGAACTCACAGTTACTGAAGGTTACTTGTGGAGTCCCACAGGGTTCAGTTTTGGGGCCATTGTTATTCAATATATATATAAATGATATATGTAAAGTTTCGGAAAAAATGGATTTAATATTGTTTGCTGATGACACTAATCTATTATGCAGTGGAAGCAATTTGGAACAACTTTTGGATACACTCAGAAAGGAATTAGGAAAGCTTAAACTGTGGATTGATTCAAACAAATTAACGCTCAATATAAGTAAGACAAAATTTATAGTTTTTAGCAACCATCACAATAACTTAGTATCTAAACTCAATGTAAATGGTGTAGAGATTGAAAGGGTATCCGAAACTAAATTTCTTGGAGTAATAATTGATAATAAACTGTGTTGGAAGTCACATATTAATTATATTAAAGGTAAAATATCTATATCAATTGCAATACTACACAGAGTGAAATATTTGCTGAATCAACCCACACTATATACTTTGTATCATTCATTAATACTCCCATACATGACATATCATACTGAAGTATGGGGAAATACATATAAAACAAACATATATCCAGTCTTTATGCTTCAGAGCTATTAGAATAATAAACAAAGCTGCTTACAGGGAACCAACAAACCCACTTTTTCTTAAATTAAAAGCTGTCAAGTTGAAAGATCTGGTTGACTTTAAAACTGCAGTAATAATGTTTAAAGTGAAGAATCTACCACTGCCCGCAAATATCCAAAAGCTGTTCCAAATAAGGGAGAAACAATATCATTTCAGAGGAACATGTATATTTCAAAAGCCTTCAGTGAGAACTACCACCAAGCAACACTGTGTTTCAGTGCAAGGAGTCAGATTATGGAATGATTTTGGACCTGAATTAAAATCATGTACAACACTTGGACAATTTAAACAAAAACTAAAGGAAGAAATACTCCAAACATATATACAAGATGACATGTAAAATCACATAAGGATTGTCATATCCAGTCTGCGTTGTGTTGTTGCTTAGTTGTTGTTTTTTTTGTCACATTTTGTCTTAGCTTTGTTCCGAATTGTAATTGCTCTTGTTTTGTTTTTCTTTTGAATTCTTGGATGGAATATGGGTGGGCAATATAAGCTGCGGCTTCAGCCATCACCCATTTCGGATAACTTATGTTGAACTGTATAATCAGAGGAGTTATTGTTTAATTTGACCTTGTTGGATTTTTTTTTCTTTTTTTCCCTTTGTTATATTATTCTGTTTCTTTTTTTAATCTTTACTTTTAATATATCCGAAATAAAGATTCATTCATTCATTCATTCATTCATAAATTTGAAAGAATGAAGGTGGAAAAATATGATAAAAGATAAGTCATGAATTTACTGTAAGGTAAGCTCCAGATTTAATTAAAGTTACAAATTTACAAGATGGAAAAAAGTCAAACAAATTTAAGAGGAGGGGAGTCGCAAGTTTACGAAACTGGGAGGAAAAAGTCACAAACTTATGAAATTGGGTGACATGGGTGGCATTAGGCCTTTTTTAGGGGTGCTGGAGCATCCCTAAATTGAAACTCAGCACCCCTAAAAATTGGAGTGAGAAAAGTTGTGATTATAAAATTTCAGTTCGTCTTTCACAAGCTGAGATAACATCCAAAACATGTTCAGTTTGTTGTTTAAAATTTTTAAAAATGAAAATGAAAACAATCCCCACCACGCAAATGGTGTGGTCCCCCCTCTCACACATTCTCTCCCCTGTACCTGCTGCACGTGCTGCAGCCAGCCTGACACACACACACACACACACACAGAGATCCCTCCCTATCCCAACAGTGGGAAAAGTGAGGGGACAGGAGGCCGCTGCAGCCCCTCTACAGGTAATACACTCATCATGATGTATGACGCCAGCCTCAGCTGGAATATGCTGCAACGTTATGAATAGCTTTTGGGTCCGTCTGAACATTTAAGTTTCAAAGTACATGAGGTTTTCACCTGTGGTGGGGGTTAGAAAATTCTTCATGGACTTGGTAAATCTTTTAAATAACTTTCTGTGTTTACATTCTCAGTGACTAATTATACATACAGTATGTGAATTTTTTCTTCATAAATTTGCAACTTTTGCCACAAATTTGTAACTTTTATCTTTTAAATTCAAGTTTGTTTTTCTTGTAATTTTGCATTTTTTTCCTCATGAATTTAGTACATATTTTAAATAAATGGGCATTTGTCCCTATACATTTGGTACATTATTCTATTAAATTTGAAGCTTTTATTGTATATATGTTTGTGATGTGTGTTTTTTTTTCCCCCTTGTAATTATGTAGCTTTTTCTCAAAGTTTTGCACCTTTGGAAAATTTTGAGACTTTAAAATTATGACAAAATATTTATGCAAAATAGATAAAGCAATTTCTTTCTTTCTTATTTTACAAGCTCACAAAAATATTGATGTTTTTTAAAAGATTTGGGCTGTAAAGAATATGTGTTCATTTTGTGAAAATGAGGTGGTTTTCAGTTTTTCATCTTAATAATAATTCTAGTTTTTTGATTTTGTGAAAGAGTAACTTTGAATTAAAAGGACTTTCTTTCTTTCTTTCTTTCTTTCTTTCTTTCTTCAAAACCACAAGGATTCACTTGTTAAGGGCAACAGTGGGATAATTCTGACCTCTCTTTGACCATGGCTGTGATGGTTGAATGTTGCTTAACAAATTGGACCAAAAATGCCAGGGCCGATTTTCTCGTTGCAGTCCAGCCCTGGCTAAGACAGTTAGTAGTTGTTTTTTTTTAATGGTTGCATTGCCAGTCAACCACTGTGCACTGTATGAGTCTAAGAGAAAGAAGCTGTTGTTGTTTTGGTGTAAGCAAAATATTAAATCCAAGCTGTCACTGTTTTTATGTATCATCACGTACCATGTTCACTAACTAGAAGCCAGATGATGTATGAAAGATGATAACTCTAACAAAATAATGTGTGTGTGTGTGTGTGTGTGTGTGTGTGTGTGTGTGTGTGTGTGTGTGTGTGTGAGAAAAGGGTGGCTGTGTGGTGGAGCTCAATGGGTGCTCTGCACTCCTAAAGCTCTGATCCTAGAACTGCCCCTGCTAGGTTGACAAATCACAAATTTGAAAAATGGCAAAAGTCATAAATATACAGAACTGTGGGGAAAAGTAGCAAATTTACAAAAATGGTGGAAAAATCACAGATTTCAAAACTGGGGGACAAAGTCACAAATTTATGAAAATGGGGGTAAAAGCCAAAAATTTACTATGCTGGAAAATCATTGCAAATTTACGAAACTGGGAGGAAAACGTTATAAATTTAAAACTGAGGGAAAGATGTTAGCCTTTGAAACTAGGGGAAAAAGTCACAAATTTCTAAACTGGGGTAAAAGTTGCAAATATACAAAACTGTGGGGAAAATTGCAAATTTGCAAGATGGGAAAATTTGCAAAGTCACGAAACTGGGAGGAAAAAGTTGCAAATTTATGAAACTGGGGATAAAAGCCAAACATTTATAACACTGGGGGAAAAATTGTGAATTTATGAAATTGGGAGGAGAGTTTAATAAATTGATGAAACTGGGGAAAAAGTCACAAATTTCTAAACTGGGGATAAATAGCAAATTTACAAAACTGAGGAAAAGTCAAAAATTTGCAATACTGGAGAAAAAGTTGGAACGTCATGAAACTGGGAGGCAAAAGTTGCAAATTTACAAAACTGGGAGGAAAGTAGCAAATTTGAAATATGGGGTAAAAGTAAAAACAATTACAATATTGGGGGGAAAGTTGTAAATTTGCAAAACTCAAAAAATTACAATACTGGGGAAAAAGTTGCAAATTTACAAGATGGGGAAAATTCACAAATTTACAAAACTGGAGGAAAAAAAATCTCAAATGAAACGAGGAAAAAGTCGCGAGTACAATTTTGTAAAAAAAAAAAAAATCTACTTGACAACATGCTACTCATCTTTTCCTTGGACTCTTCTGTATTCTTTCTGTTGACGGGGGATGGCAGCTTAACAAGGGGGATGGTTTTGGCTCAGTTTGCTAACAGGAGGGATGACAAATTTCCCCCTCCCCCCCCAAAAAAAATTCTCCCTCAAATCTCTCAGTACTGGTAGCTACATTTCCGGACAGGTGCACGTCAAGCAAAATGTGCTGAAACAAATCATTTATTTAGGACGGCTGCTCAAACTGGGAACAAAGTGGTGCTGCAGTATAAACCCTGAAGTGTTCTGACCACAGAATAGCACACCCATTTCAGTAAGAAAAAAAGCCTATTCATATCCATCATAAAAGACAGAATCATGCAACGTTCTTGACCGACTATACAATCTGCACAAAACACCTTTTTGCGCGCGCGCACACACACACACACACACACACACACACACACACACACCACTCCGCAAACCAAACAAGCAAACCTCCCTGCAACAGCACAGCATTTTGCGGATTAAGGGTCCTCAGTGGTTGTTTGCCTTTTTAATGGTGTCCTAATTATCATTTAACCCTAATTAACCTGCATGGATAGGAGCCGGGCCTGATTAATCCTGCACATTGTTGGCCCGCTGTGGGGTGGAAATCAACTTCCTCATTCACTCTTTAATCAGCTTCCTGCCAACGCCGCGCACACGCCGTCGCCTCCACAAGGACGGGCGCCGCGTTCTTAGGCTGTACAGCTTTTCCTCCAAAGTTATTTTAGCTGTTTTTTTGTCACGCTGTCACAAGTCCTTTTCCTTGGCTTCCTTTGATAGAAAAACATCCTTCACTGATAGCGGGTTTTCAGAACGAGTCCCTTTGATGTGGCGCCAACATTCATGTTGTGTTACTGCATTCCCAAAGTTTCCCCCCGTTGAGTTTTATATTTCAATTTGATGCCTTCGTGAGCTGCCAGTTTTATTCTGTAATTTAAAGCACCAGTGCACCTCGTATGTGTTGAACTCTGCAGAATTGTTTTTGTATCAGCCCGTGGATGTGCAGCGTCGGGTCCATTACGTTGCCCCCCGGTCGAGGGAAGGAAGAGAAATAAACAATTCCACAATTGGACCAACAGAAATAACACCTGTGCTTCTGCAGCACTGAGAGATACAGAACTCCCTATAAATCCTTCAGGCTTGTCAGAAATGAGTCGGCAGAATGAATGACAGCTAGCCGAAAAGCTGGTGTAGACTGGTAATTTGGAAGAAATAAATTTAATAGATGACAAGATTCGTGAAACACAAACTCCTTAAAAATATTATGATGAACCAAGATAATAGGGTACTACAGTAGTTCTCTTAGGCAGCAATAAAGCAAAAGCAAAAAAGAAAATGTACATATGGGTTCCAAGTGTAGACTTCAAGGTTTTCATACAGTTTAGCAATAGCATGTAAAGTGACACTCCGCTAAAAATCAAGTTTTTTTCCTTGTTAACATGTCTGTAACATGTTTTTTGACTTACAAGACATATCAAGAGCGAAACTGCTCAAATGTCTCATCTGTTTTTTGGGGGGCTTTTGCTTTAAAGTTTCACTTAAGCCCCACCCCCTGAAAAAAGGCGAGTCTAAACAAAGTGTTTTTGGTGACGTAGCTACAGTGGGGCAAAAAAGTATTTAGTCAGCCACCAATTGTGCAAGTTCTCCCACTTAAAAGATGAGAGAGGTCGGTATACCTCAACTATGAGAGACAAAATGAGGGGGAAAAAAATCCAGAAAATCACATTGAAGGATTTTTAATGAATTAATTGGTAAATTCCTCGGTAAAATAAGTATTTGGTCACCTACAAACAAGCAAGATTTCTGGCTCTTACAGACCTGTAACTTCTTCTTTAAGAGGCTCCTCTGTCCTCCACTCGTTGCCTGTATTAATGGCACCTGTTTGAACTTGTTATCAGTATAAAAGACACCTGTCCACAACCTCAAACAGTCAGACTCCAAACTCCACTATGGCCAAGACCAAAGAGCTGTCAAATGACACCAGAAACAAAATTGTAGACCTGCACCAGGCTGGGAAGACTGAATCTGCAATAGGTAAGCAGCTTGGTGTGAAGAAATCAACTGTGGGAGCAATTATTAGAAAATGGAAGGCATACAAGACCACTGATAATCTCCCTCGATCTGGGGCTCCACACAAGATCTCACCCCGCGGGGTCAAAATGATCACGAGAACGGTGAGCAAAAATCCCAGAACCACACGGGGGGACCTAGTGAATGACCTGCAGAGAGCTGGGACCAAAGTAACAAAGGCTACATCAGAAACACACTACGCCGCCAGGGACTCAAATCCTGCAGTGCCAGATGTGTCCCCCTGCTTAAGCCAGTACATGTCCAGGCCCGTCTGAAGTTTGCTAGAGAGCATTTAAATGATCCAGAAGAGGATTGGGAGAATGTCTTATGGTCAGATGAAACCAAAATAGAACTTTTTGGTAAAAACTCAACTTGTCGTGTTTGGAGGAGAAAGAACACCATACCTACTGTGAAGCATGGGGGTGGAAACATCATGCTTTGGGGCTGTTTTTCTGCAAAAGGACCAGGACGACTGATCCGTGTAAAGGAAAGAATGAATGGGGCCATGTATCGTGAGATTTTGAGTGAAAACCTCCTTCCATCAGCAAGGGCATTGAAGATGAAGCGTGGCTGGATCTTTCAGCATGACAATGATCCCAAACACACCACCCGGGCAATGAAGGAGTGGCTTCGTAAGAAGCATTTCAAGGTCCTGGAGTGGCCTTGCCAGTCTCCAGATCTCAACCCCATAGAAAATCTTTGGAGGGAGTTGAAAGTCCGTGTTGCCCAGCGACAGCCCCAAAACATCACTGCTCTAGAGGAGATTTGGATAGAGGAATGGGCCAAAATACCAGCAACAGTGTGTGAAAACCTTGTAAGACTTACTGAAAACGTTTGACCTCTGTCATTGCCAGCGAAGGGTATATAACAAAGTACTGAGATAAACTTTTGTTATTGACCAAATACTTATCTTACCGAGGAATTTACCAATTAATTCATTAAAAATCCTTCAATGTGATTTTCTGGATTTTTTTTTTCTTATTTTGTCTCTCATAGTTGAGGTATACCTATGATGAAAATTGGAGACCTCTCTCATCTTTTAAGTGGGAGAACTTGCACAATTGGTGGCTGACTAAATACTTTTTTACCCCACTGTAAGTAATGGACAGGTAGTTATAGATCCTTTAGAAATTAATAGAGCCTTTAGAGATTACTATGAAAAATTATATGATACCAAAAATGAATCTGACTTAACAAAACTAAATGGGTTTTTGAACAAACTATCTATACCGTGTATTTCAAATGAAAACAGGGAGATACTGGAGTCTAAAATTAGTCAAGAAGAAGTTGGGCTAGCCATTGATAATATGAAATCAGGAAAAAGTGCAGGACCAGATGGTCTTTCAGTTGACCTTTATAAAAAATTTAAGAATAAATTAATAAAACCTTTTTTGGAAATGGTTTTAGAAGCATTTCAAAATAGTAATTTACCATCATACATGAATAATGCCTTAATTATACAGTTGCCAAAACCAGGTAAACCCTCTAATAAATGTGAAAATATGAGACCAATAAGCCTATTAAATGCCGACCTTAAGATAATCTGTAAAATTTTAGCAAGACGAATACAAGAAATTTTACCAAATATTATTAATCAAGATCAGAATGGCTTTATAAAGGGAAGACAAGGCTTCCATAATGTAAGAAGACTATTTAATATTATCTATTCTAATAAAGAAGCACCGGATACAGCTCTCCTATCACTGGACGCCGAAAAGGCCTTTGATAGAGTCGAATGGCCCTTTCTTTTTGAAGTCTTACAAAGGTTTGGACTTGGAAATAATTTCATAAAATGGGTTCAGATAATATACAATAATGCTACAGCAGAAATCCTAACAAATAACAATATTTCAAAATCAATAAAAATCAATAGAGGATGTCGACAAGGCTGTCCACTTTCACCTTTACTGTTTACTATGGCAATTGAACCTTTAGCGATGGCGATACGTTTACATTCACAAATATATGGAATTAAAGTTGGACCAACAGAACATAAAATCTCCCTGTATGCCGATGACATAATTTTGTTTATGTCGAATCTTAAAAAATCAATTCCGACCTTGTTGAATTTAATAAAGAATTTTGGGGAAATATCAGGATATAAAATAAATAAAACTAAATCTTCAATATTAATGCTAAATGAGACCCAGAGAAATTACCCAGCCCCTGAGGTAAATCAATTCAATGTTGTAAATCAGTTTAAATATTTAGGAATCCAAATTGTGCCTAAGCTAGAATCAGTCGCCAGTGTCAACTATGAAGCCTTAATGACAGAAATTAATGAGTTACTTCAGAGATGGATGTCACTACCAATGTCGATGATCGGGAGAATCAATATACTTAAAAGTAATATCTTACCTAAAATACTTTATTTATTTCAATACATTCCCTTACCACCACCTTTAGATTTATTCTCAAGAATTAAAAAAAAGTTAGTGGAATTTATATGGAACAACAGGAGGGCTAGATTACGTCTGTCTTTATTATATTTACCATTTGATCGTGGAGGTCTGAAATGTCCAAATTTTATGTTGTATTATTGGTCGGCACAACTGAGGTCTATGACATATTATTTTTCATCAAATGATCTCCCTCACTGGACTGAAATGGAATCATACAATTTACCTTTACCTCTTCCCATATTCATATACTCAGATTCGGCAAAAAAATTACAAAAACAAGTTAAAAATCCATTTGTAAAGCATATGATCAAAATATGGTGTGAAACTAAAAACTATTTAAAAGAACCACACTTATTGTCACAATTTAGCTCAATATGGGGTAATCAATATTTTAAACCAGGGAGAGCGGATGCTGTATTTAAAGTATGGAATTTAAAAGGGACTCAAAAGATTCAAGATTTATATCTGCCATGTGCAGATAACATAATGTCTTTTGAAGAGCTGAGGATCAAATTTAATCTTAATAGAACACATTTTTTTAAATATCTTCAACTTAGGAACTTTATTCGATCAAATCAAAATGGAGCTCTCACTCGACCTATTTACTCATCCTTGGAAAAAATGTTGATGAAAGATAGTAAAAGAAAGGGTATTATTTCAGAGTTTTATAACTCATTGACACTATCCTCAAGTGAAAACTCACAGAAAAGATTAAACTACTGGAAAGAAGATCTGCAAACTGAAATTTCAGAGGAACAATGGGAATTGGCTTGTACAGAAGTTCAAACCAAATCAATAAATGTACGTCTTAAATTGATACATTTTAAATGGTTAATGCGGATGTATGTTACACCGGAGGAGTTAAATAGATATAACAAAAACATACCAGATACGTGCACAAAATGCATGGAAAGTAAAGGAACCCTATTTCATTGTGTATGGGAATGTAGAATAATTAGAATGTTTTGGGAAGAGGTGAGGGTAACAATTGAAAAAATAATTTCAAAACAAATCATATTGAATCCTAAACTGTTTTTGTTGGGTCTGTACCCAGAAAAGCATAACTTTAATAAAAGTGAAAGAACATTCATAGACCTCAGTTTGCTTAATGCCAAAAAATGTATTGCACTACTGTGGAAAAAGACTCAGACCAGATGTGACTCAGTGGTTAAGACAGATGTTAACAAACCTTCCATTAGAAAGAATAACATACATACTGAAATCAAAGGAAATTGTGTTTGAGAATATATGGAGACCTTTTATTGATTATGTAAAAAATTTAAACTTAACTCTTGAAGAAGAAGGTGAATGATGTGTGTGGACCTTGTAAATTCCAAACTGGTGAACATAATATGTATACTTATGTAATGGATTGTCTAGACTAAACAGAGGAGCATTGTTGAAGACTTGATTTTGCCGGTGGTTGTTGGTGTTTTTAGTGCATTTTTTTTTTGTAGTACTTTAGTGTTAGTGTTTGACTGTGTGTGTCATGTTTGTTAAAAAAAAAAAGTTTCAATAAAGATATTGTGGAAAAAAAAAGATGACCTTTGCATCACATCACACTCAACCCCCTCATCCTTAACACCTCAACTGTTATCTCACTAGGAAACCCCGGCTCTTTGTTCACACAGTCTCCTGTCTGAGATGGTACATAATCAGGCTCTCCCCAGGTGCCACCCCCCCCCCCCAGCATCTTAGATAGGACAATAGGATAACAGTCCACATGCTGTGATCGAACAATTAAACATCAGTCCACATGCTGCTTGGGCTTCAGTCTTCTCCCGTATCTGCTGTAACCGGAATACCCCGCCTCGACGGTGCTGCCGTGCCTATGGGGGGTTGATGTTTGGGGGGAAAACACTTCTGTCTGTCCGTGTGGCTGCTCTGGTGAATCGTTTCCCTGGGGAGCTCTCCGTGGGGGTTTTCCACTCCGAGGGGCCCTCGCCAACAGCACCTGCTCGTCCGCCACAACGAAAGCGGGTTTGAGTCTGTCTATGCCAATTTTTTTCCTCCTACCCCCCAAGTCTCGGAAGGTGGATTACATCATGTTACGCTTAAGTCTATCCACGACGGACTCAAAGCCCCGCAATGAAGGATTAAGCACTGAATCTGCAGAAGAAAATAAAGTTCTTTCTCTGTGTTCAGTCTATTTGGCTCAATTTCCCTTACAAAAATCCTCCTGATAATCCCCAGTCTTTGTTTTTCAAAACACTGAGCACACGGCCTCTGGACAGTAGCTGCTTGGGACAATTGCCAAGGACAATTGCTGCAGCCAGACAAAACATCTTCTGCCAAAGTGTCCTTGTGCTCATATTGATACATTGCTTCAACACTACATCCACACTGACCCAGAAACTGACAACAAGATAACATTCACTGCTCTCCTTGTGTCCTGTGAACTCTGGTCTTGAATGTGCATCGTGGGCTTTTTTTGTCTTTGTAATCATAATATTGATTACTTATGGTCAATATTCTGAATTCAATGATTTTTTTGCTCCTTCCTATTGTATGATTTCTTATCTGTACCATCCTGTTGGCAGGCGCGTTCCCGATGCAGCCGTGTCACTGGAAATGCAGGTTCATTTTCTGTGTCAAGTCAAATTCTCTCGTATGTTATCAGTGATCTGTTAATGTACTTGGCAATAAATCTTTTTCTGATTCTGATTTCTGAAGTCTAGCAAAAAATGCTTATCCCCTGCTTCCAGCACTCTGAACGGTCCATCATAGGGTGGGCGCAGTGGAGGGCGGTGGGCGTCGTGTCTGACAAACACGAACTCCGCGTTCTTCAAAGTTTTAGGCACAAAAACGCGCGGAAAACTGTGGTGGGCAGGGCCCGGCAGTGTGCCTGTGTCTGCGCTACTCTGCAAAAGCTGAGACGGGCAGCTGTCCGGTGCGGGATTATCTGGCAGAAATTCCCCGGGTAGCCAAAGTGGCTGTGCAAAAACGAGTTCAGCCGGGGAAGCTTCCAGATCCTCTTTAGGCGCGGAGCGCAACCCCAATAAAACCCACGGTAGCCTGTCTATCCAATTTGCATCCGTCAATGAAGCCCTGAATGCCGCTTTCAATGATCTATGAAAACGCTCGCATAACCCATTAGCCTGTGGGTTGTACGCGGTTGTACGGTAAATTGTAATACCCAGGCTGCGGGCCATCGCGGACCAGAATTCGGAAACAAATTGAGGGCCCCTGTCGGACATAATGTCGGACGGGACTCCAAAACGCGCTACCCATGCTGTTAAAAAAGCGCGCGCCACCTCCTCGGACGTGGTTGCCGCCAGCGGAACCGCTTCTGGCCAGCGCGTGGTGCGGTCCACCATTGTCAGGAGGTGCGTGCACCCCTGTGATGGCGGGAGGGGGCCCACGAGGTCCACGTGAACATGGTCGAACCTTTTAGCCGGAATACGAAACGGCTCCAAGGGAGCCTTCGTGTGTCTGTGTACTTTGGCTCGTTGGCACGCCACGCAGGCTGCAGCCCACTCTTTCACTTGTTTGTGAAGGCTCGGCCACACAAATTTCTCTCCTACCATTTTGACCGACGCGCGCACTCCTGGGTGTGCCAAAGAGTGAACCGACTCAAACACGCGGCGGCGCCACACGGCCGGGACCACGGGACGCGGGCGACCCGTGTAGACATCGCAGATTGGGGGGGGGATGCCGTCTTGCAGCACCCTGTTCTCCAGCCTTAACCATGTTGGTCCAGACTGGAGCGCGCGCACGACCGCATCGCTAATTTGCTCCGCGGCCATGGCTGCATAATCTATCCCCATGCAGATCAGGGCCACCACGGCGCGCGAGAGGCAGTCCGCCACTACATTCAGTTTACCCGACACATGCTGAATATCGGTAGTAAACTCTGAGATCGCGGCCAGCTGTCTCTGCTGCCAGCCCAACCACGGTTCTGGAACCTTGGCCATCGTGAATGTTAGCGGCTTGTGGTCCACGAACGCGGTGAAACTGCGCCCTTCCAGCCAGAACTGGAAGTGGCAAATGGCCAGGTGGAGAGCCAGCAACTCCCTGTCGAACGCGCTGTATTCACGCTCACTGTCGCGCAAAGTCCTGCTGAAAAAGGCAAGCGGCTGCCAAGCCCCGACGACGCGCTGCTCCACGACAGCCCCTATGGCCACATCTGAAGCGTCAGTGGTGAGCGCTATGCGGGCCGCCGAGTCTGGATGAGCCAGCAATGCGGCGTTTGCCAGGGCTGCTTTAACTTTCGAGAACGCCCACTCTCGCTCCGGGGTCCATTCGACCCTATCCGCGGGTTTCTGTTTTTTGAGCGCGGCATATAATGGTTGCATGAGCTGCGCTGCGCGAGGAAGGAAACGGTTATAAAAGTTCACCATTCCCAAAAATTGTTGTAGTGCCCTGACCGTTTGAGGCCGGGGAAAATCCGCCACGGCGCGCACATTGTCGGGCAGCGGGACCGCGCCTTCTGGAGAGACGCGGTGCCCAAAAAAATCAATCTCCGTTACGCCGAACTGGCATTTCGCCGGGTTGATTATTAAGCCGTGCTCCTCCAACCTCCGGAAAACCGTCGTGAGGTGGGTTTCATGTTCGTCTTTGGATGCACTGGCTACCAGGATATCATCCAAGTAGACGAACACAAATGGGAGATCGCGCAGCACTGCATCCATCATGCGCTGGAACGTCTGTGCCGCTCCTTTTAACCCAAAAGGCATGCGCAGGAACTCGAATAGACTGAACGGAGTTATTACCGCTGTTTTAGGTACGTCCTCAGCGTGCACTGGGACCTGATGGTAACCACGGACCAGGTCTATTTTGGTAAAAATGCGTGCCCCGGCAAGGTGAACGGAAAAATCCTGTATGTGGGGAATCGGGTAACAGTCGTGCGCCGTGGCGTTGTTCAACCTGCGGAAATCACCGCTCGGCTGCCACGATCCCTCAGCCTTAGGGACCATGTGTAGCGGGGATGCCCAAGGGCTGTTTGAGCACCTGATGATGCCTAACCTTTCCAGGTTGGCAAACTCCTCGCGTGCTATGGACAGTTTAGCTGCGTCCAAGTGCCGAGGTCGTGCAAAAACGTGCGGCCCGGTGATGGTGATAAAATGCTCCACCCCGTGTTTAGCGATGGCCGCCGAAAACGTCGGGACCGTGAGTGCTGGGAACTGAGTGAGCAGTGTGTGGAACTTACCGCCTGTAGCTGTGACGTTGGCTTGTGCTGTTGGCTGGGTCACTCGAGCTATACAGGGAAGAGAGTCAAAGGACAATGCATTAACTAGGCGCCTGTTAGCAACATCAACCAGTAAACCATGTGCACACAGAAAATCAGCCCCCAGTATATGGTAATTCAGTGCTGCTATGACAAAAGTCCACTGATATGTACAGCCGTGTAGAGATAAGAGCAGAGTCTTCTCACCGAAGGTCTTAATGTCCAAGCCGTTTGCTGCCAACATCTCGGGGCGGCTAGATCTTGCCAGCCGGTCAGTGTAGGTCGGCCGGATGAAGCTCTTCTGGGCTCCGGTGTCCAAGAGGAAATGCCTCCCCGAGCGTGTGTCCGTCAGGTAGAGCAGCTTGTTTTCCTCCCCGAGGGTCGCAGCTGCTACCGACGCCCGGTCTTGGCGTTTCCCGAGCGCTTGAACTGGCATGGTGGCGTACATCTGCGTGCCTTCTCTCCGAAGCGACGGTGGTAGAAACAAAGCATGTCTCCCTCGCGCTTCTTGGCCCCTGCTGCTGCTGCCACCAGTGGCTCCTCGCCTCCTCTGGTCGTCTCTCTGGGCTCCGCCGCTGCTGCGATGACTGTGAACGCCCTGGTGGCGATGATGATCTGGTCTGCCTCCTGGGCTAGCGCACGAAAGTCCCGCGCGGCCAGCAACGGCGAATTGGCCAGGGCCGCTCTCGCCGCTGTCAGAAGGTTTCGGAGGAGAGATTGAGATTGAGATTCAACTTTATTGTCATTACACATGTATGAATACAAGGTAACGAAACGTGACTTGGCATTTGGGCACGCTCTGCAGAGCGCATCCAAGGCTGGGGCAGCCGCTAGGCGCCAGTCATTGGGTGGCAAGAGGTGGGCAAACAGAAAATTGTCGTCGTCCGTGCCCCTTAATGCCAGCATCTTCTCCATGAGGTCTATGGCCGAACCATCTCCCAACTCGGTCCGCGTCAGAAGCCTCTCTGCTTTCTCACCGTCCGAGAGTGTGTAGCGCTGGATGAGCGCAGCCTTGAGCGCCTCGTATCTGTTGCCGGTTGGTGGCTGCTCGAGCAGGCTCGCTACGTGCTGAGCTGTGCGGGCATCGAGCACTGCGACCACGTAGTAAAATTTGGTGTCATCTGCCGTTATTCCCCGGAGGGCGAACTGCGCCTCGATGAGGTGGAACCAGGAGCGTGGGTTGTGCTGCCAAAAATCCGGTAGCTTGACTGCAACAGCACATGCGTGGCTGGAGGTTCCCGTCGAGGTCGGCTCCGGGGATCTTGTCTCGTGTTCCATGATACGTCTTGGGTCACCAGTGTGGAGCGTGTAAATAAAGAGGCAGATTTGTCTCAGACGATTTATTACACACTCTCACATCTCAAGCATAGACAGAATGGCATTCCAACAGAAACTCCTCTCTTAAATATCATGGCATTCTTCCAGCATTTTCTAACACACAAAAGATGACCTTTGCGTCACATCACACTCAACCCCCTCATCCTTAACACCTCAACTGTTATCTCACTAGGAAACCCCTGCTCTTTGTTCACACAGTCTCCTGTCTGAGATGGTACATAATCAGGCTCTCCCCAGGTGCCACAATATCACCATATTTTCTCGACTTTTAATTTGCCAGAATTTTGAGATAAGCCATTATTTTCAAAATAAACACCAATTTAACTCACCATTATATCCTCAATGGAGCCACAAAAAAGGTAATGTAATAACTAGGCCAGGCCAGTAGAGGTCGTACCGAGGCAGCTGCACCTTGGTGCTTTCATTTGAATATAGTAAGAGTAGAATTGTGATAAAAGGGGGAGATTTCATAAGATTTTTTTCCTTCTTTCTGCTCCCTTTCATTCTTTCAGTTTATGGGCATTTTGTCTCGTTTTGTTTTAATGTGTTGTTTTATTGAATGAAATAAAGTTATAACTAAACTAAACTAAATTTATGATTAAAAAAAATTGCAAATTTACAAGAAAGACACTGCAAATTTATGAAAAAAGTTAAATGTATAAGAAAAAAGTTCCCAATTTACAAAAAAGTCACAAATTTATGACAAAAAAGCTCCAAATTTATGATAAAAAGTTGTAGATTTAAAAGAAAAAAGATGCAAATTTATGAAAAAAAAGTTGTAAATTTATGAGAAAAAAGTTGCAAATTTACAATATAAACACTGCAAACTTATGAAAAAAAAGCTGTAAATGTATGACAAAAGGGCTCCCACTGAAGGTGAGTTTTTTTTGATCGCACACTTCGTTTTTGTGCTGATGTATTCCACACATCGTGTTACTGATGTCATCGTGTTACAAAGAATCTGCAGCACAACCGGGAGGTTGAGGGTTCAAGTCCCGGGCGGGTCATACCAAAGACCATATAAAAATGGTACTGCCCACCTTCTAGCTTGGTGCTCAGCGTAATAGAATAGGAGAAGGCCCAGCTGGATTCGAGGTCAGTCGGATCAGATACCGGCGACACCAGCAGAGATTGTTTTACTATCCACAGGTCAGTAAAAATGCCACCAAAGAAGGAGAAGGAGAAGTTGTCTGTGGCGGTGCCTTGCATGCAGTGAACCCTCTGATTCTAGATGTGATTAACATTGTAGAGAGGAGAAATGTAATTTTGTTCTACTGTACATGATTGGCTGTATGGACTGAATGACAGTAGAGTTGGCTTCTCCTACTGGATCGCTGCTGCTGCTGGAGAGAACGTAGCATCAAAAGTTGAGAATTTGCAACTTTTTCCGTTTACCACAGCAGCAAGGACAAACCAGTAGATACTGTTTTCATTAAAAATGATGGAACTTCGGTTTTCAGTCTACTATTTATCACCAAGTTTCAAATGCGGCAGTAAAAAGAAATTCCAATACCATCAGCCGCAAAGCTGTTTTTCCTCTGTCAACATGGCCTTAAACATGTAATATTCCTTTAGAAACTAAACTTCTTCTAAGCACACATTGATAAAACTTTCCATTTAGTT
The DNA here is from genome assembly GCA_020510985.1 of Pholidichthys leucotaenia. Lineage (NCBI taxonomy): Eukaryota > Metazoa > Chordata > Actinopteri > Cichliformes > Pholidichthyidae > Pholidichthys > Pholidichthys leucotaenia. The sequence continues at coordinate 25,011,064 of CM035850.1, forward strand.
CTCAAAACTTCAGGTTTCTCTAAATATTGGCATATTCCACCTCCACCGGCAGCATAAATTTCTGAACATGCAAACCATTTGCCCAGAGCACACACATTGTTTTGGACGATAACCCCCAACATAAGAATAGAATGGAACAATAATTTGAGCTGGTGTTTGCATGAATGCGTAACTGCAGACTGTTCAAAAATGTGTGTCTGACGCCTTTTCCATTATTCCAATGACACCGGCAGGTTTTCGCATCAAATTGCAATTGCAGCCACAAAGGCAACAGGTGATATTTCTGGAGAAAACTGAAATTCATTAGAAAGCAATTACTTTCCAGTCACACGCTGACATTATCAAGCCTCTGTGTACTATACCTCTGAAGCCGATGACAGTGTATCTTTTCCCATTTGCCTTTTTTTTCCCCTTTGGTTATCTTCCTTGCATTTGTTCAACCATTTGTGCCCGGTATACCCACAGACAGAGGTAATAAGACACTGTGCCCCAATGCCCTGCGGTCGATAAGCTAAAGCTGTCCTGTATTACATATTTTCCATGTAACGGATTCTATTTTCTGTCCATCCTTCCACTTCCAACCCATTATCTGGGTCCGTCTTGTGGAAGTTTGGCAGAGAGGACAGTACACCCCTTTCTCTTTGGCCTTCACCTCATGCAGGCTAAACATATTTCCTTTGCTCTGTGTTTGTTTTTCAGTGGCTTTTTTCAGAAATGACCCTTCCCTCCACCAAAATAGATGCAGTTGGGAAATCATTTGAGTTTTTGTCTATTGTACAACTTTAGGAAGAAATTCTTAAAATCCCGATTTATAAAATATAAAATATTAAAGACCTTACTATTTACCTATTTTTGTTCCATTATGCATGAACCATATCTTATCAGCAGTTAGTTTTGACCGAGCAATCTGATTGGACAATAGGGATTCCTAAAGTTGTTCCCTGATAACCACACTTGGATGTTTCAGTGGGTATGTACAAAAAAATCCAATCTTTTGGCATCTGTTGCTGTCAGTTAATAAACTGTGCAGCTGTTGTATAAAAGCCCTGTTACACTTACAGTGGGGAAAAAAAGTATTTAGTTAGCCACCAATTGTGCAAGTTCTCCCACTTAAAAGATGAGAGAGGTCTTCAATTTTCATCATAGGTATACCTCAACTATGAGAGACAAAATGAGAAAAAAAATGCAGAAAATCACATTGAAGGATTTTTAATGAATTAATTGGTAAATTCCTCAGTAAAATAAGTATTTGGTCACCTACAAACAAGCAAGATTTCTGGCTCTCACAGACCTGTAACTTCTTCTTTAAGAGGCTCCTCTGTCCTCTACTCATTACCTGTATTAATGGCACCTGTTTGAACTCTTTATCAGTATAAAAGACACCTGTCCACAACCTCAAACAGTCGGACTCCAAACTCCACTATGGCCAAGACCAAAGAGCTGTCAAAGGACACCATAAACAAAATTGTAGACCTGCACCAGGCTGGGAAGACTGAATCTGCAATAGGTAAGCAGCTTGGTGTAAAGAAATCAACTCTGGGAGCAATTATTAGAAAATGGAAGACATACAAGACCACTGATAATCTCCCTCGATCTGGGGCTCCACACAAGAGCTCACCCCGTGGGGTCAAAATGATCACGAGAACGGTGAGCAAAAATCCCAGAACCACATGGGGGGACCTAGTGAATGACCTGCAGAGAGCTGGGACCAAAGTAACAAAGGCTACCATCAGTAACACACTACACCGCCAGGGACTCAAATCCTGCAGTGCCAGACGTGTCCCCCTGCTTAAGCCAGTACATGTCCAGGCCCGTCTGAAGTTTGCTAGAGAGCATTTGGATGATCCAGAAGAGGACTGGGAGAATGTCATATGGTCAGATGAAACCAAAATAGAACTTTATTGTAAAAACTCAACTTGTCGTGTTTGGAGGAGAAAGAACACCATACATACTGTGAAGCATGGGGGTGGAAATATCATGCTTTGGGGCTGTTTTTCTGCAAAGGGACCAGGACGACTGATCTGTGTAAAGGAAAGAATGAATGGGGCCATGTATCGTGAGATTTTGAGTGAAAACCTCCTTCCATCAGCAAGGGCCTTGAAGATGAAACATGGCTGGGTCTTTGAGCATGACAATGATCCCAAACACACCGCCCGGGCAACGAAGGAGTGGCTTCGTAAGAAGCATTTCAAGGTCCTGGAGTGGCCTTGCCAGTCTCCAGATCTCAACCCCATAGAAAATCTTTGGAGGGAGTTGAAAGTCCGTGTTGCCCAGCGACAGCCCCAAAACATCACTGCTCTAGAGGAGATCTGCATGGAGGAATGGGCCAAAATACCAGCAACAGCGTGTGAAAACCTTGTGAAGACTTACAGAAAACGTTTGACCTCTGTCATTGCCAGCAAAGGGTATATAACAAAGTATTGAGATGAACTTTTGTTATTGACCAAATACTTATTTCACAACTGGTGGCTGACTAAATACTTTTTTGCCCCACTGTAAGTACAATGGCCTAGAGAGCTTGGCTCACCAAAATACAAAAGCATGCTAACATTGGCATCAATGCTAATGTTAGTGCTAACATTTGAATGCTATTGTTGTCATGCTAATATTATCATGCGGACTTATGAAACAGCTGCATAATAATGTTAGCATGCTAATGTCAACGTTCATGCTAACATTAACATTAGTGTCAATTCTAATGATAACGCTAACGTTTGAATGCTATTGTTATCATGCTAATATTATGCTGACTTATGAGACAGCTATATAATAATGTTAGCATGCTAATGTTAGTATTAATGCTAATATTAGCAGTAGCATCAATGCTAACATTAGTGCTAATGTTTGAATGCTATTATGCTAATATTATCATGCTGACTTATGAAACAGCTGTTAGCATCAGTGCTAATATTAGTACTAATCATAGCATTGATGTTAGCATTATGATTTTGTATTGGTGTTGTGACTTTCATGTTTGCGCTGTCCAAAAAGTCTTCAAGTCCAGACCACACAGGTTAGGTGTGAAAGTGCCCATAAGTGTAGTCCCGCCAGAGGATTATTGTGTGTAAGTTTGGTTTGGTGACCATAGGAACAGCTGACTAGGAGGAGTAGCAGTCTTTGTGGAATATGGGCATAAAGCTGGATGGTTGCAGCAAAATCACATTGTTTTCTGTGTTTTTACTTCCACTTCTTTGCTCTTTTTTTCCACTTCTTCACTATTTCGATCGATTCACCCATGCCTAGTTGCCCTGCTCCTTGCGGTGCAAGTGCTTCCTCTGAAACCTCTGTCAGCCTGTCACTACCATGTTCCGAATCTTCCTTGCTGTGTTCTCTAGTAAAGTCTCCCAGTTACAACATTTCTCTGCTTTTCAGATTGTTTTAGCATTTAGGATTTTCTGTTTTTGAGTTCCTTGTTATCTTTCCACCTGTCAGCTGCTGTTTGGTGTACGGTTTGATTCGTTTGAACACCTTTCACAAACATGACAGCCCCCCCCCCCCCACCCCATCCCTTCCCAGCTTACCATGTCTTCCAGCCTCATCCTCACTTTTAACAATGCTGTGGCTACACTACAAATATTATCAGGTTTGATGTGTTTGTTTTACCTCGAGGGGCCCCACACCCAGATCTGTTCTCTGTAGATTACCGTAACACACTTCAGTTACACATATCTTGGGCTACATTCTTTAATGGCATGCTATATATTATTTGAGGCTGTTGCCACAAATATTAATAATTTTGCCCTGTTCATGTTTTGAGTTTCTTGTGGACTATCTCAAGTTTAGCATTATTTTCCTTTCTTAAGGGAAATATGGGGCTCTTTAAACAATGGCCTCTGGGGTGCTCTCAAAGGTTAAAAATCAATGGAGACTTTGAAACTTTAGTTTGGTTTAGAAAGATGAAAATAAGCATGCGTGTGTATCACATTGAGGTGTGCAAAAAACATTATCGGGCCTGTGACCCACACCCCACAGGAAGTCTGCCATCTTGACTCAATCCGGAGCCATTTTTGGTGATTTCCCACCATTGTATTTTAACAATCTTGTCCTAGGGAACTAGTCCGATTGAGCCAGTTTTCACGTGGAATCATTTACAGACACAGGGCATTAAAAGTTGTATAGATGCCTTACAAAAGCTCAAAGGTGTTGCCATGGCAATATGGCAAAGTTTGACTTCTCGCCATGAACCATGGGAGAGTTATAACTCAGAGACACGTTGCCCAATTTGCACCAAATTTTCTACGATAGATGCTAGTCCAACGCTGAATGCTTCTATATAAAAATATTTTTAAATAGTTATTGTGCCACCTAGTGGTTAAAGGAAGTATTGCACCAGGTTGTTTTGTTTATTATTATGTCAATAACGGGAAACCAATCAGCACTATGCACTGAGTGTGGCCTTGGAGGAAGAGGACAGACCTGAGAAGCTATCCTAGTCTCCAGGGCCAGTTAGCATTTTTGGACAGCTGCTTTAAAAACTTGACCCAATTCCAACCATTTATTCTGGAGACCCCATGTGCACAAGTGGGTATGGCGTACAGCCGGTAAGTGTGTTTCTTATCATGGGATTTATTATTTGTTTGTGTAGGTGTCAGGTCAGGCATTGGTTTGCTTGCTACTGGATAACCATGAAAACCGATACTACCTGTCTCATGGGTTGGGCCGTTGGTGACTCAACCGGCAACCCCGCCCTTCCGAGAGTGTGAAGGGTGAAACTGGGCATCCTGGCAGAACTAAAAACAATATCTGTCACAGGTCTGTGGTGGACCACACAGGGTGAGACTGGACATCCTGGCAGGTAAGCACATCTGTCGCAAGGTCTGTGGTGGACTTTTGCCAGTCGGTGCATCGTGACATGCATCACACAAAGAGCAGAGATAAACAAACCTATCATCTGGTCAGTCACTGCAACAGATACTGGAGTCAGTTTGTCTTGGCCTGTCCTTGCCACTGATAATACTACTATCTGCCAAGATTGTGCCGCTAGTCCAGCAAAAGCTAGCGGTATTCAAATACTTTGCAAGCAGTTTCATGAAATGGTCAGTCAGAAAGCAACTCATACCGGCTCGGACAACGCCTGGGTTAACAAGGCCAGGAGTTCCTGGCAACGAAGGGTGAAGGACAGAACTGTGTGGAGGAATCTGATCAGACCTAAATGAAACAGTCATTGTCACCCACGACAGACTGCTATGATGATGACGATGATTATGTCATCATTGGGCTGCACGGTGGCGCAGTGGTTTAGCACTGTGGCAGCACAGTTTTACCCTCGGCCGGGGGATCGCGGGGATCATGAGATCGTGGGTTCGATCCCAGCCCCCGACCAACAGTGAGCTGTGTGGAGTTTGCATGTTCTCCCCGTGTTGCGTGGGTTTACTCCGGGATTTCTCCGGTTTCCTCCCGCATACCAAAAACATGTAGGTTTAGGGCGCTCGCGCACGCAGCGACCAGCAGCCGGTGGCTTGTCACCAGACTGCAAACCAAGTCTACCTACGGGTACAAATAAGTAACAAAAAAAAAAAAAAAAAAAAAAAAAAAAATTATGTCAGAATGGTGTAAAATTTTCTGAGGTTTATCAAAGTGCATGAATAAACCTCTGCTGTCGCCATGGAAATGCAGTCCTCCCCATTCAATCCATGATTTTGTTTTGGAAGTCATGGCGTCACAAAAACTGGCACAGATGCCAAGGAGATTGAGACAAAAATCCTATATGAGTCTGCAACATATACCTAGCATATAACTGTTTCCATGACGACCAGGAACTTCTGACCCCTTGCCATTTAACACTGAACAGCTCTAATGCTACGTGTCCACTAGAGCCGTCATTTTCTGCTTCCCATTCATTGTGTATTGGAAACGCAATGGAAAGCATTTGGCTCCGGTGCTGTGAAATTCAGGCTGCAGCGTGTTGGGTAGCCCCTATTTCCCCCTATCGCTCATTTGCATAAACCAGTTTATTTACAGATATGAGACTTGTAGTCCGCCATGTTGTTTGTGAGTTTGGCCCGTGAAAGACCGCTCACAGTGGACGCATACTGTAACTTGGACACAATTTTGGATTTGCATCAAATTTTCTTTGACGGATACAATCCAGTTGCCAAAAACATTATGAAATTAGTCCCAACAACAAACATACGTTGGCCAACGTCAGCAAGTTTGCATCGGGAATACATCTTATAGAGGTTGTTTGCACACTGGTGAGACATTGGCTGGATGTTGTCGTAATGCTGCAAACTTTGTACATTGGGCAGACGTAGGCCAGACATATGTGTGCTGTTGGGGAGGTGTTTTCTCGGGTTTAAAAAAATTACTAATTTTTCCATTGAAAACAATGTAAAATGGGATTTTACAGAGAAAACAATGTAAAATTGCTACGTTTATGGGTCATATGCTAGGAATGATGGGCAGCTGGGGCATATGAGGGTTTGTTTATTGCCGCTTGTAGCTTTAATTTAAAATTGGGATTATTTAAAAAGTCCATCTGGATGCCTCTGGAGTCAAATTGACAGACACCTCAGTGCCTCCTAATAAGCGTGGTTATCCACCAGTGTCTACATTACACCCATTACTGTCTCCGTGATACATCCTCCTAACCTTTTATTTGCCCTCCTGGTTTTCTCTTCCGGGCCTTTGCTTTTCATTCTTGCTTTGTCTCTTCTGTCTCTCTCAACAGGCAATTTTCCCCCCATTCACTTTTCCTCTGCTCCTCATGACTCAAGTCACGAGTCATTAGAAAAGCCTGACCTTCTGGGAAAGGTCTTGGGTGAGCGGTGATAAAGGAGGGTTTGCAATTGAAAAAAGAAAAAAGCTACGCTGTAGCACTAAAATAGGTGCAGCTGTAGTCCAGAGAGTGGGCTAATGGTCCTTAACCTCCATGTGCCATTAGCCCGAAATAAAGACTGGAGGGAGGAATACAGACTAGAGGGAAGAAAAAAAGGTAAACCCCCCCCCCCCCCCCCCCCCCCCACACACACACACACACTTTGCCCTGTCTGACATGAGGACAAGGATGTAAACATTGGATGCCCTTAATTTGCCCGTCTGCAGACATTTATTTATTTTAATCATGTCTTTGCACGATGATGAATTAATATCCACTGAAAGATGGTGCAAAATTACACATATTGGTGTGAATGTAGCGCTTCTGCAGTTTGTGACGCACCAAATACACTGAACATCTTCAATTTCTTCAATGGTGATTTATAAAGGACTTTCTATTTTATTTTAATGATTTTTTTTTTCCACAATATCTTTATTGAACCTTTTTTTTTTTTTTAACAAACATGATACAAACAATCAAACACTAACACTAAAGTACTACAAAAAAAAAAAAAATGCACTAAAAACACCAACAACCACCAACAAAATCAGATCTTCAACAATGCTCCTCTGTTTAGTCTAGACAATCCAATACATAAGTATACATATTATGTTCACCAGTTTGGAATTTACAAGGTCCACACACATCATTCACCTTCTTCTTCAAGAGTTATGTTTAAATTTTTTACATAATCAATAAAAGGTCTCCATATATTCTCAAACACAATTTCCTTTGATTTCAGTATATATGTTATTCTTTCTAATGGAAGGTTTGTTAACATCTGTCTTAACCACTGAGTCACATCTGGTCTATGAGTCTTTTTCCATAATAGTGCAATACATTTTTTGGCATTAAGCAAACTGAGGTCTATGAATGTTCTTTCACTTTTATTAAAATTATGCTTTTCTGGGTACAGACCCAACAAAAACAGTTTAGGATTCAATATGATTTGTTTTGAGATTATTTTTTCAATTGTTACCCTCACCTCTTCCCAAAACATTCTTATTAATCTACATTCCCATAAACAATGAAATAGGGTTCCTTTACTTTCCATGCATTTTGTGCATGTATCTGGTATATTTTTGTTATATCTATTTAACTCCTCCGGTGTAACATACATCCGCATTAACCATTTGAAATGTATCAATTTAAGGCGTGCATTTATTGATTTGGTTTGAGCTTCTGTACAAGCCAATTCCCATTGTTCCTCTGAAATTTCAGTTTGCAGATCTTCTTTCCAGTAGTTTAATCTTTTCAGTGAATTTTCACTTGAAGATAGTGTCAATGAGTTATAAAACTCTGAAATAATACCCTTTCTTTTACTATCTTTCATCATCATTTTTTCCAAGGATGAATAAATAGGTCGAGTGAGAGCTTTATTTTGATTTGATCGAATAAAGTTTCTAAGTTGAAGATATTTAAAAAAATGTGTTCTATTGAGATTAAATTTGATCCTCAGCTCTTCAAAAGACATTATGTTATCTGCACATGGCAAATATAAATCCTGAATCTTTTGTATCCCTTTTAAATGTAGGTTTAGGGCGCTCGCGCACGCAGCGACCAGCAGCCGGTGGCTTGTCACCAGACTGCAAACCAAGTCTACCTACGGGTACAAATGAGTAACAAAAAAAAAAAAAAAAAAAAAAAAAATTCCATACTTTAAATACAGCGTCCGCTCTCCCTGGTTTAAAATATTGATTACCCCATATTGGACTAAATTGTGACAATAACTGTGGTTCTTTTAAATAGTTTTTAGCTTCACACCATATTTTGATCATATGCTTTACAAATGGATTTTTAACTTGTTTTTGTAATTTTTTTGCCGAATCTGAGTATATGAATATGGGAAGAGGTAAAGGTAAATTATATGATTCCATTTCAGTCCAGTGAGGGAGATCATTTGATGAAAAATAATATGTCATAGACCTCAGTTGTGCCGACCAATAATACAACATAAAATTTGGACATTTCAGACCTCCACGATCAAATGGTAAATATAATAAAGACAAACGTAATCTAGCCCTCCTGTTGTTCCATATAAATTCCACTAACTTTTTTTTTATTCTTGAGAATAGATCTAAAGGTGGTGATAAGGGAATGTATTGAAATAAATAAAGTATTTTAGGTAAAATATTACTTTTAAGTATATTGATTCTCCCGATCATCGACATTGGTAGTGACATCCATCTCTGAGTTAACTCATTGATATCTGACATTAAGGCTTCATAGTTGACACTGGCGACTGATTCTAGCTTAGGCACAATTTGGATTCCTAAATATTTAAACTGATTTACAACATTGAATTGATTTACCTCAGGGGCTGGGTAATTTCTCTGGGTCTCATTTAGCATTAATATTGAAGATTTAGTTTTATTTATTTTATATCCTGATATTTCCCCAAAATTCTTTATTAAATTCAACAAGGTTGGAATTGATTTTTTTAGATTCGACATAAACAAAATTATGTCATCGGCGTACAGGGAGATTTTATGTTCTGTTGGTCCAACTTTAATTCCATATATTTGTGAATGTAAACGTATCGCTATCGCTAAAGGTTCAATTGCCATAGTAAACAGTAAAGGTGAAAGTGGACAGCCTTGTCGACATCCTCTATTGATTTTTATTGGTTTTGAAATATTGTTATTTGTTAGGATTTCTGCTGTAGCATTATTGTATATTATTTGAACCCATTTTATGAAATTATTTCCAAGTCCAAACCTTTGTAGGACTTCAAAAAGAAAGGGCCATTCAACTCTATCAAAGGCCTTTTCGGCGTCCAGTGATAGGAGAGCTGTATCCGGTGCTTCTTTATTAAAATAAATAATATTAAATAGTCTTCTTACATTATGGAAGCCTTGTCTACCCTTTATAAAGCCATTCTGATCTCGATTAATAATATTTGGTAAAATTTCTTGTATTCGTCTTGCTAAAATTTTACAGATTATCTTAAGGTCGGCGTTTAATAGGCTTATTGGTCTCATATTTTCACATTTATTAGAGGGCTTACCTGGTTTTGGCAGCAGTATAATTAAGGCATTATTTATGTATGATGGTAAATTATTATTTTGAAATGCTTCTAAAACCATTTCCAAAAAAGGTTTTATTAATTTATTCTTAAATTTTTTATAAAGGTCAACTGGAAGACCATCTGGTCCTGCACTTTTTCCTGATTTCATATTATCAATGGCTAGCCCAACTTCTTCTTGACTAATTTTAGACTCCAATATCTCCCTGTTTTCATTTGGAATACACGGTATAGATAGTTCGTTCAAAAACCCATTTAGTTTTGTTAAATCAGGTTCATTTTTGGTATCATATAATTTTTCATAGTAATCTCTAAAGGCTCTATTAATTTCTAAAGGATCTATAACTACCTGTCCCTTACTTATAATACTGGTAATTGGTGTTTTAATTTCTAATTGTTTAATCTGCCATGCTAATAATTTTCCTGATTTTTCACCTTGTTCATAAAAAGATTGTTTCAATCTTAGAAGACTCGAGGCAGCTCTATTCGCTGATTTTTTGTCGTATTCAGCTCTCAAAATCAGTAATTCATTCTCCAACCTTGGGTCACTTCCTGCATACACTTTTTCCTGAAGACTTTTTATTTTATGTTCCAATTTAGCTCTCTCCTCTCGAGTCTTCTTAGATTTTGATCCTGTATAACTAATAATATGTCCCCTAATAAAAGCTTTGAAAGCCTCCCACTTTACACATGCTGATGTTTGTGTAGTATTGATGTCAAAGAACTCGTCTGTTTTTCTATATACTTGACAAATTCCTCATCCTGAAGCCATTTATGCTGAAATTGCCATCTACCTGATTCCTTTGTCAATTTTTTATCTACATATATTAGACAACAGGGTGCATGATCAGAGATCACGATGTTATCATAAAAGCAGTTTTGAATCTTGGACCTTAATTCTGTGGAAATCAAAAAATAATCAATACGTGAGAATGTCTTGTAGGTACTGGAATAACAAGAATAGGCTTTAACTTGTGGTTTCATTTCTCTCCATATATCTAACAATCTCAATTCTTTCATAAAATGATTAATAGTCATCCTACATCCAATGTGCGTACAATCCAGTCCTGTTGATCTATCTATACCTGGATTCAATGTACAATTAAAATCCCTGCTATTATATGTTGCCCTGTAAGTGATGATAAGATAAGAAATAAATTAGCAAAGAACTTCTGATCATCTATATTGGGACCATATAAGTTCACAAGATTTATATTTTCTAATGGCAAAGAACCTTGAATGATTACATATCTTCCAAATTTGTCTCCAATTACATTTTTCACTTGAAAAGGAACTGATTTATGTATGAGAGTCATAACTCCCCTGGCTCGGGATGAAAATGAAGAGGTGAATACACTTCCTTGCATCTACTCCTAATTCTTTTAACATCCTCCTCTATTAGATGAGTTTCTTGTAAAAACACAATTTTTGAACCCATGTCTTTTATTTTATTCATAACTTGTTTACGTTTTTTTAAATTTTGTAGACCTCTGCAATTCCATGAAGTTAAATTAAGATTAACACTTTGGTTTATGATCAATAGAGAGTTTGGGATTACCTTGCAGTGTAAACATGCTCATACAGAGAAGCAAAAACATGAGTGGTTGAACATTCATCCTACAAACTACACACAAACAAATTTCCCCTTCCCACACTTGTGGCAAACCCCCCAAAATCAAAAGAAAAATTCTGTCTCCCGATATAGCCATCGACCGTTCCACACCCACGGGGAACAGCCTAAGCCACTCCTTCTTCATCCTCCCAATCACCCTAACTCTACTGCTTTTAATGACGTAACATTAACTCTCCTCTGTAGTTTTCCAACTTAACTCCAAAATTTTTAACAACTTTGTACATCATAGTTTTTTTTGTTTGTTTTGTTTTTGTTTTGTTTTTTTAATATATAATACAATCTATATTTTGTAAACTTACTATTTACTTCAAGTCAGTCAGATGCCTGTGCAAATGCTTAATTATTCTACCTTATATTTTGTTCATGCTTAGCTCCCACCAGTCTCTTCTTCTTCTTTGATCTTCTTGATGAACTCCTGCGCCTCCTCTGGGGTCTTGAAGATGTGGGTTCTGCCCTCATACGTGGTCAGCAGTCTCGCAGGATAGATTACACCATGACGAATCCCAAGGTTGCGCAGCTCCTTACGTATGGGATCAAACTGCTTCCTCAATTGCTGGATTCCTGTGGCCAAATCTGGGTAGAACCGCACCTGCTGGTCCTGGTGTTTAATCTCTCCTTTAGCTCGTGCAGCGTTGAAGATCTTCATCCTGTCTCTGTTGCTAAGAAACTTCATAATTAAGGTCCTCGGCGGTCCCTTATCTCTCCGTGGGCCAATACGATGTGCATTTTCCAGAACCACTGCTGATTGCAATTCCTCGCTGCCCAGCACCTCCGGAATCCACTTTTCCAGAAAGGAACATACGTCCCCGACCTTCTGATTCCTCTGGAAGACCCACCAGCCTCAAGTTATTCTGTCTCGACCGAGATTCCAAATCCAAAATATTATTTTCCAGAGATTTTTTTTTTTTTTCCAAAGTGCGCACCTTTAATTGAAGACGGGTGACGTCATCTTCAGCACTAGCAAGACGGAGCTCCATCTGCGCCGTTCGTTCTACACAGTCACCCAATTCCTTTCTTATTCCTTCCAACGCTGTCATAATCCCATCAAATCTAGAGGAAAAGTCCGCTCTCATTGAACTCATGGCAGCCATCAGCGCATCTGCGCCTCCCCCCGCAGACATCGCACCGTTGCCAGCCTCCTCCGCCATATATGGAGTTTTATTTGCTGCGTCACAGACCTGAAAGTCCGTTAATTTGGACTGTTTCGGCGGCTCGCTTTTTTTTCCTTTGCCTGGTTTTCCAGCCTTAGGCTTCGCCGACATATCCTCGCCCAAACGCTGGGATACGTTCTGTCCCAAATGAGAGAGTTATTTGCCAATTTTTTTTCTCCAGGAGCAGAGCAGAGCGAGACACGTCCGTCCTACGTGGCAGCCATAACCGGAAGTCAATGATTTTTTTTAATTTAAAACATGCATATCAAGAGGGTTGTGTTATAATAAATAGTGAAGATTAGTTAATTAGATATTACACAAAGTGTTTGCATGCACATATCTCTTAGATCCACACACACATACAGACATGCAAAGTCAAACCCACACATATACACCATTCAGATATAAACATCAGTTACTACACACACAGACTACACACACATGCACACCCACACATACAAACTCCACAGGAAGATCTTTGTTCTTGTTTCCATATATGGGCATGTGCAAGACTGAAGAGAAAACATGGATGCTGAGAGGAAGTCAAAAAGTCATAAAGGTAGGAACAGAAGAGAGAAGACATCTCAACAGGATGGAAGTCACAGAAGAGCTCTGAAGCCATTTTGGACACTGAAGAGGACAGTTTGAAACACTGGACATGTATTGTGGAAAGTAACGCCCCACCCACTCAGAGGCTATATATAGGGGGGACTCCCTTTGTTTGGGGTCTTTTCCTGCAGAGGGGGCTGGAAGGCTCCATGGCGATATGACTCCTTGCATGTTCCAATAAAGTTAAGCTGAGAAATAGTATTTCTTCTGTGATTATTGGTTGGTTAACTGAAAAGATTCTGCTAACTGTCCAGAAAATTAATTTTTACAGTTGACGTGTGCATGGGCAGATAATTCATTTCACTGAACATTTTCTCAACAGTAAAGATTGAAGGGGACACTATTGTAGTCGGGCCCCACACAAGATTGTGTTTGTAATAGAGAAGAGTTTGAACCTTCAAAAACATTATAAAAACTTGAGCCATTATCTAGATGAACAAAGAAAATTTAATCAATTAGATGGAATAAAAATTAAACCAGCGTCCATATCTTCTTTTTCTTCTTCTTGCGACTGCTCCCTTTAGGGGTCACCACAGCGGATCATCTGCCTCCATATCACCCTATCCCTTCATCTTCCTCTGTAACACCAACCCTCTCCATTTCCTCCTTCACTACATCCATGAATCTTCTCTGTGGTCTTCCTCTTTTCTTCCTGCCTGGCAGCTCCATCTTCAACATCCTTTGTCCAAGCATATGTGTCCACATATGATATGCAGTTGATCTGGCCATTCTGCTCCACATTCACGGTGGTATTATTATTAACTTTCAATTTTTAGATAGCTGTGCACCGGGAGGAGCACCGTGTTGAACCCGTGCTGCCGCAAAGGACAGCAGTGGCACACGGTTGAAGCAGCAGCTGAGACGCCGTCCTTTGGGCAGGCTGGGCTTGGCTCCCTGCAAGGACTGCGAAAAGTGGGTCCAGCTGCCCCCCCCCCACTCCCACACACCCTGTGTTCTAAACATATCGATGGCCAAAACACAAAACCTCTTATCTGAAAAATGCACTTTTTTGAGAAAACTTAAAAAAAAACTTTTTGTTTTATTGCAGAACACTATGCTATTTTTTTTCCATCAGAATAATTTTCTGTCACAATAAAGGGCGGGACTGTCTTGCAGACAGATATGAGCAGTCTTCCTTGTTCTCATCATTCAAAGTGAAATCCGCAAATCAGAAAATCCTGCAGGTAGGAGGTTTTGTATTTCAACAAATGCTGAATTATCCTTTAGAGCTATGCAATCACAGCAACATTATAGTATAATTTTTTTAAGCATTTTATCTTCAGTATTCTCTTTTTCTGGTCAAATTTGTCACTTTTCACTTCCTTGTTTTGTTTGTGGCGCGCTCTGGTGACTGGTTGTGATGCCGCATATTATCCAATCAGTACGGAGTCAATCCAAAGCCCCACCCACACTTCTAGAAGCCAGAGCATGAAGAAACAGAGCGGTGGCTAAACTTTTATTGATAAAAGTTACATATTTTCACTGAGCAACTCCATACTCGGGGATGCACACCCTCATAATTTCAGCAAAGCACTTATAAAACCTGTGATCAGTCTGATGAATGGTTTGAGAGATATCTGAGGAACACAGACACACACACAAACAGACAGAGATATGCTCTATTTATAGATACATAACTTCTGCCCATGCGACGTGTTTATTTTCTGTTGTTAATAAAGAATGGTTTACCCGATTCGCCTGGCGATCGTGTCCTCTCCTTCGTCCCGAAGGGGCAAATATGACAGAAGGACGCAGCCAGTTATGGACCCAGCGGGCAAATCTGGTTGGAGGAGAAAAAAGTGGAGTCGGGATGAGCAGGAGGTAGTGGCCATGATTGAAGACATGGTGATCGATGCTCGGAGCTGCTCTTCCCGAGCGGATGAGACGTCGTGCTGGAGTGGAGTCTCTAATCTGCTGGAAGCCAGACCAAGTGTATACTTCCATCCTTGGGTTCAGAATCTGTACCTTCCTCTATTACCACCACTGCAGCCCTCCTCTTCATCACCTGCCGAGTCCGAGGATTACAGTTGGGCTTGACCAAGAAAGGACTCAGCGGACAAAAGGAGGTCGGTAGCCAGCGGTCCCAATGTGGATGAGCAGTGGGCAGACCAGTTCACTGGGACTTTGTCTCGGAAGCCCGTGCCTCCCACATACCAGAAGAGGCCCTGGAGTGCCTAAACACCACGGCTGGGATTGTGGAGATGCATCCCGGTCTGCGGAGATACCCTAAGCTGGCGGGACTACTGGGCACCATTTCCAACCTCCACCGGACATACTACGGGTTGGTGAGGAAGTCATGTGGGGCACTAGAGCTTATGTCGATGCAGAAACGTTCCCTGGCTCCCACAAGTTCCACACACCTCTCCTCTGCTCCAACTTCAGCTCCCTGCTGCTGAACAGCAGCTTCTCACAAGACGGTCACCATAGCCACCCAGAGAGATTTGTCTGGTTCTCTAGTGGCGTGTTCAACAGCAGCGGCAGCCTCAGTGGCAACGGAGCTGGGAGCAAGGCAAGTACTATTTTCTCATTTTTTAACATCTAATAGTGAGAGATCTTGCCTTGCCCCCCATGAGGAGACTCAGCTGTCGCCTCCTATTGCTGCTGAGCCTTCAAATTTTGTTTCTGCTGTCACCCCCATGTGTACTCTACCACTCACCTCTACTCTTTGTTTCCCCAAGGTCATCTCCACCTCAGTTGGATCCATAATGGAGGAGATGAGCTCAAGCGCTGCTTCTCTCCATGTGGACGCTCCAGCAGTGACTGTTCCGCCTCACACGCACGCTCCAGCAGGGATTGCGCCGCCTCATGTGCATGCTCCAGCAGAAATTGTTCCACCTCACGTGTACACTTCAGTAGAGACTGTTCTGTCTCACGTGCACACTGCAGAAGAGATTGCTCCTCCCCACGTGCACGCTCCTGCAGAGACCACTTCTCTTGAGGTTGTCATTCCAACATCAGCAGCACCGGGGTCCTCGCCAGAGGAAGAACAGGAGTTAAGGCAAGTCCTCTTCTTTGTTTTCCTAATATCTGTATCAAAGAGGTCTTGTCTTACTCTTGGTGAGGAGACCCATTGCAGCTTCCATCTGCTTCTGAGCTCTCCCCACCGAGTTCTTCTACTGACTGTTATAGTGTGGTCCCTATTCCAACCTGCAGCTCTTCCTTCCTGTCCGAAGTGGCTGCATCAGAGAGGGATTCCTGGGTATCTGGACTGGGTGTGCTTCAGCTGTCTCATCCTGAGGTCAGCGCGCCCCAGCGATCTCACTCGGGAATCGACGCACTCAAACCATCAGCTCATGAGGTTGGCGCAGTTTAGTCATCTGCTCCAGAGGTCAGCACACCCCAGTTATCTCATCCAGAGGTCAGCACGCCCCAGCTATCTCATCCAGAGGTCAGTACGCTCCAGCTATCTCACGCAGAGGTCAGTGCTCCCCAGCCGTCTCATCCAGAGGTCAGTGCTCCCCAGTCATCCCATCCAGAGGTCAGTACTCCCCACTCGTCCCATCCGGAGGCCAGCACGCACAAATTGTTGGTTGCTGGGGTTGGGGCACCTCAGCCATCAGTTTTTGAGCAAAAGACACTAATGTTTCTACCCCCAGAGCTGAAGACTTCCATGTTAGATCCTGAGTTTGGAGCCTCTATGTTATTATCTTCTGAGTTTAAGGGTTCTGTGTTATCAGCTCCCCAGTTTAAGACTTTCTTGTTGCTTTCACCTGAGCTTAAAGCACTCCTGCAGTTATCTGTGGACCTGTACTGCTTTCTGGTCTGGTGGCCCAGGCACTCTGGGAGGCCACCCGACTGGTTATGTTTTGAGATCTGGAGGCCCATGAACTGGTTAGGTCCCCCCGACCTGCTGTGTTCTTCGATCCAGTGGTCTATTGTCTCTGATAGACCACCCGACATGTTCTGTGCTCTGGTCTGGGGCCCCATGGACTTGGATAGGGGTCCTGACCCACCTTGTTCTCTGGTCCGGTGGTCCTGGGACTCTGTAAGACCACCTGACCCATTTTGTGTTGGACTTTGCTTGGGGAGGGAGTTTGTTTCGACCCACCTGGCGTTTTCCCCCACCACCCACCCTGTGAGGGTTTTTGGGTTTCCTTTTTTCCCTCTCTCTTGTGGGTGTTACCCTAGGGTCGCCTGGGTTCCGACCCTTAAGGGGGGGGGGGGTACTGTAGTGATCTGGACAGGGCTGCAGCCCCTGTCCATGCTTTTTGTTTCCTTTTTGGGTCATTTGTCATGTTTGGTGTGTATCCCATCTGTTTGTCCAGCCCCGCCTGTCCTGTGCTGCCTGATTGCCCTTGATGGTGCTCACCTGTCCTGTATTGTCTCTATTGCTCCCCTGTCTATATATGTGTGTTTTCAGTCTGTGACCTTTGCTGCGTCCTTATGTTAACCTCTCTATCAGTTTCACCACGCAGTTTGTATTGCTGTTTTTTCACTCCACGCCATCTGGATTATTTTTTCATATCACTTCTGCCCACGGACAGTGTTTATTTTCTGTTCTTAATAAAGAATGGTTTACCAGAAATGCCTGGTGATTGGGTCCTCTCCTTCGCCCTGAAGGGGCAAATATGGAAAAAGGAAATGCTGCTAATTTACAAGTGAAAAGCTGCAAATTATGAGAAACCTTTTTTAAATGTATGAGAAAAAAAGTTGCAAATTTACAAGAAAAAAAGTTGTGGACTTAAAGGGGAAAAAATTGCAAATTTATGAGAAAAAATTTCAGATTTACAAGAAAAGAAATTCACAAGAAAACTTGCAGAATTAAAACTGGTGCTTCAGATGCATTTTATTCTGTTATGTGACATGATTAAAAAAAGGTTTATGATGAATTGTGGGAGGTAGTTCTCTGTTTTCTCCAGGTTGAGTTACACCTGTGACTTCTTCAACTCTTCTGTCAACCCTTTTTTTGTTGTCATTTGTGAAGAATTTCTGCTTCAGATCTACTTTGGTATGATCAAAAAACAGGGATATAAAGAGGGCTGCATATTTGAGTTTGTAGAATACGCTGCTCTCAATATCCAGTGTTTCCTAGTTGTCTGCGGTAATTACGACCCAAAGGGCCAGCGGTTTTTCATGCCACTTTAGCAGCCTGGTGGGTGTGACTGTCTTCTGCTTCTGTGCACCCGACCTCCTCTCCCTCTCAACCACATGTTCCCCCCGGTGCTTGGCCTTGTATCTGCCCAGCTTTGTTCCCCCCCTCCCTGTCCTTGGCAGCGTGTCCTGGGCAAAGCTCTTCTCTAGGGAGACTGTACCTGCTCGTCCATGTTACACACTACAACAACCTATTTTCAGGGACTGGCAATGAAAAACACGCCCGTTGTTGCATTATAATGAAGGTTAGTCCCATAATGATGCTGTAGCATTTTTCTTAAAGCTCCTATTTACTGCACTTTTTTGACATGTTGACACTTCCCACAGGTCTTAGTAAAATTTCTTTGACATTCATTTACGCTGTTTTCTTTCCACCCAGGCAGCATGTCCATGTGGGCCCCACCAAAGGTTAAACTGGGCTGTCTTATGGGTCCTGTCTGTGTTTGCCCACATGGACTTTACCTGTTTACCTATTTTCAACTTATTTTCTCATAAATTTGCAATTTTCCTGTAAATCTGTAACTTTTTTCACCTAAATTATATACATTTTTCTTGAAAATTTGAAACTTTCTCATAAATTTTCAGCTTTTTTCACTGTAAACTTGCAACTTTTTCTCATAAATTTGTGATTTTTTTTTCTTGTAAATTTACAACTTTTTCTTCCTAAGTTTGTTTTCTTGTAAAATTTTGACATTTTTTCTTGTAAATTTGCTAACCTTTTCTTGTAATTGTGGAACGTTGTCATAAATTTGCTGCTTTTTATTACTGTAATCTTACAACTTTATCTCATAAATATTTTTTCTTGTAAATTTGTGATTTTTTTCTAATCCATTTTCAATTTGACTCATACATTTGCTACTTTTTATATTAATTTGCAACTTTTTACAGATTTTTTCCTCCTAAATTTGACTTTTTTTCTCTTGTTAATTTGTTAAATTTTCTTGTAAGTTTGTAACTTTTTGAAATAATTTTATTTTTTTCTTGTAAATTTGCAACTTTTTTCTTTAAAATTTAAACTTTCTCAAATATTTGAAACTTTTTTCTTATAGATTTAAAACTTTTCTTAAAAATTTGCAATCTTTTTCTCAGAAATTTGCAGCTTTTTTCTTGCAAATTTGTAGCTTTTCTTAAAAATTTGCAACTCTTTGAATTTTTTTACCTTTCTCAAAAAATTGAAACTTTTTTCTGTAAATTTGAAACTTTTCTTTTACATTTTAAACTTTTTCTCAAATATTTGCAACTTTTCCTACAAATTTGCAACCTTTTTCTGAAAAAATTGCAACTTCTTCCTGTAAATTTGCAACTTTTTTCTTGCAGATTTGAAACTTTTTTAACTTTGCAACTTTTTCTCCTATGTTTGCATTTTTTTTGTAAATTTGCAACTTTGTTCATGCAAATTTGCTATTTTTTCCTCAGATATTCGCAACTTTTGCCTACAAATCTGTAACCTTTCTCAAAAATTTCAGCTTTTTTCTTATAGATTTGAAACTTTTTTTTTTTAAAAATTGTAACTTTTTTCATGAAAATTTTGCAACTTATTTCTTGCAAATTTGTGGGGTTTTTTTCTTTAAAATTTTCAACTTTTTTCTTTGAAATTTTTTTTAAAAATTTTCCTGTAAATTTGCAACTTTTTTCTTGTAGATTCAAAACTTTTTTCTTATATTCTTAAAAATTTGCAACCTTTGTCTCAAAAAATTGCAGGGTTTTTTTGTTGCACATTTGTCACGTTTTTCTTAAAAATTTGCAACTTTTTTCTTGCAAATTTGTAACTTTTTTCTTAAAAAAATGCAACTATTTTCTTGGAATTTTTTTACTTTTTTCTCAAAAGAAACTTTTTCCCTGTAAATTTGCAACTTTTTTCTTGTAGATTCAAAACTTCTTTTAATAAATTTGATTCAAGATTCAAAGATTTGAGATTCAAGATTCAAAGATTTTATTTGTCAATACTACTATACATACAGGACATACAGGAGAATTGAAATGGCGTTTCTGTCTCTCTTCAGTGGTGGGCACAATATAAAAAAAGGAAAAGGAATAAGGCTGGAAAAGCAACAACAGCAGTCTGTGTACAGTAATGCTACCCGTAGTGCAAATGGCGACGAAAGATAGACCCAGACTTCCCATAGTGCAAATAAAGATAAACGATAAATGATGAAACCCAGCAATCCTATATACAGAGAAGTAGAGCAGTAATACTCATAGCTGCAGTTCAATGTTGCAGTGTAGGTGCAGACAGTGACAGATATGACTGCACATGATCAGTATTGCAGTGACAGAAGTGGATATGGCATTTGTGCAAATGGTTGCAGTAAAGTGCAGAGACATACAGCAGCAAATGTATTACTGTTGGTGTGCCAGTCTTTCTGTGCCAACAGCTGATGTAGTTATTGTGTGGGTGAGTGCGTTATGGTCCGGGGTGCGGGGGGAGTGGACAGACTTCAGGGTCCTGATGGCCTGATGAACAAAGCTGTTTGAAGCTTTTCTTAAAAAGTTGCAACCTTTTTCTCAAAATTTGCAACTTTTTTCTTGCAAATTTGTAACTTTTTTCATAAAAATTTGCAACTTTTTTCTTGTAGATTTGAAACTTTTCTTTTAACCCCTTAGCGTTCCAGCCGGTTTTCCTAAATTTAGCAAAGAAAATCAAATTCTTCACTGAGTGGCAGTAGAAAATTTGGAACGTTCCGTCGATGGAATACTGGAATTACTGGGCTGCACGGTGGCGCAGTGGTTTAGCACTGTGGCAGCACAGTTTACCCTCGGCCGGGGGATCGCGGGGATCATGAGATCGTGGGTTCGATCCCAGCCCCCGACCAACAGTGAGCTGTGTGGAGTTTGCATGTTCTCCCCGTGTTGTGTGGGTTTACTCCGGGATTTCTCCGGTTTCCTCCCGCATACCAAAAACATGTAGGTTTAGGGCGCTCGCGCACGCAGCGACCAGCAGCCGGTGGCTTGTCACCAGACTGCAAACCAAATCTACCTACGGGTACAAATAAGTAACAAAAAAAAAATAAAATAAAAAAATAAAAAATTTTGAGAAGTGAAGCTCTATAGGCATGAAAACCATGACAACATGCAGTCTTCTTGAACTTATGCTCTGGACAGACTCACAAAGGCCAATATGATATTATCATATTGGATGACAGAAGATCGACTGTTCAGTTGTTCAGTCCTGAGAAGATTTGGACCTTGCAGTGGTGTGAAAAAGTGTTTGGCCCTTCCTGATTTTTCATTGTTTGTATGTTTGTCACACTTAAATGTTTCAGCTCATCAAACAAATTTAAATATTAGACAAAGATAACACAAGTAAACACAAAATGCAGTTTTTAAATGAAAGTGTTTATTATTAAGGGTTAAAAAAAAAAAAATCCAAACCTACATGGCCCTGTGTGAGTTCAGTTTCTCTAGCCACACCCAGGCCTGATTACTGCCACACCTGTTCTGAATCAAGAAATCAGTGAAATAGAACCTGCCTGACAAGGTGAAGTAGACCAAAAGATTCTAAAAAAGCTAGACGTCATGCTACGATCCAAAGAAATTCAAGAACAAATGAGAAACAAAGTAATTGAGATCTATCAATCTGGAAAAGGTTTTAAAGCCATTTCTAAAGTTTTGGGACTCCAGCAGACCACACTGAGAGCTATTATCCACAAATGGCAAAAACATGGAACAGTGGTGAGCCTTCCCAGGAGTGGCCGGCTGACCAAAATTACCCCAAGAGCACAGCGATGACTCATCCAAGAGGTCACAAGAGACCCCACAACATCCAAAGAACTGCAGGCCTCACTTGCCTCAGTTAAGATCAGTGTTCATGACTCCTCCATAAGAAAGAGACTGGGCAAAAATGGCCTGCATGGCAGAGTTCCGAGATGAAAACCACTGTTGAACAAAAAGAACATGAAGGCTCATCTCAGTTTTGCCAGAAAACATCTTGATGATCTCCAAGACTTTTTGGGAAAATACTCTGTGGACTGGCGAGACAAAAGTTGACCTTTTTGGAAGGTGTGTGTCCTATTACATCCAGTGTAAAAGTAACACAGCATTTCAGAAAAGGAACATCATGCCAACAGTAAAATATGGTGGTAGTAGTGTGATGGTCTGGGGCTGTTTTGCTGCTTCAGCACCTGGAAGACTTGATGTGGTAAATGGAACCATGAATTCTGCTGTCTGTTGTGTTGGGTTCTTTTATGAATAAAGACTGCCGCTTTGGGTGAACACGGAGCCTCCTTTATTAACTGGCTGCAACAACATTAACACACGAACTCCGCCATATTAATATCCGTCCTGTTGTACTCCTAACCACAATCCGGTCTGTGTCGCCCCCTAGTGGCTCCACATATGTAATACTTAGATTACACCACATCCCCCTTACTGAAGCCACGTTGACCCCTTTTAGCTGAAAACACAAAATACATTTTTATATGAGATCTTTTCCGTTCCCTTTTGTCAACTAACTATGACAGCATAAATTTAACACATCACCCCCTTTTACAAATCTATAACATTTCTTTTTTTTTTTTTCCCCAACACCGTTGCCATGTAAGAACATATTATGCAAAGGCCTCTTATTTTCTATTTAAAGAAGGCATTTTTAGAACTCAACTCTGTTTTCACAAATATTAACATGTAACTTCTACAGATCCAGTCTCTTTGGTTTAATCACTTCTCTACCAGACCTGGTTCTAACAACACCTGGTGTTTCCTGTGCATTGGGCTCAGAAGCAGTTTCTGTAGGAGTGTCTTTTCCATTTGACTGGGTCCGTTGTGGTTCCATCTCAGTCTTTGGTATCGACATAGGCACAAGATGAGTGTGATTCCTCCTGATTGTCCCTTGTGGTCCACTGATGACATAGGACTGTGGAGTTTTGTGGACAGATGTCACTGTGCCCTGTGCTTTTGCATCTGTAATCCAAACAGAGTTTCCGGGTAACAGTTTATCCAAATCTCTCGTTCTGTGTCTTTTGTTGAAACATTCTGTTTGCCTCATCCGTCTCTCCTTTTCCACGTGACGAATTTGTTGCAGATTCGGCACGCATGGCTGCAAGGCCTCTGGAAGCATTGGCAGGGTGGTACGAAGTCTACGCCCCATGAGAAGCTGTGCTGGGCTGTAGCCATTTGCCAACGCTGTGGTTCTGTAGGCTAACAGTGCTCGGTATGGATCACTGGCTTTCTTAATTCGGTTTTTGACTGTTCTGACAGCTCTTTCTGCCTCACCGTTACTTTGGGGGTACCTGGGACTACTGGTCACGTGCTCAAAACAGTACTCCTTTGCAAAGTCTTCCATTTCCTGACTTGCGAACTGCGGGCCGTTATCCGTGATCAGTATCTCCGGTATTCCGTGCCGTGCAAACATTGATTTTAAATGCACAATGACATTGGCAGAGCGAGTTGGGCTGAGCTGGGCAATCTCTATATACCTAGAGAAGTAGTCCACTAATAACAGGTAGTTTTTGTCTTGTAGCGTGAACAAATCAGCTCCCAACTTCTGCCATGGCCTTTCTGGTAAATCTGTGCGCATTAAAGGCTCTCTCACATTAACTCTTTCCTGTATGCACTTTCTGCATTTGAGTACAATTTCACTAATCTGGTTGCTTAAACCTGGCCACCATACAGCCTGACGGGCGCGCTCTCTGCATTTAACCACCCTCTGGTGGCCCTCATGTATCTTGTCCAAAACTGCATTTCTCATGTTAGCAGGGATAACTAACCTCGTGCCTCTCAGTAGTAGTCCGTTATGCACACTCAAAACGGCTCTCTCAGACCAGTAGTGCTTCACCGCTCCCTGTAGCTGGTTACGATCCGGCCAGCCTTCTGTGCAGTATTTCATGACTTGTGAACAGACGCTGTCGGACTGCAGTTGCTCTTGGAGATCTGCAAGATATTTGCTGCTTGTAGGGAGTCCCTCTAGCACAGAGTCAACATAAATGTTAGTGTCCTCCATAAGATCTGTGTCTGTGTGAGTAACACTGTTTGTGAGCGGTAAGCGTGAGAGCGTGTCGGCAGTGGTGAGACTTTTGCCAGGGATGTGCTTTATAGTGTATGAGTACCTTATTAGGCGCATACGAAATCTCTGTATACGCGGTGGAAGCGCATCCAAAGCTTGTCCTCCCAGTAGGCTCACTAGTGGCTTATGATCAGTTTCTAGTTCAAAGTGCAGACCCAGGATAAAGTCATTGAATCTTTCGCAGGCCCACGTGAGAGCCAGCGCTTCTTTTTCCAGCTGTGCGTAGCGCTGCTCTGTAGGTGTCAATGATCGGGAAGCGTAAGCAACTGGTGACCACACGTCTCTCTCCTTCTGTAGCATGACTGCCCCCAATCCGTATGAAGAGGCATCTGCAGATATTTTCTGTGGTTTGTTTGGGTCATAGAGCTGCAATACAGGAGCAGAGGACAGTTCTTGTTTGAGATTACAAAACGCATTTTGTTGTTCATGCCCCCAGTACCACATGTTCTTTGTTGAAAGCAAGTCTCTCAATGGTTTGTCCTTTTCAGAAAGGTTCGGAATGAACTTCCCCAGCTGGTTCACCATTCCGAGAAAGCTCCTGAGCTCACTCACGTTGCTTGGCTCTTTCATGCCCTGAACAGCTTGGGTTTTGTCTGGATCTGGCCTCATTCCTTCTGCTGAAACAATAAACCCAAGAAATTTGACCTCTCTTTTGCCAAACTCACATTTTGACATATTCAACGTAACGCCGGCTTTCTCCGCGCGCTTCAAGACAGCGTGCAGTCTTGCGTCGTGCTGCTCCTTGGTGGATCCCCAGACCAGGATATCGTCCACGTGACAGACGACTCCGTCAAGACCCGCTGTAACCTCTGTTACCATCATGTTTTGGAAATGTTCAGGTGCACTGGAAATACCAAATGGCAAACGGTTGAAGTGGTATCTGCCAAATGGCGTAATGAATGTGGTGAGAAAGGCCAACTCTTTAGACAGTGGTATTTGCCAAAATCCCATATTTGCATCGAGCTTTGAAAAATACTGAGCACCTGTGAGCATGCCTAGCGTTTGGTCCACAGACGGGAGGATGTATCTTTCGCGACACACTGACTCGTTTAAAGGTGTCATGTCCACACAGATACGCACCTTTTCTTTGTCCTTTTTTGGGAGCTACAACCATGCCACAGCACCAATCTGTTGGCTGCTCCACGCGACTGATGACTCCCAACTTTTCCATCCTCTCGAGCTCTTCTTTCACTTTACCCATGAGCGGCAGTGGCACACGCCTTGGCACCTTGAGCGAAAAAGGCTTAGCATCAGGTTTCAGTTTAATTGTGTATGGCTTTTGAACAAGCCCAAGTCCATCGCATAACTTGGGGTACGCTTTTCTCACTGTCTCTTGGTCTATAGTGTCAATTCTGGCAATTAGTTTCAGTCTCACGGAAGCTGTTCTACTCAGTAGTGCCATGCGCAGATTTTTGACAATATAGATTTTCTCAGTAGCGCTCTTGTCACCGTATGTAATAGTCTCTGTCATAGACCCCAACACGGTTAGTGCAGTTCCACCCGGTCCATAGAGTGGTTTTTGTGCCTTTTCCAACTGTTCATTTTTCTTCTTGAAGATTTCAAATGTTTGGTCAGAAACCGCAGTGACGTCCGCTCCGGAATCTAACTTAAAAGTCACTTTATTTCCTCTCACGTTTATGTCTGCCAGCCACGGATCCTCCCCTAGATCCACTTCACCCAGAAAAAGTCCATCTGCATTGTCAGCGACCTCATTCACAGTTGGGTTGGACCTACAGACTCTAATATAGTGTCCATGTTTTTTACAGTTATGGCATTCCGCGTTTTTAGCTGGGCACTGTACTGCTGCATGTGCTGGTGCTTTGCCACACTTGGAACAAACTTTACTGTCTTGTTTTGTCTGCTGATACCTTGAGGACTTAATCTGTTTTTGTTCCTTGATTATGAACTTGTTTGGCTTGGCTTTTCTGATGTGTACCGCATCCACGGCTGTTCTGTTAACGCTAGTTTCACCTCTTAGGTCAGTTTGTTGTCGTTTTATTTCTTCAGATTGTCTTGCCATTGTTATAGCTTTAGCTAGGTAAGATCTTTGTCAAGCTGCATTCTTTCTGACAGCGACGAATCTTTTAGACCCACTACAAGCCTGTCTCTCAAAAGGTCATCATGAAGTGCACCGTACTCACAGTTTTCTGCCAGTGCATAGAGTGCTGTTATGAACGAGTCTACTGGTTCTGCCGGCTGTTGCACTCGCTTGTTGAATTTTGCTCGTTCATAAATCACGTTCTTTCTGGGAACGAAATGTCTATCAAAGGCTGTTTTAACGGCATCGTACTGCTGGCGCTGCACACTCGTTAGCTCGAGCCCTCTTAGCACGTCGTCAGCCTCATCTCCCATGCAATAAACCAGCGTATTTACTTGGTTCGCCTCAGATGAGTTATTCAGGTTACTTGCCAGTCTAAAATGCTCAAAACGTCTTATCCACTTTTCCCACTCTTGGGGTCTCGCAAAGTCGAAGGGCTCCGGTGGTTTAATGGTGAAGGTTGCCGCTGGAGTAGCCGCCGCCATTACAGGATCAATTGGCGCAGCTGCAGCCCTTTGAGCTTCGTCTGGCATAGCCGCTAGCCGGTTGCAAAGCTGACTTTTCTCACCTCAAAGCGCACCAACTTCTGACACCATGTTGTGTTGGGTTCTTTTATGAATAAAGACTGCTGCTTTGGGTGAACACGGAGCCTCCTTTATTAACTGGCTGCAACAACATTAACACACGAACTCCGCCATATTAATATCCGTCCTGTTGTACTCCTGACAACATCCGGTCTGTGTTGCCCCCTAGTGGCTCCACATATGTAATACTTAGATTACACCACACTGTCTACCAAAAAATTCTGAAGAAGAATGTCCGGCCATCTGTTTGTGACCTCAAGCTGAAGCACACTTGGGTTCTGCAGCAGGACAATGATCCAAAACACATCAGCAAGTCCAGCTCTGAATGGCTTAAGAAAAACAAAATGAAGACCTTGGAGTGGCCTAGTCCAAGTCCTGATTTGAATCCAATTGAGATGCTGTGGCATGACCTTAAAAAGGTGGTTCATGCTCGAAAACCCTCCAGTGTGGCTGAATTACAACAATTCTGCAAAGATGAGTGGGCCAAAATTCCTCCACAGCCCTGTCAAAGACTCATTGCCGGTTATCGCAAACGCTTGATTGCAGTTGTTGCTGCTAAGGGTGGCCCAACCAGTTGTTAGGTTTAAGGGGCAATCACTTTTTCACACAGGGCCATGTAGGTTTGGATTTTTTTCCCCCTTAATAATAAACACCTTCATTTAAAAACTGCATTTTGTGTTTACTTGTGTTATCTTTGTCTAATATTTAAATTAGTTTGATGATCTGAAACATTTAAGTGTGAAAAACATACAAAAAATGAGAAATCAGGAGGGGGGCAACCACTTTTTCACAACACTGTAGATTAGTACTCAGTTTTGCAGATTGGGACTGTCTCTTGCTTCAGAACTTCTTCCTCAACTCTTCTGCAGGAAAGAAATCTCAATTTCTTGTTTTGACATTCATGAAGCAGTTATGGCATGTGAGCCTGCAAGCCTAGGGGAGGAGATGATTACAAGTTTTAGACCCCCCCCCCCCAACACTTCTTGGTGTCCTGTAGGTGCTTTAATCCCCCTTCCCCCCACGCCCCTTGCTGCCACCTTTTGTCATCAGACAAACTTGGCAGCTTTCACTGCTAAGTGTAAAACGTAGAGCTCACGGGGCCAAACGGTGCTGGAGTGGGGCATCTGCTGAGATGGTTTGGAGCTGTGCTTTGTGTCAGATCATGTCATTGGCAATTACAGTAAATTGCATCAGTGCGCTACTGTGCAGGGGCTGATATAAACCACGGCACCGCCACAGCACTTCGAGGACCCGCTGATTGTTAACAGTGAAATGTGAAATGACTGACTTCTGACAGATGATGCTGTGGAATTTCACAGAGCAAAGAAAGTTTGGGAGTTGGCAGGTTCGTTCCTGTCAGCTCGGCAATAATGATGGCCTCTGGGCAGTCGCCATCTCTCAAACTGTGATATCTGCAACATGTGGTTCCACTTTCAAAGTTTAAATCTTTTAATCAGCTTCAGCCCGAATCAGAACTGTAGTTTTTTATTTATTTTTGAATTTATTTTTTTTTTATATATTTTTATGCCATTTTTGTCATAATAGCATCTAAGATGGCTGCTGAAAAAATGACCAGCCAGGCAAACTACCTGGGTTTATTTATAGTTTTGTAGATCAAACCGACGCCACTTCCCGACAGCCAGTGGATGTTTTCTTTTGTGTCTGTCTCTGGGCAGTTTTATGATTGTGTGTATGGTGGTGGAATAGACCCCTACATTAGCTCTAGGGCTCTAGGGCTGCAATGATTATTTTGGTAGTCAACTAATCTAACGACAATTTTTTTCAATTAGTCGACTAATCACAATTATTTCTGTCATGTGCACCATCTCTGCTTTCTGTTGGCATGCCTCCAGTTTGGGACTCCAGGTCATGTTTTACCTCGCCTGTCAAACCTCTTATAATTCCAGGGTTCTGCCAGCAGAACGTTTCAAATTTTCTACTACAACTCAGTGATGAAATAATTTGATTTTCTTTGTATATGCTAAAGTCGGGGAAATTGGCTGGAATGCGAAGGGGTTAAAAGAAAAGTGTCAGATATACAAGAAAAAAAGCTGCTAATGTACAGGAAAAAAGTTGCTAGTTTTTGAGAAAAAGGTTGCAAATTTACAGGAAAAAGTTGCAAATGTTGGAGAAAAAGGTAAACAAAAGTTACAAGAATAAAGGTGCAAATGTTTGAGAAAAAAGTTGCAAATTTACAAGAAAAAAGTTGCAAATTTTTGAGAGGTTGTAAATTTATCGGAAAGTTGAAAATGTTGGAGAAAAAAAATACAAGAAAAGCTGCAAATTATTGTGAAAAAAGCTTCAAATTTACAAAAAAAAAAATTGCAACTTCAAGACAAAAAAGTTGCAAATTTACAAGAAAAAAATTGCAAATTGAGGACAAAAAAGTTTCAGATTTACAAGAAAAAAAATTGCAAATTGAGGACAAAAAAGTTGCAAATTTACAGGAAAAAAGATGCAAATTTTTGACAAAAAGGTTGTAAATTTGCAGTAAAAAGTTGAAAATGGAGAAAAAAATTTTTTTAAAAATTACAAGAAAAAAGTTGCAAATTTTTGTGAAAAAAGCTGCAAATTTACAAGAAAAAATTGCAAATTAAGGACAAAAAATTACAAATTTACAAGAAAAAAATTGCAAGTT
Source organism: Pholidichthys leucotaenia (assembly GCA_020510985.1). Classification (NCBI taxonomy): domain Eukaryota; kingdom Metazoa; phylum Chordata; class Actinopteri; order Cichliformes; family Pholidichthyidae; genus Pholidichthys; species Pholidichthys leucotaenia. Next base: position 25,040,651 of record CM035850.1, read on the forward strand.
GAGGACAAAAAAGTTGCAAATTTACAGGAAAAAAGTAGCAAATTTTTGAGAAAAGGTAAATTTATAAGAAAAAATTGAAAATGTGGGAGGAAAAAAAATTTAAAAAATTACAAGAAAAAAGTTGCAAATTTACAAGAAAAAAATTGCAAATTGAGGACAAAAATTTCAAATTTACAGGAAAAAAATTGCAAATTGAGGACAAAAAGGTGGCAAATTTACAGGAAAAAGTTGCAAATTGTTGAGAAAAAGGTTGTAAATTTATAGGAAAAAGTTGAAAATAAAGAAAAAGGAAAAAAGTTGCAAATTTTTGTGAGAAAAAGCCGCAAATTTACAAGAAAAAATTGCAAATTGAGGACAAAAAAGTTCCAGATTTACAAGAACAAAAAATGCAAACTGAGGACAAAAAAGTTGCAAATTTACAGGAAAAAATTGCAAATTGAGGACAAAAAGTTGCAAATTTACAAGAAAAAAGTTGCAATTTTTTGAGAAAGGTTGTAAATTTATAGGAAAAAGTTGAAAATGTTGGAGAAAAAAAATAAAAAAAAACAAGAAAAAAGTTGCAAATTTTTGTGAAAAAAAGCTGGAAATTTTAAAAAAACAAACAAATTGAGGGCAAAAAGTTGCAAATTTACAAGAAAAAAGCTGCAAATTTTTGAGAAAAAGGTAAATTTATAAGAAAAAGTTGAAAATGTTGGAGAAAAAAATTTAAAAAATTACAAGAAAAAAGTTGCAAATTTTTGTGAAAAATGCTGCAAATTTACAAGAAAAAAAATTGCAAATTGTGGACAAAAAGGTGGCAAATTTACAGGAAAAAGTTGCAAATTGTTGAGAAAAAGGTTGTAAATTTATAGGAAAAAGTTGAAAATAATGAAAAAGGAAAAAAGTTGCAAATTTTTGTGAGAAAAAGCCGCAAATTTACAAGAAAAAATTGCAAATTGAGGACAAAAAAGTTCCAGATTTACAAGAACAAAAAATGCAAACTGAGGACAAAAAAGTTGCAAATTTACAGGAAAAAATTACAAATTGAGGACAAAAAAGTTGCAAATTTGCAGGAAAAAGTTGCAAATTTTTGAGAAAAAGGTAAATTTATAAGAAAAAGTTGAAAATGGAGAAAAAAAATTAAAAAATTACAAGAAAAAAGTTGCAAATTTTTGTGAAAAAAGTCGCAAATTTACAAGAAAATATTGAAATTGAGGACAAAATAGTTACAAATTTACAAGAACAAGAAATGCAAATTGAGGACAAAAAAGTTGCAAATTTACAGGAAAAAAATTGCAAATTGAGAACAAAAAGTTGCAAACTTACAAGAAAAAAGTTGCAAATTTTTGAAAAAGTTTGTAAATTTATAGGAAAAAGTTGAAAATGTTGGAGAAAAAGTAAAAAAAAAAATTACCAGAAAAAAGTTGCAAATGTTTGTGAAAAAAGTCGCAAATTTACAAGAAAAAATTGCAAATTGAGGACAAAAAGTTGCAAATTTACAAGAAAAAGTTGCAGATTTTTGAGAAAAAGGTAATTTTCTAAGAAAAAGTTGAAAATGAAAAGAATCAAAAAAAAGTTGCAATTTTTTGTGAAAAAAGCTACAAATTTACAAGAAAAAATTGCAAATTGAATGAATGAATGAATGAATCTTTATTTCGGGTAGATTAAAAGTACAGATTAAAAGAAACTGAATAATATAACAAAGGGGGAAAGAAAATCCAACAAGGTCAAATTAGACAATAACTCCTCTGATTATAATAATAGATTAGTGTCATTGGCAAACAATATTAAGTCCATTTTTTCTGAAACTTGACATATATCATTTATATACATATTGAATAACAATGGCCCCAAAACTGAACCCTGTGGGACTCCATGAGTAACCTTCAGTAACTGAGTTTTTGTTACCAACACATACATACTGATATCTATTCTTTAAGTAACTACATAACCAGGACAGTGCTACCCCTCTAATACCACAATTTTGTAGTTTCTTTAATAATAAATTATGATCCACTGTATCAAATGCTTTATTAAGATCCAGGAATACCCCAACTGAATACTCTTTATTTTCAATGGCAGTTGATATTTTTTCTATAAATTCCATTAGAGCAAATGCAGTTGTCCTCTTGTGTCTGAACCCATATTGCTGCTCACACAATAAATTATTCTTCAGTATGAAGTTGTCAGTTCTCTCATAGAATATTTTTTCAAGTATCTTGGAAAATTGTGGCAATAGTGAAATTGGTCTATAGTTTGAGAATTCCCCTCTGTCACCCATCTTGTATATCGGAATTACTTTAGCTATTTTCATTGCAAATTGAAGACAAAAAAGTTGCAGATTTACAGGAAAAAACTGCAAGTTGAGGAAAAAAAAGTTGCAAATTTAACCTCTTAAAATCCTTAAAATTTTTACTGCCATTCAGTGAAGAAAGAATTAGATTTTCTTTGTGTATGCGATAGATGTACTTTATTGATCCCAAACTGGGACATTACAGCGTAGCAGCAGCATGACAGTAGACAACCAAAACAACAGAAACACACAGAGGGATTACCCATGGACAGTAAAACAGCTAAATAACTTGTATACATCATAGATGAATAGATGGTGACCCGTGTAGGTACATGAATCACACTCGCTGTACAATGCAGGACTATCAGGTGCAGGGTGAAATGTGAGGCGCCAGTTAGACTGTCGTATGGCAGCATAGTTGTGACCTGAATACAACATCAGAGTGAGTTATTGTGCGGTGAAATGGCATGTAGCAGGAAAGACTTCCTGCACCTGACCGTTCGGCAGCCAAGCTGTAGCAGTCTGCTGCAGAAAGTGCTCCGCTATTTACGGAAACAGGCTGGAATGCGAAGGGGTTAGGTCTGCAAACCTGAGAATATCACCTTGTTCTCGGTCTCTGTCTTTAATATAATGTTTTATAAAAGGTCCCCATAGCTAAATAAAAAATACAGACCCATCAAACATGAGTTTGAAACTTGAACTTGATATTTAATCAAGAATGTTTGTAGCAACACAGCTGTCAGACAATACACAACCGTAATTTATTTAACTCATAATGCACATAATGCAAGAGAAGTGGCAACTTTTCATGTTTTAAAGCCTGAAACATTCATATTTTTTAGATTTTTTCCTGGAAAAGGGCACACAGGTAGTCAACTATCAAATTAGTTGTCGATTAATTTTCTGACGACTGCCTAGTCGATTAGTCGACTAATTGCTGCAGCACTAATTAGCTCTGCTGCCAACTAGTGGTTAAATATGTAATTTCATGAAAAATGTCAAAAAATTCAATTCTCAACCCAGACGCTGAGATTGAAAAGGTCTCAGGTATGACCTTATGTGACGGCTGAATGAGAGTAGAGCCAAAAACCATGTGTGAACGGCCGTCAGTGGGGGCGTGTTTGGGCCGAGGGTCCTGAGTGTGAAGCCCAGCCAGCATGTCCATGTGGGCCCCACCAAAGGTTAAATCGGGGCTGTCTTATGGGTCCCATGTGGGTTGGTCCGCAGGTTCCATGTTGGCCCCATCTGTGTTTGCCCACATGGACTTTACCTGTTTATCTATTTTCAACTTATTTTCTCATAAATTTGATACATTTTCTTGAAAAGTTGAAACTTTCTCATAAATTTGCCACTTTTATTTGCTGTAATCCTGCAACTTTTTCCTCAAACTTGTTTTTTTCCTTGTAGACTTGCTATTTTCTTGTAAATTTGTGACTTTTCCCCATAAATTTGTGACATTTTTCTCATAAACTTGTAGCACTTATAAATTTTCAATTTATTTACTCATATTTGCTACTTTTTTGTTAATTTGCAACTTTTTCTAAATTTTCCTCATAAATTTGTGACCTTTTTCTTTTAAATTTGCTAAATTGTTCTTGTAAATGTGACTTTTTTTCAAGTAATTTTATTTTTTTGTTGGAAATTTGCAACTTTTTTCTCCTAAATTTTCACAATTTCTCATAAATTTGCTATTTTTTTTTTGTAAATTTTGATACATTTTTACATTTTTTTTTCTCAGAAATTTGTGACATTTCCTTGTAATTTTGGCCATGGTGCAAGTGTTACTGAAACCTACTCACCCGCTTTAAACCCTATGGGGCCCAGATGGGTTTAAAGTGGGTAAACAGACTGCTCACCTCCACCACAGGTAAAGTCCAAGTGGGCAAACACAGATGGGGCCAACATGGAACCCGTGGACAAACCTGATGTGTAGTGAGTGTGTAGTGTGTGTGTGTGTGTCTTGCTGTACCCGCCCTGGGTGTGACATCAGGCGGGCTGCGGCACTACTATAAATAGTTCCGTGTGTGTTCAATAAAGGGAGTTCGCTGCATGGCATAACAGACTCCAGTCTCTGATTTTCTGACATAACATTTTGGCGATGAGAGAAAACCATGGAGGCGTGTGGGCTACCTTCACCTATACCGCCGTTTCTGGAGTGTCCCGGAGAGCCAGCAATCCCGTGGCGGGATTGGATAGCGATGCTTGGGGGATGCATCGCTGGGCTGGGCCTGGGCAGACTCGACGGGGACCGAGGACGGGCACTTCTGGCCCGTTGTCTCAGCGTGGCGGGTCGGAGAACTCTCCGCATGTTGGGAGAGATGGAGCTTTGTGCTGATGCTGTCAGGTGGCTGGCTGGAGAGCTTGCCAAGTGTCCTAGGGACAAGAAGCTGGGGCTGTGGGTAGCGAGAACTGTTGGCGCCAAGAGGAGCTAAGCTAGTGAGCTCGGAAGAACTAAAGGCTCAGTATGTGGCAACAGGATGGTTAGCCATGACGCTAGGTAGCTACATGCTATCAGCTGGGTATCCAGGGGGGACCAGAGCCCCTGGTTATTGACGACGGCGGGCCAGCCGAGGAGCTCAGCACAGTGCGTGACCATAGTGCTGGTGATGTTGACGGCGCGGTGAGCAGCGACAGCAGAGAGGGAGAGCAGCAACCGGACTCAACTGAGTCTTCTTCACAGCTGGAGCCCGGGCAGCAGGAGAGCGGGAGCAAGCAGGCTGAAGACCCCAGCGACAGCCGGGCACAGAGGCAGCACTGTGAAGTGCCTTGGACGTGGGTGCTGGGCACAGCGGCGAGGTGCCTGTGTCGGTGAGTGATGCCAGCGAGAGTGATGCCATGAGCCCCGAGAGAGAGCAGTGACAGCTGGGCACAGAGGCAACGCAGTGGAGCGTCTTGGACGAGGGTGTTGGGCGCAGCAATGAGGCGCGTGGGTCGAGGAGCGGTGCCGACGAGCGAGCTTCGGTCTTCCCCAGAGTTCGGTCACAGGGGGCCAGAGTGTTTGGGGCTACAACGGCGACAGCTGCAGCGGTGCTGAAGGCAGTCAGGGGCGGACCGACAGGCACAGAGGGACTGCGTGCCAGACAGCAGCACTGCGAGTCCAGACAAGTGAAGTGGTCAGTGAGGAGAAAAGACATTCTCGCTGGGGAGGTCAGCTTCGACCCCGGGGGCAGGTGGCTGCCAAGGGTGCACATGCCGTCGGGCTGCCTTGGACCCCTGAGCCAGTTTTACCATTGGCTGCCCGTGGACTGTGGCGTAACGTGAATAATTTTGATGTGTATATGTAAAAACAGTGTGGGATGTGAGTGTGTTGATACGGGATTATTTAATGTATTTTGTATAAACATGCTGATTTTAGTTGTTTTTGGGTGAATGTGTTTGGCCATTCTGTTCACTGTTTCCCGTTCTTTCCCTTAGCACATGATTCGGGTCCTAAATTGGGGTGGGTCTCAATTGTGTGTATGTGTTTTACACTTTTGTAAGGGGGAGGACAATTATGTGTAGTGTGTGTGTCTTGCCGTACCCGCCCTGGGTGTGACGTCAGACGGGCTGCGGCACCACTATAAATAGTTCCATGTATGTTCAGTAAAGGGAGTTTGCTGCATAGCATAACAGACTCCAGTCTCTGATTTACCGACATAACAAAACCCACATTGGTTGCATAAAACAACCCAGATTTAACCTTTGGTGGGGCCCACATAGACATGCTGGTGGGGAGGTGCGATGAGAAGTGGTTGCAGTTTTGAACTTTGATGCAAACCATTGACTTTTGGAAAATATCATGTCATTAGCATTAGCACAGGCAATAATATTGACTACTGTATTCAAAAGGACCCAATTGGGTCCCCAGAGGGTCTAAAGCAGGGGTGTCCAATCATGTGCCATGGAGGGCAAAGACCCTGCAGGCTTTACCTCCAACCAGTGTCTTCAACAGCAGATTCCACTGAATTTCTTCCCACTGATTGGTGATCAGAGCACACACACCTGCTGAAGAGACTGGGTAGAAGGGAAAACCTGCAGGGTCTTGGCCCTCCAAGGCACATGATTGAACACCCCTGGTCTAAAGCGTGAAAACTGGCAATGCAAAGTGTGGTGCAAAATCTCGCTTTAGATTGTTGTAGTAGGGCCTGCCACCTTCCTTTTTAAATTAAGTGCAAAACAGCCACTAAGAAATCATGTTTTTCAAGACTGCGTGCTTAATTTAGTACCTGCTATTTTTCATCTTAGTAAATCAGGTCATTTATTTTCCTTGCCACAACTCCAGCTATGCTTTTATCAGTGTTTCGGCAGCAAAGGTTCTGCGACCTCCCAGTTTGCCATTCCTTATTCCACAGTGGTGCACTGACCAATCCGGTTCACCATCACGCCTGGGTTTCTTTAATTAAATCCAGGAGCCTTAACCCTGCTATGAATTTCAAAGAGCAGAGGGACACATGTACACATATGCCCCCAAAAAATCCTACACTCACTCGGTCCAGCCGACTAAACTCTTGATCGTCATTAGTTGATATTCACGCGGTGCCTGCCAGAGGCCTTCAACTTGAATCCCTCCTTCTTTAATGTGTTATGTTCATCAGCACGCGGATTAATCATCAAAATCAAATCTTTGGGTGATTCGTCTCTAATGGACCGTACCACGCGTCTTTTCTTAATTCCTCTCCTCCTCTCAGGTGTTCATAAGCTGACACGGGACTACATAATTAATTCACTTAGTGTATAGAAGACAAGGCAATCAGTCAATGTGAGAGACACAGCGTGATTAATTCAGGCTTTTTATATTGATGACTGCTAGCCGAACATTGGATACATTAATGAAATTGTTCATAAGCACTGTGAAGGCAGCAGTATAATAAATGACCGCAGCATCGGGGAGTGCATATATTATTTCTACCGCTGGTCTTCAAAACAGCGGGGTGGAATTTATATATGCATGCTGCACTGGAGCCTGAGATCATTGAACGTTTAAGCTGCTGTGTAATTTTCTTCATGCCTTGTTCTGAGCCGTTCAGGAGGGAAAACAACGGAAAGGTGACGCTTCATGGAGCCGAAATGCTAGTTATATCTTTGCTGCTGTTTTGTCTGTGTATGCATAGTTTTGAAAGTTAGAATAATAATAAAGGTGTGAATTCCAATCATTTGACACTTTGGTAGCAGAGCAAGCAGAACAAATACGTATCTGCTTGCCTTATTCTGCCAAACACATTTACTTTGTATTTACAGACTCTGCTTGCTGTATAATAACTTTAATACTTTATCTAAATTGTCTTCTAATGCTGGACCTGACAGGGAAGAAATTGAAGGGATATTAAGTGTTCTGAAGGGGTGGGAAGTGGGGGAGTGGGGAGAGAAAACGCAAGAAGATCTCTCCAAGGTTCCTATTTTTATGACATTGTCTTTGTACTTTTGGTCTGGTTAGGTTTGGTTTCACACTGCTCCTTTTCCAAATAAACTTAACAACTTCATGTGAAGTACCTGCGTCTTGTTGTCATGACGATGATTGTGTTTTTAGCACAGACCGGTAGTTAGCAAACATGCTACTCACTCCCCCAAGGTGTTTTCTGCAGCTCTGGACACATCAGTAATCATACGACGTTAAAACTGGTTCAGACGCCATCATATTAGTAAGTGAACTATTTTAGTGAGGCTGGAAGATTATCCAGGTCTACATTAAAAAGGACGTTTGCCAGACGTAATGATTTTCAGGTGGCATTGTTCGTCCATTTTTTTTAAAGACCTCTGTCACATCCTCTTTGAAAACATCTGGCAGTTTTAAGGATTCTTTAAGTGACATATGTCCCTAACTGCCATATTTCCTCTCTGAGTGCTACCGCAGCTTATTTTCCTTCTCATCGGCTGCCTTAACTTCCTTTGTTTAGTCCAAAAGTCAGAACCTTTTTGAAAATTGCTTTCAGGCTCTGAACACACCGGATCAAGGTTCAGTTTGAGCTGCACCGAGACCACCTCTTTTTTTGCTGGACCAAGTTTCAACTCTTTGGTCCAGACCATGGTTCAGGAAAGATTTCAAACCCAAAATTTTGGACCGAAAGTCTTGACCAAATGGGTTAGGTGCAATGTTGGGAGTAACGCGTTACAAAGTAATGGTTGTTACAAAGTAACGCATTACTGTAATGCCACTACTTTTGCAGTAACGTGCTGTGCAATGAAATTACTGTTTAAAAATTCAGTAATGTGTTAGTTACTGAAATTTGAGCAGATGCGTTACTCGTTACTTGTTTCATTAATATGGATATATTTTTAGTGCAAATAAATGAATATACAAACTGACCCTACCGTAGCTGAGATGTAGCCATGAGTTGACGTGACCTGTTGCAGAGAGCTGGGTCTTCACTACTGAGCGGAAGAAGAGATGAAGCTACTTTGTTTTTGTGGAAATAAACAGATTATTTTTCCTTTGTCGCAGTTAAGGACAAAAGCATACTGTATTGCTGGGTTGCAAACTAAAGTGCCGGTTGAGACCTACTGCAATCTTGAGAAGCGCTTGAAAACAGCAACAAAGCTCCGACAAAGCTAGTGCTAAGTAACGGCGAGTCATGCTAACAACACTGTGTTAATATGATCATGTATGCAAATATACGGTTGGTCTTTAAAATTATCCATGGTTCTGCACCCCCGCCCCTTAAGACTTTTTGTGTACCTAACTTCTGAACAAAATACCAGAGTAACAAGGACGTCCTCTAGGTGGCATTGTTGCATTCCCCTACGTAAAACTGCTTTTGGACAATCAGCATTCCCATACAAAGGTATAACGGAATGGAACAAACTCCCCACTGCTTTGAAGACCAGAACAAATTATAAAGACTTTACCACAGAGACTAAAAAATGGATTTTAAATAATCAAGCCTGCCAGCATTGACTGTCTCCCTTAAATGGGATTTTGAAATTGTGCTCTTACATTTTTTTTTATGTGTGCTGTCTCTCTTATCTTTTTACCTTTTAAACTTACTCTCTGCTTGTTTCAGGGTCAACAGTCTCTGAAACCTGACCTGAATTGCCTTCTGTATGTGCTGTTTTTCTTTTAATATCTTTCTGCCTGCCTCAGGGACTACAGATGGAAATTAGTGAGAACGCTATAATCTGGTACAGAGCATCTTTACCCTGTGTTTGTTTTTTCTGTACATGGTCTTTGACAAATAAATCAATAAACTAAACTAGTGGATCTACACTCTCAACAGCCACGGCTGGATGTAAAGTGGAAATACTGTTGTTTCAACATCCACGGTTGGATTTCAGGCACAGCTATGCATCTGGACAGTTTGTAACCCGGCAAGAATTAAACTGACTGATTGCCAGATACGTCGTTACAGACTGAAGATGTGGTAACAGTAACCTTCCATCAGACAGCTGAGACTGTAATCCACTAAAGTTAGAACACATTTCCTTGCTACCTGGATAAAGATCATTCAAAAATGAATTTTGATCTCCAAAAGGAATTAAAGCAACTGGATCATGTCTCTGTCACAGCAGACATTTGGACTATGGATTTTCTTTGGATCACTGCGCGTCAGATTAAATCCATATCATAAAGGTAAGATAAACATGGACAGCTTTATGCAGTGTTGCCAACTCTCACTCCAAAATGAGGAAATCACTGGCAATATCATGTTGATTTTCTTCAGATTTTTCCTACAATAAGAGCTCTCAAGGCAGGATAAAGCAGACTGAACATGTTCTAAAAGCTCTGTCTGAAACAGTCTGTTTTCAGCCTAACATTAATAAGCCCGTGATGTAATCCATTAAATTATCTTGCTATGTGTGCAAGATGATTTAAGTATGAATTTAAAAGTAATGTGAAAGTTTCCAGGTAACTAGTTACTTTAATCATGCAGTAATTGGTAAAGTAACTTAATTACTTTTGAAAAGAAGTAACTAGCAACTGTAATTACTTACTATTTTTTAATAACTTGCCCAACACTGGTTAGGTGTGAAAGTATTCTAAAGGTGCATTCAGACCAAACACAAATGCATAAATTTTTCTACCGGCTGTGGAAATCCCCAAAACACTGTCATGTTTAGGTCTACAGGTGCAGCTCAATAAATTAGAATGTCAACAAAAAGTTGATTTATTTAAGTAATTCAATTCAAAAAAAATTAAACTTCTATATTATATAGAGTCATTACACAGAGAGTGATATATTCAAAGTGTTTATGTATTTTAATTTTGATGATTATGGCTTACAGCACATGAAAACCCCAAATTCAGTTTCTCAAAAAATTAGAATATTATATAAAATTAATTTTAAAAAAAACTTTTAATAGAAATGTTGGCTGACTGAAAAGTATGTCCATGTACGCACTCAATACTTGGTCGGGGCTCCTGTTGGATTAATTACTGTATCAGTGTGGCGCGGCATGGAGGTGATCAGCCTGTGGCACTGCTGGGGTGTTATAGGGCGGGAGAGTTTACCTGTACACTCTCCGATGGGGCTCTCACCTGGAAAAACTGTCCCCGCCTTCACTTGGATGACAGTTGTTTACACTGCTAGCCCTCGTTCGCACATCCGTGGCAGGAGTCTGTGGGTGGATAATGCCGACACTCCGATTCAGCTGCGGACCTCCGGTCCATCTGTCTGCAGGCGAGTGGCACTCTCATTTTCAAACTAGCTCCCCCTCCAGTTTTGATACTTTAACTCCAGTGATGGCAGAATCTCAAGGCTGATTACTAGCGAGCACCACCAAATTGCTCGAATGCCCAAATTTGTGTGTCTTCCGCGTGTTTGCATTAACTTTACATGTATTCGTGCTGCGCGTTTGTGATTTCACAGTTTCCTGTTTCCTATTTTAGCTGTCATTCCTGTTTTTTTTTTATTTTTTAATAAGCCTTGCATCAAGTGGACCTTGACAAAACCATAGGATATCATTGTTGGCCCGTATAGAAATATTGTCTTATCATCCATTATTACACCAGAAGGGATCATAGATCTTGAAATGTACGTGCTCTAGTGTTGATATGACAGATAACAAGTGCAGTTGGAGATAACACAGTAATGGCTGGGATGGGCATGCATTATTTTTGGTAAAATACTGTATATACTGAGGAATACAATGCGGAAACTCCTTGTTTCAGCATTTCTCCATGACATCACTGGTTGTCTACTGAGGCCTCACGCTGTCTACTTCTCTGCTGCTGTTTTTGCAGACTTTACATGGAGTAAACTCTGCAGAAACAATACACGGGGAAGATTTGCTCTGTTTTTCCATTGATCTCTGATGCAGAAGCCGCTTACGTTCATCAAAGCGCCGCATTCATTACGGCTATCTCCCTGAAATGTAAATTCAAACCTGCTGGTGCCGTTCCTGGAACACCGTCATGTGTTTGCAGGAAGGGGGGGGGGGCGGAATTCAGCCACAGTTGGGTGTATTGGATTTCTGTTGTACTCAAGACTAATGCTTCTCATTGTGGTGAACTCATTAGATATTGTTCGAGGGACAATAACCAGAATATTTTCTCCAGCGCAAATACCGAGGAGGACACTGTGTTATCGGAGTCGGGGCCGTTTCTAGATTTTTGGGGGCTCTGTGAAAGGTGTTTTTTGGGGGACATGCTTTTGCAGTGGGGAAAAGTTCACACCCTTTAGGGATGGGTGGGTGGAGGGGTTTACAAAAAAAAAAAGTTTTAAATTTACAAGAAAAAAACTGAATTTATGAGGAGGAAAAAATGGCACTTTATCAGGAAAAAAATGCAAATTTATGTGAACAAATTGCAAATTTACAAGGTAAGACGTCTCAAACTTATGAGAAAAAAGTTTGAAATTTATGAGAAAAAAATGCTAATTTACAAGGAAAAAACTTTCAAATTAACAAGAAAAAATTGCAAATTTATGAGAAGTTTTTGAAAAAAAATTGCAAAATTTATGTTAAAAATTTGCTAATACACAAGGAAAAACATTCTAATTTCCAAGTATGTACGAGTATTACTGCTCTACTTTTCTGGATTACCGGGTTTCATTGTTTATCTTTATTTGCACTATGGGATGTCTGGGTCCATCTTGTCACCACTTGCACTATGGGTAGCATTACTGTACATAGACTGCTGTTGTTTTTGTCTTACTTTTTCTTTTTTTTTAATATCATGCACACCACTGAAGAGAGAGCGAAACGACATTTCAGTCGTTCAGTCAAGAGATTCAAGAATCTTTGAATCTTGAATCTCTTGAAAAAAAAAAGTCTCAAACTAACTAGAAAGAAAATGCAAATTTACTAAAAAAAAAAGAAAACCCTGCAAATTTGCAAGGAAAAAAGTCTCAAATTAACAAGAAAAAATGCAAATTTACAAAGAAAAAAACTATCAAATTTATGAGAAAAAAGATGCAGATTTATGAGAATAAATTGATAATTTATAAGGAAAAAAAATGCAAATTTGCAAAGAAATAAATATGAAATTAACATGAAAAAGTTACAAGAAAAGCCCTCTCCGGGTTGGGGACAGGCTCCTGCCCCAAGTGGAGGAGTTTAACTATCTTGGGGTCTTGTTCACGAGTGAGGGGAGAATGGAGCGAGAGATTGACAGACGGATCGGAGCAGCATCTGCAGTGATGCGGACGTTGTACCGGTCTGTTGTGGTGAAGAGGGAGCTGAGTTCTAAGGCAAAGCTGTCGATTTACCAGTCAGTCTACATTCCTACCCTCACCTGTGGTCATGAGCTTTGGGTAATGACCGAAAGAACGAGATCGTGGATACAAGTGGCTGAAACGAGCTTTCTCCGTAGGATTGCTGGACTCACCTTTAGAGATAGGTTGAGGAGCTCAGTCATCCAGGAGAGGCTCAGAGTAGAACCGCTGCTCCTCCACATTGAAAGGAGCCAGTTGAGGTGGTTTGGGCATCTGATCAGGATGCCTCCTGGACACCTCCCACTTGAGATGTTTTGGGCACATCCCACTGGGAGGAGACCCCGGGGCAGACCCAGGACTCGCTGGAAAGACTATGTCTCCCAGCTGGTCTGGGAACACCTTGGTGTCCCCTCTGAAGAGCTGGAGCAGGTGGCTGGGGAGAGGGAAGTCTGGGCTTCTCTGCTTGAACTGCTGCCTCCACGACCCGGACCTCGGGAGAAGCGGTAGAAGATGGATGGAAGTTACAAGAAAAATGCAAATTTATAAGAAAAAGTCTCAAAATTAAAAGAAAAAAGGCTCAAAATGGGGGGGGACTTCCCAATTTATATGAAAAAATTGCAAATGTATGAGGAAAAAGTCTTGAATTTATGAGGAAAAAAGTTAAATTTACCAGAAAAAATGCTAATTTACCAGGAAAATACTTAAATTTATGAAGAAACACGTTGGAAATTTACAGGGAAAAATGCAAATTTTCAAGGAAAATAATCTCTAACAAAAAAAAAATAATAATTTACAAGGAAAAAAAAAGGCTCAAAATTGGGGGGACTTACAAATTTATAAGAAAAAAAATTGCAAATTTATGAGAAAGTCTTGAATTTCTGAGGGGAAAAAGTTAAATTTACAAGGAAAAAAAAATGCTAATTTACAAGAGAAAAACTTAAATTTATGAGGAAAAAGTTGCAAATTTACAGTGAAAATGCAAATTTTCAAGGAAAATAATCTCAACTTAAGAAAAAAAAATTAATTTTAAGAAAAATTAAAATTTATAAGGAAAAGTCTCAAAATTATGAGAAAAAAAGTAGCAAATTTAAAAGAAAAAAAGGCTCAAAATTGGGGACCTCCAGATTTTTATGAAAAAATTGCAAATTTAAGAGAAAGTCTTGAATTTATGAAGAAAAAAGTCTTAAATTTACAAGAAAAAAAATGCTAATGCACAAGGAAAAATGTCAACATTATGGGGTAAAAAAGTTGCAGATTTACAAGAAAAAAAACCTGCAAATTTAGAAGGAAAATAGACTCAAATTTATGAGAAAAAAGTTGCAAATTTATGAGGAAAAAAGCTGTAAATTGACAGGAAAAAAGTAGCATATTTGTGTGTGTGTTGGGGGGGGGGGGGTACGTTTTTGAGAAAGTAATGTTGAAGCTTTGAGACAAAGTTGCCAATTTCCAAAGAAAAAATAACAAATTTATGGAAAAATTAAGTTATGAGAAATAGAGGAAGATTTACAAGAAAAATTGCATTCATGTTTAGGATTGGTGCTTCAGTGCATTTTATTCAGTCGTGTACCAGGACATAGGAAGGTTCATGAGGATAACGGGGGGGGGGGGGGTAATTCTGTCTTTTTCTCCAGTGCCCCCCTTGATTTACGCCCATGGGACACGACTGCCGAAGCGAGCCGTGTTTTCTCAGGCTCCTGTCTTTGATGTGTGCTCCAGTTAACCCACCTGCTGCCTTTGATGTACATTTGCTGTTGAGATCACCGTCTTCTTCAGTCTTCAGCGGGACCGTGGTCACCGTCTGCAATCCGCCTGCTTTCGTCTCCTATAGTTGTCCAGAGCAGATCAGAGATTTTTCCTAGAAAAGGGAGCTGGGGCAGCTCTTCAAGAACATCACATCTTCTCTGTAAAACGGAACCAAAACTGTGCACTCACTGACAGTGAAACGTTCCTACTTCAACCATTCCTGACACACTTGTGGTGCAGAGCCATGCACAAATGCTGCAGGTCCTCTCAGCCACTAGGGGGCACCCACTCTACAAGTTCACCCTGAACGCTTTTTGAAAAATAATTAAAATTTCCAACTTTTTTTTATCTTAAACTCGTCCCTTTTTTCATAAATTTGCAACTTTTGTTATAAATTTAATACTTTGATTTCATAAATTGGTGATTATCTTCTGTAAATGAGCCTTTTTTTCTTCTAATTTGTCAACTTTTTTCTACTAAAATTACTTTTTTAATTTGCAACTTTTTCATATAAATTTTCAACATTTTCTCCTAAATTTGTGACTTATTTCTTGTAAATTCTCAACTATTTTTCATCCTAAATTTGCAAAAAAAAAAAATCTTTTTGTAAATTTGCAACTTTTTCTGTTATTTTTTTTCTTATAAATTTGTTTTTTCTTGTGAATTTATAACTTCTCAAAATGTCATAACTTTTTTCTAATAAAACTTAACTTTTTTCTTGTAAATGTGCAACTTTTTTCCCCTCACAAATATTCTAAATTTTTCTCATGAAAAATTCATTAGAAATTTTCAATTTTTTCCTTTGTAACATTTTTATTGTAAATTTTAAATGTATTTCTCATAAATTTGCAGCTTTTTTTTAAATAAATTTGCAGTTTTTCCTTTTACATTTTAAACATTTTTCTTCCAAAATTCATAACTTTTTACCTTGTAAATTTAAATTTATATTTTTTCACACAAATATTCAGAAATTTGCTCATGATTTTTAGACTTCTAATTAATTTAGAACTAACTTTCTTAATCTTGTAAATTTTCAATTTTGCTTTCTTTTTCATTTTCCCTCTGAAATTTGTAAGTTGTAAACTTAAAAATTATTCTGGTAAATTTGCAACTTTTTTCTAATACATTTTCTTTGTTTTTCTTGTAAATTTGCATTTTCTTCTTGTGAATTTTTTTCTCATAAAATTCATGACTTTTTACTGTAAAAATTTTAAACTTTTGTCTTCTACAATTCATGACTTTTTCCTTGTAAAGTTATAACTTTGAGATTTTTACCTCCGCCAAGGAGGTTATGTTTTCATCGGCGTTGGTTTGTCTGTTTGTTTGTTTGTTAGCAAGATAACTCAAAAAGTTATGGACGGATTTTCATGAAATTTTCAGAGATTGTCAGAAATGGGGTATCCTACAGATGATTAGATTTTGGTGATGATCTGAGAGTGCATACCTCCACCAAGGGCTTTGTTTGTATTTGTGCAGCAGGATTACACAAAAACTATTGCATGGATTTGGATGAAATTTTTACCAGAGGTGGTTCTTGGGCTAGAGAGGTGCCCATTATATTTTGGTGATGATCTGAGAATGCATACCTCAGCCAAGGCTCTTATCTTCTCACAGTGTGTTAGCAACAATACTCCAAAACGGATGGACAGACTTTGATGCAATTTTCACCACAAGTGGCTATAGGCCTACACACAAACCCATTACATTTTGGAGGTGATCCATGAGAAACAGAAGGAGCCTTGGCGGAGGTATGCGCTCTATGAGTGCTTTTCTAGTTTTTAATAAATTCACAATTTTTCCCTGTAAATTTGTAAACTTTTCTTGTAAATTTATAACTATTTTTATAATTTTGCTATTTTTCCCTTTTAAATGTTCAAGTTTTTTGTCATAAATTTGTTCATTTTTTCCCCTATAAACCTGCAATTTTGTTTCTTTTAAATTTGCAACATTTGCATGAATGCTGGTAAAATTTCATTGGTTTATTTTTTTTTTCCGTTGATGTTTACTTCATTACCAAAGTTTATTTCCTCTGCTAAGGCGCTAACGTTTTCATGTTTGTCCGCCTGTTTGCTAGCAGGATTAAGCAAAAACTCCTGGATATACACTACCGTTCAAAAGTTTGGGGTCACCCAGACAATTATTTTGTGTTTTCCATGAAAAGTCACACTTATTTACCACCATGAGTTGTAAAATGAATAGAAAATATAGTCAAGACATTGACAAGGTTAGAAATAATGATTTGTAATAATTTTTTCCTTCAAACTTTGCTTTCGTCAAAGAATCCTCCATTTGCAGCAATTACAGCATTGCAGACCTAACATGATTGCACAAGGGTTTTCTAATCATCCATTAGCCTTCTGATGCAATGAGCAAACACATTGTACCATTAGAACACTGGAGTGATAGTTGCTGGAAATGGGCCTCTATACACCTATGTAGATATTGCACCAAAAACCAGACATTTGCAGCTAGAATAGTCATTTACCACATTAGCAATGTATAGAGTGTATTTCTGATTAGTTTAAAGTTATCTTCATTGAAAAAAAGTGCTTTTCTTTCAAAAATAAGGAAATTTCTAAGTGACCCCATACTTTTGAACGGTAGTGTATTGTGATGACATTTTCCCCAAAGAAGGCCCTTGGTCTGTGGATGAACCCATTTTGGAGGATTTTGTAGGTGATCGACATGTAACTGATTCCTCCAAACTGTGATATATCCATATTACCATGCATATTCCTTTGCTTTGCTCGCTGTCTTTACCACTGTCTTTCTTTGCTCTTAACAAAGGATGAGTCTTATTTTTCAGCAGTGGCTCCATTCATCTGATGTACCAATTGAGAGAGTTTATACAGTACAGGAATATAGACGACTGTTGGGCTTTTTGTTTACGGAGCACAGCTGAACTCCTCCATTTCCATAACCATAGACAAAAGTCATGTATTTTTCATAAGCTAGTGCATTTTATCAGAAGAATCGGTAAGTTGAAGCCATCTATAAGAATATTCCACTGCAGACAACTCCCATCTTTGAGTTGCCTTGACATAACCCCTTGACTAAGTCGCCTTGGTTACCGTTGCTATGCCTGTCTTGATTTTTTCAGCCATTGTCAGTCTGTCATGTTCTGCAACAATGCTGAGATATAAAAAAAAAAAAAGTCTGAAATAATAGTCATGAATGTCAAACAGATGAAGAAAGATCTACAGTACCTGAGCACTGTAGAAGGTTAACCGCCATGATGTGTCTGTGTACGGAGCAGCTGGATAGAACGCAGTCAATGTCGAGGCTTTTGAAGTCTATCAAAGTTCTGAAGATGACATTTTTTTATTTAGTCACTTTTATCTTGTCGCTGTGTTTGTAGGGTTCAGAGGAGTACAGCTCCTGGAAACCTCTTTTGCTTCATCTTCTTCATCTTCTTCACCTTCTTCAGGATAAGTATAAACATAAGCCTTGGGCTTCTGCTTATTCCTTTTCAGTTAGTTATTTGTGTCTGAAGTAATTAATTCTTATATTGGTGTTTATGTGTAACTGAAATGAATAAATCATTCATTCATTCTTTGACTTCTTCACCTTCTTCATTGTACCTTCACCTTAAATGCCACCTTTGCCTCATCTTCATCTTTGCTGCAGTCTTCACCATCTTTTTTTGCCACCTTCTTTGTTTTCTTTGTCTTAGCAACCTTCTTTTTCTGCTTCTTCTTTACCTTCGCTTACATCTTCACCTTTACCTTCTTTTTCTTCTTCTTCACCACAACCTTTTGCCTTTGCTTTCTTTGCCCATACTACCACCTTCTTTCAGAGAGATTCAAAGAGAAATTCAACGGCTTTGTTATCATGTGCACAGTTAAGAAATGCTACATTTCCTGAGCAATGAAATTCTTACTTTGCTCTCCGAACTAATGCCAAGTTAAAGGTACAGAAACAACAATTCTAATAGGTCATGACACACTAACACAGTAACTAAATCCTAGTACTGATGGATGCTAAGACACATACACCCACACACAGGCAGTAGAGGAATGAAAATGAAGTCACCGGATGACTAAAGTGATAGTGGTATATTGATATCAGAGATGATGTAAACCTGAGATGGCATTAACCTATGTACAGTGTGCAAATGAACAGTGTGCAACCTGATGTGAACCTGAGATGGCAGAGACTTATGTACAGTGTGCAAATGAGCATTGTGCAACAGGCAGTGTATAATTACAAATTATTGGTAAGTAGCAGCAGAGATGATATGGACATCAGACAGGTGATACTATATCTACTGTACAGGTGAGCATTGTGCAAATTTAGCAGTCGGTGTGTGAGTTCCTCTATGCAAAGCTATGTTACAGAATTTTGGGAGTTGTTGTCTGTTCATGAATCTGATGGCAGGGGGAAAGAAGGAGTTTTTCAGTCTGGTTGTCGGGCATTTCACACTTCTGTACCTCCGACCTGAGGGTAGAAGTGTGAACAGTCTGTGTTGGAGGTGGGTGGGGTCCTGAAGGATGACATCAGCTCTCTTTTGGACTCTGCGGTGGTAGATGCTCTGCAGAGAGGGGAGTGGAGTTCTGATGATCTTCTCCACTGTCTTCACCACTCTCTGCAGGCGTTTGCACTCCAGGGCAGTGGTGTTTCCGTACCACGCAGTGATGCCATTGGTCAGGATGCTCTCGATGATGCAGCTGTAGAAATTGCTGAGGATCCCGGAAGACATCCCGAACTTCTTCAGCCTCCTCAAAGTACAGTCGCTGTTGAGCTCTCTTGACCAGCTCTGTGGTGTTGTGTGACCACTTAAGGTCCTCGCTGATGTGGATGCTCAGGTATTTAAAGCTGCTCACTCTCTCCACCTCAAGCTTCTGGACAAACAGTGGCTGACGGGGTCTCCTCCTCCCTTTCCTCATGTCCACTATCATTTCCTTTGTCTTGTCCATGTTGAGGGTGAGATTGTTGTCCTCACACCATGGCACCAGGTTGGCCACCTCCCTCCTGTAGGATGCTTCATCATCACCAGTGATGCGTCCTATCACTGCTGTGTCATCCGCAAACTTTAGGATGATGTTGTCTTTGTGGAGGCAACACAGTCATGGGTGAAGAGTCTGTAGAGGATGGGGCTGAGAGCACAACCCTGGGGGACACCTGTGTTTGTGATGATGCTGGCTGAGGTCCTGTTACCCATCCTGAGAGACTGGGGCCTGCCAGTTAGAAAGTCCAGTAGCCAGTCACAGAGGGTGGGTTGCAAGCCAAGTGAAGACAGTTTGTCGGTGAGTTTGTGGGGGATGACCGTGTTGAAGGCGGAGCTGTAGTTGACAAAGAGCATCCTAATGTAGGAGTCTTTATCTTCCAGGTGGGAAAGAGAATAATGGAGTGCTACGGCAATGGCATCAGAGGTGGATCTGTTGGGCCTGGTATGCTGTCTTCATTCAGGACAGCATACCGGATACCCTGGACCCCCTGCAGTACGCCTACCAGGGGTCCAGGGTACTGCAGGGGGTCTAGGGTGCCCGGTATGCTGTTCTTATTCTTGACCGCAGTCTTTGCTGGCTTCTCCTCCTTTGCCGCCGCCTTCACCTATGCCACCACCTTCTTTACTGCAGTCTTCACCTTTGCCACCTTCTTCACTTTCTTCTTCACCTTTGCCACCTTGTTTGTTTTTTTAAAGGACCGTGCAAGTTGCTGAACATTGATATCAATGTAAACTTGCCAGATTGTAACCAGTGGCTAATTTCCATCTGTTGTCCATGGGTTACAGTTTTTTATCCCTCCCCCATCCTATTATGCTGAACACCAAGCTAGAGGGCAGGAAGTTGCATTTTTATGTGATCTTTGGTATGACTCAGCCGGGGATTGAACCAATGACCTCCTGGCCGAGGGGTGGGTGCTCTACCACAAGGCCACCACTCCTTTACCTTGTTGTTCTTCACCATCTTCTTTTCACTGCCTTCTTTGCCTTTGCCATGGCCCTCTTTACCTTTTCCCCCTTCTTTGCTTTCCTCTTCACTGCAGTCTTCTTTGACTTTGCCTTCATGTCCGCCTTCTTCTTCTCCCCCTTCTTCTTAACCTTCTTCACCTATGCCACCACCTTCTTTACTGAAGTCTTTGCCACAGTCTTCACCTTCTTCTTCACCTTTGCCATCTTCTTTGCCTTGTTCCTCTTCACTGCCTTCTTCTCCTTTGCCTTTGTCTTCCTCACCATCTTCTTTGCTGCAGTCCTCACCTTCTTCTTCACCTTCTTTGCTGCAGTCTTTGTCTTCTCCTGTGTGTCATGAATGCTGCTACGGAGCAGATGGACAGGCCCACACACAGGTTGCGTCAGTGCATTTTATTACAAAAGGGAAAAAATTCACAGTGCTCCAACCAGCCTAACTTGGCGAGCAACATAAGAATAAACACAGCACGCTCCCAACCCTACTGGTGAGCGGAAAGGAAAAGACAGATTCTCCAAAACACTCCAACATACAAACCAACTGGTAAGCGCTGGGTTACTTACAGAGATGGTTTTCACCAGAGCCGGCAGAGCTCTGGTGAGGATGAGTGACAATGCAAAATAGCAGCAAGGCAGAGTGAAAATGGCAGAGCTTAAATACACACAGAGCAATGAGCAACAGGTGCGAGTGTCGAGCTGGCATGAACTAATTACTCAACTGCTCTCAGCTGAGGAAGAGTAGGCAGAGAGCAGAAAGAGGGGAAAATTAGCAGGTGACCTAAGGAACAATCACTCGCAGCTGATGGATTGAAACCAGACTGCAAGTGAAAAGGTGGCTGTGTCTGGAATGGCAGAAAAGGGGCTCATATCATCAAAACAACATAACAAAACTAAAAGAATAATAATGAACAGAAAAACACTCAAAACTACAAAAGAAGTCTGAGCGCTGGGAACAGATGCTCAGACATATGACACTGTGCCTTTGCCTCCTTCACTGTAGTCTCCTTCTCCTTTGCTAACTTTGCCTTCTCCCTTGCCATTGCTACCCTTTGCCTTGTTCTTCACAGCCTTCTTTTTCACTCTCTTTACTAAAAGTGTATAGGGAGCAAAAACAGTAACATGTAGAAACATGAAATTTTACAGTGAGACCCAAAAGCAAGACACTGCACCCATAGGTGGCGCTATAATTAGTTATTCTAGCTGGGCCTAGACTCATAATTCTTTAATCATTCTAATCGCTGAAAACATCTGCAGCTTTTCTCCACTGGTCTTTTCTTCTAAAAATTACATTTTCTGCACCATATTTTCATAAATGTACAAATAAAGTTAAAATGAACTCTTCAAAGATTTAACCAATTTTTTTTTAAATTAAACATGAATCATCTACAGACACTGATAGTGAAAAGCTGTTCATACTATCCAGAATTCTTGATCCAGTCTGATAAGACATTTCATAAAGATGATTTTTGCCACGTGAACATAACTGCATGAAATTTGGCATGCTTCTGAAGAATACAGTTGTGAGTGTTACTGTGAAGTTTCATTAACTTTGAATTACTAAATCAGAAGTTACATCACAAAATACAAGCCAATGAATTTCTACAATTGCTCTTTGCCATATATGTCCTGATGTAACTTCTGATGCACTGATCCAAACTTAATGAAACTTCAGACTCACAATCACAGCTGTATTCTTTAGAAGCACACAAATTTCATGCAATTTTGTTCATGTGCCAAAAAATCTTTATAAAACGTCTTTGTGCAGAACATTTTATTTTGAGAACTTGAGACAAGTCTGATCATCTAGAAGCCTTGATTCAAATCCTAGAGAGGTCTGATTCCTCTGAACAACAGCTAAAGTAGGACAGGCCTCATCTATGCATTTTAAAACCTAAATGTGCAGCACACCTTAGGTTTTAAATGCTGCTGTTAAATGGTGCAAAACCTTGAAGTCCGCAGCTGCTTGGAACCCAATGATCACTGCATATTAAAAAAAAAAAAAACTTAAATGCAGTAATTTCTCAGGAATTCTATATCAGTAATAAAAATGCACTGAGCAGCTATTATGTTTTGACTTATCATAGAAAGCAGCACAGCAGTACGTTACTTTTCAGATTCAAAGCTTTAACACTGTGTCTGTGGGGATTTTAGTGATCCAATTAGTAGCAAGCATTCGCAGAGCCAAGCCTTGTTAGCCATGCTTATTAACAGCGAGTCATTTCAACTACTAGCCAAGGAACTGCAGTTTCCCCCCAGTACATACTATCATGAGCCCAGGTTACCAAAAGGCTGGGAAATGACAGCATTGCATATCATTCTGCAGCAGCGTAGGCACGCCGACGTGCATGCTTGTTTTCTCTACAGCCTTTCTGTAAGCACATGCAAACAAGAACATATTTTCCTATTTTTTTTTAATGTAACATGGATATAAGATGATGTATGTAGTTCATGCTCAGTAGTGCACTGCATGCATCCGCCCACCACTGCGATATGTGAAGTGTTCGTCTCGTTTTGATGTGTGTACACGGCCTAATGTTGATGTTAGTCATTAATAAAAAATGGCACCATCTGCACCCCGCTTGTGCCAAAGCCCCGCCATGCAGGATATCTGCTTCTGTACTCCACCGGCGAAATGATGGACAGCTTTTCGATGATCAGCCTTGAGAATGAGAGGGCGTGGGGCCCACAACGTTTGCAGGATATATCTGACCTTCATGTAATCGATATTAGCATGTAAACAAGGTTCTACAACATGTACTTCTGGTCTGCTAGCTCTTCAGTTCCTCAACACATCCCTGAATTGATTAGCTGCAATATGCTAAGCAGGCCTCCTGTGCCCATTGCCCACTCCTGTTTTGAGGGATTAGGAGGATGCGATTCATTTGAAGAACTGACTGAATTATCAGCATATAGTATTGCCAGATCAGCGTAGACATTGTCGAGGTAAATCTCTTGTAATAATCTCATAACTGGCGGTCACAGTCACGACAGATGTGTTTTCTTCCGCGTTAAACTGCCAAAGTCACAGAGCATGGCAAATGAATGATTCACACGGTCTACACAACAGGCGTTATGTCACAGATGAAGGGGATAAGAGGGAGACGTTAGCAGCTTTTGTTTATATTTTTGTGTCAAATCTTATTTTGCTTTATCACCTTATTATGCAATGTCATGTATTTTAACCACGTCCACATCTGATTTCACTGATTTGCATGAGTCACTGTTCTGCTTTTGGTTTGGTTGCTTTTGTTTGTTGTCCGTTTCATGGGGGGGGCCTATGCAAGATGCAAGGAACCGCAAATTCTCTCATCAGTTTTTGTTGCTGCCTAGTCTGGACTCCTGTCTGTGCTCACCCAGTCGTTTGCTTGACCGCCTGCCTTTTTTGTGAACTAAATACTTGCACTTTGGGTATGTTTATTAGCCCTGATGCCTACAAGAATTTAAAACTACTTTAAAAGTCCCATTTAATGCACCTTCCCCACATTTTGACAGTTCCCACAGGCTTTTGCCACTTTTTTACTGCAGTCTTGTAATTCTCATATATTTGTTATTTTTTCCTTGTAAATTTGCTATTTTCTTTTAAATTTGTGTTTTTTTTCCCATAAATTTGCAAAATTTTTCTTGTAAATCTGGAAGTTTCTCAAAAATTTGCAACTTTTTTTTATCTGTAAACTTACAACTTTTCCTCATAAATTTGGGACGTTTTGTCAAATTTTTGATTTTACTCATATTTGCTACTTTTTCTGTTAATTTGCATCTTTTTTTGCACCTTTTCTATTTTTCCTCATAAACTTGTGACTTTTTTCTTCTAAATGTGCAAAATTTTTCTTGCACGTTTGTAACTAAGTAATTTTACAGTTTTTTTTTTAAATGTAAATTTGCAACTTTTTTGTCCTAAATTTTCGTTTTGTTTTTTTTTTTTTCATAAATTTACGACTAATTCTTTTTGGGTAAATTTGTCACTTTTCTTGTAAATTTTCATTTTTTTTAATAAATTTATTCATATTTGTGACTTTTTTTGCATAATTTTGCCTGTGCCACTAGTGTCACAGAAACCTGTTCACTCACATTAAACCCATGTGAGGGCCCAGAGGAGCATGCTGGCTGGGTGTTTTAATGTGAACACAGCCAGCATGCCCATGTGGGCCCCACGGCGGATTAAAACTGGGCTGTCTTATGGATTCCAGCTGGGTTTGTCCACGGGTTCCATGTTTGCCCACATGCACTTCACCTGTGGTACAGGTAAGTAGGTAATCTAACCGCTTTAAAACCAACTAGGTTCAATGTGGGTGAGCAGCTTTCAGTAACACTGGCCCCATAGCCAAAATTACGCAAAAAAAAAAGCCACACATTTGAGGAAATGTATGAGGAACAAAAGTCAGATTTTCTAGTAAAAAAGTCAAATTTATGAGAAAAAAGTGAAAATTTACGAGAAAAAAAGTTGCAAATTTACAAGAAAAAAAATCGTAAAATTACTTCAAAGCTACAAACGTACAAGAAATTTTACAAATTTGCAAGAAAAGGTGACAAATTTATTAGGAATTTTTTTTAAAAAGGAGCAAATGTGAGTAAATAAATGTAACATTTCTGAGAAAAAAGTTACAAACTTGTGAGAAATAGTTGCAACTTTACAGTTAAAAAAAAAATGAAATTTTATGAGAAAGTTCCAAAATTACAAGAAAAAGCTGACAAGGTTAGCTAACTGGACCAAAGGGCAGACAAAACCACAAGGACACAACCAGGAGTAGATTGCAAGGTGCATTTGTGAAGTTCTGTGACGACTATGCAAGTGCTCCTGAGAGAGAAGAAAAGGGGACAAGGTACGTAAGTAAGGGTTTCCTAAATGACCAAATGTTAATAAATATTCTGTTCTTACTTTGTGCAGGTGTGGGAAGGCCCAGATTGTCGTGTAGAACCAGAGAGGTGAGGAAAAGGGATGAGGAAGTCCTTCTTAGCTTGGTGGCTGAAGAGAGGAGTCCAGAACCAGGGAAGAGGTATTCCTGCCATGAGAGGGGTTAATATGACAGGGGTCCTCCCAGGCTTACGTGGAACCCGGAGGAGACAGAACCAGAGCTGTGGCCACTGTTCCCATATATCCCGATAAGAGGTGAGAGACACAGCTGGGGGAGGGGGGGGGCATTAGTCCAATTCTGTGGATATCCTCAGAGGGGAACAGTTTAGATAAATGTTCTTTCTTACTTAGAAAGGTCCACGCCGGGGCAGAGAGAGCAAGGGAGGAGACACAAGTTAGTGACCGCATGCAGGGAAGAGGCCCACAACAAGGGCTTGAGGAAGATTGACAGCAACCAGGACCAGTGGAGTAGTCTTAACAGGCCAACAACCAGAAGAGGACTGAGTCCTCCCTTAAATACGGTGGTGGAGTTGGCCAATTGGTGAGGGACGAAACCCAGCTGCAAACAACCAGAGTTAGGAGATGAATGTCAGTATGTCTCTCACCTGCTAGAGCATGACAGTTCCCCCCCACCCCAAGGGGCACCACCGGCATCGCAGCAAGCTTGTTGGGATGGGTAAGGTGGAAGGCATGGGGTCCATGAAGAAAGAGCACAGAATCCAGCAATGCTCCTCAGGGCCATAACCCTTTCAATCCAAGAGGTACTGTAGACCTCGACCCCTACGGCGAACATCCAAGATCCAAGGGAGGTGGGTTCATCCTGGTAAGCTAGCTCGTTGCAAAACCTACCACTTAAACTGTGAGTGAAGACGCTCCGCATTGCAGAGTCATTCCAGTCCATCTTGGAGGTGAGCACGTGGAAGCAAACGGAGTATTCTGTCAATGGCTGAAGACCCTGTCGGAGGCTAGAAGTCAGTTAGCAGTGGCACCTTCACGGTTGGAATGTTCGAATATCCTCTCTAGCTTGCGCACAAACCGTTCATAATAGGAACCATACTCTGGACCATTAATGATGGACTGTGCCCACGCCAGCGCCTGATCGTCTAAGAGGATAGTCATTCATTCATTCATCTTCTTCCGCTTAATCCTTTTTGGGTCGTGGGGGGGAGGGCTGGACCCTATCCCAGCATCCTTGGGCGAGAGGCAGGGTACACCCTGGACAGATCGCCAGTCCGTCGCAGGGCCAACACAGAGAGACAGACAACCATTCACTCTCACAGTCACACCCAAGGACAATTTAGAATTCCCAGTTTGATGCCAATTAACCTAACTTGCATGTAAGAGGGTAGTGATTAAGCTAATCCTTCTTTGGTCCGTAGTGAACTCATTCAGAACCTGTTGGAACACCAAGTGACACTGTAAAAGAAATCCTCTACACCCCCCAGCTTCCCTCCGTACCAAGCCGGAGAAGAAATGGGGTAGGCAAGGGGTAATGGTGTGCTGACAGGCGTGAAGGGGAGTGACTCAGGAAGGGAAGACAAGGTGGGTGTCTGACTAGCCAACAGGGGCACAATTAACTTTCTAACTTTTAGGGTTAGCTGATTAATCTGCTCAAACAAAGCGAAGACCTGTTGTGACATGTATTCAAACCTAGATTCTAACAAATCTAATCATCCTGTTTGTGTGTCTGGGGCAGCGCCTGCCTGGTCCGTGTTCATGGTTGGACTGTACTGACAAGGTTAGCTAACTGGACCAAAGGGCAGACAAAACCACAAGGACACAACCAAGAGTAGATTGTAAGGTGCGGTTATTGTGCGAGGTTCTGTGACGACTGTGCAAGTGCTCCTGAGAGAGAAGAAAAGGGGACAAAGGGTTTGATAAATGGCCAAATGTTGATAAATATTCTGATCTTACTTTGTGCAGGTGTGGGAAGGCCCAGATTGTCGTGTAGAACCAGAGAGGTGAGGAAAAGGGATGAGAAAGTCCCTCTTAGCTTGGTGGCTGAAGAGAGGAGTCCAGAACCAGGGAAGAGGTATTCCTGCCATGAGAGGGGTTAATATGACAGGGGTCCTCCCAGGCTTACTTGGAACCCGGAGGAGAGAGAAGCAGAGCTGTGGCCACTGTTCCAGTGTGTCCCGATAAGAAGTGAGAGACACAGCTGGGGGGGGGGGGGGGGGGCTGCCCGTTGCCCGTTAGTCCAATTCTGTGGATATCCTCAGAGGGGAAAAGTTTAGATAAATGTTCTTTCTTTCTTGGAAAGGTCCACGCTGGGGCAGAGAGAGCAAGGGAGGAGACACAGGTTGGCGAGCGCATGCAGGGAAGAGGCCCACAACAAGGGCTTGAGGAAGACTGACAGCAACCAGGACCAGTGGAATAGTCTTAACAGGCCAACAACCAGAAGAGGACTGAAGCCTCCCTTAAATACGGTGGTGGAGCTGGCCAATTGGTGAGGGACGAAACACAGCTGCAAACAATCAGAGAGTTAGGAGATGAATGTCAGTGTGTCTCTCACCTTCTGACATGACAGAAGTTAGCAAATTTGCATGAAAAAGTCATAGTTTTACAAGGAAAACTAAAAAATTTATGAGAAAGTTTACAATTAAAAATAGTTGCAAGTTTATGAGAAAGTTTTAAATTTTTAAGTAAAATGTATTGACTTTATAGGGAAAAAAAGTCACAAATTTACAAGAAAACAGCAAATTTATGAGAAAATAAGTTAAAAATTGGTAAGGTCCAAACACACATGGGGCCAATGTGGAACCTGTGGACAAACCCACATGGGACCCATAAGACAGGCCAGTTTAACCTTTGGTGGGGCCCATGGACAGCGTCTCCTGAACCTCTGCCGCCAAACGAGGGTTTTGATTTACCCACTTCTTCAGCTATCACTATGAAGTTCTTTTCAGATTCTTGGTCTTTCAAACCTCAACCTGACCTCCCGTTAACTGTCATTTCCTGATTAAACTGCCCAGTGATGGAACAGCAGCCTGACAATGCTTTACCCTCTAATAGCACTCCATTGCTCCAACTAGGCATCAGTTTATTCAGTTTTCAGTGCGTTACACAGCCACCGAAGTTTTAAGAGTCAGGCTATTCGTGAAGCTATAAAAATTTGCATTATTGAACCTACTGGAGAATACATTTTGCTTTCAAATATCTTTCATTGCCCGTTGTTGTAATTGTAGCTGAGCAATGTGGCTGAAGTTCAGCTGGAGAAAAGGTTTTTCATATCTCTCCACGCCTGGTCAGAACCTCTCCATCACACACCAGACCCACTGGAGCATAATTGGCATTCCTCTGCTACCTTGGCTATGTGAAGTGCTGGATTTTTTTTTTCCACCTCTTTCCGTAAAGGTTTGTAGCGCTGCAATGGCACACTGCATTCTTCAAAGTTGCGCCATTAGTCCTGTGCTGCCCGGATGACTAATGCTCCTGAATTGATCTCACTCAACTGGTTTGGCATTGGAGATAAAGGAGAGAAGATTAGAGTTGAGAATGTGTGTTGTTGTTGTTGTTTTTTTAGGTTTAAATAGATTGTATCTTAACAGTTATATTGGTGGATTTGTAATGTATTAATTTCCCAATTTTTTGTAACTATTGCAACTATTGTCCAGATGAATTTATGACTTTTCTTTTATATTTTTACAATGTTTTTCACTTGTAAATTTAACTTTCATATCCAATTTCCAATTTCTCTAAATTTAGCATTTGCAAAGAAAATCAAATCCTTTCTTCACTGAGTGGCAGTAGAAAAACATCCCAGCAGTGGAACACCAGAATTTTAAGAGGTTAAATTTGCAACTTTTGTTTTCTCAATTTACAGCTTTTATCTTGTAAATCTACATTTTTTTTCTTGCAAATTTGCTCATTTTTTTTCCTTAAAAAATCACAACTTTTTTCTTGAAAAATTTTGAAACTTTTTTTATAAATTTGCAACTTTTGTCTTTTAAATTTGCAGCCTTTTTCTCAAAACGTTTAAACTTTTTTCTCAAAAATTTGCAACTTTTTTCTTGTATATTTGCATCTTTTTTCTTGCAAATTTGCTTCATTTTCTCAAAAATTCACTTTTTTTTCCCACAATATTTTTTATTGAACCTTTTTTTTTACAAACATAACACAAACAATCAAACACTAACACTAAAGTAATTTTTTTTTAAAAAATGTACTAAAAACACCAACAACCACTAACAAAGGCAAGTCTTCAACAATGCTCCTCTGTTTAGTCTAGGCAATCCATTACATAAGTATACATATTATACATTCACCAATTTGGAATTTACAAGGTCCACACACATCATTCACCTTCTTCTTCAGAAGTTATGTTTAATTTCTTTACATAATCAATGAAAGGTCTCCATATATTCTCAAACACATTTTCCTTTGATTTCAGTATGTATGTTGTTCTTTCTAGTGGAAGGTTTGTTAACATCTGTCTTAACCACTGAGTCACATCTGGTCTATGAGTCTTTTTCCACAGTAGTGCAATACATTTTTTGGCATTAAGCAAACTGAGGTCTATGAATGCTCTTTCACTCTTATTAAAGTTATGCTTTTTCTGGATACAGACCCAACAAAAACAGTTTAGGATTCAATATGAATTGTTTTGAAATTATTTTTTCAATTGTTACCCTCACCTCTTCCCAAAACATTCTAATTTTCCTACATTCCCATAAACAATGAAATAGGGTTCCTTTACTTTCCATACATTTTGTGCACGTATCTAGTATGTTTTTGTTATATCTATTTAACTCCACCGGTGTAACATACATCCGCATTAACCATTTAAAATGTATCAATTTAAGACATACATTTATTGATTTGGTTTGAGCTTCTGTACAAGCCAATTCCCATTGTTCCTCTGAAATTTCAGTTTGCAGGTCTTCTTTCCAATAATTCAGTCTTTTCTGTGAGTTTTCACTTGAGGATAGTGTCAATGAGTTATAAAACTCTGAAATAATACCCTTTCTCTTACTATCTTTCATCAAAATTTTTTCCAAGGATGAATAAGTAGGTCGGATGAGAGCATTATTTTGATTTGATCGAATAAAATTCCTAAGCTGAAGATATTTAAAAAAAATGTGTTCTATTAAGATTAAATTTGATCCTCAGTTCTTCAAAAGACATTATGTTATCTGAACATGACAAATATAAGTCTTGAATCTTTTGAATCCCTTTTAAATTCCATACTTTAAATACAGCATCCGCTCTCCCTGGTTTAAAATATTGATTACCCCATATTGGGCTGAATTGTGACAATAAGTGTGGTTCTTTTAAATATTTTTTGTTTTCACACCATATTTTGATCATATGCTTTACAATTGGATTTTTAACTTGTTTCTGTAATTTTTTAGCCGAGTCTGAGTATATGAATATGGGAAGAGGTAAAGGTAAATTGTATGATTCCATTTCAGTCCAGTGAGGGAGATCATTTGATGAAAAATAATATGTCATAGACCTCAGTTGTGCTGACCAGTAATACAACATAAAGTTTGGACATTTCAGACCTCCACGATCAAATGGTAAATATAGTAAGGACAGACGTAATCTAGCCTACCTATTGTTCCATATAAATTCCACTAACTTTTTTTTAATTCTTGAGAATAGATCTGAAGGTGGTGGTAAAGGAATGTATTGAAATAAATAGAGTATTTTGAGTAAGATATTACTTTTAAGTATATTAATTCTCCCGATCATCGACATTGGTAGTGACATCCATCTCTGAAGTAACTCATTCATGTCTATCATTAAGGCTTCATAGTTGGCACTGGCGACTGATTCTAGCTTAGGCACAGTTTGAATTCCTAAATATTTAAACTGATTTACAACACTGAATTGATTTACCTCAGGAGCTGGGTGATTTCTCTGGGTCTCATTTAGCATTAATATTGAAGATTTAGTTTTATTTATTTTATATCTTGATATTTCCCCAAAGTTCTTTATTAAATTTAACAAAGTCGGAATTGATTTTTTTAAGATTTGACATAAACAAAATTATGTTATCGGCATACAGGGAGATTTTATGTTCCGTTGGTCCTACTTTAATTCCATATATTTGTGGATGTAAACGTACTGCCATCGCTAAAGGTTCAATTGCCATAGTAAACAGTAAAGGTGAAAGTGGACAGCCTTGTCGACATCCTCTATTGACTTTTATTGATTTTGAGATATTGCTGTTTGTTAGGATTTCTGCTGTAGCATTATTGTATATTATCTGAACCCATTTTATGAAATTATTTCCAAGTCCAAACCTTTGTAGGACTTCAAAAAGAAAGGGCCATTTGACCCTATCAAAGGCCTTTTCGGCGTCCAATGATAGGAGAGCTGTATCCGGTGCTTCTTTATTAGAATAAATAATATTAAATAGTATTCTTACATTATGGAAGCCTTGTCTTCCCATTATAAAGCCATTCTGATCTCGGTTAATAATATTTGGTAATATTTCTTGTAGTCGTCTTGCTAAAATTTTACAGATTATCTTAAGGTCAGCATTTAATAGGCCTATTGGTCGCATGTTTTCACATTTATTAGAGGGTTTACCTGGTTTTGGCAACAGTATAATTAAGGCATTATTCATGTATGGTGGTAAATTACTATTTTGAAATGCTTCTAAAACCATTTCCAAAAATGGTTTTATTAATTTGTTCTTAAATTTTTTATAGAGGTCAACTGGAAGACCATCTGGTCCTGCACTTTTTCCTGATTTCATATTATCAATGGCTAGCCCAACTTCTTCTTGACTAATTTTAGACTCCAGCAACTCCCTGTTTTCATTTGGAATACACGGTATAGATAATCCGTCCAAAAACCCATTTAGTTTTGTTAAGTCAGTTTCATTTTTTGTATCATATAGTTTTTCATAATAATCTCTAAAGGCACTATTAATTTCTAAAGGATCTACAACTGCCTGTCCGTTACTTATAATACTGGTAATTGGTGTTTTAAATTCTAATTGTTTAATCTGCCATGCCAATAATTTCCCTGATTTTTCACCTTGTTCATAAAAAGATTGCTTCAATCTTAGAAGACTTGAGGCAGCTCTATTCGCTGATTTTTTTTGTCATATTCAGCTCTCAGAATCAGTAATTCATTCTCTAACTTTGGGTTACTTCCTGTATACACTTTTTCTTGAAGAATTTTTATTTTATGTTCCAATTGGACTCTCTCCTCTCGAGTCTTCTTAGATTTTGAACCTGTATAACTAATAATATGCCCCCTAATAAAAGCTTTGAAAGCCTCCCACTTTATACATGCTGATGTTTGTGTAGTATTGATATCAAAGAACTCATCTGTTTTTCTATGTACTTAACAAATTCCTCATCCTGAAGCCATTTATGCTGAAATTGCCACCTACCTGGATCCTTTGTCAATTTCTTATCTACATATATTAGACAGCAGGGTGCATGATCAGAGATCACAATGTTATCATAGAAACAGTTTTAAATCTTGGACCTTAATTCTGTGGAGATCAAAAAATAGTCAATATGTGAGAATGTCTTGTAGGTATTAGAATAACAAGAATAGGCTTTGACTTGTGGTTTCATTTCTCTCCATATATCTAGCAATCTCAATTCTTTCATAAAATGATTAATGGTCATCCTGCATCCATTGTGCGTACAGTCCAGTCCTGTTGATCTGTCTATACTGGGATTCAATGTACAATTAAAATCCCCTGCTATTATATGTTGCCCTGTAAGTGATGATAAAATAAGAAATAAATTAGCAAAGAAGTTTTGATCATCTATATTGGGACCGTATAAGTTCACCAGATTTATATTTTCTAATAACAAAGATCCTTGGATGATTAGATATCTTCCTAATTTGTCTCCAATTACATTTTTCCCTTGAAATGGGACTGTTTTATGTATGAGAGTGCTCGGGATGAAAATGATGAGGTGAACACATTTCCCTGCCATCTTCTCCTAATTCTTTTTACATCCTCCTCTATTAGATGAGTTTCTTGTAAAAACACAATTTTTGAACCCATCTCTTTTATTTTATTCATAACTTGTTTAAGTTTTTTTAGATTTTGTAGACCTCTGCAATTCCATGAAGTTAAATTAAGATTAACGCTTTGGTCTATAATCAATAAAGAGTTTGAGATTACCTTGTGATGTATGTGAGAATGACGAGACAGAGTTCTCTCTCAAGTCAGCTTTATTCACATCACCAACATCTCAAAGCAGAAAAGAGGAACATTACAGGGAACTCTCGTCCTTAAATACCAGGACTCTCACAGTTCACAAGCCATTGCATCACACATTCACATTGTATTATAAATGTCAGGAACAATGCATCGCCTCTCTCTGATATCAACCCCCACAGTCTACAATGCATCTACTCCTTAATCCTTTAATAACCCCCACAGTCTCAAGCCTTGCATACCAAAGCTAACATCCTTGCAGCTTCCTGTAATCTCTCAGGAAGCTCTCTGGTCTAAAATGTGAGTCACAAAGCAGGTCACACATGTGTGTCCACCACAACCTCGCAATATAAACATGCTCATACAGAGAAGCAAAAACATGGGTGGTTGAACATTCATCCCACAAACTACACACAAACAAATTCCCCCTCCCCACATTCGTGGTAATCCCCCCAAAATCAAAAAAAAATTCCGTCTCCCGCTATAGCCAGTGACTGCTCCACACCCGCGAGGATCAGTCAAACCACTCTTTCTTTCTCCTCTCAATCACCCTGACGCTACTGCTTTTAATGACATAACATTAACTCTCTTCTGTAGTTTTTCCAACTTAACTCCAAAATTTTATAGCAACTTTGTACATCATAGGTTTTTTTTGTTTTGTTTTGTTTTTATATATAATACAATCTATATTTTGTAAACTTGCTATATGTTTCAGATCAATCAGATGCCTGTGCAAATGCTTAAATATTCTACCTTTATATCTTGTTCTTGCTTCATGCTTAGCTCCCGCCAGTCTCTCCTTGGATCTGCTTGATAAGCTCCTGCGCCTCCTGAGGGGTCTTGAAGATATGGGTTCTCCCTTTATATGTGACCGGCAGTCTTGCCGGATGAATCACTCCGTGACGAATCCCGAGGTTGCGCAGCTCTTTACGGGTGGGGTCAAACTGTTTCCTTAATTGTTGAATTCCTGTGGCCAAATCTGGGTAGAATCGCACCTGTTGATCCTGGTATTTCATTTCTCCTTTAGCTCGCACCCCGTTGGTGACCGTCATCTTGTCTCTGTAGCTGAGGAACTTCATAATCAGCGTCCTCGGTGGTGTCTTATTATCTCTCGGTGGGCCGATTCGGTGAGCGCTCTCTAAGACGACCGATGACTGCAGATCCGCGTTGTTCAGCGCTTCTGGAATCCACTTTTCCAAAAAGGAACATGTATCTCGTCCCTCCGTTCCCTCCTGGAGGCCCACCAGCCTCAGATTGTTCCGTCGCGACCGGGATTCTAAGTCCAGGACATTATCTTCCAGACGTTTATTTTTTAATTCCAATGTTTGCACCTTTAATTGTAGGCTGGTGACGTCATCCTCAGCGCTGGAGATTCGGAGCTCCGCCTGCGATACTCGTTCCATACAGTCGCTTATTTCCTTTCTCATTCCTTCTATCGCTGCTATAATCCCATCGAATTTAGACGAAAAGTCTGCTCTCATGGAGCCGATGGCAGCGAGCACCGCACTCGTCCCCTCCTCAGCAGTCACCGCTCCGCCGCTAGCTCCCTCCTCCGTCATTGTCTTTGGAGATTTTTCTGCTTCGTCACGAGCATGGAAGTCTGTTAGCTTGGACTGTTTCGACGACTCACTTTTTCCTCCGCCTAATTTCCCAGCCTTAGGCTTTACCATATCTGCGCCCGAACGCTGGGATAGGTTTTTGTTCCAATTGAGAGAGTTTTAGCTAACTTTTTATTTTTAGGAGCAGAGCAGATTGAAACACATCTTCCTACGTGGCCGCCATAACCGGAAGTCCAAAAATTCACTTTTTACTTGATTTTTTTTTTTTTAACTTTTTTCTCAAAAATTCACAATTTTTTACTTGACATTTTGTAACTTTTTCCTCAAACTTTCTCAAATTTGATTCTTTATCTTAAAAATTCACAACTTTTTTCTTGAATTTTTTTTAACTTTTCTCAAAAAATTGCAACTTTTTTCTTGAAACATTTTAAACTTTTTTCTCAAAAATTTGCAACTATTTTCCCATTAATGTGCAACTTTTTTTTCTCGTAGATTTCAAGCTTTACTTTTAACCCCTTAGTATCTCAGCCAATTTCCCCAAATTTAGCATATGAAAAGAAAATCAAACTCTTTCTTCACTGAGTGGTAGGAGAAAATTTGAAGCTGTCATAAATCTCTCTGGCAGGCAGACAGGAATAAATAGACTCCATGCAGCAGGCAGGACTTCTGTGTAATTATGATGTATTAATCAAAACCAAAAGAATAAACAAATAACAGCACGTGGGCTGGAGAAATAACTCAAACACAAATGGCAAACAAACTTACTGAAAATAACTCAGAATACAGGGGGTTACCGGCAGGGAACCACAGTACACATGTTGACAGGGTAACAACATTAATGATGCCACACTAGACACAGACAAGACCCAGCATACTGTATATAGACAAGAGATAATCAGCACCGCACAGAGCAGCTGGGCACAATCACGGGCATCAGGGAAATGACTGCAGATGAGGGGAACAGGACAGGCTGGGACACATGGCCAATCACAGACAAGGGGAAACACATGAAATGTGACAATGAACACACAGGGCAACAATACAGAGAGGGCAGTGGCTATGGGTACGGAAAACATGAGGAGCTGGAACAATAGGTGAACAGATACACACAACACCTCAGGACCAGACAGGATAACACAGAAGACAATGACAGAAGGCAATAAATGCAAATGATAATCATACAGAAAAAAACAATAAATGAACATAAAGTATGGGCTTGATCCCATGATCAAGCCCAGATTATGACAGAAACATCCCTCCAATGGAACATTTGAATTTTAAGAGGTTAAAGAGCCCCTACCATGCCATTTTTCCACATGTTAACACAGCTTTCAGAGGTGTTAATTAAATATCTGTGACATGCTTTGATCAAAACACCTAAGGGTTTAATTATTGCAGTATTATCACGTCGACATGTGGCTGACGTACAGACATGCGCAGTGAACATATTTTCTGCCCAACCTTCAGAATAAGTGTTTTCATGTGCATCATTTGGATTAACAATCGGCATAACCCACCCCTCTCAATCGGAATGAAATTTTGATCCGAATGAGTGTGATCGAGTCAGAATATTCAGATTGGCATGTTTACATGAAGAATTTTTATTCCGATCAGGCTTTTAATCCAGTTACTTGTGTCCATGTAAGCATGGTCACTGTGAAGCAGAATTCACAAAGCGTTGGATTGTTCACCCACTAATAGGTAATGTGAGCTGGGATTAGACCGTCGTGAGACAGGTTTGTTTTACCCTACTGATGATGTGTTGTTGCAAAAGGGCAATGCTAACTGCCCTAGTACTCATGTCATGGTACCAAAAAAGAAAAAAATAGGCCAGAATGATAAGAAATATATTATTGATTATCTTATTAATGAAGGCGCTGGGACTACAGATGTCTAGTGGGGGTGACTAGAATTCACAGAGAAGAGCTGCAGCTAGCTTGCTAGCTAAGCTAGCTGCAGCTAACTGGAGTGTAGCCATGTGAGCTCCAAGTTTCCCACTGAGCTCCCTATGGCCACCCCGGGCCTCCTCAGAGGGTGTACCAGGCTATCCGGGAGGCAGGTCTGTATCCGCTCTGTTAAGTAATGACAGAATAACCTCACAGAAGAGAACAGCTCAGTCGGGAGGATTCCCCATGGGCCGCTTCACCGATGGGCCGGTGTTGTTGTCGGAAGGCAAATTAACATCAACATCATTATAATCTGTTAATCTGTGGCAGGCATGTTGTTAGCACTACCCCAATGTTTTTTTGCAATAGCCCTAAACCTGCCTGGCCGAGCTACACACCAGAGCGTCCCTCAGAATCTGGTGCCAGTCATGATTGGTCCGACTGAGACACGGACTGACAGCATTCAGCAGGGCGTGGGACTCCATAAGGTGGTTAACAAATGGCAGAAACTGATAAAAGAGGCTGTTTTCCCAAAGAAAAACGAGTCAGAAGGCACAGGTGTGGCTGCAGAGGAGTATAGCAGAGATGTTCAGCACAGCTTAGTGAAGTGACTCTCAGGATAACTTCTAGATTATTTAGCTGCCATCAAATAGTTCACACTTCTCTGACTCCAACATCTTTTTTCCTCATGAAACGAAAAGCTAATTAATTATCTGACAGATGCAATTACTGAGGTGAACTATTATTTAAGTTCTATATTCTTCTCAAAACATATCTGCCACAAAAATTATTGCACAGAAATAGAACTTTTGCTCCAATTTCCTCCACCTGACCAAAAGAAAAAGAAAAAGTGGGCTGGTCTTGGGCATGAAACTCCTGGACTGAAAATTGGTGCCAGTCTAGCCCTGCTCAAAAGTACGGTGTGTTCTTCAGTTTTTGGTTGTTTTTCTTAAGTGCTGCTACCCAGCTGAGGACAAGCACTGCATTTTTTAATTCCATTGAAGCAGCTGTCTATAAAAGACTGATGAATGTTAGAGATGCAGAGGCAACATCTCTCTCTTGTTAGCAAAATGACCCCAAATCATCCCCCTCATCCCCCCATCCCCATTCATAGGTGTTATGTTACAGAACTGAATAGAATTACTTCGACCAATTCGAACAGAAATGCAAAAAATAAAAAAAAAACCCTCACAAATTTACAACCTTTTTCTCATTAGTTTTTTCTCTTGTAAATTTGCAACTTTTTTCTCTTATAAATTTGCAACTTTTCTCAAAAATTTGTTGCTTTTTCAACTTTTTTTTCTCATAAATTTGTAATTTTTTTCTCATAAATTTGTAATTTTTTTCCTCATAAATTTATAACTTTTTCTTATAAATTTGTAACTTTTTTCTCATAAATTTGTGATTTTTACCTCCGCCAAGGGAGGACGGAGGTAATGTTTTTAGTGGCGTTGGTTTGTTTGTTGGTTGGTTTGTTTGATTGGTTCGCCTGTTAGTAACATAACTCAAAAAGTTATGAACGGACTTTGATGAAATTTTCAGGAAAGGTGTGTAATGGCACAGGGAAGAGATGTTAGATTTTGGTGGTGATTTGGATCACGATCTGGATGCAGGAATTTTTTGAATATTATTTTATATATTAATCTGGCGCTTTTCATGTACTGCCCCTTGAAGACGTGTCCACTCAGTTATGTGTGTTGTCACGCCATAGGGCCATGTGCCTCGGCAACCCCGGAAGCCAAACACTGCAGAAAAAGGATTAGGGGGCGTGTCCACCAAGCTTGTTTTTTCTGCTGTGGGCGACTATTTTTTATTCATTACCTCCGCCAGGCCGCAGGCCAGGAGGTTATGTTTTTGCCGGGGTTTGTCTGTCTGTTTGTCTGTCTGTCTGTTGGTTAGCAAGATAACTCAAAAAGTTTTGGACGGATTTCCATGAAACTTTCAGGCGTTGTTGGAAATGGTACAAGGAAGAACTGATTAAATTTTGGGGATGATCCGGATCACCATCTGGATCCAGGAATTTTTTTAAAGGATTCTTTAACATTGTGAGATACGGCCATATTCAACATGTGTGCAGGCGCAATGGAGGGCGCTGGTCGTCGTGTCTGACGAACACGAACTCCGCATTCTTCAAAGTTTTAGGCACAAAAACACGCAGAAAACTGTGGTGGGCAGGGCCCGGCAGCGTGCCTGTGTTTGCGCTACGCTGCAAAAGCTGAGACAGGCAGCTGTCCGGCGCGGGATTATTTGGCAGAAATTCCCCGGGCAGCCATAGTGGCTGCGCAAAAACAAGCTCTCTGCCGGGGAAGCTTCCAAATCCTCTTTTGCCGCGGAGCGCAACCCCAATAAAACCCACGGCAACCTGTCTACCCAATTTGCATCTGTCAGTGAAGCCCTGAGTGCTGCTTTCAGTGATCTATGAAAATGCTCGCATAACCCATTGGCCTGTGGGTTGTACGCGGTTGTGCGATGAATTGCAACGCCCGCAGCCTGGGAGTTTGGAGATGGAGGAGATGGACACAACAGCAACACTTGAGTTTATTACCTCCACCAAGGAGGTAATGCTTTTACTACTGAACCACTAATCCTATCATTGTGAATCCAGTTGCTAGTCATATGTTTTCATGGTCAAGGAATCTGAAAACATACACACAAACACTGTATGGGGGGAACTGTGGTGCTTGGCAGAGGTCTGCGCTCTCCGAGTGCTTTTCTAGTTCTCTATGTAGCCCAGGGTTTACAGCGCTGAGCGCCCTCAGTACTGAAACGCTTTGAGCGGTGGCCGCTTTTTGTCGCGGTGCTCAGGGCTGAAAAAAGTTCAACTTGTCAGACTACTGTACAGCTGCGCTCATCAATGTCAGACCTTTCTAAGCAGCCAGTCAGAATTAAGGAAGGGCGGGACATAGGACGCCGGTACAGGAAGACGAGAACGGGAGGTGACGGTGGAGGCTGAACTTTGCTGCATCAAACAATGTGAATTTGTAGTTGATAAATAAAAAAAAAAAAATGGTATGGCAAAAAAAAAAAAAATGGTATGATACCACACTGTTGTGTAATATTGCTTAACTAGAGGGCACCCAGAGCGCATACCTCCACCAAGGCTCTGTCCCTCCCTCCCTCATTCAAATTTTCAGGAAAGGCACACTGAACACATGATTAGATTTTGGTGATGATCTCAAAATGCATACCTCCGCCAAGGATCTTATCTTCTCACAGAGTGTTAGCAACTATAGCCCAAAACTAATGGACAGACTTTGATGCAATTTTCACCAGAAGTGGCGCTAGGCCTACACACGAGCCCATTACATTTTGGAGGTGATCCATGACAGACAGAAGGAGCCTTGGCAGAGGTCTGTGCTCTCCAAGTGCTTTTCCAGTTCTTTGTAATTAAATTGTAATTTGCAACTTTTTTATTTTTAAATTGACATCTTTTATTGTACTTTTTCACCTTTATTCTTGCACACATGCTAAATTTGTGAGTACCCCACCCCCCCACCCCCCTTGTTATAAAATAACAACTGGGTAGCTGCATGTCTTTTATTTGCTCCAGCTGGACAAACAGGGGGGGATGGAGGGGACTCGCTGGATCTCGATGAATTATTTTCTTATTATAGCTGTTTCCTAAAGGCTTTTATTTTAATTATTTTAAGGGTAACCACAGGCCTTTCCATGCGCATTTATATTTAGCCGCACCCTGACATGCCACCCAAAAACCCTTCAGTGTTTACATTATATAAATTAAAATCTGAGCCAGCCTCTGCTTATTCACCCATGCAGGGCTGCAGACACTTTCTTCCACACTGAACAGTCACTTTGCTTTTAGCTGAGAATGTGCACGGCGAAAGGGTAACTCCGCTGCATTTGCTGACACACAAACACATTTCCTCTGTCAACTTAAATTCAGTCTAGCAAGAAGTTACGGCTCTGGAACAAATAAACCTCACTAGCCGTACTCCACTCCTTATATAAAACTGTTTCCTGCTTCTCTGCTACTTTTAGAGTCTGTTTCTTGTTTTCCGAGTGTTGAGTAGCTGCTCTGCATATGAGTCAGTGGTGACTTACTTGTGTTAATTTCTATAGTTCCTAAGATAGCATACCTGCCATAATTCACATCTTCAGTAATTCATACAGGGGCTGTTTGGTCTGAAAAATAAAAAAGTTTTGGCTTTTGTAAACTGTTTGTTTCTTACTGACTGCAGATTTAGGCTGCATTCAGACCAGGATAGTCTGGGGTTCTCGGCTCAACTGGGCAGGGAATGTTAAGAATTTTCACACCTTCGTTTGGTTTGGTTTGCATTCACACTGCAGCGGACCAAACTGCCTAGACAACGTCACGCAGTTACAACAACTGCTCGTTTGGGGCGCTGTAGCCGAAACCACCACTGACCACCAAGAAAAAATTCTCGGCGAAGAAGAAAAATCAGGCTCATCAATTGGCCAGGACCTAAAATGGAAATCCGTTCCCTTCAGATGGGTTGTTTGTCCATCACAAATGAGACATTTTTTTTTAACTTTTCTCCTCGGCTTTCACCAGTAAAAAGATTTCTCAGATCCGCGTGGTTGTCTTTATTGTTATTTTCTACCCAAAAACACCACTTCCTCTTCTCAGACTACCTGTTGCTATTGTTACACAAACACCGAGGGGCACTTCCAGCGTTTGGTCTGCCTGATACTCCGTTTGGATTGACACTGCAAGCGAAGCGCACCAGATTTCGTTTGCAAGAGAACTGAGACCCCCATTTTCTTGGAGACCAGACTTCACTGCTTTGGTGCGCACCAGAGTTCCAACACGTGTTCAGGCAGCACCAAACAAGCCCAACTATCTGCGGAAGCCACTGTTTGCTCTGGACCAAACAGCAGGGATGGCAACAGGAAATTCTGATTTCAGCTGACTGAAATCAGCGGAAATCACTGAAATCACTGAAATCTGACGGTCGATTGACTTATGGGGGGGCCGGGGGGGCACAGCCCCCCTGAAGCTGGGAGGTTTTCAGTAAAACAGAAGTAATTTAAGTAATTTTTTCTGCCCCGGTGGGGTGGGGGGGCAAGGGGGGCGAAGCCCCCCGAAGCTACTGGGTTTTTATGATTTTTAAGTACCAGAACTGTGCTTAAATGACATAAAACAAACAGCTGAATGCCACTTATTACTGTACAATATTGACTTATGCTCCAAGAAGATAGCATTCCTAAAATATTCCAACAAGCATTATCCATCACATGCTTTAACACTTGATCAAATCAAAATCAGTTAATTTTATCTATTCCATAATAGAAATAAAATTCCAACATACCATTACTTTTTATAATTTCAGCATTCATTTCAGATCACCAGTTTCAATCTCCATTGAGACTTGAGCAGTTCATTTTGCACAATCACTGATGTAGCCAAGTCTTAGAAATATTCAAAAGTTATGAGTCAATGTCCACTGTGCACTGTCAATTTCAAACTGTTTGGAATCATAAAAGGGGATGGTTAACTTT
This sequence comes from Pholidichthys leucotaenia, assembly GCA_020510985.1. NCBI lineage: Eukaryota > Metazoa > Chordata > Actinopteri > Cichliformes > Pholidichthyidae > Pholidichthys > Pholidichthys leucotaenia. The sequence goes on from CM035850.1 coordinate 25,083,057, forward strand.
TATTACCATTTCCTCCCCTGTGCAGCCGTTGTACGCCGCCAGTAACAGAGAGTTAATGGCTCTCCACCTGGCCATACGTCACTTCCAGTCCTGCCTGAAAGGGCGCAGCTTCACTGTGTTCGTGGACCACAAGCCGCTAACGTACTTAACGTACTTTATCTTCCTGGAAGATAAAATAAAGCGGAATTCGGCGAATTAGCAGAAAATCACATCCCTGAGAACACGCCGCCATGAATCTTTGAAAAAGCATACAACGAGCTATTTGATTGGTCCAATCATTTGCAACTATCCAATCGCAGGGCTGTCAAGCTACTGCAATACAGCAGTAGCTTGAACACAACACATCCGAGTTTTCGCGGGAGACGACTTCCGGGGAAGCGCCGAGCGCTTATGTAATCGTGTTGATTTTCACTAAAATCGGTAACAATAAGGTACCTTACCCCCCCTAAAATTTTCTCAACGGATTTAGACGATTCACAGAAATGATCAATTTGAAAATAAATCGGCGGAAATCCGTGGATCGGCGGAAAATTGCCATCCCTGAAACAGTGTCCGTCTGAATGCGCCCTAAGATGTAAAGCAAAAAAAATTAATCACAAAAGGTTTTCATATATGAATTCCTCTTAAATGTTGAATGACTAGAAGCAGTTTCATATTTTTTAAGGTAGAAAAATGTATATCAGTCCCTCGTACTCCCCATTCATCATCCATCATCATCATAGCAGTCTGTCGGGGGCGACAATGACTGTTTCATTTAGGTCTGATCAGATTCCTCTATGCAGCTCTGTAATTCACCTTCCACTGCCAGGAACTCCTGACCTTGTTAACCCGGGCGACGTCCGAGCCGGTATGAGTTGTTCTCTGACTGACCATTTCATGAAACTGCTTGCAAAGCATTTGAGTACCGCTAGCTTTTGCTGGACTAGCGACACATTCTTGGCAGATAGAGGTATTATCAGTGGCAAGGACAGGCCAAGACAAACTGACTCCAGTATCTGTTGCAGTGACTGAACAGATGATAGGTTTGTTTATTTCTGCTCTTTGTGTAGTGCATGTCACGATGCATCGACTGGCAAAAGTCCACCACAGACCTTGCAACAGATGTGCTTATCTTTGAAAATTCAGCTTGTAAATAGAGTAGCTTGAATCCAAAACAAAATTAAAGCTGCAAGCAATGATAAATGCCCCCCCCCCCCCCCCCCACCGGTCAGTCCTAGCATATACTGAGCTACAATAGATCAGATGCATATAACCGCCCATAACACTGCCTCTGGTCCTGTGACCACAATACGGCTCGCCAGCCCCACGTGACAAACACACAATGCATTCTGGGTTGGGTAGGCCGGGCGATTCTAAACAAACCGCACGAGTACACAGCGCCTCTACATTTGTTATAAATGAACGAAAAAAAAAATCACAAAATGGACCATTCGAAGGAAAATTTAGAGGGACCGTACTATGCCAAACTGAATGGGATGGCAAAGGCACGCTATTTGGCAAGGCTTTAAGGGGTTAATGGGCTGGATCCCTACCAACATACAACGTGGAGTTCAGACATAAACGTTGTACCTAACTTCGACCATGCCTTCATTTATAATTATATGATTTTAACTGTAAGTCCATACACACACAAAGTTTGCAGGAACTTTAGGTGTTTGCAGTAGCCCAAGAGCAGTAGACAGATGGATGAGTGCGTGACTTGGAGATGTACAAGGCAGACCTGAAGACAGCTGTGCGCACAAAGGTATGTTTTTTTTTTGTCTCCTCTCTTGTTATGCTAAACATCATTCTTTCCCTAGACAACCAGATTAAATTAAAATGTGCAGCACTCTGAAAATATTTTTCAAAATGTACAGAAATTATGTCATTTTCAAGTACTGTGAAAAAATGTGTGAAGTTGTCATTTATTGTTTTAAATCTATATGAAACATTTATCAAATTGTTTACTTTGTTTTGATTATACAAATTAGCTTGTTCTGATTATACCTCTTCTGCTTAATCTGTTGTAATTCTGAATGTGTTATGGTGTACTTGCAGGCAGCCAGAAGAGCTGGATGACATGGTTCCTGTGAGAACCAGAACTGTGTGATCCAGTGGTTCCAGGATGTGTGGGACTCAGTCAAGCAGCAGCCCAACAGCAGCCCTACAGCAGCCGTGGTTATACCACATGTGCACACTAGAATAATATGACAGGTTTTCCATAATCCAGGGCTGTTTTTATTTCATTTGTGTGTTCTGTAACTGTGTTTTATCTAATCCTTCTCTTATACTTTATTGCGCAGTAGTCTGCTGGATCACCCACAATTTCATTGTACTGTACAACTGTACAGTGACAGTGAAGCCAATTCTATTCTATTCTTTGTGACTTGAAAGTGTTCCACATTTTACAAAGCTTTTGAAAACTATTACAGCCAAAAAGACCCATTTTTGGACTGTGCTTTGTACATATTCTGTACAGTGTTTTCCACAACTTAAGTTATGCTCAGAATTTTGCACATTATAAATAAAGAGCTGGAGTTTGTAAGCCATTGTGTACTTTATTGTCAAATTGTTACAGAGCACTTAAAGACATTGTGTCTGAAGGGGTAAACCATACCAAAAACATGTCACTGTCTACATTCTAAAACTACAGCTTTATAACGACACTTAGACACATATTGGTCAAAGCACAGGTTACAGCAACAGTCTTATCCAGTAAAGTCATGTCCTCACCTTCACATGGTACCACAAAGGCCAGAAGTATTGTGTCATTCAGTATTGTATATTTACAGCACATGCACCTTATTACTCTCTCCACGTCTCTGGCATCAAGCTGGCTGTGGCCCCCTAGTGAATGCAGGTATTTTCAGAGGAGCAATGCTTTCCTTAATATCAAATCCACGGTCTGCCAATACTACAGACGTGGATAAAATTGTTGGTACCCCTCTGTTAATGAAAGAAAAACCCACAATGGTCACAGAAATAACTTGAATCTGACTAAAGTGGTAATAAATAAAAAATTCTATGAAAATTAACCAATGAAAATCAGACAATGCTTTTGAATTGTGGTTCAACAGAATTATTTTAAAAAACAAACTCATGAAATATGCCTGGACAAAAATGATGGTACCCTTAACTTAATATTTTGTTGCACAACCTTTTGAGGTGATCACTGCAATCAAACGATTTCTGTAGCTGTCAATGAGACTTCTGCACCTCTCAGCAGGTATCTTGGCCCACTACTCATGAGCAAACTGCTCCAGTTGTCTCAGATTTGAAGGTTGCCTTCTCCAGACGGCATGTTTCAGCTCCTTCCACAGATGTTCAATAGGATTTAGATCAGGGCTCATAGAAGGCCACTTTAGAATAGTCCAATGTTTCGTTCTTAGCCATTCTTGGGTGTTTTTAGCTGTGTGTTTTGGGTCATTGTCCTGTTGCAAGACCCATGACCTGTGACTGAGACCAAGCTGTCTGACACTGGGCAGCACATTTCTCTCTAGAATACCTTGATAGTCTTGAGATTTCATTGTACCCTGCACAGATTCAAGACACCCTGTGCCAGATGCAGCAAAGCAGCCCCAGAACATAACAGAACCTCCTCCATGTTTCACAATAGGGACAGTGTTCTTTTCTTGGTATGCTTCATTTTTGCATCTGTGAACATAGAGCTGATGTGCCTTGCCAAAAAGTTCCAGTTTTGTCTCGTCTGTCCATAAGACATTCTCTCAGAAGCTTTGTGGCTTGTCAACATGCAGTTTGGCAAGTTCCAGTCTGGCTTTTTTATGATTTGTTTTCAACAGTGGTGTCCTCCTTGGTCGTCTCCCATGAAGTCCACTTTGGCTCAAACAATGACGGATGGTGCGATCTGACACTGATGTAGCTTGACCTTGGAGTTCACCATGAATGTGTTTAGCGATTGTTCTGGGCTCTTTTGTTACCATTCATATTATCTGTCTCCTCCTGCGGCCACATCCAGGGAGGATGGCTACAGTCCCGTGGATCTTAAATTTCTGAATAATATGTGCAACTGTAGTCACAGGAACATCAAGCTGCTTGGAGATGATCTTATAGCCTTTATCTTTAACATGCTTGTCTATAATTTTCTTTCTAATCTCCTGAGACAACTCTCTCCTTTGCTTCCTCTGGTCCATGTTTAGTGTGGTACACACCATGTCAACAAACAGCACAGTGACTACTTGTCACCCTTTAAATAGGCCGACTGACTGATTAGATTAGATTAGATTCAACTTTATTGTCATTACACATGTATGAATACAAGGTAACGAAATACAGTTTAGCGTCCAATCAGAAGTGCAAAGGACAGCAGTGCAGTATATACAGTAATTGACAGTATGTACAATTTAAGCAAATATATACAGATAGGTCAGTATAGAAAGTTGGAGTACAATTATATATATGTGTATACAGTTTGAGGAAGCACGGGGGGGAGGGGGGTATTAAAGGGGAGAGAAGTGGAGGTTCAACGGGAAACTAAGTTCAATAGCGTGACAGCTGTTGGAAAGAAGCTGTTCCTAAACCTGCTGGTTTTAGTCCGAAGGCTTCTGAAACGCCTTCTGGAGGGGAGAAGCTGGAACAGTCCATGAGCAGGATGGGTGGAGTCCCTAAGAATGCTGCGTTCCCGGCGCAGATATCTTTTCCTGTAGACGTCCTCTATAGCTGGAAGTGGAGTCCCTGTGATGTGTTGGGCAGTTTTCACCACCCGCTGCAGCGCCTTACGGTCAGCGACAGAGCAACTCCCATACGGACTGTAACACAGTTGGTCAGGGTGCTCTCTATCACGCAGCGGTAGAAGTTGCCCAGGATGTCAGCTGACGGATGGTTCTTCTTCAGTGTCCTCAAGAAGAAGAGGCACTGATGGGCCTTCTTGAGCAGGCTGGTGGTGTTAACTGACCAGGACAGGTCCTCCGAGATGTGGGTCCCCAGGAATTTGAAGCTGGAGACACGTTCAACAGCCATGCTGTTGATATGGATGGGGTCATGTGTCTCTCCCCTCTCCTTCCTGTAGTCCACTATGAGCTCCTTGGTTTTGCTGGTGTTAAGGAGCAGGTTATTGTCAGTGCACCAAGTTGCCAAGTGCTCAACCTCTGCCCTGTAGTCTGACTCATCGTTGTCTCTGATGAGTCCGATCACCGTGGTGTCATCTGCAAACTTTATGATGGAATTGGATCCATACATAGGCCTGCAGTCATGGGTGAAGAGGGAGTAGAGGAATGGGCTGAGCACACAGCCCTGTGGTACACCAGTGTTGAGTGTGATGGTGGAAGAGCAGTTGGGGCCTGACCTAACATGCTGGGGTCTGTTGGTCAGAAAATCCATGATCCAGTTGCAGGTGGAGGTACTGATTCCCAGGTCCCCAAGTTTAGTAATCAGCTTGGAGGGGATGACTGTATTGAATGCTGAGCTGAAGTCAACAAACAGCATTCTTGTGTAGGTGTTCTTGTCATCCAGATGTGAGAGTACACAGTGTAGCGCTGTAGAATCCGCATCCTCTGTACTCCTATTACTCCGGTAGGCAAATTGGTAAGGGTCCAGTGTAAGGGGCAGGCATTTTTTGAGCTGTGCCATGACCAGTCGCTCAAAGCACTTCATGACTATGGGCGTCAGTGCCACAGGGCGATAGTCATTTAGGCACGATGGTGTTAAATGTTTCGGCACTGGTACTATAGAAGTGGTCTTGAAACATGCTGGTACCACCGCCTGGGCCAGGAACAGGTTGAAGATGTCCGTGAAGACCCCTGCCAGCTGCTCAGCGCATGCCCTCAGCACACGCCCAGGAATGCCGTCAGGGCCAGCAGCCTTACGTACGTTGATATGACTCAGTGCGTTACGGATGTCGGTGTGGGTGAGTGTGAGGTAGTGGAGGTCGTCAGAGGGTGGGAAATTGATATTCTTTTTGTTATTGTCCTTGTCAAAACAAGCATAGAAGTCATTTAGTTCATTGAGAAAGGACACAGTCATGGCTGTAGGTGTGAAGTTGCTGGGCTTATAATCAGAGATAGCTTGAATGCCCTGCCACATGCGTCGGGGGTCAGAGTCCACAAAATGTTCCTCCACCTTCAGCTTGTAGCTGTGCTTGGCCTTCTTGATGCCCCTCTTCAGATCTGCCCTGGATGAACTGTAGGCCTGTGCGTCACCAGATCTGAAGGCATTGTTACGTGCCTTTAGCAGAAGCCGCACTTCTCTTTTCATCCACGGCTTCTGATTTGGGTACGTGGTGATCTGTCTTTCCATGGTGACACTGTCAATAGTGGTGTTGATATGGTCCAGGACTGAGTGGGTGTAAGAGTCAATGTTTATGTGGGAGCCACAAGTAGCCTGAGAGGTGAACATACTCCAGTCTATGTTCCTAAACTTTTCCTGGAGTACAGAGTCAACCCCCTCTGGCCACACTTTGATGGTCCTCACTGATGGCTTCACCCGGTTGATGAGCGGTACATACAGTACTTGGGGGTAAGGAACAAAGATAAGTGATCAGACTGACCTAGGTGGAGGAGGGGAGTTGCTGTGTCGGCTCCCACAATATTGGTGTAAACGTGGTCCAATGTTTTGTCCCCTCTTGTGTGACAGGAGACATGCTGGTAGAATTTAGGAAGCACTGTCTTGAGGTAAGAGTGGTTAAAATCACCCTCCACAATAAATGCTGCCTCTGGGTGTGCAGTTTGTTGTTTGCTAATAGCTGCATGCAGTTCTTTCATAGCAAGCTTAGCATTAGCATCCGGAGAGATATAAGCAGCTATTATGATGGTACAAATGAACTCCCATGGCAGATAGAAAGGTCTACATTTAACCATGAGAAACTCCAGGTTAGCTGAGCAATGTCTCCCAACAGTGACAGAGTTCATGCACCAAGCCTTGTTAATATAAATGCACACTCCCCCACCTCTGGTCTTACCGGAGTCATCAGCTGCTCTGTCTGCCCGGAGAGTGTGCCGTCCGGTCAGCTCGACAGCACCGTCGGGTATTCCACCGTGTAGCCATGTTTCTGTAGACACCTGTGATGTTAATTAGATTACACATCTTGGTTGAACATGTCCCTATGGTCACATTATTTTCAGTCTTTTCTAGGGGTACCATCATTTTTGTCCAGGCCTGTTTCATGAGTTTGTTTTTTTAAAATAATTCTGTTGAACCACAATTCAAAAGCATTGTCTGATCTTCACTGGTTAATTTTCATAGAATTTTTATTTATTACCACTTTTGTCAGATTCAAGTTATTTCTGTGACCATTGTGGGTTTTTCTTTCATTAACAGAGGGGTACCAACAATTTTGTCCACGTCTGTATGTCTCCTGGTTACAGCTTCTGAAGAAAGCCACAGTCCTACAATTTCATTGTGCTGTACTACTGTACAATGACAGTAAAGCCTATTCTATTCTGTTCTCCTCTTGCTAGAGTGAAATGTGGTTAAGTCTAAGGTGACACATGCTACAGTTGTGCTGTTCTTGCACATTTTCCACTGAAGCATCATCAGCCTGACAGATCTGTGCTGCTCCATCAGATGTTCTCTCCTCCATCTCAGCCAGAGGTGTAGTGTCATCTGTTGGTGTTAAGGACTACTTTAGTTAATATATTTTGTAATCAAATGGAATCCCAAAATGCATCTTAGAAAGAAAAAGATGTAGGCCAAAAAGAAAGACTACCTGAATATACAGGAGCTACATTATCCATCTCAGTCATGGGGCCAGTGTTGCTGGGGGTTCACTTGCATGCCCTGCCCATTCTTTCTGTTGTGATCTCCTCGCCCTTCTGCATAAGCGATTAACCCTATCAGGAGTTGTAGCTTGAACCTCTGCATGCCCAAGGTTTAGAGGGTTCCTGGACACTCCGTACTAAGTCACCCCGTACCCAAATCACAGCATACCCTAGACGTTCTGTACCTGCGTAATTAAATACTTGCCAAACCAAAATGATGTTGTTGCTTATTTGTAAAATCAAAATGTGATTACTAGCTTATCAAAAACTTCAAAACAGAAGCTGAAATTAAGGCTACTATCAAACTCTCAAAAATGTCATGGCAATCAGTGGCATAAGAGTAGCAGCTGACAGCTAGACACCAGTGGAGGGATGTTTTGCCTTTCATTTATGGGTTTTTTTTTTTGGGGGGGGGGGAGTCAAAAGAAAATTTTCATATAAAAATTCATTTGTTAAAAAAATCACTGTAGATTCTATGGTGAAGACCAGCCATGATACAGCAAACCAAACCAGTAATTGGCTGGGGTTTGGTTATTAAAATCAGCTGCTACTCTTATGCCACTGATTGCCATGACATTTTTGAGAGTTTAATGTCAGCCTTAATTTCAGCATCTGTTTTGAATCACATTTTGATGTTAAAAATAAACCACACCAACATCATTTTGGTTTGGTAAGTATTAAACAGGTACGGAACATCTAGGGTAAGTTGTGATTTGGGGACAGAGTGGCTTGGTACGGAGTAACCTGATACCATTTTAGAGAAGGTGCCCAGTTAGGATCACACTCCAGCATTTCATAAGCTGGTCTGCATGTAAAAGCAAAGAAAACAGGAGGAAAATACTTGAGTGTGGAACAAATTCAACCACTTACACATTCGGAAGTGTGCAGTGATAGACTTTTTCTAACTACTCGGATAGCAGAGTCTTTGTTTAGCTTAGCTTTGTTGAGCTTAGCACTGCTAACGTAGGCAAAACGCTATGACCAAGCAAGTGTTAACCACTCAGCAACAACAGAGTTATATACAGTAAATCGTAATGTACCTTTATGAAAATCCTTTGAACACACCACAATCGATAAAGGAATGTGGTTGAAAGCTATGTTGGGTCTTCTCATGGCTGCAATCCAGGCCATGCATTGCCTCTTTGTTACATCCGAAACGTGGGCCGGTTGTGCTTTTTTTCTTCCACGTTGGAAAACGATAAAAGTCTATTCCGTCATTTATCTTTTTTCTATGGTAGTTGTGAGAACGACTATTGCAGTTTACAACACAGCAATACTTCCCCGTGTCTGCTTCTTTGTGATGATACATAGACGTAATCTCAGCGAACTACCATGGTGCCTACCCTTCCCAGAATGCACTTGGTCAATCTTGTAAACACTATGTCACACTGGCAAGCCTTATGGCAGTGCCTTTTCCCGTTCATTTCAATGGGAACTTGCACTCACTTTAATGGAGGGGGGGATCACATTTTTTTACAACAATTTTGGACATCTTGCAAAAATGTAAAAAAAAAAAAAAATTGAATTAGAATCCATCACAATTTTTTTTTTTTTTAAAAATTGGTGCAAATGGTGAGGTATCAAACATGCCGGTCACCATGGAAACAGTTCGGCACTAGGTACAGTGGATATAAAAAGTCTACACACCCCTGTTCAAATTCCAGGTTTTTGTGATGTAAAGAAAATGAGACCAAGATAAATCATTTCAAAACTTTTATAACCTGTACAACCCAGTTGAAAAACAAACAGAAATCTTTTAGGGGGAAAAACAAAAAATAAAAAAAAACTTACAAAAACCTGGTTGCATAAATATGCACACCCTTAAACTAATACTTTGTTGCAGCACCTTTGGCTTTTGTTACAGCACTCAGTCTTTTTGGGTAGGAGTCTATCAGCATGGCACATCTTGATGTGGCAATATTTGCCCACTCTTCTTTGCAAAATAGAATTTATAGAAAAAATATCAACAGCCATTGAAAATAAAGAGTATTCAGTTGGAGTATTCCTGGATCTTAAAAAAGCATTTGATACAGTGGATCATAATTTATTATTAAAGAAACTACAAAATTGTGGTATTAGAGGGGTAGCACTGTCCTGGTTAAGTAGTTACTTAAAGAATAGATATCAGTATGTATGTGTTAGTAACAAAAACTCACAGTTACTGAAGGTTACTTGTGGAGTCCCACAGGGTTCCATTTTGGGGCCATTATTATTCAATATGTATATAAATGACATATGTAAAGTTTCAGAAAAAATGGACTTAATATTGTTTGCCGATGACACTAATCTATTATGCAGTGGAAACAATTTGGAACAACTTCTGGATACACTCGGAAAGGAATTAGGAAAGCTTAAACTGTGGTTTGATTCAAACAAATTAACGCTCAATTTAAGTAAGACAAAATTTATAGTCTTTAACAACCATCACAACAACTCAGTACCTAAATTCAGTGTAAATGGTGTAGAGATTGAAAGGGTATCTGAAACTAAATTTCTTGGAGTAATACTTGATAATAAACTGTGCTGGAAGTCACATATTAATTATATTAAAGGTAAAGTATCCAAATCAATTGCAATATTACACAGAGTGAAATATTTGCTGAATCAACCCACACTATACACCTTGTATCATTCACTAATACTCCCATACATGACATATTGTAATGAAGTATGGGGAAATACATATAAAACAAATATATATCCACTCTTTATGCTTCAAAAGAGAGCTATTAGAATAATAAACAAAGCAGCTTACAGGGAACCAACAAACCCACTTTTTCTTAAACTAAAAGCTCTCAAGTTGAAAGATCTGGTTGACTTTAAAACTGCAATAATAATGTTTAAAGTGAAGAATTTATCACTGCCCGCAAATATCCAAAAGTTGTTCCAAATAAGGGAGAAACGATATCACTTCAGAGGAACATGTATATTTCAAAAGCCTACAGTGAGAACTACCACCAAGCAACACTGTGTTTCAGTGCAAGGAGTCAGATTATGGAACGATTTTGGACCTGAATTAAAATCATGTACAACGCTTGGGCAATTTAAACAAAAACTAAAGGAAGAAATACTCCAAACATATATGCAAGATGACATGTAAAATCACATAAGGATTGTCATATCCAGCCTGTGCTGTGTTGTTGCCTAGTTTTTTTTTGTTTTTTTGTTTTTTTCTTATTTTTGTTTTTTTTCTTTTGTCACATTTGGTCTTAGCTTTGTTCTGAATTGTAATCGCTCTTGTTTTGTTTTTCTTTTGAATTCTTGGATGGAATATGGGTGGGCAATATAAGCTGCGGCTTCAGCCATCACCCATTTCGGATAACTTTTGTTGAACTGTATAATCAGAGGAGTTACTGTCTAATTTGACCTTGTTGGATTTTATTTCCCCCTTTTGCTATACTATTCAGTTCCTTTTAACCTGTACTATCCGAAATAAAGATTCATTCATTCATTCATTCATTCATTCATTCATTCAAAAACGCTCCAAATCTGTCAGATTGCGAGGGCATCTCCTGTGCACAGCCCTCTTCAGATCACCCCACAGATGTTCCATCAGATTCAGGTGTGGACTCTAGCTGGGCCACTCCAAAACCTTAATCTTCTTCTGGTGAAGTCATTCTTTTGTTATTTGGATGTGTGCTTTGGGCCATTGTCATGCTGAAAGATGAAGTTCCTCTTCATCTTCAGCTTTCTGGCAGAAGCCTGAAGGTTTTGTGCCAACACTGACTGGTTTTTGGAATTGTTCATAATTCCCTCCACCTTGACTAAGGACCCAGTTCCAGCTGAAGAAAAACAGCCCCAAAGTATGATGCTGCCACCACCATGCTTCACTGCAGGTATGGTGTTCTTTTAGTGATGAGCAATGTTGTGTACCTTTTGGAATTGTGGCCAAAAAGTTCAAGCTTGCTTTCATCGAACCATAAGACATTTTCCCACATGCGTTTGGGAGATTTCAAATGTATTTTTGCAAAATGTAGCAGGGCTTGGATGTTTTTCTTCATAAGATAAGGCTTCCATCTTGCCACCCTACCCCATAGCTCAGACATAAGAAAAAGACTGGAGATTGTTGTCACATGTACTAAACAGCCAGTAGCCTACTTGCCAGAAATTCCTGCAGCTCCTTCAATGTTACTGTCAGCCTCTTGGCAGCCTCCCTGACCAATTTTCTTCTCACCTTTTCATCAATTTTGGAGGGACGTCCAGTTCTTGGTGATGTCACTGTTATGCCATATTTTCTCCACTTGATGATGACTGTCTTCACTGTGTTCCATGGTATATTTAATGCCTTGGAAATTCTTTTGTACCCTTCTCCTGACTGATACCTTTGAACAATGAGATCCCTCTGAAGCTTTGGAAGTTCTCTGCGGACCATGGCTTGTGCCGTAAGATGTGGCTACAAAAATGTTAGGAAAAGCCTACTAGAACAGCGGAAGTTTATTTGAGGTTAATCAGAGGCACTTTAAATGGTGGCAGGTGTGTGCTGACTCCCATTTAACCCTCTAACTGTCCACATTGCATGGATAGGTCGCGCGGCCCCAGTGGCACAGCACAGCAACTGCACCTGTCAACTTATTGACGTCCCCTGGCTATACTGAGAATTTGTACTGATCTGTATTGATCTGACAGTTCAGAAGGTGGCAGACACATGCCGGAGGAATCATGGCTGACATGGAATATAGCAAAGAAGAAGAAATCCTCATTATTTTTCTTCCTTTTTCCGCTTTGAGCTGACAACACCAGTGTGGTCCGCCATGACTGATCATGGCGGCAGCGATTCTGACTGAAACTACATGAAACGGGAAAAATAGCCGCATAATACAAATGAAATTCATGTGGGATAATCATAAGAGTTTGTAGATGTGGTAGAGAGTGTAAATGACCGCGCAAACGCAAGACATCGACCACGATGGACAAAAATGGACCGATCATGTGAGCGAGCGAACCCCCCCCCCCCCCCGCAACAGGTAAGAGATGAATATATATATTTTTTTTTTTTTACATTTTATTGATTTTCTGGTTCATATACTTTGAAGATTAGATAAAAACATACCCCTGTAGACAAAACAGTGTAAAAAAAAAAACCCCGAACCATTCTTTGTGTAAATGTGTCCAAAGTCCAATTTTGACTGAGTTGTGTAATTTATATAGCTATCGCAACATTATGCAAATTAGATACATAAACTTATTCCTATCTGAAACTTTGGATCATATTCTACATCTTTCTAATTGACAGTAAGCCATTATCTCTTGCAACTTTCAAGTTATAGTCTTAGAAATCTGAACTATTTTATTGACAAAAATTTTTTACCACTCTTGACCACTAGGGGCCTTGACCACCCTTTAACCGTTCCAGTCGCCATAGCTAAAGGGTTAACATGAGTTTGAATCTGATTGGTTAATTCTGAACACCGCCAGTTATAACAGAGTGTGCATATTTATGCAACCAGGTTATTGTAAGTTTTTTATTTTTTTATTTTTCCCCTTAAAAGATTTCAGTTTGTTATTCAGTTGGGTTGTACAGGTTATAGGTTACATTAATGGTAGAAAAAAGTTTTGAAATGATTTAGCTTGGTCTCATTTTTTACATCACAAAAACCTGGTATTTGAACAGGGGTGTGTACACTTCTTATATCTACTGTACTTGTTCCAGACCCATATGGTGACATATGTGCCAATTTTTGTGACCCCATGATTTTCATAACCCTCCAAACTCAGTCACGGATTGATTTTCAAGGAATGTGTTTCCATGGCAACAGCAATGACTTAAGAGTAAATCTGACTGCTCTTTAGGATGATCCATCGCATCTGATTGACCTAAGAAAATGTCATGTCATTGTGGTTACTGAACTTTAAGCTTTACAATTTTTAAAAATCCTGTAGCCACTAGGTGGCACCATTCAGGGTTGGCCAAGCATCCATTGTAGAAAATTTGGTGCAAATCGGACATGTGTCCGAGTTATAGCCATCTCGTGTTTCAGATGTCAAAATTCGTCATGTTGCTGTGGCAGTTTCCTTGAGCTTTTGCAAGAGATTTGAATAATGTTTGATGGCACGTGCTTGTAGATGATCTTCGGTGAAAATGAGGTCAGTCGGACTAAAATAAAAGGGCAGGAAATTGCTAAAATTGATGCTGACGCCACTTTTAGCCAAAATGGCAGACATCCAGTGGGGCATGGGCCATGGCCTCAATAACATTTTTTGCTTGCCTTGATGTGATACACATTTATGCCAGTTTTCACCTTTCTACGCCAAACTGAAGTTTCCGAGGTCTCCACTGATTTTTGATGTTCAGGGGCCAATTTTTTAAAGGGCCCCTTATTTCTCCCAAAACATCAAATTTTTTACTGGGTCTGGACTGCGTGCAAAAATTGGTGAGATTTTGTTGACATTAAGAACCTTAAAAAAGTGATTGTTGAATAAACAGAGCAATTGCGAAAGGACTCTTGACATTAACTTTGGGTTTAAATTTACATAAATAAAGGTGCAAAGATATGATAAATGATGCAAATTTAAAAATTTAAAAACTTGCAAATTACAATTTAAATACACAAAATAAAAATTTAAGAGTTCAGTTCAAAGAGATCAAAGAAGTTTATTTCAAACATGTAAATAAGGAATGAATAAACAAAAGTACATATATACATTTTTTAAAAATTATCAAATTGCATCAACCATAAATTAATGTTTAAGGATGACACTCAAAGTATACAATACTTTAATTTACATGCCCAAAAAAGGAAAAAAGCAAAAAAAAAAAATCTCATAATTCTCAAAATGTAATATTGTTTTGGTTATTATATTTCTTAGTGTGCAATAAAACATATGCATAAGACAGAGAAGAAGAAGAAAAAAAAACACAAAATGAAAATGCAAGACCCAATATAACAAAACAAATGAAAAAACAACAAACAAACAGTACTTCATTTGAACACTCGTGACTACACTGTTAGCCATAGCTGTAATTTCTACAGTTACATACCATATTTCACCCAGTATGATACTGTAAAACGTTTTTCCATGGAGCTGTTGTAGTTCCTGCTGCATTATGGGAGTTTTTGTTGAATTCAGCTGTAACTTTCAGTCATTTACTGTATGTTACTGTACTTTTTGAAAATAGTTTTACTGTATTTAGCCTACTGTAATGCTTTGGCACACATTTTTTAAAGTAAACAGTAGTCTGTACAAAGAAATTTTAATTCAGAGTCATTTATTACCTCCGCCAGGCCGAAGGTAGGCCGCACTCCGCCAGGCCAAACACTGTACGGGGGGGAACTGTTGCGCTTGGCGGAGGTCTGCGCTCTCCGAGTGCTTTTCTAGTTGTTTTTGTATTGCTAATAATGATATTTAGATTAATAAGCCTTCATTTGAAGAAGGAACCATCATATTGTTTTCAATTACCGTATAGTACGATAATTCTAAATTTATAGAAAGTTACTGGAAACACCCCTTGTAATGTCTAACAGTGCATGTATGGTAACCCTTGGCGGCTGTGGCGCAGGTGTAGTGTGACCGACTACTGATCAGAGGGTCATGGGTTCGATTCGCGCTCTGTCTGCATGTTGAAGTGTCCTTGAGCAAGGCACTGAATCCCATTGCTCCTGGTGGCCAGTATAGTGCCTGTGTGTGTATGGCAGCTCTGCTGCCATCAGTGCGTGAATGGGTAGATAGCAGGATCCGTAAAGCGCTTTGGTCATCCAGAGATGAGAAAAAGTGCTATATAAGTGAACGTCGTTTACCATTCTTCTAGCTTGGACCATAAATTTAACCAGCATCTAGATGAGTGTTGCAAATTTTCAACAAAAAAAGTTGAAAATTTACTGGGGAAAAAATGTTAATTTTTGAGAAAAAATTCCAATTTATAAGAAAAAAGTTGCAAATTTGTGGCCCCCCTCCCCTCAGTTTTATTATTTTATGACCTCCTGTGGATGTGTGTGTGTATATAAGTGAAGCGTTCACTGTACTTTGTTAGACTTCCTCACTCTCTGCTGTGGGCTCTGTGTGACCAGTCTTTTCTCTTGTGCAACATTAAACCAAACAAAAGACAATAATGTGTTGATTCTTTAACACTCTAAGAATGACAAATAATAATTTTCATGACAGTTGATATATATGGTATCTCTATAGAGAATGGGCACTGACATCATGCCATGCTGCATTCTGGGCCGTCATCACCATTTTCAAGGTCTGGCTTCTTTGTTTACCTGTAGTCTATGGCAACTGCTAACGCAAACAGACATACATTCGATGCAACGGAGCAAACAGAAAATTAAAATTCCTTATTCAGAGAAGTTGATAATAAACGAGATCGATCGATATGAGCACAAGAAGTGGACCACGGATGTCGACCAACTGTCTGGAGTCACGCTGTCAGATGTGTTTGCCTACCTGGTTTGTGGGGTGAGTGCATACACCCATGAGCAATTTAAGAACTATAAATCATTAGAGGCTCATGTTCAATTCACCAGTGGATGGGTCCAGCCGCTTCAACTCTTCCGAGTAATCAACCAGAAAATCGTTGTTTGCACAAAGGTAGGCAGTCATCATTTCTATGCAGTTTTCTGCACTAGCATGTGTCTCTGCAGCTGCAGGCATTTCTAAGTCCTAGTGGCGAAATGTTGGATTTATGGTAAATGGCATTCACTTATACAGTGATCCCTCACTACTTCGCGCTTCACCTTTCGCGCCCTCAGTGCATCGCGGATTTTTCAAAAATATTCATCAAAAATTCAAAATTGAGAAATAATGGGCGGGCGCTAGCAGAAGGCAGGGAGACTACATTAGACCATCAGGTATCAACACTGAGAGCCCCACCTCTCTGTTCGCTGTTCTTGTGTTGGCTCGGCTCGGGAATCTCGCAAGCTGATTGGCCGAGACGTTTCACCCCACAAGCTGATTGGCCGAGACGTTTCACCCAGCTTCTGTCCCTGCCGAGCGCCAATGCATCGAAGGAAGACCGCATTCATTGCTTTTTATCGCTCGTGTTGCTTTAGTCTCGCCGCGTGGAACTTTTTGCTGTTCTCTTGTGCCATTTTGTGCGAAATAGTCTTCTCGTCGAGCCACTACGCCGCCTCCTGCAGCTTCTCCAGCTCTATCAGAAGCTGCCCTCGACGATCCTGCGCTTCTAGCACCTGACGATGAGGCGTCACCTGAGGAGCAGTAAAGCTCTCATTAACCTGTGAAGTAAATCATCTTCATCTTGAGTTACGTATCTTGTTATAGGAATAAAAGAGTTCTAAAAACATATTTATGTACACTTTATTTACATCTACGTATGTATGTACACTTACACACACACACACACACACACGTATCACACGAGAGAGAGAGTGAGAGAATGATCGTACGTATTATTTATGGGTGACGTCATTAGGGGTGACGCTACTTCGCGGTTTTTCACTTTTCGCGGTCAGTTCTGGAACCCATTAACCGCGATAAGTGAGGGATCACTGTATAGCACTTTTTCTCATCTCTAGATGACCAAAGCGCTTTACAGATCCTGCTATCCACCCATTCACACACACATTCACACACTGATGGCAGCAGAGCTGCCATACACCGGCACTGCCCTAATCCACCAGGAGCAACTGGGGGTTCAATGTCTTGCTCAAGGACACTTCGACATGCAGACAGCAGACAGAGCGAAAATCAAACCCCTGACCCTTCGATCAGTAGTTTGCCACACTACACCTGCGCCACAGTCAATGTTCAAATTTGGCATATGATGCTTGATAAATATATACACGTTATAACACAACTGGACATGAAATACTAGTCAATTAATGTGATAAGCCCAACACTCGCGCACCGAAAAAATTACCAATATAATTAGCCGCTATAAAAACATACTAAATCAGGACAGTGATGGGTTTATAGTCACCTGAAAGAGGAGAAGCTGCTGAATCTAACAATACCAAACATTCTATGGACTTCAGTCCCCAGGTGATTTTAAATTCCTGCGTAATGAAGGTGGTGCAGCTTCAGTCATCTCTGACTGCTCAGTGTGTGTTTTTTTCACTTCAAGACCCAGATGTAATGATGGCACCCAATCGTGATGGCAGTCGAACATTTCATAGGCTGGTTTGCCTGTACAAGAAACGATGACTTTGATTAGATATGTAGATGTGCAGCCGGCTTGTTAAAAGTTAACAACAACTCCATGCGCCTGTGCCTCTGTTACAGCTGCAGCATCTCCACGCCCGTACAAGTAATCTTTCTGTGTTTAAATGACAACTTGCCTTTGTGAAAATGCCGTGAACACACGACCATGTGTGCAGGAATATTTTCGAAGCTGATGTGTTTCCTTCTGACTGCCGCAATCCATTCCATCTGATGCCTCTTTGTTAGCTTGGAGATCCAATTCTCTCCACTTTTCTTCCAAGTTGGGAAGTTAAAAAAGTGTACGCCATGATCATTCTTTTCTCCACGCCAGTTGCGAGAGCGGTTGCTGCATTTGATAATGCAACAAAACTTTCCCATTCTAACTTTGCGTGGTATTCGGATGAATAATAACACACTGAAGCAACCCTTTCAAAAACTTCAGCTTAACAGCTGTTGTTGCTCACTACTAAAGACATGCAGAACATAATTCCTTGCGGTTTTTCCATCAGGTGACGTCATGCGGCCATTTTCTATACTTAAGGAATTGTAGTATCGTGATAGTGCTGCATCATGACCCAAGTATCTCATTAAGGAGCTCCCTTGCAATTCCCACCCCTGTTAGGCTAGTCCTATTGTAAAATGGTAGCAGCAATAATGAAGAAAATCCATTTTTACACAGGATGCAAGGGAAATATTGACTGAATCACACATGGTGCATACAAACTGTGGCTCTTTGGGTGTTTCTTTGTTTGTGTCAAAGGAAGAAATCATAGCAGGATCTAAGAAATGATGGCCTTCTCATCAGTAGTATGTAACAGGTACTTCTGGGTGGTGAAAAGTTGTGAAAAGCACGACAAGTACATTGCAAGGTCTTAAATCGGTGCTTGACAGCTCAGGTGTTTTGCTTGTCTGCCGCTGTGAATTGTACCTCTGGGGAAGCGAATGACACCCTTTACCCTGCTTCCACCATTGACCTTGAGAGGGGGTGGGGAGAAAAAAAGACACAGAATGGATTGTGATTGGCTCCAGCCCAAACTGGAATAGTCATCTGTCCTCTCCAATCATGTCAGGCATTTTCACTTAAAAGGAAGGCCAGGCTGGCAAACAAAAACATGTAGGTGTAAAACACAGGTGTCCGTGTATGACAAAACAGGACAAGCTCTCCGGGCGAGATTTCAGTGGAGCAACAAAAAGCATCTGCCCTTGGACGAGCCCTTCCTGGAGCAATAAATGGAAAGGTTTTTCCTTCTGAGAGCTGAGGTAATGCTGCTAGTGATCATTTTTGGGAAAACTTGAAAATGCACCAATGTTGGAGGATACAGAACACAAACCAAATTGTTCAAGGAAGTTCTGATGTCTCAAAGGCCTAGGTGGATGTTTCATATCATTGTTGGGGGATGACCGCCCCCCTTCCTGAAAAACAGGGGTGGGGTGGATCACTCCCCTCCCAACAAAAACATTAAAAAATAAAATTGGGTCATTGTTTAGATGAGCAGTAAAAAAAATTAAACTTACAGACCGTCAATGAAGAACTAGCTCATTCCTATCTAACAAATCAACACCAAGACTACCCAGATCTCCTGAGCATTGACCTTGGGCTTGACTGCAGCCTAGATGCAGGCCAACCTGAGGATCATTATGCATGAGTTTGCCAACCATTGGGGCAATTGCTTCGGAGGAGCAATGACTTTCGTTCAAATATAAATGTCCACATTTCCTGACCTTTGACAATGACCTTGACTTTGAGCTCAACATGGATGCAGACCAACCTGCGGATCCTTGTGAGTGAGTTTGGTGACCACTAGGGCAATTACCTAGGAGGAGTAGCAATTTTTTAGGAGTCACATAAGTACCCATACCTTCTGACCTTTGATCATGACCTTGACCACAGCCTTGATGTAGACCAACCCGAAGATCTTTATCCAGGAGTTTGCCAAACATTGGGGCAATTGCCTAGGAGGAGTTATGATTTTTCTGACATTATAAATGCCCAGATTTCCTGACCTTTGACAATGACCTTGACTTTGAGCTCAACATGGATGCAGACCAACCTGCGGATCCTTGTTAGTGAGTTTAGTGACCACTGGGGCAATTGCCTAGGGGGTGTAGCAATTTTTAGGAGTCACATAAGTACCATATCTCCTGACTGTTGACCGTGACCTTGAGCACAGCCTTGATGCAGACCAACCTAAAGATCTTCGTCCATAAGTTTGCTGAAAATTGGGGCAATTGCCTAGGAGGAGTCATGATTTCTGTGCAATTATAAATGCCCAGGTTTCCTGACCTTTGACAATGACCTTGATCTTGAGCTCAGCCTGGATGCAGGCAAACCTAAGGATTACTGCATGTGTTTGTTGAGAATTAGTGTAGTTGCCAAGGAGGAGTAACAGTTTTCATAAAATCATATAAGTGCTTAGATCTCCTGAGCATTGACCCTCACCTTGACCTTGAGCACAGCCTGGATGCAGACCCACCTAAGCATAATTGTGAGTGAGGTTGGTTAGCATTGAGGCAAATGCCTAGGAGAAATAGTGATTTTTTTTCTGAAATCACATATGCCTAGATCTCTCAACCTTTGCCGTAACCTTGGGCATAGCCTGGATATAAATCCACCGATCGAGTGAATTTGGTGACTATTGGGGCAATTGCTTAGGAGGAGTTGCAAATTTTAGCTCATTCTGGCGAAGCCCCAGCAGTCGCCACAGTCACTTACAATGACCATCAGGTGGGTCTGCATCCAGGTTGTGCTCAAAGTCAATGTCAAGGTCAAAGCTAAGGCATTCTAGGCGCTTATATGATTTTGTAAAAATTGCTGCTCCTCCTAGGCAATTGCCCTAATTTTCAATAAACTCACAATCCTCAGGTTTGTCTGCATCCACTTTGAGCTCAAGGTTAATGTCATTGTCAAAGATAAGGAGATCTGGGCATTTATGTGATTTCAGAAAAATCACAATTCCTCCTAGGCATTTACTTTGATGCTAACCAAACTCACGTACAATGATCCTTAGATGGTCTGCATCTAAGCTCTGCTTAAGGTCAAGGTCAATGATTAAGAGATCTGAGCAGATTTGGGATGATTTCTTCAGGCCAGAATGAGCTACCCCATCATCAATGGTCTGGTTCTGAACCCTTGACCTTGACCTCAAGCACAACTTTGATGCAGACCCACTTGAGGATCACTGTGAGTTTGGTGAGCGCTGAGGCAATTGCCTGGGAGTAGCAGCGATTTTCTGAAATCACATAAGTGTCCAGATCTCCTAAACTTTCGCCCTGACCTTGACCTTCAGCACAACTTGGATGCAGACCCATCTGAGGATCACTGTGCATGAATTTGTTGAGGATGAGGGCATTTACCTTGGAGTAACAAATCACCTAAGCACCCAGATTTCCTGACCTTTGATGTTGACCTTCAGCACAACATAAGGATCATTGTGAGTCTGGTCAGCATCGAGGTAATTGCCTAGGAGGAACAGCGATCCCTATGGATGGATGCATGCATGCATGGTGCACCATCGCATTAGCTCTTTCAGCTTTGCTGGAATGAGCTAATACAAATAATAACCAGCACCCATATGAATGTGGGAGATTTACAAGAAAAGTCACAAATTTATGAGAGAAATGGTGAAAGGTTTATGATGATGATAAACTTACTTGCGATAAACTTCTGGGTTTCAACAAGATCCCTCTAGTACAGGGGTCTGCACCCTGCGGCTCTGGGGCCACATGTGGCTCTTTAGCCCATAGATAGTGGTTCCCTGAGGCCTTGAAAAAAAAAAAAAAAAAAAAAAAACTAATTTGAAAAAACACATTTCCAAGAAAAGAAGCAATAAATTTACAAGAAAAAAGGTTGCACATTTATCGGTAAAATATTCTAAAAGACAGAAAATGAAAAAAATCTGAAGTTACTCAAAAATTTAGAGAAAATTTTTTGCAATTTTCTGAGGTAAACATGTCCACAAATTTCAAGAAAAAACACACAAAATTGCCCACAGGTTCCATGTTGGCCCCATCTGTGTTTGCCCACACGGACTTTACCTGTGATGCAGGTGAGCGGGTCATCTGTTTACCCACTTTAAACCCATCTGGGTCCCACATGGGCTTAATATGGGTGAGCAGGATTCAGTAATGATTGTGCTACCGGTAAAACTATGCAAAAAAAAAAAAAAACTCACAAATTTATGAGGAAAAAAATGTAAAAATTTGTAAGAAGAAAGTGACAAATTTACAAAAAAAGTAGCAAATTTATGAGAAACACAAATTTACTAGAAAATCATAAATTTATGAGAAAAAATAGAAAAAGTTGCAAATTTAAAAAAGTAGCAACTGTGTGAGTTAATAAATTAAAAATTTATGAAAAAAATGAGTGAACGAATGAATGAGAAGAGTCTCATATTTATGAGGAAATGTATGTTTACAGAAAAAAAATTGAACATTTTTGAAAAAGTTGCAAATTTACAAGAAAAAAAATTACAATTTATGGGAAAAACTCACAAATTTACAAGATAGTAACAAATATACAAAGAAAAAAGGAACAAATATGCAAGAAATTATGAGTAAAAAGGTTGCAAGTTGTTTAAAGCAGACGGGGACCAAGGGACTAAACGGAATAAAATGATGACGTCTATTCTATCGCCAGCTTTCCTTGACATAAACCACTTCAATAATCCTGCCAACTTTCACTGAATTGCCAAATTCTCTCGGCTAAATTAATTACCATAAACCTCTATGCATATCCCTCCCACTCCCATGTTTAATTCATCGAGTCGTGCGGATCACTCAGAAGTCTCTCTCTTTTTTTGGACCACAGCTGGTTTATGCAGAGACAAAGATGCCAAATTTCCTCAGCAGACTGGAAATGTGCAAAACAAAGGCCCGTCTAGATTTCAAAAAGCTTTATCAGAGTCTCAACTGACAGCTCCACAAATTAGCAGCTGAATGATGCAGGTGATGCATTGTTTATGATTTCTACGCGTCAGTTCCCTTTAATAGAGAGAACTAAAGGGTAGGAAGGTTACAGGTGACAGAAATTTTTAAATGGAAGAAAAAAAAAATAGTAACCGCACACTCACAATCTCCTGAATCCTCAATAGAATGGAACAATTTCAAATGAAGTTTTATCCATTGTTCAGCCCTATCCTCTTGCAATGTGTGAAGAAGTGCTCATACATTAACAAAGGGAATGACATTAAAACATGATTTGCGTGATAATATATTTAAAAGTTTCTGAATTATACATGATAAAACACTGGTGCAGTTTACAGCAATGAAAAATCTGACAGTCCCTGCCAAGATTTTTTTTTATGTAGCTAATCATAAATTGTTGTTTTTCTTGTAAACATTCCATAAAAAATAATACTGTCATAAGATTTTTAATTAAAAAAAATAATCATGATTATTCACATGATGGCCATATATAGCCCTCAATTAATCACACCAATTATTATCTATTGTAATGTTGTGGAAGATGTGAAAATGACGAGGCAGCGTTCTTTCTCAGAGTCAGCTTTATTCACATCTCCATCATTTCAACAGCAGAAAAAAGAGAGAATGAAACAGTAACTCTCGTCCTTAAATATCAGGGACTTCACACCTCATAGATCACATGTCCCACAGACCACCTTGCATAATAAAGACAGTCACAATGCATTTCACCACCTGGCATAATAAAGACAGTCACAATGCACTTCCCTCCATGATATCACTTCCACTGTCTCCCAAGCATCCTTTAATCGACCCCCCACAGTCTCCAGCCTTGCATAACAAGGCTAAGCTTCCTGCCTTTGTTCTGACCTGAAATGCGAGTCACAGAACCGGTCCAACAGGTCCATTGAGTGTTCACCACAATGTAAATGTAAAGCTGAAAAGGGCATTATCTTTGTCCATTTTGGCTCCAAGAGGCTTTTTCCCAGATTGAATTGCTTCCTGATTTCCCAAACCTAAGGCATAGGCTTAAAGGCTCAAAGTATGGAAAGCCGTCAGGGTCAACTTACGCATTAATCCTGACTTAAGTTGGATTCACACTCCAACGTTTGGACCGACATTTACTGAGGTTTTGGCAAAAATCTGGCTCTGCTGGCAAACGTTCACGCCGATGACATTGTGTTCATTGAAAATTTTCAACGTGCTGAAAATTTACCAACATTTGGAAATAATTGTTGGTGAAAGTTGTGCTCAGTTTGTAAAAGTTCCTGAGCGCTGGACTAAGTTGTGCAGAGCAAGCCTAAGTCGGCCTAAGTTGGGTCCCATTGGCGAATGGCAAATGAAACGCTGATGGAAGCAGATTTTTTTAGACAAAACTCACATTTCAAACATGCACGGACACAGATGGAAGCACAGTGAATGTGTCGAAAATCCAGGAGAAATTTAAAATAATACTTTAAGCACCAATGCTAAGGATACATGCAAAACAAAACATGGGGGGGGGATCTGCAACTTTTCTTATAGATTTATGATTTTTTTTTTCCTCATTAATTTGCAGCTTTTTTCAATTTGCAACTTTCTTCTCATTAATTTGTGACTATTTTCTCAATTTTTTTTTTTTTGGTTACTTATTTGTACCCGTAGGTAGATTTGGTTTGCAGCCTGGTGACAAGCCACCGGCTGCCGGTCGCTGCGTGCACGAGCGCCCTAAACCTACATGTTTTTGGTATGCGGGAGGAAACGGGAGAAATCCCGGAGTAAACCCACGCAACACGGGGAGAACTTGCAAACTCCACACAGCTCACTGTTGGTCAGGGGCTGGGATCGAACCCACGATCTCATGATCCCCGCGATCCCCCGGCCGAGGGTAAACTGTGCTGCCACAGTGCTAAACCACTGTGCCACGGTGCAGCAATTTGCCACTTTTTCTACCAAAAGCCAGTTTAGGAAGCTTGGGATCAGTCCGCCAAGGTCTCCGCCTTTGACCGCCACCTGATCCACATAGCACCGGACCCCCATGATCCCTCCTCCAGGTGGTGAGCCCACTGGAGGGCGGACCCATGTAATTCCTTTGGGCTGAGCCTGGCCGGGTTCCATGGGCGGAAACCTGGCCACCAGACGCTTGCCATCGAGCCCCTCCCCTAGGCCTGGCTCCAGGGTGAGGCCCCGGTAACCCCATACCAGGCGGGGTACACTGAATCCTTGTTCTAGTATTTATCATGAGAGTCTGTTGGATCGTTCTTAGTCTGGCCCTTCACCCAGGACCAGTTTGTCTTGGGTGACCCTACCAGAGGCAAATTGCCCCAGACAACATAGCTCCTGGAATCACTGGGGTATGCAAACCCCCCACCATGATAAGGTGACGATCCATGAGGGGATCTGTGCTCCTCTTGGAGACTCTATTGTCCTACTGGGGGACTTCAATGCGCATGTGGGCAATGACAGTGAAACCTGGAAGGGGGTGATTGGGAGGAATGGCCTGCCCGATCTGAACCCGAGTGGTGTTCAGTTATTGGACTTCTGTGCTAACCACAGTTTGTCCATAACAAACACCATGTTCAAGCATAAGGGTGTCCATATGTGCACCTGGCACCAGGACACCCTAGGTTGCAGGTCAATGATTGATTTTGTTAACATGTCATCAGACCTGCAACCGTATCCTTGGACACTCGGGTAAAGAGAGGTGCAGAGCTGTCAACTGATCACCACCTGGTGGGGAGTTGGATCCGATGGCAGGGGAGGATACCATTCAGACCTGGTACACCCAAACGTATAGTGAGGGTGTTTTGGGAACGTCTGGCTGAGGCCCCTGTCCGGGAGGTCTTCAACTCCCACCTCCGGAAGAACTTCAACCACATTCCGAGGGAGTCTGGAGACATGGAATCTGAACTGCGGCCGCAAGGTTGTTGGGGCATCTCATGGTGGCAACCCCCGAACCAAGTGGTGGACACCAGTGGTGAAGGGGGCCATTAAGCTGAAGAAAGAGTCCTATCAAGCTTGGTTGGCATATGGGACTCCCGAATCAGCTGAGGTGTACCGGCAGGCCAAGCGGAGTGCAGCTCTGGTGGTTGCTGAAGCAAAAACCCAGGTATGGGAGGAGTTCGGTGAGGCCATGGAACAAGACTTTCGGTCGGCCTTGAAGAGATTCTGGCAAACTGTCAGGCAGCTCAGGAGGTGGAAGCAGCTCCCTGTCCACACTGTGTATGATACAGATGGGGTGCTGTTGACTTTGACTGGGGATATCGTTGGGTGGTGGAAAGAATACTTTGAGGATCTCCTCAATCCCACTGATACGCCTTCCACAGAGGAAGCAGGGTTTGTGGATGAGAGGGACAACTCACCTATCACAGGGGCTGAGATTGCCAAGGTGGTTAAAAATCTCTTTTGTGGCCGGACCCCGGGGGTGGACGAGATTCACCCTGAGTACCTCAAGGACCTGGATGTTGTTGGGCTGTCATGGTTGACACGCCTCTGCAACACTGTGTGGAGCTCGGGGGCAGTGCCTTTGGCATGGCACACCGGGGTGGTGGTTCCTCTCTTCAAAAAAGGGGACTGGAGGGTGTGCTCTAACTTTAGAGGGATCACACTCCTAAGCCTCCCTGGGAAGGTCTATGCCAAGGTACTGGAGAGGAGAGTCCAGCCGTTGGTTGAACCTTGGATTCAGGAGGAGCAATGTGGTTTTCGTCCTGGCCGTGGCACATCGGACCAGCTCTTTACCCTCTCGAGAATCCTCAAGGGTTCGTGGGAGTTTGCCCAACCAGTTTACATGTGTTTTGTGGACTTGGAGAAGGCATTCAACCGTGTCCCTCGTGGTTTTTTGTGGGGGGTGCTTTGGGAGTATGGGGTATCGGGCTTGTTACGAGCTGTTCGTACGACCGTTGTGAGAGTTTGGTTTGTATTGTCAACACTCAATCGGACTCATTCCCAGTGAGAGTTGGACTCCGCCAGGGCTGCCCTTTGTCACCGATCCTGTTCATAATTTTTCTGAACTGGATTTCTAGGTGCAGTCAGGGAACGGAGGGTGTCATGCTTGGTGACCACAGGATCGCATCTCTGCTGTTTGCAGATGATGTTGTCCTGCTGGCTTCATCCAGCAATGACCTACAGTTCTTGCTGGGACAGTTTGCCACTGAAGTGTGAAGCGACTGGGATGAGAATCAGCACCTCCAAGTCCGAGTCCATGGTCCTCAGCCGGAAAAAGGTGGATTGTCCTCTCTGGGTTGGGGACAGGCTCCTGCCCAAAGTGGAGGAGTTTAAGTATTTTGGGGTCTTATTTACGAGTGAGGGGATAATGGAGCGAGAGATTGACAGACGGATTGGAGCAACATCTGCAGTGATGCGAACGCTGTACCGGTCTGTTGTGGTGAAGAGGGAGCTGAGCTCTAAGGCAAAGCTGTCGATTTACCAGTCAATCTATGTTCCTACTCTCACCAATGGTCACAAGCTTTGGGTCATGACCAAAAGAACGAGATTGCGGGTACAAGCGGCTGAAATGAGCTATCTCCGTAGGATTGCTGGACTTACCCTTAGAGATAGGGTGAGGAGCTCAGTCATCCGGGAGAGGCTCCGAGTAGAACCGCTGCTCCTCCACATTGAAAGGAGCCAGTTGAGGTGGTATGAGCATCTGATCAGGATGCCTCCTGGACACCTCCCACTTGAGGTGTTTTGGGCATGTCCCACTGGGAGGAGACCCCGGGGCAGACCCAGGACTCGCTGGAGAGACTATGTCTCCCAGCTGGTCTGGGAACGCCTTGGTATCCTCTCTGAAGAGCTGGAGCAGGTGGCTGGGGAGAGGGAAGTCTGGGCTTCTCTGCTTGAACTGCAGCCTCTGCGACCCGGACCTCCGAAAAAGAGGTAGAAGATGGATGGATGGATGGATGGATGCAACTTTTTCTTGTTAATTTGCAACTTTTTTCTCATTAATTTGCAACTTTTTCATTAATTTGCAACTTTTTTCTCATTAATTTGCAACTTTTTCTCATTAATATGCATTTTTTTTCTCATTAATTTGCAACTTTTTCTCAATAATTTGTGACTTTTTTCCTTATTAACCCTTTAACTGCCCCAGGCGCCATATGGCGACAGGGATGGTTAAAGGGTGGTCAAGGCCGCCCTAGTGGTCAAGGGTGGTAAAAAAAATTTTTGTCAATAAAATAGTTCAGATTTCCAAGGCTATAACTTGAAAGTTACAAGAGATAATGGCTTACTGTCAATTAGAAAAATGTAGAATATGATCCAAAGTTTCAGATAGGAATAAATTTACGCATCTAATTTGCATAATGTCGTGGCAGCTATATAAATTACATAACTCAGTCAAAAGTGGACTTTGGACACATTTACATAAAGAATGGTCCGTTTTTTTTGCCACCAATTTGTCTACAGGGGTATGTTTATATTTAATCTTCAAAGTATATGAACCAGAAAATCAATAAAATGTCAAAAACCCATATATTTTCATATTCACATAGCCAGGGGATCAATAAGTTGACACATGCAGTTGCTGCGCTGTGCCACTGGGGGCGCGTGACCCGTCCATTTAATCTGGGGAGTAAAAGGGTTAATTTGCAACTTTTTCTCGTTAATTTGCAACTTTTTTTCATTAATTTGCAACTTTTTTCTCATTAATTTGCAACTTTTTTCTCGTTAATTTGCAGCAATTTTGGACAGTTTGAGTGATAAATTCGTAACTTTTGTCTTCACTTTTTTCATGTAAATTTGCAGCTTTTTAGTGTAAATTTACAACTACATTTCTGAACATTCACATGGATGCAGGTTAAATTTTTATTCTATGTAATGGTTAATTTTTTTAATCTCTGTCTAGACAATGACCTAATTTCATTTTATTTAAGTTGTATGTGTGTGTCTATACACACACACACACACACACACACACACATATATACAGATGGTTTTTTTCCACATTTTATAGAGTTTGAATTCTTCATTATTGCAAAATCTTTGAACACCTCCGAATGGCGCTGACTAAAATGTGTCTTGAACACATTTGTGGTGGTAATTGGAGTTTGGGAACACAATTAGAGGACCCATTGAGTGTTAGATGCAATGTTTTGTTTTGTTTTTAGCACTTCAAGCTTTTTCGAAAGGTTCATTGCAGCAAGCTGTTCTTCATTGTACCCCCCCCCCCCCCACCTCCAATGTTTGTGTCAAAACTGCTTCTTATTAGGAAATGAAAACGCATGCACAATAACCTGGAGAGGGTCCCGATGTGACAATCAGCCGGAGTGATTGATGAACTCAGCTGTTGAGGAAGTGCACAGTTTAAATGCATCCCCCACCAGCTCGCTCTCCTCTACAGTGAGTCGGTAAGAGGAGCCCAGTCTTAAATGATTCCATTACCTCTATCCATCATCTCGGTATCTCAGCGGGGGACGAGCACTGATGGATCTGCTCACATTGACTGGCATTCCACCTTAAAAATGGGGCTTGCTCCTGTGCCTTGTGCATGGCTCCATAGGGAGCACTGTAGCAGTGTTTCTGTATGAGACAGATAGGGAGACAGAAAGGGAAAAGAGCTATGAATATCTGACAATTAGAGAGATGATTTTTTTTAACTGTTTTTCACTCCAGTCAGAGCATGGGTGGATATTTAATTTATCTGTGCAATAAACGAAACATTTTCTCAAGAGTAAATATTGAGAATGGCACTATAAGTTTTTATTGTAGTCAGGGCTGCTTCTTGGGTCATTATCTGAAAGAGACGGAAAAATAAAACCATTACACAGAACAAAAAGCATTCATATGAATGTTGCAGATTTTCAAGAATAAAGGTTGCAAATTTATGAGGAAAAAACTGTGATTTAACGATGAAAAAAGTTGCAAATTTACAAGAAAAAAGTTGCAGATTTATAGGAAAAATATTAAAAGTTTACAGAAAAGTTGGAAAATTACAAGAAAAAATTGCACAGATGTATGCAAAAAAAGGAGCAAGTTTACAAGAAATATAATTCCAAGTTTATGGGAAAAAGTTGCAAGGTTATAAGAAAAAAGTTGAAAATTTTTGAAAAAAGTTGAAAAGTTACCATTTCACAAATGTAAATGAAAGGAGCAAATTTACAAGAAAAAAAAAACTTAAATTTTAGAAGGAAAAAGGAGCAAATTTACAAGAAAAATATGCAAATTTACAAAAAAGTTTCAAATTTACAAGAAAAAAGGAACAAAAATATGAGGAAAAAAATGCAAATTTACAAGAAAAAAGTTGCAGATTTATGAGGGAAAAAATATTAAAAGTTTACAGAAAAGTTGGAAAATTACAAGGAAAAAAACTACACATATGTATGAGAAAAAAGGAGCAAGTTTCCAAAAAATATAATTCCAAGTTTATGGAAAAAAGTTGCAAATTTATAAGAAAAAAGTTGAAAATTTTTGAAAAAAGTTGAAAAGTTACCATTTCACAAATGTAAATGAAAGGAGCAAATTTACAAGAAAAAAAACTTAAAATTTAGAAGGAAAAAGGAGCAAATTTACAAGAAAAATATGCAAATTTACAAAAAAGTTTCAAATTTACAAGAAAAAAAGAACAAAAATATGAGGAAAAAAATGTAAATTTACAAGAAAAAAGTTGCAGATTTATGAGGGAAAAAATATTAAAAGTTTACAGAAAAGTTGGAAAATTACAAGGAAAAAAACTGCACATATGTATGAGAAAAAAGGAGCAAGTTTCCAAAAAATATAATTCCAAGTTTATGGAAAAAAGTTGCAAATTTATAAGAAAAAAGTTGAAAAGTTACCATTTCACAAATGTAAGCGAAAGGAGCAAATTTACAAGAAAAAAAACCCTGAAAATTTAGAAGGAAAAAGGAGCAAATTTACAAGAAAAATATGCAAATTTACAAAAAAAAGTTGCAAAGTTACATGAAAAAATTTCATAGATCAATAAGAAAGGAGCAAATTTACAAGAAAAAAGGTGCAAATTTGTGAGGAAAAAGTTGCAAACTTACACAGAAAAAAGTAAATTTTCAAGAAAAATTGCAGATTTACAGGGAAAAAAATCCCAAATTTATAGAACTGCCCTAACTGTAATTTCCCGGTTTGAAATCAATAAAGTACATCTATTAATGTAAAAAGCTGCATGGGAAAGCAGAAATTTTAGAAGAAAAGATCTGCAAATTTACGGGGGGGAAAAGTTGCAAAGTTAAAAGAAAAAAATTCACAGATGTACAGTGGTGTGAAAAAGTGTTTGCCTTCTTCCTGATTTCTTTTTTTGTGTGTGTGTTTGTCACACTTAACTGTTTCAGCTCATCAAACAAATTCAAATATTAGACAAAGATAACACAAGTAAACACAAAATTAAGTTTTTAAATGAAGGTGTTTATTATTAAGGGTTAAAAAAAAAATCCAAACCTACATGGCCCTGTGTGAAAAGGTTATTGCCCCCCGAAACCTAATAACTGGTTGGGCCACCTTTAGCAGCAACACCTGCAATCAAGCATTTGTGATAACTGGCAATGAGTCTTTTACAGCGCTGTGGAGGAATTTTGGCCCACTCATCTTTGCAGAAAGGTTGTAATTCAGCCACATTGGAGGGTTTTCGAGCATGATCCACCTTTTTAAGGTCATGTCACAGCATCTCAATGGGATTCAGGTCAGGACTTTGACTAAGCCACTCCAAAGTCTTCATTTTGTTTTTTCTTAAACCATTCAGAGGTGGACTTGCTGGTGTGTTTTGGATCATTGTCCTGCTGCAGAACCCAAATGCGCTTCAGCTTGAGGTCACAAACAGATGGTCGGACATTCTCCTTCAGGACTTTTTGGTGAACAGCAGAATTCATGGTTCCATTTACCACAGCAAGTCTTCCAGGTGCTGAAGCAGCAAAACAGCCCCAGACCATCACACTACCACCACCATATTTTACTGTTGCTATGATGTTCCTTTTCTGAAATGCTGTGATACTTTTACGCTGGATGTAATGGGACACACACACCTTCCAAAAAGGTCAACTTTTGTCTCGTTAGTCCACAGAGTATTTTCCCAAAAGTCTTGGGGATCATCAAGATGTTTTCTGGCAAAACTGAGATGAGCCTTTATGTTGTTTTTGTTCAGCAGTAGTTTTCGTCTTGGAATTCTGCCATGCAGGCCATTTTTGCCCAGTCTCTTTCTTATGGTGGAGTCTAGAGTGAGGCCTGCATTTCTTTGGATGTTGTTGTGGGGTCTTTTGTGACCTCTTAGATGAGTAGTTGCTGCGCTCTTGGGGTAATTTGGTCGGCCACCCACTCCTGGGAAGGTTCACCACTGTTCCATGTTTTCGCCATTTGTGGATAATGGCTCTCACTGTGGTTCACTGGAGTCCCAAAGCTTTAGAAATGTCTTTATAACCTTTTCCAGACTGATAGATCTCAATTACTTTGTTTCTCATTTGTTCCTGAATTTCTTTGGATCGCAGCATGATGTCTAGCTTTTGAGGCTCTTTTGGTCTACTTCACTTTGTCAGGCAGGTCCTATTTAAGTTATTTCTTGATTGAGAACAGGTGTGGCAGTAATCAGGCCTGGGTGTGGCTAGAGAAATTAAACTCAACTTTCCAATGATGTGATTAAACCACAGTTAATTTGTGTTTTAATGGGGGGGGGGGCAATCAATTTTTCACACAGTGCTATGTAGGTTTGGATTTTTTTTTTACCCCTAATAATAAACACTGTCAATTAAAAACACATTTTGTGTTTACTTGTGTTATCTTTGTCTAATATTTAAATTTGTTTGATCTGAAACATTTGTGTGACAAACATACAAAAAATGAGAAATCAGGAAGGGGGCAAACATTTTTTCACACCACTGTATGAGAAGGAGCAAATTTACAAGAAAACAGTTGCAAATTTATGAAAAAAATGCAAATTTCGAAGGAAAAAGTTACAGATTTATGAAAAAAAATCACAATCTTATGAGAAAAATCTAAATTTCCCAAAACAGGTGCAAATTTACAAAAAAAAAGTTGCAACCTTAAGAGGAAAAGCATTGCAAATTCATGAGGAAACATAGTAGCAAATCTACCAGAAAAAATTCCCAAGTTTACAAAAAAATCATGAAAATGTATTTAAAAAGTGGCAAACTTGAATAAAAAAAAAAAGAAGAAGAACAAAACAGGTGCAAATTTACGAGAAAAAAGTCCCTCAAAAAATTCAAGTTAAATTTACTTCTGTACCCTCTTGCATTTGCGTACTCTGCTTTATGACACTGAATGCAGATTTCTGCCACTAAAAGGAACAATTGCCTTTCCACAACTACTTTTGCTTTACTAAAAATTAAACCCAGTTTGTGCTTGGCACAGCGGGCTCAACCGGACGATGGATCCAACTGTGCTGGGAACAATGGCCACCTGGACGTTTAAGATGGATTCATGCTGCACCTCCGCTGTCCACGTACGTACAACCGGAAACCTCGTGTGACTGAATTTATGTCATCGTCTCCTGTCTGCTAGTGTCCGCAGGGCTCTTCTGCGGATGATCGCGTGCAGCCCAAACTTTATGACCGCACGGCCTGCCCACAACCTGAGCGCGCTGACAGAGCATGGGGAAGACTGAACGTCCCATTCACGAGGTGGCGCTACCGACACAACATACAAAGACAAAGTAGACAAGGAAGACAACGAGGACTTGGAAGTTGAGAATAAGCATACATGAATCCTTTTGCAGCAGCAGCAGCTTGAGCGGAGAAGAGCACTCGAAAATGGTAATTCCTCCTTTTCCTTGAACCAACACCATTGTTGTTGCTACAAAAAAAAAAAAAAATGTGCGTCGCTCTTGTGTTTATAGCCGGTGAACAAATTGGCGTGTTACTGCATTTGCGCTACTAATAGGGCTGGGGTGAAACTACAAATAACAGTTGTGCGCCTGCGTCAACCACTTGGCCTGAGGTAGACGAAAAAAAGTGAGCATGTACAATGTCGCATGCGCTTTGGACAAGCCTGGCGCGCACGTGGACCAAAGTGGACCAGAGAGGAAATGCAGCATGAATAAGGCTTTACACGGCAACAGGCAGCACATCTGGGTTGCAGAGGTAATAAAATGTAACAGCAAAAAAATTGAATGTAATGTGAGAATTTTAACAATGAACACAAGTTCAGTGTCATAAACACAGCTGCAAATGTTGCACATTGAGTGTGAAAATGGGTGGCAGAGTGAGGGAGGGTGATAGAGTTCAGTGCGGTTACGGCCTCAAGTCTGTTTCTGTGGGTAGGTATATACATAATTAAGCAGGCAAAGACTGATGTAGACTTAGTTTTTCTCTGTATATGTACTGTCAGCATGCTTAAATACTGCATTTGCAAACAGAAACATATTGTATGCACCGCCTCACCATCTCCATACTGACTGTGCTCGTTCTGAAATGACGGGAAAGAAGGGAAAAAAAACAACAAAACAGATAATTGGTCTCTGAGGATGTGATGCGTGATCTGAACTTTGTTCTAAGATGTTGTAATGCAGTTTTAAGACATGTGTTGCCAGTGGCACGGCTGGCAGTTTGCCTGGTTTGAGATTCTTTTTATTCACACTTGGACGAACAAACTACCCAAACATGTACAGGTTAAGAACCTGAATGTACAGATGAGCTAGACAAACCCCCGTTACCCTCTTCTAACAGTGCATCCGTAACACATGTTAAAAGCACGTTTCACCATGCCTTGCAAAAATACATTAAAGGGGGCACATGAGGAAAATTTTCACTTTTTTATTGTGTTTGTGCATCCGTTTGAGTGTCTGGAGTGGCTAACAATAGAAAACCCTGTGGTGCAAAGCTACGAATGTCCAACTCAGAAGCAAAACTAGAAAAGCACTCAGAGAGCGCACACCTCCGCCAAGGCTCCTTCCGTCCCTCATGGATCACCTCCAAAACGTAATCGGTTTGTTTTGGAGGATTCTTGCTATACACAGTGTGAGAAGATAAGAGCCTTGGTGGAGGTATACACTCTAGGATCATCACCAAAATGTTATGGGTTCCTCTCTAGCCCAATTTTCACCTCTGGTGAAAATTTAATCAAAATCCATCCGGTAGTTTTTGTGTAATCCTGCTAACAGACAGACAGACGGACAGACAAACCACCCTGATTACATAACCTCCTTGGCGAAGGTAAGAAGGCAGCACACACCAGACTTGACACAGTGGCACCTGCTGGGCTGAATGATGATTTTAGCTTGAAGTGTTTCCTTTCACAACTGATATACTGTAGTTAAAGTATACAAGCATAATCATATAACCTTTTCAGATTTACTTATTTTGTCTCCTATTTGTGTTTTTATTTATCTTTTATTTTATTTATTGTATGTTTTATTTTATTTCAATTATTTATTTTTAATATTTTTATTTTTTAAGCTTTTGTTTCCATTTTTTCCCATTTAATTAAATAGCTTTTCCGTTTTTTGTGACCAGGGAAAGTGAAATGTCATGTGATTTTTTCAGTCTACCACCTGCTGATTCAGGGTTCATAAAGTCAAAGAAAGGCAGAAGGATGAAACGTAAGCATGGTTTTTTAACACTGGCCAAAATAAATTGGTAAAGTGAAAGATTTTTTTTTTTGTATACTTTATTAACCCTAGTACACTAACGTTGGGTGATTTTCACCCACACAATTGGAGTCGCGTGATTTTCATTGTGATGCTGCAGTCTGAGTTGCATGGGTTCTTGGGCCAATTCAGTCCACTCACTGACGTCATCAAAGGTAGGCGTGTTTCCCTCCTTCCGTCCTTGGTTTACTCAGCAGGCACGTGTTCGTGTGATTTTCACCCAACGTTAGTGATTGATGGTAAAATATTTTTTGGGTGGATTTTACCCGATGTTAGTGTTTGTGTATAAAATCAGACGATACCAAGGCGTTCCCAGACCAGCTGGGAGACATAGTCTCTCTACCGAGTCCTGGGTCTGCCCCAGGGTCTCCTCCCAGTGGGACATGCCCGAAACACCTCAAGTGGGAGGTGTCCAGGAGGCATCCTGATCAGATGCCCATACCACCTCAACCGGCTCCTTTCAACGTGGAGGAGCAGCGGTTCTACTCTGAGCCTCTTCCGGATGACTGAGCTCCTCACCCTATCTCTGAGGGCGAGTCCAGCAATCCTACAAAGAAAGCTCATTTCAGCTGCCTGTATCCGCAATCTTGTTCTTTCGGTCATTACCCAAAGCTTGTGACCATAGGTGAGAGTAGGAACGTAGATTGACTGGTAAATCAACAGCTTTGCCTTAGAACTCAGCTCCCTCTTCACCACAACAGACCGGTACAATGTCCACATCACTGCAGATGCTGCTCCGATCCGTCTGTCAATCTCTCGCTCCATTTTCCCCTCACTCATAAACAAGACCCCAAGATACTTAAACTTCTCCACTTGGGGCAGGAGCCTGTCCCCAACCCAGAGAGGACAATCCACCTTTTTTGGGCTGAGGACCATGGACTCGGACTTGGAGGTGCTGATTCTCATCCCAGCCGCTTCACACTCAGCGGCAAACCGTCCCAGCAAGAGCTGTAGGTCATTGCTGGATGAAGCCAACAGGACAACATCATCTACAAACAACAGAGATGAGATCCTGTGGTCACCAAGCATGACACCCTCCATTCCCTGGCTCCGCCTAGAAGTCCTGTCCATAAAAATTATGAACAGGATCGGTGACAAAGGGCAGCCCTGGCGGAGTCCAGCTCTCACTGGGAATGACTCCGACCAAGTGTTGGCAATACAAACCAAACTCTCACAACGGTCGTACAGAGGCCGAATTGCTCGTAACAACAAGCCCGATACCCCATACTCCCGAAGCACCCCCCCACAAAAAACCACGAGGGACGCAGTCAAATGCCTTCTCCAAGTCCACAAAACACATGTTAACTGGTTGGGCAAACTCCCACGAACCCTCAAGAATTCTCAAGAGGGTAAAGAGCCGGTCCAATGTGCCACGGCCAGGACAAAAACCACATTGCTCCTCCTGAATCCGAGGTTCAACCAACGGCCGGACTCTCCTCTCCAGTACCTTGGCATAGACCTTCCCAGGGAAGCTGAGGAGTGTGATCCCTCTAAAGTTGGAGCACACCCTCCGGTCCCCTTTTTGGAAGAGGGGAACCACCACCCCGGTTTGCCATGCCAAAGGCAGTGCCACCGACCTCCACGCAATGTTGCAGAGGCGTGTCAACCATGACAGCCCAACAACATCCAGGGCCTTGAGGTACTCAGGGCGAATCTCGTCCACCCCCAGGGCCTGGCCACCAAGGAGATTTTTAACCACCTTGGCGACCTCAGCCCCTGTGATAGGCGAGTCATCCCCCTCGTCCCCAAACCCTGCTTCCTCTGTGGAAGGCGTATCAGTGGGATTGAGAAGATCCTCGAGCTATTCCTTCCACCGCCCAACGATATCCCCAGTCGAAGTCAACAGTGTCCCATCTGCACCATACACAGTGTGGACAGGGAGCTGCTTTCCCCTCCTGAGCCGCCGGACAGTTTGCCAGAATCTCTTCGAGGCCGACCGAAAGTCTTGTTCCATGGCCTCACCGAAATCCTCCCATACCTGGGTTTTTTCTTCAGCAACCACCCGAGCTGCACTCCGCTTGGCCTGCCGGTACACCTCAGCTGCTTCGGGAGTCCCACAAGCCAACCAAGCTTGATAGGACTCCTTCTTCAGCTAAATGGCCCCCCTCACCACTGGTGTCCACCATTTGGTTCGAGGGTTGCCACCACGAGATGCACCGACCACCTTGCAGCCGCAGCTCTGGGCCGCCGCTTCAACAGCAGAGGTGGAG
Source organism: Pholidichthys leucotaenia (assembly GCA_020510985.1). Classification (NCBI taxonomy): domain Eukaryota; kingdom Metazoa; phylum Chordata; class Actinopteri; order Cichliformes; family Pholidichthyidae; genus Pholidichthys; species Pholidichthys leucotaenia. Next base: position 25,120,490 of record CM035850.1, read on the forward strand.
AACATGGCCCATTCAGACTCCAAGTTCTTCCGGAGGTGGGAGTTGAAGACCTCCCGGACAGGGGCCTCAGCCAGACATTCCCAGCACACCCTCAATATACGTTTGAGTCTGCCAGGTCTGAATGGCTTCCTCCCCTGCCATTGGATCCAACTCACCACCAGGTGGTGATCAGTTGACAGCTCTGCACCTCTCTTTACCCGGGTGTCCAAGACATACGGTTGCAGGTCTGATGACATGATAACAAAATCGATCATCGACCTGCGACCTAGGGTGTCCTGGTTTCAGGTGCACATATGGACACCCTTATGCTTGAACATGGTGTTCGTTATGGACAAACTGTGGTTAGCACAGAAGTCCAATAACTGAACACCACTCGGGTTCAGATCGGGCAGGCCGTTCCTCCCAATCACCCCCCTCCAGGTTTCACTGTTGTTGCTCACGTGTGCATTGAAGTCCCCCAGTAGGACAATGGAGTCTCCAAGAGGAGCACCCTCCAGCACCCCAGTCACAGACTCCAAAAAGGGTGGGTACTCTGAAACATCATTTGGTGCATAGGCACAAATGATGGTCAGGATCCGTTTCCCAACTCGAAGGCGCAGGGAAGCAACCCTTTCGTCCACCGGGGAAAACTCCAATATAGAGGCAGCAAGGTGGGAGGATACAAGAATACCCACCCCTGCTTGTCGCCTCTCGCCCGGGGCAACTCCAGAAAAGGCCAAGCTCCAGCCCCTCTCCAGGAGACTGGTTCCGGAACCGGAGCTGTGTGTTATGGTGAGGCCTACTATATATAGCCGGTATCTCTCAACCTCGTACACCAGCTCAGGCTCCTTCCCCACCAGAGAGGTGACATTCCACATACCAAAAGCCAGTTTAGAAAGCTTGGGATCAGTCCGCCAAGGTCTCCGCCTTTGACCGCCACCTAATCCACATAGCACCGGACCCCCATGATCTCTCCTGCAGGTGGTGAGCCCACTGGAGGGCGGACCCATGTAACTCCTTCGGGCTGAGCCCGGCCGGGTCCCATGGGTGGAAACCCGGCCACCAGACGCTAGCCTTCGAGCCCCTCCCCCAGGCCTGACTCCAGGGTGGGGCCCCAGTAACCCCATACCGGGCGGGGTACACTGAATCCTTGATATAGAATTTATGAATTTATTGAAATAGAATTTACACTAAGAATGACAAATAATAATTTCCATGACATCCACCAATGTTAACGGCGCCCCTGTCAATGTCCAAATCCACGCTGACATTGATGCTATGGCTGCCAGCCTTCTACGGAGTTAGCTTGGTGACAGTGGTTTATAATGCCATTTTCTTTACATTCTAGTACTACACATACCTGGTTCATTAATCCAGAATCAGTAGTTTAGCTCATGTCATTCTGGGTTATTTTGTTATGTTTTGGACATAACAGGCTGGCACACTGATGTGCTAGCATCTTGGCTAGCCAGCCGAGGCAGGGGTGTCTACCAGCTCTGCTGGGCGAAGAAGATGGATGAAGCAACTCAGTGCTAGCTTAGCTTTCAGATCACGGTTGTGTCTTAAAGCTCTTCTGTATGTATTCTGTCTACCCTCACTACACCTCCATGTTTCCACAGTCGTTAACCGGCTACATTACATGTTAATTTGGTATATTAAGTCAAATTTTGACCATAATATGTTGGCACATCAGCTTGCTAGCATCTTGGCTAGCTGGCAAAAGTCTTTCTGTCTGCTGCCTTGGAGATTGTCTTGGCATGAAGATGGTAATAAATTAGCCTCACATAGCATTAGCAGAGCTGGCCATTCACTCTTACAGTTTCTGGATCATATCAACACCTCGACTGGCATTCTCCAACACAGCCTCAACCTGTGATGAGACTGGTATTGTGGAGTGGCTTCGCTGACTTTCTTGTGGCCACCGTAGCTTACTAGTCTGTCAGTTGCCAGCAGCAAAACATCCTGTCTGCCACAGTTTCCAGCAACGGAGCCCCACTGTTTAATTGATTCAACAGGAAAATATCTTAAACTTAATGAACAGACACAAGCAGCCACTGGAAGGCAGACAGCGATTGAAAAAAAGACTCTTCTAAATTAGTTGATAATTTATTTAAAATACAGGCACATAAATATAAAGACATTCGACTGTGTCCCTCATGGTTTCTTGTGGGAGGTGTGTTGGATTTGTTGCTACAAGCTATCTGGTCCCCATACAACCGTTGCGAGAGTTTGGTTTGTATTGCCATAATCAGTCAAACTTGTTCCCAGAGGGCTGCCTTTTGTCAACAGTCCTGTTCATAATTTTTAATTTTTTTGTGATTAGGTCCTTATCCATGTTAGTTACATTAGCATAGTCTGTTTTCACCATCTGGCCCTAGCAACTAATCAGCTAATATTAGCCACAAAATGGTACTTTCCCCACCTCAACCAAACTTCTTGCGGTGTTGAAAGAGAGGGAGGGTGGAGTGAACCGGGCTCATGAACATTTAAAGAAACATGCACTGAAAGAAGTCGTTATGAGGAAGCTAGGTAAAATAGGTTGAAAATGGTGCTGTGGAGGGAATAGAACAGGCGAGAGGCAACGAGCTGGAAGAACACAAGGTTTTATTCCTCCAACATACTGAAACACGCTTCGTAGCTCATGTGAACTACTGCGCTGCTCAGGTCTCTGTAACAAGCTCTTTTATACATGTTGTACAGACAAAGAGAACGTATGGCACATTAGCATATTGATTGTCAGTAATACACTTCATTAACATGACATACACTTGTGCCGCCTTGACCGCTGCTTCTGGTCTCGGCGGCTGCCGGTTATTCATTCTGTCCTCGGGGGGCGCGTAACTTAACAGTCCAGTCTGATTGCCCCCCAGGACTCTCTGTCCGTGTGTCTATTGTCCTGCCCTTCCTCCTGCCCTGATGCCCTGATGGGTGTGAGATAATGTCCATCCACCGTGTACTGGGTCACCACACAGCCCCCTCCCAAACACCCAGAAGGGGCTGTGACCCCCCAGTCCTTTGGGCACAAGTCAGTGCCCTGGCAGGTGCAGAGGGGTGGTGCCGCTCTGGTCGAACTGTCCTGCTGGTGAGGAGTGTCGGAGGGCATGTAAGTCCGTGGGGGGAAAGAGGGAGGGGTGAAAAACACAGTCTGCTCCACTCCGAGTTGCAACCCGTTGAACGGCCATGGATCGTGGGTGCACGGGGCCGGTGCACGTTGTACATAATGGAACAAAGCTAGCGATCGGCAGGTCTCTGGGACAGAGGTGCAGGCGTAGTGATGTGGAGGACAAGGGGGAGGTGGGTGGGAAACAATGGAGTGCCGGCCTGGGACATCAAAAGTGTCTGGGCCGCTCAAAAATTGCATGTGGATTAGCCATGGGTGATGGACTTTCCCGGTAAACCTTACGGTGATCCACAGCAACTGTGAAAAAATTAAGTGTCTGACTTCTCGTGCGGGCTCAGTCAAGATGTGGGGAAGGCGAACGGCCAAATTCCCCGAGGATGCGTTGTGGCTGTGAGAAAAACTGAAGCTGTGTCAGGGAACTTGGCAGTTTTGCTTTAGATGCAGGAGCAGCCCTAAAGGCATCGGGGAAAGCAATTGACTCCATCCCCGTTGGTCCGCAGCGGCTGAGAAACGAATACCTGTCCTGTGTGCGGGCTGCACAGCTGCTTTAGGTGCGAGGGCAGCCCTAAAGGTTCCGAGGATGGCAATTGGCCGTGGACCCCGGGATAGTAGCGGCAGGGGACGATGTATTAGTCTATGGAGCCGGTCTGTCCCTGGTGCGTGTTGCGCGCTGTGGCCACGTAGCTTTCAGTTGCACTGTCCTCATAATCCTGTGGTGTGCACATGGGGCCTCTGTGCGCTGAACTCCGTTGTTGGGAGGAGAGTCAGGGTCGGGGAGCTTGATGGAAATCCACGCAGACGGCGCAGATTTTCTCCGTTTAGGCTGTTTCCTTCATTTTGCTCATTTCGCCGATCATGGTGCGTCTCAGTCCCGGCGCTGGCTGCTCCATCAGGCCCTAGGTAGCCAGTGTGGAGAGAGGAACAGGCGAGCGCGCTCCGGTGTGAATGAAGAGGGAGTCCACAGCGCGGCTAAAGGGAGAGATGGTCCATTTCCCGTCAGGTCACCAATGTGGAGAAAAAGGATTGCCGGTGAAGCATGGCGATCTTGGTTCACAGTGTGGTGAAATGGAGAGACGCTCCATGCACGTCCAGGGTCACCAATGTGGAGGGAATAGAACAGGTGAGAGGCAACGAGCTAGAAGGACACAAGGCTTTATTCCTCCAACATACTGAAACACGCTTCATAGTTCGTGTGAACTACTGCGCCACTCAGGTCTCTGTAACAAGCTCTTTTATAGTACATGTTGTACAGACAAAGAGAACATATGGCACATTAGCATATTGATTGTCAGTGATACACATCATTAACATGACATACACTGGTGCCGCCTTGACCGCTGCTGCCGGTTATTCATTCCGTCCTCGGGGGGCGCGTTACTTAACAGTCCAGTCTGATTGCCCCCCGGAGCTCTGTGTCCGTGTGTCTATTGTCCTGCCCTGATGCCCTGATGGGTGTGAAATAATGTCTGTCCGCCGTGTGCTGAGTCACCACAGTGCCGGAATAATTAAAAGCTGCTGTATTTTTTCCAAAGACTTGTGGGAGCTGCATCACCATGTGGAAAATGAGCATCATGTCCCCTTTAACTTAACCTGTTACTACTGCAGATTATTAAGATAAATGCATATTTACAGTATATATTCCATTAAATTATTAACTATGTTCTGCATTATTTTCCCCATTTGTATTATAATGAATAAATGAATATAATTTATAAAACTTTAATGCTGAATACAGTACTGTAAAATGCCTTCAATGGATAAAGCATCTTGGAATTTTGTCCTCTTTAATTTTCAGTGAACTTACAAAAAAAATCCAAATCCTGGCTGTATTGGAAGTGCGCTGATTGGCAGTCGCTCCGATCCCTCGGGGCGATATTGTGCCAATCACCAAAGACAGTTTGTCTTCCCCTTTGCATGAATGTCAGAATCTTCAGGGCAAGATTACTTGCGAGGCTTTGGGGGAATTCAGCGAGTCATTTTGATTTCCATAAAACATAAGGATTGGCATATCTTTGCAGTCTGACTGGAGTCGATTTTTTTCATTTAACATTCAGATTTGGTGGTGACAAACATACTCTGCTGAGAGGCTTCTTTTTCTCCACCTGTGGTTGTATGAGTGCTCGATTTAGTAAAAAATACAACTGATTGTGAGAGCCTGTGTGTGTGTGTGGATTTTTAATTTGTACTTTGCATTACTGCTCAGAAAAAAAAGGGAATATTATATGAATGATAAGTCTTTTGCACAGCAGCTGTTGGCACCAAAGTGTTACTAATGGCAGAAGGTTTTCTGTCAAAAAATAACAGAACCTTCATTAAAAGGTCCTACTCACTGAAACATGTTTGTGGTTTTACTTTTACAAAATGCTTTCTTGGTGTTATAACGGGATTTGGTACAATATGCGGCGTGATGACGCAGCGGGCTGGTGACGTCATCACGCCAGCATATATATGGAAGTGTCCGCCATAACGGTACTCTCTTGCCCAGGTGACTTGGTACAGTGTGGTGTATGTGATGCCGTGTACATAGTTCTGCAAAAAAGCCAGTTCCAGTGCAGCACCCTCGTCCGTCTCTTTACTGCCAGGTTTGTGGACATAACATTTGGCGACTGAGGATTAACTGTTTGACTGCCTATGGCGCTCAGTCGCGCCGTCAGCCCCTAATGGTCAAGGTTTTTTCAAGAAAATATTCAGTTCAGATGTCAGAGATTTCCAAAGCTATAATTTGAAAGTGGTAAGAGATAAATCAAATCAAATCAAATCAAACTTTATTGTCATATTGCTGTACATACAACTGTAGTGCAGGCAAGATGAAATTGCGTTTCTCTCGGCATCCATATAAATAGAAGCAGCATGATTTAAGACACACTCACACATAGCTTCACCCCCCCACCCCCACCCCACCCCATCCATTCACACATCCCTGAGACATACTTGGGAAAAAACTAGCTAACTATAATGTACAAATAATATACAAAATGTCCGTAGGTGCAGTAGTGTGTATGAGAGATTCCGGGTCAACTGTTCAGCATCCTGACAGCTTGTGGAAGGAAGCTGTTGATCAGTCTGGTGGTTCTGCCTCTGATGCTCCGGAATCGTTTACCAGATGGAAGAAGTTCAAAGTGTTTATGCAGAGGGTGAGAACGGTCCTTGACAATGTTCAGTGCCCTGCTCCTACAACGGTTCTGAAAAAGTTCTTGGACAGAGGGGAGGGAGACTCCAATTACCCTCTCAGCCCCCTTGACTATCCTCTGCAGGGCTTTTTTGTCTGACATACTGCAGCTGGAGTACCATGTAGCAATGCAGTACGTCAGAACACTCTCCACCACACCTCTGTAGAAGGTCCCGAGGATGCAGATGGGGAGAGAGGCCTGTTTGAGTTTCCTCAAGAAGTGCAGTCTCTGCTGAGCCCGCTTCCTGATCCCCAAGGAATTCTTGCTCCAGGTCAGGTCCTGCGAGATCTGCAGTCCGAGGAACTTGATGTTCTCCACTATCTCCACTAAACGGCCGCCGATGCTGAGGGGGACATGCTCAGGCTGTGACCGCCGGAAGTCGATAATCATCTCCTTCGTTTTGTCCACATTGAGCACCAGATTGTTCTCCCTGCACCAGCCCTCCAGGTCTCTCACTTCTTTCCTGTTCATTGATCCAAAGTTTGAGATAGGAGTAAATTTACGCATCTTATTTGCATAATGCCACGGCAGCCATATCGAATTACATAACTTTCAGTCAAAAACGGACTTTGGACATATTTACATAAAGGATGGTTTTGTTTTTTGTCACCGTTTGTTGTTTTGGACATTTTGGTATCTTATCTTTAAAGTATTTGAACCAGAAAATTAGTTACAATGTGAACAAACAAGGAAATTTGTCACTTACTGCTGGCCAGGCGGCTCTCACTTCGTCCATTTTCGTCCATCCTGGTCGTTATTTTGCTTCTGTTGGTCATTTGTGCTTTCTCTCCCACATCCAGACACTCTTATGATTATCCCACCTCAATTTCGCTTTTATTCTGCCACAATTTAAGATAAGATAAGATAAGATGTTACACCCCGGAGGGCGAAGGGGAAGGATGAGGGCCAAGCTGTCAGACTTTTCAGCGGTTTATTGACTTTCCACCACACACAGCACGGCACTCTTACACGGCACATCGGCCAACAGTGGCCACATCACTCGACACCATTTTCTTCACACTCTCTGGAACATTCTCTACTCTTCTTCTCTTGTGCTTTAACACTGTACAGCATCTTATCACTACTGAGCGCCACCTGTGGCGCAAAAGCGCTACTGCTTTCACTAACAGTTTACATTCAAACAGTTCAGATTCAGTCCTTTAGTAACATTTCCCATAAATGCTCCTATTTACCATCAACAATTAAATTACAGTCTTTTAGATACATTTATTAGGAATGTCTATATTAGCCCTTAGCATCTAATCAACACTGTTTTCTGGGGGTTTTCTAGAGGTTGTACAAAATTGACTTTTTCCTACACTCACCCCTCAAAAATTTAATGTCGTCCCGACATTACAACTTTCCCAAAACTACTGTCTTTTCTCAGTCCACATTTGGTAACCATGTATCTCATGTAAGTAGGGTATTACTAAACAGGAGTCAGAGTTCATTAAAGTCCATAAAGATGCAAACTGGTAATAGTCCATAGTACAGCATGTATCTCCTGTTCCATGCAATACATTTGCAGAAGAGGTCTTTGTGCACGATAACCATCAACCGCTCCATCCATCATGGTGGGTATCTGCATCTTTCCTGAGAGTAAGGGTACTCAATCTAGTCATAGCCTACCACATAAACCTTTGTGTGATGCCTGTGCCTTAGTAACACACTGAAAATCTCTTTTTTTTGTTTTTTTTTTGTTTTTTTTTTCTTTTTTTTCTTTTAATCAACCATAAAAGTAACTTGGTAATGTAGTTAGTCACTACGCATTTACTTTCCAAAACATTCATGTCTGAACAATGGTTATCTCTAGCTTCTACACATTTGTTCTAAACAGATGAAGTGCAAGGTTGGCCTAACTTTGCATAAGTAAATCTCAACGGCTGTTTTCTCATTCTTGAAGGATACGTTTTAGCAGGAATCTCGTCAGGTCCCTCCTGGTCACTGGAACTGGACTCCGACACCTCATCACCCTGGTCCTGGTCTGCCTCAGCTGGATCTGGGACCACCAGATTGTTGACCTCTGGTGCCAGCTGCACCTGCGTGACGTCATCTGGGTCCTGGTCCTCATCCTCCGGAGTAGTGTCACTGTGCGGGTAGAACTCCGGTGCATCGGCTCTCAGTGGACGGTGATTTTGATCCTTCCCAGCTCGTAATCCGATTATGGCACTCCAACCCTCGTCATCTTCATCATCCGTGCTGTTTTGTCTGTCTACATGCCTTTGTCTTTTAAACTCTCTTTCTCTTGTTTTATCAGGGGCATGTTCCACTGTTTCCATGGAAAGAAAGTCACAGGGTAGCAAAAGGTTTCTGTGCATGACCCGAGTGCATCCCTTGCCATTTTCAGGTCTGATTTCATACACTGGACTGTCTGGGTACTTCTTTTGGGTCACGACATACACCTTGTCTTCCCAGAATGATCTTAATTTTCCTGGCCCACCTTTTTCGGTCTAGTTTCGGACCAGTACTCTGGATCCAGGGGACAACTCAGCACCGTGAACCTTTTTATCATAAAGAGCTTTACTTCTCATCCCTTCTTTGTTTGCTGTTTTAGAGGTGAGTTTGTAAGCTTCAGTCATTGTAGCTCTCCACTTTTCAGCATAGTCCTGCTGAGAAACACTCTGCTCTCTTGTTGTGAGGCCAAACATTAGATCAATAGGCAACTTTGGACTACGGCCAAATAGCAGAAAATATGGCGCGTACCCCGTAGCCTCACTACGTGTGCAATTATAGGCATGAACCACTTTTGCCAGAGAGGACTTCCAGTCTTCCTTGGCTGCTTCGGGCAAATTTCTGAGCATTGCCAACAATGTACGATTGAATCGTTCCACCTGCCCATTCCCTTGGGGATGGTAGGGCGTTGTTCGGGACCCCTGCACACCACTGTACTCCTGGAGTTTTGCAAAGAGTTTATTTTGGAACTCTCTACCCTGATCATGATGGAGTCATGTGGGGAAACCAAATTTGAGGGCGAAATCCCCAGAGATCTTCTCAGCAGTGGTGTGGGCGGCTTTGTTGCGACAAGGGTAAGCCTGGGCAAAGCGAGTGAAGTGGTCCATTAAAACCAGGATATACTCATATCCTCCTTTGCACTTTTCCAAGTGCAGGAAATCAACGGACACTAATTCGAATGGATACGTGGTGACAATGTTCGTCAGTGGTGCCCTTGTTATCTTATTGGGACATTTGTTCTTCAAACAACTGCAAACTTTAGTGATGTAGTGCTCCACATCTCTTTGCATATGAGCCCAATAAAAACGCTCTCTTATCAAGTTCATCACTCTCTCTACCCCTAAATGGCCCATGTTTTCGTGGAGCTCTTTGAACACAAGCTTGTGAAACTTTTGGGGTAGAAGTAGCTGGTCATGTGATGCCGTTCTCCTGTAAAGCAGTCCATCATCTTCCAGGTACAGCTTGTGTTTTTGCCTAACTAAAGCTGCAATTTTACCGTTCAGCTGCTTTCCACTTCTTGGCCATTGTTTTGACAACACATAACGCAACACCTCTCCAATCACGGAGTCTTCTTCTTGAGCTCTTTTTAAAACAGTCTTTGATATTTCAGCTACAGAGCTGGCTTCTCGATCTGCTTCATTGATGAGAGTAGAAATGGTGACTGGGCAGAGCCATGGTTCATTTCCTTGTGACTTTACCTTGACTGCCTGCGCCACACAATTCATTACATCAGGATCAACATTCTGTGTGCATTTGTTCATGTACTGCTCCATATCTAGGGGCATACGTGAAAGGCCGTCTGCATCTCTGTTTGCTTTCCCAGGGCGATACTTAATCACAAACTGGAAATCAGCTAGTTCTGCTACCCACCTCTGTGTGGTTGCATTTAACTTTGCGGTGGTGAGCACATACGTTAGGGGATTATTGTCCGTGTAGACTGTGAATGGCGGAGAATAGTACAGATAATCCCGAAACTTCTCACAGATGGCCCACTTCATGGCAAGAAACTCCACCTTCCCTGAATGAAGGTGGTAGTTCTTCTCTGGATTTGACAGTGTCCTGGAGCCATACGCTATCACCACCAGTTTGTCTTGTTGTCGCTGGTATAACACCGCCCCAAGCCCCTCCTGTGAAGCGTCACAGTGCAAAACGAAGGGTTCCTCAAAGTTCGGGTAACCTAACACTGGGGGCTGGGAGAGAAAATCAACAAGCTGACAGAGTATCTGAATAAAGATACACACACTGCTCTCTTGTGTCTCTTGTGTTCTGCTCTCTTGTGTCTTGTGTCTTGTGAATCCTGTCTTGCGTATGTGCATCGAGAGCTTTTTTTTTCCTTGTAATCATAATATTGATTGATTATGCAACCAGTATTCTGAATCAATGATTTTTTTGCTCCTTCCTATTGTTCCTCGTATTATTTTTATTCTTATGCTACCTGTACCCTCTATCCTGTTGGCAGGCGCGTCCCCAATGCAGCCGTGTCACTGGAAATGCAGGTTCATTTTCTGTGTCAAGTCAAATTCTCTCGTATGTTATCAGTGATCTGTTAATGTACTTGGCAATAAATCTTTTCTGATTCTGATTCTGATTCTGAGGACTGCTTGATGCTCTGGGCGCCACCTGATTGGATGGGATGAGGGCAACTGGCCACCATCTTTCTTTTTGACATGTTTTTTCGAGTTTTTCTTTACTTTATCTGTGTGATCGTTAGCAAGAAGGTCGTAAAGAGGCTTTGCTATACGGGAGAAGTTTGGAATATAGCTGCGGTAATATGAAATAAAACCTAGCAATTTCCTGAGCTCTCCAACAGTGGAAGGTTGCTGCTGTTTGAGTGTCTGCACCGGGGCAATGTCCGCAGGGTCCATAGTGTAGCCCTGTCCTGTTACCATTTTACCAAGGAAACATACCTGCTGCTTGAATAACTCACATTTCCGGGGAGTCAGCTTCACTCCATGGCTTTGATAGCGGTGCAGGACGCTTCTCAGGTCTCGCAAGTGATCTTCAAAAGTCTGTGAATGAACAAGGTTATCATCAAGGTAAGGCAGACAAATATCATCTCTCAACCCCCACAAGCACTCCTCCATAGATCTTTGGAATGCTGCTGGTGCTGAGGACAAACCAAATGGAATTCTTACCCACTCGAACAAACCCCAGGGAATGATAAATGCAGTGAGGGGCCTACTCGACTCTTCCAGGAAACCCTGGTGATACGCCTTCCCTTGGTCGAGGACTGAAAACCACACACTCCTATTTAGACTGTTTAGCATATCTTGTATGCGGGGAATCGGGTGTCTGTCAGGGATGGACTTCTTGTTCAACTCTCTAAAGTCGCAGCACAAACGCAGACCTCCATCTTTCTTTCGCACACAGACAACTGGACTGGAATACGATGACTTGGATTTGGTGATCCAGCCCCTGTTAAGCAGGTCTTCTAAATACTCCTTTACTTGTTTATGAAGTGGTTTGGGAACAGAGACATAAGTCTTTTTAACAGGAGTGGGATCCTTGAGTCGGATCTTCAACTGTAAAGAGGGAATTGTCCCTACGTCATACTCATCACAGGAAAACGCTTGCCGTTCCTCCCGTAGGAGCTGTTTTACTTGCTCTCGTTGTATGGGCGAGAGATGATCAAGGGGAACTGGGGGGTCCCACATGTCCATAGTCTCTTTGACGACACAGTTCATTTCGGTCTCTTTATTTCTTCCTGTTTCACTCGTCGTCAGGTCGACTGTCACTTGGTTTACAGCAGGGGGTCTAATGTCTGCCGGGTAAGCAATTTTAACTCTCTGCGGTTCCTCCAAAATGCTCTTAGCGGGCAGCTGGATATCATGGGACGTACTGTTTGTTATAGGTATTTTGAACATAGATCGCCTCCCTTTCCATAACTGCACCAACCCACTTTGCATCTGCAAACCCTCCGGTAATTGGGTGTACTGACTCGGCTCAAATAAGACGTCTTGTGTGTCCGGAAGTGAGCCTGCCCTGACACAACCTTTGACTGCTTTGGTTTGGCCAGCAGGGATGGTAACCAACTCACTGCCAACTTTTACCATTCCTTCCCCCAGCCTATCCTCCTCACTTTGCATCACTTTCAAAAATACCTCTGTTTTTTTACAGTCAAATGAGAAGGCTGCACTAACAGCTTCACTGATGGAAGCTTCACAAGGGTATTTGATGCCCATCTTCAGGACATGGTCAATCACGTTGAACCCAATGATAGGCGGCTCTGCCACTCCATCCTCCTTTACCACTAGCACAGGAACTAAGAGTTCCACCGGTGGGCGACTAACTGTCGGCAGCTTGAAAGTGACTTCGACCCACCCTGAGAATGGAATCGGTGTCTGGTTCACTGCCCTCCCATTCAGAATACTTGGACCCACCAACTCGGCTAAGTCTCTGACGGTGGTGTGTGGCAGGTGCTCCTGTCTCCAGGTGTCATTCATTAAGCAGACCTGTGACCCTGTGTCCCACAACGCTTCTGTCTCCTTATCATCGAGGAAGCAGGTTATGACATATTTTTTTCCAACCAAATTGAGTAACTGTAATTGGCGATTAGGGGACAGTAGATTAACACGGACCGTTTCTTCAGGAGGTGCCTCGGCCTTCGCTACCAGCCTTGCTTCCAACCTCCGAATACTGTCAGTAACTAGCTCATACAGTTCTTGTGTGTTAGCTTGTTCTGATGTGGTTGCGACAGTATTGGCCGCCGTGTCTACTTGCCCTGTCCTTCTTCCAAGTCTCCTTCCTATCCGACATTCCCTTGATATGTGGCCGCTGAATCCACATCTGAAGCAGTGGTCGCACTGATCGCCATTGCTGGTGGACTGACAGCTCTTGCAGCCACGTGTCCTCCTGGCTCTTTGAGCGTGAGGTGCTCTGGGAGACTCACGTATGGCCTTCTTGATCTCCTCCATGTCACTCTTCAGCTGCGTGACTATGTCCAGGAGCTCAGATTCCGTACGGGTCACTGTGCTTTGGGATTTAAGGCTTTTACCTTTTGTCGATGGTGGAGGGCGCTCTTGGTCATCCACCCCTTCCACGGTTGCATACTGACCCATCAGGTTTTCCACTCAGCATTCTCAAACTTTTGGTTCTTTCATGTGCCTCTTGAATTTTTGGTGCCGTTCCCATTCAAGACTGGCTGCTGCATTCATCTTAGAAATCAGAAGCTCGTCGGTGACGGCAGGATCCTCCAAATAGCGCTTCAGTTGATACTTCACATCAGCATTGATCAGTCCTGTTTCCACCGCCCTCAGAAACTTCCTCTGAATAAGATCAGAACTAAACTGCTCTTCCGTGCCAGGCTCTCTGGATGCTACCAAAAGTCTTTCCTTTAGCTCAATGGCGCGAAACAGGAAGTTCTGAGGTGACTCATTACTGTCTTGTGTGAGGTTTATCAGACGATGATGCAAGTCAGTGGAACTATCCTCTTTATAATGTGTTCGCAGGATAATGCGCAGCTGCGGCAGCGTGAGATCTGACTTGATCTCCAGCATCGCGCGCAAACTCAATCCGGGACTCACTGCTCTGACAACAGCCTCAATTATCTCAGCCTCACTGTGCTTTTTCTTCAGGCCCATATCGATCTGGTGAATGAGATTGAAATAAGACAACTTGTCTTTTTGGCCCCTCTCCCCTATCTGCCCATTTATCCTAAACTCCCGTTTAATGGTCACTTCTGGCAGTAGGGGCACTGCGGGGACCGCGGGCTGTGTCACAAAATGGCGACTCTGTGGCGGCGCGGCCTCATTATCGGTCAGCCTCACTATTTCCTCTTCAACTCTTTTAGCTGAATCAAGGATATTTTCATGCAAAGCGGCATATTGGCTCTGTAAACTGGCAAGTGCCTCTGCCTCCTGGCTCGTGCCAGCCGTTGCCGCTGCCTGCGTCAACGGTTCGCTTCGCTTAGCTTCAGTAGCACATGCTATTAGCTTTAGCAGAAACGCGTGGGCTACATCCTCCTCTTCGCTGTCAATGGTTTTTTCCACCTCCTCGTTTAATAGTCGTATCAACGTGTACTTTTTAGACGGCTTGGCTGGGTTTATCTTTGCAAATAAACAGACCTCGTTTAGCTGTTCGGCCTGTAACGGCACCAAGGCCTCGCTTAGCTTATCTTGTAGCTGCTCCAGTTCCATCATTTCGGCCTCTTTTTTTTTTATTTGCACACTCACCGTCTTAGACACGACTGAACCATCCTCTGCTACCAAGTTTTGTTACACCCCGGAGGGCGAAGGGGAAGGATGAGGGCCAAGCTGTCAGACTTTTCAGCGGTTTATTGACTTTCCACCACACACGGCACGGCACTCTTACACGGCACATCGGCCAACAGTGGCCACATCACTCGACACCATTTTCTTCACACTCTCTGGAACATTCTCTACTCTTCTTCTCTTGTGCTCTAACACTGTACGTCTTATCACTACTGAGCGCCACCTGTGGCGCAAAAGCGCTACTGCTTTCACTAACAGTTTACATTCAAACAGTTCAGATTCAGTCCTTTAGTAACATTTCCCATAAGTGCTCCTATTTACCATCAACAATTAAATTACAGTCTTTTAGATACATTTATTAGGAATGTCTATATTAGCCCTTAGCATCTAATCAACACTGTTTTCTGGGGGGTTTTCTAGAGGTTGTCCAAAATTGACTTTTTCCTACAAAGATAAGCCTTTATTAGTCCCACAATGGGGAAATTCCAGGATTGCAACAGCACAGGGATAGCAACACTCAGAGCAATAATTAAGAAGATACGAAAAATATAAATAAGAGCAGTGGATATACATACGTACACATAAAGATATAAATATATATACAAAGTGCGGAGCATTGTAGCAAGATGGAATAAACAGCATAACCGTCTACTTAGTTATCCTTCATAGTATGAATATGTACCCATACATACTGTCACCCTCCGTAGCGACTGATATTGTCCTAGTTGTATGCTGGAGGGGACCATTTGTGTAAGTCTGTTGCTTCTTTTGCATTCAATACTACTAGGTCGTCACGTTTTTTTGCTATCTCTGCGAGCAGCCCCGCTTAGATTATACAGTCTGACAGCCGTAGGTAGGTAGGAAGGACCTGCGAAACCTCTCGGTTGCACACCTAGGATGATGTAGTCTACTGCTAAATGAGCTCCTCAGTGCGTTCAATATGTCCTGCATAGGGTGGGACTCGGACTTCAGCAGAGATGACAGTTTAGCCACCATCCTTCTCTCTCCTATCTCCTCCACTGGGTCAAGGCGTTGCCCCAGGACAGAGCTAGCTTTCTTGATCACTTTGTTCAGTCTTCCTATTGGCTGCTGTAATGCCGTTGCCCCAGCAGACCACTCCAAAAGTGATGGCTGATGCCGCCACTGTGTCGTAGAATGTCTTCAGCAGCGCCCCTTGTACACCAAAAGACCTGAGCCTCCTCAGTAGGAACAGCCTGCGCTGTCCCTTCTTGTAGAGTGTGTCGGTATTGTGTGACCAGTCTAGTTTATTGTTCAGATGAACACCAAGGTACTTGTAGGATGTCACCATCTCAATGTCTGTTCCCTGTATGTTTACTGGTGCTGTGAGGGGTTGTCCTTTATAATTTATATCATATGACGACCGGGAACCGGTGCGATTGTTCTGTACAGTCACATGGCACTGGGGATCTATGGCAGGTGCAAATCAACCAGCTTTGCCCACCCTCTGTTATAAAAAAAAATGTATATACTTACCTTCATAAGCTAAATAATCTCTTTTTAGAATCATAGTTGGCAAATTTGGAAGCAAATGCCTCCTCCGTCTTGCGATCAAGTACATCATTTGTTTGTCTAAAAATGTTTTCTTCTCTGGTGTCCAGAAGTGAGGTTTTTGGATGGTTCTATGGCCGCCATTAGTCCTCCAAGGCAAGAGCAGTAAGTTATACGTGTCTGTCACCTTGTGAAGTGGAATTCTTAGTACAACTGGGGAGTTTTTGGCCACATCACATGACAGGCGCAGCACTGCGCCATAAGTGGGGGTGCTATCTGTTCATGTGATCAAGGATGTGAAAGGGTTAACCATGGAGGCATGCGTAACACCACTGCAGCCTTTCCTTGAGCTCCCAGGGGAACCAGCAGTTCCATGGCCTCGTTGGCTGGAGGGGCTCCAGGTTTATGTTGCAGCATTGGACCTGGGAAAGTTGGATAAGGTGAGGACGCAAGCGCTGCTTATCCACAACCTGGGCATGGAGGGCCAGAGGATTCCCTGCGTGCTGGGCACGACGGACTTGTATGAGTAGGTTGTGGAGCTAATAGCTAACCATTTTGCTGCACCGGACAGCATGACGGTATGATGGATTCGCTTTCACCAGAGACAACAGAGAGTCGGTGAGCCGATTCAGCAGTTTGTCACTGACCTGAGACAGCTAGCTAGTGTGTGCCATTTTGGGATGCTGGAGGACGAAATGGTGCGGGACCAGTTGGCCGAACACACGTGTAACACTGTGCTACGAGCTAGATTGCTAACGGCGCCAACCGACCTGATGCTAGCTAAAGAAGCTGAGCTAGCTCTTCAGCTGGAAGCAGCAGACAAGTTAGCCAAGGAGCTAGATGGGCGCCAGAAACAGAGGCTACCCGGAGAGTTGACGCTAGCTAATGCGGTGGACACTGAGGATCAAGAGTACACGGCAGAAGAGTACGAGGCGTATGCAGTGAGCCGAAGGTCCACTCCGGGAGGCCCCATCTGTGGGAACTGTGGGTCCCCAATGCACCGGGACGGAGCATGAGTTTGCCCGGCAAGAGGAAAACGGTACAACAGGTGTGGACACCTGGACCATTTCACCACGGTATGCTGGTCGCCTGCACCATGGGGCCCGCCAAGTGAGCCAGTCTGCTGCGAACGCAGTGACTGCTGAACTGTTGCAGCATGACGGAGGTGTCATGGGATGGCCCTCGCGGACCATCAATGAGACGCTATAGGCAGCCTTTGAGTTTGCATATTTATTAAAGGAAGGCACACTATACAAAATAAAGAGCCATGTGGGCCAAAACAGAAATAAGACTACAACTAGGGCACGGTCACAGTACAACGGAGTAACAAGTACCTTACTGATCACGAGGAGAAAGAAGACTGGAATCGGGGTTAGGGATTCCAGCCCAACGTTGAAGGATGTCCAACGAAGTGTGAGTGAGGTCACAGCCCGGAGTAACCTTGGCTGCTCCCTACTAACTAACAGAGCGGGAGGAAAATACTGCATGACCCGAGCACGGACAGAATCAACGCTCAGACCATGACAGGAGGTACCAAGTTGAATGAGCGTGCAGAGCCACCAGGAGCACAGCAGCACATAAAGCCAAACAAGGTACCGCTCCAGGTCATGGACTGGCTTCAGGTTCATGCTGACGAGAGACTGGGGAAACAACCGGCCGGGCCACAGCTGGCAAAACAACTAGCATCACTGAGGATCGTGCCGAAGCTGGGGATGGCATGCTTTCGGCTGACAGATGGCTTGTTTCGACACGCAAACCAGCTGCAGCGTGTCCAGGTGGCTGCTCCGGGTGATGAAGCTGCACGGGAATCAGCGGATGCGGTGTGGGATCCAGGCCCCTACGCTATGACAATCGGCTCTTGTCCCGGGGGTCTGGCACCTCCAGGGGTGAGTCTGCCGTGGGGCCCCCTGGTAAACCCACCTTTGCCATGGGAGACTGTAAAGGAAAAAGAACTGTTTAGTTAGGAGCACGGCTGGAAAAGGCAATTGGCAGAATACTCCACTTAGCCATGCCGGGTTTGGTGGCAGTCTACCCATGGACCCTAGTTTCAGGTTTTGTTCGATGTTTTAAATAAAATGTGTTGATAATGGGGTTTTAATATACTAAATTGGGGAGGGTCCGAATTAGGTGTGTTTTCTGTTTTGCAAAGGGGGGAGAATGTTATAACGGGATTTGGTACAATATGCGGTGTGATGACACAGCCAGCTGGTGATGTCATGACGCCAGCATATATATGGGAGTGTCCGCCATTACGGGCCTCTCTTGCCCAGGAGACTTGGAACAGTGTGGTGTATGTGATGCCGTGTACATAGTTCTGCAGAAAAGCCAGTTCCAGTACAGCACCCTTGTCCGTCTCTTTACTGCCAGGTTTATGAACATAACACTTGGGTCATATGATACAAATAAAAATATGAAAATTTCTCTTCACTTTGAAGAGACCAACGTGATGTTGCGATAGCGTTAACAGGCCATGCTACTGTCAGGCCGGACAGAAGTTTCAGCATGTCGGGTAAGAAACACGGAGGTGGCCTATGTGTTTATATAAACAACAGCTGGTGTACCAACGCCACACTTTAAGACATTCACTGCTGTCCAGACAGAGAGTATCTGATGGTGCAGTACAGGCCTTTTTACCTGCTGAGAGCACTGACGTTGGTGATTATAACCACGGTGTACATGCCGCCACAAGCTAATGCTAAGGTAGCCATGGAAATGCTACAACGCTCCATCAA
The DNA here is from genome assembly GCA_020510985.1 of Pholidichthys leucotaenia. Classification (NCBI taxonomy): domain Eukaryota; kingdom Metazoa; phylum Chordata; class Actinopteri; order Cichliformes; family Pholidichthyidae; genus Pholidichthys; species Pholidichthys leucotaenia. The sequence continues at coordinate 25,139,163 of CM035850.1, forward strand.
CCAGTAGCTAAAAAAAGGAAAAAAGAGGGAAGAAAAAAGGAGAAAATGAAAGAGGGGAAAAATGGGGAAAAAAAGAAAAAAATGGAAGAAAAAGGAAAAAAGAGAAAAAAAGAAGAAAAAAGGGGGGAAAAAACCAGCAGTAATCGACACACCCGGACTGTGTCACAATCACGCAGACTTTAACCATGCAAACCTGAAGTCTGTCCTGCCAAGATTCTTCAAAAACGTGAGTTTTCCAATGAGGGAACATTACACTCTTGACCAGGTCTACACCAGCATTCCAGATGCCTATAGAGCCACCCCCTGCCATATCTTGGACTTTCTGATCATCTCTCTCTGTCCCTGATTCCTGCTTATAAACCTAAAATCTGTAGAAAGACCAACACTAAAAACAGTTCAGGTGTGGACTGAGGAAGCCACCACAGCCCTACAGAACTGTTTTGATTTTACAGACTGGGGAGTATGCAGAGGGGACAGACCTGGATGGCCACACCTCTGCTGTGCTCTCATGTATCAGCTATTGCACAGAGAGTGTGATCACAACAAAGACAATCAAAATGTTCCCGAACCAGAAACCATCATTCAACGATGAGGTACTGTAGGTACCCTGCTAAAGCTATCGTCACAAATACCCTTACGAACAGCTGTGAACACCATACAAACAATTTTTAGACCATTTTGTACAGCCTTCTTAAGGCAGCCGTAGGAGAATCCAGTGTTCCTAGACCATTTGTAAGTTCGTGGGCAGGTCGATGGTCTTGTCCAAGATTTCTACAAACGCCCCTACGAATACCCCTCATCGTACTGTGGCCGTACAAATGCCATAGGAACAACATAAGAACTACGCAAGATTTTGGCCATAAGAATGCCTCAAGAACACCTTAGGTTGTGCTTGAGAACACCACGAGGGCTGTCATATGACAGAAAAACACGTCATCTCTCAAGAATGCCTCAAATTGCTCTTGCGAATTGAATGGCAGCCATAAGAAACTATGCCCCCCTCCACGAATGTCTGCAAACTCCAGTATTTGTAGGAACTGGGAGATTCTTATGAACCTATCAGTTGTAAGAATTTTTAGGACCGTAGCTTTGGAGCACAAGGTGATGTCTTCACATCAGGAGACCAACAGGTTTATAAAGAAGCACGCCAGTCCTTGCGGAGAGGCATCAAAATGGCCAAGCGCAAATAAAAACAGCGTATAGAGGGAAACTTTTCCAAGAAAAACACCAGGAACATGTGGCAGGGGATGAAGAAACTCAATGGCTACCAGGACAGGCAGACGTCAGCAGACAGACACTCTGAACCAGTTCTTCGCCTGCTTTGACAAACGCATTGGAGAGGCCCGTGCCTGTCTTCCTCTTGCAGAGAGGAACGATACCCCCATCCAGGTGCAGCAGCATCAGGTCAGAACCATCCTGCGTAGAGTCAACGTGAGGAAAGCTGCTGGTCCAGATGGAGTCAAAGGAAGGATACTGCATGCGCAGACCAGCTAGTGGAGGTTTTTTAGCACCATCTTCAACCTCACGCTACTGCAGTCTGTGGTTCCCACGTGCCTTAAAGTGACATTCCACCGGAAATCATGTTTTTCTGTTGTTAACGTGTCTGTAATATGTTTTTTTTGTGACTTACAAGACATATCAAGAGCAAAATTAGATCCCAGTCCCAAGTCTGTGTTTTTCTGCTGTGAATTTCCAGTTAAGCTCCCCCCTCCCCCTGCACGGGCAACTTTGGACAGAGCGTTTCTAGCTACGTAAGCATTCCTGCTTAGCCTGATTGGTTATAACATTAACCAATTAGGATAAACACTGGGCATGGCTGAACACCTGAGTTCACTACCCCTGGGGAAGAGGAGCTGATGTGGCACTGCAGACGGAGGCTCATGGTCTACCTACCACTGACCACGCTGACAGTCAGCATCCCTTCCCGGGGACAGCGTGAAACTGACCATGACTGCATGTAGTTTTCCACCACTGGGACTACCGTATTCGGGAACCCCGTAGCGCACGAGGGGCATGAGCAGCTCAGAGACTAGAGTCCACTGCTGCTGTGCTGCATGTGTGGGCAGAGGTACATGGTTGGAAAGCTGAACCAGAGAGCGATGTCTGCTCTCAGGGGATGAAGGCGCTAAGACCACCACCTGTCCGTTTTGCATTCTTTTGACTTAGTTTGGTGAAGGGGTTTTCAGGGGGACACAAGACCTCCCGGGTGCTCCATTCCATCCCCGCTAGGGAGGACAGAGGAGGAGACCGCTCCCTCTGGAGGAGGGAGGTGAGTTGACCATTGTTTAACAAAGAAGTCTTCGGTGTTCTCAGGTCAGAGAGGAGCCTTCCCCTCTCCACTCAGAGGAGAGGGAAGGGCTGGTCTTGCAGCATACACTACTGGTGGGTGGGGTATGGGTGGTGCTAATTAGAATATTCATAGATCTATGCATATTTAAGTAGGTGAAGGATGTAAAAGCTCTCTCCACGCAATTCTAAGACAATGAAAGTTTTTTTGTGGGTAAAAAGCCACAGTATACTATTTTGGGCAATACCATTTGTTTTTGAGGTGGTTTTACAGTTTCCGGAGTACATCTTTAAGTCAGCCACCATAGTTCTAGTGCCCAAGAAGAACACAGTGAGCTGCCGCTCAGTTGCCCTAACCCTCATCATCACCAAATGTTTTGAGAGACTCGCATTAAGGCTCATATTAAGGCAGTCATCTCTGCTGACCTCCGCATCAGTTTGCATACAAAGCAAAAATGTCCACAGGCAAGCCCAGACGACTACAAAGAACTCCTTCCTTGTGTGTAAAATGGTGCTGCTATAATTAAACCCCGGGGTGTTTTGACCAAAGTATTTCATTAAGACCTGTGGAAACTGTGTCAACATATGGCAAAGGGGCATCAAATTTCTCCTTTAATGTGATTAGTAACACCTGTCTACACGGGAATAAATATCAGATAACTGCCCAGTCCGCTATATAAGTGCAGGTTAGTTAGTTAGTTAGTTAGTCATTGCTTGATTTCCTTTGTCACCCTTCTTTCCATTCACTTCAGCGATCACAAAAAAGTAAATCCTCAAAAGCTGCTAAAATGAGCACCCTGTTTCACTCAGCATCCAAATGTAGTCCTAAGTATGGAAGATAAGGACCTTCACATTGACTACTTCGCCCCATGTAGTCATGTGTGTCAAGAATCTCCAAGTGTCAAAGGAGCGGAGATTGTTGCCTGACAGCACAGCCCAATAGCAATCTCCACTCCGAGGCCTAATCACTAAACCCTCACCGACTTAATGGAAGTCACAGATGTGCCGCCTGACTGTGTGAGTCGGACTGTGTGAGGTTCGGAATGGTGGAAATTGTGACAGTGTTGCTTAAAAACAGAGCCTTGCAGTTTAAACAGAAAGAGAGAGAAACCACACCTCTGTCCCGCATTTGCAATCACCACTGCGGGATGTCTGATGCGCCCTCATCAATCACGCCCAGATAAAAGTTGCGAGATAGCCAGAATAACGTGTCACCGGTGTCTCCGGATGGTCAGTAGATATGCAGACACAGAAAAGGGGGGGGGGGGGTCACATTAGAGCACTTTATACACTGGAGGATTTGACTGCGGGATAACTAGAACAATCCATGAATCCATGAGTGTGGAGAACAGGATTGGGCCCCATATCTCAGGGGTCTGGCCGTATTTGCGCATGATGGTGTTGCACCATTGTCCACTTCCTGGGTAGCACCAATACTGTGTTCAGTCGCCTTCTATTAGCTTTGAGGGATTTTTTTTTCTCCTGATATTAGCTCTTTTTTTGCTGAGCAGCACAAACAGGCTTTCATGGACACCGCAACCACTGGTGTCAGCATTTCAGCCACTGCTTCTGATCATGCACGCTCGTAGCACATTAAGCAATTTGCTTTGGAGAAGTGAGACTATTGACAATTAAGATAACTATTCTCACAGTAATTCAGCCTCGCCCTGGAGGCAGCAGCCAGTCGGAGTTGGGCGATTAGCTGAGAGACACAAAGACCTTCAGGCTGACTTTATCCCCCCTTTGTCCTCATGTGTGGAGAATCCCCAAGTATTAACAACAACAACAGTTGCCCAAGAGCTTGTCCCAGGGGTCTGATTAGCTCCACGGACCCCCCAGCACTGTCACCGGGATGGCTCTCTGAGGCTTGAGCCCGCTGCTGGAGGGTACGTTGTCCCTGGTGTGTCCTGGTGTCATTACCCCACCACACACACACACACACACACACACACACACACTCATGTCCATAAACAGAGATGCTCGTGCACCCGTGCGCTTCTGCGACACAGATCTCAGACCTTGGAAGTGACAAGTACCCACTTGCTTATGCTTCTAAAAGAGGACAAAGGTTTGCCGCCTTCACAGGGGACTGAACAAATAAAGTCGGTTTAAGAGTGCATTCTCTATTTTTATTTAACCTATTTTATATCAAGTCCTCCAGACTAATTGACTGTAAATTATTTATCCCCAGCAGTCTGTGGGAATGTTTATAGGACGTTAGCTTGGCAGGAGATTTATCAGGGCTATTCTTGGCTTCATTACATGTCCATGTGGGCTCCACCAAAGGTTAGACCTGGGCTGTCTTATGGGCCCCATGTGGGTTTGTCCATAGGTGCCATGTTGGCCCCATCTGTGTTTGCCCACATGGACTTTACCTGTGGTACAGGTGAGTGGGTAATCTGTTTACCCACTTGAAACCCAGCTGGGCCCAACAGGGGTTTAATGTGGCTGAGCATGTTTCAGTAACACTTGCACCATTGCAAAATTAGGAGAAAAAAGTCGCAAATTTATGAGAAAAAAATTTGAACATTTATGAGAAAAAAAGTTTAAAAATTTACAAAAAACATTTACAAATTTATGAGAAAAAAATTTAATTGAGAAAAAAGTTGTAAATTTAGAACAAAAAGAATAAAATTACTTGAAAAAGTAACAAACTTACAAGAAAAAAATTAGTAAATTTAAAAGAAAAAAGTCACAAATTTAAGAAGGAAATTTTGAAAAAGTTGCAAATTAAAAAAGTAGCAAATATATGAGTAAATAAATTGAAAATTTACAAGAAAAAAGTTACAAATTCACAAGAAAAAAATCACAAATTTATGTCAAAAAATTGCAAGCTTACACTACAAAAAGTTGAATTTTTTTTTTTTTTAGAAAGTTCCAAATTTACAAGAAAAATGTCACAAATTAATGGGGGAAAGTCACAGATTTACAAGAAAATAGCAAGTTTACAAGGAAAAAAGTAACAAATTTATGAGAAAAAAGTTGCAGATTACAGTAAAAAGTGGCAAATTTATGAGAAAGTTTCGACTTTAGCAAATTTGCAAGAAATTTTACACAATTTTACAAGTAAAACTAACAAATTTATGAGAAAAAAGTTGAAAATTTACAAGAAAAAAAATTGTTGATTTATAAGAAAAAGTTGCAAGTTTACAGTTAAAAAAAAGAAGAAGCTCTCTCTATTGCCGTTTGGTCCATACAGCTAATCATGTACAGTAGAACAAAATTATGTTTCTCCTATCTACAATGTTAATCACGTGTAGAATCAGAGGGGTCGCTGCAATGCAAGGCACCGCCACAAACAACTTCTTCTTCTCCCATTCTATTACGCTGAGCACCAAATTCAAAGACGGGAAGTACCATTTTTATATGGTCTTTGGTATGACCCAGTCGAGACTTGAACCCCCAGCCACCCAGCTGTGGGGTGGATGCTCTATCAACTAGGCAGCCACTCTGGTAGTCTAATTGGTGGCAACTTCATGATAAAGTTGAAACTTTTCAAGGGCATGTATTGAATTTATTCACTTCAATTCAATTCAATTTTATTTATATAGCACCCAAATCACAACACAGGTCATCTCAAGACACTTTACAAAAAAGAGTGGGTTTAGGCCACGCTCTCAAATTTATAGAACCCAGCAGAGACCCCTAAGAGCAAGCACTGTGGCGACACAGGCGAGGAAAAACTTACCTTTAACGGGCAGAAACCTCAAGCGGAACCATTGTTCATAGAGGACAGCCATCCGCCTTGACTGACTGGGTTGAAAAAAGAGGTAAAAAGTAGGAGGCCTGGCAGCAGCTACAAACATAACAAATACAATTCAGCATTAACATTCACAGCCTGACCTTCCAGTATCAAGCCGGGTTAGACTCCACATGCGGGTGAAGGCCTGGCAGCGGCAACATTTTTAGCTTATAGGCCTTATCAAAGAGAAAAGATTTCAACTTACTCTGGAATAAAGAGAGTGTGTCTGCCTCCCGAACTGAACTGGGAAGATGGCTCCACAGGAGGGGAGCTTTATAACTAAAAGCTCTACCTCCCATTCTACTTCTGCAGACCTTGGGGACCACCAGTAGTTTGGATTTTTGGGAGCGCAGAGCTCTGGTTGGATGATAGGGAACTATGAGTCCTTGCAGGTAAGAAGGAGCCAGACCATTAAGGGCTTTATAAGCTAGGAGTAAAATCTTGAATTCAATTCTATATTTTATTGGGAGCCAATGTAAAGAAGCTAAAACTGGGGTAATGTGATATCTTCTCCCTGTTCTCGTCAGGATACGTGCAGCTGCATTCTGAATGAGCTGGAGAAACTTTGAAATTTCTCAAATATAGAATTATTTTCTAAAAAAGTGCACAATTGATTGGCGACTACTTTTTCGAGGATCTTGGAAAGGTAGGGGAGGTTAGATATTGGTCTATAATTGGCCAAAATCCCAGAATCAAGCGAAGGTTTTTTAAGCAGAGGTTAAATTACTGCCACTTTAAAAGACTGCGGTACATGTCCTGTCAATAGGGACATATTAATTATGTTCAAAAAGGGTGGACTAATCAGAGGTAGCGACTCCTTCAGGAGTCTAGCAGGGATTGGGTCTAAGAGACAGGTAGCTGGTTTAGAGGCTGAGACGATTAAGGCTAGATCAGAATAACTAATAAGAAATTCAGAAAAGCAGAGATCTGAGCCTGTGGACACAGCAGTGTTAGGCAGAGGCTTGTTATTTTTAAAGGGGCTATTTTTTGGAATATTATTCCTGATACTGATAATTTTATCATTAAAAAAAATCAAAAAGTCGTCAGCACTAAGAGTTGGAGGAATGTAGGGATCGATGGTATTGTGGCTTTTGGTTAACTGAGCCACTGTTAAAAAGAAATCTATGGTTATTTTTTTCTATCAAGGATGAATAGTACTGTTGCCTAACATTACGGAGAGATTTCTTATAGGTGGTAAGGCTGGCATTCCAGGCTGAACATGATTCTTCTGTCTTATTTGCACGCCAAAGCCTTTCACAGGGTCTGACTTTCTGTTTTAACTCACGAGTGTGGGAGTCGTACCATGGAGCTAATCTCCTATTTTCAATAGTTTTCTTTTTAAGAGGGGCTATGGAGTCAAGTGTTGTCCACAGTGAGGCTGCAGTACTATCAACTAAAAGGTCTAATTCTGATGGATTCAAGCAGTCAGTGCTGTCCTCTGCTATATTGAGACATAGTAATAGAGTAAGTGCTGTAAGGATTAATTCTTTAAAGTGAATTAAAGTGTTATCTGATTTTACTGCTTGATGCCGTAAAATCAGATAACACAAATTTGAAGGTTATCAAATAATGGTCAGTCAGTGTAGGATTTTGAGGAATGACTAGCAGCTCCTCAATTTCTACACCATAGGCCAAGACCAGGTCAAGGGTGTGATTATAATGATGAGTTGGTTTACAAACACACTGAGAAAAACCAGTTGAATTTAAGAGGGAGAGAAATGCTACACTATGACTATCATTATCAACATCTATATGAATATTAAAATCACCAGCTATGATAATCTTGTCTGAACTGAGAACTAAGGTTGTTAAGAACTCAGAGAATTCAGACATAAATTCAGCAAAAGAAGCACTGGGAGGATGACATACTGTGGTAAATAAAAGAGGCTGTTCTGACCTCCAGGATGAGTGTGCTAAGCTAAAAATTAAGCATTCAAAAGAGTTACAATTTGAGTTTAGCTTAGGCTGAGGGTTCACTGGTAACGTGGATTCATATACATTGGTGTGAAAAAGTGTTTGCCCCCTTCCTGATTTCTCATTATTTTATTTATATGTTTGTCAAACTTAAATGTTTCAGATCATCAAACAAATTTAAATATTAGATAAAGATGACACAAGTAAACACAAAATGCAGTTTTTAAATTAAGGTGTTTATTTATAAGGGTAAAAAAAATCCAAATCTACATGGCCCTGTGTGAAAAAGTGATTGCCCCCTAAACCTAATAACTGGTTGGGCCAACCTTAAGCAGCAACAACTGCAATTGTCAGGAACCAAGCCGGCTTGGTTTCCCCGGCTCGGTCCTGCCCTCTCAGTGGGTCTAGGTGCTGCAGCTTGTGTGTATGTTATGTATTGCTGTCTGTATTCTGTATCCTTAGCCACTGTCGGACTGGCAGCTGTTAGACAGCCTCTGTGACCTATTTTCTGTGAGCACTGCTGACAGTCTGCCGGTTCGGTCATGCCCCCTCTCTCTCTCTTTACCATCAGCTGTTCCCATCCCTGTTAATTATCTTTCCCGGTCCTCACCCAGTATGCTCCTCATTTACCATAACCAGCAGTGCGTATACTTAAGTGCCTTTTGCCAGTCACGCACTGCTGGGTCTTTGTCTAACTGATCGTCTGCCTGCTTGTACACATCAGTGAACTGTCAGCTTCTACGGCGTGTATCCACTCCGCACAGCCCGTGGTTCTTCTGCGTCCCTCTAGCGATTTCGACTGTGGGACGCCAGCATGGATACACGCCTCATCGTATGCGTTCTCGGGGCGATGCTGGCCCCGAAACATCCACTGTAAGTGTTTTGTCAAACCCTTTTGTAAGTCTTTATGTTAATAAATGTGTGTGGTGGAACCCAGCACGTAAATCCTCATTATTTCACCCCTCGCTGTGCGCATTGGAAAAGCGCACGGGAGGGTTCATGACAGCAATAAAGTGTTTGCAATAACTGGCAATGAGTCTTTTACAGCGCTGTGGAGGAATTTTAGCCCACTCATCTTTGCAGAATTGTTGTAATTCAGCCACATTGGAGGGTTTTCAAGCATGAACCGCCTTTTTAAGGTCATGCCACAGCATCTTAATCGGATTCAGGTCAGGACTTTTGACTAGGCCACTCCAAAGTCTTCATTTTGTTTTTCTTAAGCCATTCAGAGGAGGACTTGCTGGTGTGTTGTGGATCATTGTCCTGTTGCAGAACCCAAGTGTGCTTCAGCTTGAGGTCACGAACAGATGGCCGGACATTCTCCTTCAGGATTTTGTGGTAAACAGCAGAATTCATGGTTCTATTTAACACAGCAGGTCTTCCAGTTCCTGAAGCAGCAAAACAGCCCCAGACCATCACACTACCACCACCATATTTTATTGTTGGTATGATGTTCCTTTTCTGAAATGCTGTGTTACTTTTACGCCAGATGTAATGGGACACACAACTTCCAAAAAGTTCAACTTTTGTCTCATCAGTCCACAGAGTATTTTCCCAAAAGTCTTGGGGATCATTAAGATGTTTTCTGGCAAAACTGAGACGAGCCTTTATGTTCTTTTTGCTCAGCAGTAGTTTTCATCTTGGAACTCTGCCATGCAGGCCATTTTTGCCCAGTCTCTTTCTTATGGTGGAGTCTAGAGCGAGGCCTGCAGTTCTTTGGATGTTGTTGTGGGGTCTTTTGTGACCTCTTGGGTGAATCGTTGCTGCGCTCTTGGGGTAATTTTGGTCGGCAGACCACTCCTGGGAAGTTTCACCACTGTTCCATGTTTTCGCCATTTGTGGATAATGGCTCTCACTGTGCTTCACTGGAGTCCCAAAGCTTTAGAAATGGCTTTATAACCTTTTCCAGACTGATAGAATGCAATTACTTTGTTTCTCATTTGTTCCTGAATTTCTTTGGATCACAGCATGATGTCGAGCTTTTAAGGACCTTTTGGTCCGCTTCACTTTGTCAGGCAGGTCCTATTTAAGTAATTTCTTGATTGAGAACAGGTGTGGCAGTAATCAGGCCTGGATGTGGCTTGAGAAATTGAACTCAGCTTTACAAAGATGTGATAAACCACAGTTAATTTATGTTTTAACATGGGGGGCAATCACTTTTTCACATAGGGTTATGTAGGTTTGGCTTTTTTTTTACCCTTAATAATAAACACCTTCATTTAAAAACTACATTTTGTGTTTACTTGTGTTATCTTTGTCTAATATTTAAATTTGTTTGATGATCTGAAGCATTTAAGTGTGACAAACATACAAAAAAATGAGAAATCAGGAAGGGGGCAAATACTTTTTCACACCACTGTATTACCCCAACACCACCACCTCGACCAGTGTTTCTAGGAATATTGGGGTGTAGCCATGTTTCTGTGAGACACAGTATATTTATATTGTAATCCATAGTCATATACATTAAATAAGGTCGCTTTATCCTGACAGAGATCTTATATTCAGCAGTCCACTTTTAATTATTTGATTTTTCTGTGGTAAATTAATGGTTTTAATCTTCATCAAGTTATGTTGTATTTGTCTTGGGTTATAATGTTTTGGGTATCGGAGACAGACACAATCTCTATGGGGTTGTGAATTAAAGACTGATCTAAACAGAGAGAATTATTTGGATTAATTGTGTAATATGAGAAGTGGAAAGAAAAAAAGCTGGTTGGCAGACCCAGGTACTTTGGGGTGAGGTGACACACCAGCTTTCAGTCACTGTACTAAACTGCTGAATGGAATAATACAGATTGTCCCTTAAAACACGTGCACCGAGTCTATTTGGATGAATACCATCTGGCCTCATAAATGATGAGCGATTCCAGAACAGGTTGAAATTGTCTATAAAACCAATGTTTAAAGTGCTGATGACACGTTTTTGACTTCATCTAATTTTTCAACATATAATACAATATGACGAAATAGGTGGGTCTGTGCAGTTCTAAGTCAAACAGGCTTTTTTTACGCGAATATCTGACGTTTTCATGAGCACCACATCACCAACTGCGTCAGTGGCTGGAAAACCCGGCGGCCATGTTGTTACGTCATCGGGAGAACACAGCACTTGGCTGCCCATTGTACACACAGGATGGAAGCGGTTGAAAACATCAACGATGGTTCCAGCACATGTAGTCTGGAATTGGTTTGTGTTGTCCAATCTTCAGACGATTATAGTTCCAAAGAATGGGATGATAATGAAGAATCTGGGGGCATCAGACCGTATAGGTTTGAGCCGTGCCAAGCGGGCATCGTGCCTAGCGAGTCAGACTCAGAGAGTGACGGTGGAGAGGCACACATGCCCGCCGCAGCAGCAGTGACAAACACACGGCAGGGGAATACCAGTGTTATTCTTTTGTTACAGATATTGCAACAAATTATTTGTTCATAAATATAATTTATTTAAACCTGATTTTTCAATAAAATCATAGCAGTGTATTCTCTGTGGCTCAGGCATCGGGTTTATTATGGATTATATTTTGAGTTCTTGTTGTTTTTGTTTTGTACATGTGTTTTACTACCGGAGTGGTGGCTCAGTTGGTAGAGCATCCGCCCCACACCCGGGAGGCAGGGGTTCAAATCCCGGCCGGGTCATGCCGAAGACCATATAAAAGTGGAACTTCCTGCCATCCAGCTTGGTGCTCAGCAATAAATGGAATGGAGGAGGGAACTCTGTGGCGGCGCCTTGCATGGCAGCGGCCCTCTGATTCTGCACTTGGGGTGTGTGTGATTTACACTGTAGATAGGTAAAGCACAATCTCGTTCTGCTGTACATGACTGGTTGTACGGTTGAATGACAATAAGGGTGTTTTAATTTTTTTTTTAATTAATGTGCGTTTTGAGCCACTTTCAGGTGGGCACTGTCCAAGATTCGCCTGTCCGAACACATGCGCCCTCTCTCTTTGACAGTCAGCTGTTCATGGTTTGTGTGCATCACCTGTCGTGTTGTCAGCCAGCCAATATTGCCAACGCTATCACGACAAGTTAGCCACTCCACACAGCCGTGGTTCTGTTGCGCCCCTTGAAGCGATGTCGGCCCTGGGGCGAAACCGTGGTTAACACGCCTCCTCTCCATGTTCGCTGGGCGATGCCGGCCCCGAACACCAACTCTGAGTGTTTCTGTTTATTTTTGTAAGTCTTCACCTTTTTGGGAACTGTTGTCATCATTCTTATGTTCAATACATGTGCTATGTTGAATTCTGCGCATAAATCCATTCATCATGACCCTCCGTGCGCTCTTACGCAGGGCACGGAGAGGGAGGATGAAATAACGAGGATTTACGTGCAGGGTTCACCACAGCACATTTAATACAGAAAGACAGACAATTCCCAAAAACATGAAGCCATATAATAAAAACAAACACACTTACTGATGGCGTTCGGGGGCCGGCATCGCCCAGAGAACGAATGAGAGGAGACGTGTTAGCAACAGGTGCGCCCCAAAGCCGACATCACTTCAAGGACGCACGAGAACCACGGCAAACATGGAGTGACTAACACGTCGTGAGAGTGCTGAAAATACTGGCAGACAAACAGCACAGATGACAATACTATGGACCAGCAGTGCGTGACTGGCAAACAGCCGCGAAGTACACGCACTGCTGGTGATGGTGTGATGAGAAGCACCTGGACAAGGACCGGGAAACATGATCAGCGGGAGGGGAATCAGCTGGTGACAATGACAGAGGGGACGTGGCTGGACCGGCGAGAGTCAGCATGCGATCACAGAAAGTAGGTCAAAGTTGTGCGTAAATCCACTAATCCTTCCCCTCCTCGTGCGCTTTTCCGCAGGAAGAGGCTTATGACAGTTGGAGCTGAAGCGTGTGATGTGGTCTTTCACGGCCTGCTGTTTATCTGAGCCTGCGACACCACGCGAAGGCACAGCCGTAAAATTAAAACAAGAAACCAGAGAAACTGTGAGCTACAAAGCTGTCATTCCAGTCAACAACACCGGTGTCCATTCTCCTGCTTACGTCATGGGGGTGCCGCCCTTAATTCGGTGGGCGGCACCACAGTCCAGTCAGCAGCTGCGGTTTTTGATGATAACTAGTTTATGCAGGCGTGGTTGTAAATATTATATTGATCATTGACAATGACTTTTGGGTTTACACAACATCCTAAAAAATGTCAAAATTGTGTCATCAGCCCTTTAAAGTAGGACATGTTGAACACAACCAGGTATTAAGGCTAAGAGTTCTGCTGAAATAATTGCAACCTCTTCTAAAAGGAACAAGTGGTCCAGAGATCAACACACATCTGCCACAGTTCTTAAGAGTGGACAGAAGGCTCCTGAAGTCTCTCTTTAAGATCTCAGATGCTTCATCTGGGATGTTGTTGCATCCAACATGGACAATAACAGTTTTAGCCTGTGGGTATTCATTTAAAAGGTCAGGGGTAAGAACCTCAATGTCTGACACTTTAGTCCCAGGAAAAAAATTGTGTAACACAGTACTTGCTTCTGACATTCCTCATTATGGAATCACCAGTTACCAGCATCCTTCTGGGGGAGCTTTGTCGGTGGCTTCTGTAATGGTGAATAGTTTTGCCGTTGTTGTTGCTACTGTGGTGGCGAGATGCCGGTGCGGGGGTGATGCGGGGGGCTGTGCTCTATTCTTTTTGGATCTGGTGCAAAGTTCGGCACACCTAGAGTAGTTTTAATCAGGGGTTTGCAGGTTTGGGCCACTGCTGAAGGAGGAGGGGCAGCCATGGGAGGAAGATCAACATCCAGGTGGGGGAAATCTTCCAGGGAAAAGATGTCAAATCTGTTTTCCAGCGAAAGGGGAAGGGAGGAGGTGCGGCCGTGCCTGGTCGATCCTCGACGTTTGCTGTTAGGCCCAACCATGGTCCAGGGCGTGCATTGAGGCTGAGAAGAACCACCCAGGGCTTTAGGTTTACCTCTGAGCTGAAGCCAGTGTTTAGTGCTGCAGTCCTGGACAGCTGAGGTGACCAGAGCAGGGGTGGAGGTGGATGGCGATATGTTAATTTCACCCAGGTAGGAAGCCGTCTCTGCTAACTGTGAATCCGTCACTGGCGCCGATGTCCATCCAAAAATGATTGTGTCCAAATGATTTTCAGCCTCCTGAATCTTATAGAGGTTAGAGAGTCTCAGTTCCAACTCAGAAACCTTCTTAGAGAGAGAAACAGCTGTCACAGGCCGGAGAGGGAGGCATGGCTTTCCAGACCAGGGGTAGCTAACCAAAACAAACAGGTTAGCCTAACCCGGTTTGTTGACCAAAAAAGATCAAGTGGCAAGAATCCTCGGTCCAGTAAAATTATAAGTGGGTAAAAATCATCAAGAAAGATGATGCAAAGGTTAAAAATAATAAAACAAACAAACAGCTTATTAATTGTAATGTTTCTAACAGCAAATTCCAAATTGTCTGACAGCGTCAGAAGGCATCTGCAGCTGCAGCTCGACAGTGCCAATAACACTTCTTATGAGAAATTTATGAGCTCAATTTATGAGAAAATAAGTTGAAAACTGGTAAACAGGTAAAGTCCAAGTGGGCAAACACAGATGGGGCCGACATGGAACCCATGGACAAACCCACATGGACCCACAAGACAGCCCAGGTTAACCTTTGGTGGGGCCCACATGGACATACTAGTGGATATTAAGTTATGTGTGCTTCCATCAGTTATTGTCATTACCATTTGCTAGCTTTCCCTCTTCTGAAGCCACTTGGCCGCATGTCGCTGGGGTTCCATTAGATGTGAGTGGGCTTGCTCTTTTCTAGTCTCTGCTGTCTCTCTATCACACCTATCTGACATCTTTTGCACACGGTTGGAGCAGTCCTCTATGCTGCAGAGAGCCCACTCTTGGAGGCTCTTCTCATGGCTGCCCGTTCTGCTCCACTCGTTGTAGGCTCAAAAGGAATCACAGAAGGCTCGCTGGTAGTGAACGGAGACCCTCGATGGGCAAAAGCCAACAGAAAAGCACTGGGAGTCGGCAGACGCCAACAGACTTGTGGTTAGCCATTAGGATGGAAGGCAGAAGAGGCCCCCGGGGCTTTCATATTGACCCCCAGGCATTAGCCTGTGAGTCAATGGTTATAGTAGGCTGGGGTTTTCAATTATTAAAGTGTTCTATTAGCTTTGGTTTGAGCGTTTGAGAGGGGATGACTTACGATAAGGACTTAAAAATCAAATCCCAATCATTCATCCACTCTGACTCCCTTCTATGAGTTACTTGTACCTCTACAACTAATTGCCCAATATTCAGTGTTTAATTCGTTTTTGCATCAGATGTTGTCAAAATGTTTTTTTCAGATTCCCATGTATAAAAAAAAGAAGTATATTCCAGTTTGCACATCTCTCCTGCTACAATCTTTTAAAGACTCAGAGTTATGAGCCACCACAGCAGTTTGAAGTACTTCTCTGAACAGGTGATGCATATCCAGAGAGATGCAGAGGAAACATAATGCACGATATGTCATTTTTGCACTCATGACACTCAGCTTTCTGATTAAATGCTGTGGTGCATATGAACACCAGACTATATTGAATCCCATGTAAACAGCTGGCTGCAAATCTTCAGTGAAGGATAGAGGTGCCGTGGTCTCTTCACTTCCTGTTTCTAGCTTTTTATCCAGTTGAGATGACTGACAAAGAACTTTTAATTGTCAAGCAAAATCTGAAGTAAGTCAACGTGAATCACATTCAACTGTACAATGGGCACCTTTTCATACAACTTACTGTTGGATGTGTTTCAATCAGTCACTGTCAGTTACTATATGGTGGACTCAATATTGTAAAGAGATACAGGTCCTCTGCTGTCAATGTGATTGAACCAGGGTGTAGAGGAGATAGCATGCCGAGCTGTTTATGGTACTCCTGTGGCTTATATATTCGTACCTGCATATTGTGTAAGCCCAAGAGACAATGGGCCTAGGCCGCCTGCGGAGAACACCTGGACATGGAGGCACGGCGGCAGGGGCCGGAGAGGACTTCCTGACCCCCTGAGGCCAGTCGGGAGACTGAGAGACCGGGGGGGGGGGGGGGGGTTAGAGACAAGAGGGGGATGTAACAAGGATGTGTGATGAAGCCTTTGTTGTCACTTGTATAAACAGAGAGGTACTGACTGTGTTCAGCCTCTTATTTCTACTGAGAGATTTGATGGGGATGTGACTTCAAGAATAAAACCTGAATTATGAAACCATTCAGTGTCTTCATTTCACGCTCCCCACACTGGTGACCTATCGACGTAGAGAATGCCAGGAGAGAATCTCTGCGTTCCGGACTCGCTGGAGTCTGCCCTGGCGAGCGCCATAGCCGTCAAGCTGCCGGAATTCTGGCAGGACAATCCACGGTCGTGGTTCCTACAAGCGGAATCACAGTTCGCGCTCGCAGGGGTATCGGCGGATGACACTAAGTTCCACCATGTCATCGCTAAGCTGGACAACCGCACGGCTCGGTGCGTGCAGAGCTTGGTACAGCAGCCACCCGCCACCGACAGATACGGCAGGTTGAAAGCTACCCTCATCAAGTTTTTCACGCCCTCAGCCGAAGTGAGGGCTAGGAGGCTCCTGGCTTTGCTCAACCAGGGAGGACACAGGCCAAGCGCCCTGATGGAAGACATGCTACAGCTGAGGGGGTCAGACAACGATGGTTTCCTTTTCCAGTATATCTTCCTAACTAACCTCCCGGCGCACATGAGAGGGACGCTGGCCGGCGTACGTTGTGAGACCCAGGAGGATTTCCGGGAGCTGGCCCAGGAGGCAGAGAGGATCCTGGACGCCTGTGGCGAGCAGACGACGGCAGTGGCGACCCAAGGCAGCGGTGAGCCAGGGGCAGCAGTCCCAACCCTGCCAACAACGGCAGCAGCGCGGCCTCGACGTGGTGGAGGTGATGGTTCAGTGGCAGAGGCGCGGCCCCGACGCAGCGGAGGAGAGGATCTCTGCTTTTATCATCGGAGGTTCGCCGAGAGGGCACGCAGGTGTGTGCCACCCTGAAACTTCAGGAGTTCGGGAAACGGCAGGATCGAGGGTCGTTAGCAGCTTCGACTCTTGGTGAAAACGGCAAGCTGCTCTACATCACAGATGCGAGCTCCGGACGAGATTTCCTCATAGACACCGGAGCCCAAGTGAGTTTCATCACCCCAACTTATGCTGACTGGTTGGCTGGACCCCGTAGTAGCGGAGCCACTGCGGCAAACGGCTCGAGCATCAACACTTACGGGAAACGAACTTTGTCTTTATGCTTACATGGCCGCACATATGAATGGACTTTTGTCATAGCGGCGGTGAGTTTCAACATGTTAGGCGCTGATTTTCTGTGCTCGCATGGTCTGTTAGTTGATCTTGCCAATAGGCGGCTGGTAAATGCACTCTCTTTTTACTCTCTTCCCTGTTCAGCTCGAGTGTCCCCGCCACCAGTACAGACCAACGTCGCCGCAGCAGGTGGTAAGTTCCACACACTCCTCACCCAGTTTCCAGCGCTCACCGTCCCTACTTTTTCGGCAACAGTTGCGAAACACGGGGTGGAGCATTTTATCACTACAGTGGGCCCCCCCGTCTTCGCAAAGGCCCGGCGTTTGGATGCAGCTAAGCTCTCCATTGTGCGCGAGGAGTTCGCCAGCCTGGAAAAACTGGGCATCATTCGCCGTTTGAAGAGCCCATGGGCTTCGCCGCTGCACATGGTCCCGGAAGCTGACGGCTCCTGGAGACCTTGCGGCGACTACCGCAGACTAAATAACGCCACGGCGCATGACCGCTACCCAATTCCGCACATTCAAGATTTCTCGGTGCATCTGGCGGGGGCGCACATTTTTTCTAAGATAGACCTGGTCAACGGCTACCACCAGGTTCCGGTCCGGCCCGAAGATATCCCTAAAACAGCGGTAATAACCCCTTTCGGACTTTTTGAATTTTTGTGAATGCCTTTTGGCCTTAAAGGCGCCGCACAAACATTCCAGCGCATGATGGATGCTGTGCTGCGTGACCTAAATTTCGTGTTTGTCTACCTCGACGACATTTTGGTCGCTAGTTCTTCAGAGGAGGAACACCACAAACACCTCACTACCGTTTTTCGGAGGTTGGGAGAGCATGGGTTAATTATTAACCCGGCTAAGTGCCAGTTTGGCGTGGCGCAGATCGATTTTTTGGGGCACCGCGTCTCCCCAGACGGGGCGATTCCGTTACCGGGCAAGGTGCGCGCAGTGGCAGATTTTCCCCGCCCACAAACGGTCAAATCATTACAGGAGTTTTTAGGCATGGTAAATTTTTATAACCGCTTCCTACCCCGCGCAGCGCAGCTCATGCAGCCTTTATATGCCGCGCTCAAAAGACAAAAAAACCCCTCCAACCCGATCGAGTGGTCCCCTGAGCGCGAGCGCGCATTCGCGTTGGTAAAAAAAGCACTGGCTGACGCCACGCTGTTCGCTCATCCAGACCCTTCGGCCCGCATAGCTCTTACTACAGACGCATCAGACGTCACCATAGGGGCGGTCGTGGAACAGCACGTCGCCGGGGTCTGGCAACCACTGGCGTTTTTTAGCAAATCCTTAAATGATGCCGAGCACAAATACAGCACGTTTGACAGAGAGCTGTTAGCGCTTCATTTGGCCACCCGCCACTTCCAGTTCTGGCTGGAAGGTCGGAGTTTCACTGCATTTGTCGATCATAAACCGTTCACTTTTGCGATGTCTAAAGTGTCTGAGCCTTGGTCGGGTCGGCAGCAGAGGCAACTGGCCGCGATTTCGGAGTTTACCACTGATATTCAGCACGTAGCGGGTAAACTCAACATGGTGGCAGACTGCCTCTCTCGTGCGTTCACGGCACCGGTGCGCGCGAATGTGGAGCAGACTCCCGCGGACGCGGGGCAAAATGACAACGCGGGAGCGCGCGCGGCCCCAGTTCACGTGGGGATCAATTACGCAGCGATGGCGGCAGAGCAGAGTACAGATGCGGACGTGCGCGCGCTCCAGTCTGGACCAACAGGGTTAAGGCTGGAGAGCAGGATTTTGCAAACCGGTATGCCCCCCTTAATCTGCGACGTATCGACTGGGCGACCACGCCCGGTAGTCCCGGCCGCGTGGCGCCGCCGCGTTTTTGACTCGGTTCACTCTCTCGCGCACCCGGGAGCGCGCGCGTCTGTGAAAATGGTGGCAGAGAAGTTTGTTTGGCCGAGCCTGCGCAAGCACGTGAAAGAGTGGGCAAAGACCTGCATGGCCTGCCAGCGGGCCAAAATCCATAAACACACAAAAGCTCCGTTAGAACCGTTCCAAATCCCGGCCAGGAGGTTCGACCACGTGCATGTCGACCTCGTGGGCCCCCTACCGTCGTCGCACGGGTTCACACATCTTTTGACAATGGTGGACCGAACCACGTGTTGGCCGGAAGCGGTCCCTTTAACTTCAACCACGGCTGCAGAAGTGGCTCGAGTTTTTTTAACGGCCTGGGTAGCGCGCTTTGGGGTTCCGTCGGACATTACGTCAGACAGAGGCCCCCAGTTTGTCTCCGAGCTTTGGTCGGCGATGGCCAACAGCTTGGGGACAACAATCCATCTCACTACCGCGTATCACCCCCAAGCTAATGGTTTATGCGAGCGTTTTCATAGGTCGTTGAAGGTAGCCCTCAGAGCGTCGCTTACGGATGGAGATTGGGTAAACAAACTACCATGGGTCTTATTGGGGTTGCGTTCTGCGCCCAAGGAGGATCTGAATGCCTCCCCAGCAGAGTTAGTGTTTGCACAACCTCTCAGGCTGCCCGGTGAGTTCTTACCAGAGCATCCAGGGCCGGAGCGCCTCCCAGCTCTGAGGCCACTAAGCAGCGCGGAAGCAGACATGCTCCCGGGCCCCGTTCATCACACTTTTCTGCGGGTTTTTGTTCCCCAGGCTTTAAAAAATGCCGAGTTCGTTTTTGTTAGGCACAATGCTGTTAAACAGACTCTCCGTCCACCATATGATGGCCCATTTAGAGTGCTGGAATCTGGTGATAAGCAGTTTGTGCTAGATTTGGGTGACAGGAAAGAGACAGCCAGTATTGACAGACTTAAGCCTGCTTTTGTGATGAACGATGAGTCTGTACGAGTGGCGAGGGCGCCGCGGCGGGGTAGACCCCCCAAGGACCACGTCTCGGCCCCCCCACAGGGGTCAAATAACCATTCTCTTCCTCAGACTGCAGATTCCTTGCAGGACAGCGCCGCTAAGACGGTGAAACCTACGTACAGCAGGTTCGGAAGACGGTTAAAACCCAGACGACGTGCAAGTCAAATTCCTCGTATGTTTACTTGTAAATATACTTGGCAATAAAGCTGATTCTGATTCTGATATAATGTGGTATAAGCTATGCTGTTGGTGTTGGCACTGAGTTTTTAATCAAGTTGTATAGACTATGCTGTGAGAGTTACCACTGCAATGTTAGTGTGATCATGCTGTGTAGGCTGTACTGTTGATGTGGTTCCTGAATTTTCTTTTTAATGTGAGCATGTAGTAGAGTTATGCCATTGAGGCCATCCTGTATTTATTTTTTTTTCTATTGGAAACCCGAATGTATGGTCCATTCTTCGGCGTTTGGGGGGGGCTGTGGCTTATATATTCGTACCTGCATATTGTGTAAGCCCAAGAGACAATGGGCCTAGACCGCCTGCGGAGAACACCTGGACGTGGAGGCACGGCGGCAGGGGCCGGAGAGGACTTCCTGACCCCCTGAGGCCAGTCGGGAGACTGAGAGACCAGGAGGGGGGTTTAGAGACAAGAGGGGGATGTAACAGGGATGTGTGATGAAGCCTTTGTTGTCACTTGTATAAATAGAGAGGTACTGACTGTGTTCAGCCTCTTATTTCTACTGAGAGATTTGATGGGGATGTGACTTCAAGAATAAAACCTGAATTATGAAACCATTCAGTGTCTTCATTTCACGCTCCCCACACTCCTGCTGATGAGAAAACATGACAAAATGACCAATGAGGGGACCCTCTAATAGTGAAGGGCTACATGGGATGGAGTGTAAACATTGTGTACCTACATATAACACAGCACTGACACTTGTTTATGCTAAAGGGTGAAGAGAGAGATCAGTTTTGTTTTGATGAAGCGGCAGAGGCAGACACACGGAGCACAGCAGGTTATTGTGGCCACCGCGTCCTCATAAACACAAACCAATTATTATGAGGACAAAATGATAGAAACATTTTACAAACATGTCCTTGCTTCTTTCTGCAGCACTCTGTCGACCTTGAGGCAAAAAAGAAAAAAAACCCAAACAGTTAAATAAAAAGAAAACACAAGCAGGCATTGAGTGGGAGGGAGGTTATGCTGTGAGAAACTTTTTTTTTTCTTCTGCGTGGCAAATAAGCTTTAAGTGCAAAAACGGTCTTAGCCTTGTAACACTAATGGAGATTATGCAACTTTTGTGACTTAACAAAATACATCTATTTTTTATAAAGTAACGGTGAAAATGCAGTTTGTCCAGAAGCAAATAAACATCACAAAGTACCATAAAACAATCAGCAGTATTTTTATTATTCTGGTGCTCAGCTTGAGTATACAGACTTACTGAACATACTGTAGTTCTTTATCAGGAACCAGGGCTGTTTCTTGCTTTTTGCGGACCCTATACAAGATTATGTTTGGAGGTCCCTATTTTTGTAATGGGGAAGAGTTCAAACCCTTTCAAATAAGAAGAGAAAAATGCTCTCCCAATCCAGCAAAAATGTTAAAAATAAACTTAGGTGATCGCTTAGGTAAATAGAAAAAATCTAAACTATTGTAAATTTGTAAGAAAAAAGTCACAAATTTAGAAGAAAAAAGTTCAAAAATTTTGAAGAAAATTTACTAGACAAAAATTTGAAAATTTGAAAGGAAGAGTAGCAAACTTATGACGAAAAAATAGCAAATTTGCAGTGGAAAAAGTCAGAAATTTATGAGGAAAAAATTGCAAATTTAATTTTAAAGAAGTAGAAAATTTATGAGGAAAAACTGCAAATGCACAAGAAAAAAACTGAAACTTAGGAGAAAAATTAAAAATTTCAAGAAAAAGAGTTGCAACTTTACAAGAAATGAAAACAGATTTACAAGAGAAAAAAATAGAAAATTCACAATGAAAAAGTTGCAAATTTAAGAGAAAAGAGATGGAAATTTTAAAGAAAAAAGTAACAAATTTATAAGACAAACCCTGCAAAATTACAAGAAATTAAAAAATAGTATTGAATTTAAAAAATAGCAAATAGTTTTTTTTAAAATTATAAGGAAAAATGCTAATTTACATTGAAAAAAAATACAGATTTATGGAAAAAAAGGTGGAAAAACAAAATGTAAGATTGAGTGATTGTCTAGATGAACAAAAATAAATACATAGAATAAAAATGTAACCACCATTCATATGAATGTTGAAAATTTATGAAGGAAAAAAAAAACATGAGAAAACTTTAAAATTTGCCAGAAATTTTTTATAAACTAGAGGAAATAGTCATGAATTTATGAGAAAGAGATACAAATTTACAAGAAAACGTCAAATTTATGAAAATCAAAATTACAAGAAAAAAATTGCTAGACAAAGAAGCAAATTCATAAAAAAAAGTTGCATATTTGAGAAAAAGTTGCACATTTACACTGAGAAACTACAGCTTACAAGAAAATGTTTTACATTTATGAGAAAATGGAGTTATGCATTTTTTGGAGTTTGCATGTTTCTCCCCGTATCTGCGTGGGTTTACTCCTGGATTTCTCCGGTTTCCTCCCACAGGCCAAAAACATGCAGGTTAGGTTAATTGGAGACTTTAAAGTGGCCCTAGGTGTGAATGTGTGTGTGAATGGTTAAGGGATAGCGCCGTGCCATGGCTGCTTCATCCATCCAGGTGGATGCCCTCAATTTCCCCTCTGGGGATCAATAAAGTATACAAAATTAAAAAAAAAAAAAAAAAAAAAATTCAAAAACATTGCTAGAAAAAATATGCTAATTTACAAGAAAAGATCTTAAGAGAAAAATATCAAAAATTAACACAAATTTTTTTTTTTTTAAAAAATTACAATAAAAAAGTTTGTAAATTTACAACAAAAATGTTTAAAATTTATTAGAAAGTCACAATTCATAAGGAAAAAAGTAGCACATTTATGAGAAAAAAGTTGAAAAATTAGAAGAAACAAAATCATAAATTTATGAGAAAATGTTATGAATTTATAAGGAAAAAAGCTGCAAATTTACAACAGAAAGGTATGAAATTTAAAATTATTTTTTAGAATTTACTATAAAAAGATTGAAAAATTACAAAAAAAAAATGCAAATACACAGTAAACACATCAAAAATATACAAGATAAAAGTCTACATCACTGATGATGTGTTCAGGTGCATCAGAAGATGTATTGAAGAACTATATACTCTGGCAAAACCAGTGACAACCAGGAATAGACTAGCTGACGACCAGGAATAGGCTGGTGATGACTAGCAAGACAGTTGGGAGCTTGGGAAGACAGCAAAAAGAGCGGGGAGAGTTGGCAGCCCAAACTGCTTCCTCTGAGAGGACGAAACCCATTATTAAGCTACAGATCGACTCATGGATAAATACCCCCAGGGGAGCCCGAGAGGGGGGGTGGAAGAGAACCCCAATCTGACGGATCAAATGGTAATGGCAAAGGAGAAACAATTACGACCGTGACCTGCAGATGTGGAAAAATCTGCAAAAAAAGCTGAGGCCTCAAGATTCACCAGGCTAGGAAGAGGTGTTTGGAGGGAGACTATGTACCACAGCGCACAGATACCATATCTGTTGAGACGCAGGAGGAGCAGAGACAGGAAGCACCCCAGAGCCTCCGTGTTGCACAATTAGTCCTCCCAAGTTTCTCCCTGGGAAATGTCCAAATCAAGTGGCCACAGGCCTGTAAGACAACAGCTTGGGAGCAGTTTGATGAGGATGTCGACAAAGTTCTCAAAGTGTTTGTGATTGAGGATGTGAACCGAAGGCTGCAGGCAATGACAGCCGTAATCATAGGTCTTGCCAAGGAGAGGTTTGGTGTAGAGGAGGAGAAACCTGCTCGAACAATCTACACAAAGAACCAGAAGGCAGTGAAGATCCACAAGATCCGCCAGGAGCTGAAGTACCTCAGGAAGCAGCACAAGGAAGCCAGTGAGGAGCAGCGCCATCCTCTGGTAGAGTTGTGGGCCATCTTAAGGAAGAGACTGATGACTCTGCACTGAGCAGAATGGCACAGAAGACGCCGAAAGGAGAGAGCTAGGAAGTGTGCCTTATTCCTTGCCAATTCCTTTGGTTTCACCAAGTCACTACTGGGGCAGAAGCGAGATGGCAATCTCGCCTGCTCAAAGGAGAAACGAGAGCTACACATCCAAAATACATATAGAAACGGCAGTAGACAGATGGAGCTGGGCCTGTGTGACATCTTGGTAGACCCATCACCTCCCACCAAGGATTTTGACACCAGAGAACCACTTCTCAAGGAAGTCGAGGAGATTGTGAGGAAGGCAAGATCTAGCTCCGCTTCTGGACCAAGTGGTGTTCCATACAAGGTCTATAAGCACTGTCCATTGCTACTCAAGAGGCTCTGGAAGATTCTAAGAGTCATTTGGAGGAGAAGGAAAGTGGCGCAGCAGTGGAGATGTGCTGAAGTGGTCCTGATTCCCAAAGAGGAGAATTCAAAGAAGATCGACCAGTTCAGGATGATCTCACTGCTGAGAGTAGAAGGAAAAAACTTCTTCAGTATAGTAGCAAGACTGCTGTCGGACTTCCTCTCCCACAACAACTACAAAGATATATCAATGTAAAAAAGATGGATCTCTGGAGTGCTGAGATGTCTAGAACACACTGGTGTGGTGACTCAACTCATCCGGGAAGCCCGTGAAAACAAAGGAGACCTTATGGTGCTGTGGTTGGACCTAGCCAATGTATATGGTAGGGTTTACCATGACCAAACATCATGTGCCATACCATTTGGCAGATTTGATCCTGGATTATTATGATCATTTCAGGTTGAGGGTCTTAGCTGGTGCAGTAACATTAGAATGGCACAAGTTAGAGGTTGGGATAATTACAGACTGCACCATCTCTGCAACCTTGTTCACCCTTGCTATGAACATGATGGTCAAGTCAGCCGAGCCAGAGTGCCGGGGCCCCTGGACCCAATCAGGGATCCGTCAGCCACCAATCAGGGCCTTTATGGATAATCTGATAGTCACCATGGAGTCTGTAACAGGATGCAGATGGATCCTGCAAGGGCTAGGAAAGGTTATCCGGTGGGCCCGGATGAATGTCAAACCAGCCAAATCCAGATCACTAGTGGTGAAGAAGGGCAAGGTCTCTGACAGGTTCAGTTTAACATTGAAGGGTCGCCAATACCAACCATCTCAGAGAAACCTGTGAAGAGCTTGGGTAAGGTGTTTGACAGCAGCCTCAAGGACTACTCATCTGTGCAGTCAACCTGCCAGGATCTGGACAGCTGGCTAAAGTTAGTTGATTAATCTGGGATTCCAGGCAAGTTTAAATCATGGATATATCAGCGTGGTATTCCGCCAAGGATACTATGGCCGCTACTTGTTTATGAGGTATCTATGTCCATTGTAGAGTCCTTGGAGAGGAAGGTCAGCAGCTGTCTCAGGAGATGGTTGGGCTTGCCTGAGCAATATTGCACTATACGGGAACAGCACAAAGCTCCAAATGCCCCTGAAGTCTTTGGGATAGGAGTTCAT
Source organism: Pholidichthys leucotaenia (assembly GCA_020510985.1). Taxonomy (NCBI): domain Eukaryota; kingdom Metazoa; phylum Chordata; class Actinopteri; order Cichliformes; family Pholidichthyidae; genus Pholidichthys; species Pholidichthys leucotaenia. The sequence goes on from CM035850.1 coordinate 25,164,787, forward strand.
GGTTACACGGACAAGAGAGGTGCTGATGTACAGGGACTTAAAAGACCCAAAGGTGGCCAAGGCAGGAGTGGTGGTGAGGACTGGGAGGAAGTGGAGTGCTAAGGCTGCTGTGCTGGATGCTGAGTACCGGCTACGCCACAAAGATCTGGTGGGTATGGTGGCCCATGGTAGAGCTGGTTTTGGAATGTTCCCGACACAAGGAGTTCACGGGGAAGGAGAGGCGAGGGCAGATTCAGGAAGAGGTGAGGGTGGCAGTGGAGGAAGAAAGATCAAGCAGAGCAGCTGGTTTAAGGCAGCAGATGGCCTGGACGAGGGAGGAGCAGGCCATGAATCGGAAGGTCACTTGGATAGACCTCTGGTTCTCTGAACCACACCGCATCACCTTTTTGATACGGGCAGTGTATGATGTCATGCCTAGCCCAGCTAACCCCTTCACTTGGGGTAAGGCAGAAGCTCCAAACTGCCCACTGTGCTCAGCAAAGGGAATGTTGGAACACATTTTGAGCTCCTGCCCAACAGCACTCAGCCACACCTGGTGCTATAATGAGGTGATAAAACCTATTGCAGAAGCCATCAGCATGAGGATCAGAAGATGCAGCCAAGTGTGCAATACCACCAGTGCAATTGCTTTTGTTAAGACAGGAGAGCAACCCAGGGCAGGACACAAGAAAGTGGCAGCAGGAATCTTGTCAAGAGCTCAGGACTGGCAGCTCTCAGTGGACTTGGGGAAACAGCTGAGATTCCCGCAGCACATTGTCAGCACCACCCTGAGGCCAGATATCCTTCTGGTCTCTGAGAGCACAAAAAACATCATAATCATGGAGCTAACAGTGCCATGGGAGGACCACCTGGAGGAAGCTCATGAAAGGAAGAGGACCAAATATGAGCATCCGGTGGTCAGTTGTCGAAAGCAGGGCTGGAACGCGAAGTGTATGCCTATCAAAGTAGGCTGTAGAGGGTTTGTGGGTCATTCTCTCCACAGACCCTCAGCGCATTAGGCATCACAGGAGGAGCAAGGAGCAGAGCCATCAAGAACACCACCGAAGCAGCTGAGAAAGCCTCGAGATGGCTCTGGATCTGGAGAGGCAATCCATGGGGATTAGTGCATGGTATCTGAGCACATACCGCGGTGTGGAGTCACCTGGGCGAAGGTGTCTGATGTTGAAAGACCCAAAACACCCGATGAACCTAGGCTACATCACTGATGATGTGTTCAGGTGCATCAGAAGATGTATTTAAGAACTAAAATTTAAGAGGAAAAAGTTACAAATTCAAAAGAAAAAAGTTGAAAATTTACGACAAAAAAGCTGAAAATTTATGAGAATTTTTAAAAAATTTATTATGGAAAAATGTAGCAAATTCTAAGAAAAAGTTGGAAAATTAAAAAAAAAGCTACAACTGTATGAGGAAAAAAACATTTTCTGTAATCAAAAGTTCAAAATTTAGAAGAAAAAAAGCCAAATTCATGAGAAAAAAAACAGTTGTACATTTATTAGAAAAAAGCAGCAAAATTAGAATGAAACAAGTCACAAATTTCTGAGAAAAAAGTTGCAGGTTTTCGAGGAAAAGGCTGTCCCAGTTTTGCATTTATGCTTAGCATTGAATGCATTTTATTCAGTAACATGATAAAGAAAGGTTTATGGTAAGTTTGGGGGGGGGGGGCAATTCTCTCTTTATTGCAGCTTTATTTTCCCCATTGATTTACACCTAAGCATGGATCTCACCTCATTTCCACAAGTTCTTCACTGATAAATTAGGCTGGCATCCTATCATGACTGTAATAAATAGAGTTCAGTATATGATCGATGTATAATCACCTTCTTCCTTGCATCCCCCCTTCATCCCCCCAGTATTGAATGATCCTGTGTCATATCAAGACAATGGACGCAAATGCATCAATACACATTGAGACAATGGACATCAGCACTAAACAAAGATTGATAAATTTTCCCGTGGATAACAACAGAGTTTAGTTCAATAAATGTGCCGCTGTTATCTCTGGCTTTACACCTATTGATTTATGTGACTGATTTATGAGCACTGACTTCTATTCTGTTGAGATAAAAAAATGGTCCTTACATGCTTTCATGTCTTTTGTAGCATAACTGAACCCTTCAGCTATTCACATCCTTATATGTAGCCTCTGAACAAATATCAATGGTGAACTAAGTCAAGGCTGTTATTTCAGTACAATATGTTCCAGGCAGACCTGTTAGGGCTTCTTTGAGTTGAAAAAAATATTCTTCATCCATGATATATTTTGGGGTAAATGTGAAATTCAAACCCAGTAAATACTGGTTAATTTTGGGGTAATTATGAAATCAGCACACAGTAAGTACCATGTAATTATGGGGTAATTATGTAAGTACCAAGTTATTATTGGGTAATTATGAAATCAGAACACAGTAACTACTACGTAAAAATAATAATAATAATGGTGGATTAGATTTATATGGCGCTTTACATGTCAAGTGACATCTCAAAGTGCTTACAGTGAGTCCATTATTCATTCACTTCAGACAAACACTGATAGTGGTAAGCTACTGCCGTAGCCACAGCTGCCCTGGGGCAAACTGACAGAAAAATGGCTGCTGATCCGTGCCAATGGCCTCTCTGACCACTACTGAATATTTATACCCAGTGTCATGGACACTGGAGGCAAAGTGGGTGAAATGTCTTGCCCAAGGACACAATGGCAGGATGACTGGACAGAGCGGGATTCAAACCGCCATCCCTCCAGTTATTGGATGACCTGCTCTTCCTCCTGAGCCACTGCTGTCCCTGGGGTAATTATGAACTCAGAACACAGTATGTATCATGTACTGACAGAGTAATTACGAATCAGAACACAGTACCACATAATTATGGGGTAATTATGAAATCAGAACCAGTAAGTACCACGTAATTATGGGGTAATTATGAAATCAGAACCAGTAAGTACCACGTAATTTTGGGATAATTATGAAATCAGAGCAGCACGGTGGCGGAGTGGTTAGCACTGCGGCAACACAGCATCTCACCCTTGGCCGGGGGACCCTGGGTTTGATCCCAGCCTCCGACCAACAGTGATCTGTGCGGAGGTTGCATGTTCTCCCCGTGTCTCCGTGGGTTTACTCCAGGATTTCTCTGGTTTCCTCCCACATGCCAAAAACATGCAAGTTAGATTAACTGGCATCAACTGGGGATTCTAAATTGTCCGTAGGTATGAATGTGAGAGTGAATGGTTGTTTGTCTCTCTGTGTTGGCCCTGCGATGGACTGGCAATCTGTCCAGGGTGTACCCTGCCTCTCGCCCAAGGATGCTGGGATAGGCTCCAGCCCCCCCGCAACCCGAAAAGGATTAAGCAGAAGAAGACGGATGGATATGAAATCAGAACACAGTAAGTACTATGTAATTATAGAGTAATTATGAAATCAGAACACAGTAAGTGCCATGTAATTATAGAGTAATTATGAAATCAGAACACGGTAAGTACCACATAATTATGAAATCAGAACACAGTAAGTACCAGGTAATTATGGGGTAATTATGAAATCAGAAGCACTAAGTACCACGTAATTATGGGGTAATTATGAAATCAGAACCACTAAGTACCACATAATTATAGAGTAATTATGAAATCAGAACACAGTAAGTACCACATAATTATGGGGTAATTATGAAATCAGAACACAGTGAGTACCACGTAATTATGGGGGTAATTATGAAATCAGAACACAGTAAGTGCCACGTAATTATAGAGTAATTATGAAATCAGAACACAGGAAGTACCACATAATTATGGGGTAATTATGAAATCAGAACCAGTAAGTACCATGTACTTATAGAGTAATTATGAAATCAGAACACAGTAAGTAACACATAATTATGAAATCAGAACACAGTACCAGGTAATTATGAGGTAATTACCAAATCAGAACACAGTAAGTACCACGCAATTATGGGGTAATTATGAAATCAGAACACAGTAAGTAGCACATAATTATGAAATTAGAACACAGTAATTACCAGGTAATTATGAAATCAGAACACAGTAAGTACAGTAGTACTAGTAAGTACTACTCTTTTTAGGAAATGAATGATACAGACAAGTGCAACAATAGAAGTTTGAACAGCCTTTTATAAAATGTTCCCACAGCTAAATAAAATAATGACCCATGAAACATGAGGTGGAAACTTGAACAGCTTAAACAAAAGTGTTTGTAGCAACACAATTAAATTACAGACATTAAAGTTTGGTCCTTTAGCCCTAAAAATTAAGAATTAAAATTCAAATATCTGCTTCTGCTGCAGCTGCTGTTGTAAATCTACTGTTCAAAACAAATTGGAGTAATAATATGAATAATAATCATCTCAAAGAAAAAAAGAAAATACCAAACTAGTCCATCCTGTTTGAAACCTTGCTGGGTCAAAAAGTTTAAAAGATTAATTAGGCTTCAGATGAAAGTGGAAAGAAATAGTTTACAAGTGCAGGAGATGAACCTTTACTACACCTATCCATCCATCCATCCGTCCATCTTCTACTACTTTTCCAGAGGTCCGGGTTGCAGAGGCAGCAGCTCAAGCAGAGAAGCCCAGACTTCCCTCTCCCCGGCCACCTGCTCCAGCTCTTCAGAGAGGATACTAAGACGTTCCCAGGCCAGCTGGGAGAAGTAGTGTCTCCAGCATGTCCTGGGTCTGCCCCGGGCTCTCCTAGTGGGACTTGCCCAAAACACCTCAAGTGGGAGGCATCCAGGAAGCATCCTGATCAGATGTCCAAACCACCTCAACTGGCTCCTTTCGATATGGAGGAGCAGTGGTTCTACTCTGAGCCTCTCCCGGATGACTGAGCTCCTCACCGTATCTCTGAGGGTGAGTCCAGCAATCCTATGGAGAAAGATCATCTCAGCCACTTGTATCCGTGATCTCATTCTTTCGGTCATTACCCAAAGCTCATGACCATAGGTGAGGGTACGAATGTAGATTGACCGGTAAATCGACAGTTTTGCTTTAGAACTCAGCTCCCTCTTCACCACGACAGACCGGTACAACGTCCCCATCACTGCAGAGGCTGCCCCGATCCGTCTGTCAATCTCTCACGCCATTCTTCCTCACTTGTGAAAGAGACCCCAAGATACTTAAACCCCTCCACTTGGGGCAGGAACTTGTCCCCAATCCAGAGAGGACAAGCCACCTTGTTCCGGCTGAGGACCATGGACTCAGACTTGGAGGTGCTGATTCTCATCCCAGCTGCTTCACACTCAGTAGCAAACCGTCCCAGCAAGGCCCATAGGTCATTGGTCAATGAAGCCAAAAGGACATCATCTGCAAACAGTAGAGATGAGATCCTGTGGTCACCGAGCATGACACCCTCCAATCCTTGGCTACACCTAGATATCCTGTCCATAAAAATTATGAACGGGATCGGTGACAAAGGGCAGCCCTGGTGGAGTCCAACTCTCGCTGGAAATGAGTTTGACTGGGTATTGACAATACGGACCAAACTCTTGCAATGGTTGTATAGGGACCGGATAGCTCGTAACAAAGAGTCCGATACCCCATACTCCCGCAGCACCACAACATGAGGCCATGAGGGATGTGGTCGAATGCTTTCTCCAAGTCCACAAAACACACGTGGACTGGTTGGGCAAACTCCCACGAACCTTCGAGGATTCTCGAGAGGGTAAAGAGGCTCCACCAGCGGTCGGACTCTCCTCTCCAGTACCCTGGCACAGACCTTCCCAGGGAGGCTGAGGAGTGTGATCCCCCTAAAGTTGGAGCACATCCTCCAGTCACCCTTTTTAAAAAGTGGAACAACCACCCTGGTTTGCCATGCCAAAGGCACTGTCCCCAACCTCCACACAACATTGCAGAGACATGTCAACCATGACAACCCTACAAGATTCAGGGTCTTGAGGTACTCAGAGCGAATCTCATCCACCCCCGGGGCTTGGCCACCAAAGAGTTTTTTAACCACTTCGGCGACCTCAGTCCCTGTGATGGGTGAGTTGTCCCCCTCGTCCTTAAGCCCTGCTTCCTCTGTGGGATTGAGGAGATCCTCAAAGTATTCCTTCCAGAGACTGGCGATGTCCCCAGTCAAAGTCAGCAGTGCCCCATCCGCACCATACACAGTGTGGACAGGGAGCTGCTTCCCCCTCCTGAGTCGCCAGACAGTTTGCCAGAATCTCTTCGAGGCCAACCGAAAGTCTTGTTCCATGGCCTCACTGAACTCCTCTCACACCGGAGTTTTTGCTTCAGCAACCACCCAAGCTGCACTCTGCTTGGCCTGCCGGTACACCTCAGCTGCTTCAGGAGTCCCACAAGCCAACCAAGCTTGATAGGATTCCTTCTTCAGCTTGATGGTCCCCCTCACCACTGGTGTCCACCACTTGGTTTGGGGGTTGCCACCATGAGATGCACCAACAACCTTGTGGCCACAGCTCTGGGCAGCTGCTTCGACAATGGAGGTGGAGAACATGGCCCATTCAGACTCCATGTCCCCAGACATGAGGTCAAAGTTCTTCCGGAGGTGGGAGCTGAAGACCTCCCGGATAGGTGCCTCAGCTAGATGTTCCCAGCACACCCTCACTATATGTTTGGGTCTACCGGGTCTGAGCAGTGTCCACCCCTGTCATCGGATCCAACTCACCACCAGGTGGTGATCAGTTGACAGCTCTGCACATCTTTTTACCCAAGTGTCCAAGACATGTAATCACAGGTCTGATGACACGATAACAAAATTGATCATCGACCTGCGACCTAGGGTGTCCTGGTGCCAGGTGCACATATGGACACCCATATGCATGAACATGGTGTTCGTTACGGACAAACTGTGGTTAGCACAGAAGTCCAATAACTGAACACCACTCAGGTTCAAGACAGGCAGGCTGTTCCTCCCAACCCCGCCCCTTCAGGTTTCACTGTCGTTGCCCACATGTGCATTGAAGTCTCCCAGTAGGACAATGGCATCTCCAAGAGGAGCACTCTCCAGCACCTCAGTCAGAGACTCCAAAAAGGGTGGGTACTCTGAACCACCATTTGGTGCATAGGCACAATTGATGGTCAGGACCCGTTTCCCAACCCAAAGGCGCAGGGAAACTACCCTTTCGTCCACCGGGGAGAACTCCAATGTGGAGGCAGCAAGGCAAGTGGATGTAAGAATATCCACACCTGCCTGTCGCTTCTCGCCCAAGGCAACTCCAGAGTAGGCCAAGCTCCAGCCCCTCTCCCAGGAAACTGGTTACAGAACCGGAGCTTTGCGTGCAGGTGAGCCCAACTATATCTAGCTGGTATCTCTCAACCTTGTGCACCAACTCCACCTGCTTCCCCACCAGAGAGGTGACATTCTACATCCCAAAAGCCAGTTTAGGAAGCTGGGGATCAGACCACGAAGGTATCTGCCTTCGCCTGCCACCTGATCCGCATAGCACCGGACCCCCATGATCCCTCCTGCAGATGGTGAGCCCACTGAAGAGCCTTCACTACACATACAGTGAAGTGTTTTCGCTGTTTTAATTTATTTGTGATAATTCTGGTTCTTTTTTTATTAAATTACAAATCATGGTATTCATGATTGAGGGATTATTAATAATCGAGAAGATGAAAAAGACTAAGCGACTCATGTAATTCACTCATTTACTGCAGTTAACATGTTTCCAGCAGAACTGAAACAACTCAGCTGTCAGCAACCATCATCCAATAGAGATTATTGTCCGACAGGTAATGTTAGCACATGCTAACAATTTAATGAGTTTTCTAAAGCTGAGACAGTCACTTACTGAAAATAAGAAGCGCTAACTTTACTCGCTAAAACTCACTAGCCTTACCGGTGTGATGTTTAGAAGTGGCCCAGCTTCAGTCATTCATCACCAGGGCGGACAGCATCATAGGCCTGCTGACAGGCTGCCGGAGATGGGGAACAGAGTGGAGGAGGAGGCGGCATGATATGACAGTTACATTTTCTGTCCGTCATTCAATGTAGTCCGTGTCCATATCTCGTTACACCTTTGTACCATACCGTGGGTGGTGTTCCGAAAAATCTGAATATGAACACAGGTACTGTTACACCCCTAGTAAGTACCATGTAATTATGGGGTAATTATAAAATTAGAACCCAGTAAGTCCAGGTTAATTTTGAGGTAATTGTGAAATGAGAACAAAGTAAGTATACTGGGTAATTTCAGGGTACTTCCACATGTAATTATAGCTAAACTTGTCTGAAGCATGAAAACTACAGAATTCCTATATGGTAACTACAGGGTACCCACATAGTAAGTACAGGTTACTTGCAAGATAATTATGGCACTAAATTGGTACTTTAATGATAAAACATGGGTTGTTACATGTTTTTTCCTGTATTTACACTGTTTTACACAATTACATAGAACTTCACATTTAATGTCAAAAATGTGAAAACAAATAATAATATAGCGATATAGTTATTTAAAATGCATTTAACTTATGCAACTCTTCTCGTTCTGTTATACGTTTTGTTGACACTTTTATAACTTAAATTGAAATTTTAGAAGTTTTTGTTTTGCAACTCACTTTGATGAGCAGTCACAAGTGTAAGCTCCAAATTAAAATTGCATTGTATTGTTTTTCTCCCAATGACACTGGCTTACAAATACAGGAAATTTGGAAATTACACACAAAAGAGTGTAATGTGCCGGTGCGAACCTGTCTGCTTTGTGGACTGAGTTGAAAAATGAATAAATAAATAGAATAATTTTTAAGTCTGACAACAGCCTTTCATCTTTTCTCCATGGAAAACAGTTTTATTTATTTATTCACATAATTTTTAATGAGAAATTCATTGTTTTGATTTGTGGGGACACTTATCTGAACAACACAGGAACTGCCCTGTTCCACAGCCAGTTCTTGAATCTCCGTGTTGGTTTTTTTTTTTTTTTTCTACTCAAACACTATCAGCCCAAACATTATTTCCCACAGCGGAACACTTGAACATGCTATAATTCCCAGGAGCATTTTAGGGATAACACTGCACAGAACAAAGCGCCGAGCTGTCAAGGGACGTCTGGTTGCATTATTATTTTAATGTCAATCAACAACAGACTTGCTGATGTATGTGCAGACGTGTAATACAGGCACAACAAAAGAATATTTACTTTTCTGCCATCTTAGAGTGGAGTGGAAAACATCACATACCGCCACTCATACCTCAGTGCTAGCTATCCACCTCCCAAGTTCCAGGCATAATTCTCTATTGACAATGTTTAAAAAGTCACCTCTCCAAAAGAGCTCCGATGACGCTCTGTTTCCACATGTTGACATAGCTCCCAGAGGTACCTTTATCACATCATCTCAGAGTTGAATTATTTCAGCACTATTTTACGCAAGGGGAAGGAAAACAGAAAGTTCTCCTCAATATGAACTGTTTCATTATTGTATATTACTTAAAATGCCGATGGGCCCCAGCTCACCCTGCTTTCCTTTTTGGGTCATTTCTTTGATACTTGTTTTGATGCGGACGCCATGTTTGAGGCTTATGTTAGCCTTTAGCTTCAGCTGTCAAACTAAGTAACATACAGTGGTGTGGAAAAAGTGTTGGCCCCCTTCCTGATTTCTCATTTTTTTTGTATGTTTGTCACACTTAAATGTTTCACATCATCAAAAAAAAAAATTAAATATTAGACAAAGACAACACAAGTAAACACAAAATGCAGTTTTTAAATGAAGGTGTTTATTATTAATGGTAAAAAAAATCCAAACCTACATGGCCCTGTGTGAAAAAGTGACTGCTGCCCCCCCCCCCCCCATTAAAACATAAATTAACTGTGGTTTCTCACATCTTTGGAAAGCTGAATTCACTTTCTCTAGCCACATCCAGGCCTGATTACTGCCACACCTGTTCTCTATCAAGAAATCACTTAAATAGGACCTGCCTGACAAAGTGAAGTTGACCAAAAGATCCTCAAAAGCTAGACATCATGCTGCGATCCAAAGAAATTCAGGAACAAATGAGAAACAAAGTAATTGCGATTGATCAGTCTGGAAAAGGTTATAAACTCATTTCTAAAGCTTTGGGACTCCAGCGAACCACAGTGAAAGCCATTATTCACAAATGGTGAAAACATGGAACAGAGGTGAACCTTCCCAGGAGTGGGTGGCCGACCAAAATTACCCCAAGAGCACAACGACAACTCATCCAAGAGGTCACAAAAGACCCCACAACAACATCCAAAGGACAGGACCTGGAAGACTTGCTGTAGTAAATGGAACCATGAATTCTGCTGTCTACCAAAAAATCCTGAAGGAAAATGTCCAGCCATCTGTTTGTGACCTCAAGCTGAAGCGCACTTGAATTCTGCAGCAGGGCAATGATCCAAAACACATCAGCAAGTTCACCTCTGAATGGCTTAAGAAAAACAAAATGAAGACTTTGGAGTGGCCTAGTCAAAGTCCTGACCTGAATCCGATTAAGATGCTGTGGCATGACCTTAAAAAAGCGGTTCATGCTCAAAAACCCTCCAATATGGCTGAATTACAACAATTCTGCAAAAATGAGTGGGCCAAAATTCCTCCACAGCACTGTAAAAGACTCATTGCCAGTTATTGCAAATGCTTGATTGCAGTTGTTGCTGCTAAGGGTGACCCAACCAGTTATTAGGTTTAAGGGGCAATCACTTTTTCACACAGGGCCATGTAGGTTTGGATTTTTTCCCCCTTAATAATAAACACCTAAATTTAAAAATTGCATTTTGTGTTTACTTGTGTTATCTTTGTGTAATATTTAAATTTGTTTGATGATCTGAAACATTTAAGTGTGACAAACATACAAAAAAAAAGAGAAATCAGGAAGGGGGAAAACACTTTTTTCACACCACTGTAGTTAGTTTACAAATTCTTAACTAGAAAAGCACTCGGACAGCGCAGACCTCCGCCAAGCGCCACAGTTCCCCCCATACAGTGTTTGTGTGTACGTTTTCAGATTCCTTGACCATGAAAACATATGACTACCAATTGGATTGACAATGATAGGATTAGTGGTTCAGTAGTTATTCACGAAAATGACATTTTCCGTAATGGCGGCCACAGTTCCGCCCATACAGTGTTTGTGTGTACGTTTTCAGATTCCTTGACCATGAAAGCATATGACTAGCAATTGGATTGACAATGATAGGATTAGTGGTTCAGTAGTTATTCACGAAAATGGCATTTTCCGTAATGGCGGCCACAGTTCCCCCATACAGTGTTTGTGTGTACGTTTTCAGATTCCTTGACCATGAAAACATATGACTAGCAATTGGATTGACAATGATAGGATTGGTGGTTCAGTGGTTATTCACGAAAATGGCATTTTCCGTAATGGCGGCCACAGTTCCGCCCATACAGTGTTTGTGTGTACGTTTTCAGATTCCTTGACCATGAAAACATATGACTACCAATTGGATTGACAATGATAGGATTAGTGGTTCAGTAGTTATTCACAAAAATGACATTTTCCGTAATGGCGGCCACAGTTCCGCCCATACAGTGTTTGTGTGTACGTTTTCAGATTCCTTGACCACAAAAACATATGACTAGCAATTGGATTGACAATGATAGGATTAGTGGTTCAGTAGTTATTCACGAAAATGGCATTTTCCGTAATGGCGGTTTTCTTCTGGACGGTGATCCGGATCATCCCCAAAATTTAATCAGTTCTTCCTTGTACCATTTCCAACAACGCCTGAAAGTTTCATCGAAATCCGTCCAAAACTTTTTGAGTTATCTTGCTAACCAACAGACAGACAGACAGACTGAGAGACAAACCCCGGCAAAAACATAACCTCCTTGCGGAGGAAATGATCCTACACATCCTCATTATTTGAAATTTTTGAGAAGCAACAGGTCAAATGGCAGAATTCTGCAACGGAAAATTAGAACAACTCGGTACAATGAAAGCACCAAGGTGCTGCTGCCTCAGTGTGACCTCTACTAGCCCAGCTTAGTTATTACGATACCTTTTTTTGCGGCTCCATTCAGGGTATAATGGTGAGTTAAATTTATGTTTATTTTGTAACAAAGGCTTATCTCGAAATTCTGGCAAATTAAAAGTCAAGAAAATATGGCGATATAATGATGCGAGCCTTTAGTTCCACTTGATTTTGACTGGGCGAGTTGAAAAGGTGTTAACAGACAGATACACACACACAACCACACACAGACACACTGAGTGATTGTTGTATGCACTGAGACATAATAAGTAATTTGTTCCCACAGCAATTGGACTGTACAATAACAGACTGAAAGTTTCTTTGGTATTGCAATTGTGGCACACATATTTGAGTTGCTTAGGCTGCATATGTATATTACTGTTGCCTCATGTCTCAGAATGAACAATAAGTCTGGGTCTCCTGGGGATAACAGGAGGGTGCGAAATGTGATCTTTAGAGATGGCCTTGAGAGACTTCCTGACCACCAGGGTTTTAGGTGGAGGGGAGAAGACCTGGGGGATGATGTATTGTGTCTTGGGATTTAAAGACAATGTGACTCTGTACTTTGATGGTATAAAAAGGACAGATGTGGGAGGATGGGTCTCTTTTTCTGTTTGGAGGATGTTGGAGACAAGTGAATAAATCTGATTTGAGAAATAAACTCAGCTTCATCTTTTCACGCTCTCCACACAATTATTCTTTTTAACATTTATGTTAAAAATGAGGATCACCCTCCTGACCCAGGTGAGGACGGAGCTGAGGAAGATCAAGGCGAGGAAGGCGCCGGGACCGGACGGCATCAGCGCAAAGCTCCTCAAGTCCTGTGCAGACCAGCTGTGTGGGATTGTGACGTATATCTTCAACATGAGCCTGAAACTGGGGAGGGTACCACAGCTGTGGAAAACATCTTGTGTGGTACCTGTACCAAAAACTTCCCACCCCAAAGACCTGAACAGCTACAGACCGGTGGCCTTGACATCCCACTTGATGAAGACCCTGGAGAGACTGCTCCTTGCTCACCTCCGCCCCCTGGTGGAACCAGCGATGGATCCACTCCAGTTCGCCTACCAGCATGGCATTGGGGTGGAGGATGCGGTGATCTTCCTCCTTCACCGTTCTCTGTCCCACCTGGAGAAGCCCGGGAATATGGTGAGGATCATGTTCTTTGACTTCTCCAGTGCTTTCAACACCATCCAACCGATGATCCTGAAGGACAAGCTGCTGCGCGCAGGGGTGGACCAGCACCTGTCATCATGGATCCTGGACTACCTCATGAACCGGCCTCAGTTTGTGAGAACCCGGGACTGTGTGTCCGACACGATCATCAGTAGCACGGGGGCCCCCCAGGGAACGGTGCTGGCTCCCTTCCTGTTCACTCTTTATACTGCGGACTTCTCACACAACACAACACACTGCCATCTACAGAAGTTCTCTGATGACTCTGCGATCGTTGGCCTCATCTCCAATGGAGATGAAGCTGAGTACAGAGGGCTTATCCAGGACTTCGTGGACTGGTGCCATCGGAACTGCCTCCAGATCAACGCGAGGAAAACTAAGGAGCTGGTGGTGGACTGCCGCAGGCATGGGCAGCCCCTCACAGTACCAGTAAATATACAGGGAACAGACATCGAGATGGTGACATCCTATAAGTACCTGGGTATTCATCTGAACAATAAACTAGACTGGTCACACAATACTGATGCACTCTACAAGAAGGGACAGCGCAGGCTGTTCCTGCTGAGGAGACTCAGGTCTTTTGGTGTACAAGGGGCGCTGCTGAAGTCATTCTATGACACGGTGGTGGCATCAGCCATCACTTTTGGAGTGGTCTGCTGGGGCAGTGGCATTACTGCAGCCGATAGGAAGAGACTGAACAAACTGATTAAGAAAGCTAGCTCTGTCCTGGGGCAGCGCCTTGATCCGATGGAGGAGATAGGAGAGAGAAGGACGGTGGCTAAACTGTCATCTCTGCTGGAGTCCGAGTTCCACCCTATGCAGGACATACTGAATGCACTGAGGAGCTCATTTAGCAGCAGACTACATCATCCCAGGTGCACAACCGAGAGGTTTCGTAGGTCCTTCCTACCAACGGCTGTCAGACTGTACAACCTAAGCAGGGCTGCTCGCAGAGATAGCAAAAAGACGTAACAAACTAATAGTTTTTTGAATGCAAAAGATGCAATAGACTTACACAATGGTCCCCTCCGGCATACAACTAGGAACTTACCGGTCGCTATGGAGGGTGAGAATATGTATGGGCACATAATCATACCATGTAGGATAACTAAGTAGACGGTTATGCTGTTTCATTCCATCTAGCAACAATGCTCTGCACTGTGTGTGTTTATATATTTACATATTTATTCCATCTAGCTACAATGCTCAGCACTGGGTGTGTTTATATATTTATATATCTACATATTATTCCATCTAGCTACATTGCTCCGCACTGTGTGTGTTTATATACTTGCATATTTATTCCACCTAGCTGCAATGCTCCGTACTGTGGGTGTTTATATATTTACATATTTATTCCATCTAGCTACAATGCTCTGCACTGTGTTCATATATTCATATATTTATTCCATCCAGCTACAATGCTCTGCACTGTGTGTCTGTGTGTGTGTGTATATATATATATTTTATAGTAATACGTACATATGTATATTAGCTGCTCTTGCTTGCTTGTTTTTTTTTTTTTTTTTTTTTTTTTTTTTTTTTTCTTTCTTGCCTTCTGATTGTTGCTCTGAGTGTTGCTATCCCTGTGCTGTTGCAATCCTGGAATTTCCCCGTTGTGGGACTAATAAAGGCTTATCTTATCTTATCTTATCTTATCTTATGATATACCCTAAGGGGTAGGGGTAGGCAAAGGGGAAGAGGTACAAATGAGAATTGGGACAGACCCCAAATCTGCCTGTACTTCTCTCTCATATTGCAAATGTCTTTCTCGACTGTTTCGCAGTATTTACTGCTGTTAATAATTAAACAGTGTTTCTCTTGCTATTTTTTACGTACTGTATGTATAAGGGCCATTTACATTTTAAAAGGCTGTAAATTTAGTTCAAGTAAAATTCAGCATGCAATAGTCAAATTTGATCATACAAGACATAATTTTCCAAACCACAAAATTGTGGCTAGTGAAAAGGCTGAGTGGCTAGTAACTTTGAAAAATCACTAGCCACAGTGGCCAGAGACCAAAAAAATTAATGTCAAGCCCTGGGCAGATGGATATAATATATAGAAAATACATCAGTAGATATTGAATAGCAGCTAAGCTGAAGGCTAACAGACTCCTGTCTGTTTTTCAATATCTTCCCAAATATCTACATATTATCGACTGATCTGAACCAGCTGGTCTATTCATCATCATCACCATCATCATAGCAGTCTGTCGGGGGCAACAATGACTGTTTCATTTAGGTCTGATCAGATTCCTCCACGCAGCTCTGTAATTCGCCTTCCGCTTCCAGGAACTCCTGACCTTGTTAACCCAGGCGACATCCAAGCCGGTATGAGATGCTCTCTGACTGACCATTTCATGAAACTGCTTGCAAAGTATTTGAGTACCGCTAGCTTTTGCTAGACTAGCGACACATTCTTGGCAGATAGAGGTATTATCTGTGGCAAGGTCAGGCCAAGACAAACTGACTCCAGTATCTGTTGCAGTGACTGACCAGATGATAGGTTTGTTTATCTCTGCTCTTTGTGTAGTGCATGTCACGATGCACCAACTGGCAAAAGTCCACCACAGACCTTGTGACAGATGTGCTTATCTGCCAGGATGTCCAGTCTCACCCCGTGTAACTGGGAGTGGTCCACCACAGACCTACAGTGACTTAAACTTACAAAAAAGAACCAAGCTAATGGTCCCGGTATCTGCGTCGTGCTGGGGGGAAAAAATAACAAAATAGGCCAGAGTGTAGATAAATGAATGAGCTGAGACCACGGATGTCTAATGGGAGGACTAGAATTTACAGAGAAGTAAAAGATACAAATTCAAAAGAAAGAAGAATACAAATTTATTTGAAAAAGTTGCAATTTTTGTTTTTTAGAAAAAGCCACAAATTTACAACAAAGATCTTGAAAATTTATGAGAAATTTCTTAAGAAAGAAGTTGCAAATTTATGAGGGGAAAAAAAGCTGTAGATCTACAGGAAAAAAAAAATGCAAATTTATGACATAAAAGTAGCAAATGTACAAAAAAGTAGCAAATTTATAAAAAAAAATTAAATTTATGAGAAAAAGGTAGAAAATTTATCAGGAAAAAATGCAAATTTATGGCAAAAAGTACAGAATGTACAAGAAAAAGGTCACAAATTTACCAGAAAGCAGTTGCAAATTTATGAGAAAAAGATGGAAACTTAGAGGGAAAAAGTCACACATTTATGAGAAAAAAGTTAAAATTTTACAAGGAAAAAGTTGCAAATTTATAAGAAAAAATGTTACAAATTTAAGAGAAAAAGTTCAGTTTTTAAGAAAAAAATTACAAATTTATGAGGGGAAAAAAAGCTGTAGATTTACAAGAAAAAAATTGTAAAATTATGAGGAAAAAGGTCACAAAGTTTTGAGAAAAAAAGTTGTAGATTTATGAAGGAAAAAAGCTGCAAATTTATGAGAAAAAATTGAAAATTTACAGCAAAAAATAGCAAATTTATGAGAGTCAAATTTTTTTGAGAAAAAGTTGCAAATCTATGAGAAAAAGTTTTAAAAAATTTCTGTTTTTGCATTTCTGCTTAGAATCGGTTGTTTAAAAAACAAGTTATTCTGTTATGTAACATGATAAAGAACAGTTTATGAAGATATTGCGGGGGGCAGTGCTCTCTTTTTGCCAGGTTGGGAGGGGCAATGGGGGTCTGTTAAGTAATGACGTAATAACCTCGCAGATGAAAACAGCCAATCCAAACGAGGCATTTCAGTCAGGGTTGTCATCCTAAGTTTGTGTGGGAGAGTTTTGGAACAGTTACTCCAACACATTTACTCATTCAGCAGGAACATCTTTAGTGCCTCTCTTGTTTCCCCGACTCTGCCAGGTACCTCAGGAGCCTTAAGGCCATCCCAAATATTTAATGCACAGTTTATGGCTCCCTTTAGATTGTTATCTAGTTGTTAACCTTAGCTGACAGGCTGACCTGGGGCTACAACTCTGGGAAATACACCATTAAACGTCTGTTCAATAGGGCATCAGGGGAGGTTGAACTGCAGTGATTTACATACAAAACGAACAGATACACATTTTCACTTGTATATTGCGGCACTGACTGTGAAAATTACAATGCAGGACCCGTTTTAACTTTGTGTAAAGCTGTTTGATCTCGATACATTTTGAAGTACTGTATATCCCTGCAATATACTGTATTTAGTAAGTACTAATAATACATCAGATGTGTGGGAAACTATCAGTTGACCCTGGATACTTTGCTTATGACAAATTATTCTGAGCAGAACTACTTGGACAAAGTTGGCCTTAAAAAAAGTCCTAGATTTTCATGAAAAACTTCTCAAAATTGAAAAGTCCCAAATCTATATGAAAAACTTCACAAAATTAATTGAAACAAGTCCCAAATTTAAATGAAAAACTTCACAAACTTAAACAAGTCCCAAATTTACATGAAAACATCACAAAATTGATTGAAAAAAGTGCCAAATTTATGTCAGGATGGGTAGACACAGGACTCACATGTAAGCAGGATTATGGAGCAAAAAGGTAATTTATTAAACAAAACTCAAACACAACCAAACAGCAGCACGTAGGCTGAAAACAAAACACGACTAAGGCAAAACACTGGGCACGGTAAGGTAACGATAATACACAAGAAACTCACAGACAGGATTGCTGGGAACACAGGCCAAGAACATTAATGACACCACACCAGACTGAGACTGAACACAGACATATATACACAGTGGGTAATCAGCAAAACACAGGTCAGGTGGGAACAATCAAGGGCAAATGGAGACAGCAGGGAAGTGGCCAGATGTACACGAGACATAAGAGATGAGACAAAAGGGTAAACAGGAACAGAGGATACATATGAGGCATGGACACGGGACCAGGGGAGACATACACATGACAATGACCACACTAAACAACAAGAGACAAGGCAGGAGCAGAAATCACAATATTAAATAATAATAATAATACTGAACACAGGAAATCACAAAAACCAACTCAAAACATGAGCATGGTCCTCAGACCAGCTCCTAACAATTTACATGAAAAACTTCACAAAATTAATTGAAAAAAGTGTCAAATTTATATGAAAAACTTCACAAAATTAAAAGGAAAAAGTTCCAAATTTACATGAAAAACATCACAAAATTAACCCCTTAGCGTTCCAGCCAATTTTTTCTAAAAATCCCTAAATTTAGTATAGCAAAGAAAATCAAATTCTTTCTTCACTGAGTGACAATAGAAAATTTGAAACTGGGAGAACACCGGAATTTTAAGAGGTTTAACATTAGCCGTCTAGCCACTGTCTTGACAGTGAGCAAACGACCTCTATAAGATGTATTCCTGATACAAACATTGTACGTTGGGAAGATGTTGGGCCATATAAAGGCTTGTTTGTTTGTTTTTTTTAAGGGAAATGAGTGTTTTGATTTTATTTTTTTGATAATCACAAGACCAATAGATGCATTTTGGAAGGTTAAAACCTGCAAAAACACAATTTTTCAATGATTGGGACCTTAACAGTATGGTGTGTAAACAGAGTGCTATGTCAGACGGATTAATCTGATACACCCCTTCGATAATGGTTTAAAACGTTAACCAAACGATTTGAAAAACATAACAGTCATTACTCCGCTATGTGTTCTATAGCTCAACTGAGAAAAACAGCAATACCGTGTTTACTCTGCTGCTATAATTAAGTGATTCTCTGGTGCTATATGGTGTCTTAATTCTGTGCTACTCTGTAATTCTTCCCCACCATAACAATGACTAATTGCCTACATTGTTCTCCACTCCATTATCTGACACCAATAATGAGTTACTTTGCAAATTCATGTTTCAAAAACCTATTATGAGCATAGCCAGCCAATAGGAAAAATTATCCTCACCTCAGATGACTATAACTTGAAAATCCCATTTAGATGCTAATGCTTCTGTAATTGTAGAACACGGGACAATATCAGTGTGGCCAAAGTCAATGGATGGGTGCGGTTAACTGGCCATGAATTTGGCAAATAAGCACTTTTGCTTGAGTATAGTTTGTATTTCAAGATTTATAGCGTGTGTTTTTAGATAACAGTTGTTCCTTTACATTAAAAAGTGCTGTAATATTTGATGTATGCATTTTCCTATTGTGTGACATTCCTATTTTTCATTAATTTGCAACTTTTTTCATAAATTTACAACTTTTTTCAAATATTGTCAAAAACTTAAAAAAAATTATACTTTCACATTTTCTATACTACTCACACATAAAGTGAAATTTAAAGCCTTTTTGATTTAAATTTTGATGATTATGAATTAGTTATTTGAATTCAATTACTCCTTCCAATTTTTTGAAATGCACTAAATTATTTTGAACTTTTCTCATAAATTTACTAATGTTGATCTGAAAATTTAATTAATATGCTAAATGTTTCTGGTTGATTTATTGCTTGTCTTTGTACTTGTGTTAATTGTAAGTGTGACTTTTTTGTGGATTCAAAAAATATCAATAAAGTGATGTGGGAGGAAGCTATAAAAAACAGAATAAAAATTTAGTCATCATCTGTATGAAAGCTGCAAATTTAGAAGGCAAAAATTTGCATATTTATAACAAAGATAGTACATTTCTGAGAAAAATTTATATTTATGATTTTTTTTTTTAAAGTAGCAAAATTATGAGAAAAATTTGCAAATTTACGACAAAGTATTGAATTTACAAGAAAAAAGTTTAAAATTTACAAGAAAAAAATGTAAATTTATCTTAAAAAGTGGCAAATTCATAAAATAAGTTGCTAATTTATAACAACATAGTAAATGTATATAAAAAGTGGCAAATTTATATTTTTTACAAATTTATGACAAAAAAATCACAAATTTATGAGGAAAAAAAATTATGCTCATTCTACAAAAGATACAGAATTTACAAGAAAAAAACCTGCAAATTTATAAGAACAAAGTTACAAATTTCTGAGAGAAAAAGTCACAAGTTTACCAGAAAATGGTAGCAAATTTATCAGGAAAAAGTTGTTTATTTACTACAAAAAAGTATCAAATGTATTTGAAAAAAATGGCAAATTTACAAAACTCACAAATATATGAAAAAAGTCAGAAATGTATGAAAAAAGTTGCTAGTCTTTAAAAAGTTAAAAATTTACGTAAAAAAGCAGAAAATTTATGAGAAAAAAGTTGTGGATTACACATTTGTAAATTCACAAGAAAAAAGTAGCAAATGTATGAGAAAAAAAGATGCAAATTTTTGAGACAAAAGTTTAAAATTTACGAGAAAATAACCTAACAAACTTATTTAAGAAAGTTGCAAATTAATAAAAATGTTACTAATTTATGATTTTTTTTAAAAAACAGTAGCAAAATTCTGAGAAAAAAAACAAACTACAAATTTAGGCCAAGGTATTGAATCTATCAGAAAAAGTGTAAAATTTACAAGAAAAAAAGCAGCACATTTTTTTTAAAGTTGCAAATTAATAAAAGTTGCTATTTTATGACAAAAAGTAGCAAATGTATGAGGAAAAAAATGAATGCACATTTATGACAAAACCACTGGATTTATAAGAAAAAGTTGCAAATTTATGAACAAAGTTACAAATTTCTGAGAGATAAAGTCACAAGTTTACAAAAAATACCAGCAAATTTATAAGGAAAAAGTTAACTCACTTTGAAAAAGTCGGTCATTTATGATAAAAAGGTGAAAATTTCCAAGATAGAAGTTGCAAGTTTAAGAGAAAAAAGCTGCAAATTTTTGAGAATAGAAAAAGTTAAAGAGGCTGAACTTGTAGCTTGGAGGCTCTCTAGTGGCCAAGCGAGCCAATAGCATTTGTGTACTCTACTTTAGAGCCAGAAGTGCTAATTCATAATGAAAGCACCAAGGTGCTGTGCCTCGGTGCCTGTGGCATGGTAGCATGGGCAGCTGTAAAAAAAAAAAATGACACTCCAACCTCTACTGGCCCAGGATAGTTATTACATTTACATGACCATTTTTCGCTGTGGCATTGATAGAAATGGTGTGTTAAATTTGTGTTTATTTCAAAAACAAAGTGTTATTTCAAAATTCTGGCAAATTAAAAGTCATGAAAACATGGTGATACAACATTAAAAGCCTTTAGTTCTACTTAATTTTGACCGGGAGAGCTGAAACAGAGAGGTGGACAGACAGACAGACGGACAGATACACACAGCCACAAACAGACGCACTAACCAATTATGGTATGCCTCCATTTCACCAAGGCATGATCATGCCATATATCGAAAGTTCTCTCTTTGCTTCAAATGACTGCGGTCGGCTACATTTAAGCAAAAAATCCAAACATTTCTTTCCTTGCCACTCTTCTAAAAAGGACATAAATGAGGCGGATCAATCCAGCACGAGATGAATTGAATCATTTCAAAAGAGTGGCCCAATTTAACTGGGAAGTGCACACTTAATTGGCTGCAGGACACCAACCAGAATCCATACACTCACAGGCTGAAGGCATTAATTAGTAAAACTGTAATTTTCCCAGACAATGCCACAGGCCAGAGCTCGATTTCAATGACCGCACTGTTGTCCAGTAAACAGGCTCAGATGCCGCTGGAAATGGGTTAAGAAGGAAGAAGATAATTGGTCATTATGTGCGGTCGATACAGGCGCATGTTCAGTTTCCACATATTCCACACATTTGGGCAATTCTGAAGAAGTCTACGGGGGTTTTGACAAAGACGGAGGTCAACAACCTCTACAGTGAGTAATTTTTGCCCATAAACATCTCCATGACATGACTTTTCTCTGAAATCACTTTTTTTCTCTTTACTTTTTAATTTTTATCTATAAATTTACAATGTTTTTTTTTTTTTTTAACGTCACAGGCAGCATGCCCATGTGGGCCCCATCAAAGGTTAAACCTGGGCTGTGTTATAGGTTCCAGGTGGGTTTGCCCATGGGTTCCATGTTTGCCCACATGGACTTCAGCTGTGGTGCAGGTGAGCAGGAAATCTGTTTACCCATTTTAAACCCACATGGGCCCCGTTGGGTTTAATGTGGGTGAGCAGGTTTCAGAAACACTTACGCCACAGGCAGAATTATGCAAAAAAGTCACAAATTTTTGAGAAAAAAAAATGTGAAAATTTCAAAGAAAAAGGTGACAAATTTACAAAGAAGAATAATAGCAAATTTATGAGAAAAAAGTCACAGATTTATGAGAAAAACATTAAAATTTATGAGAAAAAAGTTGCAAATTTACAAGAAAAAAATTGTAAACTACTTAAAAAAGTTACAAACTTACAAGAAAATGTAGCAAATTTACAAGAAAAAAGTCCCAAATTTATGAGCAAAAAATTTGGAAAAAGTTGCAAATAAAAGTAGCAAACATAGCAAAAATAGTAAACATATCAGTAAATAAATTGAAAATTTATGAGAAAAAAAGTCCCAAATTTATGAGGAAAAGCTGGAAGTTGACAGTAAAAAAAGTTGAAAATTTTTGAAAAAGTTCCAAATTTACAAGACAAATGTTGCAAATTTACGGGAAAAACTCACAAATTTCCAAAAAGACTTCAAATTTACAAGGAAAAAAGTAACAAATTTATGAGAAAAAGGAGCATGATTTCAGTAAAATGGCAAATTTATGAGAAAGTTCCAAAATTACAAGAAAAAGTTAGCAAATTTGCAAGAAAAGAGTCACAATTTTACAAGAAAAATTAACAAATTCATGAGAAAAAAGTTGCAAGTTTACTCTAAAAAAGTTGCAAATTAATGAGAAAGTTTCAAATAAAAACGAAAAGTATCAAATTAGGGGTAAAAGTCACAAATTAACAAGAAAATAGCAAATTTATGAGAAAATAATTTAAACCCTTCTTGTGGCAAGGTTTCATGGACAGACAGCGCCCTCACTGCCACAGGCGCAGCGCTGCGCCTGTCATGTGATGTTATATGACGTGACCAAAAACTCCCCAGTTGATTTAATTTGTACAAAGGATTCCACCTCACAAGGTGGCAAACACGTATAACTTACTGCTCTTGCCTTGGAAGACTGATGGCGGGCACAGAACCATCCTAAAACTTCACTTCTGGACACCACAGAAGAAGAGTTTGTAAACAAATGTTGATGTTCGCTATCGCCATTGCAAGACAGAGGAGGCATTTGCTCCCAAATTTGCCAACTATGATTCTAAAAAGAGATTATTTAGCTTATTAAGGTAAATATATACATTTTGACTTCCGGTTATGGCTGCCACGTAGGACGGACGTGTCTCGCTCTGCTCTGCTCCTGGAAAAAAAAAAAATCGGCAAATAACTCTCTCATTTGGGACAGAACGTATCCCAGCATTTGGGCGAGGATATGTCGGCGAAGCCTAAGGCTGGAAAACCAGGAAAAGGAAAAAGCGAGCCGCCGAAACAGTCCAAATTAACGGACTTTCAGGTCTGTGACGCAGTAAACAAAACTCCATATATGGCGGAGGAGGCTGGCAACGCTGCGATATCTGCGGGGAATGGCGCAGATGCGCTGATGGCTGCCATGAGTTCAATGAGAGCGGACTTTTCCTCTAGATTTGATGGGATTATGACAGCGTTGGAAGGAATAAGAAAGGAATTGGGTGACTGTGTAGAACGAACGGCGCAGATGGAGCTCTGTCTCGCTAGTGCTGAAGATGACGTCACCCGTCTTCAATTAAAGGTGCGCACTTTGGAAAAAAAAAATAAATCTCTGGAAGATAATATTTTGGATTTGGAATCTCGGTCGAGACAGAATAATTTGAGGCTGGTGGGTCTTCCAGAGGAATCAGAAGGTCGGGACGTATGTTCCTTTCTGGAAAAGTGGATTCCGGAGGTGCTGGGCAGCGAGGAGTTGCAATCAGCAGTGATTCTGGAAAAAGCACATCGTATTGGCCCACGGAGAGATAAGGGACCGCCGAGGACCTTAATTATGAAGTTTCTTAGCAACAGAGACAGGATGAAGATCTTCAACGCTGCACGAGCTAAAAAAGGAGAGATTAAACACCAGGACCAGCAGGTGCGGTTCTACCCAGATTTGGCCACAGGAATCCAGCAATTGAGGAAGCAGTTTGATCCCGTACGTAAGGAGCTGCGCAACCTTGGGATTCGTCATGGTGTAATCTATCCTGCGAGACTGCTGACCACGTATGAGGGCAGAACCCACATCTTCAAGACCCCAGAGGAGGCGCAGGAGTTCATCAAGAAGATCAAAGAAGAAGAAGAGACTGGTGGGAGCTAAGCATGAACAAAATATAAGGTAGAATAATTAAGCATTTGCACAGGCATCTGACTGACTTGAAGTAAATAGTAAGTTTACAAAATATAGATTGTATTATATATTAAAAAAACAAAACAAAAACAAAACAAACAAACAAAACAAAAACAAAAAACTATGATGTACAAAGTTGTTAAAAATTTTGGAGTTAAGTTGGAAAACTACAGAGGAGAGTTAATGTTACGTCATTAAAAGCAGTAGAGTTAGGGTGATTGGGAGGATGAAGAAGGAGTGGCTTAGGCTGTTCCCCGTGGGTGTGGAACGGTCGATGGCTATATCGGGAGACAGAATTTTTTTTTTG
The DNA here is from genome assembly GCA_020510985.1 of Pholidichthys leucotaenia. Classification (NCBI taxonomy): domain Eukaryota; kingdom Metazoa; phylum Chordata; class Actinopteri; order Cichliformes; family Pholidichthyidae; genus Pholidichthys; species Pholidichthys leucotaenia. Next base: position 25,189,420 of record CM035850.1, read on the forward strand.
ATTTTGGGGGGTTTGCCACAAGTGTGGGAAGGGGAAATTTGTTTGTGTGTAGTTTGTAGGATGAATGTTCAACCACTCATGTTTTTGCTTCTCTGTATGAGCATGTTTACACTGCAAGGTAATCCCAAACTCTCTATTGATCATGGACCAAAGTGTTAATCTTAATTTAACTTCATGGAATTGCAGAGGTCTACAAAATTTAAAAAAACTTAAACAAGTTATGAATAAAATAAAGGACATGGGTTCAAGAATTGTGTTTTTACAAGAAACTCATCTGATAGAGGAGGATGTTAAAAGAATTAGGAGTAGATGGCAGGGAAGTGTATTCACCTCTTCATTTTCATCCCGAGCCAGGGGAGTTATGACTCTCATACATAAATCAGTTCCTTTTCAAGTGAAAAATGTAATTGGAGACAAATTTGGAAGATATGTAATCATTCAAGGTTCTTTGCTATTAGAAAATATAAATCTTGTGAACTTATATGGTCCCAATATAGATGATCAGAAGTTCTTTGCTAATTTATTTCTCATCTTATCATCACTTACAGGGCAACATATAATAGCAGGGGATTTTAATTGTACATTGAATCCAGGTGTGGATAGATCAACAGGACTGGATTGTACGCACATTGGATGTAGGATGACTATTAATCATTTTATGAAAGAATTGAGATTGTTAGATATATGGAGAGAAATGAAACCACAAGTTAAAGCCTATTCTTGTTATTCCAGTACCTACAAGACATTCTCACGTATTGATTATTTTTTGATTTCCACAGAATTAAGGTCCAAGATTCAAAACTGCTTTTATGATAACATCGTGATCTCTGATCATGCACCCTGTTGTCTAATATATGTAGATAAAAAATTGACAAAGGAATCAGGTAGATGGCAATTTCAGCATAAATGGCTTCAGGATGAGGAATTTGTCAAGTATATAGAAAAACAGATAGACGAGTTCTTTGACATCAATACTACACAAACATCAGCATGTGTAAAGTGGGAGGCTTTCAAAGCTTTTATTAGGGGACATATTATTAGTTATACAGGATCAAAATCTAAGAAGACTCGAGAGGAGAGAGCTAAATTGGAACATAAAATAAAAAGTCTTCAGGAAAAAGTGTATGCAGGAAGTGACCCAAGGTTGGAGAATGAATTACTGATTTTGAGAGCTGAATACGACAAAAAATCAGCGAATAGAGCTGCCTCGAGTCTTCTAAGATTGAAACAATCTTTTTATGAACAAGGTGAAAAATCAGGAAAATTATTAGCATGGCAGATTAAACAATTGGAAATTAAAACACCAATTACCAGTATTATAAGTAATGGACAGGTAGTTATAGATCCTTTAGAAATTAATAGAGCCTTTAGAGATTACTATGAAAAATTATATGATACCAAAAATGAACCTGATTTAACAAAACTAAATGGGTTTTTGAACGAACTATCTATACCGTGTATACCAAATGAAAACAGGGAGATATTGGAGTCTAAAATTAGTCAAGAAGAAGTTGGGCTAGCCATTGATAATATGAAATCAGGAAAAAGTGCAGGACCAGATGGTCCTTCCAGTTGACCTTTATAAAAAATTTAAGAATAAATTAATAAAACCTTTTTTGGAAATGGTTTTAGAAGCATTTCAAAATAATAATTTACCATCATACATAAATAATGCCTTAATTATACTGCTGCCAAAACCAGGTAAGCCCTCTAATAAATGTGAAAATATGAGACCAATAAGCCTATTAAACGCCGACCTTAAGATAATCTGTAAAATTTTAGCAAGACGAATACAAGAAATTTTACCAAATATTATTAATCGAGATCAGAATGGCTTTATAAAGGGTAGACAAGGCTTCCATAATGTAAGAAGACTATTTAATATTATTTATTTTAATAAAGAAGCACCGGATACAGCTCTCCTATCATTGGACGCCGAAAAGGCCTTTGATAGAGTTGAATGGCCCTTTCTTTTTGAAGTCCTACAAAGGTTTGGACTTGGAAATAATTTCATAAAATGGGTTCAAATAATATACAATAATGCTACAGCAGAAATCCTAACAAATAACAATATTTCAAAACCAATAAAAATCAATAGAGGATGTCGACAAGGCTGTCCACTTTCACCTTTACTGTTTACTATGGCAATTGAACCTTTAGCGATAGGTTTACATTCACAAATATATGGAATTAAAGTTGGACCAACAGAACATAAAATCTCCCTGTACGCCGATGATATAATTTTGTTTATGTCGAATCTAAAAAAATCAATTCCAACCTTGTTGAATTTAATAAAGAATTTTGGGGAAATATCAGGATATAAAATAAATAAAACTAAATCTTCAATATTAATGCTAAATGAGACCCAGAGAAATTACCCAGCCCCTGAGGCAAATCAATTCAATGTTGTAAATCAGTTTAAATATTTAGGAATCCAAATTATGCCTAAGCTAGAATCAGTCGCCAGCGTCAACTATGAAGCCTTAATGTCAGATATCAATGAGTTAACTCAGAGATGGATGTCACTACCAATGTCGATGATCGGGAGAATCAATATACTTAAAAGTAATATTTTACCTAAAATACTTTATTTATTTCAATACATTCCCTTATCACCACCTTTAGATCTATTCTCAAGAATAAAAAAAAAGTTAGTGGAATTTATATGGAACAACAGGAGGGCTAGATTACGTCTGTCTTTATTATATTTACCATTTGATCGTGGAGGTCTGAAATGTCCAAATTTTATGTTGTATTATTGGTCGGCACAACTGAGGTCTATGACATATTATTTTTCATCAAATGATCTCCCTCACTGGACTGAAATGGAATCATACAATTTACCTTTACCTCTTCCCATATTCATATACTCAGATTCGGCAAAAAAATTACAAAAACAAGTTAAAAATCCATTTGTAAAGCATATGATCAAAATATGGTGTGAAGCTAAAAACTATTTAAAAGAACCACAGTTATTGTCACAATTTAGTCCAATATGGGGTAATCAATATTTTAAACCAGGGAGAGCGGACGCTGTATTTAAAGTATGGAATTTAAAAGGGATACAAAAGATTCAGGATTTATATTTGCTATGTGCAGACAACATAATGTCTTTTGAAGAGCTGAGGATCAAATTTAATCTCAATAGAACACATTTTTTTAAATATCTTCAACTTAGAAACTTTATTCGATCAAATCAAAATAAAGCTCTCACTCGACCTATTTATTCATCCTTGGAAAAAATGATGATGAAAGATAGTAAAAGAAAGGGTATTATTTCAGAGTTTTATAACTCATTGACACTATCTTCAAGTGAAAATTCACTGAAAAGATTAAACTACTGGAAAGAAGATCTGCAAATTGAAATTTCGGAGGAACAATGGGAATTGGCTTGTACAGAAGCTCAAACCAAATCAATAAATGCACGCCTTAAATTGATACATTTCAAATGGTTAATGCGGATGTATGTTACACCGGAGGAGTTAAATAGATATAACAAAAATATACCAGATACATGCACAAAATGCATGGAAAGTAAAGGAACCCTATTTCATTGTTTATGGGAATGTAGATTAATAAGAATGTTTTGGGAAGAGGTGAGGGTAACAATTGAAAAAATAATCTCAAAACAAATCATACTGAATCCTAAACTGTTTTTGTTGGGTCTGTACCCAGAAAAGCATAATTTTAATAAAAGTGAAAGAACATTCATAGACCTCAGTTTGCTTAATGCCAAAAAATGTATTGCACTATTATGGAAAAAGACTCATAGACCAGATGTGACTCAGTGGTTAAGACAGATGTTAACAAACCTTCCATTAGAAAGAATAACATATATACTGAAATCAAAGGAAATTGTGTTTGAGAATATATGGAGACCTTTTATTGATTATATAAAAAAATTTAAACATAACTCTTGAAGAAGAAGGTGAATGATGTGTGTGGACCTTGTAAATTCCAAACTGGTGAACATAATATGTATACTTATGTATTGGATTGTCTAGACTAAACAGAGGAGCATTGTTGAAGACTTGATTTTGTTGGTGGTTGTTGGTGTTTTTAGTGCATTTTTTTTTTTTTGTAGTACTTTAGCGTTAGTGTTTGATTGTTTGTATCATGTTTGTTAAAAAAAAAAAAAGGTTCAATAAAGATATTGTGGAAAAAAAAAATATATACATTTTGTTATAACAGAAGGTGGGCGAAGCTGGTTGATGTTCACCTGCCATCGCCCCCAGCGCCATGTGACTGGAGAGAACAATCGTGCCAGTTCTGTGTCATCATATAAGATAAATAGCGGTGGGATAAAAGCGAAATTGAGGTGGAATAATCATAACAGTTTCTGGATGTGAGGGGGAAAAGTAAAATGACCGACAGAAGAGAAAATAACGACCAGGATGCTGCAAAAGGATGAAGCGAGCAAGCCGCCCGGCCAGCGGTAAGTAACGAATTTGTTTGTTACATTGTACTGATTTTCTGGTTCATATACTTTGAAGATAAGATAACAAAATGCCCAAAACAAAAAACAGTGACAAAAAACAAAACCATTCTTTGCGTAAATATGTCCAAAGTCCACTTTTGACTGAAAGTTATGTAATTTGATATGGCTGCCATGGCATTATGCAAATTAGATGCATAAATTTACACCTATCTCAAACTTTGGATCATATTCTACATCTTTTTAATTGACAGTAAGCCATTATCTCTTACCACTTTCAAGTTATAGTCTTGGAAATCTCAGACATCTGAACTAAATATTTTCTTGAAAAAAATCTTGACCACTAGGGGCTTATGGCGCAACTGAGTGCCTGTGGCAGTCATTGGGTTAAAACAGGTAAACAGGTAAAGTCTATGTGGGCAAACACACATGGGACCAACATAGAACCCACAGACAAACCCACATGGGACCCACAGGACAGCCCAGACTTTTTTTTTTTTACCTTTTTTGAATGCAAAGGGAACCAGAGGCTGGGCCACCAGAGTGGCCGTGGGTGGCACCAGCCACCACTACTGGTGGGACCCACCTGGCCATGCTTTCTGGGATGTTTGTGCTTTTGCATTTTTCTCCAAGATCTCATGCAGGCCAATTAGTACGGAAAGCCATCAGGTTAAAGACATTCATATTTAACTTATTATGCTAATTTTCTTGTATCACTGCTACTGCTGTAAATCTGGTAAGAAAAAAGTGACGCTGATAAATTCAAACATTGGTTTTAATGTTGTGCAGAGCTACTGTAAATGTGGCAAAAATATTGCTGTTAAAGTTCAGCATATGCTACTTTTGGCCTGTATTTTTGACCCTGTTGGCTTTCCATAATTGCATGCATAGGCTGCTAATATAAACAGTTCATCCATCCATCCATCCATCCATCTATCCATCTTCTACACTTTTCCAGAGGTCCGGGTCGCGGAGGCAGCAGTTCAGGCAGAGAAGCCTAGACTTCCCTCCCCCCATCCACCTGCTCCAGCTCTTCAGAGAGGATACCAAGGCATTCCCAGACCAGCTGGGAGACATAGTCTCTCCAGCGTGTCCTGGGTCTGCCCCGGGGTCTCCTCGCAGTGGGATGTGCCCAAAACACCTCAAGTGGGAGGCGTCCAGGAAGCATCCTGATCAGATGCGCAAACCCCCTCAACTGGCTCATTTCGATGTGGAGGAGCAGTTTTGACATTCAGTTTCACAATGCCATGTTTAACTTCGTAGGCTAATCATCCTTCATCATCACTGAAACATCAAACATTTTGCCATTCAGAATGCCACATCTTGACTTGTTTATAAAATGCAAAAAACTAACTTGAGCATAAGCCTATGCATACTTTTTTGTAGGTAAACATGTTGGCAGCATGTGAACATATGTCAGATGTTAATTTCACATGATTGTGAGCTATTTTCCCGACTGCCACAATATTAAACAGCTGTGAGTCAACAGATTCTGCATTGTTTACATGTTATTCATGTTTGGGTTACACGTGACTTGCACATTAAGTTTGTGTATTTTTAACCCAGTTGGCCTTCCACAGTTCCATGCACAAACTGCAATATAAATAGTTGATGGTGATGCTTGACTGCATATTACAAATATGGCTAAGTCAAGAGAATGGTCCAAAAACTTTGTACCTTGCACAAAAGAGGAAAAGGATACAAAAAGATAGCAAAGACACTGAATGTTCCTAGAGATACAGTTTGAAGTATAGTTCACAAGTTTAAAGTTAAAGGAACAGTGGCTACACTACCTGGACGTGACATAAAGAAGAAGCCCAAAACCCTCGACTGACTGCAACAGACCTGCAGTAAGACTTAGTGGCACCTGGCATTGAGGTTTCAATTTTCATAATAAGGTACATACTAAAAACTGAAGGCTGCCATGCCCAAACTCCAAGACATACACCACTACTGACCCAAAAATACAAAAAAAGTCAGGTCAAATTTGCTCAAAACTATATAAATAAGCCAAAGAGGTATTTTCAATTGAAATCATATGACCCAAGAAGTCATTTTTGAAGTTTAAAGGTGTCATTGATTGCACTTTTTTCCCCACATTTTAATGGCTTACACATATCTTAAAGACACACTCCGGTGGATATGAATCCCCTATAAAAACAAATCTACACTGTCTAAAATCGTATCATATGTCCTTTTTTTCTACAAAGACAATCTTTCATTGTCTTACAGTTTTGTGTCAAAATCTTTTCACTCCCCTCACCCCCCACCCCCACCCCTTCAAACACCAGAATCGGTAACTAGGCCCAACCTACATTCCATACACTTCCCATAAGGAACATGCTCCGTACATGTTCCGTACAGAAGGTCCTGCTACCAATCCTTCTTGCTGTCAGTTCTATGTCAATGTGCCTTTGTGATTAGCCGCAGTTTGCACTTAGCAATTAGCATGCTCCATACATGACAGTTGTAAATAAGCACAATTGCAATTGTTAATAAATGAATAAATTCAATAAGAAATCAAAGACCATACCATAAGTAGTGATGGGCAAATGATATCGAGGCTTGAGAGCTTGTCTCTCTCTTCAGTGTGTCGGCACTTGTATCAAAACACTAACGTCACATGACCGTTAATGTCCGAAGCTTCAAACGTCATTGCTGCTTCACTTCACGCTTTATTGGTTCAGTAAGTTTTCAAGTTTTCATCAATCAGTCAATCTGAGGAATCAATCCACCTCCTCACTGTGGGCTGCTCCCTCGCAGGACCAGGGAACAGCCATCACCCCACATTGTTTGGGCCACAGTGAAACTGTTCTGCCTGCTGCGCTCTGCACACACCCCACCGGGATACTGGCGCATGTAATGCCAAACTATGCATCCATCAGTAGATAAGATAAGATAAGATAAGCCTTTATTAGTCCAACAATGGGGAATTTTCATTCCGGTATCAAATTTTATGACTATCTCACTCCTTATTCACTGTCAGTGTTTTAACAAGGATGATTTAAAACCAACCTAACAGAAGTTATTTAAGTTAATCCCTTTTTCTCTGCATGTGGTGTATGGGGTGGCGCCTATCTCTGTTTCACTGACCATAGGCCACACAGCTACTGTAAGTAGTGAAAGCTATAGTGGAGGGGTCGGTCTTTCTGGTAGCTCTGTGTGTTAACTTTCCTTTTCCCATTCTATTATGCTGAACACCAAGCTAGAAGGCAGAAAGTACCATTTTTATATGGTCTTTGGTACGACCTGGCCAGGATTTGAACCCACGACCTCCCGGTTGTGAGGCAGATGCTCTACCAACTAGGTCACCACTCCGGAGTTTTTTCAGCACATGTACATAAGGCACTTGGGAATATTTGCATGCTGGATCACAAGCTAACAGGAGTGCTAGTGTCTCGTACGGAACATTACGTATCAAAGGAACATGTAAGTAGAACATTTGAGACTGCTAGCTAGCAGGACCGCTAGCATTGCGTACAGAATGTTCCATATCTAACATTCCATATGTAAGGCACTTGGGAATGTCAGGAGGCTGGACGCTAGCTAGCAGGACCCAAGAATATGTACAGAACGTGCACGAAACACAGACGGAATGTGTATGGAAGATGTGCAGCATGTGTACAGAAATGTGTGGAACGCAAATGGAACATGGATAAAACGCACATGTAATATTCCGTATCAAACGGGTCATTCTGTGTTTTAGTAATCTCCACCAGAATTATGCGAGATACGTTTATTGTAGGGCTGCAACTAAAGATTATTTTAGTAGTCGACTAATCTAACAGCTATTTTTTTCAACTAGTCAGCTAATCACGTTTATTTTTCTCATGTCCACCATCTCTGCTTCTTTTTGGGGCTGCATATTTTACCTCAGCCACTGTTTAATACCTCTTAACGTTCCGTCTCCTGTGGGTGGAAGGCATTTAAATGCCATTTTGTCTCAGCTGGACACAGTGTAACTAATATTCAGAATGAGGGCTAATATTAACAAAGATGAAAAAGAAATAGCGACTCCTGTAATTCACTCACTGCATTCAACACATTAGCCATGACAGCTCAACCCTCAGCGACCAGAGAGCTTATTGTCAAACAGGTAAGCTAACATTAACAGCACATACTAACAGTATTGTCATTTTTCTAAAGCTTGAAACAGTTGGCCATTGAAAATAAGCGGCGTTAACTTTCTTTACTCACTAAAACTTACCCTTGCAGATGGTAATGTCGTGGCTCCAGGGCGCCGTTGTTTCAGATCCTCATTGTTACCTTCTTGACTTTCACGGCTTGGCAGTTCCTAACCGTAGTAGGAAATCCCTGTGGATTAAAGCTAAAATGTTCGTATTTTAGCCTGGCTCATTAGCTGGTAACAGGCTTTGCTCTAGGTTGGTTCTGCAGCCAGTTAGACACAGAGCACACATTAATACCTTCACAACAGTGGGTCTTTATTCTCCTTTCTCTGCATTGGAGAGACACATACAGCCGCTTTGCGCTTAAACTCTGTATCAACCGCGAAAACAAAACACAACACAGTGTAACTGCGTAAGGACGTACACACCGTGGATCTGCTAAAGGGGCAGGCAAAATCGGTAACATCATGTATCACTATAGTGCTGCCGCGGTAAGAAAGGTCTGCCTTGCAAAGTCTGCATTTTACTTGTTTTGTTTTTTTTGTCTTCTGTAAAATGTTCCCAAACAACAGAAAGTTTGGGTCTGCTTTTTTTATGCACTTCGACATTCGCCATATTTTTTGTTGCCCGACCGCCCTGAACGTCTTTTTTTCAGCGTTTGTGCGTGGTGCCCTGGGAAAAAAAGCCTGTGCCCTGTATCCCAGCAACAGCTTGTTGCTCACAGCTCAACACTTCCGCTTTTCCTATGGTCAGACTTTCTACTGATTTTTTTAATAGCAGTCTCTAAATAACAATTGACAGGAAACATATCCTAGCAGCTCTGGATGTAAAATATGATTACACGGAAAACAGGAGTCTGAGAAGAGAATGCATCGGCATCCTATGTCCCACCCTTCCTTAATTCTGATTGGCTGCTTAGAAAGGTCTGACTGACGAGCTCAGCTGCAGTCTGAAAAAGTTTAACTTTTTTCAACCCTGAGCGCCCTGAGTGCCGCGACAAAAAATGGCCACCGCTCAAAGCGTTTCAGCACCGAGGGTGCTCAGCGCTGTAAACGTTGGACTACAAAGAGAATGAATAGAAAACCGTCGCCCAGAGCGGAAAAAATGCATTTGGTGGACACGCAGCCTAACTGTGCTCCTCTTCTTCTTTGCTGGAAATTGTTCATGCATGCTGGACAACAGAGACGCTACTGCTCTCAGCAGTTCCAGTCATGCATTGCAGTTCTGGTCGTGCATTGTGTTATGTTAGTAATAAGGAGCCAAGGACGAGACCAGGTGTCGCACTAAACACACGTTTATTGAGAGGCACTTCACAGCACACAGGTGCAGCCGTCAGGCAGACAGGTGGCAATGAGACCACTCCTCCTGCCCACTGCCCTCTTATAGCGGCGGGTGATGGCGGAACTGGAAGGTGGAGCCACCACCCGTACCACACAAATAAAAGTCCAAACTTTAACACAACATCCCCCCCTCACAAAAAGCCCAAAAACACACACACAATTTGGACCCACCCCAATTTGGAACCCGAATCATGCACTAAAAGTAATGAAATAACACAATACAAATGGCCTAACCCAGTCACTCCAAAATAACTAAAACTAGGGGGAGATGGGTAAACTGCTACCTCACCCCACAAAGCGAAGCGGGTTATTCTGCTGCTTGTACTTCTAGCAAGCCCACTTAAAACAAAATACTGCCGTGTCCTAATCAAAACATAACATCAAATTAATCCCCACGAACATATACAAATATCAAATACACAGAGTAAAACATTCTAAAAACATAAGCCGTACCCCATGACCATCAAAATATGCACACATGTACAACATCGAAACCAGATACCAACTATAAGAACAAACCCATGCCCCCCCCCCCCCCCCAAATCCACCCCCCCCTTCCTGGACTGCCCTCCCATCAGTCCGCCCCAGGAGGGAAATCGCCTCCCGGGTCGCCGCTGGCTGTCTCGACCCCAGTGCGCCTTCTCTTTGACACCACCGGAGGAGTCCCATGTCCAGGCCCAAGTCCACCAGTTTTCTCCCAGGTATGCTACAGCTCATATGGGTGCCTCAATGAGCCATCCGACAGTTGGAGATAGGCGTCCTCCCGTCTGGCCACCACATGTAGCCGCCTCTGGTGCTCCTCCATCCGCCACTTGGCCCGAATCTGCCGCAACCGTGCCTCCTCCCGGGCCCAGACCACATCTGCAACACCCAGAGGGGCCCTACTTGGCTTGCAGTGTCTCTGTTTGGCATGACATTCTACTGTGCCAGATGGTCCCACCCCGACAGCTTTTACCTTCGCCGCCACCATCACTGTTGTGACCCCCTGTTCACCAGCCCATTCCAGCCGAGATCCAGAAACAGGTGGAGCCAGCCTCTCGACATCACCCGCTGTCACAGGCGTCCCTGATGTGCCGCCCAGTACCCTTGTCCAGGGCCACTTGAGCTCTGGTACAGGAACCCTCCTGTGACGGCCCTGGGCGATATTGGTCCTTCTCACTCTCCAGGGTGTTAAGCATGTTTTCATCCCACACAGCCCCGTCTTCCACTCTCGGGACCAACCGGTCCCACAAACTGCAGCCTGACTACTTCTCCCCAGCACCACTTTTAACAGTGAAGCCCAGACCATAAAACAGATCGCATCCCATTATGTTCTCACCACGGGCTGTCATGGTAAACTTCAGGTCACCCACCTCAGCCGACTTGTACCGGGCCGTCAGTCTCAGTGTTCCCACTGTGGCCAGTCTCCCTCCACCATAACCACAATGCGGTGCCGGGTCATCTCCAATCCTGTAATGTGAGAAAAAACACCTCACGGTCGCCCAATTCAACACAGAGCCCACCGCTCCCGTGTCAGTCTATAATGGCACCACCACCCCATCCAACTTCACCATACAATGTGTGCGTCCGCTGGTGCCCAGGGACACAGCATGGAAAACCGTGGGGGTGGGGGAGTCCTCTTTGCGTCTTGGACTTCCTCGCTCGAACTTGCGACATGCCGTGGTGAAATGATGCAAGTGTCCGCAATTGCCACAGCGGCCAGTGCTGCGACGTGCACTGCAGTGCTGTGATGTGCACTGCACCTGCGACTGTGACTGTGACTTGCCACACTCCCCAGTTGTACTAAGAATTCCACCTCACAAGGTGGCAGACACGTATAACTTAATGCTCTTGCCTTGGAGGAATTATGGTTGACATAGAAGCATCCTTATTTATACCAGAGAGGAAGAAATTTTTAGACAAACACAAATGAATGTTACTGATTGCTGTGGACGTACTCGGTCGCGGACGGAGGACCAATTGCTCCCAAATTTGCCAACTATGATTCAAAAAAGAGATTATTTAGCTTATGAAGGGAAATATTTACCTTTTGTGACAGGAGAAGAAGACAGTCTGGAGTGTGTACACTTTTGTCTGCCATTGATGGAACTGCACGTGATGACAGAGAACAATAGCGCTGGTTCGGCGGCATTATGTAACCGAAATTGAGGTGGACTAAATCACAAGATTCATGTGAGACTTTCTGGATGTGGGAGAGTAAGCAAAAATGACTGACAGAAGACGAAATAAGGACTGTGGGTGATGAAAATGGACAAAGAAAGACACGATGAGCAGTAGTTCTGATTATTTTTTATCGGTTTGTGTACATTCTACTGATTTTCTGGTTCATATACTTTAAAGATAAGATAACAAAAAACCCAAAACTAAAAACGGTGACAAAAAAACAAAACCATTCTTTGTGTAAATATGTCCAAAGTCCACTTTTGACTGAAAGTTATGTAATTCGATATGGCTGCCGTGGCATTATGCAAATTAGATGCGTAAATTTACTCCTGTCTCAAACTTTGGATCATATTCTACACCTTTCTAATTGACCATAAGCCCTTCTCTCTTACCACTTTCAAGTTATAGCTTTGGAAATCTCTGACATCTGAACTGAATATTTTCTTGAAAAAACCCTTCACCACTAGGGGCTGACGGCACAACGGAACGCCATCCACAGTCATTGGGTTAAAACGGTGCTTCATGGACCCACAACCCATACATACAGGCGTTCCTAGGGCAGACCCCATTTTCACAGCGTTGCCGTCATCCATATCACCCTCCACGCTATCATTGCTATCCGGGCTCACTGCATGCGCCGTCGGCTGTGATCCTAATTGTTGGTGTGGCACACTCCCACTCAGCTCGAGTGATAATTTATTTGCAGCCTCCAGCTGCTGAGCTAACTTGATGACTGTAGATGGCATCAGTTCGCCCGAGAACATAAGCAGTTTCAACCTAATAGCGGGGCAGCTGGTATGTTCCGCCAACTGGTCGCAAACCATCTCCTTCTCCAACGATCCGAACTGGCATTTGCTGGCCAACAGTCTCAGGTATGCCACGAACCGCTGCACAGACTCGCCAACTCGTTGGCGGCACTGTCGAAACTGGATTCTGCGGACAATGACGTTTTCCAGGCTCCGAAAATGGCGCGCCATTAGCTCAACTACTTCTTCAAAGCCATCACAGTCACCCATCGTGCTCAAAATTTGCTGTCCCTCCATTCCGAGATTATGGACCAACAACGCGCGTGCCCTCAATTTCTCCAGCCTCCCATGGTTTAGCGCCACCATGTACATCTGGAATGCGGCAAACCACATCGATCAAGTAGTGGGTGGCTCACCAGGAAGCTCCAAAAATGGCCGAACACCTCCATACCTGCTTTTATCCTCATTGCCAAAATGTTATGTTGTGGGACACATATATGTGCACTTATGTATATCACTTCATGCTTCATATGTATACCACTTTAGGCTTCACATCTTAGATTGAACAAAGGACTGAGCCTCTCTGGAGATAACAGGAGGATGTGAAAGTCTAGTCTTTGGTATGCAGAGAGACGGCCTGGGGGGATTTTCCTGGCCGCCAGAGGCTGGGGGTGGAGGTGTTAAGATCTGAAGGAAGATGTATTGTTATTTGGGATTAAATATAATATGACTGTGTGCGACTGTATGCGCACGTAGGCAACGACAGTGAAACCTGGAGGGGGGTGATTGGGAGGAACGGCCTGCCCGATCTGAACCCGAGTGGTGTTCAGTTATTGGACTTCTGTGCTAACCACAGTCTGTCCATAACGAACACCATGTTCAAGCATAAGGGTGTCCATATGTGCACCTGGCACCAGGACACCCTAGGTCGCAGGTCGATGATTGATTTTGTTATCGTATCATCAGACCTGCGACCGTATGTCTTGGACACCCAAGTAAAGAGAGGTGCAGAGCTGTCAACTGATCACCACCTGGTGGTGAGTTGGATCCGATGGCAGGGGAGGAAGCCATTCAGACCTGGTAGACCCAAACGTATAGTGAGGGTGAGCTGGGAGCGTCTGGCTGAGGCCCCTGTCCGGGAGGTCTTCAACTCCCACCTCCGGAAGAACTTCAACCACATTCCGAGGGAGTCTGGAGACATGGAGTCTGAATGGGCCATGTTCTCCACCTCTGTTGTTGAAGCGGCGGCCCAGAGCTGCGGCCGCAAGGTGGTCGGTGCATCTCGTGGTGGCAACCCCCGAACCAAGTGGTGGACACCAGTGGTGAGGGGGGCCATTAAGCTGAAGAAGGAGTCCTATCAAGCTTGGTTGGCTTGTGGGACTCCCGAAGCAGCTGAGGTGTACCGGCAGGCCAAGCGGAGTGCAGCTCGGGTGGTTGCTGAAGCAAAAACCCGGGTATGGGAGGAGTTCGGTGAGGCCATGGAACAAGACTTTCGGTCGGCTTCAAAGAGATTCTGGCAAACTGTTCGGCGGCTCAGGAGGGGAAAGCAGCTCCCCGTCCACACTGTATATGGTGCGGATGGGACACTGTTGACTTCGACTGGGGATATCTTCGGGCGGTGGAAGGAATACTTCGAGGATCTCCTCAATCCCACTGATACGCCTTCCACAGAGGAAGCAGGGTTTGTGGACGAGGGGGATGACTCGCCTATCACAGGGGCTGAGGTCGCCAAGGTGGTTAAAAATCTCTTTGGTGGCCGGGCCCCGGGGGTGGACGAGATTCGCCCTGAGTACCTCAAGGCCCTGGATGTTGTTGGGTTGTCATGGTTGACACGCCTCTGCAACATTGCGTGGAGGTCGGGGGCAGTGCCTTTGGCATGGCAAACCGGGGTGGTGGTTCCTCTCTTCAAAAAAGGGGACCGGAGGGTGTGCTCCAACTTTAGAGGGATCACACTCCTCAGCCTCCCTGGGAAGGTCTATGCCAAGGTACTGGAGAGGAGAGTCCGGCCATTGGTCGAACCTCAGATTCAGGAGGAGCAATGTGGTTTTCGTCCTGGCCGTGGCACATCGGACCAGCTCTTTACCCTCTCAAGAATTCTTGAGGGTTCGTGGGAGTTTGCCCAACCAGTTTACATGTGTTTCGTGGACTTGGAGAAGGCATTTGACCGCGTCCCTCATGGATTTTTGTGGGGGGTGCTTCGGGAGTATGGGGTATCGGGCTTGTTGTTACGAGCTATTCGGTCTCTGTACGACCGTTGTGAGAGTTTGGTTCGTATTGCCAACACTCAGTCGGAGTCATTCCCAGTGAGTTGGACTCCGCCAGGGCTGCCCTTTGTCACCGATCCTGTTCATAATTTTTATGGACAGGATTTCTAGGCGCAGCCAGGGAATGGAGGGTGTCATGCTTGGTGACCACAGGATCTCATCTCTGTTGTTTGCAGATGATGTTGTCCTGTTGGCTTCATCCAGCAATGACCTACAGCTCTTGCTGGGACGGTTTGCTGCTGAGTGTGAAGCGGCTGGGATGAGAATCAGCACCTCCAAGTCCGAGTCCATGGTCCTCAGCCGGAAAAAGGTGGATTGTCCTCTCCGGGTTGGGGACAGGCTCCTGCCCCAAGTGGAGGAGTTTAAGTATCTTGGGGTCTTGTTCACGAGTGAGGGGAAAATGGAGCGAGAGATCGACAGACGGATTGGAGCAGCATCTGCAGTGATGCGGACGTTGTACCGGTCTGTTGTGGTGAAGAGGGAGCTTAGTTCTAAGGCAAAGCTGTCGATTTACCAGTCAATCTACGTTCCTACTCTCACCTATGGTCACGAGCTTTGGGTAATGACCGAAAGAACAAGATCGCGGATACAAGCGGCTGAAATGAGCTTTCTCCGTAGGATTGCTGGACTCACCCTCAGAGATAGGGTGAGGAGCTCAGTCATCTGGGAGAGGCTCAGAGTAGAACCGCTGCTCCTCCACATTGAAAGGAGTCAGTTGAGGTGGTATGGGCATCTGATTAGGATGCCTCCTGGACGCCTCCCACTTGAGGTGTTTCAGGTACGTCCCACTGGGAGGAGACCCCGGGGCAGACCCAGGACTCAGTGGAGAGACTATGTCTCCCAGCTGGTCTGGGAACGCCTTGGTATCCCCTCTGAAGAGCTGGAGCAGGTGGCTGGGGAGAGGGAAGTCTGGGCTTCTCTGCTTGAACTGCTGCCTCCGCGACCCGGACCTCCGGAAAAGCGGTAGAAGATGGATGGATGGATGGATGGATGACTGTGTGCTTTGAAGTCCTGAGGTATTAAAAGGACGAAGGTCTGGGTTTCTTCCTCTTTCTGCTTTTGATGATGTTGGATGATGTGAATAAACCTGACTCGTGAGATGAACTCTGCCTCGTCATTTTCACATTATCTACACTGGTGACCCTAAGACGTATCATGAGTGAAAGAAATTCCCCCGAGCCAGCCAGGTCAGAAGCTCCCAGCCAAGTGTATGCCGCTACCGTCCAGCTACCGGACTTTTGGCGAGACAACCCGCGCTCCTGGTTCCACTTGGTCGAAGCACAGTTCGCCCTCCGGGGGATAACGGTAGATGACATGAAGTTCTACCATGTGATTGCCAAGCTCGACAACCGCACGGCTCGGCATGTGCAGAGCCTTGTGGAGCAGCCACCGGCCGCCGACAAATACGGCGGGTTGAAGGCTGCGCTCATCCAACGCTTCACTCTCTCAGTCCAGGAGAGAGCGGAGAGGCTCCTGGCTCTGAACGACTTGGGAGATGGCACACCCGTTGATCTGATGGAGAACATGCTGAGCTTGAGGGGCTCAGACGGCGACGACTTCATCTTCACCCACATTTTCCTGAGAACCCTACCTTCGGCCACGAGAGCGACCCTGGCCAGTTTGCCGTTGTTGGCCCAGCGGGACTTCCGCGTGCTGGCCCAGGAGGTGCACCGGATTCTCAACGCCAGCAAACAGCGCACGGCCACCGCGGCAGCGACGGCCGGAGATGGCGAGGGGCCAGAGACGGCGGTAGCAGACCCACCGACGACGGCGGCGGCAAGGGCCAAGGATCGCGGAGGAGACACTCTCTGTTTCTACCATCGCCGCTTTGCAGAGAAGGCACACAAATGTATACCACCGTGCCAGTTCAAGCGCTCGGGAAACGCCAAGACCGGGGGTCGGTAGCAGCTGCGGCCCTCGGTGAAGAGAACAAGCTGCTCTACTTGACGGACGCGCGTTCGGGGAGGCAATTCCTCGTGGACACAGGCTCCCAAGTGAGTTTCATCACACCTACCTCCGCTGACCGGTTGGCGTGTCCCTGAGGTCGCGGGGCGTCAGCAGCGAACGGCTCGGAGATTAAGACCTTTGGTGAGAGGAACCTGCTTCTGTCCCTACATGGCCGTACATTTGAGTGGACTTTTGTTATAGCTGCAGTGAGTTTCAATATGTTGGGGGCTGATTTTCTGTGCTCACATGGTTTGTTGGTTGATCTTGCTAACGGGCGCCTGGTTAATGCACTTTCCTTTTATTCTATTCCCTGTGCAGCCCGAGTGACCCCGCCTACAGCACAAGCCAACGTCGCAACGGCAAGCGGTAAGTTCCACACACTGCTCACTCAGTTCCCAGCACTCACGGTTCCCACATTTTCAGCAGCCATCGCTAAACACGGAGTGGAACATTTTATTACTACCACCGGACCACCCGTTTTTGCAAAAGCTCGGCGCTTGGATTCAGCTAAACTGACCATAGCGCACGAGGAGTTCGCCAACCTGGAAAAGTTGGGCATCATCAGGCATTCGAAAAGCCCATGGGCTTCCCCGCTGCACATGGTCCCGAAAGCTGATGGCTCGTGGCGACCTTGCGGAGATTTCCGCAGGTTGAACAACGCCACAGCGCACGACCGCTACCCAATCCCGCATATCCAAGATTTTTCCGTTCATTTAGCGGGGGTGCGCGTTTTTTCTAAGATAGACTTGGTCCGCGGTTACCATCAAGTTCCAGTGCGCGCTGAGGACATACCCAAAACAGCGGTAATCACTCCGTTTGGCCTATTCGAGTTTTTGCGCATGCCGTTTGGGCTTAAGGGTGCTGCGCAGACGTTCCAACGCATGATGGACGCGGTGTTGCGCGATCTCCCCTTCGTATTCGTCTACCTGGACGACATCTTAGTAGCCAGTCCGAAGACAAATACGAAAACCACCTCATGGCAGTTTTCCGGAGGTTGGGAGAGCACGGTTAATAATCAACCCAGCGAAGTGTCAGTTTGGGGTGACGCAGATTGATTTTTTGGGGCATCGCGTCTCCCCAGAAGGAGCGGTTTCGCTGCCTGACAAAGTACGCGTGGTAACAAATTTTCCCCAGCCACAAACAGTCAAGGCGTTACAGGAGTTTTTGGGAATGGTGAATTTTTATAACCGTTTCCTCCCCCGCGCAGTGCAGCTCATGCAACCATTGTATGCCACACTAAAAAAACAAAAACCCACAAATAAGATCGAATGGTCTCCGGAGCGAGAGCGAGCATTCTCGGAGGTCAAAACAGCCCTGGCAAACGCTGCATTGTTAGCACATCCAGATCCAACGGCCCGCATAGCACTCACTACTGACGCGTCAGATGTGGCCATAGGGGCGGTCGTGGAGCAGCATGTAGCTGGGGCTTGGCAGCCGCTCGCATTTTTCAGCAGGACTTTGCGCGATAGCGAACGAAAATACAGCGCATTCGACAGGGAGTTGTTAGCTCTCCACTTGGCCATTCGCCACTTCCAGTTCTGGCTGGAGGGACGCCGTTTCACCGCGTTCGTTGACCACAAGCCGCTGACATTCGCGATGGCCAAGGTTTCAGAACCGTGGTCAGGCCGGCAGCAAAGACAGCTGGCCGCTATCTCAGAGTTTACTACCGATATTCAGCATGTGGCGGGTAAACTAAATGTAGTGGCAGACTGTGTCTCGTGTGCCGTGGCGGCCCCAGTCCGCGTAGGGATAGATTATGCAGCCATGGCCACGGATCAGGTTAGCGATGCGGACGTGCGCGCGCTCCAGTCTCGACCAACAGGGTTAAGGCTGGAGAACAGGGTGCTGCAAGATAGTATGCCCCCCCTTAATCTGTGATGTCTCCACTGGGCGACCGCGTCCTGTGGTACCGGCCGCGTGGCGCCACCGCGTTTTTGACTCGATTCATTCTCTGGCGCACCCGGGAGTGCGCGCGTCGGTCAAAATGGTGGGAGAGAAATTTGTTTGGCCGAGCCTGCGCAAACAAGTTAGAGAGTGGGCAACAGCCTGCATGGCTTGTCAACGAGCCAAGGTACACAGACACACGAGAGCTCCCTTGGAGCCGTTCCACATCCTGGCTAAGAGGTTCGATCATGTTCACGTGGACCTCGTAGGCCCCCTACCGCCATCACAGGGGTGCACACACCTTCTGACAATGGTAGACCGCACCACGTATTGTTATTTGGGATTAAATATAATATGACTGTGTGCTTTGAAGTCCTGAGGTATTAAAAGGACGAATGTCTGGGTTTCTTCTTCTTTCTGCTTTTGATGATGTTGGATGATGTGAATAAACCAGACTCGTGAGATGAACTCTGCCTCGTCATTTTTACATTATCTACAATGTCAGTAATAAGGAGCCAAGGATGAGGCCAGGCGTCAAACTAAACACACATTTATTGAGAGGCACTTCACAGCACAAAGGCGCAGCCATCAGGCAGAGAGGTGGCAAAGAGATTGCCCCTCCTGCCCACTGCCCTCTTATAGCTGCGGGTGGTGGCGGAACCGGAAGGTGGAGCCGCCACCCATACCACACAAATAAAAGTCCAAACTTTAACACAACACATTGCCATTACAACATTACCGTGGCATGCATATAAACTTTATAATTAAACGATTTGTCGACAATAAAAATAGTTGTTGATAAATTTTTACTCTCGACATTATCGACAACGTCGACTAATTGTTTCAGCCCTAGTTTATTGACAGTGGATTAATGAACCAGGTGGAAACAGAGATTGAAATCTGAAGAAAATAAAAATATAAACCACGCTTGGTGCGAGCTTCCTATAGTATTATCATTAGCTCAGGGGCTAACAGCTTTCGCGTCCTCTCCATCTACATGACAGACAGCTGTGCTAGCCAATAACAGAGCAGTGGGCGGGTCTCAAGGATAGCACTGGGCTGGGTTTAGCATTTCTTGAGGTAGAGGAAAAACCCTTTTTGGAGAGCTAATCAATAGAGTTGTCCACGCTTATGTCACCGATCATGTGACCAATGCCTTAGCGGCAGAGCAAGGTGCAAAACAAACCCGAGATCTCAATGGATCTCTATGGAAAAGACAGCTATTTTTATGTCGGTGCAACAGAGGCATACGGTAAACACTCATTGTGGCTGTGTGTGGTTGTGTGTGTATCTGTCTGTTACCAGCTTTTCAGCTCACCTGGTCAAAATTAAGTGGAACTAACAGCTTGTATCATTGTATTTGCAACAATTTTGAGATAAGGCTTTGTTTTCAAAATAAACACAAATTTAACTCACGATTTCTGTCAATGCAGCCGTGAAAAACCTCAGAAAAAAATTGTAATAACTATGCCGGGCCAGTAGAGGTTGGAGTGCCACTTTTTTTACAGCCCCCCATTGCTACCATGCCACAGGCACTGAGACACAGCACCCTGGTGCTTCCATTAAATCAGGAATATGCTGAAACGGTGCAGCATTGCTTCATTGTAGCCATCAACATCTCATACAAAAAATGATAATGGCCAAGAGAAATATAATTTTTTAAAATTCCCATCGGCCAGCAAAAATTGCCAAAGGAGGTTGTTATAATCCTACCAAAGGAGAAAGTGCTTTAGCAATGAGATGTGGAGGCAGAGGGATGATGTGACCCACGTCTATGTCTGTTCTGACCACTTTATAACAGGTATGTCTACTTAACAAAACTTTAGACTCTTATTTAGGATTAAATGTCATTTGCTTACACGTAAAGTTAATCCAAACATGCAGAAAACACACAAATTCACATCTGAGGGAGTTGGTAGGGTTAGCTAATCCACCTCAGAGTATCAACAGTGGAATTAAACTAGTTTAAAAATGAGACTGCCACTCGCCTGCAGACAGATGGACCGGAGCTCTGAAGAGCTGAAACCAACCATCCATAGCCAGTATACTCTTGCTATGGATGTGTTAACGAGGGCTAGATGTGTAAACAAACAGCGGTCTCCCGTCTTTGTGGAGGCGAGTGATATCTTCTCAGCTGTGAGCTCTGCTGGATAAATCTGCAAACCTAAACATGACGGCTTTTTTTTGATTTCCACAGCAGGTGCAATTTATATTCTATTATTAGAGCGTGCCACCAATGCGCAGCAAAGCTGTTGCATCTATCAGGCAGAAATATCAATAAATTGGTTTCTGGTCACTCTGCTGTATTGTTCTTTACTGGCTGGGGGGCACTTTTCAAGATCACAAGTTTGAAGTTTTTGATCAGATCTGATCCGATCTCACAGTGAAATCTTGTCATAATGTTGATATATTGTTTCAATGGTAAAGTTTCATTGTTTAGTACCTCCAGATGTTGCTAGCCGGAGCCCCGCCCACCAAGTTCCCGGATATGTTAGACAGCTCTATATAAAGACTACCTTTTTTTTAAGAGAAGTGAGGGCTTTGACAGTTTTTCAGCAACCACCTGACCAATAGATGCATTTCTGATTGTTAAGATCTAGAAACACGTTTTTCAGTAGCTTAATCAAAGTCATGCCAGCTTTCTTTTATCACTGATCGTCACACATCAAACCATTTCTGTTGTGGAATGTCTTACGCTGATCACATTATCGGTCCAAGCCACAGGGAGCCACTTCCTGTACCTGAAGCCGTGCTCCGTGTGTGGCACCGGAGCCGCAGGTTGCACTCCCCCCCCCCCCCTCTCTCTCTCCTCCAGAAAGCTGCTGGCTGCCTCGCGCTCAGTCCAATTCTTCCACTCTCGCGCTGCTGAGCGTCACTTTCCGTCTCCTCCCTGCCGTTCCTCCATCCTCACCTCAGTTACTGGGAACAGTGAAACCAGGCTCAACAACAACCCGGATTTACTAGTCTGGACGGGGGGACGCTTTAAAAAGAAAGAAAGAAGAAGAAGAAGGGGGAGAAAAACGGGAGTCTCTCTCAGACGGCGACAAATGCCCGAACCCCGCCGCCGGTGGTGGCCCCAGACCCGACGGGGAGGGAGGCGAGCGGCGCAGTGATGGGACAGTTTTCGGGAGGATGCCGCTGCCGCTTCGGGTTCTCCGCCCTCGTCCTCGCCCTGCTCGCGCTCCACGGCGTCCACGTCCCGCCCGCGTCCGCACGAGGTAAGAGGTGGAACCCGGTGCCGCGCGCGCGCGCGCGCCGGTCTCACGGCCAGCTGAGGGGGAAACTCCGCGGCGCGGAGAGAGGCGCGTGCGCGTCTGGATTTGTGCCGTTGGGTCTGGTTTGTGTGAAGTGGTGTTAAGTTTGCACGCGTGAAGTGGAAGGATTTGGGGTGTCAGAGGTGGGTAACTGGGCTGAAGTGCCTTCATCATCCCCCCCCCCCCCAAAAAAAATGACTTAATTAAGAGTAAAGATGTATCAACTATAAAAAAAAAATGTCGCCAACACTCCTAGAAAAGATGTGTTAAAATTGCACAAAACTGAATGTAAATTGCAGCAAAACGTGTGTAATATAAATACGAAATAAGTGCAGAAAAACTGTATAAATCCGCACATTAATTGTGCAAAACCTCGCGCGTGTGTTGTCCTTGAGGTGCTCAGTTTCATTCATTTTTACACATCTGTTCTAAGAGTCAATTTGTGAATTTTTTTCTCCCAAATTTGTGTTTTTTTCGCCTAAAATTAGACTTACATTTTTTTTACTCGTAAATTTTTGTCCTTTTCTAATACATTTATTATTTTTCCCCACACGCTTAAAAAAATTCCATGTAAATCTGCCCATTTTTCGCTCACAAACATAACTAATTTTGCATTAATTTTACAACTTTTCTTCAAATTTGCGAGCTTCTTCTTTTAATTCTGATGGCAAATTATCAACATACACATTTTTCTGTGCAGTATTTTCATGAAAAACCATTTAAACTAGGGCTGGGATAACTATTGTGTTAACTTTTTTGATTAATGCGGGCCAATTGATGCATTAAAAAAAGCAGTGGTGACTGACTTCTCTCAGCAGCTGGCTCAGCTTAAAATAAGAGTAGATCTTGTTTTTAAGGGTTTTAATTTACGCCGCACTAAACTGATCCTGTGGTAGTCAGTGACCTCATTCTGCATGCGCAAACCCCACTTAAAGCACGCACAACTGACGTAGCATTATTCATTAGGGCTGCTCACTCAAAAGTATGAAAAGAGGAAGAGTTTTGTCACAGTTTTTGTCAGAGTGAGTGGAGGAAAATATTCCAATACAAAGTGAATGAAAGCTTCTAGCTCATCATTAAGACCAGGAGCTCTGGAAATCAATTAAGAATTGCTCCATTTGTTTGTACTTTTATGGGTTGAGATAATTAGGAAAGGTTACTTTAAGCAGAAGCACTGACTTCCTCTTTGACCATTTCTGAATAAAACAGGAAATGTGACAACAATATTGAAAATGGTAGTTTTGCAGAGAAATTAGCTCATTCTTTGTAATGAAATGAAAAAAGAATATTACGAATTGCTGTCATAAAAATGTTTTAATAGAATATACATTCATGATTATGAAGTGTTTTATGTTGCTTTATGGGAAAAAATGCAATTGAAGGTTACTTAAAATATTTCTTTTTTATTATTTATTCTTTGTAATTTTAGCAATTAATCACAGTTGATTATAGAAAATGTGCAATTAATGAGTTAATTTTTTTAATAAATTCCCAGCCCTAATTTAAACATAATGGTTTAACTCCGCTGGATAAAATCAGATTTGTTTTCTGCTTTTGAATGACGAGACTATTAAAGCATCATGTATAAAGTAGCCACTGACCAAATGTACTTGAGTGGAAGTATAGTTTTTCCTGAGTAAATGTATTAAAGGGGTAAAAATTTTGTGAAGAAGTTACTTCACTGCCTGTAACTTGAGTACTACCCACCTCTGCAGGTTATGTCTGAATAAGTACTATGTTTTTTGTGGTGACTGAGCTATGTTTGGACGAAGAGTTTTAACGTTTTCTCACATACAGTATATTGAAATTAGTGGTGTCACTTTTAATCGCGATCAATCGCATGTAGATGACAGGGCAGCTTGCTTCTTCTGAAGCACTAGTAAGTGTGTAAGTGTGTTTAATTGCACTTTAGCTGCGTGGTGCGATTAAATGCATTTTGCGATTAACGCGACCCAGCTCTCTCTTGCCTATGGCGAAAATTGTGATTAATTGCTATAATAGATTAACTCATCGTGATTAAAGTGGCACCACTAATTGAAATGCATAAAGTTTTGCATAAAGAACGTTTGTTTGTTTTTTTTGTTATAATTTTTTGTATAGTTTCGCTTTAAAACATGAATTTCACTCATTTTGCTATCCACAGGTGCACACACACACCACGAAAATGTTCCAAAGTCACACGAAAACCTACAGGCAACACAGAATACCTATATGTGCCATTTGCATTTCTCACATTTATTTTTTTTTGCACTTTCCCCTTGCTTTTTCCTAAATCCTGACTTAAGATTCTTCACCTGAAGGATGCCGTTGACGTTTTGTCTGTGAGATGTGATGTTGTTTTACTGAAATCCGCCCACCACATTTGTGGAATGAGATTGAATAACCACCCTGATTACATGAAACTGATTATTTTTGAAACGTGCCCCGTTTGTCAAACAGTTATCTGGTACAGCATCTCGTTTACAGCATATTTTATTGTTTCAAATGCAATCGAAGACAAAGGAGATAATTGCTTGATGGATGAACTTCAGAACAGAGGTTGAGTTGTGGAGTTGTTGATGCATTTTAATTCCTCAGATTTGGCAGTCTGTTGTGCGTACTTATTGTGTGTTTGTCCAGCGGGTGCTGTGCTGGTTGTTTCAATGCCAGTCCCAATGCAGGGCCGGCTCTGGTTATTTTTGGTGCCCAAGGTGAGATAAGAAGTCGGGGCTCTGTTGCAGACCCCGTGGAATGTCGTGTTTTGCCTGTATGCAGTGGCTAAAAAGTAGGATAATTCGTAAGACGTGAGGAGCAAAGTAATGAAGAAAAAGTAGCAAATTCACAAGAACAAATGCACATTTATGTGAAAAAGTTGTATAAAATTATCAGAGCAGTGTGTCAAATTGCAAGAAAATTCCTTCAAAAATCACATCATTTTTGACACAGTTCCCAGAAGTGTTAACGAAACTTCTGTTATGTGATTTGGTCAGAACACCTGGGAATTTATTTATTGCGGTACCATTTTACACATGGGGAAACAGTGCTCCTCATAACAGGTTGTTTTACGGCATAATGTTTGAAATGCTAATGAGGCCCAGTTCACCTCACCCTTGCTCTCTCCTTTGGGATTTTGTATTGATGGCGACACCATCTTTGAGGCAAATGTTAGCTTTTATCTTCTGTTGATGGACGAAGTAACATAGTCACAAGCGTTGGCATAATGTTAGAGTGTAAACCCCCCCCCCCAAAAAAAAAAGTATTATCAGAGATAGGAGTGTGTGTTTTGAGTGGTTGATAGTAGGGCAGGGAATTATCCATAATTTCCTGAATCAATCCGATTCCAATTTGATTTAATTTAGATTTAACAAGTGTTTTCTTTAGGGCAAAGGGTGTTTAGTGTCAGTCGTTGCTCGATATGTCTACCTCTCCACTTCAGAGAAGTTGTGACGCAGAGTTTGACTTCTTCATACAAGTTCGGGATTACCAAAAGTCCAAAAATTGCTTCAGTCTGAGCATTGAATAGATCATCCTAATTATTATTATTATAATTTTTTTCCTTGTCCGTCTTTTGTGACCTACTGACCCCCATTTATCTCACATGGCAACGTACCAAAGACACATTTGCAAGTCGATTAGCCAAGCAGCCCTGAGGTTTTTGTATTTTTGCATCCCAAGTTTTAAAATTAACTACAACTTGGAAATTTGCATTGCATAAATATTAGATTAAGTATCTTAAGGGCAGCTGCGTGTGAGGATTGGGGGGCTTTTTTATTATTTTTAAAGAAAGGCGGAAATGTGTTCAGATGACCTTTGAAAAATCTCTTCAAACTGCATCCGTGTGAAGAGTATTTATATTGCCTTTTTTGTGAGAAATGCTGCATAATTTAAAAAAAAAAAAGAGTGACCTCTACATTTTGGCTCTGGAAAATACTTGTTGTTCAATATAGTTCAGTTTTGTAATACATCTGCTCGACTGGCAATGGCTCTCAGCCTGGCTTTGACATTAATATTTATGCGGTGCAATCGTATGGATGTCAGCAGTCAAATATTGCATGCAGACACGAAATGACGTGAAATGGAAAAGGCACCGTCTACAACAATGGGCTAAATAATGTAAAAAGCAAAAGTAAGTAACAGAGCTTGGTTGAAACAAAAACATCTCAAGTTTGTATTTGTAGCTTAGAGGAAAATCGTACAGTTGAGGCAGTTCTCCGTCTAATTGGGGTAAAGTCATGTGACACGATGTCAGGCGAGCACCAGCACCTGGATCTGTTGCATGAATGCCCCAGATGTTGCCAGAGAGTGTACAAAAGCCAATAAAACCAAGCAACTTGAACAATTTTACAGCATGTCAGAAATAAAGAAAGCTGATATCTCCAATGTAGTATTCAATACTCCAGATATGTTTAGCTCTAGACTTTATTAATTATAGATTAGCATAGTTTTGAAGGACAGGGTCCATGTTCTTACAGGCGTTAAATAGTTAAAACTGAGGTCTATATGCTAAATTTATTTATACGGCATGGATATGGATATCATGAATATTATTTAGTTTATAAATGTTTTTCCTTTGTTTCCAGTCATATTGAAAAGCGATTCCCAGGAAAACCACATCAACTAATTTTTTACCTTTTGTTCTTATTAAAGACAAAAATAGAAAGGAGATGTTTTTACCTTCTTTACATGCTTCGACTGTTCACTGCAGCCTTCGTCAGAAGTGTCAGCTGATTGCTGCCAGGTGTCATTTTCATAGGCGGGGCCAGCCCAGCTGACCTGTCAGATCCACCGAGCCGGCCCCGCTTTCCACCGTCCGATAGTCTCTGGAGAATGTGGTCCCAGGTGTGGGAAAGCATAAAGGCCCCCTCATCCCGGTTCATGCTATCTTTTCCCCGCTTCCTGATTTCTATGGCCTCCTTGATCCAGCGTTTGTGTCTGTTGCTCTCCCTGCAAAAGCGGGGCCGGCTCGGTGGATCGGACAGGTCTGCCGGGCTGGCCCCGCCTATGAAAGTCAGCTGATAAAATGACACCTGGCGGCAATCAGCTGACACCTCTGACGAAGGCTGCAGTGAACAGTCGAAGCATGTAAAGAAGGTAAAAACATCTCCTTTCTATTTTTATCTTTAATAAGAACAAAAGGTAAATAATTAAAAGAAGACAAAATGAACCTACTTGAGCACATCAATTAATGTTGAGGAAATCATCAGTAGAGGAGGATTATTAGACACTACGGCCACCAGCCAGAAATTAGTCAAGGGTGTGAGGGAAATCAGTGGAGAACCACACAGCTGTTATGGTGACTTGTTTAGCTCATGATTGTTGTTGGCTTACGATGGCTAATTCTGTATAAAATCCAGTTAATTTTATTTTTCAAATCTGTGACAGCTTTATTTGAGGGGTGACTCAGAAATTCAAAGTTTTAATCTATTGTTTGACTGTTGTTACTCCATTTTTTTGTGGGTGATTATCATCAGTTACTTGCTAGTTAGCATTAAATGTGAAATTACTGAGTTTATGGTTTGCAAAGGGGGTTGAATAATTTCAAGTGCAACTGTAAATGCTAGAGATACACAGATAATTCAGCTGAATTCAGCACGTTGACTGATGCTGACCTATCAGCAAATAAGATTTGCTAATATCAGCGGCCGGTAGCTATCTGTTGTGTGGCATTGATTTTGCCCCGAAACGGACAACAGTAGCTGCAGCTGCAAGCAGAAAACATCTGAGAGTGAACCTCTGCAAAGTTTTTTTCAGTTGAGTTATTATTTATAATTCATGTTTCTTTGTCTTCCTGAAAATTAAGATTGAAAGGATGGAAACAAAAGAGACAGTCTATATCAGCTATCAACTATTGGCCAGCTTATTAAAATTAACATTTATATTGACCCAAGATTTCACAATCTGTGCATCCCAAGTACATACAGTCATGTGAAAAAGTAGGACACCCTTTTAAATAATCAGTTCTTTATTAAGAAATGTTCACGTATCTATATCTAACCTTGTTTTTGTTTTTATTTGCATTTTTTAAAATTTATTTTAGCCATCATAAGTGGGAATGAATGTGGGGGGTGTCATAAAAAAGATGGGGGTGTCCTAATTTATTCCTCACAATTTGTTTAGAATTACATTTTACAGAAAATTTGAAAAAAGTCATTCATTTTTTAATTGTTTAGTTGTATTATGTGAATCTCCCAGTATTTTTAACATTAATATTAAATATCCATATGTCCAAATATGTTTAAAAAAACACACACTCTTATACAGGGTGTCCTAATTTTTTCACATGACTGTACATGTTAGTTTAGATTCATAGATTGTTTTATTCAGACTTTATGTAAATTACAATCTACAAATATGTTCTTATTCGATAGAAAAGGTTAATTTCTAAGTATGGCAAAAGCAAAGCTTGAACAGACTAATAGCCATTTTCTATATTTTAACACCTTAAAGGGGTCATTAACTGTACTTTTCCTACATGTTGACAGCTTCCACAGGTCTTAATGAAATGTTTGTGACATATTTTGGTCAAATTGTCTTAAATTATTTAGTTATTGCAGCATTATTGTGAATCACCTTTTACACCCTTCCTCAGAACTGTTCATTTCAGTGCAAGTTTCTTTAAATGACTAACACTGCCCTCCCTCTTAGCTAGCTAGCTCTGAGCTTGGATAGCGAGCATGAGCCAACTAACATAAATTTGTTCTAAAGAATGAATGAAATAAAGTGTCATTGGTGAACAGGGACACCCCTGTGGTGTATATGACCGGTCCCTGGACTACAATAAGGACGGAAACTTTTGTGAATGAGCGAATGGTGGCCCAAAGCACCTAGCTGATACTAGGCAGCTCCTAGAATCAGTTAGCCACTAAAAATAATGCCTTAAGGTGCGTTCACACCAAACACGAACAGGCGAATCTTTCGCGCGGCACAATTACATTATAAATCAATGTAAACACGGCAACAGACATGAATAGTGAGATGCAGACAGGCGAAGTTGTCTTTAAAAGTTCTGCAGCTGTGTTCAACCTGCTGTGGAAATTCCCAAAACAACGTCATGCTTAGGTTTACATTATCCGACCGGGGCTCACCTGAAAATGTCGTCTCAAGCCTCCAAAACTTCACAGATGAGGGGTGTTTATGTTGCTAGCTTGCTAGGACATCCGTGGCCGGAAACCGTGAGTAAATAACTCCAAAATCCCGATTCAGCTGAAGAGTTCCCAGTCCTCCTGTCTCCTGGTGAGTGAGTTTCATTTTCTAACTAGTTTACTCTGCAACGGTGATAATTTTACTCCAGTGACAGCAGAATTTCAAAGCTAGCTATCAGCTAGCTAGCTAGCGGAAGCAAACGTGTGACCACACAAATTTGCGCTTACTCGTGTGTTCCCATTCACTTTGTATGAATGCCCGTTCGCGTTTGGTGTGAACACACCTTAAGAGTGAGGTATACGGCCGAGTATTGGTAGAAAACCAAGGATTCCAATGGGCGGTGAATAGAATTTATAGAAAACAGTGATCAGAACTGGCTGGATTGTCAGTTAAGGTAGCACCAGCTGGACTGTCTGAACACTTAGCCAAGCTAATGCTAACGGTTCAATGTAGCATCATGGCAAATATACAGTATATAACAAAATAAGCCCAAATGATTCAAGATATCGTTTGTGGATTAGTGAACCAGGTGTAAAGAGGTCTTTTAGGGTGACTGAAATGTAAAGAAAATAACAATATAAACTGCATTGTTAGCTCTGAAGCTAACGTTTTGGGCTCCCCACCCATCTCCATGATGGACAGCTAGGCTGGCCAATACTAGAGCAGTGAGCAGGTATTAAGGCTAGGTTTACTATGTTTATGTTACCTGGAAGAGTTAAAACAATTCCATCTATCTGTCCATCCGTCTGTCTATTATTCTATCCATCCATATCCTTGTTATTATTCTTGCCGGCAGCCAGACGTAGATGACAAACATCAGGTTGTTGCAGGTGAAAAACATGACCTAAAAACCTGAAAGAGAGACTCAGCAGCTTCTTTTCAAACATTAGTTACGGTCCCAGTGGAGTATAAAACGTTGTCGAGGTGAAATCAATAAACGTTCCCCCCCTCGGTCTGATGTGACAGTTCAGCCATGTAACTGCCTGCAGCGAGATGCAACTCTCTCTCTCACCACATGCAAAGGAGCAAAAACAGAAATGCCAAGTGACATGCAGATTTGGTGGAGTAACTACAAGGGTAATTACCTTGAAACCAAACGGCTTTACATAGGCTTAATACTGCTTTTGTTTCCACACAGCAGCTGCAGTTCTAGCCATGCTAAATCATTCAAATTTAGTTTTTCAGCTTTATTTTATTGCACTTGAATGCTATGGGCAGATATTTCATTTCACTGTTGGGAGGGACAATAAACAGAACATTTTCTCAACAGTAAAGACTGATTGGGGCACCTGTGTTTAGGGGCTCCCTTTGTACTCCCTTTGTAAGGGTTCAAACCCTTAAAAACAAAAACATAAAAAACTTGAGCCATTATCTAGATGAACCAAAAAAAAATGTAATCAGTTACACAGAATAAAAGTTAAACCAGGGTCCATATGAATGTTGCAAATTTAAAAAAAAAAAAAAAACTCTCACATTTCCAAGAAAAACCTGCAGATTTATGACAAAAAAATAGTGAATTTATGAAGAAGAAATCGAAAATTCATGAGGAAAAAAAGGGCAACTTTACAAGAAAAGTTGGAGAATTAAAATACAAGATGCAAATTGAAAAGAAAAAAAGAAACTTTCTGAGAAAAAAGTTGCAAATTTATGAGACAAAGATTTAAAATTTATGAGAAAAAAAATTGCAAACTTACCATAAAACGTGGCAAATTTTATGAGAACAAAGTTTTAAATATACGTATGAGAAGAAAAATTGCAAATTTACAAGAAAAAAGTTGCAGATTTACTAGAAAAAGTTGCAAATTTATGATAAAAAAGTTGCAGATTTCAAAGAAAACAGTTGCAAATTAACTAGAAAAAGCTGCAAAGTAATGAGAAAAAAGTTTTACATATATAACAAAAAGCTGCAAATTTATCAGAAAAAATGGTTTAAATTCATGATAAAAAGTTGCAATTTTACAGTAAAAATGCCACAAATTTATAAGAAAAAAGTTTTAAATATATCAGAAGAAGTTGCAAATTTGCAAGAAAAAAGTTGCAAATTTACTAGAAAAAGTTACAAATTTATGATAAAAAGTTGTAGATTTACTTGAAAAAAGTTGCAGATTTCAAAGAAAAAAGTTGCAAATTAACTAGAAACTGCTTCAAAGTAATGAGAAAAAAGTTTTACATTTTTATAACAAAAAGCTGCAAATTTACAAGAAAAATGGTGCAAATTTATGAGAAAAAATGGTTTAAGTTTATGATAAAAAAGTGGCAATTTTACAATAAAAATGCTGCAAATCTATAAGAAAAAAGTTTTAAATATATGAGAAAAATGCAAATTTGCAAGAAAAAAGTTGCAGATTTACTTGAAAAAATTGCAGATTTAAAAGAAAAAGATGCCAATTTGCAAGTAAAAAATGCTAAGTTTTGAGAAAAAAGTTGCAAATTTACTAGAAAAAAGCTGCAAATTTATGAGAAAAAAGGGTTTTAAATTTATGAGAAAAAAGTTGTAAATTTACAAGAAAAAGACTGTAGGCTTAAAATTGGTGCTGCAGCTGTATGTTATTCTGATAGTGTAACATGATATAGCTGTCCCCCATCCACTGCTTGACTTATGCCTATGTTGTATCTGCTGCATGTTGTCCATGTTGGTATAAATCAGTGCAAGTAAAACAAATGGAAAAACCAAAGAGACACACAGGTAGAATGAGAGAAGTGGGAATAAATGGCAGTGGAGTCATCTCTGCCATGTTTTATTTATTCTCAAAAAAACAACTGCTGGAATCTTTCTCAAGCTCCAGCTTTAGCTTAACTGACATTTCACATGATAGGAATTCATAACAGCGGCTGTGGTTCATATCCACAGCTGTTTCAGTTCTTTAGGTGGAGGTACTGCGGTGGTCGTGCTGTCCAGTTTCTTTCTTTTTGCATTATTTAGGAGGAACCCATTTTTCTATCCAACCCATCAGCCCGCCTTTTTCCCATCATTTGTTCTCCACTGTCAGAAAGAACCGAGCTCACACACAGATGAAGAGCGATGAGGAAATATCATCTATGGGGATTTTTAGAAAGCTGCAAAATGAAATATGTGCCAAGGAAAGGGTTTTTGAGAAAGAAAATATGGAGCTACTGTAGTAATCACAAGACATTGTACTGTGCATACTTGCATTTTAGCTTTTGTGCATGAGAGGTGGGGTTGATTGAGATGGAATCTTTGTGTTTGCTCCCATGGGAAACATACTAGTTATTCAACTTTGAAATTCAGCTAATTTACATCTATTCCTCTTCCCTTTAAAGTCAGTTTGTAATTCTTCCACTGAAATGTTCATTTTTCCCATGGTAAAACAGTGTTGGGTAAAAGTATGACTAAAATATTACTGCAAATCAGCACTGTAACCTACTGAAATCTGCAGCTCTGTTGTTTTTCCAATTAATTACTTGATCACAATACAGTTTTGTTTAAATTGGAGCAATAGTCACAGTATAAAGCAAATAATTATCTGTTTGTTGCACCTTTATGATAGATACTGTATCTGTTTAATTGGGGAAATATAAACAATGGCTTTGCAACCTCAGCAAATTTTAGGTCCTGGAACTGTTGTGGTCAAGCTCTCGTCAAGACCAGATTCTCTCAAGACCAAGACCATGGTCGTGGTCTCTGCTTGGTCTCAGCCTGGTTTGGTGTTGGTCTTAACTTGGTCTTGACCTATATAGTCTTAATCTTGAGCATTAAAATCTTGGTCTTGTCTGGTCTTGACTTGGTCTTAACCTTTATGGTCTTGGTCTTGTCTGGGTTTGTCTTGGTCGTGACATTTATAGTCTTAGTCTTGTCTGGTCTTGATTTGGTCTTGACCTTTATGGTCTTGGTATTGTCTGGGTTTGTCTTGGTCTTGACATTTATAGTCTTAGTCTTGTCTGGTCTTGACTTGGTCTTGACCTTTATAGTCTTGATCTTGTCTGGTTTTGTCTTGGTCTTGACCTTTATGGTCTTGGTCTTGTCTTGTCTGGTCTTGACTTGATCTTTACCTTTATAGTCTTGGGCTTGTCTGGTTTTGTTTTGGTCTTGACTTGGTCTTGACCTTTATGGCCTTTTCTTGCCTGGTTTTGTCTTGGTCTTGACTTGTTCTTGACCTTTACAGTCTCGGTCTTGTCTGATCTTGTCTTGGTCTTGAACTTTATAGTCTTGATCCTGTTTGGTTTTATCTTGGTCTTGACCTTTATAGTCTTGGTCTTGTCTGGTCTTGACTTGGTCTTGACCTTTATAATTCAATTCAACTTTATTTATATAGCGCCATTTCACAACAACAGTCATCTCATAGCACTATCAACTGTAGGGGGGACCCCCACAGTTGCAGAAAGACCCCAGCAATCAGGCGATCCCCTGTGAGCAAGCACTTGGCGACGGTGGAGAGGAAAAACTCCCTTTTAACAGGAAGAAACCTCCAGCAGAACCAGGCTCAGGGAGGGGCAGTCATCTGCTGCGACTGGCTGGGGGGTGAGGGGATACAGAAGAAGAAAAGAACAGACATGTAGAGAGCAAACAGCACGATGGGGACTCAATCTATGGGAGAGAACAAACAAATGTTAATGACCAGCAAAAAAAAAATATTTCATAGAGAGTGAGGAAAGGAGTGAGGCCCAGTGCATTACTGGAGGTCCCCCGGCTGACTAAACCTATTAGCAGCATAACTAAGGGAGGGTTCAGAAACACATGATCCCTCCCTAATTGTAGGCTAGATCAAAAAGGTAGGTTTTAGCCCTATTCTTAAAAACAGAGATCGAGTCTGACTCCCGAATCCAGATTGGCAGCTGATTCCACAGGAGAGGAGCTTGATAACTGAAGGCTCTGCCTCCCATTGTACTTTTGGAGATTCTAGGTATTACAAGTAATCCTGCATTTTGAGAGCGTAGTGCTCTGTTAGGATAATACGGTAGTATCAGATCTTTTAAATAAAAAGGAGCCTGATTGTTTAGAGCTTTGTAAGTGAGAAGAAGGATTTTAAACTTAATTCTAAACTCTATGGGAAGCCAATGAAGGGAGGCCAGAACCGGAGAGATATGATCTCTCTTTCTAGTACCTGTTAAAACTCTTGCTGCAGCATTTTGGATCAGCTGAAGACTTTTTAAAGATGTTTTAGGACAGCCTGATAATAAAGAATTACAATAATCTAATCTCGAGCTAACAAAAGCGTGGATCAGCTTCTCAGCATCACTCTGAGACAAGATGCTCCTAATCTTGGCAATATTACGCAAATGATAGAAGGCAGTCTTAGAAACAAATTTAATATGTGAATTGAAGGACAAATCCTGATCAAAAATAACTCCAAGGTTCCTCACAGAGCTATTAAGAGAAAGAGTAACTGCGTCCAAACTGAAAGTTTGATTTGGAAAGGAATTTCTAAGGTTTTTTGGACCAACAAGAATGACTTCAGTCTTATCTGAATTTAATAGCAGGAAATTACAAGTCATCCAAGCTTTGATTTCCTTAAGACAGGCTTCTAACTTGGCTAATTGATTAGTATCATCTGGCTTCATTGACAGGTATAATTGTGTGTCATCTGCATAACAATGAAAATGTATACAGTGCTTTCTAATAATGTTGCCTAACGGAAGCATATATAAACTAAAAAGAGTAGGGCCTAGCACAGATCCCTGTGGAACTCCATGACTAAGCTTTGAGCTGAAAGAAAACTCATCATTTACATGAACAAACTGGAACCTATCAGATAAATAAGATCTAAACCACTGCAATGAAGTTCCATTAAGTCCAACATAGTGTTCTAATCTATCAAGTAGAATATTATGATCAATAGTATCAAAAGCTGCACTAAGATCTAAAAGGACAAGTACAGAAACTAGTCCATTATCAGATGCAATGAGGAGGTCATTAGTGACCTTCGCTAAGGCTGTTTCAGTACTATGATGGATTCTAAACCCAGATTGAAACTCTTCAAGTAAACCATTTCCCTGCAGGTGGTCAAATAATTGCGTAGCAACAACTCTTTCTAAGATTTTTGAAATGAAAGGGAGATTAGAGATTGGTCTATAGTTAGCTAAAGCTCCTGGATCTAGCGTTGGCTTTTTGAGTAAGGGTTTAATTACAGCCGTTTTAAAAGCCTGCGGTACATGGCCTAAAGTTAATGAAGAATTGATTATATGAAGAATAAAGCTACCAATAAGTGGGAAGACTTCTTTAAATAACCTGGTAGGAATAGGATCTAAAAGACAAGTTGAAGGTTTGGATGAGGAAACTACTTTGTCTAACTCACAAAGGTCGATTGGAGTAAACTCATCAAGACAGACATCAATAGAAGGAGTTGTAGTAGTTACAGTATTTAAGTTAACTGTGGGAAGAATCTGATTGATTTTATCTCTGATGGATGAAATTTTATTATTGAAAAAGTTCATAAAGTCCTGACTAGTAAGCTCTAAGGGGATGCTAGGATTGACAGAGTCCTGACTCTTTGTCAACCTGGCTACAGTACTGAAAAGAAACCTGGGATTATTCTTGTTCTCTTCTATTAATGCAGAGTAATAACTCGTTCTAGCTTTTCTAAGAGATTTTTTATAAATTAAAAGATGATTTCTCCAAGCTAAATAGATTTCATCTAAATTAGTAGAGCGCCATTTTCTTTCTAATTGACGAGTCTTCTGTTTTAAGCTACGAGTTTCTGTGTTGAACCAAGGAGTTAAAAATCTCTGATTAGACTTTTTCTTTTTTAAGGGGGCCACCAAGTCTAGAGCCTGATGCAGAGAAGCTGAAACACTATCCACCATGTTATCAATTACAGAAGGAGCAAGCTGTCTATAGCTTATTTCCGTTGTGTTGACACATGGCATAGAGGAAACAATCTGCATAAATTTGGAAACAGCATCATCTGAGAGGCATCTACTGTGATAATATTTTTCTTTAGGAGCCAAATAGTCAGAAATAGTAAAATCAAAGGTTAACAGACAATGGTCTGACAGTACAGGGTTATGAGGAGACACTACAAGATTTTCTATTTCTATGCCATATGTCAGAACAAGGTCCAATGTATGGTGGAGGTAATGAGTAGAATTTCCTACTTTCTGAGAAAACCCAATCGAGTCTAATATTGAATTAAAAGCCACATTAAGGCAGTCACTATCTACATCCACATGTATATTAAAGTCCCCTACTATAATTATTCTATCAGATTTCAACACTAAATCAGCTAAGAAATCAGCAAATTCGGATAAAAATTCTGAATAGGTTGATGGGGGACGATAAACAATGGCAAATAAAATTGGGTTTAACCTGAAATTGCTAAAGTGCCCAATACTGAGGACCAGGCCCTCAAAGGAATTATAACATGTTTTTTGCTTTACATTAACTAGTAATTTGGAATGGTAAATTGTTGCTACTCCTCCTCCACGACCAGAACTTCTGGGATTTTGACAGTTTAAATAACCAGAGGGGGTTGATTCATTTAAACCAACATAATCCTCTTGTCCTAACCAAGTCTCTGTAAGGGAAATTAAATCAATCTGATGATCAATTAACAGATCATGGACTAACAGAGACTTGGGAGTTAGAGACCTAATATTTAACAAACCACATTTAATTTTTAAATTATGAGGAGGAACAGAGGCCAAATCATTCAATTTAGAGGCTTTATGTTTAATTTGAGTTTTACCAATATTTTGCTTTATCACTTTGGGATGCTTATACATTATATTTTTATTTACTTTGGAGGGAGCAGACAACGATTCTCTGATGGGGAAGACAGGGGCTAAGTTGAGGGGTGGCGGATGAAGAGGAGCTGCAGAGAGGTGTGTAAGACTGAGACTCTGCTTCCTGGTCCCAACTCTGAGTAGTCATGGTTTTGGAAATTTGGATAAAAAAGATGCCAGATTGTTAGATAAATGAGAAGCACCATCCAAAGTGGGATGAATGCTGTCTCGTCTCATAAGACCAGGTTTTCCCCAAAAAGAGCTCCAATTGTCAATGTAGCCCACGTCATTTTTAGGACACCACACAGACAGCCAGCGGTTCAAGGATGACGAGCGACTAAACATGTCATCACTGGTCAGATTGGGGATTGGGGAGGGGGCCAGAGAATACTACAGTCTTGGACTTGTCTGGTTTTGTCTTGGTCTTGACTTTTATGGTCTTGTCTTGTCTGGTTTTGTGTTAGTCTTGACTTGGTCTTGACTTTTATAGACTTGGGCTTGTCTGGTTTTGTCTTGGTTTTGAGAGATTCCAGTGTTGGTCTGGATTTGAGGAGGTCTTGACTACAGCACCAGGAATAAACCTTGCACGGTGGAAAATTATGCTTATCCACGGGCATTCAGGAGTTGCCTTACTGTTTCCATTCGGTTGTGTCATGCAGTAATTCCAGCAACTCTGAAAATCAGACTGGACTGTTGTGTAGTGATTGTATTATATAATGATTCTACATCATTTATGCATATTTCATATTGCCATGCATGTACCATACTAAAGGAGATTTTCTGTATCCCCAGAAGCGGAGAGAATGACACCATGTCAAAGTTTTAACCCTCCATTTGTCTTGGGCTAATTTTTGTCTTATCCCTGTCTCCGCGGCCTTGAAGCATTTCCTTCAATAAGAGCTTACATTTGTGCTTCGGTTTTCCAAACAACACTGAAAAGAAAGCCTTGGTCCTAACTGCCCATCAACAATGTGCCATTCAATGGTTCACTGGCCAACTCAAGGGCATCGCCACAAATGTAAGATTCACACCATACACCATTCACTTCAATGAAACATCTCTTCAAACTGCGTCCATGTGAAGAGTATTTATACTGTCTTTTTTTTGTGAGAAATGCTGCATAATTTAAAAAAAATGAGTGACCTCTGCATTGTGGCGCTGGAAAATACTTATTGTTCAATATAGTTCATTTTTATAATACATCTGCTCGACTGGCAATGGCTCTAAGCCTGGCTTTGACATTAATATTTATGCGGTGCAATCGTATGGATGTCAGCAGTCAAATATTGTATGCATACTTGAAATGATGTGAAATGGAAAAGGCACCATCCACAACGACAGATTAAATAATATAAAAGCAGGACTTCCGGTCTGGACGCCATGGCGACTGCAGTTTAACACTGAAGTTCTCAGACCCAATCCAGGATAACACCTTGAAAATCAAACTTAACGGATTTTTGGAGGAGTGAAAATCAAAAGACAAAATCATCATGTCTAAAGGAAAACAGAAGAAACTGAAATTCTCCAGGCCAGGACATGTATCGGCCGGAGAATCCGAACTGGAAGATCTCCGTTCAGAAGACGAGGAACTGGTGATAGCTAACAAAAGGGTTAGCCTGAAATCACTATTTGAGGAGCTACGACGATTTCGCCGAGATGTTACGGCCGAATTTCGGGAATTCAGAGAAGAATTGAAAAGGACAAACAGCAGAGTGGACCAGGCCGAGAACCGAATCTTGGAAACAGAGGATCGAATAAAAGTGCTCGAAGATTCTGTGCTAGACCTACGCAAAAGACAAGCAGCTATAGAGGCTAAGCTAACCGACCAAGAAGGAAAACAAAGAAGAGACAACATAAGAATTCATGGTCTGATAGAAGGAACCGAAAATGGTTTTAACTCAATGGCAGAATGCGTGGAATCCTTACTAAGAGAGAAATTGGATATTCCACAAACCACCGACTTGAAGATAGAAAAGGCACATCGTTCATTAGCCGCTAGGCCGGCGGCGGAAGCGCCCCCACGTTCGGTGTTGGTAAGATTTTCCAATTTCAAAATAAAACAAGAGGTTGTAAGACTGGCCTGGCAGAAAAAAGGATTTATGCACCAGGAGAGAAAAGTCTACGTGGAACACGATTACGCCCCGGAGGTCCTTAAAAAGCGCAGGGAATACAATGACGCGAAAAAGGTGTTAAGAGAGAAGAAATTGCGCTTTCAGACACCATTTCCTGCGAAGTTAAGGGTCTTCTACGGCGATGAAACGTGTCTCTATAATTCGGCGGAAGAAGCAACAGCTGACATGGCGAAAAGAGGGCTCCCGGTAACGGTATTTAAACCCGCAGCAGACCCGAGTGAGAAGATCAAAGCGCAAACATGGACAACACAAAGACCTTCAAAATCCACGGACCAGCAGCGGGAAACCCAGCACCAGAGCGTCGCGGATAAACTATCCGTTTTCAGGTTGGAATAGCGACCTTTTTTTTTTTTTTTTTTCTCTTGAATCAATCCGCACATCCAACCCCCCTCATACAAGGTAACAAACATTAAAGGAGATGCATATTCAGCATGTGGTAAAACATTTCATGGAACAATCATATTATTTGAAACAAACAAGTCTTTGTAATAAAAAAAAAAAAAAAAAAAAAAAAAAACTTGTTAAAATAGAAATGTGACAATAATCCACATGTTCTCCTCATACTAACAAATACTGTTTTTGCGTGAATGTTTGATGTGATGGGGGTGGGAGGGTGCACACAATTTCACAGGGTTTAGGCATAAAAGGAAAAAAAAAATCATTACAAGTTTGGATTGGGTTCTGAAACTCACGTTAAAAGCATGGGACTACTTTCAGTGGTAAGAGAGGGCCCTCAACACGTAACAGAGTTTGAGGAATTTCCCTCAGAGCCTTCACTCCATCAAGGCTCTTACAGGGTCTTTAAAAAGACCTCAGCTCAGGAAGTTCTTATGACAGCTTTTTGTTTTAAAGTTTTTTACACTATGTTCTTAATGTTTTTCTTGTTTTTAATGTTCTTTCAGTTTCTGAGTAGCACAAAAGAGGGCCACCACACAGTTATACTAAACAAAACAACACAATGGAGAAACAGGGTGTAACCAAAATAATTTCATATAATGTAAAAGGAATCCTGAATCCAGTTAAAAGATCCAAGATTCTAGGCAAAATGAAAAAAGACAAAGCAGGAATAATACTTTTACAAGAAACCCACCTAACAGACGTGGAACACAATAAACTCAGTAGACAAGGGTTTAAAATGATCTCTTCATCTTCATATAAATCAGGGAGGAGGAGGGGAGTAGCGACATTGATATCAACCAAAATTACATTTGAAAAAAAATCAGAACACAAAGATAAAGAAGGGAGATACAGTTTGGTAACTGGGCGGCTAGAGGGAGAAGATATCACCCTGCTGAATGTGTATGCTCCCCCAGGGGCTAACTGGAAATTTTATAAAAATGTATTCGACCTAATGATAACTAAAGCTCAAGGTTTAGTGATATGTGGTGGGGACTTCAATCTTAGACTGAATCCATACTGGGATGCTTCTGGTAATTCCCCACATCAAAATAACACCCAAAACAGGAAGACTCGGATGCTACTAAAAGAATTGGGAATCTGTGACGTGTGGAGGGAACTCAACCCCAGTGTAAAAGACTATACATTTTACTCAACTCCACATTCATCTTACTCACGGATTGACTATTTTTTTATGTTTAATAGAGACATTGGAAGAGTAAAAACATGTAAAATAGGACTGATGGATCTCTCCGACCACAGTCCGATCTACATGGACTTAAATATCCAAAAATACACAAATAATACATTTTCTTGGAGGTTAAATTCAAATGTCCTGAAAGGACCATTGAAAGATGAATTGGAATCAGATATTCTCAGATATTTGGAAGATAACGATAATGGAGAAGTATCCCCTTTAATACTGTGGGATGCATGTAAATCTGTAATAAGAGGAAAGATTATTGCAAAACTGGCAACCCAAAAGAAACTAAGACAAGAAAAACTATCCACATTAGAGTCAGAACTTAGGAACCTAGAAAAAGAACACAAAGGCAACACTCATTCTACTGACTCGCTCAAGATTAAGGAAATTAAAAACCAAATAAATGAGATCTACACAATAGAAATCCAGAAGAAACTTACATTTCTGAAACAAAAATACTATGAAGCAGGCAGTAAATCGGCAAAATTGCTAGCCTATAAATTGAGGAAACATCAAACAGAAAGAGCAATCTACAAAATCAGAGACCCAGTATCAAAGGAAATAAAATTCAGAATTCAGGATATTCTTAAAAACTTCGAGAATTACTATAAGAACTTATACTCCCACAAAAAACATAAAAACGCATCCGAGGCATTCCTAAACACATTAAACCTTCCCCAACTTACGGAGTCACAAAATAAAACACTACTGTCGGAAATACATCCTAAAGAATTGGAAAAAGCAATTATGAAACTTAAAGCTAACAAATCCCCAGGAGCTGATGGCTATACAGCAGAGTGGTACAAAACCTTTAAACAGCAACTATCTCCTCTCCTCCTGAAAACATTTAATTATGTCCTCCACACAGGGGAAATCCCCCCCTCCTGGAGAGAAGGGGTCATTGCAGTTATACCTAAACCTGAAAAGGATAAACTAGAGTGCTCCAACTACAGACCAATCAGTGTACTAAATCAGGACTATAAGCTTTTTACCATTATCCTTGCCAAAAGGTTAGAAAATATACTGACAGACCTAATTCATTTAGACCAAACAGGTTTTATAAGACAAAGACAGACACAAGACAACATTCGACGCACTTTACACATAATTCATCATATAAAAAAATATAACTTAAATGCAGTCATATTGGGATTAGATGCTGAAAAAGCATTCGATTCGGTTGACTGGTCTTTTCTATATAGAATCTTATCCAGTTTCAATTTTCATAACAACTTCATTAGAACTATACAGGCATTATATAAAAAACCAACAGCTAAAATAAGGATTAACGGTAATTTATCATCATCTTTTGAACTGGAAAGAGGATGTCGTCAGGGCTGCCCCCTGTCTCCACTGCTCTTTGCAATCTTCATAGAACCTCTGAGCCAATGGATAAGACAAAACCAAAAAATTCAAGGTATTACACTTGGTCAGAAGGAACATAAAATAGCACTCTTTGCTGATGACATTTTAATATACCTAGGGCAGCCGGACACTTCTTTACCAGAACTAACCTCAGTTTTTTCAGAGTATGGAGATTTATCGGGGTACAAATTAAATATGCATAAAACCCAAGTTTTAACATTCAACTATGACCCAAATCATTATTCACTAAGCAAACTCAAAACTAACTGGGAGTCGGAATCTATGAAATATCTGGGGATCAATATCCCGAAACAACTCAACAAAATTATATCACTAAACTATGATCCACTGGTGACAAAAATAAAATCTGACCTAGCAAGATGGAATATGATACCATTCTTGGGTACTGCACAAAGAATTGAAGCAGTCAAAATGAATATACTTCCACGTCTTCTATACCTTTTCCAAACAATACCGGTAGAACCTCCCAAAAAAACATGGCAGGAGCTGGACAGAAGGATCTCAAGATTCATATGGCAGGGCAAGAGACCTAGAATCAGATATAGAACCCTACAGCTAAACAAAGACAAAGGTGGGCTCGCGCTGCCAAATATCAGGGACTACTTTAAAGCCGCACAAATTAAAACTTTAGTAGAGATATGTAACCCAGTCTACACTGCACAATGGAAGGAGATCGAATGCCAAATAACAAGTGACATCCCCCTACAGGCGATAATAGGGAACAATGTCTTACCTAAGCTTTTGAATAACACTAACCCGTGGATAGAGACCCCGCTAAAAATTTGGTTTAAGATAGTCAGAGAGAATCAAACTAAAGAGCCCTATCGACTTCTGCAATGGATCGCCTATGATCAGGACTTTACTCCTAATAAAACAGACACCAGATTTAAAAAGTGGAAGGAGAAAGGGCTGATAAAATATTACGATTTTTTTAAAGGGCAAATCTTAAGAAGTTTTGAAGATTTGAAAAAACAAGGCCTAATAAATCAAGACCTTTACAGGTTCTTCCAGCTTAGACACCACATAAACAATATACTTAAAAAGGAGGTTTTGGAAAGGGCCCAGTCAGGTGTTCTGAAGGTCTTCTTAATGGCATATAAAGGGATCCCAGGGATCAGATACATTTCTAAAATATACCAAGGTCTTCAAGACTTAAAAGGAGACAACACATCTTATATAAAAGAGAGATGGGAAAAAGAGGGGAATTTCACTTTACAACTGGAAATATGGGAAAAGCTAAATAAACAGCAATGGAAAAGTACCTCATCCCTGCAGTGGAGAGAATTTGGATGGAAAAACTTGGCAAGATTTTTCAGAACACCTGCACAAAACAAATTTACCCATAAGGGATTGAACTGTTGGCGCTTGTGTGGTGAAAAGACTGCAAATCATTTTCATGTGTTTTGGTCATGCCCAGTTATCCACCAATATTGGACCAAGGTACAGACAATATTGGGGAAAATATTCAAAATTACAGTTCCCTTTTCTTTTGTAACTCTGTATTTGGGTTTACTACCGGACTCACTGGAAAGACGAGGAGAAAAATACTTATTCAGTGTTTTAATATTGGCAAGCAAAAAAGCTCTAACTAAAAAATGGATGTTGAAGGACTGTCCTACACCTGAAGATTGGACTAACGTGATCCAAGACATTTACTCGATGGAAAAGTTGACATTCGCACTGAGACAGGACATGGATGTGTTCATGAACTTTTGGCAACCCTGGACCGCATATGTGTCTTCCATTAGATCTAATCTTTGACAAATACCATTTCAATAATGGTTCCGCTCTTTGTTCCATCACTACTCAGATGCTCTTTTATCTTTATTTACTTACTTTTTCTTTTTGTTTGTTTTTTACTGGTTTGTTTGTTTTTTTTAATTTGTTTTTTGTTTTTTTTTTCTCTTTAATTTCACTTTTTCTTTCACTTTAAAAAAAAAAAAAAGGGGTGTTGTAAGAATTAATCTTCCAATGTTGTCAAATATCAGAAAATAAGGGAACATGTGATGAAAATGTAAACACTGCATTGCTGTAACGACCTGTATACCCTTTACAAAAACTTAAATAAAAAAAAAAAAAAATAATGTAAAAGCAAAAGTAAGTAACAGAGCTTGGTTGAAACAAAACATCTCGAGTTTGTATTTGTAGTTTTCCAGCTTAGTTTTATTTCAACGATCCAAATACAACTCAGAGGAAAATTGTACAGTCAAGGCAGTTCTCTGTCTAATTGGGGTAAAGTCATATGACGCGATGTCAGGTGAGCACGAGCACCTGGATCTGTTATAT
Source organism: Pholidichthys leucotaenia (assembly GCA_020510985.1). NCBI lineage: Eukaryota > Metazoa > Chordata > Actinopteri > Cichliformes > Pholidichthyidae > Pholidichthys > Pholidichthys leucotaenia. Next base: position 25,233,786 of record CM035850.1, read on the forward strand.
GAATGCCCCAGATGTTGCCAGAGTGTACAAAAGCCAATAAAACCAAGCAACCTGAACAATTTTACAGCATGTCAGAAATAAAGAAAGCAGATATCTCCAATGCAGTATCCAATACTCCAGATATGTTTAGCTCTAGACTTTATTAATTATAGATTAGCATAGTTTTGAAGGACAGGGTCCATGTTCTTACAGGCGTTAAATAGTTAAAACTAAGGTCTATATGCTAGATTTATTTATACGGCATGGATACCCATATGAAAATATTTTGTTATCAGCCACTTTGATTGCTACTAATCAGTATTGGCCAGCCTTTTACACAAAGTATTTTCACATCATGAATATTATTTAGTTTTATGAACGTTTTAACTGGAGCGGTGGGTCAGTTGGTAGAGCATCTGCCCCACACCCGGGAGGCCTGGGTTCAAATCCTGATCGGGTCATGCCGAAGACCATATAAAAGCGGAACTTCCTGCTGTCTAGCTTGGTGCTCAGCAATAATGAAACGGAGGAGGGAAATTTGTGGCAACGCCTTGCATGGCAGCGACCCCTCTGATTCTAGATGTGATTAACATTGTAGATAAGAGAAACATAATTTTGTTCTACTGTACATGATTGGCTGTATGGATTGAATGACAATAAAGTTGGCTTTACCTTTTTTCTTTTGTTTCCAGTCTTATTGAAGAGCGATTCCCAAGAAAACCACACCAATTAATGTTGAGGAAATCATAAAGCCTTGTAATTATGAACCTGTTAGACATTATAAAGACCAACAGTAGAGGATGATTATTAGAAATAATAGCCACCAGCCAGAAATTAATCAGTGGTGTGAGGGAAACCAGTGGAGAACCACACAGCTGTTATGGTGACTTGTTTAGCTCATGATTCTTGTTGGCTTATGATGGCTAATTCTGTGTAAAATCCAGTTAATTTATTTTTCAAATCTGTGACAGCTTTATTTGAGGGATGACTCAAATGCCATCTCAAATGCCATCTCTTTTTCGAGGGAGACCTGGCCAAGGTGGCACACCAGTACATAGAACAATAGGACAACAAAAGTCAGCACATCTAAAACAATTCAAAACAATAAAACTAACAAAATAATAAAACAATTAGGCAAAAACCGATAAGCAACTTTTATAGTCTTGGGTTGGTGGTTTTGTCTTGATCTTGAGAGACTCCAGTCTTGTCTGGACTTGACTTGGTCTTGACCTTTATGGCCTTGTCTTGTCCGGTTTTGACTTGGAATTTACCTTTATAGTCTTGGTCTTGACTTTGTCTTGACCTTTAAGGTCTTGGTTTTGTCTGGTTTTGTCTTAGTCTTGACTTGGCCTTGACCTTTATAGTCTTGGTCTTGTTTGGTCTTGACTAGGTCTCGACCTTTATAGTCTTGGTCTTGTCTGGTTTTGTCTCAGTCTTGACTTGGTCTTGACCTTTATGGTCTTGTCTTGTCTGGTTTTATCTTGGTCTTGACATGGTCTTGACCTTTGTAGTCTTGGGCTTGTCTGGTTTTGTCTTGGTCTTGAGAGACTCCAGTGTTGGTCTGGTTTTGATGAGGTCTTGACTACAGCACTAGGAATAGACCTTACATGTTGGAAAATGATGCTTATTCACAGGCAGTCGAGAGTTGCCTTACTGTTTCCAGTCAGTTGTGTCATGCAGTATTTCCAGCAGCTTTGACAAAGCAGCTCTGAAAATGAGACTGTTGTGTAGTGATTGTATTATATGATTCCACGTCATTTATGCATATTTCATATTGCCATGCATGTACCATACTAAAGGAGATATTTCTGTATCCCCAGAAGCGGAGAGAATAACACCATGTCAAAGTTTTACCACTCCGTTTGTCTTGGGCTGATTTGTGTCTTAGCCTTGTCTTCGCAGCTTTGAAGCATTTCCTTCAATAAGAGCTTTCATTTGTGCCTCACTTTTCCAAATAACACTGAAAAGAAAGCCTTGGTCCTAACTGCCCATCAACAATGTGCCATTCAATGGTTCACTGGCCAACTCAAGGGCATCGCCACAAATGTAAGATTCACACCATACACCATTCACTTCAACACCAATGCTCGTTTCCTCACCCCAATCTGTTTCTCTCTTTCTCTGTCATGTAGTGGCACTGCTGTTTCCTCTGAAATGTTTTCTAAATTTTGTGAACACACCATCTCCTCATTCCTTCATGTTGTTTTTCCTCCTCCCTTTCAATTCCTTTAGGTGTAATTTAGGTTTGGTGGGTTGTTGCCGTGACCAATGTTTTGTTTGGGTGTCATTTCTCAACTTACCTCACTGAAGGAGAAAGGGGAGCTCGATGTGGAGAGGCAAGTGGAAGGGAAAATGGGGATGTTAGAAGAAAAAATGGGAGGAGAAGGGTCACGGTGCAGAATACTTAAGTATCCCATGGTGGTTTTTCAGTAAGTTTGTAAACCTGCCCTGGCTGTCCCTGATGAATTCATTTCAAGTGTAATCATAATCATCCACATAATTAATGACTCAGAATAGGTGTGAGGGGTTGGACGACATTATTATAAGTAGAGTGGAGCCTCAGTTTTAGAACTTAGTTGGTTCCTAAATGTTGTTTTTAAACTGAGTTATTCTTAAACCAAAACAAATTTTCCCATAGGAAACAATGTAAAATGAATTAATCCGTTCCTTGCCCCCCAAAAGAACAGTGTGCTTTTACCTTTTTAACAGCATTTCATCCATAAAAGTCAGATAAAAACAATGAATATGCATAACATTTTATACAAAATACTATATAGTAAGTACAGGGGTGTGAAAAAGTGTTTGCCCCCTTCCTTATTTCTCATTTTTTTGTATGTTTGTCACACTTAAATGTTTCATATCAACAAACAAATTTAAATTTTAGACAAAGTTAACACAAGTAAACACAAAATGCAGTTTTTAAATGAAGGTGTTTATTATTAAGGGGAAAAAATCCAAACCTACATGGCCCTGTGTAGAAAAAGTGATTACCCATCGCAGACCATCACAATACCACCACCATATTTTACTGTTGATATGATGTTACTTTTCTGAAATGTTGTGTTACTTTTACGCCGGATGTAATGGGACACATACCTTCCAGAAAGTTCAACTTTTGTCTCGTCAGTCCACAGAGTATTTTCCCAAAGGTCTTGGGGATCATCAAAATGTTTTCTGGCAGAACTGAGATGAGCCTTTATGTTCTTTTTGCTCAGCAGTGGTTTTCGACTTGGAACTCTGCCATGCAGGCCATTTTGTTCAGTCTTTTTCTTATGGTGGAGTCATGAACACTGACCTTAACTGATGCAAGTGGGGCCTGCATTTCTTTGGATGTTGTTGTGGGGTCTTTTGTGACCTCTTGGATGGGTCGTTGCTGCACTCTTGGAGTAATTTTGGTCGGCCAGCCACTCCTGGGAAGGTTCACCACTGTTCCATGTTTTCGCCGTTTGTGGATAATGGCTCTCACTGTGGTTCACTGGAGTCCCAAAGCTTTAGAAATGGCTTTATAACCTTTTCCAGACTGATAGATCTCAATTACTTTGTTTCTCATTTGTTCCTGAATTTCTTTGGATCGCAGCATGATGTCTAGCTTTTGAGGATCTTTTGGTCTACTTCACTTTGTCAGGCAGGTCCTATTTAAGTGATTTCTTGACTGAGAACAGGTATGGCAGTAATCAGGCCTGGGTGTGGCTAGAGAAATTGAACTCAGCTTTCCAAAGATGTGATGAACCACAGTTAATTTATGTTTTAACAGGGGCAATCACTTTTTCCACACAGGGCCATGTAGGTTTGGATTTTTTTTTTACCCTTAACAATAAACACCTTCATTTAAAAACTGCATTTTGTGTTTACTTGTGTTATCTTTGTCTGATATTTAAATTTGTTTGATGTTCTGAAACACTTAAGTGTGATAAACATACCAAAAAATGAGAAGTCAGGAAGGGGCAAACACTTTTTCACACCACTGTATAATAGACAATTTAATTTCACCTTACCTGTTCAGAGGAGACTTGATGGCTTACATGGAAGGTGAAGGGGATGTTACTGTATGGAAAGGAAATCCCCCTCCATAAGAACATCAGGTAACTGAACATCTGGGGTTCTCTTTGCAGTAGTCAACTTTGCTTGATCCTCAGTAGGCCTCTTCCTCACTAAAAATGTGTCCAGTGAGATCTGTTTTTGCCTATGTTTCAAGATGTTTTGGAAGTGAGACATAGCATTACCATTGAAAAAGTTTATGACGCGGTTTGCTACTGCTTTATCAGGGTGATTATTTTTCGACAAAATTTGCACTTCACCTCATTTTGCACACGCCATTAATGATTTCTTTCTGCAACTCTGTTGTGGTTCTCTTAACTTTCCTCTTTGGTTCTTTACCTTTTTCTCCTTTCTTTGTCCATAGTGGCTTCTTAATGAACAAAAAAGCAAAAAATAAAATCCATAAAATCCCAAATCCAAAGCGTAATACATACAGCGTTCACGTGCACGTTCACAGAGCGAATGGCTGCTGACACGTGTCTTTGCCGGATACCGGAAGTTCTTCTTCTTCTTCGCCGTCTTCTTTCAGCATAAGAGGTGCATTACTGCCACCAAGTTGTTGGTGGTGGTAATGCGCCTGAAGTTGTTTGTGAACTGAGATTTTGTTTGAAAACTGGTGCGTTTTCCATTCAAAAAATATGTTCCTCAACCGATTTGTACATAAAGAGAGCTGTTCGAAAACCGAGGTTCCACTGTAGTTTTTTTGTATTTTTGTATTTGAGTGCATCACTGTGGTGCTATATACATACAAAATAGGGCATGATCTCAAATGTAATTTTGCTTTTATAGATGTATTGCCTCTGCTGGGATGTCGTTCAACTAGGCCACTGGGGAGATGAAGCGAGGTTGAACGCCCATGTTTCTGTAGCTGAAAGAGTCTGCAGTACAATGAGTGTGAACAATAGCAATGCCCAAATAACTAATTCTAAAATGGTGTTTTCACAGAGCATAGTATATACCTGTACATATGAGCGTATCCTGAGTTTATGTTCAATAAGTGAAGTGTCTCCGGGGGACAGTTTTATATGGTTATGGGGTCAGTACTGATGTATTAGCCTGTTTATGGAAATTTCCAGTCTGTTTGCATTAAGCTAATGGGATCAATGCTAATTATGTTTCCACTCTGTTCTGATGTTATATTAACTTCATTTTGCATTGGTAAGGCTTTATAGCATCTTCTTCTTCTTCTTTTGGCTGCTCCCTTTAGGGGTCACCACAGCGGATCATCTGCCTCCATCTCACTCTATCCCTTGCATCTTTCTCTGCAACAACATCCCTGTTCATGTCCTCCTTCACTACATCCATGAATCTTCTCTGTGGTCTTCCTCTTTTCCTCCTGCCTGGCAGCTCCATCTTCAACATTCATTGTCTGAAATATCCCCTATCCCTCCTCTGCACATGTCCAAACCATCTCAGCCTTGCCTCTCTTACTTTGTCTCCAAACTGCTCAACCTGAGCTGTTCCTCTAATATACTCGTTTCTAATCCTGTCCCTAGTTGGCCTAGAGAGTGGTGGCCTAGAGGTAGAGCATCTGCCCCACAACCAGGAGGTCAGGCTTTGAGTACTGGCCGGGTTATGTCAAAGACCATATAAAAATATGGTACTCAGCAAATAATGGTGCCCAGCAAAGTGGAATGGAGGAGGGAAATGTTTGGGGCAGCAGTTACTCAGGAGTTAGAGCAAATCGTCCAATAACCAGAGGTTTGGCAGTTCGAATCCTGCTCTCCCCATTAGGGATGGGCATTCGGTGAAATTTTCTTCACCGATCGTCGGGAGAATTAATGATTAATAATCGGTTAATCATTAACATTTTTAGGTACGTAACAAGGCAGGTAGACTACATTATAACATCAGGTGCACGGAGAGCCCTCTCTCTGTTCTCGTGTTGGCTCGGCTCGGGAATCTCGCAAGCTGATTGGCCGAGACGTTTCACCCCGCAAGCTGATTGGCCGAGACGTTTTACCCACCTTGTCTCCCTGCCGAGCGGCCACCCAACAAACGAAGACCGCATTCATTGCTCTATCGCTCGTGTTACTTAGTCTAGCCGCGCAGAACTTTTTGCTGTTCTCTTGTGCCATTTTGTGCGAAATAGTCTTCCCGTCGAGCTACTACGCCGCCTCCTGCAGCTTCCCTCGACGTGTGTACACCGAATCTTCATGACCTTCTCAATAAAGTTTCTGAAAAAAAAAAGAATCTTCACGACTGCCATTACTCAGCGCGCAACCACTGTTGGCGGTTTCTTCGCGTAATAAGGGTGTTCCATGGACCCTGTCGATGAGGTATATTTGTATGCTGCATTGCAGTGATTGCAGTACACCTGGTCATTTTTTAAATTGAAATGGTCCCACGCAACACTTCGCCGTAACCGCTTAATCATTTGGCGATTGCCCTACGGAAGCCCGCGTGTATCAACTGAGGCACGCCAGGGTACGGCGATGGTGTAATGTTGCCCCCTGGTGCCCAAACTTTGCCATTGCATTGTTTGAGGACGGCCGTACACTAGGCCTCGGATTGTTTAAAAAAAAAAAACGGTTTGTCGACGAAAATGAACTTCCTCGGTGAAATTCTTAATGATCAATTATCGGTTAATCGGTAAATTATGCCCATCCCTACTCCCCATCCATCCTGCTGTTGTGTCCCTGGGCAAGACACTTTACCCACCTTGCCTCCAGTGTCCATGACACTGAGTATGTATGGGTATAAATGTTTGGTAGTGGTCGGAGAGGCCGTTGGCGTGGATTGGCAGCCACGTTTCTGTCAGTCTGCCCCAGGGCAGCTGTGGCTACACCAGTAGCTTACCACTACCATTGTCTGTAAAGTGAAGGAATAATGTATCCATTGTAAAACATCTTTGAGTGTCCAAGAAAAGCACTATATAAATCTGACGCATTATTATTATTAGTCACTAGCATATTATGTGATATAAGAAATATATTATGTGACCATATTCATACTTTGATGCATTTTGTTGTGTTTTCTGTATTTTTACAGAAACAGACATGCATGTTTGGCTCGCTTGGAAAAGCATCAGTATCAAACCAAACCTAACTCAACCAAATGTAGACAATGTAAAAAAAAACAAAAAAAACACGGACCTTGGTGCTTTTTGGTGTGAAAATGCCCTTAGTTTACATTCTCTTCGCTGCCTTCTTATTAGCATCTTCAGATGAAATCAACAGTCGGAAACATGCATTACGATTTGAAGTTTCAGCAGAAAATGTGTGCTTGCTAATTTGGCTAACTGTTAGCATGAACCTGAAACACAGCAATGCAATTTACAGGCTCTATAGGTGCTATATAAATGCAAACCATTATTATTGTTATATGTTTTCAAACAGTGCCTCACTGTGAAAATTAAGGTTCACAACATACCATTACAATTCTCACACCATACAGTATAGCAAGTAATTATCAGCTATTAGAACACTACTGAAGCAGAGTGATTTATTTATAATGCTGTATTGTTCTATTTCTATCAGACTCGCAACCTTTAAAAGGTTAATTGCAGCAACAGTTAACCGGTTCCTCCACGTTTCTTTTGCCTCATCTTCCTTTTGTGAATTCCTTCCTTCTCCCTCCAGCATGAAAGATCCAAGACACCATGAGTTACAGGAAAGGACTATGCCTCACTATATTTCATGTGGCGCTGTCTGTCCTCGGTGGTCATTCGGTGCTTTTGTGAGGAACCAGAATGGGGTTTAAGAGTCCATTTGAGCGCTTGGAGCCCCCATAATACCTCTCTGAAGGATGTGTGACTGTATGTCGTAAAACCGACAAGCTCTGTCTTTCATCATATGAAATAGAACCTGGAATTCCATCAACCTTTTTGTGTGATTGTTCAGTTTATAGCTTTTAGTCTTGGAGAATGATAGAAGTTTCTTAAAAAAAAAAAGGTATACAAGTGAAAGTTACATTTTAATTCATATTTAATGATTTAGAAAAATCGATACATATATATAAAAAAGAAGCAGGGTCTTATTGATGGCCAACAAGAGGGCAGTAAATAAAGTTTTTATTATCCCTTTTATAATTAAGTATTGTTAATTTATTAAAAATATCTCACAGGCTTCCAGAAAAATGTTGCAAGGGGTACAAAAGTGGCAAATTTACAAGACTGGTGGAAAAGTGGCAAATTTTTGAGATGGGGAAATAGTGACTAATTCATGAAAGGGGTAAAAAAAAATAGAACATTTACAAAACTGGGGGAAAAAAGTCACAAATTTATGAGATGGGGAAAAGTCGCACATTTATGAGGAAGTGAAAACGTAACAAATTCACGAGGCAGGAGAAAAAAGTTGCACATTCATAAAACAAAAAACATCACAAATTTCAAGATGGGAAGAAAGTCACAAATTCACGAGGTTTACAAAAACATTGATGAGACGGGTAAAGTTGTGGATTTACAAGGTGGAAAAAATATCACAAATTTATGAGATGGAGGAAAAATTGCAAATTTACGAGACTGAGAGGAAAGTCGCAAATTTACGAGATGGGAAAAATGTCACAAATTTGTAAGACTGGAAAAACGTCCCAATTTAGAGACCAGGGGAGAAGTTGTGAATTTACCAGAGTAGAAGGAAAAGTCACAAATTTATGAGACAGGACAAGCATTTCCAGTTTATGAGATGGGAAAAAAGTTGCGAATCTATGAGGTAGAAAAAAGTCACAAAATCAGAAGACGGGAAAAGTCACAAATTTATGAGATGGGAAAAATTTACACATTTATGAGATGCAAAAAAGTCATAAATCTTCGAGACTGGGACGAAAAGTAGCAAACTTCCAACACCGTGGATAAAAACGTTGCAAACCATTCCTTTTAACCTTCTTCGACTGCAGCCATGCTCATCCTTAAGTAGCGGTACTTTCACAACCATTTGTGCTGCTGGCTTCATGAGTTCTCCCATTTCAACCTTTTTTCCACATATTAACCTTGTCCATATTTGTCATGGCTCCCCATTGTTAAATGCACACAATTCACTATGAATTTGAATTAGAGACAGAACTAGTTGTGTCGTCAATTTACATTTAAACGGGCCAGAACTGGGCATTTTTAAACATTTGGTGAAGAATATCGATGCCAGACTGTCCATACATCCTTCCAGGAGTGTGTCAAATGTCTTTCCTGTTTTGCTGCGACTCTGAATAACAACTCGAATGGTTACATTTAAACGTTCATCCGTACAGAATAGTGTGTGTGTGTGTGTGTGTGTGTGTGTGTGTGAGCTCTCTCAGAGCGGAGCTGCAAGGTCATGCATGTGTAACTTTGATGAGGTTCTCCTTCAGCCAAGGACTCTCCTTCGTCATTAAGATAGATAACGTCTATCCTGTGCATCGATGTGCCTACATTCATTTAAAGACTACTTTTGTTTTACCCCCACAGACGGCGGAATCAATCGATGGCTTTGCTTATTTCTGCTTCATTTCATCTTCAGCTGCTTTAGACCGACTCGGCCACAATGTGGAAGACTATGCACAATTAAAAGTGTAAGACAAAAGATCCTATTAGAGCAGCCCGGTATTGTAGCCAAGGATTTGTCTATTCCTAGAAAATGGGAAATATATATGAAAAGAAGAATTTTTTCACAAATTTATGAGAAAAAGATGTCAATTTATAGGGAAAAAAAAGCATATTTGCAAGAAAAAACTGCAAATTTATGTGAAAAGTTCCACATATTTAAGAAAAATTCACAAATTTATGAGAAAAAATTGCAGATCTATTAGGAGAAAGAAAAAAGAAACAAGAACCCAGCCACAGGGGATGCACAAGCCAGTGTACTCCTAGTGCCAGTCCCAAGCCCGGGTAAATGGGGAGGGTTGTATCAGGAAGGGCATCCGACGTAAAACCTTTGCCAAATCAAACATGCAGATCATGACGAATGAAACTTTCCTACTGGATCGGTCGAGGCCCGGGTTAACAACATCCACCACCAGTGCTGTTAACCGACAGGGTGCTAGTGGAAATTGGGCTACTGTTGGTCAAAGATCAAGAAGGAGGAGAGGGTGCAGGTGTGTTAGGAGGGAGAGAGAGAAAAGGAAAGGTAGAAGTGTGGAGGTGAGAGTAGGGATGTTAAATGTAAGAATTATGACTGGTAAAGGCAGAGAGTTGGCTGATATGATGGAGAGAAGAAAGACAGAAATACTGTGTGTTCAAGAAACCAGATGGAAGGGAAGCAAGGCTAGGAGCATTGGAGGAGGATTTAAACTGTTCTACCGTGGTGTAGATAGGAAGAGAAATGGAGTAGGCGTAATCTTGAAGGAAGAGTATGTGAAGAGTGTTCAGGGGGTAAAGAGGGAGTCAGACAGAATCATGAGTTTGAAGCTAGAAGTCAAAGGTGTGATGTTGAATGTTGTCAGTGCATATGCCCCACAAGTTGGATGTCAGGTAGAAGAGAAAGACAAATTCTGGAGTAGGTTGGATGAAGTGGTAGAGAGTGTTCCCAGGGGGGAGAGAGAGTGGTGATTGGAGTGAACTTTAATGGACATGTAGGTGAAGGGAACAGAGGTGATGATGAGGTTCTGGGTAGGTATGGTCTTAAGGAGAGAAATGTGGAAGGACAGATGGTTGTGGATTTTGCTGAAAGGATGGAAATGGCTGTGGCAAACACTTCAAGAAGAGAGAGGGACATAGGGTGATTTACAGGGATGGCAATTTTCCGCTGATCCACGGATTTCCGCCGATTTATTTTCAAATTGATCATTTCTGTGAATCGTCTAAATCCGTTGAGAAAATTTTAGGGGGGGTTAAGGTACCTTATTGTTACCGATTTTAGCGAAAATCAACACGATTACATAAGCGCTCGGCGCTTCCCCGGAAGTCATCTCCCGCGATAACCAGGATGTGTTGTGTTCAAGCTACTGCTGTATTGTAAACAGCCCTGCGATTGGATAGTTGCAAACGATTGGACCAATCAAATGGCTCGTTGTATGCTTTGTCAAAAATTCATGGCGGCGTGTTCTCAGGGATGTGATTTTCTGCTAATTCGCCGAATTCCGCTTTATTTTATCTTCCAGGAAGATAAAGTACGTTAAGTACGTTAGTGGCTTGTGATCCACGAACGCAGTGAAGGTGCGCCCTTTCAGGCAGGACTGGAAGTGGCGTATGGCCAGGTGGAGAGCCATTAACTCTCTGTTACTGGCGGCGTACAACGGCTGTATGAGCTGGGCTGCGCGGGGGAGGAAACGGTAATAAAAGTTAACCATCCCCTTTTATGATTCCAAACAGTTTGAAATTGACAGTGCACAGTGGACATTGACTCATAACTTTTGAATATTTCTAAGACTTGGCTACATCAGTGATTGTGCAAATTGAACTGCTCAAGTCTCAATGGAGATTGAAACTGGTGATCTGAAATGAATGCTGAAATTATAAAAAGTAATGGTATGTTGGAATTTTATTTTTATTATGGAATAGATAAAATTAACTGATTTTGATTTGATCAAGTGTTAAAGCATGTGATGGATAATGCTTGTTGGAATATTTACCTCCGCCAAGGAGGTTATGTTTTCATCGGCGCTGGTTTGTCTGTCTGTCTGTCTGTTTGTTTGTTTGTTTTTTAGCAAGATAACTCAAAAAGTTATGGACGGATTTTCATGAAATTTTCAGAGATTGTCAGAAATGGGGTATCCTACAGATGATTAGATTTTGGTGGTGATCCGGATCACCGTCTGGATCCAGGAATTTTTTTTACTTATTGGGATTTCCAAAATGGGAATCACAGTAATTTGCATAATACAGGACAAGTTTTCAGCAGCTTCTGCAAGACATTTAAGACCTAAGGAAATGGAATAAATCTGGATAATGATGCAAAAAAATTAAAAAATAGGGAACCTTTGAAATTTTTAAAAGAACAAATGAAGCTATAAACACGCAACAAGCATCACAGTGTAGCTAATACATGCCACTTGCGAATGGCATTTTTTTCATGGTCAAGGAATCTATAAAGTTACACAAAATAAATGGAGGATTAATATTTATGATGTTAAACACTGTATGGGGGGAACTGTGGCGCTTGGCGGAGGTCTGCGCTCTCCGAGTGCTTTTCTAGTTTAGGAATGCTATCTTCTTGGAACATAAGTCAATATTATACAATAATAAGTGGCATTCAGCTGTTTGTTTTATGTCATTTAAGCACAGTTCTGGTACTTAAAAATCATAAAAACCCAGGAGCTTCGGGGGGCTTTGCCCCCCTTGCCCCCCCCCCCCACACACACCGGGGCTGTACCCCGGACCCCACTGGGGGACTGTGTCCTCCAGACCCCCTGCTGAATTTTCAGATAATTTCCCCAACCCCAAATCACATCCCTGGTTCGTGTTGGAATTCTGAGCTTTCGGTATTGTTTTCAGCGGAATTATGAGATTTTTATCGAAGGATCAGGAGTCATCAGTGCTAGAAATGGACAAAAGTGTCAAAAATAAGTTCCGATGGAATTGGCTTGAGAGAAAAGTGACGGTAAAGGTGAAAATTGGCTCAAAGTTTGACGAGGTAACAGAAACACTCGGACAATTTCTGAAGAAACCAGAAAAGGAGATAAAGTTCAAAGTTCAGAGACTGACACAGCTTGCTGCCAAAAGGAAGAAAGTTTCACATTAGAAGTGACTTGGTGACCAGTGTAAATAGTGTAATAAACTCTTATAGAACTGTTAAATATGTTGGACTAAAGACAGTGAGACAACATTGAAGAAAAAGTAAGTTAACTTTTCATTAAATTTAATGATTTATCTAAGTCTAGTATTTCATTTTTTAATCATTTTTTTCAGTCTAAATTACTTCTGTTTTACTGAAAACCTCCCAGCTTCAGGGGGGCTGCGCCCCCCCAGCCCCCCCATAAGTCAATCGACCAAATTAGATTTCAGCTGAAATCAGAATTTCCTGTTGCCATTCCTGGATTTACAAGAGTGGAGGAAGGTGCACACAGGTGGACTACATCTTATGCAGAAGGAGAAATCTGAAAGAGATAGGAGACTGCAAGGTGGTGGCAGGGGAGAATGTAGCTAGACAGCATTGGATGGTAGTCTGTAGGATGACTTTGGAAAGCAAGAAGAGGAAGAGAGTGAAGGCAGAGCCAAAGAATAAGTTGGGTCAAATTACAGAAGCAAGAAGGTTGCAAAGAGTTCAGGAAGGAGTTGATGCAGGCTCTGGGTGGTAGGGAAGAATTACCAGATGACTGGGAAAGTACAGCAAAAGTATTGAGGGAAATGGGTAGAAAGGTATGTGGTGTATCCAGTGGACAGAGGAAGGAAGACAAGGAGACTTGGTGGTGGAATAAGGAGGTACGGGAAAGTATACAAAGGAAGAGGTTAGCAAAGAAAAAAGTGGGATAGTCAGGGAGATGAAGAAAGTAAACAGGAGTATTTGGAATCTAGGCGCATGGCAAAGGCAAAGGAAAAGGCATATAATGAGTTGCATGAGAGGCTAAACCAGGGGTGACAAACTAATTCCATGGAGGGCCAAGACCCTGCATGTTTTACTTCCACCCAGTCTCTTCAGCAGGTGTGTTCACTGATCAGCAATCAGTGGGAAGAAATTCAGTAAAATCACCTATAGAAGACACTGGGGGGAGGTAAAACCTGCAGGGTTTTGGCCCTCCATGGAATGAGTTTGACACCCCTGAGCTAAACACTAAGGAAGGAGAAAAGGACTTGTATCGACTGTCTAGACAGAGAGATCGAGCTGGAAAGGATGTACAGCAGGTTAGGCTGATTAAGGATAGAAATGGTAATCACTAAAAAGTGACGAGAGTGTGTTGAGAAGGTGGAAGGAGTACTTTGAAGAGATGATGAATAAAGAAAATGAGAGAGAGGAGGATGGATGAAGGAAAAATGGTGAACAAGGAAGTCCCGAGGATTAGCAAGGCAGAAGTGATGGCAGCTTTGAAGAGGATGAAGAATGGAAAGGCGGTTGATCCAGATGACATACCTGTGGAGGTATGGAGATGTTTAGGAGAGATGGCAGTGGACTTTTTAACCAGATTGTTTAACACGATCTTGGAGAGTGAGAGGACGCCTGAGAAGTGGAGAAGAAGTGTTTTGGTACCAATTTTCAAGAACAAAGGTGATGCTCAGAGCTGTAGTAACTACAGAGGCATAAAGTTGATCAGCCACACTATGAAGATATGGGAAAGAGCTGTTGAAGCCAGGTTAAGAGGACAGATGACAATCAGTGAGCAGCAGTACAGTTTCATGCCAAGAAAGAGTACTACAGACGCAATGTTTGCTCTAAGAGTGTTGATGGAGAAACGTAGAGAAGGTCAGAACGAGTTGCACTGTGTCATTGTGGATCTAGAGAAAGCATATGATAGGGTGCCAAGAGAGGAAGTGTGGTACTGTATGAGAAAGTCAGGAGTGACAGAGAAGTATGTGAGGGTGGTGCAGGACATGTATGAAGACAGCGAGACAGTGGTGAAGTGCGCTGTAGGACTGATGGATGGATTCAAGGTGGGGGTGGGATTACATCAGGGATCGGCTCTGAGCCCCTTCTGGTTTGCCATGGTGATGGACAGGCTGACAAACGAGGTCAGGCAGGAGTCTCCGTGGACCATGATGTTTGCAGAAGACATTGTGATCTGCAGTGAGAGTAGGGAGCAGGTGGAAGAGAACCTGGAGAAGAGGAAGTATGCTCTGGATAGAAGAGGAATGAAAGTCAGTACAAACAAGACAGAATACATGAGTGTGAATGAGAGGGAGGCAGGTCCAATGGTGAAGGTGGAAGGAGTAGCGGTGGTGAAAGTAGATGAGTTTAAATACCTGGGGTCAGCCATCCAAAGCAATGGAAAATGTACAAGAGAGGTGAAGAAGAGAGTGCAGGCAGGGTGGAGACGAGTGTCGGGGTGATTTGTGACAGAAGGGTAGTAGCAATAGTGAAAGTGAAGATTTGCAAGATGGTAGTGAGACCTGCTATGATGTATGGTTTGGAGACGGTGGCACTGACAAAAAGACAGGAGGTAGAGCTGGAGGTGGCAGAGTTGAAGATGCTAAGATTTTCATTGCGAGTCACAAGATTAGAAATGAGTATATCAGAGGGACAGCTCAGGTTGAGTGGTTTGGAGGCAAATTAAGAGAGGCAAGGCTGAGATGGGTTGAACATGTGCAGAGGAGGGATGGTGGATATATTGGACAAAGGATGTCGAAGATGGAGCTGCCAGGCAGGAGGAAAAGAGGAAGACCACAGAGAAGATTCATGGATGTAGTGAAGGAGGACATGGAGAGGGTTGGTGTTACAGAGGAAGATGTAAGGGACAGGGTGAGATGGAGGCAGATGATCCGCTGTGGACACCCCTAAAGGGAGCAGCTGAAACAAGAAGGAAGAAACAGAAAAAATTAGCAAATTTATGTGAAAACGTTCCAGATTTTGAGAAAAAAATTCACAAATTTATGAGAAAAAACCTGCAAATTTATAAGAAAAATGTCACACATTGTTGGAAAAAAGTTGCAAATTTAGGAGGAAAGAAAGTAAAAATTTACAGAAAAAAGGTCAAATTTACAAGAAAAAATTGGCAAATTTATGAGAAAAAGGTTACAAATTTTGAGGAGAAAAGACAAATTTATGACAAAAACAAATTCCAAATTTATGTGAAGAAAAGTTGCAGATTTATGAGAAAACATTGAAAATTTAAAGGAACAAAGTCACAAATTTTTGAGGAAAAAAGTTGCCAATATATTGTATATGAAAAAAAGTTGAAAATTTACCAGAAAAAAGATGCAAATTAATAAGAAAAAAAACACGCATTGTTCAAAAAAGTTGAAAATTTATGAGAAAAAACAAAGACAAAACAAGAAAAAATTAGCAAATTTATGAGAAAATGTTACAGATTGTTGAGGAGAAAAGACAGATTTATGAGAAAAAGAAGAAAATTTACAGCCAAAAAATCAAAAATTTTTGAGGAAAAACTTGCAAATGAAAAAACCTGAAAATTTAAGGAAAAAAGATGCAAATTTATAAGAAAAAGTCACACCTTGTTGAAAAAAGTAGCAAATTTATAAGAAAAAAAAAATGAAAATTATAGAAAAAAATTGCAAACTTACAAGAAAAAATTTGTGACTTTTCAAATTGAAAATTAACCTCTTTTATCATATTTTACAGCTTTATTCTTGCAAATTTGTACTTAATTTACATTTATCCCTTTGTGCCATATGCTAAATTTATGAATATTCACATAACACCATTCCATTTGTTAAAAAAAGAAAAAAATCCTGCTGAGGAACCCAAATAGACACGCAAAAGCCCTGAAAATGTGAAATTTTCTTGCCCTTTAAGAAGGTAAATGTGTGCATTGAAGGTAAACACAGACTGGATATGTGACCCTGATACCGGGCCGATTATTAGGTATCATTAAGATAAAAAATAACTATTTAATTATTGTATTCAGCTTCTCTAAAGAGACCAAGGCAATGCTGAATAATTTGTCTCGCTGCTTTACTGTACGCCTCAGGGCTGCACAACTCCACCGCTGTCCCATAACTATTAAAAACACATTAAACTGCCATAAAGTCTCGCTGGCTAATATGGTTCTGTACTGGGATGTACATAGAAATTGGTTTTGATTATTATGTGAAAACAGCTCCTCGGTGTTGCCAGTTCTATATTTACGCAGCTTCACTCGAGCTGAAGAATGAATGCCTCTCATCTCATTGCTCATTTAGAGCAAAATATATTAAAACAGTAGCCATCTTTCAAAGGAATCAACTCTGTATAGGAAGGGTGCGTCTTTATTTTGGTTCAGTTTGGTCGGTTTTAGAATATGACAGCTATTAAAGACAGTTGCATAGATTAGAAATGTTATTGACCCTTTTTATGCAGTCACAATAATATGATAATGCTAATAGTAATGCTCTGATTTGATGCGTTTCCATGCATTTTTTTTTATGATTCTGTCATTACCTGTTTTTTAACAACTAAGAGAATAAAACATTTAAGACAATTTAAAAAATATTTTCATCATCGATATGCACAGGATAAATTTGCAACTTCTTTCTTCTAAATTTACTTCTTTTTCTTTGAAATTTGCATTTTTTTTCATTAAATTGCAACTTTTTCACTTACTTACAGCTTTCTTCATATCATTTCTAACTTTTTTTGTAAAATGGCAACTTTTTTCTTCTAAATAAGTAACTTTTTATCATTGATTTGCAACTTTTTCATGATAGGGTGCAACTTTTACTTATAAATTAGCAACGCTTTTCTCGTTGACTTGCAACTTTTTCCTTGTTATATACCAAATTTTTTCATGTTAATTTGATACTTTTTCCTCACGTTAACTGGCAACTTCTTTCGTGTAAATTTGCAACGTTTTTCTCATAAATCTGCAACTTTTTTTTTTCATAAATGTGACTTTTTTCTCTTAAATTTGCAAGTTTTTTCTCTTAAATTTAAAACTTTTTTCTCATAAATTTGCGACTTTTTTCTTGTAAATTTCCAACTTTTTTCATAAACTTGACTTTTTTCTCTTAAATTTGCAACTTTTATCTCATAAATTTGCGACTTCTTTCTTGTAAATTTCCAACTTTTTTCATAAACTTGACTTTTTTTTCTTAAATTTGCAACTTTTATCTCATAAATTTGAAACTTTTTTCTCGTAAATTTGCAAGTTTCTTCTTGTAAATTTCCAACTTTTTTCTCATGAATTTGCAACTTTTTTCTTGTAAATTTCCGAGTTTTTTTTCATAAATTTTACTTTTTTCTCTTAAATTTGAAACTTTTTTCTCATAAATTTGGGACTTTTTTCATAAACTTGACTTTTTTTCTTAAATTTGCAACTTTTATCTCATAAATTTGAAACTTTTTTCTTGCAAATTTCTTTTTGTAAATTTCAGGTTTTTTTTCATAAATTTGACTTTTTTCTCTTAAATTTGAAACTTTTTTCTCATGAATTTGCAACTTTTTTCTTGTTAATTTCGAGTTTTTTTTTCATAAATTTGACTTTTTTTCCTCTTAAATTTGAAACTTTTTTCACATAAATTTGCGACCTTTTTCTTGTAAATTTCCAACTTTTTTCATAAACTTGACTTTTTTTTCCTCTTAAATTTGAAACTTTTTTCTCATAAATTTGTTCTCATTAAATTTCGTTAATTTAATGAGAACAGTTAATTTAATTTTCTCGTAAATTTGCAAGTTTTTTCTTGTAAATTTCCCAACTTTTTTCCTCATAAAATTGCAACTTTTTTCTTGTAAATTTCCAACTTTTTCCATGCAAATTTACAACTTTTTTCATAAGCTTGACTTTTTTTTTTCTTAAATTGGCAACTTTTTTCCTCATAAATGTGCTTTTGTTTTCTTGTAAATTTCCAACTTTTTTCCTAGTAAATTTGCAACTTTTTTCTCTTAAATTTGACTTTTCTCCTCATAAATCTGCAACTTTTTTTTTCATATATTTGCTACTTTTTTCTTGTACATTAGCAATTTTTATCTCATTGATTGGCAGCTTTTTCATGTTAATTTGCAGCTTTTTTCCTCATAAATTTACAAATTTATTTGGCAAGTTTTTTCATAAATTTGCAGTTTTCTTGTAAAATTTGCCAATTTTTCTCAAATTGAATTGCAAATTTCTCATAAATTTGCAATTTTATTCTCAGATTTGCAACTTTTTTCCTCATAAATTTGCAACTTTTTTCCTCGCAAAGTTTGAACTTTTTTCTTGTACATTTGCAACTGTTTTTCTCGTAATTTAAAGTATTTGCAGCTTTTTTATATAACTTCCATATTCTCATCAATAAGCAACTTTTTTCACATAAATGTGTCACTTCTTATAAATGTGTGGGTTTTTTTTCACAAAGTTTGCAGCTTTTTTCCTGGTCATTTACAACTTTTTTCCCCTCATAAATTAGTGAAATTTTTCAATTGGTAAATGTTGGAATTTTTTCCTTATATATTAACATTTGTCACTAATTTGTGGCTTGTTTGAAAAAAAGCAGTGTTGTTTCTATCTCTGAATAAACAGATTATTGGGCAGTGAAGCAGCAGTTTTAATGTGATTTCTCATAATCTGATAAAGAAAACGAGACGATTCTGTCTACATGACAACTAAAGTAAGCGTCTAACTCCATAAATCTGATGATTGCTGACGTATCATCGCTCGTGTAAACAGCCGCTGTTTCATTCAGTTTAACTGTAGATGTGAACACAAAGCCCCTCTGTTCAGCTCATCTCTGTTATCCGTTTCAGTTTGTGTAAAAATCTGCATCATCTACATAATATCAATATGGGTAAAGCAGTGTGTGGTAGAGAGCTGCATCTCCTCTGTTTCTGTGTAAAGAATTGTCAGCCGGTGCATACACGTGTACTGACAAGACCCGTATTCAAAGCGTTGAACTGTAGAAGCATCTGAAATTGAAGTGTCAGCTGGAATTCTGGAATTCACGCTGTGAATTAGAATGTGGGGGAAGGACGAGCTTTTGTGTGGAAATGTCTCGTTTTGATGTTTTTTTTTCTGTGCAGCGTGTTTACCCACTGTGTCAAGTACCTTCATATAGAGTGTGGGGGAAAAAACATTTATTTTTTTTAAAGTCACAACGAACAGAGCTGTTTCTAGCATTTTTGAGGGGCCTATGTAAGTTTTGTGTGTTTTTGGAATGAGGGAAGAGTTCAAATCCTTTAAAATAAATAAACAAAACAAAAAAGTTAAAAAATTAAAACGATATAGAGGATAAGAGTGTAACCTGCATTCATATGAATTTTGCAAATTTATAAGAAAAAAGGCACAAATTAATGAGAAAAAAGTTGCAAATTTACAATAAAAATGTCACAAATGTAGGAGAAAAAGTAGAAAATTTAGGAGCAAAAGCTGAAAATTTAGAAGAAAAAAAAACATTTACAAGAAAAAATCTGCAAATTTATAAGAAAAAAGTCACAAATTAATGAGAAAAGGTTGCAAATTTATAAGAAAAAAGGCACAAATTAATGAGAAAAAAGTTGCAAATTTACAATAAAAAAGTCACAAATATAGGAGAAAAAGTAGAAAATTTAGGAGCAAAAGCTGAAAATTTAGAAGAAAAAAAAACATTTACAAGAAAAAATCTGCAAATTTATAAGAAAAAAGTCACAAATTAATGAGAAAAGGTTGCAAATTTATAAGAAAAAAGGCACAAATTAATGAGAAAAAAGTTGCAAATTTACAATAAAAAAGTCACAAATATAGGAGAAAAAGTAAAAAATTTAGGAGCAAAAGCTGAAAATTTAGAAGAAAAAAACATTTACAAGAAAAAATCTGCAAATTTATAAGAAAAAAGTCACAAATTAATGAGAAAAGGTTGCAGATTTATAAGAAAAAAGGCACAAATTAATGAGAAAAAAGTTGCAAATTTACAATAAAAATGTCACAAATGTAGGAGAAAAAGTAGAAAATTTAGGAGCAAAAGCTGAAAATTTAGAAGAAAAAAAAACATTTACAAGAAAAAATCTGCAAATTTATAAGAAAAAAGGCACAAATTAATGAGAAAAAAGTTGCAAATTTACAATAAAAAAGTCACAAATATAGGAGAAAAAGTAAAAAATTTAGGAGCAAAAGCTGAAAATTTAGAAGAAAAAAACATTTACAAGAAAAAATCTGCAAATTTATAAGAAAAAAGTCACAGATTGATGAGAAAAAAGTTGCTAATTTATAATAAAAATATCACAAATTTAGGACAAAAAAGTAGAAAATTTAGGAGAAAAAGCTGAAAATTTAGAAGAAAAAAATTAAAAATTTACAAAAAAAATTGCAAATTTATAAGAAAAAAGTTACAAATTTATCAGAAACAAGTTGCAAATTTACAATAAAATGTCACAAATTTAGAATAAAAATGAGAAGATTTAGGAGGAAAAAGAAACAAATTTTTTAAACAAAATTAACATTTCTGAGAAAAATAGCAAATGAGGTAAAAATATTAAATTTAGGAGAAAAATGTCATAAATTTAGGAGAAAAAGTTGAAAATTTACAAGAAAAAAAAAAGCTAAAAAATAGGATAAAATAAAAAAAATTAGGACAAAAAGAATTTATTAGAAGAATTTGCAGATTTATGAGTAAAATGTTTAATGTTTATTAGAAAGAAAAAAGTAACAAATTCACCAAAAACTTTCAAATTTACAAGAAAAAATGTAACATGAGAAAAAAACAGCAAATTTACAAGAAAAACATAAATTTAAAAGTTGAAAAAAATACAATAAAAAAGTTGCAAATATAGGAGAAAAAGGAGCATTTATGAGGAGAAAGTCACAAATTAACCAGTAAAAAGTAGGAAAAGTTGAAAATTTACTAGAAAAATTTAGGAGAAAAAAATTAAAATTTCCAAGAAAAAAAATATGAGGAAAAAGTATTAAACTGCGTGAGGAAAATGTCACCCCCCCCCCCCCCCAAAAAAAGCTAAAAATTTATAAGGAAGAAAAAGCTAAAATATTGGACAAAATACAAATTTAGGATTAAAAAAATTGCAAGAAAAAAGTTGTAAATTTACAAGAAAACTGCAAATTACGAGAAAAAACATTTAGTCAAAAAATAGCAAATTTATGAGAAAAAAGAAAAAGTTGCAAATTTGCAAGAAAAAATGAGGAGAAAGTAATAAATTAACTAGTTAAAAGTAGGAAAAGTTGAAAATTTCTGAGACAAACATAAGTTTAATGTGACTTTGCAGTTTTACGTGACTGAAAAGTTGAGGGTAAACTTCTATCTGTGCATCTCCTATAGTGACCAAGGCGTAGTTTGCTCTACAGTCAGAAACATCCCTGCTGCCCTCCTTCTGCTGGGGGCCTGGCTGGTGACCTGGGGCCCGTCATGTTGTCATCCCTGGGTGCTGCCGAATGAATAGGTGCGAGCAAAGGAGTGAGTGAGTGAGTCAGTGAGAGTGATGGAGTGATGAGTGGAGATGTGATGGTGGTGGTGGGTCGGATTTGTGTGGCGCTTTACGTGTCGGGTGGCATTTTGGAGCGCTTGCGGCGGTCCGTTGATCAGTCGCTCTGGGTGGGCGTTGGTGGTGGTCTGCTTCCGTGGCTGCAGCTGCCCTGGAACGGGTTGGCAGAGATGTGACTGCTGGTCCGTGCCGGCGGTCTCCCCGGCTGGTGCCGGGCATTGGTGCGCGTTCATGCCCGCTACATCTGCGTCGCAGCCGCCCCAAAGGGTAATGGTGAATGAGTGTCGGTGAGTGTGTGGGGGAGAGCACGAGTGGACGTGAGTGAGTCAGAGCGTGAGTGAAAATGTGTGTATGGGTGAGCGTGGGTGGGTGCGGGAGACTGTGAGGGCGAGTGGGAGCGAGATTGAGCGGGTACGGGAGTGGGTGAGAGTGGATGGGTCTGGGTGTTGGAGTGCGAGTGTGGGATTGTGTGGGGGACAGGGCGAGTGAGAGTGAGTGAGTGAGTGCGTGTGAGTGTGTGTGGGTGTGTATGAAAGCGTGAGGGTGTGAGTACGTGGGAAAGGGTGTGTGTGCTGGTCGGGGGGGTGCTGGACTGAGGGGGTAGCACCTCCTGGTGCCTCCTGGTACCTCCTGGCCGCATGGGCTCCCTTGGATTGGGAGGGGGGGCTGGCCCCCTGTGGGGCTCCTGTGCCTTGCTGCCGCCTTCCTTGGGTGTGGGGGGTGGGTGTGGGCTGGTCTCCAGCCTGGGGGGGCTGCTCACCTTCTGGCACCTGGGGGCTGGCCGGTCCGGGGGAAGGGGTGCGCCGCGCCAGCTGCTTGTTGGCCCAACCTCCCTCGGCTGTCCCTCCTGGGGTGAATGCCTGGTTGTCCTGGGGCTTGTTGGCCTCGGTACATTTGTGCTCTGTGGGGGTTGGTGGTGCTGTCTTGCTTGCTTGGGGTTTCTGTGGAGAGGAGGGGTGTTTCTGTGACCTGCCACTCTCTTTGTATGTTTCCTGGCAAACCACTCACATGCACACACTTGCTTGGCATGCACTCTCATACTCACGCACAAACATGCACACACACACACACACACACACACACACACACACACACACATGTCTCTCTTTTAACGGGTGCAGATACCAGACTCGTGATGAGACCTTATCAGGAGAAGAAACAGTTTGTCTTCTCTGTTTGTTCCTCTCTTTTCTTTCACTCTCCCCACCCCTCCTTTCCCCATTCCCCCCCTGTTGGGTCCTTCATGGGTAAAACAATTTAAATAAAGTATTAAAAGTTATTACAAGAGGAGTTTATAAATAATATACAGTACATATATATGTACTATATAAAGCTCCTTTTGGCAAAGTGAATCAGTTTGGCAAAATAGGGGAAGCAGATTTCTGTTCTGCTCACCTAGCTGCTTGACAGGACAAGGGGGAAAAAAAAGAAACATCTCTGCTCTCTTCCCCCCACTCCAGCTAAGACCTGCTAACGTGTCCGTCCCCCATTCCGTGTAGACAGGTGGCGACTCGTACAGCTGTAATCCAAAACACAGCGCGATAAAACAGGAGGAGGATAAAACCCAATCACCCAGCAGGCGGCCACGCGTCGTCTCCCATTTGTTCCAGCCATTGTCTTCTTCAAATTCCCTTTATCTCTTTTTTGGTACACCTTACTCAAAGACCACCTCAGCTGATGGTAATCTGGGCCGAGAACAAATGAGGTTTAAAGAAATAAATAAAACAGAAGTCAAGAAAGTGAAGTGAGAGGGAGCGAATCGATGCCAAGCAGCCAGCACCCGGGGATTCTCCTTTTTTTTTTTTTTTCTTTCTCCGCTCTAATCTTCCCATGTGATTGTGAAGTTCACTTCTGAGTCGGCTTCTGAGGGGACCAATTAAGAGGCGGCGAGGCGGGAGTGTGAACCGCCGCCTCTTCTAATAGCCTGCAGGCTGGAGTGGTCCTGATCCATAATCAGTCGATAGTGTGAGTCTCCCCTGGTCTGAGCTGATGGACGCCAACAATCAGAATTGAAACAAAAATAAAAGCGTGGGGGTGTTCCATCACATTATTGGAGGAGTCGGAGATGTCCAGGGCCGTTCACAGGTTTCTGGGGGCCCAAGTGTTCAAATTCTTTATTTTGGTGTTGGGGCAGATTATTCTTTTTCATTTTAAAGAAGTAAACTTGGATTGTGGTCTAGATTACATAGAATAAAAAATGCAAATTTACATGAAAGTGTCACAAATTTATGAGAAAAATTGAAAATTTGTGAGAAAAAAGCAGCAAATTGAGAAGAAAAAGCTGAAAACTTACAAGAAAAAAGTAGCAAATTTATAAGAAAAAACTGCAGATTTGCAAGAAAAAAAGTCACAGATTTCTGAGAAGTTTTATGAGAAAGAAGCAACAAATTTATGAGAAAATGTCATGTTTGCCCTTTTCAGGCCATTAATGAGGCGCCAGATGCCGACAGAGAGTTTGTGTATATTTATTAAGGTAAACTGACAAAATAACGAGCCACGTGGGGCAAAACACAAATGACAAACCATGCAACCCCGCAGGGTGAAATAAAGAGAGGAATAAAAATCACAAGCTACGGTGACACTTACAACTGAATGAAGCGAGGACGAAATCTAAGCTGAAGTAAGGCTAGAACCGGGGACAGGGATCCCAGCCTGGAACGACGACGAGGTCACAGCGAGGAGTGGGCCTCAGCTGTTCCCTTAAATACAGAACACAAACGCTAAGGACCAACAGGTGAAGAGAAAGCGTAAGCATGGTGGTGCAGTGGTTAGCACTGTTGCCTTACAGCTAGAAGGTTCCTGGTTCGAATCCCCAGGCTGGCAGGGGTTGGAACCTTTCTGTATGGAGTTTGCATGTTCTCCCTGTGCTGTGTGGGTTTACTCCGGGGGCTTCGGTTTCCTCCCACAATCCAAAGACATGCATGTTAGGTTAATTGGTTGTTCTAAATTGTCCCTAGATATCTGTTTCCTATAGGCCCTTAGAATAGAGGGTTAGTACTAGTGAAAGCGCTTTGAGTGGTCTTTGTGACTAGAAAAGCGCTATATAAGTGCAGGTTAGTTAGTTAGTAATCAACAAATCATAATCAGCTGTGACAGAGCCGGCTCCACCTGACAGCCGGAAGTCCGGCCCCGGCGCTGTCACAATTAAAGCCCCGCAGGCACAAATAATAATAGAACCAGAAGTACAGGTGAAAAAGGGGAAAATACTGAGTGACCCGAGTGCGGAGCTGATCCGCGCTCGGAACACCACAGAAAAAAGCTGAAAACGTACAAGAAAATAAGTAGCAAATTTATAAGAAAAAATGCAAATTTGTAAGAAAAAAGTCACAAATTTATGAGAAAAGTTGAAATTTATACAAAAAAGCTGAAAACTTACAAGAAAAAAGTAGCAAATTTTTGAGGAAAAAAAATGCAAATTTGCAAGAAAAAGTCATGAATTTATGAGAAAACTTCAAAATTTTAGTTAAAAGTTGAAAATTTATAAGAAAAACTGCAAATTTGCTAGAAAAGGTCACAAATTCATGAGAAGTTTTAAATTTGCAATTAAAAAAGTATGAGAAAAAGTCACAAATTTAAAAAAAAAGTTTCACTTTTATGAGAAAAGCTGAAAATTTAAGATAAGATAATCCTTTATTAGTCCCACAATGGGGAAATTCCAGGATTACAGCAGCAAAGGGGTAGCAGCACTCAGAGCTATAGTGTTTGCAAGAAAAGCTGCAATTTTGCAAGAAAAAAAGCAGCAAATTTATGAGAAAAAAAAATGAAGACTTAAAAGAAAAAAGTAGCAGATTTATAAGAAAAACTGCAAATTTGTAAGAAAAAAGTCAAATTTATGAGGAAAAAGCTTCAAACTTGCAAGGGAAATTTATGAGAAGAAAACTGCTAATTTACTTTAAAAGTCTCAAATTTATGAGAAAAGTTGAAAAATTACAATAAAAAGCAAATTTGTAAGAAAAAAAAAATGCAGATTTGCAAGAAAAAAAGTCACAAATTTATGAGGAAAGTTCAAGATTTGTGAGAAAAAAGCTGCAAATTTATGTGAAAAAAGCTGAAAACTTACAAAGAAAAAAAAAATGCAGATTCATGAGACAAACTACAGAATTGCAAGAAAAAGTCACAAATTACCAATGAAAAAGTTTCAACTTAAGAAAAAAGTCACAACTTTATGAGAAAAGCTAAAAAATGATAAGAAAAATTGAAAAAAATATTTTAAAAAGCTGCAAATTTGCAAGAACAAAGTATCACATTTATGAGGAAAACTTGTAAATTTAAGAGAAATGTGAAAATTTTCAAAGTCAAAATTTGAGAGAAAAAATAGTACAAATTCACAAGAAAAAGTGACAAGTTTATGAGAAAAGTTGTAAATTGTTAATAAAAAGTATCAAATTTATAATGAAAAGTTGCAATTTTACATGAAAAAAGTTGCAAATTTATTACTAAACAAGCAGCAAATTTATGAGAAAAAAAGTTGCAAATGTAGGAGAAAAGTTAAAAATTTACAAGAGAATAGTCACCAATTCATGAGGGGGAAAAAAAGCAAATTTATGAGAAAAAAGTTACAAATTTGAAAGGAAAAAGAGCAAATTTTCCAAAAGGTCACAAAGTTAAGCAAAAGTTGAAGGTAATTTTAGTTTTCGGATGGGGGCCCCCTAGTGTTTACATGGGCCCATTGCATCTGCGTATTCCGCTTTATTGATATCACAAATCCATTTTTCTTCGTCTTTTCTTTTCATCCCAAGCAGACTCCAGGCGGCGGCCTGATTCTGACCTTTGGAGCACATCTTAAAATCCACTATCTTTGTAACCTTTAAGCGCACCGTCTTGATGTGTTTCTTTTTTCTGTTTTTTGTCGGATTTGGCCCGTTTCATGTGCCCCCCCCCCCCACTGCCCAGTGTTTGTTGTAGCCCTCGCACAGCAGTGCAATACTGCGCTGACATTCACTTCTCCCTCCGCTGACCTACAAGGTGCGTGTTAACCTAGAGGAGCGGCGGGTTTGTTTTTCCAGGCTAATGGAGAACACTTCCAAGACAGAACTGGGGCGGATGATGTTATGGCCCGTCTCAGAGGGATTGTGTTCGAGATCAGCTATTTTACCCCCCTTAGATGGGGTGCAGTCTGTAATGTAATGTGACTGACTTAATCGAATCAATAGCAATATACTGTATATCAGTTACCTCTTTAAACAGAGTAGACCTTGAATTACTGGACTGAAGTGATGTTCTTCTTTCAACATTTCCTAATGCAGGTTCTTACTGCCGTCACCTTGCTGCTCAGTAACACGAAGAAACACTCCAAAAAACAAAATTCTTCGCCAATAATTAATCCAGAAAATTTGCATGAATTCATAGGTCTAGATATAAATCAATTAAAAAAACAATATTTCCGTGTTGAGTAGAGGTCAGAATCTGGAGCATGTTGACATGGCTCCCAGATGTGTTAATGAAATGTCTGTGGTGCTCTTTGGCCAAAACACCTTAGGGTTTAATTCTTGAAGGACCATTTTACACGCGAGGAAAGAGCTCTCCTCAAAACAGGCTGTTATATAGCATATTGCTTTAAATGCTAATGAGTGCCCAGCTCACGCTACTCTTTTAGAATTTCTTTGTTTTGATGATGGTGCCTTGTTTGAGGCTAATCTTAGCCTTTAGCCTCTGTTGTTGAACTAGGTCACATACTAAATAATGGCTGAATGTTGGCATGTAAAAGCCTAAATAAAGCTTTATCGGACACGGGGGTGTCCATCCATTCATCCATTTGTACAATTTTATCTTTTTTTTCCTGTTTGATTATTAATGTCTTTTCATACATGAGTAAACCTAGCATGATGCTAGTCTTGTGATATGCTGATTGTCCATGCAATATAATACAATTAGTGCTGTCAGTCAATTAAAATTTTGACTCATTAATCACATGATGTCCATAGTTAACTCTTGATTAATCACATATTTTCTATCCACTATAATGTACGTAAATGTAAAAGTGAAGTTGCTTATTATTATTACCTCTGCCAAAGAGGTAATGTTTTTACCGGGGTTTGTCTGTCTGTCTGTTTGTCTGTCTGTCTGTTACCAATATAACTCAAAAAGTTATGAACGGATTTGGACGAAATTTTCAGGAAAGGTGTGTAATGGCACGGGGAACAGATGATTAGATTTTGGTGATGATCTGAGAGTGCATACCTCCACCAAGGCCTTTGTTTGTATTTGTGCAGCAGGATTACACAAAAACTACTGGATGGATTTGGATGAAATTTTCACCAGAGGTGGTTCTTGGCCTAGAGAGGAACCCATTACATTTTAGTGATGATCTGGGAATGCATACCTCAGCCAAGGCTCTTCTCACAGTGTGTCAGCCACAAAACTCTAAAACTAATGGACAGACTTGGATGCAATTTTCACCACAAGAGGCTATAGGCCTACACAAACCCATTACATTTTGGAGGTGATCAATGAGAAACGGAAGGAGCCTTGGCGGAGGTATGCGCTCTATGACTGCTTTTCTAGTTTACTTTTCAAAATGACCTGTTCTTTGTCCATTTTGCTCATGGAGGCTTTTTTTTCTTGAGTTGCTGTCTGACACACTGCACTGCTTCTGATTTCACAAATTGCGGCATGGGTGCAGGGCCTTAAAGGTGCTAGGGACAACATTCTGACCTCCTGGCCAGCAGATGTTGCACTTACTTTTGTCCTAACTAGTTGATAGGGTCACATGACATCAACCTAATTATTCTATTGGCTGTGACATCCTTACCAACCACGTAGTCTCCTCGTCCACCTGCTCAGATATAAATATTATGATTGTTTTGGACCTGTTAAAAAATAATTTTTTCATCACTAAACTGTTTTTTTTTTAAAGAATATAAAGGCTTTAATTCTACACATTTCTAAACAGTTTGTTGATGTATTGCTGTGTCAGAAATGTTTGTTTTCATGAAAATACTAACTAGCACACCTTTAACCCCTTGCACTCCGGTCAATTTTCCTAAAAGGTGAACTGAAGTGAACGGCATTGAACGGCACTGGGTGATAGTACATACAATTATAAAGATAATTTATCATTGGCACCCCCTCCACCAATCCCGGAATCTTGGAGAAAATCGCGATTTTAAATTTCCCGCCCTGAAAAATCCTACGAATCCGCCGATTATCCGGAAGTGCAGCCGGAGTTCCGCGTGACGTCACAAATGGGACGCAGTCCTCATGTTTACCATTGCGAGCACGTCGACACTGGTTGTTTTTGGTGCATTTTGTCGTGATAGTCGACTACAAAACACTTCCAACACCTGGGAAGATCTGTTCAGTGGCCAAGGAAAGCTGTCATGGCGACGGAAGAAAAGAAAGGGGGAGGAAAAGCGACCGGGAAGCGATGCGTTTCTAGATATAGATATTATTTATAAATAGCACAGTCAAATGCAGAGGCCAGTTCTGTTCATGTGTATTGCCACTATAGTCTGTAGAAGTATTGTAATACATAGCCCATGGTCATGGAACCTGTCCTGAATACACGTGTTAACCCTACGCCACGGATGTGTCTATTCAATGCCAAGTTTTTTGGGCTGCACGGTGGCGCAGTGGTTTAGCACTATGGCAGCACAGTTTACCCTCGGCCGGGGGATCGCGGGGATCATGAGACCGTGGGCTCGATCCCAGCCCCCGACCAACAGTGAGCTGTGTGGAGTTTGCATGTTCTCCCCGTGTTGCGTGGGTTTACTCCGGGATTTCTCCGGTTTCCTCCCGCATACCAAAAACATGTAGGTTTAGCTCGCGCACGCAGCGACCAGCAGCCTGTGGCTTGTCACCAGACTGCAAACCAAATCTACCTACGGGTACAAATAAGTGTGTACACGGCCAGGCTATTGTACAGTCCTAGCCCAATGTATAAATAATAAGTTGGAAAAATGCTGATGGTTTTTTTTTTCTTTCTTTTTTATTGTTAATTTTCCTTATCCTGACACCCCAAACATGCCAAAGTAGAGAAGTAAAGACTCACCATTCTGTATTCAATAAGCGACTCTCCTCCCCATCACTGCTGCGGTCTGACTCTGAGTCGGTGCCGGAATCCCCCGAAAATTCTGGCTCGAATCTGTACGGTTCGATGCCTCCCTCGCTCTCTTCCTGTTCACTTGACACTCCTGCCTCCTCCTCTGTCTCGTCACCGATCCTGAATGCCTCTTCACTCTGAAAACTCTGGTGTTCTTGACTGCTGGAACTGCTATCATCTGCCATTGTTGTTTTGATAAGGGTCACACTCGTGACGTCACGCAGCGTCGTCTGCACTACTTCCGGTTTGTTTGGCACTGCCAGCCAGAGGCAAAAGTTTATCGGCTTATAGCTTGGCCATCGCACGGCCTAAAAATTTCTTTTATGTGTTGAAAAATACAATAGGTAATAAGGAATTAATCTGCTATTCTACTTTTTGCACAAAAAGGTGGTTTCAGTTCACCTTAAAAATGCCAAAAAATAACGTGCCCAAAGTAAATCGAAAGCTGTTCTTCAACCCTTTGCAGCATCTTCATGGGGTTGGTCTCATTTAAAAGAAAACACTTTGAATTTTTTGGCAAAACAGTCATAATCTCTCTAAGTGCTCCGGCCGCTGAGTTACAGTCATCTAAACATACTGAACTTGAAAAAAATAAATTTGGCCTGGGTGTTTTTTTGGATACAAATGCTTGCAAATAACACACAGCTTCAGATCCGGGCTGGAAAATGCAACAGAAATGTAGAACCAAGTGTTATCCAGCTGAGGTCCAAATTTTGTAACAATACCACAAAACTGAATATATTACACAGCTTTTTCCTCAGGTAGTTCTCAGGCGTTTTGGAACTGTGCCAAATGGCACAGTTTGGAAAAACGTCTGTAACTTTTGAATGATTCAATGTAGAAGCTTCATTTTGGGCTCTAATGAAAGGTGACACTCAGGGCTGTGTGTGTGTGTGTGTGGGGGGGGGGGGTGTCCCCCCCCTCACTACAGAGGACGGACATCGGCCATCGCTACATGACGGAATAGACTCATGTGGTGATGCGGCGCAGTCACCGCGGCTTCCCACCCCCTCGCTACAGAAGAGTAGCGGGGGGGGGCGCGTTCACGGTCTGGACGCAGCGCATGACCTGTGTACCGCGGCGCACGAACTTCAGACTTCGTGCGCCGCACAGTTGTAATTTACCGATCGGTCAAAAGTCATTTTTGATTACAATTTTCAGGGATAAAGAATAATTTAGCTTATAACACCTTACCTCTTCACAGCAGTGTCCTGGCGAACTTCTCTTCCTCATTGTCAGATGAACGCGACGCTGGTCCGCTCGTGGTTCTGGTCTCATGACCCGATCAAAACATAATTCCATTATTGTGGTTTTGCGCTTCCATGATTGCGGTTTTTGGCGAACGATTTTTCAAAACAAATAACAGTAGTAATTAAAAAAAGACTGGCGAACGCGTGTGTGTCACTCAGCCTTCGTGGTCGGCCTCCGTCGGTCTATGATGACCAGGGAAGAAAATCCTAACGTCTACTCTGCTGGAACAAAAACAAAATAAGCACCGCCTGTGGCCGAACATGCCGATGCGCGAATGGCAGTCGCTGTCACACAGGTTGCACTTGTGGTGGTCTCCGTGCTGCTGGGTCTGTGACGGTTCTTCCTGCGTGTCCTTTTTTCATCTGCTGCAGCAGTCTGTCTTCATCCAGCCTTCCAAAAAACAGCTTGCGAACTTCTGTGCTTCAATTGGCTCGCTGCATTCACATCGTTGGTAGGCGGGTCCTTCTTGCTAGGTTTTCAGTCATTGGTTCTTCAAGGTTTCAGAAACCCAATTCAAGGCTCTTTTTAGTCGAATGAGAGGTCAATCAGATGATCTAATCTGTTCGCGGCTGTGTCTGCAGTGGAAGAACGGAAATGCAGCTTACGCAGCTCCATCGTGCGTCCTAGAGCACACGAGGGTGCACGAGAGCGCCCTCGTGCGCTCTGGGACGCAGAGACTTGCCCGCCCACGGTACAACGGAGTGCAAGAGGTTAAGTATGAAAATCCATCAGCATCAAAAAACATGTATCCGTATTAATTATGTGTAAAAAAAAACCAATATCAAATTGGATGGTGTGTTAATTTGTTATTCTTGTGTTATTTCTGATAGCACTAATATAAAATAATATAATATAATGCAGCATAATATAACATAATATAAAATAATATCATGTAAGATAATATAGTATAATATAACAATATAAAATAATGTAATGTAATATATAATGTAGTAGAAAATAACATAATATAAAATAGTGAAATGTATTATAATTTAATATAATTTATTATAATATAATATAATACAATGTAATATAACATAATTTAAAATAATATAATGCAATATAATATAACATATAATATAAAGTAAAATAATATAATGTAGTATATTATTATTATATTATATAATAATAATATAATTGACATTCTTATCATTTTACATTATTTCCACCTATCTCTGCTTATTGTGACACATTGACACTTTTTCATGACTGTTGTTCTTTCTATTGTGTGCTTTTGTCTCAACAGACCATTAACTTCTTTGGGGAAAAATGCCTGTTTTTATATCTGTCAGTACAAATGGTCTCCATTATTCTCATCCATTGAAAATATGACAACCAGCTCTTTTGTGAGATCCTGTGCAAATCTGAAAGACGATCTGAAAGACTCATTTTTTTTTAAGAATTTGCATTAATTTATTTCAGAGATACATTTGCTTGCATAACGCTATACATAGATGACATTTTGTAGTTATGTCTGTATTGGTTCTAAATCAGCAACCTTACAGGGCAAGCTAATTATCACAGTATTACACATAGTGTAATCACAGTTGTAGATGCCATTGATCTCTCTGCTTTTCATACCAAATATTCATTTTAATTCTTGTCTCTTAACTTCATCCTTTGAAGAATACAAAAATAGCTTGTTGACCTCTGCTCACTTCATACATTGTAGCTGCCGCCAAACCGTTCTGCAAGTACTGAGAAAAAAGTGAAAATCAGTAGAGGTGATCATTTTGTGAATTAAAGAAAGAAAACCACATCTTTGGGATTTCTGAATACCCCAGTGCACCATATCCCATTGTAAAAATTCAATCATAAGATATGTAGAAGATGAACTATGTTCTATTTATATAACTAAATTTATGATAATTTATTCATTGTTAACATTTGCAGAAATGGCTTCATTTTAATCGTGTCATCAATCCATCACAGGATAATATAGTTATACGTTCTTGCTATATTTAGCACTCACAGGGCAAACACCGCTTTTTAAAATTTCTCTTTTGTATCTGCCGTTGCCTTTCCCAGCTGAAATGGAACATGGACAGATTACAAGCAATGTAGAACAGAGGCATGCCAGTCAGGAGTTCTTTTTAATCACTGGGAACATGGAGAATTGTTTCTACACTGGCAGTTTTATCAGTAAAGAATATTAATACGCTTTCAGAATAATAAATAATGTGGTTTGGTAGAAGAATTGCATTGTTGCAATTCCAGCTATACACTGAAAAAAGCTTGTAATACTTATAGTCATGCTATACTGTATATTGCAATGTCTTCAAATAGGACATTTAATGAAAAATTTACTTTTAGCATACCCATTCCCAGCACATCAACACTAGTGTAAAATGGTTATTTTTTAGCAATTCTTTTTTTAAAATCTGTGTCTATAGTGGGCTTGAGACACAGTACAGTCTGACATCCACCCCTGAACATGGTGGTAATAGTGTTTTCATGCACAAATTACTGCATACGGTGTTGTGTTCAGAGGTTGTTATGAGCAGGGAACAGCTAACTGGCTAGGGCATAGCAATTCCCCCACCTAGTATAATGAAACAAAAGAAATACTGTATGTAATGAGTTGACGTTCAAATTATACCTTAAAAGTTGGAGAGTTCAGATCCTTTCTCCATTATGTTAGGTTTGTCAAATGAAGATAAAGTTAAACTTTCTTGGAAGTTTAACTTCCAGTTAAACTTCCCTGAAAACACCAGTGAATAATGTTGGTTTTCAGGGTTGCTGTTTTACACTGGCCTAGACTCAGACCTGATATAAATTACATCAGTCAAATCAGACTGAAGTTGAGCAAGCCCTGGCATGACTGAGTTTATAAAGTAAGATGGCTGAGCTGGTCAGAAGTGTAACATGGACTATTTATTAGCACTTCTGTCTCTCCTAGCTGGCCTTACACACAGTACTGCCCAAGTTCTATTTCTGAACATGTTACAAGTTTTCATACATGCTTTGTTTAGCGGTGGGAATCACTAGAGACCCCACAATACGATATTATCACGATACTTCGACCATTATGCAATATTATCATGATTGTGTGATACATTAAATGCTGTGATATCATATTTTGTGATTTCCAATTCTCCTTTTTTTCCCACCAACTCTTGGCAAGCTCTCACGAGTTACTCATACTAGTGCATACCCGTGCATGCCCGTAGAAACCAAGTATAAGCAAGTATTTTTGCATGCCCGTAAAGTGGACTTTGGATGTATTTACACAAAGAATGGATCAGTCTTTTGACACCGTTTTTTTGTACAGAGGTACCTCATCATCTTATCTTCATAGTATATGAAGACGAAATCAATACATTAAAAAAAAAAACAGAAATTCCTCACTTACTTTTGACAAAGGGGGGCTGGCTGGCTGGCGTGGTCGCTGTGTTTTCACCCATCAGGGTCGTTATTTTGCATTCTGTCGGTCATTTACGGTCTCTACCACATCTACAAAGTCTTATGATTATCCCACATAAATTTCGCTTGTATCCCGCAGCTATTTTTCACGTACAAAGCCGACAAAGTGACGGTGACAATGACCGATCGCGGCCATATTAGCTTTCTGGGCTAAAATGCTAAAAACAGGAAAAGGAAATGAGTTCTTCTTCTTTGGTGTATTACGTGTCATCCATTGAGTCCTCCAACGGATGTCTGCCACCTTCTGAAACTGGCAGATCAGTGCAAATCAGTACAAATCCTGAATGGAGCTGATCATGTCAGAGTGAGATGACAGGCGCAGCGCCACGCTCCGCCACTAGGGGCACGCAAATTCACACACTCAGATGCTTAATATACTTGAAAATTCAAAATTCCAACCATTACTGAAACCTGCTCATCTGCATTAAACCAATGTGGGGCCCAGATGGGTTTAAAGAGGGTAGGCAGATTACCCGCTCACCTGTACCACAGGTAAAGTCCATGTGGGCAAACACAGATGGGGCCCACATGGAACCCGTGGACAAACCCACATGGGACCCATAAGACAGCCCTGATTTAACCTACAGTGAGGCCCACATGGACATGCTGGTCAGATCCACCTATGTTGCTTTATTAGCAATATTAACTCTGTTCTTTGTGTTTAAAGCTGAAAGGGACCTGAAGTAAATCCACATTATGTATGAAATTTGCATAATTGTGTGCAACACCACAATCTAAGCAGCACCCACATGTACTAATGACCCTATACCCATTCCTTATTCCTTATTAAAATCAGAGCCCAGTGTTGCTGTGCTGGTCCTTTTAATATAAACTGTATCCATTAGCTGCAAAGTTAATAAATGCCCTTTAATTTCTCTGCTATGTTTACCTCTACTTTGCATTAGTAGCTTAACTGAGAGGCTATGCTTTATTTACCCAGTGCTCAAATAAAGCAGAAAATGCTGAAATGAAACAAATCTACAGTATAAGAGATGAGCATTAAACAGTGCGCCTTGGTTTTAGCATTCTTTTGCGCTCCAGTCAGATGAAATTCTCCAGATGTAAATATGAATTTTAGTGTCACATATGTGCATGTGTAAAAAGCTTTGATCTCCCGGCTTTATTTTCCTCTACCCGCAGCTTCTCCACAGGTAGCGGAGCATTAACCTTTAGCCACTGCTTCTGAAATGAGTGCTGGGGCAGTGGGAGTCTGGTACCCTTGCGGTACATGCCCAAATCTCCAGCATCTCTGCTTTTTACCCCCGCCAACCTTCCTCGTTCATGCAAAAATGAGGGATCAGCAAAGGTGGTTGGCTTTGATCAGAAGAGCTAGCTGCTCTATAGCTGCTGATGGCTACATGACTGCAGGAAAAAAAGAGAAAGTGAAACCTGATGAATTTTAAATAAAGACCTGCTCCCAGCTAGCATGTCCATGTGGGCCCCACTGTAGGTTAAATCTGCGCTGTCTTATGGGCCCCATGTTGGTTTGCCCATTTTCCCATGGGACAGGTGAGTGGGAAATACAGTATGTTTACCCACTTTAAACCCAACTGGGCCACGCATGGGTTTAAAATGGGTTTCAGTCACACTTGTGCCATAGGCAAAATTATGAGAAAAAAGTCACAAATTTATGAAACAAAAAGGTGAAAATTTATGAGAAAAAGTCAAAAATTTACAAGAAAATACTGGCAAATTTATGAGAAAGAAGTCACAAATTCATGAGAAAAAATGTGAAAATTTATAACACAATAGTGACAAATTTACAAAAAAGTAGCAAATTTACTAGAAAAAAATCACAAATGTATGAGAAAATAATGTGAAAATTTATAAGAAAAAAGTGACAAATTTACACAAAAGTAGTTGCAAATTTATGAGAAAAAAAATTAAAATTTAGGAGAAAAAAATTGCAAATTTACAAGAAAAAAATTGTAAAATTACTTGGAGAGTTACAAACAAGAAAAATTTAGCACATTTACAACAAAAGTTACAAATTTACTAGAAAAAAGTCACAAATTTATGAGAAAAAATGTGAAAAATTATAAGAAAAAAGTGGCAACTTTACAAAAAAGTTGAAAATTTATAAGAAAAAAATGAAAATTGGTAAGAAAAAATGACAAATTTACAAAAAATAGTCGCAAATTTACAAACAAAATAGTTGCAAATTTATTATAAAAAAAATCACAAATTTATGAGAAAAAATGTGAAAATTTATAAGAAAAAGGTGATAAATTTACAAAAAAAAATGGTTGCAGATTTATGAGGAAAAAAAAATCACAAATTACTAGAAAAAAGTTGCAAATTTTTGAGAAAAAAATGAAAATTGACAAGAAAAAGTGACAAATTTACAAAAAATAGTCGCAAATTTACAAAAAAAATAGTTGCAAATTTATGAGAAAAAAATGAAAATTTAGGAGCAAAAATTGCAAATTTGCAAGAAAAAAATGTATAATTACTTGGAGAGTTACAAACAAGAAAAATTTAGCACATTTACAACAAAAAGTCACAAATTTACTAGAAAAAAGTCACAAATTTATAAGATAAGATAAGGCTTTATTAGTCCCACAATGGGGAAATTCCAGGATTGCAACAGCACAGGGATAGCAACACTCAGAGCAACAATCAACAATATGAGAAAAAATGTGAGAAATTATAAGAAAAAAGGTGACAACTTTAAAAAAGTAGCAAATTTATGATTAAAAAATTAAAATTGATAAGAAAAAGTGACAAATTTACAAAAAATAGTAGCAAATTTATTAGAAAAAAATCACAAATTTTTGAGAAAAAATGTGAAAATTTATAAGAAAAAGTGATAAATTTACAAAAAAAATGGTTGCAGATTTATGAGGGAACAAAATCACAAATTTACTAGAAAAAAGTTGCAAATTTATGAGAAAAAAATGAAAATTGATAAGAAAAAGTGACAAATTTACAAAAAATAGTTGCAAATTTACAAACAAAATAGTTGCAAATTTATTGGAAAAAAAATCACAAATTTATGAGAAAAAATGTGAAAATTTATAAGAAAAAGGTGATAAATTTACAAAAAAAATGGTTGCAGATTTATGAGGGAAAAAAATCACAAATTACTAGAAAAAAGTTGCAAATTTTTGAGAAAAAAATGAAAATTGATAAGAAAAAGTGACAAATTTACAAAAAATAGTCGCAAATTTACAAAAAAAAATAGTTGCAAATTTATGAGAAAAAAATGAAAATTTAGGAGAAAAAAATTGCAAATTTGCAAGAAAAAAATGTGTAATTACTTGGAGAGTTACAAACAAGAAAAATTTAGCACATTTACAACAAAACGTCATAAATTTACTAGAAAAAAGTCACAAATTTATAAAAGATAAGCCTTTATTAGTCCCACAATGGGGAAATTCCAGGATTGCAACAGCACAGGGATAGCAACACTCAGAGCAACAATCAACAATATGAGAAAAAAATGTGAGAAATTATAAGAAAAAAGGTGACAACTTTAAAAAAAAGTAGCAAATTTATGATTAAAAAATTAAAATTGATAAGAAAAAGTGACAAAATTACAAAAAATAGTAGCAAATTTATTAGAAAAAAATCACAAATTTTTGAGAAAAAAATGTGAAAATTTATAAGAAAAAAGTGATAAATTTGCAAAAAAAATGGTTGCAGATTAATGAGGAAAAATATCACAAATTTACTAGAAAAAAGTTGCAAATTTATGAGAAAAAAATGAAAATTGATAAGAAAAAGTGACAAATTTACAAAAAATAGGCGCAAATTTACAAAAAGAAAAATTGCAAATTTACAAGAAAAAAAAAATGTAAAATTACTTGGAGAGTTACAAACAAGAAAAATTTAGCACATTTACAATAAAAAGTCACAAATTTACTAGAAAAAAGTCACAAATTTATGAGAAAAATGAAAAATTATAAGAAAAAAGGTGACAACTTTAAAAAAAGTAGCAAATTTATGAGAAAAGCCACAAATTTACTAGAGAGAAGTCATAAATTTATGAGAAAAAACTGAAAATTTGTGATAAAAAAATTAGCAAATTTATACAAAAATAGTAAAATTACTTGAAAAGAGTTACAAAATTACAAAAAAATTTGCAAATTTACAAGAAAGGTCACAAATTAAAGAAATTAGAAAAAGTTGCAAATGAACCAAAAAAGTAGCAAATATATGAGTAAATAAACTGAAAATTTACAAGAAAAATGTCACAAATTTAGGGGAAAAACTGACAAATTTACAAGAAAATAGCAAATTTACGAGGAAAAAACAAATTTATGAAAAACGTTGCAAGATTAGAGTAAAAAAAGTGGCAAATTTATGAGAAAGTTAGAAAAACCTGCAAGAAAATGTCACAATTTAAAAAGAAAAACTAACAAATTTATGAGAAAAAAAGTTTCAAATTTACAAGAAAAAAATCATAAATTCATGAGAAAGTTTCACTTTTTCAAGAAAATTGATCAAATTGGTGGGGAAGCTACAAATTTAAAAGAAAACAGCAAATTTATAAGAAAAGTCAAAAATTTACTCGAAAAAAGTCACAAATTTATGAGAAAAATGTGAAAAATTATAAGAAAAAAGGTGGCAACTTTAAAAAAGTAGCAAATTTATGAGAAGTCACAAATTTACTAGAAAAAAGTTGCAAATTTATGAGAAAATACTGAAAATTTGTGATAAAAAATTAGGCAAATTTATATAAAAATAGTAAAATTACTTGAAAAGAGTTACAAACTTACAAAAAAATTTGCAAATTTACAAGAAAAGTCACAAATTAAAGAAATTAGAAAAAGTTGCAAATGAACCAAAAAAGTAGCAAATATATGAATAAA
The DNA here is from genome assembly GCA_020510985.1 of Pholidichthys leucotaenia. NCBI lineage: Eukaryota > Metazoa > Chordata > Actinopteri > Cichliformes > Pholidichthyidae > Pholidichthys > Pholidichthys leucotaenia. The sequence continues at coordinate 25,273,151 of CM035850.1, forward strand.
TAAATTGAAAATTTACAAGAAAAATGTCACAAATTTAGGGGAAAAACTGACAAATTTACAAGAAAATAGCAAATTTATGAGGAAAAAACTAATTTATGAAAAAATTTGAAAGATTAGAGTAAAAAAAGTGGCAAATTTATGAGAAAGTTAGAAAAACCTGCAAGAAAATGGCACAATTTAAAAAGAAAAACTAACAAATTTATGAGAAAAAAAGTTTCATATTTCCAAGAAAAAAATAAATTTATGAGAAAGTTTTACTTTTTCAAGAAAATTGATCAAATTGGGGGGGAAGCTACAAATTTAAAAGGAAACAGCAAATTTATGAGAAAATAAAGGTAAGTAAAGGTAAAGTTCCTGTGGGCAAACACAGATGGGGCCAACATGGAAGCCATGGACAAACCCACGTGGGAGCCAGAAGACGGGCCTGATTTAACCTTTGGAGCCGAACTTAAACTCCCATTTTCTCTCCTGTCTATCCACTCCCACGAGACACCCGTTTTCCAGGCATCTCCTGTAGCACTCACACCTGCCCAACTTGACAACATAAAACACGACTTCCCAAAAATAAAGTTTTCACGCCTCTGGCAAGACACTAGAACATGCGTGCAGAAGTTGCCTGTGACGTCGTTGGAAGATGGGAATATGCAGAAATTCTACATCGGGAGTTTGAAAGCTTAAGCGCTGAAAGCAGCAAGTGTCAAAAAAGTTGGACTGCTGCATCCCAAGGCATCAGAATGAAGACAGCCGAACTGCGCTTTGAGTATGATCAAGAGCAACAGCCTGTTTCTGACGTCAGTTTCAACAATCACAGGGAGTGCCCGAGGCTTAGAAACCCAAAGTCACGACGCTTCACGAGCTATGAAATACAAGAGCTTTGATATTTAAATATAATGTATTATTTCCCTAAGTCTGAATATCCAAAAAGCAAACACTAATGACCTTTGACAAGAGTACACACATTTTTCTGCTTAGCAATTGTTCTTCTTCAAAGAGATTACACAGCAAATACCCCAACTTCAAAAACATGAAGCCAGAACAGCCAAGCCAGCATGTCCATGTGGGCCCCACCAAAGGTTTCAGTAGCACTTGTGCCATCGGCAAAATTACGAGAAAAAAAGTTGCAAATTTATAAGAAAAAAATGTGAAAATTTATAAGAAAAAAGTGACAAATTTACAAAAAATATAGTAGCAAATTTATGAGAAAAAAAATCACAAATTTACGACAAAAAAGTAACAAATTTATGAGAAGAAAAATTGTTAAATTACTTGAAGAGTTACAAACAAGAAAATTTTTGCAGATTTACAAGAAAAAAAGTCACACATTTATGAGAAAAAAATTAGAAAAAGTTGCAAATTAACAAAAAAGTATATAAATTGAAAAAATTATAAGAAAAAGTTGCAAATTTATGAGGAAAATTGTAAGTTTACAGTAAAAACAAAGTAGAAAATTTTTGAGAAAGTTCCAAATTTACAAGGAAATTGCATATTTATAAGGAAAAAGTAACAAATTTATGAGAAAAACTTGCAAGACTACAGTAAAAAAAGTGGCAAATTCATGAGAAAGCCCCGAAGTTACAAGAAAAAGTGAGCAAATCTTCAAGAAAAAAGTCACAATTTACAAAGAAAAACCAACACATTTATGAGGGAAAAAATCTGCAGATTTACAAGGAAAAAAATTTATGAGAAAGGTTCAACTTTTTCAAAAAAAATTTGTCAAATTAGGGACAACGGTCAAATTAAAAAGAAAACAGCAAATATATGAGAAAATAAGTTGAGAACAGGTAAACGGGTAAAGTCCATGTGGGGACCCATGAGACAGCCCACATGGACATGCTGGCTGGGTTCTTCCTTTTATGCAGCATTTTGTGCCTGCATCAAATGTGTGATCATCGTACTGGCCACTAGGGGCGACATGCTACGGGTTGATTTAGGACGGTGTTCCTGTTGCCAGGTTGTTTGTTGCCTCTCACACTTGGATGAAGCACAACAGAATTAAAAGCCGAGTAGAACCAAAGGAAGAATTGGACTGTAACTGCGGCCGCGATGTCCGCGTCCTCTTATTTGATTGGTGGGATTACGTCTGACGAGCTCCGGAAAGTCAATGAGCGGCGAGGGCGCAGGGCTGGGTCTAACCTTTTGGGGGAAGGCTAAGAATAAACACTTCAATAAACTGTTTTTGATAGCCGGTAGGTGCTGCCGCCTGCACATTCAGAGCGTGCACCGCTGTGGAAAGGTCACTTGTCCCAAACATATGGGTAATTGGGCCTAAAATACCACCTGGCATGTTTGCTTTTCACGAGGTGTGCTGGACTCTCTCAACCTTTACAGACATCCTATTATACCCTGTAACGTATGGAAAGGCACTTCTGCTTGGTCAGTCCGATTCAAAATGCTGAAGTGGAGGTTCTTAAAAAAAATAAATAAAAAATTAAAAACTTAAATCAGATAAAAAGATATAAATAGATAAATAAAATAATAAATAAAAAACCTAAAAAATAAATAATTTAAAAAGTAGGTTCTTGCTTTTTTTTTTTAGGTGTACTGTGTGTTTCCAGTGAAGACAAGTTTGCTGGCCGTTCACTGCGCTTTTTTTCCCCACATGTTGACAGGTGCTGCAGCTCTTAATGAACTATCAGTGATAGTGGTGTCACTTTAATCACGAGTAACAGCTTTTGATCGCGATTAATCGCATCGGGTGAGTTAATAAAGTTAAATGCATGAAGTGTGCTGCAATTTCATGCCATTAATCGCGATTAAAACTACACCCCGCTTGAAACATATCACTCTGTGTTTAATGAATAGTGGTGAAAGTTTTACCCACGATCAAATGCGATTAATCATGATTAAAGTGACATCACTAGCCTGTGACAAACTTTGGCCAGACTGTCTTTAATCATTTTTTGCAGCATCATTGTGAATCATCTTTGGCAGCCTTCCTCGGAGCAGCTCATTTCAGTGCATGTCTCTTGTGATGATGCTAATGTTAGCTGGCTAGCTCCCAGCTCAGGTAGCGAACACGGCCTGAGCCGATCAACGTAAATTCGTCTTACCCTCCATATCTCACAGAGTGGCGAATGCTGATGGACGTTGCGCTTTTTGGGTTTGTAAAAGGTTGCCAAACAGTTTGCCAACAGTTTTTCTTGTCACCCAAAAATTTTTAACAGGTGTGAAATGTATTTTTCCACAAACAGTTGCAAGTGTTTGCAAATTAGTTCTAAGCATTTTCATCCATCCATCCATCCATCTTCCACCGCTTTTCCGGAGTTCCGGGTCACAGAGGCAGCAGTTCAAGCAGAGAGGCCCAGACTTCCCTCTCCCCAGCCACCTGCTCCAGCAATTCAGAGAGGATACCAAGGCGTTCCCAGACCAGCTGGGGGACATAATCTCTCCAGCGAGTCCTGCGTCTGCCTCAGGGTCTCCTCCCAGAGGGACGTGCCCAAAACACCTTAAGTGGGAGGCGTCCAGGAGGCATCCTGATCAGATGCCCATACCACCTCAACTGGCTCCTTTCAATGTGGAGGAGCAACAGTTCTACTCTGAGCCTCTCCCGGATGACTGAGCTCCTCACCCTATCTCTAAGGGTGAGTCCAGCAATCCTACGGAGAAAGCTCATTTCAGCTGCTCGTATCCGCAATCTCATTCTTTCAGTCATTGCCCAAAACTCACGACCATGGGTGAGGATAGGAATGTAGATTGACCGGTAAATCGACAGCTTTGCCTCAGAGCTTAGCTCCCTCTTCACCACAACAGACCAGTACAACGTCCGCATCACTGCAGATGCTGCTTCGATCTGTCTGTCAATCTCTCGCTCCATTCTCCCCTCACTCATGAATAAGACCCCAAGATACTTAAACTCCTCCACTTGGTGCAGGAGCTTGTCCCCAACCCAGCGAGGACAATCCACCTTTGTCCAGCTGAGGACCATGGACTGGGACTGGGACTCGGACTACTGATTCTCATCCCAGCCGCTTCACACTCAGCAGCAAACCATCCCAATAACACCTGTAGGTCATTGCTGGATGAAGCCAGCAAGACAACATCATCAGCAAACAACAGAGATGAGATCTTGTAGTCACCAAGCATGACACCCTCCGTTCCCTGGCTGCGCCTAGAAATCTTGTCCATAAAAATTATGAACAGGATCAGTGACAAAGGGCCACCCTGGCGGAGTCCAACTCTCACTGGGAATGAGTCCGATCCAAGGTTCAACCGACGGCCGGATTCTCCTCTCCAGTACCTTGGCATAGACCTTCCCAGGGAGGCTGAGGAGTGTGATCCCTCTAAAGTTCGAGCACACCCTCCGGTCCCCTTTTTTGAAGAGAGGAACCACCACCCCAGTTTACCATGCCAAAGGCACTGCCCCCGACCTCCACGCAGTTTTACAGAGGTGTGTCAACCGTGACAGCCCTACACCATCCAGGGCCTTGAGGTACTCAGGGAGAATCTCGTCCACCCCCGGGGCCCAGCCACCAAAGAGATTTTTAACCACCTCGTCGACCTCAGTCCCTGTGATGGGCGAGTCGTCCTCCTCGACCACAAGCCCTGCTTCCTCTGTGGAAGTGTCTGGCACCACTAGCAGTGGTGGCTACATGTGTTGTCTATATGTTCTTTGGCCATATAAGCATAATTAGTGTAGTTGACTACATTCTATTCATCTTAATTTAAAAATCTCAATCACATACCTTGTCTTGGGTGTGCATGTATGATGTTGGATGCTTTTTGCCGAGACATCAGTGTTGTAGTATGCTAGCTCGCCGCTCTGCTTTACAGTGTACACACTGCACTGTGTTTTCCTTCAATTTGGGCTTGAAATGATCCCAGATTTGAGATACTTTTTGTCTTTTTTTCTGACTTTTTTCCTTTTTGCCGTCACTCTGTCACTCTGACATGGTGCCATTAAACAAAGCCGTGTCTTGTTGATGTAGCGTGACCGGAAGAAAGTCATACCAGAAGAAGGTCATATAGACCTAAAGTGATTCTTGAAATGACGCATCAAATCATAGATTTTGAGTCAACGAATTTTTGTAGTGGAGTTATTCAGATTATTTGAGTAATCGTTGAAGCCCTAGTTTCATCTACCTTTTTTAACTAGCTCTTGATTGTGACCTTTTGTATATAAACTCCCATTTTTCTTTTCAATTTATTACTTTTTCTCACAAATTTGTGCCTGTTTTGATAGCACTGTGGCTTTTTCATGTAATGTTGAAACCTTTTACTCATAAATTAACTTTTTTTCTTGCTCCTTTTCAACTGAGCACAAGCAGAACAACATCAACACAGCTCTAAAGGAAATACGATTATAAATTTACAGTCATTTCTGGAGAAGGATACGACTGAATGTCACATTTATAGGACGAACCACGCTATACAAAGGAGTCATCAGCTACAGATGAATTATCACTGTTCAGGACCCGTTTTGTGACTAAATGCCTCTGACAGATGCCATAGTGTTCTGTGTTTTTCATTGTACTGATTGTGGTCAATTCTTGGAAAACTCTCTATTGATTTTGGTACTTTCACTTCAATGTCAGTACATTGGCGGGGGGGGGGGGGCTGTTATGTTTACAGAGTGAACAATTTCCTTGAGTCAAAAGAGAGGACCGTTGATATTTGAGCTTTATTGGTCTCTAATGCTGGGATGGGAAGAAATGGCCTTGAGATTTGCAGCTGGAAATGAAAGAGTTTCTCCTTCTCCTACTGTGGTCTTTATTTTATGGCTGTAACAGCAAAAAGAAGGTGCTGGATCACGTTTCACACACTCAGACACCCATCTCTCATAGAAAAATTAGTTTTTCATGCATAAGGGCCCCTTTTCACAGACAGAGACCGTTTGGTGACCATTGAGAGATCAAAAATTTACCTGATCTCTCAATGATCCCCCCCCCAAACTTCAAAAAGGCCATTTCTGCGTAAATGCTTGGGGGATTGTTGTACCATTTTCAGGGCAATCTTTAGAGATTTTTGAAAGGTCTTCGAGAGGTCAGTGAGAGACCAGGAGAGACTGTTGAAGGATCATTGAGTTTGTTGGGGGACCAAAGAGGTATAGCGGTGCTTGAAAGTTTGATTAACCCTTTATCATTTTCTACATTTCTGCATAAAACATCACCAGATTTTCACACAAGTCCTAAAAGTACAGTGGATATAAAACGTCTACACACCCCTGTTCAAATGCCAGGTTTTTGTGATGTAAAAAATGAGACCAAGATAAATCATTTCAAAACTTTTTCCACCATTAATGTGACCTATAACCTGTACAACCCAATTGAAAAACAAACTGAAATCTTTTAAGGGGAAAAATAAAAAATAAAAAACTTACAATAACCTGTTCGCATAAATATGCACACCCTTAAACTAATACTTTGTGCAACACTTTTGGCTTTTATTACAGCACTCAGTCTTTTGGGGTAGGAGTCTATCAGCGTGGCACATCTTGATGTGGCAATATTTGCCCACCCTTCTTGGCAAAAATGCTCCAAATCTGTCAGATTGCGAGGGCATCTCCCGTGCACAGCCCTCTTCAGATCACCCCACAGATGTTCGATCGGATTCAGGTGTGGACTCTGGCTGGGCCATTCCAAAACCTTAATCTTCTTCTGGTGAAGTCGTTCTTTTGTTGATTTGGATGTGTGCTTTGGGTCATTGTTGTGCTGAAAGATGGAAGTTTCTCTTCATCTTCAGCTTTCTAGCAGAAGCCTGAAGGTTTTGTGCCAACACTGACTGGTATTTGGAACTGTTCATAATTCCCTCCACCTTGACTAAAGCCCCAGTTCCAGCTGAAGAAAACCAGCCCCAAAGCATGATGCTACCACCACCATGCTTCGCTGTAAGGATGGTGTTCTTTTGGTGATGAGCAGTGTTGTGTTTGTGCCAAATATACCTTTTGGAATTATGGCCAAAAAGTTCAAATTTGGTTTCATTGGATCATAACACATTTTCCCACATGTGTTTGGGAGATTTCAAATGTGTTTTTGCACAATGTAGCTGGGGTTGGATGTTTATTATTTTGATTTCTAATAATTTTAATTAGTCAAGTAGTGATAATGAATAAAGTTAAAGTCATCACGTGTTTTATTACATTACCTTTGTGTCTTTGATTTTCAGATCACGACCAATCTGAAATATTTTTACTAAGAAGCAAACAGGTTAAATCAGTCTTCAGGCTGCAGGTCTACACTTAACTTTTCATTGATTTAAACAAACCGCTACTTTATATCTGTAAATGGCAGCGATGGGTAATTTTTGCATTTCCAGACCTTTTTTTTTAATGTGTGTGGGTTTTTTTTGCTATTCTCCTCTGGCTCAGGAAATATTTAACTTATTGATGTTTACATTTTATATTCATATGATATGATTTATAGAAGAAAACCTCCAAATTTATGAGACTCAAGTCTCAAATGCATATTAAAAACTACTTATTACTTATATTGTAATATGAAGTTTTGGTCATATCACACAGCCCTAATCAGAACACTGAACAACAATGGTGTGCATGGCAGGGTTGCAAGGAAAAAGCCACTGCTCTCCAAAAAGAACATTGCTGCTTCTCTACAGTTTTCTGAAGATCACGTGGACGAGCCTGAAGGCTACTGGAGAAATGTCTTGTGGACAAATGAAACCAAAATAGAACTTTTTGGTTTGAATGAGAAGCGTTATGTTTGGAGAAAGGAAGACACTGAATTCCAGCATAAGAACCTTATCCCATCTATGAAACATGGTGGTGGTAATATCATGGTTTGGGCCTGTTATGCTGCATCTGGGCCAGGACAGCTTGCCATCATTAATGGAATAATGAATTCTGAATTATACCAGCAAATACTGAAGGAAAATGTCAGGATATCTGTCCATGAACTGAATCTTAAGAGAAAGTGGGTCATGCAGCGCACAAGTCATTCTACCAAAGAATGGTTAAAGAAGAATAAAGTTAATGTTTTGGAATGGCCAAGTCAAAGTCCTGACTTTAATCCAATTGAGATGTTATGGAAGGACCTGAAGCGAGCAGTTCATGTGAGGAAACCTACCAACATCCCAGAGTTGAAGCATGTTCTGCACAGAGGAATGGGCTAAAATTCGTCCAAGCTGATGTTCAGAACGGATCAACAGTTACTGGAAATGTTTAGCTGCAGTTATTGCTGTAAAAGTCACACCAGATACTGAAATCAGAGGTTCACAAACTTTTGCCACTCACAGATATGTAATGTTGGATCATTTTCCTTAATAAATAAATGAAACAGTATTTTTTGTCTCATTTCTTTAACTGGGTTCTCTTTATCTACTTTTACTCTTTTACTTCTGAGTACAAATTAAAGAGTTCCGGTGACATAGCACATCCTTGGCAGACTCCACGATTCCATAATCTGGCTAAAGAAGCAGCCAAATGACAGAAAATATTCCTTCTGTGGCCAGGGTAACCACAGTTAATCCAGGTTTCCCACAAATCTACCTTCTGTCTTCGTTAGCTTTAGAAAAAGATTGAATGCTTGGTTTCTTAAGTGAATATTAGAAAATTTAGGTTTTAGGGTCTCATACAAAAATTTCAGCAGTCACACATACAGTAGATCTCATGGCTCTTAGTTAACATTTTGATTGTGTGTATTTTTAATTGCATTGTCACTGAGAATCCTGTTAAACTAAGTGCTGAGGTTGTTGTGATTTGTGAATTCCCCGAGCACTTTTCTTACATTGTGTTTCTTATTGTCTCCAGATCCTCATTTCCAGCAAAACCTTTTGGTTTCATCGTTTTTGATGTTATTCCCTTGTGTGTAGGTGGGAAATTGCTATTCAGTCAGAAATGCCATCACCGAGGGGAGTTGTCAAGCTCTGATCTGTGCTAAAGGGTATACATCGATCTGACCCACACTCGGTAGCCCCCCTGGACTAACCGCAAACAACCCCACTTCCCACTGTTCGCTGATGGGTGTGGGAGAGCACGAGGCGCTTCTCTCCATTCTCCACTTCTCCAACTCGTGTACTTTTTTGTCTCACTGTTGCAGGGATGAGTAAGGGCTCTGTCCTGGAGGCATTTTACTCCGAGCCCTCTGCCTGTTCCCTCTGCCGGCTTCTCTGCAGCTGTTCTTTTTTTATAAACTCAAGGTGTCAAAGTTCTCAGCTCTCCTCTCTAGGCAGGTTTGCACTTTGTCTTAATTTGAACAGTGTTGTTCTCATCTCGCCACACACAGAAACCAAAGAGCAGCTTTGTAGATGTTTTTCTGTGCTCTACACCTACACTGTAGAGCAAGTAATTCTTGTCGTTGAAGCCTAGTTTAATGGTTTCACTTCTTACAGTATGTACTTGTGTTGAAAGAAAAAGTTTGGGCTGTTATTTAAAGGAGACATTTAATGCACTTTTCCTACATGTTGACACGCTTTGTTCAAAATGCCTGTGTTTAAGCCCTTAGCATTCCAGCCAATTTTCCTAAAAATGCCTAAATTTGGCATCCATCCATCCATTTTCTACCACTTTTCTGGAGGTCTGGGTTGCAGAGGCAGCATCTCAAGCAGAGAAGCCCAGACTTCCCTCTCCCCAGCCACCTGCTCTTCAGAGAGGATACCAAGACGTTCCCAGACCAGCTGGGAGACGTAGTCTCTCCAGCGTGTCCTGGGTCTGCCCTGAGGTCTCATCCCAGTGGGATGTGCCCAAAACACCTCAAGTGGGAGGCATCCAGGAGGCATCCTGATCAGATGCCCAAATCACCTCAACTGACTCCTTTCAATGTGGAGGAGCAGCGGTTCTACTCTGAGCCTCTCCCAGATGACTGAGCTCCTCACCCTGTCTCTGATGGTGAGTTCCAGCAATCCTATGGATTACGAGTGTAATATTGCTTAAATATAAGTGAACGCCATTTACCCGATTTAACCCCAACTGGGCCCCACATGGGTTAAAATGGGTGGGCACATTTCAGTAACAGTTGTACCACAGGCAAAATTACAAACAAAAGCCACAAATTTATGAGAAAAAATGTGAACATTTATAAGAAAAAAACTGACAAATTCACCAAAAAAATAAAAAAAAATAAAAATGTGAATTTATGAGAAAAAAGTCAGAAATTTACAAGAAAAAAGTGACAAATTTATGAGGAAAAAAATGAGAACTTAGGAGAAAAATGCTTCAAATCTACAAGAAAAAAGTCACAAATTTATGAGGAAAAAAATAAAACAAGTTGCACATTAACAAAAAAGTAGCAAATACATGAGTCAATAAACTGAAAATTTATGAGAAAAAAGTTCCAAATTTATGAGGAAACTTAAGTTTACAGTTAAAAAAAAGTTGAAAATTTTTGAGAAAGTTCCAAAAATTACAAGAAAAAGTAAACAAATCTGTAAGAAAAAATTCTGTGCTAACACATTTATGAGAAAAAATTGCAAATTTATGAGAATGTTTCAAATTTTCAGAAAATGTATCAAATTAGGGGGGAAAAAGTCATGAATTTACAAGAAAATAACAAATTTATGAGAAAAAAGTTGAAAATAGGTAAACAAGTGAAGTCCATGTAGGCAAACAGATGGGACCCATAACAGCCCAGGTTTAACCTTCGATGGGGCCCACATGGACATGCTTGCTGGGTACTGGTAGCTAAACACCTTTTATCCCAGTCATGGTATAAGAAAACTATAGTAAATCATTTTTTTTGGTATCATTTTACCATAAATCAGCCATGACCAGGAGTTCCTCGCAAGATTTCTGACAGAGGAGTCAAAAGAATTATCAGAAGAGTTATCCGAGAGCCAAAGACCACTTGTGGAGAGCTCCAGAAAGACCTGGAGGTAGCAGGTACTGCTGTTTAAAAGAAAACCATAAGTCATGCAGTCAACCGACATGGGCTCTGACATAACGTTCGGCTCAGGAGACGCACACACACAGGCTCAGAGTAGTTCAAACTGTTTATTAACAACAGGGATGTATGGGTGTGTGTCTGCGGAATGTTAATGTGTTGGTGGTGGCGTCTGCTTCGGGCACAGAGGCAGGAGACCGTTCAGCCGGCAACCCTATGGGAGAGAACAGACACAGGGTGATGGGCACACACCAACACAGGAGGAGAATAGGCGAGGGAGAGAAGCTTACTTGTATGGGACAGATGACTGGCACTTCAAGGACGGGACCCCGGGAGACAGCCACCTGCAGGACTCGGTGCAGCAGCGAGGAGGGACGAAGGACGGAATTGTCCGCCGCCGAGGAATCCACCTGTGCACAGGGGAGCAGACTGGAAAGATGAGGTAAGTGATCTTCTTACCGCTTAGCGTGGTGCTGAAGAAAGAGTAGTTGCTTCTCATGGAAGGGAGATGAAGTCTAACGGCTCCAGGCCGGAGCTCAGGGCGAGGCGGCTTATATTCCCCGCCGCTGATGGTTGACAGGTGTGCGAGCAGGTGGCGCCGCTGATGAGCGGCGCGGCGTGACAGGCTCTATGCCTGCTCACCTTGCAAGACTCCATTGCTGAAGAAAAAGTATGTTGAAGCACGTTTAAAGTTTGCTGCACAACATTTGGGCAAGCCAGTAAAATACTGGGAGAATATAGTCTGGACAGATGAGACCAAAACTGAACTTTTTGGATGCCACAACACACAGCATGTTTGGAGGAGAAATGGCACTGCACATCTCATCATGGTGTGGGAGTGATGTTCAGCACATGGTACAGGCAGACTTCATATAATTGAAGGAGAGATGAATGGACAAATGTACAGACACATCCTTGATAAGAATCTATTGCCATCTGCCAAGATGCTGAAGATGAAATGAGGGTGGACGTTTCAGCAAGACAATGATCCTAAACACACAGCCATGGAAACTCTCAACTGGCTCCAGAAAAGGAAAATAAAGCTGCTAGAATGGCCCAGTCAGTCACCTGACCTGAATCCAATTGAAAATCTATGGAACAAACTGAAGATCAGAGTTCATAGAAGACACCCACAGAACCTTCAAGATTTGAAGACCATTTGTGTGGAAGACTGGGCTAAAATAATTCCTGAGCAATGCCTGCACCTAGTTTCTGCATACAGGAGGCATCTGGAAGCTGTTATTACCAACAAAGGCTTTTCTACGAAACATTAAAATGAATTTCACCCAGTGTGTTCAATACTTATTCCCCGTGTCATTCCACTTTATTAAATATAATTTGTTTTGTGAACACAGTTGCTTCGATTTCTTTGTATGTATAGATTACTTGGGTTGTGATATTTGGTGAAAATCTCAGGTCAATGGCTCCATATATATGTTTAATGAGAAACATGTTGACGTGTTCAATACTTATTTTCTTTGCTGTATATGGTCAGTTGTTGGTAATGAGCAAGAATAACTCGTGAGGGTAGCTAGAATATATAGAAAATAATAATCATAATTAAAATACCTAACTGATAGCTAAGCTAGCATTAGGCAGCCTTACCTGTTGGCGTCTCCCTTAGCCAAGCTAACGCTAATGATCCAATCTATCTGCTGTCACAGGAAAAATATAACATAATAAACCAGATATATTAGCAACTATGGATTGGTGAACCCTGTGGGAATAGGAATGTCTATTGGGGTGACTGAAATTGAAATAAAATAAGAATATAAACCGCTATCCATACGCTAACTCCCAAGTGGAACTGTTAGCTCTGAAGCTAATGATTGGTCTCAGAAATATAAAAATGTAAAAATTTCTAGGTGAAAAGTATTTTTTAAAAACAATTTTACTGTAATCATATGACCCAGGAAAGCATTTTAGAAGGTTTAAACTCACAACCACACCGCATTTCAGTGATTGGGACCTTTAACATTCTGGTTATATCAGTAGAACTGTGACATTTAAAGTGTTCTCAAAGAGAATTTAATTCTTTTCTCATCATAAATTTGGCCTACTAAAGACCAATAAAACAAAAGTCCATGTGAACTCAAGCAATAGAGGAACAAAGAGGGAGATATCAAGATGAATAACTGTGTGGCAGAATCTGAATATAGATCATTAATTTGCTATTCCCACCCGACTGAAAGGTTGGTCCCTAAAAAAAAAAAAAAGGTTCTTTCATTAATTTATGAAAGCTGCAGAAACAGTATCTCATTTGTGTTGCCGTGTCCTATCATGTCTGAGTACTGCAGAAGGGCATTTCACGGCCTAGTTTGGCCCATTTGTGGTTGTCGGACAAGAATGCTTACAGGGACGTTGGCGATCAAGCAATAATTGTCGGGCGTCATTCCTGATTTATTTTGAAACGGGTGAAGTCGCTGAGCTCCAGGTTAGCGTCGACTGCTGACCTGCGCTGCTGCTGTCTGCGGTACGTGTGTGATATCTGTATTCTTGTGTAAAGAATGTAGGCCTGTCAAGGACTTGCACAGAGTGGTTTATAAGTACCCCACGGCCGGCCCAAACTGTCAAAAAATGGCCGCTGCGTTGTTGTCAGCAGTGGGAGCTGAGTCCTGTCATCCTGTTGTTCCCTTCTGGCCACAAAGACGGAAGATTCCCACTCAGCAGTTTAAGCTCAGTGTGTTTTCTTCTGACTTTTATTTAGCTCCTTTATTCTGTTTTTTTTTTTTGCTTTCTATAATAGCATGTCTTTTCTTTTTAATTTCTTTACCAGACAATCCTTGAGAAAACACAATTTATGATATCGTAATACCAATGCATCACATAATCACGATAATATCATATCATGGCCAAAGTATCATGATAATACTGTATCATATTGATGTATCTAATATTTCTAAGATCTTCTAAGATTAGACTTTTTTTAACATGTAAATTTGCGACTTTTTCCCCATAGTTGTGTAAATTTGTGACTTTCCCTCCAATTTTGTAAACTTATGACTCCTCTTAGATTTTTTTCAGCTTTTTCCCCATCTTGAAAATTTGTAACTTTTCCCCACAGTTTCATAAATGTGCGACTTTTTCACTAGTTTCGTAAATATGCAACTTTTTCACCATTTTGTAAATTTGCAACTTTTTTTCCCACAGTTTCGTAAATTTGTGACTTTCCCCCAGTTTCTTAAACTTGCAGCTCCCCTCCTCTTAATTTTTGGACTTTCTGCCGTCTTGTAAATTTGCGACCTTTCCACCCCAATTTCGTAAACTTATGACTTTTCCTCCAGGGTTGTAAATTTGCGCCCCCCCCCCCCCCCATTTCATAAACTTGTGACTCCCCTCCTCTTAAATTTTTTTCGACTTTTACCCATCTTGTGTTAAATTTATGACTTTTTTGAAAAAAAATTTAGTAGCCTGAATCTTTTGAATTTTTCTGAGTACATTTCATGTTGCTATTTTTTTCAAACATGCAACAGATTACAATAAAATCAATAAATCATTGAGGAATTGGACGTGAATTTCTTGTTCAGTATATCTTAAACAATGATTAGCCTTTTGTATTACAGGTAGACCCCTTTGATAATGAGGGAAATTCAGATTCTCAGGAAAAACACTGCTTATCAATTAGATATTAATCGATTGATAAGGTGAATCAACTGATGATTAATTAATTAATTGATAACTTGCATCCCTACACTATACACAACAGAAATAGTCCATTGCGAGGAGAGCTACTTCCACATGTGTAAAATGGTGCTGCAGCAGTTAAACCCTGAGGCGTCTTGACAAAAGCAGGTCAGACATTTGACGAACTCCTCTGGGAACATGTGGGAAAAGAGCTTGAATTGTGAGACACTCTGAACACTGAATGGTCCAATTTACAGTATATACAGTGGGGCAAAAAAGTATTTAGTCAGCCACCAATTGTGCAAGTTCTCCCACTTAAAAGATGAGAGAGGGCTCCAATTTTCATCATAGGTATACCTCAACTATGAGAGACAAAATGAGAAAAAAAATCCAGAAATTCACATTGAAGGCTTTTTAATGAATTAATTGGTAAATTCCTCGGTAAAATAAGTATTTGGTCAATAACAAAAGTTCATCTCAATACTTTGTTATATACCCTTTGTTGGCAATGACAGAGGTCAAACGTTTTCTGTAAGTCTTCACAAGGTTTTCACACACTGTTGCTGGAATTTTGGCCCATTCCTCCATGCAGATCTCCTCTAGAGCAGTGATGTTTTGGGGCTGTCGCTGGGCAACATGGACTTTCAACTCCCTCCAAAGATTTTCTGTGGGGTTGAGATCTGGAGACTGGCTAGGCCACTCCAGGACCTTGAAATGCTTCTTACGAAGCCACTCCTTCGTTGCCCGGGCGGTGTGTTTGGGATCATTGTCATGCTGAAAGACCCAGCCACGTTTCATCTTCAATGTCCTTGCTGATGGAAGGAGGTTTTCACTCAAAATCTCACGATACATGGCCCCATTCATTCTTTCCTTTACACGGATTAGTCGTCCTGGTCCCTTTGCAGAAAAACAGCCCCAAAGCATGATGTTTCCACCCCCATGCTTCACAGTAGGTATGGTGTTCTTTCTCCTCCAAACACGACAAGTTGAGTTTTTACAATAAAGTTCTATTTTGGTTTCATCTGACCATATGACATTCTCCCAGTCCTCTTCTGGATCATCCAAATGCTCTCTAGCAAACTTCAGACGGGCCTGGACATGTACTGGCTTAAGCAGGGGGACACGTCTGGCACTGCAGGATTTGAGTCCCTGGCGGCGTATTGTGTTACTGATGGTAGCCTTTGTTACTTTGGTCCCAGCTCTCTGCAGGTCATTCACTAGGTCCCCCCATGTGGTTCTGGGATTTTTGCTCACCGTTCTCGTGATCATTTTGACCCCACGGGGTGAGCTGTTGCGTGGAGCCCCAGATCGAGGGAGATTATCAGTGGTCTTGTACTGTATGTCTTCCATTTTCTAATAATTGTTCCCACAGTTGATTTCTTCACACCAAGCTGCTTACCTATTGCAGATTCAGTCTTTCCAGCCTGGTGCAGGTCTACAGTTTTGTTTCTGGTGTCCTTTGACAGCTCTTTGGTCTTGGCCATAGTGGAATTTGGAGTCTGACTGTTTGAGGTTGTGGACAGGTGTCTTTTATACAGATAACAAGTTCAAACAGGTGCCATTAATACAGGTAAGGAGTGGAGGACAGAGGAGCCTCTTAAAGAAGAAGTTACAGGTCTGTGAGAGCCAGAAATCTTGCTTGTTTGTAGGTGACCAAATACTTATTTTACCGAGGAACTTACCAATTAATTCATTAAAAATCCTTCAATGTGAGACTTCCGGTTATGGCTGCCACGTAGGACGGACGTGTCTCGCTCTGCTCTGCTCCTGGAGAAAAAAAATCGGCAAATAACTCTCTCATTTGGGACAGAACGTATCCCAGCGTTTGGGCGAGGATATGTCGGCGAAGCCTAAGGCTGGAAAACCAGGTAAAGGAAAAAGCGAGCCGCCGAAACAGTCCAAATTAACGGACTTTCAGGTCTGTGACGCAGCAAATAAAACTCCATATATGGCGGAGGAGGCTGGCAACGGTGCGATGTCTGCGGGGAGAGGCGCAGATGCGCTGATGGCTGCCATGAGTTCAATGAGAGCGGACTTTTCCTCTAGATTTGATGGGATTATGACAGCGTTGGAAGGAATAAGAAAGGAATTGGGTGACTGTGTAGAACGAACGGCGCAGATGGAGCTCCGTCTCGCTAGTGCTGAAGATGACGTCACCCGTCTTCAATTAAAGGTGCGCACTTTGGAAAAAAAAATAAATCTCTGGAAAATAATATTTTGGATTTGGAATCTCGGTCGAGACAGAATAACTTGAGGCTGGTGGGTCTTCCAGAGGAATCAGAAGGTCGGGACGTATGTTCCTTTCTGGAAAAGTGGATTCCGGAGGTGCTGGGCAGCGAGGAGTTGCAATCAGCAGTGGTTCTGGAAAATGCACATCGTATTGGCCCACGGAGAGATAAGGGACCGCCGAGGACCTTAATTATGAAGTTTCTTAGCAACAGAGACAGGATGAAGATCTTCAACGCTGCACGAGCTAAAGGAGAGATTAAACATCAGGACCAGCAGGTGCGGTTCTACCCAGATTTGGCCACAGGAATCCAGCAATTGAGGAAGCAGTTTGATCCCATACGTAAGGAGCTGCGCAACCTTGGGATTCGTCATGGTGTAATCTATCCTGCGAGACTGCTGACCACGTATGAGGGCAGAACCCACATCTTCAAGACCCCAGAGGAGGCGCAGGAGTTCATCAAGAAGATTAAAGAAGAAGAAGAGACTGGTGGGAGCTAAGCATGAACAAAATATAAGGTAGAATAATTAAGCATTTGCACAGGCATCTGTCTGACTTGAAGTAAATAGTAAGTTTACAAAATATAGATTGTATTATATATTAAAAAACAAAACAAAAACAAAACAAAAAAAAAACTATGATGTACAAAGTTGTTAAAAATTTTGGAGTTAAGTTAGAAAACTACAGAGGAGAGTTAATGTTACGTCATTAAAAGCAGTAGAGTTAGGGTGATTGGGAAGATGAAGAAGGAGTGGCTTAGGCTGTTCCCCGTGGGTGTGGAACGGTCGATGGCTATATCGGGAGACAGAATTTTTCTTTTGATTTTGGGGGGTTTGCCACAAGTGTGGGAAGGGGAAATTTGTTTGTGTGTAGTTTGTAGGATGAATGTTCAACCACTCATGTTTTTGCTTCTCTGTATGAGCATGTTTACACTGCAAGGTAATCCCAAACTCTCTATTGATCATAAACCAAAGTGTTAATCTTAATTTAACTTCATGGAATTGCAGAGGTCTACAAAATTTAAAAAAACTTAAACAAGTTATGAATAAAATAAAAGACATGGGTTCAAAAATTATGTTTTTACAAGAAACTCATCTAATAGAGGAGGATGTTAAAAGAATTAGGAGTAGATGGCAAGGAAGTGTATTCACCTCTTCATTTTCGTCCCGAGCCAGGGGAGTTATGACTCTCATACATAGGTCAGTTCCTTTTCAAGTGAAAAATGTAATTGGAGACAAATTTGGAAGATATGTAATCATTCAAGGTTCTTTGCTATTAGAAAATATAAATCTTGTGAACTTATATGGTCCCAATATAGATGATCAGAAGTTCTTTGCTAATTTATTTCTTATCTTATCATCACTTACAGGGCAACATATAATAGCAGGGGATTTTAATTGTACATTGAATCCAGGTATGGATAGATCAACAGGACTGGATTGTACGCACATTGGATGTAGGACGACTATTAATCATTTTATGAAAGAATTGAGATTGTTAGATATATGGAGAGAAATGAAACCACAAGTTAAAGCCTATTCTTGTTATTCCAGTACCTACAAGACATTCTCACGTATTGATTATTTTTTGATTTCCACAGAATTAAGGTCCAAGATTCAAAACTGCTTTTATGATAACATCGTGATCTCTGATCATGCACCCTGTTGTCTAATATATGTAGATAAAAAATTGACAAAGGAATCAGGTAGATGGCAATTTCAGCATAAATGGCTTCAGGATGAGGAATTTGTCAAGTATATAGAAAAACAGATAGACGAGTTCTTTGACATCAATACTACACAAACATCAGCATGTGTAAAGTGGGAGGCTTTCAAAGCTTTTATTAGGGGACATATTATTAGTTATACAGGATCAAAATCTAAGAAGACTCGAGAGGAGAGAGCTAAATTGGAACATAAAATAAAAAGTCTTCAGGAAAAAGTGTATGCAGGAAGTGACCCAAGGTTGGAGAATGAATTACTGATTTTGAGAGCTGAATACGACAAAAAATCAGCGAATAGAGCTGCCTCGAGTCTTCTAAGATTGAAACAATCTTTTTATGAACAAGGTGAAAAATCAGGAAAATTATTAGCATGGCAGATTAAACAATTAGAAATTAAAACACCAATTACCAGTATTATAAGTAATGGACAGGTAGTTATAGATCCTTTAGAAATTAATAGAGCCTTTAGAGATTACTATGAAAAATTATATGATACCAAAAATGAACCTGATTTAACAAAACTAAATGGGTTTTTGAACGAACTATCTATACCGTGTATTCCAAATGAAAACAGGGAGATATTGGAGTCTAAAATTAGTCAAGAAGAAGTTGGGCTAGCCATTGATAATATGAAATCAGGAAAAAGTGCAGGACCAGATGGTCTTCCAGTTGACCTTTATAAAAAATTTAAGAATAAATTAATAAAACCTTTTTTGGAAATGGTTTTAGAAGCATTTCAAAATAATAATTTACCATCATACATAAATAATGCCTTAATTATACTGCTGTCAAAACCAGGTAAGCCCTCTAATAAATGTGAAAATATGAGACCAATAAGCCTATTAAACGCCGACCTTAAGATAATCTGTAAAATTTTAGCAAGACGAATACAAGAAATTTTACCAAATATTATTAATCGAGATCAGAATGGCTTTATAAAGGGTAGACAAGGCTTCCATAATGTAAGAAGACTATTTAATATTATTTATTTTAATAAAGAAGCACCAGATACAGCTCTCCTATCACTGGACGCCGAAAAGGCCTTTGATAGAGTTGAATGGCCCTTTCTTTTTGAAGTCCTACAAAGGTTTGGACTTGGAAATAATTTCATAAAATGGGTTCAAATAATATACAATAATGCTACAGCAGAAATCCTAACAAATAACAATATTTCAAAACCAATAAAAATCAATAGAGGATGTCGACAAGGCTGTCCACTTTCACCTTTACTGTTTACTATGGCAATTGAACCTTTAGCGATAGCGATACGTTTACATTCACAAATATATGGAATTAAAGTTGGACCAACAGAACATAAAATCTCCCTGTACGCCGATGACATAATTTTGTTTATGTCGAATCTAAAAAAATCAATTCCAACCTTGTTGAATTTAATAAAGAATTTTGGGGAAATATCAGGATATAAAATAAATAAAACTAAATCTTCAATATTAATGCTAAATGAGACCCAGAGAAATTACCCAGCCCCTGAGGTAAATCAATTCAATGTTGTAAATCAGTTTAAATATTTAGGAATCCAAATTGTGCCTAAGCTAGAATCAGTCGCCAGTGTCAACTATGAAGCCTTAATGTCAGATATCAATGAGTTAACTCAGAGATGGATGTCACTACCAATGTCGATGATCGGGAGAATCAATATACTTAAAAGTAATATTTTACCTAAAATACTTTATTTATTTCAATACATTCCCTTATCACCACCTTTAGATCTATTCTCAAGAATAAAAAAAAAGTTAGTGGAATTTATATGGAACAACAGGAGGGCTAGATTACGTTTGTCTTTATTATATTTACCATTTGATCGTGGAGGTCTGAAATGTCCAAATTTTATGTTGTATTATTGGTCGGCACAACTGAGGTCTATGACATATTATTTTTCATTAAATGATCTCCCTCACTGGACTGAAATGGAATCATACAATTTACCTTTACCTCTTCCCATATTCATATACTCAGATTCGGCAAAAAAATTACAAAAACAAGTTAAAAATCCATTTGTAAAGCATATGATCAAAATATGGTGTGAAGCTAAAAACTATTTAAAAGAACCACAGTTATTGTCACAATTTAGTCCAATATGGGGTAATCAATATTTTAAACCAGGGAGAGCGGACGCTGTATTTAAAGTATGGAATTTAAAAGGGATACAAAAGATTCAGGATTTATATTTGCCATGTGCAGATAACATAATGTCCTTTGAAGAGCTGAGGATCAAATTTAATCTCAATAGAACACATTTTTTTAAATATCTTCAACTTAGAAACTTTATTCGATCAAATCAAAATAAAGCTCTCACTCGACCTATTTATTCATCCTTGGAAAAAATGATGATGAAAGATAGTAAAAGAAAGGGTATTATTTCAGAGTTTTATAACTCATTGACACTATCTTCAAGTGAAAATTCACTGAAAAGATTAAACTACTGGAAAGAAGATCTGCAAACTGAAATTTCAGAGGAACAATGGGAATTGGCTTGTACAGAAGCTCAAACCAAATCAATAAATGCACGCCTTAAATTGATACATTTCAAATGGTTAATGCGGATGTATGTTACACCGGAGGAGTTAAATAGATATAACAAAAATATACCAGATACATGCACAAAATGCATGGAAAGTAAAGGAACCCTATTTCATTGTTTATGGGAATGTAGATTAATAAGAATGTTTTGGGAAGAGGTGAGGGTAACAATTGAAAAAATAATCTCAAAACAAATCATATTGAATCCTAAACTGTTTTTGTTGGGTATGTACCCAGAAAAGCATAATTTTAATAAAAGTGAAAGAACATTCATAGACCTCAGTTTGCTTAATGCCAAAAAATGTATTGCACTATTATGGAAAAAGACTCATAGACCAGATGTGACTCAGTGGTTAAGACAGATGTTAACAAACCTTCCATTAGAAAGAATAACATATATACTGAAATCAAAGGAAATTGTGTTTGAGAATATATGGAGACCTTTTATTGATTATGTAAAAAATTTAAACATAACTCTTGAAGAAGAAGGTGAATGATGTGTGTGGACCTTGTAAATTCCAAACTGGTGAACATAATATGTATACTTATGTATTGGATTGTCTAGACTAAACAGAGGAGCATTGTTGAAGACTTGATTTTGTTGGTGGTTGTTGGTGTTTTTAGTGCATTTTTTTTTTGTAGTACTTTAGTGTTAGTGTTTGATTGTTTGTATCATGTTTGTTAAAAAAAAAGGTTCAATAAAGATATTGTGGAAAAAAAAAATCCTTCAATGTGATTTTCTGGATTTTTTTTTTTCCTCATTTTGTCTCTCATAGTTGAGGTATACCTATGATGAAAATTGGAGACCTCTCTCATCTTTTAAGTGGGAGAACTTGCACAATTGGTGGCTGACTAAATACTTTTTTGCCCCACTGTACCATAAATACAGAGTCCCCCCCCCCCAACAACAACAACAACAAAATCTTTAAAGGTAGTTTAAAGTGAATATTTTGTGATTACAGTTTACCAGAATGGGAAAATGCCAGGTTGTAAAATGGAAGGAAAATTAAATAACCCTGTTGTGTAACCATTAGTTCTGCTCTAAAAAATCTCTAAGAGTTCATTTAAGTGATTAATTACGACAACAAGAAAGTGTTTGGCCCTGAAAAAAGTAAATAAAAAACACATGGCGGCTCGCAGTAATTAATTTGTGCTCGTTTTAAGAAAAACTCAGCGGGTCAGAAACTCATTTGGTCATATCTACCGATCGTTGCTAGTTACGCCGTCGCTCTTTGGCACGCCTGTCGGTTCTTGCGTGGCTTGTTAGCGAGGCTGCACAGAGTAACCTTGGTGGTTAAAAGGAGGAGGGAATGCTGATGGTGCCAGATGCACTTTATGATATGGAAATGTTGCTTTAGTTTCATATTTCAGTGATATTCATTCATACGGGTCTGGGGTGCTCCTAATAAAACACACAGCGTACATTGTGCTGACATCTTTTCTTTAAAAAAAAATGCCTGCAAGAACATCTGAGGTCCTCTGATCTACAGCCCGCTGAATTCAGTTTAAATGCCATCATGTCTTTTTTTCCATTAAACTGTGTTTTTTTTTTTTATTTCAACTTGCTTGTAGTTACTGTTTTGTTCTTTTACACACTTAATTCCCAGATGATGTTCCTCTTGGGTTGCTGTGTGTGTTGTGTAGTTATTTATAATATAATGTTGTTCTGTACTTTTATTTGTGAGGCACGGGGTGGTGCCTTCCGGTTCTGCCACCACCCGTGGCTATAAAAGGGCAGTAGGTAGGAGGGGCGGTCTCTTTGCCATCCCTTCTGCCTGACGGATGCCAGTGCGGTGTATAGTGTTCCTCCTTAATAGACGTGTGTTCAGTTCGACACCTGGCCTCGTCCTTGGCTCCTGGTACCGACATAACAGTGTGCAGGGCTGTTTCTAGCTTTTTGGGGGACATCTGAAAATTTACAAGAAGTAAGCTGCAAATTTACTATGAAAGAAGCTCCAAATTTATCAAAGAAATGCTATATTTACAAGAAAAAAGTTACACATTTATAAAAATATGCATATGTGTATAAAAAGTAACATATTTTTGAGAAAAAATTGCAAAAAAGTAACAAATTTGTGAGAAAAAGGTGAAAATTTAAAAAAAAGGTGCAAATTTCCTTGGAAAGATGCTACAAATTTATGAGAAAATAATACAAATTTACAAGAAAAAAGCCACAATTTATGAGAAAAAATCATCTGATTAGAAAAACCCATAAATTTCCATGGAAATTAAAAGAAAAAAAGTCGCAATTTTTCAAGAAAAAGTAACATGTTTATGAAAAAAAAAATTGATCATTATGAGAAAAAAGTTGCAAATTTGTGAGAAAAAGTTGAAAATTTTAAAAAGTTGCTAATCTACTAGGAAAGATGCTACACATTTATGAGAAAAAATGCAGTTTTTAAAAGAAAAAAAATCACATTTTATGAATAAAAATCTTACAATTTTACAAGAAAAAAAAATACCAGAAAAAGCAGCAAACATCTGAATAAAAAAAATGCAAATTTCCGTGAAAATGAACAGAAAAAAGTCACAGATTTACAAGAAAAAGTATCATTTATGAGAGAAAAGTTGCAAAAAATACAAGAAAAAAGTAACAAATTTGTGAGCAAAAGGTGAAAATTTCCACAAATGATGCCAGTTTGTTATGAAAGACACTACAAGTTTATGAGGAAAAAAAAGCAAATTTAAGAGAAAAAGACACAAATTCATGAGAAAAATATTAAAAAGTTGCAAATTGAAAATTTCCCACCAGAAAGGGTGCAGATCTACTACGGAAGAAGTTATAAATGTACAAGAAGAAAACTTGCAAATTTATTTGAAAAGGTTGAAAATTTATGAGGAAAAAAGTTGCACGTTTGCAGGAATTCTCCCTGCAAAAAGTACTGAGGGTGAATTTATATCCTGGGGGCCTGTTGCATTTGCATGCTCTGCTTCATAGCCAGAAACAACCGTGGCTGTGTGCAGTAAAATCCTGTGAAAGCAAATGATTAAAAAGCAAACCTTTAGCATTTTTGTGAGTTGACAAGAGACTGAAACTTAAATGCCAGACCAATTAGCTGCTTTGTAGTCGGGCATCATGTTAACCTTCCTTTAATAAAACCACTTCTTTGGCACAAAATGGGTTCCAAACTTGTCTGGACTTTGCGCTCCCCTCTTTTCCTAGTTTCTTTCTCATTTTCTCCTCCTGTGCCTGTGGTGGCGCCACGACCTTTCATCCGCATCGCCTCCCACGCGACCACGCACCGGTCACACTCTCACATCCATCAACATGAAGCCCGTTTCTGAATCGTTTCAGTCGCCCACAGTGGTCAAAGCTGCGAACCAGTTATCCTGGAACGTTTTAAATTCTGTCAAAATGTTCTTTACAGTTGATTATTGTTAAAGGAAGTTTGGAGAGTATCACAATGGAAGCCATTTTTCATTGTCAGGCGAGAAGTTTGTGTTTTAAGAAAACCAGGAATCTGCAGTCCTGCGAGCAGCTGCTTGAGAGATCTAATCTGTTTAATCTCTGTAAACAGATTCTGCATATGGCCATGAGGAATATGAAGATGGGGAGGGGGGGGTGACAGACGTGCTGTGTTGTTCAGTCGTCGTCCGCTTGTGTTGTCAGTTGTAGTGCGACTGCTTGTTTTGGAGCTGGCTTTGGTTGCATGCAGGTGAACGCTGCATGTGAAGACATAAAGGTGGTTGGAATTAACAGATCAGTATTTAATCTACTATTGACTGGGCTGATATTTAAAAAAATAAATTTTAAAAGAAAAAAGTTGCAAATTTATGAGAAAAGTTGCAAATTTATAAGAAAAAGTTGCAGATTTAAAAGAAAAAAGTTGCAAATTGAGAAAAAAGCTGCAATTTTTTTTAAAAAGTTCAAATTTAAAAGAAAAAAGTCACAATTTGATTAAAAAAGCTGCAATTTTACAACAAAAAGTAGCAAATTATGAGAAAAAACTGCAATTTATGAGAAAAACATTGCAAATGTAAAAGAAAAAAGTCATAATTTCATTAAAGACTGCAATTTTACAACAAGAGTAGCAAATTATAAGAAAACATTGCAAATTTAAAAGACAAAAAGTTGTAAATTTATGAGAAAAAAGTTTCAGACTTAAAGAAGTTGCAAATTTACAAGCTTTTTTTTTTTGCATTTAGTGTTGGTGCTTCACAGTCTCATGTAACATAATATTAAAGGCTTATGATGATATTTGGGGGGCAATTCTTGTTTTTTTTTTCAGGTTGGGGGGACATATCCCCCCTTGATTTACGCCTATGAACCCATTATCCCAGTATAGCACTTTACCCTCCTCCTTCCATTGCGTTGGATGGTTGACCCCAGGTATTTAAACTCATCCACTTCACTACTTGTTTTTTAAGGACAAAACTTTCAGAGGCTGTTCCTCTGTTGTAGATACTCTAGGTCTTCTTTTGTCCTCAACAGTTTCATCAGTTTTTCAAGAAAAAGGACAAGGGCTAGACTGAAAATGAGTGATAAAGCAGCCAGTGTACAAAGAAAAACTGTGAGAGACACGAAAGCCTGGATATCTAATGCTGCAGGCGTTTTCTTACAGATTACAAGAAAGTCTGGCTCATCGGAAACAAGAAATAGAGAAGTGAGAAATGTCTCAGAACTTCTGCACAGCACTTTATATTGCTGTCCTAGCCAGTATAACAGCTATTCAGCTTAGTTAATAATTGCCTTAACACCGGCTTCCCTTTTGACAAATGAGTGTCTGGAGTGCCGTCAAACAAAAAGCCAAATTAAATTAAAAAAACAGATGTTTCCACCACCTAGATTCAATGAGGGGACTCCATGACACGTGAGCTAATCCAGCAAGTTTTAAAAAGTGATATTTACTTGTTTCTGTTGTAGATTGTTAATGTTTTCCATAGTAAGATCACCCTTAGCTTGTCCATTAAAAGTCTCATTCCCTGAGGTTTTAAGCTTCTGAGATGCATCTACTAGCAAAGCCGCCTTAATGAACGGGCTAGGCTGGCCTGAAGCCCAGGGGCCAATAGAGATCAGGGGCCTATCATGAACCAATAAAAAAACATCACATTGTTGTTTATTGGTCAAATTCTATGTCCATCACTTGATATGCATGTGTGGCTGGCTGCTGATTGGTCCAATTTACATGTGGCCCATGTGGATGCCATCAGAGCCGTAACAGTAGCCTATCAGAGGAATTGTTTTGACATGTGACTATGCAAGCGCCAGTGAGAGGTAAGAAGAAATTAGCTCGGTCAAAATGTCTGGAAAAAAGTTTGAAAGTGGCACTTATAAAATTATCGAGAGGAAAAGAGCTGAGGGAAAATGAATTGCTCAAAAAATCCCAAAGAGTAAAGGATTTTTCTAAGCTGGAGCAACGAGTGGAGGCGGCGTTGCTAGTGACTGCACTGACGAGACAGGTGGGCCATTAAAGCACTCACCTGGAGGAGAAGACCACCACATCCTGCTGAAAGAGAGCAGGCCAGTGGAGGAGGAAAGCTGAGAGATGGAGACCAGCACAAGAAAAGCCAGGTCTGATGTAAGGCCATCATTGCTTACATCAGACAGCTGTGCGTGGGACAGTAGACTCGGATCTTGGTAAAAAGTAAACTAGATCAAGCCTGCTGCTGAAACAGACTGTGTAACCTCACACTGATGTCCACAGAGTATGACGTTATTCCTGAGCTGGACTTAAATAATGAAGGATTTTTCATTAAAGAAGACCAGAAGAAAGCAGTTTACCAAAAAGGTAAGACATGCTATTTGTAGCCTTCCAGTCACTTGTGCAGGTGTTTAATTACCTCTGCCAAGGAGGTAATGTGATCGGGGTGGTCTGTTTATTTTTTTTTTTTTTTAGCAGGATTACGCAAAAACTGCTGTATGGATTTTGATGAAATTTTCACCAGCGGTAGCCCTTGGACCAAGGATGAATCCATTAAATGTTGGGGATGATCAGAGTGCATACCTCCACCAAGGACCTTGTTTTTGTTTGTGCAGCAGGATTACACAAAAACTACTGGCTGGATTTGGATTAAATTTTCACCAGAGGTGGTCCTTGGGCTACAGAGGAACCCATGACATTTTGGTGATGATCGGAGAACGCATGCCTACGCCAAGGCTCTTCTCACAGTGTGTTAACAAGAATCCTCCAAAACTACTGGATAGACTTCAATGCAGTTTTCACCAGAACTGGCTTGTGGCCTACACACGAACCTATTACATTTTAGAGGTCATCCATGAGGGATGGAAGGAGCCTTGGTGGAGGTATGCACTGTCTAAGTGTTTTTCTAGCTGCTGCTGTTGTGCATTATTTGAATCAGGAGTGCTTCACTAATATAACTTGGTGTTCTGCTGTCATCATTAGACTGTAATTGTTGATCAGTGTCGTCCTCTGATACCTGGTGTTGTTTAGTCCATGGTGCTGTGTGTGTCTGTGTCTGAGCGAGATTAGACTTAATTTTTTTATGCTGAAGGCAGTAGTATCTGTCACTATAAAAATGAAAATCTTCGCAAGATAAAATATCTTACATCAAGACTTTATGCTTGTTTTTCTCTCAGAAGATAATTTGGACAAGAATTTTTTTGTTGTGCAGTTTTCTGTAAGATTTTACTTGCTTTAAGATAGTTTTTACTTATTTTAAGAAATTTAATCTTACTTTGTTGCCAGATATTTTTTCTGACTAAAATTATCTATTGCCAGATTTTATTTTTTTTTTTTTTGGGGGGGGGGGGCTTGTTTTACGTACAATTATGTGCCAACAGAGTAAAAAAAATTGACTTATCAAATTGCGTAAAACAAGTTAAAACTATTGGAAAGCATGTAAAATTTTCTTACACATGAACTGCACAGCAATAATAAATATCATGTCAGACAAAAAGACAAGCATAAACAGCCTTAATTTATTTCATTTTACTTCTATTGGACTTTTTGCAGTGTAGTTGTGTTTTCTAGCTCACAGTTGCATTATTTCTCAAAGAGAAACAAAAATGAGGCCGTAGTGGCTCAGGAGGTAGAGCAGGTCACCCAATAACTGGAGTGTTGGAGGTTTGAATCCCGCTCCCCCCACCTTGCTGTTGTGTCCTTGGGCAAGACACTTTACCCACCCTGCCTCTAGTGTGTTCATGGTTCATGACACTGGTGTATGAATGTGAATAAATGTTCAGTTGGCATGGATTGGCTGACACATTTTTGTCATTCTGCCCCAGGGCAGCTGTGGCTACAGGAGTAGCTTACCACCATCATTGTCTGTGGAGTGAATGAATAATGGACTCATTGTAAAGTGTTGGGTGTCATGAAAAGTGCTATATAAATGCAATCCATTATTAAAAACATAGCTATTACATATTTTTAAACTGAGATTCTGTTGGGGTGGGGGTGGTGGGCTACAAAATCTCTCAGCCCAAGGGCCTAATGGCAAGTTAAGGTGGCCCTGTCTACTGGTCAGGTGATTATCAAAAAAACATCAAAATCCTCACTTCTCTTTATATCGTCTCTGCCAACTCTTCTGGGTATTTTCCTGTACATCACGAAGTGGAAAGCCCGTCCGTGGTACCCGCTTGTTGCTCTGTTACTGGCCAGCCTAGCTACCTGTTGTGTAGATGAACGGGGTGCCGACAGCGTTGGCTTCAAAGCTAACAGTGGGTTAGTGTGATGGATTTTTTTTTAATTATTGTCCATTCATTCTGTCTCCTGTAATCATAAATGACATTACACCCAGTACTTTTCCCATGAGACAGTGAGGAGCCGGCCTTGAAGCCTTGAACACTGCTGACTCTGCATTCTCAAAACAATGCTTACCTGTTTGGTTTACTGTATTAAAACTCTCTGCTCTGTTCTGAGACTTTAGACATTTTCTGCTGCATTGCCTGCATATGGTGCTTTATTTATTCACCAGATCAACATGGGAAATGGATTAATTAAGGAGAAAATCCATGACATTAGCTTATCAAACACGGTTTATATTGTTATTTTCTTCAAATTCCAGTCACCCTAATAGACATCCCTGTTTCCATCTGGTTTACTAATCCACAGTCAGTAACATATCTCACGTAACTTTCACTTATTTTGTTATATTTTTGCTGTGATGCTACAGCCAACCGGTGCTCCTCGGATAGTTTAGGGCTCCTTGGGAAATTGTCTAATTTCACTTCTGCAGGCACCCATGCACAACAAACTATTTGCAGTTTTTTTTTGACCAATAAAGAAGTGAAATTGCCACCGGAGTGGTGGCCTGGTTGGTAGCGCATTCACCCCACACCCAGGAGGCCTGGGTTCAAATCCTGGCCGGGTCATGCCGAAGACCATATAAAAGCGGAACTTCCTGCCATCCAGCTTGGTGGTCAGCAATAATGGAACAGAGGAGAGAAATTTGTGGCGGCACCTTGCATGGCAGCGACCCTTTACCTTTAAATTAGACAATTTCCCGTGGAACCTTGAACGTTCCAAGAAACCCCAGTTGAAAAACACTGTTGTCAAGGTGCGTTCAAACCAAATTCGAACGTGCAGCACAAATACATGTAAATACATGTAATTATGCAAATTTGTGCATTCATGTGTCCGATGCATTTGTTAGCGCTAGCTAGTAATCCGCCTTGAGATTCTGCCATCACCGGAGTTAAAGTATCAAAGCTGGAGAGTAAGCTAGTTTGGAAATGAGACTGCCACTCACCTGCAGACAGATGGACCGGAGCTCTGCAGTTGTATCGGAGTGTTGGAGTTATCCACCTATGGACTCCTGCTACGGATGTACTAACAAGGGCTAGCAGGCTAGCAGTGTAAGCAACCGTCATCCAGGTGAAGTTTTGGGAGACAGAGACAATTTTTCCAAGTGAGAGCCCCGTCAGATAATGTAGCCCTTAACATGGCGCTGTTTTAGGGATTTCCACAGCAGGTAGAACACAGCTGCAGAAGTTATAAAGGCAACTCTGCCCATCTGCAACTCACTCAGATGATGAATTCATGTCCATTTGTGTGTTTACACTGAGCTAAGATGTAATCGCGCTGCGTGGAAAAATTTGCACGTTCGTGTTTGGTCTGAATGCACCTTAACTGCATTGGAGCTTGCCTCAGCAGGGCGAGGCTGACAGAAAGGCCACCTGGTGTTAGCTTCTCTAACTGAGACCCAGAGTAGCTCCTGGAGTGGTGGGCTAGAGGTAGAGCATCCGCCTCACAACCGGGAGGTCGCGGTTCAAGTTCCGGGCGCGTCATGCCAAAGACCACATAAAAATGGAACTTCCTGCCGTCCAGCTTGGTGCTTGGCAAAAATGGAACGGAGGAGGGAAATGTGGGCGGCAGTGGCTCAGGAGGTAGAGCGGGTTGCCCAATAACCAGAGGGTTGGCAGTTCGAATCCCGCTCTCCCCAGCCATCCTGCCGTTGTGTCCCTGGGCAAGACACTTTACCCACTTTGCCTTCAGTGTCCATGACTCTGGGTATGAATGTGTATATAAATGTTCGCTAACGGTTGGAGAGGCCGTTGGTGCGGCTTGGCAGCTACGTTTCCGTCAGTCTGCCCCAGGATAGCTGTGGCTACAGTAGTAGCTTACCACTATCAATGCGTGTCTGGAGTCAATGAATAAAGGACTCACTGTAAGCACTTTCAGATGTCACTTGACGTGTAAAGCGCCATATAAATGTAATCCATTATTATTATTATTACCTCAGGGGCCTGCAACCTGTGGCTCTGAAGCCACATGTTACTTTTTGCCCATCGTGGCTCCCTGAACCTTTGAGGGGACAAAAACCTCACAAAATTCCAAGAAAAGAAGCAATAAATTTTCAAAATAAAGGATTGCACATTCATGAGGAAAATATCCTAAAAAGCGGAAAATAAGAAAACCTGAATATCTGTGCAAAAAATCTCTCACAACAATGCTGCAATAATTGAATAATTAAAGAAAATTTGGCCAAAATGTGTCACAGTCATTTCATTAAGACCCGAAGGAGCTGTCAACATGTCGGAAAAGTGCAGCGAATGGAACCTTTAAGTGTTACGCACCCCCTCCATAGGGAATTAGTCAGTGGAGCAGTCCCTGACTCCTTATTAGAGTACACCTCTGCTACTAGCTGAGAGGTGATTCAGACAATCAATCATTAATCAATGAAAAGCTAAAAAGTTGCAAATTTACATAGAAAAAAGTTGCAAGTTTACATGAAGCAAGTTGCAAATTAAAGAGAAAAAGCTGCAGAATAATGAGAAAAAAGTTGCAAATTTGCATGAAACGGTTGCAAATTAATGAGAGAAACTTGCAAATTTACATGAACAAAGTTAAAAATTAATGCGAAAGTATTTCTGAGAAAAAAGTTGCAAATTTAGATGAGAAAAGATGCAAATTATTGAGAAAAAAGTTGCAAATTAACATAAAAAACTTACAAATTAATGAGGAAAAAGTTGCAAGTTTACATGAAACGAGGTGCAAATTAATCAGTTGTAAATTTACATGAAAAAAGTTGCAAATTAATGCAAAAGCACTTGCAAATTAATGAGAAAGTCCCAATTTAATGAGGAAAAAAGTTGCACATTGAGATGAAAAAGACGCAAATTACTGAGGAAAAAAGTTGCAAATTAACAAGAAAATAGTTGCAAATTTTGATTAAAAAAGTTGCAAATTAACAAGAAAATAGTTGCAAATTTTGATTAAAAAAAGTTGCAAATTAACAAGAAAAAGCTGCAAAGTATTGAATAAAAATCTGCTAATTTACGTGGAAAAAGTGGCAAATTACTGAGAAAAAAGTTGTAAATTATTGAGGAAAAAGTTGCAAATTTACATGAAAAAAAATCACAAATCTATAAGAAAAGTTACAAAAAAATTGTTTTGCATGTATCCTTAGCATTGCTCCTTAAAATGCATCTCAGTGGGTTCTGTAACATGATAGAAAGTTTTATGACGATATGGGATGTACAATTCTTTTTTCCAGCTTCGGTGAGGACATACCCCCCCCCCCCCCCCATTTATGCCTATGCTCTGAAGTGATGGGGTTTATTAATTTCATATATGTATGTATGGTCAGGTGGGGAGCATGTTTGACTGACCTCCATCCCTGGTCCCATCAGCCCCATTGACACCGACCATACATCATCATTAGCATCGGGGTCATCGACACCTCTGATTATCATCACTGCTGTCACTCATTCATATTGTCACTGCCTACACTGTCACTGTCGTTATCGCTGCCTCGGGCCTTGAATGCTGATTTCCATCTCAGATTCGTCACTCACATCTGTGAGTCGCGCAGACACAATCCTTCCTGCCGCAATTATTACTTACGCTCGCTCCTTTACTATTTAAATGGGAGCGCCGGGTGTACAGTGACGGCCACAGCAGCCCTCAACAAAATACTCCCCGGAGGCTGTGGCGCTGATGGTTTTTCGAATGTGTAATGAATAAAATACACAGAGCGCTACAGCTGTCCCCCGGGCCAGTAACAGCCCCCGCCCCCACACACACACTTCCTTCCCAGTGCGGCAATCTCAGACGTGGCTGCAAACGCAAACATTTTACAACTAACAGCACCTGTCTCCGTCTGCAGTCGTGACAATGCATCAACCAAATGAAAACGCGCCATAATTGGAAACGGTGCCTTTGTTCTGCGAAGCATAAAGACTCCTGTCGAAGACGAGTCAACCAACAATATGCAAACACAAACACGGTGGCGCAGTTCCCTGACCTCCGCGGTAAACACGTGAACGTATGTGGGGAGACGAGTGGAAAACAGCCTTTAGGACGCTGGTCCTCTGAAGAAACGAAGAGTGGCTTGGGTCATATTGGGGGTGGGGGGGCTGCTCTTTGATATCGAAATGTAATTATGTTTTTAAACCTCCTCCTCTTATAGACGGACAGGAGAAAAAGGATCCTCAAATGCATCTTTCATGTATTTCCTTTCTGTGCTGACACTCCAATTATCAGGAAACGAACACCTGAGCTCCTATTTCTTTCTCACAGAACCCACTTTCCACTTCACTGCCACACACACACTTTGATATGTACCATTGCTCTTAAACTTAAGATGTGTGAGACTCGAGCTCCGTTAATGCGATAACACTTCATTCCGGGGGTAGCCTGGCAGCAGTGATTTGCAGCGCCGCAGTGGCGCTCCGGAGGTACAGCCGAACACGCATCGCCTGCTTGACTCGTAAGTGTTGACGGCAGGATTTGTTGTTTTAAGTGTTATTGTCGTTGCTGTCGAAGCTGTGGTGAAACGCAACGAGTTTTACAGGTGCCTAAGATGGACAGTCTTCACAGTCTTTTCTTTACGCCCCCCCCCCCCCATATCATCATAGACCTTTTCTATATCATGGTACAGAACTGAATAAAATGCATTTTAAGCACAAATACTAAGGATACATGCAAAATAAATATGTTTCGTGGGAAATTTTCTTATACATTTGCAGCTTTTTTTGTAGTTAATCTGCAACTTTTTCATGTAAATTTGCAACTTTTTTCTTAAATTAGCATTTCTTTCATGTAAAGTCATAAGTTTCTCATTAATTTGCAAATTTTTTTCATGTACTGTAAATTTGCAACTTTTTTAAGCAGTTTTTTCTCATTAATTTACAAGTTTTTTTCATCTAAGTTTTCAACATTTTCTTATTAATTTGCAACTTTTTCTCAGCTTTTTTCATGTTAATTTGCAAAATTTTTTTAATCAAGTTGCAACTTTTTTTTCTCATTAATCTGCCACTTTTTTCTTGTTAATTTGCAACTTTATTAATCTATATTGGCAACTTTTTCTGATTAATGTGCAACTTTTTTCATCTAAAGTTACAACTTTTTCAAAATAAATTCACAACTTTTTTCTCAATAATTTACAACTAATTTCTCGTTAATCTGCAACTTATTTCTCATTAATTTGCACCTTATTTCTTGTTAATTTGAAACTTTTTTCATATAAAGTTGCAAA
Source organism: Pholidichthys leucotaenia (assembly GCA_020510985.1). Classification (NCBI taxonomy): domain Eukaryota; kingdom Metazoa; phylum Chordata; class Actinopteri; order Cichliformes; family Pholidichthyidae; genus Pholidichthys; species Pholidichthys leucotaenia. The sequence goes on from CM035850.1 coordinate 25,306,914, forward strand.
TTTTTTCTCAATCATTTGCATTTTTTCTGAATAATTTGCAACTTTTTTGTCTGTATTTGCAGTGTTTTCTGATCAATTTGCAACTTTTCATCTACATTTGCAGCTTTTTCTGATCAATTTGCAACTTTTCATCTACGTTTGCAACTTTTTAAAATTAAATTTGCAACTTTTATCTCATTAATTTGCAACTTTTTTTCTTGTTAATGTGAAACTTTTTTTATGTAAATTTGCAACTTAATTTTGGAACGTTCACATGGATCCTGGTTAAATTTTGATTCTGTGTAATGGTTATTTTTTTGTGTATTATATATACATAAATAAAGCTCTTTTTTCCACATTTTATAGGATTTGAATTCTTCCCTATTACAAAATTTTCATTACAGTAATACTTAAAGTGTCCCCCTCAACATTTACTCTTGAGAAAATGTTCTGTTTATCCCTCCCAATGGTGAAATGAAATATCTGCTCATCACTTCAGAGGTAAGACAGACTTCAAAATTAGATCATAATTGTGTCCTTCTATATTTGACCACTCATAGATAGAGGCCCAATAACCTTCACTGGCACCAGCACCGTTTCAGCGGTGTCAGGGGTAATCAAGCGTTCTATTTTCCCACTCCTCACTTACTGAAAAGTGGGCCGCCGTTTCCCTGACTGGACCTTGCAGACACACACGTCGCAGCCTATACAATTATTAGGACATTACATGGGGTCACTTATGCTATTGGCGGCAGTTAAGATGAAATGTAAGGTTAATGACAGTGTGTTAAAGGAAGAATGTAGTGATGATAAACGTCTGAGGGTGAAATGAAGTCAGTGTTGCAGAGAGCTTTGTTGTCCATGTGAACCAAAAAGTTTGGAAGTTCACTATATCTCTCTCTGGGGCAAACAATGCTATGCCATCTGTCGCACCCAGATCCTGCCAGTCCAGGGATCAAACCAACGACCCTACAGTCACAAGTTCACATCCCTAACCATTGTTCTAGTCATTCACCCAGCTGATACTGATGAGCACAGCTCTCAGAGGTACACAGAATTAACTCATCTGCTGAGCTACGCTTTCCAGAATCACCTGGGTTTTTGAGTTCCTGGAATAATTCTTCATTTAAATGAAGAAGAATTGTTCCAGCCATTCACTAACCCAGTTGATTCTGATGAGCATGGCTCTCAAAGGTGGACATAATGAACTCACCTGCCTAACTATGCTTACCAGAATCACCTTAGTGAGTGAGTGGCTGGAACAGTTCCTCATTTAGATGAAGACAAATTCATTCACAAACCCAGCTCATTCTGATGAACACCACAGAGGTGGAAGTAATAAACTCTTCTATCTATCTGTCTGTGCTTAAGCTGGGTTCACACTTTAGTATGTGGACCAGCTTTTAGAGATGTTTTGAAAAATCAAAGAAATTAGTTTTTGTCTACTTGGACGACATTTTGGTGGCTAGCGCAGCAGAGGAGGAGCACCTCACCCATCTCAAACAAGTTTCCCAACATTTGGAAGCATACGGGCTAATCGTTAACCCAGCGACGTGTCAGTTCGGGCTGCCGGTAATCAACTTTTTGGGCCACTGCATCTCGCCAGATGGCACGATCCTGCTGCCGGACAAAGTGCACGCCATGTCGGATTTTCCGCGTCTGCAGACCGTAAGGGCACTGCAGGAATTTTGGGGGATGGTCAGTTTTTACAACCGTTTCCTCCCCCAAGCAGCCCAGCTGCTGCAGCCACTCTACGGCGCGCTCAAAAAAAAGAAGCCCGCGGATAGCATCGACTAGACCCCCGAGCAGGTCCAGGCATACACAAATGCCAAAACGACGCTCGCTAATGCAGCTTTGCTGGCCCACCCAGCCCCGTCAGCGTGGATAGCGCTTACCACAGACGCATCTGACGTCACGGTAGGAGCCGTAGTGAAACAGTACATCTCCGGTTCGTGGCAGCCTTTTTCAGCTGTACTTTGCATGACAACAAGCGTAAGTATAGTGCTTTCGACAGAGAGTTGTTGCCTCTCCACCTCGCTATGCGTCATTTTCTGTTCTGGCTCGAGGGTCACAAGTTTACCGCGTTTGTTGATCATAAACCACTGACCTACACGATGTCCAAAGTCTCGGAATCGTGGTCAGCTCGGCAACAATGGTACTTGGCTGCAATTTTGGAGTTCACGACCGACATCCAACATGTAGCCGATAAATTGAACGTGGTGGCAGACTGCTTGTCACATGCACTAGTCTCTCCGGTATACATGGGCATCGATTTTTCTGCAATGGCCGCTGACCAAACCGGGGATGCAGACATTTGCACGCTCCAGTCCGCAGCTACTGGATTAAAACTTGAGAGCAGTGTGGTACAAGAAGGGTGCTCCCCCTTGCTCTGCAACATCTCCACCGGCCGCACCTGCCCCGTGGTTCCGAGCTCCTAGCGCCGCCGTGTTTTCGAGTCTGTCCACTCCCTTTCACATCCCAGCGTGCGAGCCTCAGTTGAACTAGTGAGGTCCATATTCATTTGGCCTCACTTACGCAGGGATGTGAAAGAATGGGCTGCGTTGTGTGCCAATGGGCTTGCTTGCGGTTGTCCATCGAGTCCGATGATGACGTCCACTTCTATCGGTGAGTCCTTTGATGGCTGTGTAGTCCTATCCTGGACCCACATGTCCTGTTGCAAGTAGGGTATGTAAAAGTTGTAGTAGTGGCAGCAGGGGCTGCAGGTGCATTCCTCCTCAGTCTTCTCTCCTGTCTCCTGGCTGTCCTGTCCTCCTCCATCATACGGGTCCCCACAAGGCACTGCTGTCGCCAGGTGTTCCGGTCAGCAGCAGCCTCCTCCAGAGCCTCAGGTCTGATCCTGCACTTCTTTAAGGCCATCTTTAGCTGGTCCTTGTAGCGCTTCTTCTGCCCTCCAGCAGAGCGTCGACCATGGTGTAGCTGGCCATATAACACCCTGCGAGGCAACCGGTTTAGGGGCATCCTCACCACATGTCCCAGCCAGCGTAGCTGGTGCTGGGTGATCGTTGCCTCAATACTCCTACAGCTGGTCTTAAAGAGTATCTCAGAATGAGGCACATGGTCACGCCAGATGATTCCCAGGATGCGCTGAAGGCAGCATATATGGAACCGCTCTAGATCCCTAATGTGGCGGCTGTAAGTCACCCAGGATTCACAGCTGTAGAGGAGAGTAGTGACACAGACTGCCTGGTAAACAGAGATCTTCGTTTGGAGATGGAGGTTCTTGTTCTGGAAGACCCGACGCCGGAGTCTCCCAAAAGAAGCTGATGCCTGCCTGATCCTGTTTTGGACCTCACTGTCAATGGTGCTGTCTACAGAGAGGATGCTCCCCAGGTACTTGAAAGATGAAACAACAGACAGCTGTTCACCAGCAACAGTGAAGATAGGTGGAGTAGATGGGATATTGGTGCCAATGGGCTAAGGCGCACAAGCACACCAAAGCCCCTCTCGAGCCTTTTCGAATTCCAGCCAGGAGGTTCAACCACGTACACATGGAGTTAGTGGGTCCCCTTCCGCCGTTGCAGGGATTCACACACCTTTTGACAATCATGGATCACACTATGCGTTGGGCAGAATTGGTTCCGCTTAGTTCCACCACATTGGCTGAGGTAGCCCGCGCGTTTTTGTCATTTTGGGTCGCACGGTTCAGATCCCCGTCGGACATCACTTCCGACAGGTGTCCGCAATTTGTTTCACAACTTTGGTCCGCGATGGCCAACAGCCTGGGGTCAAAAACCACCGCGTAAAACCCACAGGCTAATGGTTTGTGCGAGCGTTTTCACAGGTCGCTTAAAGCAGCGCTCAGAGCCTCGCTAACGGGTGCAGATTGGGTTGACCGCCTGCCTTGGGTCCTATTGGGGTTGCGCTTGGCACTTAAGGAAGATTTGGCAGCTTCCCTGGCAGAACTCATTTTTTCTCAGTCATTGCGGATCCCGGGGGAGCCCCAAGCCCGGTACCGATCCATCTGCACACTTTTTTTTCTGGTACAGGGGCTGCCAGTGTTCCAGGCACAGTGCACCATTGTTTTCCCCGCACTTTTGTTCCAAAGTGCTTAGAGAATGCCAAATTTGTTTTTGTCAGGCACGACGCCCGCAGAACCCCGCTGCGTCCACCGTACGACAGCCCTTTCAGAATGCTGGAAAGACTTGGCGGTGGTGGTGGGGGGGGGGGGGGTTGGTGGTGGTAAGGAAACCGCCTGCATAGACAGGCTGAAGCCCGCTTATGTGTTGGTAGATGAGCAGCTGGTGTTGGCTCAAGCTCTTCGGCACGGGCGCCTTCCTACAGTGGGTCCGCAGGTTGGTGTTCTCCCGACAGAGGACTGTTGTCAGGAAACCAATGTTTTCCCCTCCCCACCCTTTCTCCCTCCAGAGACCAAGCCCTTCTCCTACCCGCCTCGACAGGAAGGCTCTTCGAATGGCCCACGTTACAGCCGCTATGGGCCCTTGCTCAAGCCCAAAGGTTCGGAGTGTGTGGACCCCTTCTAGGTGTTTGGGGGGGGTGCTGTGTGGTGAAACAAAGGAGATGACACTCCACCCAGTACTTCGGGATGTTGGAAGTGCTAGCCAAGGGCGCCAGAGCACCGGGGGGTAGGTAGTAAATAAAGATGTGCCTTTCGTCCCTGCTGTGCCAGGCTCGTACCTGAGGACACAGGGGCGCGAATGTGTTAATGTGCATGTTGATGGGTGTTCACACTTGGTAAATTGTATGTATGCAAATGTGTTTACACTGAGTGCCAGAGGTGGGAAGAAAATGTATAAAGCAGATCGCTTTGGCACTGAGTCAGTCTGTTCTGTGTTGGAGGAGTAATAAACCTCTGTGTCGTCAGCTCGTGTCTCATCTGCTTTCATCCTTCACAATAAAAGTTAATGATGGTTGGTGTTTGTTGGCAAATGGTGGCGAAAGTTGTCCATCCATCCATCTTCTACCGCTTTTCTGGAGGTCCGGGTCACGGAGGCAGCAGTTCAAGCAGAGAAGCCCAGACTTCCCTCTCCCCAGCCACCTGCTCCGGTTCTTCAGAGGGGATACCAAGGCGTTCCCAGACCAGCTGGGAGACATAGTCTCTCCACCGAGTCCTGGGTCTGCCCCGGGGTCTCCTCCCAGTGGGACGTGCCTGAAACACCTCAAGTGGGAGGTGTCCAGGAGGCATCCTAATCAGATGCCCGTACCACCTCAACTGACTCCTTTCAATGTGGAGGAGCAGCGGTTCTACTCTGAGCCTCTTCCGGATGACTGAGCCCTCACCCTATCTCTGAGGGTGAGTCCAGCAATCCTACGGAGAAAGCTCATTTCAGCCGCTTGTATCCGCGATCTCGTTCTTTCGGTCATTACCCAAAGCTCGTGACCATAGGTGAGAGTAGGAACGTAGATTGACTGGTAAATCAACAGCTTTGCCTTAGAACTAAGATAAGATAAGATAAGCCTTTATTAGTCCCACAATGGGGAAATTCCAGGATTGCAACAGCACAGGGATAGCAACACTCAGAGCAACAATCAGAAGGCAAGAAAAAACAACATCTAGTAAACATATGTCCATATTACTATAAATGTATATATATAGACACACAGTGCAGAGCATTATGGCTGGTGAATGTGCAGCAGAAAGTCTAAGCTCTCTCTCCGCGGATGCAGCGGGCCAGCTGGAAGTCTTTGGGCATGATGGTGACCCCCTTAGCGAAGAAGAGACCACCAGGTGGGCCTCGCTGGTCTCCTGCAGAGCCATGACGGCGAAGCTCAGGAAACACAGGACGATCTTGAAGTCCTGAGCGATCTCCCTCACCAGGCGCTGGACGGGCAGCTTACGGATGAGCAGCTCCGTGGATTTCTGGTAGCGACGGATCTCTCTCAGAGCCACGGGCCTGTGACGGCGAGGCCTCTTCACTCTGCCGGTGGCCAGAGCGCCTCTCCGAGCAGCCCTGGTGGCTAGCTGTCTCCTGGGGGGCTTCTTCCTCCAGTAGATTTTACGGGCGGTCTGCTTGGTTCTTGCCATCGCTCTTTATTATTCTGTCTTATATTTCTTTCACGCCGCCTAAACTCCAGCCCGGCACCCGCGTCTTTTTCGCTACAGCTCCCGGTATGTCGAGTTTCCCATTAGCACCGGGCGGCGGCCAAGAGCTAGCTAGCACTAGCTCCTCCCCGCTGTAACGTCTCCCGCTGCAAACTGTGGCTCCGTCCGCCGACCCGGGAGACCCCCGGGGTGATCCGTGCGTCCGTGATATATATACAGAGTGAAAGGTGTAGAAAGAAGAAGGAAGATAAAAAAAAGGCTGTTGCAACAGGCAGCCGACTCGTGTGGCGCCGCCGGTCCGGCGGAACCGGAACTGGAAAAAAAAAACAAAAAAAACTAAGCTCTCTCTTCACCACAACAGACCGGTACAACGTCCGCATCACTGCAGATGCTGCTCCAATCCGTCTGTCGATCTCTCGCTCCATTCTCCCCTCACTCGTGAACAAGACCCCAAGATACTTAAACTCCTCCACTTGGGGCAGGAGCCTGTCCCCAACCCGGAGAGGACAATCCACCTTTTTCCGGCTGAGGACCATGGACTCGGACTTGGAGGTGCTGATTCTCATCCCAGCCGCTTCACACTCAGCGGCAAACCGTCCCAGCAAGAGCTGTAGGTCATTGCTGGATGAAGCCAACAGGACAACATCATCTGCAAACAACAGAGATGAGATCCTGTGGTCACCAAGCATGACACCCTCCATTCCCTGGCTGCGCCTAGAAATCCTGTCCATAAAAATTATGAACAGGATCGGTGACAAAGGGCAGCCCTGGCGGAGTCCAACTCTCACTGGGAATGACTCCGACCGAGTGTTGGCAATACGAACCAAACTCTCACAACGGTCGTACAGAGACCGAATAGCTCGTAACAACAAGCCCGATACCCCATACTCCCGAAGCACCCCCCACAAAAATCCACGAGGGACGCGGTCAAATGCCTTCTCCAAGTCCACAAAACACATGTAAACTGGTTGGGCAGACTCCCACGAACCCTCGAGAATTCTCGAGAGGGTAAAGAGCTGGTCCGATGTGCCACGGCCAGGACGAAAACCACATTGCTCCTCCTGAATCCGAGGTTCGACCAATGGCCGGACTCTCCTCTCCAGTACCTTGGCATAGACCTTCCCAGGGAGGCTGAGGAGTGTGATCCCTCTAAAGTTGGAGCACACCCTCCGGTCCCCTTTTTTAAAGAGAGGAACCACCACCCCGGTTTGCCATGCCAAAGGCACTGCCCCCGGCCTCCACGCAATGTTGCAGAGGCGTGTAAACCATGACAACCCAACAACATCTAGGGCCTTGAGGTACTCAGGGCGAATCTCGTCCACCCCCGGGGCCTGGCCACCAAGGAGATTTTTAACCACCTTGGCGACCTCAGCCCCTGTGATAGGCGAGTCATCCCCCTCGTCCCCAAACCCTGCTTCCACTGTGGAAGGCGTATCAGTGGGATTGAGGAGATCCTCGAAGTATTCCTTCCACCGCCCGACGATGTCCCCAGTCGAAGTCAACAGTGTCCCATCCGCACCATACACAGTGTGGACGGGGAGCTGCTTTCCCCTCCTGAGCCGCCGGACAGTTTGCCAGAATCTCTTTGAGGCCGACCGAAAGTCTTGTTCCATGGCCTCACCGAACTCCTCCCATACCCGGGTTTTTGCTTCAGCAACCACCCGAACTGCACTCGCTTGGCCTGCCGGTACACCTCAGCTGCTTCGGGAGTCCCACAAGCCAACCAAGCTTGATAGGACTCCTTCTTCAGCTTAATGGCCCCCCTCACCACTGGTGTCCACCACTTGGTTCGGGGGTTGCCACCACGAGATGCACCGACCACCTTGCGGCCGCAGCTCTGGGCCGCCGCTTCAACAACAGAGGTGGAGAACATGGCCCATTCAGACTCCATGTCTCCAGACTCCCTCGGAATGTGGTTGAAGTTCTTCCGGAGGTGGGAGTTGAAGACCTCCCGGACAGGGGCCTCAGCCAGACACTCCCAGCACACCCTCACTATACGTTTGGGTCTACCAGGTCTGAATGGCTTCCTCCCCTGCCATCGGATCCAACTCACCACCAGGTGGTGATCAGTTGACAGCTCTGCACCTCTCTTTACTCGGGTGTCCAAGACATACGGTCGCAGGTCTGATGATACGATAACAGAATCGATCATCGACCTGCGACCTAGGGTGTCCTGGTGCCAGGTGCACATATGGACACCCTTATGCTTGAACATGGTGTTCGTTATGGACAGACTGTGGTTAGCACAGAAGTCCAATAACTGAACACCACTCGGGTTCAGATCGGGCAGGCCGTTCCTCCCAATCACCCCCCTCCAGGTTTCACTGTCGTTGCCCACATGCGCATTGAAGTCCCCCAGTAGGACAATGGAGTCTCCAAGAAGAGCACCCTCCAGCACCCCAGTCACAGACTCCAAAAAGGGTGGGTACTCTGAAACATCATTTGGTGCATAGGCACAAATGATGGTCAGGACCCGTTTCCCAACCCGAAGGCGCAGGGACGCAACCCTTTCGTCTACCGGGGAAAACTCCAATATAGAGGCAGCAAGGTGGGGCGATACAAGAATACCCACCCCTGCTCGTCGCCTCTCGCCCGGGGCAACTCCAGAAAAGGTCAAGCTCCAGCCCCTCTCCAGGAGACTGGTTCCGGAACCGGAGCTGTGTGTTGAAGTGAGGCCGACTATATCTAGCCGGTATCTCTCAACCTCGTACACCAGCTCAGGCTCCTTCCCCACCAGAGAGGTGACATTCCACATACCAAAAGCCAGTTTAGAAAGCTTGGGATCAGTCCGCCAAGGTCTCCGCCTTTGACCGCCACCTGATCCACATAGCACCGGACCCCCATGATCCCTCCTGCAGGTGGTGAGCCCACTGGAGGGCGGACCCGTGTAACTCCTTCGGGCTGAGCCCGGCCGAGTCCCATGGGTGGAAACCCGGCCACCAGACGCTAGCCTTCGAGCCCCTCCCCCAGGCCTGGCTCCAGGGTGGGGCCCTGGTAACCCCATACCGGGCGGGGTACACTGAATCCTTGATATACAATTCATGAGAGTCTGTTGGATCGTTCTTAGTCTGGCCCTTCACCCAGGACCAGTTTGTGTTGGGAGACCCTATCAGAGGCAAATTGCCCCGGACAACATAGCTCCTGGGATCACTGGGGCATGCAAACCCCCCCACCACGATAAGGTGACGATCCATGAGGGGGGGGCAAAAGTTGTATTCCTTGAAAAGGAATACAACTTTGTGTTGGGGTGTGAGGCGGTGACTCTAAGCTCTCTCCCCGCGGATGCGGCGGGCCAGCCGGATGTCTTTGGGCATGATGGTGACCCTCTTGGCGTGGATGGCGCACAGGTTGGTGTCCTCGAACAGACCCACCAGGTAAGCCTCGCTGGACTCCTGCAGAGCCATGACGGCAGAGCTCTGGAAGCGCAGGTCGGTCTTGAAGTCCTGGGCGATCTCCCGGACCGGGCGCTGGAAGGGCAGCTTGCGGATCAGCAACTCGGTGGACTTCTGGTAGCGGCGGATCTCCCTCAGAGCCACGGTACCGGGCCTGTAGCGGTGGGGCTTCTTCACTCCGCCGGTGGCTGGGGCGCTCTTGCGGGCGGCCTTGGTGGCCAGCTGCTTCCTGGGGGCTTTTCCTCCGGTGGATTTACGGGCGGTCTGCCCGTAAAAGGAATACAACTTTCAAGGCGAAAGTTGTATTCCTTGAAAATTTTCAGCATGCTGAAAATTTGCAGACTTTTGGAAGTAAACGTTAGTGAAACTTGTGCTCAGTTTGTAAAAGTTCCTAAGCGCTGGGCTAAGTTATGCAGAGTTCGCCTAAGTTGGCCTAAATTAAGCTCTGTTGGCAAAAGTTGACTGAAATGCCGGTGGAAGCAGATGTTTTTAGACCGAAACTTACTTCAGATATGCATGGATGAAGGAGAAATAGAGAGAAGGGGGAATTTAAAAAAAAAGAAATGTATGTATGTGTGCATATATAAACAGACGTGGACAAAATTGTTGGTACCCCTCTGATAATGAAAGAAAAACCCACAATGGTCACAGAAATAACTTGAATCTGACAAAAGTGGTAATAAATAAAAATTCTAGGAAAATTAACCAATGAAAATCAGACAATGCTTTTGAATTGTGGTTCACCAGAATTATTTTAATTATTATTATTATTATTTTTATTTGCTTTGTGCGATTGAGTGGGCTGCAGTATAGCAGTCAAGAAAGTTTCAACATCAGAATTTTATGTAATTTCTTACAACCATGTACAACCAAATCTACCCATATATAATTTAATGAAATAAAATTCTAGTATGTCAAGATTTATTCAATGTATTCTGAAGTTACTTGACTGGGAACTTGCCTGTTCATCAGGTCCCCTTCAGCTGCCGGTCCCCGGAGGTACCTGCGGATCGTGACGTCAATGAAGGGCATTTCCAAGGACGGTTTGTGCAGCATACAGGTGCATCTCTAAAAATTAGAATATCATGAAAAAAGTTCAATATTTTTTGTCACTCATTTCAGAAAGTGAAACCCATATATTATATACACATGTGGACAAAATTGTTGGTACCCCTCTGTTAATGAAAGAAAAACCCACAATGGTCACAGAAATAACTTGAATCTGACAAAAGTGCTAATAAATAAAAATTCTATGAAAATTAACCAATAAAAATCAGACAATGCTTTTGAATTGTGGTTCAACAGAATTACTTTAAAAAACAATCTCATGAAACATGCCTGGACAAAAATGATGGTACCCCTAGAAAAGATTGAAAATAATGTGACCATAGGGACATGTTCAACCAAGATGTGTCCTCTAATTAACATCACAGGTGTCTACAAACTTGTAATCAGTCAGTCGGCCTATTTAAAGGGTGACAAGTAGTCACTGTGCTGTTTGGTGACATGGTGTGTACCACACTAAACATGGACCAGAGGAAGCAAAAGAGAGAGTTGTCTCAGGAGATTAGAAAGAAAATTATAGACAAGCATGTTAAAGGTAAAGGCTATAAGACCATCTCCAAGCAGCTTGATGTTCCTGTGACTACAGTTGCACATATTATTCAGAAATTTAAGATCCACAGGACTGTAACCAACCTCCCTGGATGTGGCCACAGGAGGAGACGGATAATACGAAAGGTAACAAAAGAGCCCAGAACAACCTCTTAACACATTCATGGTGAACTCCAAGGTCAAGGTACATCAGTGTCAGATTGCACCATCCGTCATTGTTTGAGTCAAAGTGGACTTTATGGGAGACGACCAAAGAGGGCACCACTGTTGAAAACAAATCATAAAAAAGCCAGACTGGAATTTGCCAAACTGCATGTCGACAAGTCACAAAGCTTCTGGGAGAATGTCCTATAGACAGATGAGACAAAACTGGAACTTTTTGGCAAGACACATCAGCTCTATGTTCACAGACGCAAAAATGAAGCATATCAAGAAAAGAACACTGTCCCTACTGTGAAACATGAAGGAGGTTCTGTTATGTTCTGGGGCTGCTTTGCTGCATCTGGCACAGGGTGTCTTGAATCTGTGCAGGGTACAATGAAATCAGTGGGTCTTGCAACAGGATAATGACCCAAAACACACAGCTAAAAACACCCAAGAATGGCTAAGAGGGAAACATTGGACTATTCTAAAGTGGCCTTCTATGAGCTCTGATCTAAATCCTATTGAACATCTGTGGAAGGAGCTGAAACATGCCGTCTGGAGAAGGCACCCTTCAAACGTGAGACAACTGGAGCAGTTTGCTCATGAGGAGTGGGCCAAAATACCTGCTGAGAGGTGCAGAAGTCTCACTGACAGTTACAGAAATCGTTTGATTGCAGTGATTGCCTCAAAAGGTTGTGCAACAAAATATTAAGTTAAGGGTACTATCATTTTTGTCCAGGCCTGTTTAATGAGTTTGTTTTTTAAAATAATTCTGTTGAACCACAATTCAAAAGCATTGTCTGATTTTCATTGGTTAATTTTCATAGAATTTTTATTTATTAGCGCTTTTGTCAGATTCAAGTTATTTCTGTGACCATTGTGGGTTTTTCTTTCATTAACAGAGGAGTACCAACAATTTTGTCCACGTCTGTATATAATATATAATCTCCCAAAAATGTGACAGCCCAAAAGAAAAAAACAAAGTTCCTCATTGAGAAATTTACTGTTCTTTATTTTCTGCTCTGTGCGTAATCATTCTCCAGGATTTATTGGTTTACCTTCCATTGTGGGAAATCAAAACAGCGCTGATGTGGTGTCAGAAAGTAGATGACATTTAACCAGATTTTATGTTATTTTAATGGAGAGAGTTGTAACAGTCAAAATATAATCACCCATCATTTTATTTATATGATGATACACTAGGTTTTTTATTTCATCCACATTCACATTTTAATTGCGGCCGTACTGTTGGAGTCTATATAGGCATTATTGTATTATTTTTTTAGAGGAATGAATGAATGAACAGCGGAAGAGGGCATGCAGAAGTAACTCCATAGGAATATAAAATGAAAATAAATACTGAAACATATGCCCAAGGGAGATGTGTTCACTCCAAAAGCAGCTCCAGAATGGCAGGTAGCCTCCACAAATGCTGATCTTTATACGAGCGTTGCCTGACGCGGATGTCAGCTGACCTGGCGGAGTATTCGTTTGCTTAAGTTAACCTAAGTTGGCAACAGCTACACATACGCTAGCCAAAGTTGGCAAAAGTTTACCAATGCAGAATGCAATGCTGGCAAATGCTAGCAAAAGTTCGTAAAAGTTCATAAAAGTTGGTGTGCGCTGGAATAAAAAAAACCTGCTCACAAAGCAATTTCACTGACATTTGGACTAATTTCAAAACGTCTGTAAAAGTCGGTCCAAACGCTATATAGTGTGAACCCAGCTTTAACCCTTTGAGTGTGTATGGTGCAGAACTACAACATACCCCCTAGCGGTCAAGAGTGGTATATATTTTTTGTCAATAAAATAGTTCAGATTTCCAAGGCTATAACTTGAAAGTGGTAAGAGATAATGACTTACTGTCAATTAGAAAGATGTAAAATATGATCCAAAGTTTCAGATAGGAATAAATTTACACATCTAATTTGCATAATGTCACGGCACCTCTTTAAATTTCATAACTCAGTCAAAACTGGACTTGGACGTATTTACACAAAAAATGGTTCAGTCTTTTGACACCGTACAGAGGTACCTCATCATCTTATCTTCAAAGTATATGAACAAGAAATCAGTACATTTAAAAAAAACAGAAATTTCTCACTTACATTTGACAAAGTCAGAGTGAAAAGGCAGGCGCAGTGCCGCGCTCTGCCGCTAGGGGCACGCAAATTTTTCACACTCAAAGGATTAACTTAGGTTGACTGAGGTGAACTCTGCATAACTTAGCGCAGCGCTCAGGAACTTTTACAAACTGAGCACACCTTTGACCAACGTGTATTTCCAAACGTCGGCAAATTTTCAGCAGGATGAAAATTTTCAAAGAACACAACTTTCGCTAGTGTTTGCCAAAAAACACCAACTATCATTAACTTTACCAACTTTTGCCAGCAGAACCAGACGTTTGCCAAAATGTCAGTAAAAGTCAGTCCAAACGAGACTTCCGGTTATGGCGGCCGCCTAGAAGGACACGTATCACTCTGCTCTGCTCCTGGAAATAAAAATTCGGCAAATAACTCTCTCATTCGGAACAGAACTTTTCCCAGCGTATGGGTGAGGATATGCCGGTGAAGACTAAGGCTGGGAAATCAGGAGGGGGGAAAAATTGAATCGCCGAAGCAGTCCAAATTAACGGACTTTAAAGTTTGTGGCGCAGTAGAAAAAGCTGCGGATATGGCGGATGAAACTAGCGGTGATGCGGTAACTGCTGACGATGGCGGCACAGGCGGCACAGGTGCAGTGCTGGCTGCCATTAGCTCAATGAGAGCAGACTTTTCCGCTAAACTTGATGGGATTATGGCAGCGTTGGATGCAATGAGAAAGGAGTTGGGTGACTGCGTGGAGCGAGTGACGCAGGCGGAGCTTCGTGTTTCAAGTGCGGAGGATGAAATTAGCGGACTTCAAATAAAGGTGCGCACTTTGGAAAAAAAAAATAAAGATCTGGGAAATAGCGTTCTGGATTTGGAATCTCGGTCCAGACGGAACAACCTGAGGCTGGTGGGTTTACCGGAGGGAGCCGAAGGTCGTGATTCATGCTCCTTTTTGGAGGGGTGGATCCCGGAGGCGCTGAACAACGCGGAGCTAAAATCATCAGTCGTCTTGGAAAGCTCCCACCGAATTGGCCCACCGAGAGGTAACAAGGCAGCACCGAGGACGTTAATTATGAAGTTTCTCAGCTACAGAGACAGGATGACGATCTCCAACGCGGTGCGGGCCAAAGGAGAAATTAAATACCAAGATCAGCAGGTGCGGTTCTACCCAGATTTGGCCTCAGGAATTCAACAATTAAGGAAGCAGTTTGACCCCATCCGCAAAGAACTGCGCAACCTTGAGATTCGTCATGGAGTGATTCACCCTGCAAGACTTCTGGTCACATATGAGGGCAGAACACACATCTTCAAGACCCCCGAGGAGGCGCAGGAGCTCATCAAGAAGATCCAGGAAGAGACTGGTGGGAGCTAAGCATGAACAGAATATAGGGTAGAATATTTGAGCATTTAACTGATTAGAAGCATATAACAAGATTACAAAATATAGATTGTATTACATATTAAAAAAAAAAAAAGTACAAAATTGCTAAAAAATGTTGGAGTTAAATTGAAAAATTACAGAAGAGAGTTAATGTTACGTTATTAAAAGCAGTAGAGTTAGGGTGATTGGGAGGATGAAGAAGGAGTGGCTTTGGCTGTTCCTCGTGGGTGTGGAACGGTCGATGGCTATATCGGGAGACGGAATTTTTCTTTTGCTTTTGGGGGGATTGCCACAAATGTGGGAAGGGGGAATTTGTTTGTGTGGAGTTTGTAGGGTGAATGTTCAACCACTCATTTTTTTGCTTTTCTGTTTGAGCATGTTTACACTGCTAGGTAATCCCAAACTCCCTATTGATCATAAATCAAAGCGTTAATCTTAACTTAACTTCATGGAATTGCAGAGGTCTACAAAATTTAAAAAAACTTAAACAAGTTATGAATAAAATAAAAGACATGGGTTCAAAAATTGTGTTTTTACAAGAAACTCATCTGATAGAGGAGGATGTTAAAAGAATTAGGAGTAGATGGCAGGGAAGTGTATTCACCTCTTCATTTTCATCCCGAGCCAGGGGAGTTATGACTCTCATACATAAATCAGTCCCATTTCAAGTGAAAAATGTAATTGGAGACAAATTTGGAAGATATGTAATAATTCAAGGATCTTTGCTATTAGAAAACATAAATTTGGTGAACTTAAATGGTCCCAATATAGATGATCAAAAGTTCTTTGCTAATTTATTTCTTAACTTATCATCACTTACAGGGCGACATATAATAGCAGGGGATTTTAATTGTACATTGAATCCCGGTATAGATAGATCAACAGGACTGGACTGTACACACAATGGATGTAGGATGACCATTAATCATTTTATGAAAGAATTGAAATTGATAGATATATGGAGAGAAATGAAACCACAAGTTAAAGCATACTCTTGTTATTCCAATACCTACAAGACATTCTCACGTATAGATTATTTTTTGATCTCCACAGAATTAAGGTCCAAGATTCAAAACTGTTTTTATGATAACATCGTGATCTCTGATCATGCACCCTGCTGTCTAATATATGTAGATAAGAAATTGACAAAGGAACCAGGTAGATGGCAATTTCAGCATAAATGGCTTCAGGATGAGGAATTTGTTAAATACATAGAAAAACAGACAGATGAGTTCTTTGACATCAATACTACACAAACATCAGCATGTGTAAAGTGGGAGGCTTTCAAAGCTTTTATTAGGGGACACATTATTAGTTATACAGGTTCAAAATCTAAGGAGACTCGAGAGGAGAGAGTCCAACTGGAACATAAAATAAAAATTCTTCAAGAAAGAGTATATGCAGGAAGAGATCCAAGGTTGGAGAACGAATTACTGATTTTGAGAGCTGAATATGACAAAAAATCAGCGAATAGAGCTGCCTCGAGTCTTCTAAGATTGAAACAATCTTTTTATGAACAAGGTGAAAAATCAGGAAAGTTATTGGCATGGCAGATTAAACAATTAGAATCTAAAACACCAATTACCAGTATTATAAGTAATGGACAGGTAGTTATAGATCCTTTAGAAATTAATAGAGCCTTTAGAGATTACTATGAAAAATTATATGATACCAGAAATGAATCTGACTTAACAAAACTACATGGGTTTCTGAACGAACTATTTATACCGTGTATTCCAAATGAAAATAGGGAGATACTGGAGTCTAAAATTAGTCAAGAAGAAGTTGGACTAGCTATTGATAATATGAAATCAGGAAAAAGTGCAGGACCAGATGGTCTTCCAGTTGACCTTTATAAAAAATTTAAAAATAAATTAACAAAACCTTTTTTGGAAATGGTTTTAGAAGCATTTCAAAATAGTAATTTACCATCATATATGAATAATGCCTTAATTATACTGTTGCCAAAACCAGGTAAGCCCTCTAATAAATGTGAAAATATGAGACCAATAAGCCTATTAAATGCCGACCTTAAGATAATCTGTAAAATTTTAGCAAGACGAATACAAGAAATTTTACCAAATATTATTAATCGAGATCAGAATGGCTTTATAAAGGGAAGACAAGGCTTCCATAATGTAAGAAGACTTTTTAATATTATTTATTCTAATAAAGAAGCACCGGATACAGCTCTCTTATCACTGGATGCCGAAAAAGCCTTTGATAGAGTTGTATGGCCCTTTCTTTTTGAAGTCTTACAAAGGTTTGGACTTGGAAATAATTTCATAAAATGGGTTCAGATAATATATAATAATGCTACTGCAGAAATCCTAACAAATAACAATATTTCAAAATCAATAAAAATCAATAGAGGATGTCGACAAGGCTGTCCACTTTCACCTTTACTGTTTACTATGGCAATTGAACCTTTAGCGATAGCGATACGTCTACAGTCACAAATATATGGAATTAAAGTTGGACCAACAGAACATAAAATCTCCCTGTATGCCGATGACATAATTTTGTTTATGTCGAATCTTAAAAAATCAATTCCGACCTTGTTGAATTTAATAAAGAATTTTGGGGAAATATCAGGATATAAAATAAATAAAACTAAATCTTCAATATTAATGCTAAATGAGACCCAGAGAAATTACCCAGCCCCTGAGGTAAATCAATTCAATGTTGTAAATCAGTTTAAATATTTAGGAATCCAAATTGTGCCTAAGCTAGAATCAATCGCCAGTGTCAATTATGAAGCCTTAATGACAGATATTGATGAGTTACTTCAGAGATGGATGTCACTACCAATGTCGATGATCGGGAGAATTAATATACTTAAAAGTAATATCTTACCTAAAATACTTTATTTATTTCAATACATTCCCTTACCACCACCTTTAGATTTATTCTCAAGAATTAAAAAAAAGTTAGTGGAATTTATATGGAACAACAGGAGGGCTAGATTACGTTTGTCTTTATTATATTTACCATTTGATCGTGGAGGTCTGAAATGTCCAAATTTTATGTTGTATTATTGGTCGGCACAACTGAGGTCTATGACATATTATTTTTCATCAAACGATCTCCCTCACTGGACTGAAATGGAATCATACAATTTGCCTTTACCTCTTCCCATATTCATATACTCAGATTCGGCAAAAAAATTACAAAAACAAGTTAAAAATCCATTTGTAAAGCATATGATCAAAATATGGTGTGAAGCTAAAAACTATTTAAAAGAACCACAGTTATTGTCACAATTTAGTCCAATATGGGGTAATCAATATTTTAAACCAGGGAGAGCGGACACTGTATTTAAAGTATGGAATTTAAAAGGGATACAAAAGATTCAGGATTTATATTTGCCATGTGCAGAAAACATAATGTCTTTTGAAGAGCTGAGGATCAAATTTAATCTCAATAGAACACATTTTTTTAAATATCTTCAACTTAGAAACTTTATTCGATCAAATCAAAATAAAGCTCTCACTCGACCTATCTATTCATCCTTGGAAAAAATGTTGATGAAAGATAGTAAAAGAAAGGGTATTATTTCAGAGTTTTATAACTCATTGACACTATTTTCAAGTGAAAATTCACTGAAAAGATTAAACTACTGGAAAGAAGATCTGCAAACTGAAATTTCAGAGGAACAATGGGAATTAGCTTGTACAGAAGCTCAAACCAAATCAATAAATGTACGCCTTAAATTGATACATTTCAAATGGTTAATGCGGATGTATGTTACACCGGAGGAGTTAAATAGATATAATAAAAATATACCAGATACATGCACAAAATGCATGGAAAGTAGAGGAACTCTATTTCATTGTGTATGGGAATGTAGATTAATAAGAATGTTTTGGGAAGAGGTGAGGGTAACAATTGAAAAAATAATCTCAAAACAAATCATATTGAATCCTAAACTGTTTTTGTTGGGTCTGTACCCAGAAAAGCATAATTTTTTTTTTTTCCACAATATCTTTATTGAACCTTTTTTTTTTTTTTTTTTTAACAAACATGATACAAACAATCAAACACTAACACTACAGTACTACAAAAAAAAAAAAAAAATGCACTAAAAACACCAACAACCACCAACAAAATCAAGTCTTCAACAATGCTCCTCTGTTTAGTCTAGACAATCCAATACATAAGTATACATATTATGTTCACCAGTTTGGAATTTACAAGGTCCACACACATCATTCACCTTCTTCTTCAAGAGTTATGTTTAAATTTTTTACATAATCAATAAAAGGTCTCCATATATTCTCAAACACAATTTCCTTTGATTTCAGTATATATGTTATTCTTTCTAATGGAAGGTTTGTTAACATCTGTCTTAACCACTGAGTCACATCTGGTCTATGAGTCTTTTTCCATAATAGTGCAATACATTTTTTGGCATTAAGCAAACTGAGGTCTATGAATGTTCTTTCACTTTTATTAAAATTATGCTTTTCTGGGTACAGACCCAACAAAAACAGTTTAGGATTCAATATGATTTGTTTTGAGATTATTTTTTCAATTGTTACCCTCACCTCTTCCCAAAACATTCTTATTAATCTACATTCCCATAAACAATGAAATAGGGTTCCTTTACTTTCCATGCATTTTGTGCATGTATCTGGTATATTTTTGTTATATCTATTTAACTCCTCCGGTGTAACATACATCCGCATTAACCATTTGAAATGTATCAATTTAAGGCGTGCATTTATTGATTTGGTTTGAGCTTCTGTACAAGCCAATTCCCATTGTTCCTCTGAAATTTCAATTTGCAGATCTTCTTTCCAGTAGTTTAATCTTTTCAGTGAATTTTCACTTGAAGATAGTGTCAATGAGTTATAAAACTCTGAAATAATACCCTTTCTTTTACTATCTTTCATCATCATTTTTTCCAAGGATGAATAAATAGGTCGAGTGAGAGCTTTATTTTGATTTGATCGAATAAAGTTTCTAAGTTGAAGATATTTAAAAAAATGTGTTCTATTGAGATTAAATTTGATCCTCAGCTCTTCAAAAGACATTATGTTGTCTGCACATGGCAAATATAAATCCTGAATCTTTTGTATCCCTTTTAAATTCCATACTTTAAATACAGCGTCCGCTCTCCCTGGTTTAAAATATTGATTACCCCATATTGGACTAAATTGTGACAATAACTGTGGTTCTTTTAAATAGTTTTTAGCTTCACACCATATTTTGATCATATGCTTTACAAATGGATTTTTAACTTGTTTTTGTAATTTTTTTGCCGAATCTGAGTATATGAATATGGGAAGAGGTAAAGGTAAATTGTATGATTCCATTTCAGTCCAGTGAGGGAGATCATTTGATGAAAAATAATATGTCATAGACCTCAGTTGTGCCGACCAATAATACAACATAAAATTTGGACATTTCAGACCTCCACGATCAAATGGTAAATATAATAAAGACAAACGTAATCTAGCCCTCCTGTTGTTCCATATAAATTCCACTAACTTTTTTTTTATTCTTGAGAATAGATCTAAAGGTGGTGATAAGGAAATGTATTGAAATAAATAAAGTATTTTAGGTAAAATATTACTTTTAAGTATATTGATTCTCCCGATCATCGACATTGGTAGTGACATCCATCTCTGAAGTAACTCATTGATATCTGACATTAAGGCTTCATAGTTGACACTGGCGACTGATTCTAGCTTAGGCATAATTTGGATTCCTAAATATTTAAACTGATTTACAACATTGAATTGATTTACCTCAGGGGCTGGGTAATTTCTCTGGGTCTCATTTAGCATTAATATTGAAGATTTAGTTTTATTTATTTTATATCCTGATATTTCCCCAAAATTCTTTATTAAATTCAACAAGGTTGGAATTGATTTTTTTAGATTCGACATAAACAAAATTATGTCATCGGCGTACAGGGAGATTTTATGTTCTGTTGGTCCAACTTTAATTCCATATATTTGTGAATGTAAACGTATCGCTATCGCTAAAGGTTCAATTGCCATAGTAAACAGTAAAGGTGAAAGTGGACAGCCTTGTCGACATCCTCTATTGATTTTTATTGGTTTTGAAATATTGTTATTTGTTAGGATTTCTGCTGTAGCATTATTGTATATTATTTGAACCCATTTTATGAAATTATTTCCAAGTCCAAACCTTTGTAGGACTTCAAAAAGAAAGGGCCATTCAACTCTATCAAAGGCCTTTTCGGCGTCCAATGATAGGAGAGCTGTATCCGGTGCTTCTTTATTAAAATAAATAATATTAAATAGTCTTCTTACATTATGGAAGCCTTGTCTACCCTTTATAAAGCCATTCTGATCTCGATTAATAATATTTGGTAAAATTTCTTGTATTCGTCTTGCTAAAATTTTACAGATTATCTTAAGGTCGGCGTTTAATAGGCTTATTGGTCTCATATTTTCACATTTATTAGAGGGCTTACCTGGTTTTGGCAGCAGTATAATTAAGGCATTATTTATGTATGATGGTAAATTATTATTTTGAAATGCTTCTAAAACCATTTCCAAAAAAGGTTTTATTAATTTATTCTTAAATTTTTTATAAAGGTCAACTGGAAGACCATCTGGTCCTGCACTTTTTCCTGATTTCATATTATCAATGGCTAGCCCAACTTCTTCTTGACTAAATTTAGACTCCAATATCTCCCTGTTTTCATTTGGAATACACGGTATAGATAGTTCGTTCAAAAACCCATTTAGTTTTGTTAAATCAGGTTCATTTTTGGTATCATATAATTTTTCATAGTAATCTCTAAAGGCTCTATTAATTTCTAAAGGATCTATAACTACCTGTCCTTTACTTATAATACTGGTAATTGGTGTTTTAATTTCCAATTGTTTAATCTGCCATGCTAATAATTTTCCTGATTTTTCACCTTGTTCATAAAAAGATTGTTTCAATCTTAGAAGACTCGAGGCAGCTCTATTCGCTGATTTTTTGTCGTATTCAGCTCTCAAAATCAGTAATTCATTCTCCAACCTTGGGTCACTTCCTGCATACACTTTTTCCTGAAGATTTTTTATTTTATGTTCCAATTTAGCTCTCTCCTCTCGAGTCTTCTTAGATTTTGATCCTGTATAACTAATAATATGTCCCCTAATAAAAGCTTTGAAAGCCTCCCACTTTACACATGCTGATGTTTGTGTAGTATTGATGTCAAAGAACTCGTCTATCTGTTTTTCTATATACTTGACAAATTCCTCATCCTGAAGCCATTTATGCTGAAATTGCCATCTACCTGATTCCTTTGTCAATTTTTTATCTACATATATTAGACAACAGGGTGCATGATCAGAGATCACGATGTTATCATAAAAGCAGTTCTGAATCTTGGACCTTAATTCTGTGGAAATCAAAAAATAATCAATACGTGAGAATGTCTTGTAGGTACTGGAATAACAAGAATAGGCTTTAACTTGTGGTTTCATTTCTCTCCATATATCTAACAATCTCAATTCTTTCATAAAATGATTAATAGTCATCCTACATCCAATGTGCGTACAATCCAGTCCTGTTGATCTATCCACACCTGGATTCAATGTACAATTAAAATCCCCTGCTATTATATGTTGCCCTGTAAGTGATGATAAGATGAGAAATAAATTAGCAAAGAACTTCTGATCATCTATATTGGGACCATATAAGTTCACAAGATTTATATTTTCTAATAGCAAAGAACCTTGAATGATTACATATCTTCCAAATTTGTCTCCAATTACATTTTTCACTTGAAAAGGAACTGATTTATGTATGAGAGTCATAACTCCCCTGGCTCGGGATGAAAATGAAGAGGTGAATACACTTCCCTGCCATCTACTCCTAATTCTTTTAACATCCTCCTCTATCAGATGAGTTTCTTGTAAAAACACAATTCTTGAACCCATGTCCTTTATTTTATTCATAACTTGTTTAAGTTTTTTTAAATTTTGTAGACCTCTGCAATTCCATGAAGTTAAATTAAGATTAACACTTTGGTCCATGATCAATAGAGAGTTTGGGATTACCTTGCAGTGTAAACATGTTCATACAGAGAAGCAAAAACATGAGTGGTTGAACATTCATCCTACAAACTACACACAAACAAATTTCCCCTTCCCACACTTGTGGCAAACCCCCCAAAATCAAAAGAAAAATTCTGTCTCCCGATATAGCCATCGACCGTTCCACACCCACGGGGAACAGCCTAAGCCACTCCTTCTTCATCCTCCCAATCACCCTAACTCTACTGCTTTTAATGACGTAACATTAACTCTCCTCTGTAGTTTTCCAACTTAACTCCAAAATTTTTAACAACTTTGTACATCATAGTTTTTTTTTGTTTGTTTGTTTTGTTTTTGTTTTGTTTTTTTAATATATAATACAATCTATATTTTGTAAACTTACTATTTACTTCAAGTCAATCAGATGCCTGTGCAAATGCTTAATTATTCTACCTTATATTTTGTTCATGCTTAGCTCCCACCAGTCTCTTCTTCTTCTTTGATCTTCTTGATGAACTCCTGCGCCTCCTCTGGGGTCTTGAAGATGTGGGTTCTGCCCTCATACGTGGTCAGCAGTCTTGCAGGATAGATTACACCATGACGAATCCCAAGGTTGCGCAGCTCCTTACGTACGGGATCAAACTGCTTCCTCAATTGCTGGATTCCTGTGGCCAAATCTGGGTAGAACCGCACCTGCTGGTCCTGGTGTTTAATCTCTCCTTTTTTAGCTCGTGCAGCGTTGAAGATCTTCATCCTGTCTCTGTTGCTAAGAAACTTCATAATTAAGGTCCTCGGCGGTCCCTTATCTCTCCGTGGGCCAATACGATGTGCTTTTTCCAGAGCCACTGCTGATTGCAACTCCTCGCTGCCCAGCACCTCCGGAATCCACTTTTCCAGAAAGGAACATACGTCCCGACCTTCTGATTCCTCTGGAAGACCCACCAGCCTCAAATTATTCTGTCTCGACCGAGATTCCAAATCCAAAATATTATCTTCCAGAGATTTATTTTTTTTTTCCAAAGTGCGCACCTTTAATTGAAGACGGGTGACGTCATCTTCAGCACTAGCGAGACGGAGCTCCATCTGCGCCGTTCGTTCTACACAGTCACCCAATTCCTTTCTTATTCCTTCCAACGCTGTCATAATCCCATCAAATCTAGAGGAAAAGTCCGCTCTCATTGAGCTCATGGCTGCCATCAGCGCATCTGCGCCATTCCCCGCAGAAATCGCAGCGTTGCCAGCCTCCTCCGCCATATATGGAGTTTTGTTTGCTGCGTCACAGACCTGAAAGTCCGTTAATTTGGACTGTTTCGGCGGCTCGCTTTTTCCTTTTCCTGGTTTTCCAGCCTTAGGCTTCGCCGACATATCCTCGCCCAAATGCTGGGATACGTTCTGTCCCAAATGAGAGAGTTATTTGCCGATTTTTTTTTCCAGGAGCAGAGCAGAGCGAGACACGTCCGTCCTACGTGGCAGCCATAACCGGAAGTCTGTTTAAGTTTTTTTAAATTTTGTAGACCTCTGCAATTCCATGAAGTTAAATTAAGATTAACACTTTGGTCCATGATCAATAGAGAGTTTGGGATTACCTTGCAGTGTAAACATGCTCATACAGAGAAGCAAAAACATGAGTGGTTGAACATTCATCCTACAAACTACACACAAACAAATTTCCCCTTCCCACACTTGTGGCAAACCCCCCAAAATCAAAAGAAAAATTCTGTCTCCCGATATAGCCATCGACCGTTCCACACCCACGGGGAACAGCCTAAGCCACTCCTTCTTCATCCTCCCAATCACCCTAACTCTACTGCTTTTAATGACGTAACATTAACTCTCTTCTGTAGTTTTCCAACTTAACTCCAAAATTTTTAACAACTTTGTACATCATAGTTTTTTTTTTTTTTTTGTTTGTTTTGTTTTTGTTTTGTTTTTTTTAATATATAATACAATCTATATTTTGTAAACTTACTATTTACTTCAAGTCAGTCAGATGCCTGTGCAAATGCTTAATTATTCTACCTTATATTTTGTTCATGCTTAGCTCCCACCAGTCTCTTCTTCTTCTTTGATCTTCTTGATGAACTCCTGCGCCTCCTCTGGGGTCTTGAAGATGTGGGTTCTGCCCTCATACGTGGTCAGCAGTCTCGCAGGATAGATTACACCATGACGAATCCCAAGGTTGCGCAGCTCCTTACGTACGGGATCAAACTGCTTCCTCAATTGCTGGATTCCTGTGGCCAAATCTGGGTAGAACCGCACCTGCTGGTCCTGGTGTTTAATCTCTCCTTTAGCACGTGCAGCGTTGAAGATCTTCATCCTGTCTCTGTTGCTTAGAAACTTCATAATTAAGGTCCTCGGCGGTCCCTTATCTCTCCGTGGGCCAATACGATGTGCTTTTTCCAGAACCACTGCTGATTGCAACTCCTCGCTGCCCAGCACCTCCGGAATCCACTTTTCCAGAAAGGAACATACGTCCCGACCTTCTGATTCCTCTGGAAGACCCACCAGCCTCAAATTATTCTGTCTCGACCGAGATTCCAAATCCAAAATATTATCTTCCAGAGATTTATTTTTTTTTTCCAAAGTGCGCACCTTTAATTGAAGACGGGTGACGTCATCTTCAGCACTAGCGAGACGGAGCTCCATCTGCGCCGTTCGTTCTACACAGTCACCCAATTCCTTTCTTATTCCTTCCAGCGCTGTCATAATCCCATCAAATCTAGAGGAAAAGTCCGCTCTCATTGAACTCATGGCAGCCATCAGCGCATCTGCGCCATTCCCCGCAGAAATCGCACCGCCGCCAGCCTCCTCCGCCATATATGGAGCCTTGTTTGCTGCGTCACAGACCTGAAAGTCCGTTAATTTGGACTGTTTCGGCGGCTCGCTTTTTCCTTTTCCTGGTTTTCCAGCCTTAGGCTTCGCCGACATATCCTCGCCCAAATGCTGGGATACGTTCTGTCCCAAATGAGAGAGTTATTTGCCGATTTTTTTCTCCAGGAGCAGAGCAGAGCGAGACACGTCCGTCCTACGTGGCAGCCATAACCGGAAGTCCAGAAAAGCATAATTTTAATAAAAGTGAAAGAACATTCATAGACCTCAGTTTGCTTAATGCCAAAAAATGTATTGCACTATTATGGAAAAAGACTCATAGACCAGATGTGACTCAGTGGTTAAGACAGATGTTAACAAACCTTCCATTAGAAAGAATAACATATATACTGAAATCAAAGGAAATTGTGTTTGAGAATATATGGAGACCTTTTATTGATTATGTAAAAAATTTAAACATAACTCTTGAAGAAGAAGGTGAATGATGTGTGTGGACCTTGTAAATTCCAAACTGGTGAACATAATATGTATACTTATGTATTGGATTGTCTAGACTAAACAGAGGAGCATTGTTGAAGATTTGATTTTGTTGGTGGTTGTTGGTGTTTTTTAGTGCATTTTTTTTTTGTAGTACTTTAGTGTTAGTGTTTGATTGTTTGTATCATGTTTGTTAAAAAAAAAAAGGTTCAATAAAGATATTGTGGAAAAAAAAAGTCAGTCCAAACGTTGCAGTGTGAATCCACCTTTACCAGAATGAGCTGGGCTAATAAGTTTAGCTGAAGAAAATTTTTTCCAGTCATTCACTAACCCAGCTGATTCTGATGAGCACAGCCCTCAACGGTGGAAGTAATGAACTTGTCTACCTGGTTGTGCTTACCAGAATCAGTTGGATTAGTGAGTGGTTGGAACAGTTCTTCATTTAGTTGAAGAATTGTTGAAGTCCTTCACTAACCCAGATGATTTTGATAAGAACAGCTCTTGAAGGTCGACGTAATGAGCCAAGTTACCTAGCTGTGCTTACTAGAATCAGCTGGGTTAGTGAGTGGATGGAACAAACTTTCATTTATGTAGTTGAAGAAGAATTGTTCGGTCCATTCACTGACCCATCTGATACTGATGAGCACAGCTGTCAAAGGTGGAAATAATCCACTCATCGAACTTGTTGTGCTTATTAGAATCAACTGGGTTAAGGAGTGGCTTGAACAAATATGGAATATACCTTTTCTTCCTTGGAGCAAGGATCTCCCATTATCGACCTACACGCTGACAGCTAATCCCAAGATTTAAGTACATTTGCCTCTCGTGGATGGACAATATGGAATCATTTTGTCAATTACTAAATGTAAAATTAAAATTTTAGATCGACTTTGTACTTTCAAAACATTGTGATATGCACACAGAAATCTTCTGACGGTTCCCAGACCTTTCCTGCAACTATATATCAAAGCCAGACTGAGTAACTGACAATGCATTTTTAATCATTACAGCAAATTTAAAGAGCGGTTCAGTGTGATGTTGCACATTCAACACACCGAGTTTGGAGGAAGCCTGAAAAATAGCTGTGCAAGAATTTGAGAATCAGTTTGAGTAGCAGAGCATACATCTCAGAATTCTCTAGACGTGCCATCTCTGCACTCTTCCAATGGTTCTCTTCCCTCAGTTTCTTTTTTATTGTTCTCAACAAAGCTTAAAATGGCCCCTCTCGTTCCTCGAGGCTCTGTATCTCTCACTCGTGAAAAGGAAGTGTTCAATAATTTAATAAATAAAAGCGGGTGTAATGTTTTATGAATGGTGGAAGTGGGTTTGAGCTCCTGCTGAAGGCCCTTGTTAAAGTGTGAGGAGGCCTGGTTATGTATCAGATGAGTGTTGCTGTCTCACATGCAATTAAAATGTTTTAGGTTCTGCAGTACAAGGAAGTATTACAGTGTGTTCTGTGTTGTGCAATCTACTGTATGTGTTACATAGATTGCAGTATGTGAGTCTGCTCGCAGGGTTTGAATTTATAGGTCTAAATCGAGGGGGGAAGGCGGGGACATGTCCCCCTGTTATGTCTGGAAATAGGACAGCTGAGGCAGGAGTCAAAGCTTAAAATGGCTTTGGGCAGCACGGTGGCGGAGTGGTCAGCACTGCGGCAGCACAGCAACTCCCCCTTGGCCGGGGGATCCTGGGTTCGATCCCAGCCACCGACCAACAGTGATCTGTGTGGAGTTTGCATGTTCTCCCCGTGTCTGCGTGAGTTTACTCTGGGATTTCTCTGGTTTCCTCCCACATACCAAAAACATGCAGGTTAGGTTAATTGGCATCAAACTGGGGGATTCTAAATTGTCCTTAGGTATGACTGTGAGAGTGAATGGTTGTCTGTCTCTCTGTGTTGGCCCTGCGATGGACTGGCGATATGTCCAGGGTGTACCCTGCCTCTCGCCCAAAGATGCTGGGATAGGCTCCAGCCCTCCCGCGACCCAAAAAGGATTAAGCGGAAGAAGATAGATGGATGGATGGATGGATGGAAGGCAGGAGTCAAACTGAACACGAACTTTATTACAAACACACAAGATGGTGCACGTGTGTAGCATATAATATGCAAGCTAATGCTGAACTAATACAGGCTGTGACTGTTACAAAGGCGGAGCGCCAAAGACTCTGATTCCCACGTCAGTCCTTCTAATATAGGCACAGTGTGATGACGTCACCTGTGCCTGCGTCCTCATGTCCACGCTGCCTGTTGTTAATATGCCTGTTGTTAATATCTGTCATTTATCCCCCCCCCCCCCCCGAAAAAGCTCAAAACATTATCAACTCACAACAGGCAGAGAAATAGAACCTGGACCATCGGGTAGACTGCCGGTTAACCTTGCACGACTGTGTGGATTATTCTGCCACTACTGAATTAGTTGTGGTCTGTCTAAACATATCAAAACATAGTCTCTGCTTACAGTTTGACTTCAGGGGCCCCAGTCAAGCCCGTGGTGGGCGCGCCACCGGAGGCGCCGGCTGCAGCGGACCTGGGCGCCGTCTTGCTGGAATCATGGCTCGCTCGTCCGCAATGTCCCAGCCCGGGTCCCATACCAGCTGGATCAATTCCAGCGGTGCATCTTGATCCGAGGCAGCTGCTCTTACCTTTTGCAGAAGGCTGGCGTTCCATCTCGAACCATCAGCCATCTGGATGGCGGCTGGCCTCTTTGGTGTGGCAGTTCTCATCTGCGATGAGATGCTGTGGGTCCAGGCGGTCGGATTGTTGGACCCGAACCCACTCAAGTAGTGAGCGCAGTGATCAGTTTGGCTGCACTCGGCTCTGCTGCTCTCTCGTCTCTGATGCTGGTTGCTGCTATGCCGGTGTGCTGTCCATGCCGGCGGCGGGACGTGCCCTCAGTTGGCGTTGTTCTGCTGGGTCCTGCTGGGCCACGGACTCTTCATCCTGCTGTGCTGCAGCGGCTCCCTGAGGCTGATACTTAGCGAGGATGCGGGATGAGTTCGGCTTCTTCTCTCTCTCACCTGGTGCTGGTTATGGTCGCAGTGATGTGTCGCTATCGTTGGTGATGGGATGCGCTCCGGGTTGTCTTCGGTCACCGGGGTCCCATTTCTCCACTAACTACTTTTCCTGCAGCTCCATGGCGGCTGCTTGAAGCTCGTGCTGGTCAAGGATCGGAAGCAAGTCTGGTTTATGCTCTCTCTCCATGCTGTGTTCTGTCTCCATGGTCTGGTCTTTGGCTGTACCCACGTCCGCAAAATCATACTCTCCCTCCTTTGATGAGGCTGCAGCTCATGCTGCGCGGGGACCGGCTCCGGGTCCCGTGTGGCTGTGGATAGGGGTTCTTGTGGCTGCTCTGGTTCTGCTGGGTTCTGTTCAGCATGCGGTGTGAGGCAGGGAGTGGCTGCGTTCATGTCTGAGTGCAGTGGACCTGGACCATCGTCGGTTAGCGTGGGTCTGTGATGGAGAGGCCCAGTTCACAGAACGAATCCCACCCCATAACGTTATCACCATGGTGTGTCACCTTGAACCGGAATGCTGGGATTGTTCTATTGCCGTATTGCACTGCAAAGGTGATGTTTCTGCTGGTCTTAGAGTATCCGGCAGTTCCACCGCTTCAGGTCGTTGGGGAGTCAGCCTTCTAACCGTGGCCTTGTTTACCATGGACCTTGAGGCAGCGGTGGCCATCATAACTGATACACTGACGCTGTCCAGTTTCACTACACACTGCAGTCCTGACCAATACTGGTGGCCCACAATGTTGATGCTTTCCACGTCAGACATGGGGTCGACGGGCTCAGTAACCAGACAACCGTCTGCATCAGTATGCAGGACATACTGAACGCACTGAGGAGCTCATTTAGCAGTAGACTACATCATCCAAGATGCGCGACCGAGAGGTTTCGCAGGTCCTTCCTACCAACGGCTGTCAGACCGTATAACCTAAGCAGGGCTGCTCGCAGAGATAGCAAAAAAACGTGACGACCTAATAGTATTGAATGCAAAAGACGCAACAGACTTACACAAATGGTCCCCTCCAGTATACAACTAGGACAATATCAGTCGCTATGGAGGGTGACAATATGTATGGGTACATAGTCATACCATGTAGGGTAACTAAATAGACGGTTATGCTGTTTAGTCCATCTAGCTACAATGCTCCGCACTGTGTATATATATATATTTATATATTTATGTGTACATATGTATATTCACTGCTCTTATTTTCTTATCTTCTAAATCATTGCTCTGAGTGTTGCTGTCCTTGTGCTGTTGCAATCCTGGAATTTCCCCATTGTGGGACTAATAAAGGTTTATCTTATCTTATCTTATCTTATCTTATCTTATCTTATCAGTGGAGATGATTGTGGGGAGCGCGGGTCAGGACCCGCTAACTGAGCAGCCTCTTCTCACTCCAGCTGGGATGCTATCTCCAGTGCTTCAGCTAGTGTTAGGCCATCCGGTGCTGTGAACAATTCCACCCACAACTTGCTATTTCTAGCGTTCTCCGCCAAACGGTCTCACACAATCTCCTCCTCGAAGCGTCCAAACTCGCATACACCAGCCAAACTGTGGAGGTCTGCAACAAACTGCTGGACCGACTCGCTCGCTCGCTATTGGCGCTGGCCAAACCTGGCTCATTTAGCCGCCAAACTCTCCGGCCGGGGTGCCCGACATGAGCCTCTCTTCAGGAAAAGCACTGATTTTTCCTTCGGAAGGCCAATTTTTCTCCCCGTTGCCATTTATGTCTGAAAATAGGACAGCGAAGGCAGGAGTTGAACCGAACATGAACTTTATTACAAACACCCAAGATGGTACACATATGTAGCATATAACATGCAAGCTAACGCCGAACTAATACAGGCTGTGACTGTTACGGAGGCGGAGCGCCAAAGACCCTGATTCCCGCCATCAGTCCTAATATAGGCACGGCGTGATGATGTCACCCGTGCCTGCGTCCTCACGTTCGTGCTGCCTATTGTTAATATGAGGAAATATCTAACACCCCGCAACCTGGAAAAAACAGAGGATTGCCCCCTCCCCGCCAATATCATCATAAACCTTTC
Source organism: Pholidichthys leucotaenia (assembly GCA_020510985.1). Classification (NCBI taxonomy): domain Eukaryota; kingdom Metazoa; phylum Chordata; class Actinopteri; order Cichliformes; family Pholidichthyidae; genus Pholidichthys; species Pholidichthys leucotaenia. The sequence goes on from CM035850.1 coordinate 25,337,906, forward strand.
TATATCATGTTGCAGAACTGAATAAAATGCATTTTAAGTACCAGTGCTAGGGATACATGCAAGTCAGATTTTTTTTGGGGGGGGGAGGGAGAAGGGGGGATTTGCAACTTTTCTTATAGATTTCGATTTTTTTCCCCTCATTGATTTGCAGCTTTTTCTCATTAATTTGCAAGTTTTTTCTTAATTTGCAAGTTTTTTCATGCTAATTTGCAACTTTTTGCTCAGTATCTGCAACTTTTTTTTATGTAAATGTGCAACTTTTTTCTCATTAATTTACAACAATTTTGGACATTCTTTTGTAAATTTCCAAATTTTTCCCTCCCTTGTTTCATGTAAATTTGTAGCTTTTTCATGTACATTTGCAAATTTTTTCACGTAAATTAGCAAACTAAATTTTGGGAACATTCAAATGAATACTGGTTACATTTTTATTCTGTGTAATGGTTCTTTTTCTTATGTTTGTCTAGACAATAACCCTGCTTTATTATATTTAAATGGTGTTCACTTATATAGCGCTTTTTCTCATATCTAGATGATCAAAGTGCTTTACAGATCCTGCTTATCCACCCATTCAAGCACTGATGGTGGCGGAGCTGCCATGCACAGGCGCTGGCCTGACCCACCAGGAGCAACTGGGGGTTCGCTGTCTTGCTCAAGGACACTTTGACATGCAGACTGCAGACAGAGCTGCAATCGAACCCCTGACCCTCTGATCAGTAGTCGGCCACACTACACCTGTGGTGCAGGTGTAGTGTGGCCGACGTGTGTGCAAATGGATTTTTTTTTCACATTTTATAGGGTTTGAATTCTTCCCCATGACTTCCCCTTGCAGATTGCCCCCCAAAACCCAGGCATACACCTGTCTACAATAATACTGATGGTGTCCCACTCAATATTTACTCTAGAGAAACTGTTTATTGCCCCCCCCACACCCACCCAACAGTGGAATGAAATACCTGCCCCTGTTTGTACTGTGTGTTCCCTCAGTAAGATTTTGCCTGCCTTATGAAATTATTTCCAGCATGTTCTCCCAATATAGCTACACCCTTTCATTGTATTGAGTCAGACAATATTCTCTGAAATGCAAACTTCTTGCCAGCAGAGTATTGCGACCTTGGTGAAGTGCAAAGACCTATTCTCAATCAATGCTATTAATTAATCACATTTCCTGCCGGGGTGCGCTGCAGGTTCTTGTGTATGCTGCATGATGGATAGCTGTGTGCTTTGGGTTAAAGTTGGCGATATGGCCCGTAGCACATCAACCTTAATGTCCGTCTGAATGTCACTGCACTTTCCCCTCAACTCCTGTTGCCCTGCCACTTCCTTTCTGATGAGGAAATATTGAGTGGAGAACCACAAACCCCAGGGTTATGTCTCAGCAGCCTGCCGATATGCCTGAACTGTGAAAACAGGAGGAAAGAGGAGGAGGAGGAGGCGATGTGGTAAAGGTGGGAGAGTTCTCATGCAGGTGGAATTGTTTTCTATCTGCTGAACTGGAAAGCATTGCAGAGAAAATGAGTGGGAGATTTTGCAGAGCGGTGCCAATCTGCTGAGCTTAGTTGCAAAATGTCAAAGTGGAGCTGCTAAATTACTTTGGTGGAGTGTATACCCCCTTTAACCTCTGCAGCAATGCTCCAGCATGCCTTGGTAGTCTGGAGACTTGATCGTGTCCTATACAGATTCAAGCTCACTGACTAGTAGTGGTGAGAAGCGGGAGAACTGGTGAACATACCACCTATCAGACGATGACACTAGCTGGAGGCACCCACTTGGATCGAGGGAGCTTCAGCTTCACCGCCGGATGCCCACTATCAGGCTGTAACACCAGTTGGTGGTCCCCATTAGCCACCGGGAGATCTTTGGCTTCACTGCCAGATAGGGCGACACTAGCTAGAGGCCTCCACTAGCTGCCGAGGGAGCCTTGGCTTCCTCGGCTTCACCAGCAGATCCAGCTACAAGATGATGATGCCAGTGAGTGGCCTTCATTAGCCATCGGGAGAGCTTTGGCCTCGTCGCCAGATAACAGCTATAATGAGATGACAAAACCAGCTGATGGCCTCCACTAGCCATTGCATGTACTTCGGCTCCTGTACTAGCCAACAGGTGAGCCTCTCCTTTCATCCCAATCAGACTAGTCATTATGCCTCCAAAAAAGAATCAAATAAATGGAGAGGAGTTGGAGGAGATCAAACTCTCACTAGATTTTATGTCTGAAGAAATATCTAAGATGGCAAAACAACAAACTCTGCTTATTGGCCTCATGGAGCAAGTGTGTGAATTAAAGGCTGAAATTATGGAAAGAGACAAGAAAATCAATTTCTTAGAAAGACGTGTGGATGAATTCGAACAATATACAAGAATGGATGATGTCATTGTGAGCGGTCTTAACACCAGACACTGCTCCTATGCACGTGTGACAGCTGGAGTTGATAACCAGGATGGGAAGGATTAGACACTGGGAGAATTGCACACTCTTGAGGAGCAGGTATTACATTTTTTTCAACTCCAAAAACGCTGTGGACAATAAGACTATTTCGGCTTGTCACACGTTACCTAGAAAAGACAGTAAAGGAAAACCAGTGATTATCATCCGATTTCTCAACAGAAATGCAAAAACTGATCTTCTGCGACATGCAAGAAAACTGAGAGGAACGGCTGTTTATGTAAACGAACATTTAACAAAAAAGAACTCTTAGTAGCTTGAGTAGGTTCATTTTGTCTTCTTTTAATTATTTGCCTTTTGTTCTTATTAAAGACAAAGATAGAAAGGAAATGTTTTTACCTTCTTTTCTTTACATGTTTCGACTGTTCACTGCAGTCTTCATCAGAAGTGTCAGCTGATTGCTGCGAGTTATCATTTATCAGCTGACTTTTGTAGGTGGGCCAGCCCAGCAGAACTGTCAGATCCACCAAGCCGGCCCCGCTTTCTGCCGTTTGATGGTCTCTGGAGAATGTAATCCCAGGTGTGGGAAAGCATAAATGTCCCCTCATCCCGATTCACGCTGTCTTTTCCCCATTTCCTGATTTCTATGACCTCCTTGATCCAACATTTGTGTCTGTTACTCTCTGATCCAATAATTTTTGCGTTTGGGACAACACGCTCTCTCCAGACTCAGGCTCAGGTTGTACAGGTGTTTCAGTACAGACGATAGCTGGTTGGTACAGGTTCTCAGGATCCTGGTGGAGATGCCATCAGGGCCCGCAGCCTTCCGCTGGTGAAATCTCTTCAGCTGTTTCCTCACCTGGCCTGAAGTCACAGTGATATGGGGGTTGGTGCTGATGTCGTCAGTGGAGAGGAGGGGGGTGGCGGGGGGAGGTGCTGCACAGCGGAGTGAGGGGGGAGGGGTATGTGGGGGTCTGGCTGTGTTGTGGGGGTGACAGACGGTGAGTTGAACCTGTTAAAAAACAGATTCAGCTCATTAGTTCTCTCATGGCTCCCGATGTCTTTCTCTGCCCTTACACCCAGTGATGTCCTTCATTCCAGCCAACACATCCCTCATGTTTTTTTGCTTTAGTTTATCCTCCAGCTTCCTCCTGCAATTGTTCTTACACATCCTCAGCATCTCTCTCAGTTCCCACTGCACTCTTCTCAGTTCCTCCCTGTCTCCAGACCTAAAAGTCCTCTTCTTCTTGTTAAGAAGTGCTTTCAAGTCACTGGTGATTCATGGTTTTTTGTTGAGGAAATGGCGCATGGTCTGAGCTGGCATTGTGTTTTCACAGAATTTGATGTATTCTGTTATGCAGTCGATCATATTGTCTAATATGTCCTCCCCGTGTGGCTCACAGAGTACATCCCAGTCCATTGTCCCAAAACAGTCCTGTAGTGCATCAGCAGCCTCCTGTGTTCTGGAGCCTGCTCACACAGTCCATGTGTGAGCAGGCTGCCTTTGCACAGGAGGAGTGTACCTGGACTTTAACAAAACCAGGTTGTGATCAGATCTGCCAAGAGGGGTAGAGCTGTGGCACTGCCTGCATCTCTGACATTGGCATACAGGAGATCCACGGTTTTATTTTCTCTGGTGGGACAGTCAACAAGCTGGTGGAAGTTTGGTAATGTTTTGTCCAGTGAGACATGGTTAAAATCTTCCGTGATGGCCATAAATGTGTCAGGGTGCTAGGCGAATAGAGTGGCAAGTGAAGCAGTGGAGCTGATGACATCACAGGCCACTGCTGCATCAGCTGACGGAGGAATGTAAACAGTGATTACAATAGTGCATGTGAGCTCTCTTGGCCTGTAATAAGGTCGCATGCTCACGTCGAGCAGTTCAATGTCTGGGCTGCAGAGACATTCCTTTAAATTAAGATGGGTTTTACCATTAAACTGCTTTTAAGGACCGATGCAGTTTCAGTCATTATCCTTGGTCACTGTGCATACAACTCAGCATGTCCTTCAACCAGTAAGTCTTTTGATCACAGGATTTATGCTGTTTAATGTAGTGCTAGCCACTATTAGCCTTGTAGGATGTAGATTGGGCCTAGTCACCGATTCTGCCGTTTAAAGGGGGGTGAAAAGATTTTGACATGAAACTAAGACAATGAAAAGTTTTGTTTGCAGAAAAAAGGGCATGAGATACCATTTTAGACAATGTAGATTTGTTTTTATAGGTGATTTACAGCCACCCAAGTGCGTCTTTAAGCTCAAATTGCCCAGCCCTGCTATTTTCTGATCTCAAGCTAAAGCTGCAGTTCAACAAAACTGAAAAACTCCATGAACATGCTTCAAGATACATACGCATCGATAGCTGCATAATTTAAGATGTAAGGAGTTGTTATGTGTCAGACATGCCACCTCCAATTATCGCCACATAAACTCTGTTAGACTGGAGCTGCTTTGATAACTTTGATAAAGCGTTTACAGCGAGCTACGCCCATAAACCACATTCAGTTTGCCTTTTTTCCCTTTTGTTCTGTCATCATCACTTATTTCAGTTTCGTCGTGGTCTTTTCCCAACCCCCTGTTTGTTTGTTTTTATGTCCCCCCCCCCCATGTTCTGCTTTTCTAACTAACCTAACTAACCTGCACTTCAAACAGTTTGAATATGATGTCATGGGTAATTATAGCACTTTCAAAGGAGCAAGGAATGAGGTGAATTCATTTAAACGAAAGATGAGATGAAGCCCTAAAACTGGGTTGGAACAAAAAAAAAGAAAGTCTTTTCCCTTGGTGTATGATGTAGCGTTTCTGACGTTTCGTAATTAACGCAAGGTTTTAAAGTGTCAAATGTTGACACGCCTGAAGTAATTAGCCTCCGTCTTTTACAGCCCTGGCATGCGTGACACGCAGTGAAAAGAGTGGAAGTAAATAAGGGTCAATAAGTGTTTGGTAGAGTTCTAATTTTGCACCCTGTTTACCTTTTCAAAGCCCGACGGATGGACGGAAAATGTCCTGTAGTTCTTCAGGGGTTTATGATGTAAACAATTATGGCGTTCAATTATTCAGCTGGTCCATGTAATCACCACCGGCGTCAACCCGCGGGTACCCACGTGTAATTCTTCAAGCTTTGTGTGGTAAATAGAAGCGCATTCACAACCCACAATGAGAACAGCCCGCCACGAGGCAGTCGAGTGCCCTTGGAGTGAGTCACCCCTTCAGCACGACTGGGGGTGTTGTGCCTCCCTACATTATTTGTATAAACAGCTATTGATCCTATAGGGAGGACTGGCACAAGTCAGCAACTTTATCAGCAGCTGAAAAGAAATGGAATTACTTTTTTTGATGGATGCCCCTGTCAGACAAAAAGAAAAACAAATGCCTACAGCATCAGAGGGTGCAGCACCCACCGAGCGAGGCTGGAGGAGGTAAACCAGGCTGTACTTTAAGTTAATGTGAGGAGTACATTGCATGGAGAAGCCCATATTCACTCTGTTGACAGATATATAATTTTAGTTCTCACAAAAAAACCCCAATAATTGTCACAATAAATGGAAATGATTTGTATTCAGTGACTGTGGGGCTATACCTAGCAAAGGAGATGTAATTACAAACTGAACCATAAAAATGATATTGGTCTATAATCCAGAGATTTTCACAAGTCACTGTCATAGGGTGCACCCCAGTTCACCCTTCTGCCCTACCCCATCGTTTTGCACAAACACAGAAAACATCTGGAACTGAACAGTGTAGGGCTAGGCAATTTGGCATTAAATCAGCATCATGATTAATTGAATTTTATGTTGGTTTTCTTTTGTGATTAAGCAATATTACACAAGAGTGGTTTGGTAGTAAATGTGTTCAGTATAATAAAGAATGGGCCTATTGTCATTTCACACAAACATTGTCCAGTGTTTACAACACATACCTTTTGAGGGTTTGTGGCCCACGTCACATGTGCAGCGGTGGCTACTTAGCTTGTTAGCCACATTGGGGGCAGCCCTGTACTCATCCATGATTGTGTTACCACCACATAGTGATTTTGAGTCTCTTATCAGTTTCTTTAAATACAGCCTTAGCTTGTCCATTCTCTCTGCAAAACAGTTGATGACGCGGATAGCTGTCAGAGACTAACCGTGACTTAGCTTCTGTTCCTTTTAGTGTTTGCTCATTTTTTTTCTTGGCATCTTCAGATGGAATAAAGAGTCAATCAATACATACTCTTTAGATGGAGAGCATGTTTGTTTTTGTTACAAGCCATCTTTAATTGTTCGCCCATGTTCTGTCCAGAATCTGTGCATCCCGAATAAGAACCTTCACACCCATCAAACCTCCTCATACTTCATCCATATGAATACAGAACTGCTGACACTCTTGGCTTCTAATTTGTCTCTTTTTGGTCGTTATACCATCACATTCCTTTAATGTAGCCTTGTTATCTCCAGACTTGCTGATCGGAACGCAATTCCCCAGAGCTGCGTTGGCTCGAGCGGCAGCCCCTTACAGTGAGAGGGGCTAATGAGAGCCTGGTGAGCTCCTTCATAATGAAACGTCTTTGAGGCCAGTTGTCCATCACTAATAATCATATGGTAATAACCCCTGCAAAAAAACAAAAAACAAAACCGCTGAGCAGCAGAGCTGCAACTTTTGGTCTCTTTCTTCACTGAGGGGAAAAAAAAATAGGAGACAATAGAGAGAAGTGATGATAAACGTTAAAATGACAGGGAGAAAAAAACCCGATGGTAATGAAGAGTGGAGGAGTTTTAAGGAGTAAAAACATGTAGGTGGAACATGATTAGCCAAGAGCTAGAAGGAATAAATTTAAGAACGAAAAGAACAACAGTGCAAGAGGTGACTGTTTCCTCACATTTAACTAATAATGGAAAAGATGCTCATGATGATGTTGGCACAGATAACCGATCCATTAAATCAGCCGCCGCCTGTGCACAGGTGCTCGTGAGGTCCTGCAAACAGCGTTGGCATGCGCAAACAAATGAGCTATTCATCATCACGGTCTATTCTTATTTACATCTGGTGCGGGTTGGGAGGGCTGCATTAGCGCCACCGCTGGGACAGGGAGGCCGGAGAACATGATGGAGTCTAAATGTTATCTGTCCAAAATAGCAATGTGTGCAAGTAGTAATTAGGGATTTTTAAAAAAAAAGAGCCACGGAGCAGTTTTGCATGTTGATTTAGATTTGTTTGGTTGATGTTGGAACAATTCTATAAAAATGACAATGGCAGCATTTGTTAGGGGCTTTCTCACCCGTAGAGCCGTTTCCAGCCATATATGCTATGGGCACCCTCAGCAACTGGTGGGCTCCCAAGCTACATGGTCACCCATAGCCCCTATAGGGGGAGAGTTAAAATTACCTTCAACTTTTGCTGAAAATTGACTATTTTTTTCTCATTTTCAATTTTTTTCTCATAAATTTGTGGGGAAAAAAAATTGCTACTTTTTTTACTTGTAAATTTGCAGCTTTTTCTTGTTAATTTATTGCATTTTTCTTGTGAATTTGCTAATGCTTTCTCATCAATTTGCAACATTTTTCCCCCCGTAAACTTGCAACCTTTTTATGTAGGACATCCAGAGTACAGCGAGAGGAGGTATGTTATTATTGGGTGAGTGCATCGGAGCCAGGAGGCAGTGGTCAGCAGGTTGGCGGGCAGATAGGGTTTCTTTGGAACAAAAGGAGCGGCGCAGAAGGTGAACAGGAGTCACAGAACTTCGACCAACTTTTTCAGTTCAGTAGCAGCCGCAAAGACTGGGTTACCGCGCAGCAATCCCACAAAGAGCAGCTCCAGACTGAATCTTAAGTAGCCCTGGGACCAGTGATCAACCACAGGTGTGGGCAGTCAGCCTTGCTGGCTCTTGATGAGATAAGTTATGCAAGCTCAAAAGTGCAAAACAGGGCAAGATTATGCACGCTCACCTGGATCCACTACATTTTTCTCATAAATTTATAACTTTTTGACTTTTTTTCCTGTAAATATGGAACTTTTTTCTTGTAAGATGGAGTGAATGTTATTAATTTAAAAAAAAAAAAAGAAATATCAATACCAAGGACGTTCCAGGAATTTTGTAATTCATTCATGATGTTTGCCAGGACAAATCACATGACTGACTGAGAATGCAACACACATCGATCTGACGTCCTCTCTGGCATTTTCTGCAGGGTTACAATGATGTATGAATAGACCGGTGAAACTACACAAGCCTTATTTTTGCAATAATTTCATTTCTGGTCATAACGGCTGAAGCAGTGAAAAAATGAATACCTGGGAGGAATATAAGAATTTGGCACATTAATGCTATAATTACTGCTCAGCGGAGAAGCCTAACACTGAGAGCTTCCAGAAAAGCCATTATCTTTGTGGTGCTGTGGAGTGAGCAGGGGGAAAGTCAGCAGTGGACTCAGCGATGGGTCAATATGAGAAAGCAGAGATGAGCCAGGATAAACAAAAATGCCACAGTTCAGCCCGGCCTGGCTCCGGTCACCGCTGGCATTTCAGACATGGGCTTAATGCAAGTACAAAAACACACATTTGTGGATAAATAAACCTACAAATGCTGAACCACTGGACTGTGATGACTGCTGCCGAAGCTAAAGGCTAAAAATAGGAAGGGATTTGGGTTGAGTAAAGCCTTAGAATGAAATGCAGTATCTTAACCGTTTAGAAAATGATCTAGTTTTTAAGAAAGTTTAACACTAACTTAAAATTATTAGCTACAAAAATTCAACTTCCTGAAGAAAATGCCATGGGAATGCTGCAAGCTAAAACTAGAAAAGCACTCGGAGAGCGCAGACCTCCGCCAAGCGCCACAGTTCCCCCCATACAGTGTTTGTGTGTACGTTTTCAGATTCCTTGACCAAAAACATATGACTAGCAATTGGATTGACAATGATAGGATTAGTGGTTCAGTAGTTATTGACGAAAATGGCATTTTCCATAATGGCGGTTTAGCGCCACAGTTCCCCCCATACAGTGTTTGTGTGTACGTTTTCAGATTCCTTGACCATGAAAACATATGACTAGCAATTGGATTGACAATGATAGGATTAGTGTTTCAGTAGTTATTGACGAAAATGTCATTTTCCGTAATGGCGGTTTTCTTCTGGACGGTGATCCGGATCACCACCAAAATGTAATCATCTGTAGAATACCCCATTTCTGACAATCTGTGAAAATTTCATGAAAATCTGTCCATAACTTTTTGAGTTATCTTGCTAACAAACAAACAGACAGACAGACAGACAAACCAGTGCCGATGAAAACATAACCTCCTTGGCGGAGGTAAATATAAAAACGCTTAAAGTTGTAGCTTAAACTAGCTTAAAGTTGAATATCTCCACCTTATTCCTGAGGGCGCTGCTGTAGAAACGATTTTGGGGGCAAGTTCCAGTTTCGGCTGAAGTAGTGTTAAATCAGTCAGTAATAGACTGTATAAATGGAGGCATCTCACTGGCAATGCGTGGATCATGCACTGAAAACTAAAAAGGACTGTTGGTGTGATCGGTGGTAGAGATGCAACGGCACCAGGTATGCTTTCACTTGTATGAATGTCACAGACCTGACGTTTATGCGTCATATTTGTCACCAGATGCAAGGCTTAAGGAATAAGGTGGATATCTTAAAATCTAAAATGGCTTAACAGAAGAAATGGCTGAAAACTGACAAAAGTTCTCTTACAAGCTAAAGTAGCTTAAAGCTGAACACTGTTAGCCCAAAACCTGAAATAGCTTAGAGCTGAAGGAAGTAAAATTTTTATTTAGGATTTTTAAGTTAACACTGGTATATGCTAGAACTGTGTACATTTGTGCAACATTAGCATAAAAGTGGAAATACTTTAGGCTGAAAAAGTTGGCTTAGAAATGCTCACTTTTCAATCCATCTTAACCCATAAGAACCCAGACCCCTTTCTCCTTGAAGGAAAATTATGGGGTCTGGGTTTTTATGGGTTAAGGTTGCATAGTGTTAGTATAAAAGCTAACATGGCTGAACAAAGTTAACTTAAAATACTAAATAAGTGTTGAAAATAAAAAATAATTATTTTTTTTTAAGTCAATGTTGGCATAAAGGTGAAGTAGTTTACACCGGTCAGTCACGGTGCCCTGGTATGTTCAGGTTTCTCTAGGAAATTATCTCATTTCACTTTGTAATTCATCAAAAAAATTGCAAATACTGTACTTTGCTCTTGTTGTGCACCGGCAGGGCTGGACTGGGACAAAAAAAAACAAAAAAACGGCCATGGCGATTTTGGTCCAGGCAGCTCACCATTATCAGTCAGACAACAACAGCACACCCAGTCCAGTCAAACATGTGAAAGTCTTGTGCCGTTCCCCAAAGCAACGGTAAAGCTGAGTAGTAGGTTACATGCAAAACAGGGGAATAGAGTAGTTGGTCACATGATCACATTCCTGTTTAAAAGATGCATAACTGGGAATAATTTCATAACATAAAGCTTCTCCCTCTACAACAGTCGCAGAGATGTGCAGAGACATTTTGAGGGGCCAAAGTAAGGGCCCCCTCTGACTCCTGAGTAATTAACAGCCTCCTGTAAATGTAATATTAGAAGCTTTGTTCATGGCTTCATGTCCACTATTAACAATTTAAGTGGCAACATTCAGTCATCACACTTAACGGCCTAACAGAGGTCAGAATTATCCCACTTTTGCCCTTGACAAGAGAATCCCTGTGGTTTGGAAGGAAGGAAGAAAGAAAGAAAATTAATCTCTTTTACATCAATATTTTCAAGATTTTTAAAGTCTTAAAATTTTCCAAAGGTGCAAAACTTTGAGGAAGAAGACATAAAATTAAAAGGAAAAAAGCATCACAAATATATATGTGGGGCTGAGGATCCGATATGATCCGATATGATGCGAGGATCCGCTGCGCTTCTCGGGCCAGCGCGCGGAAGTCCCGCTGGGTCACGAAATGAGTGGCTGCCAGGGTCGCCCTTGTCTGCGATGGAAGGGTTCTCAGGAAGATGTGCGTGAAGAGGAAATCATTGTTGTCTGAGCCTCTCAGCTGCAGCATGTCCTCCATCAGGTTGACCGGCCTGCGTCCTCCCAAGTCATGTAGAGCTAGGAGTCTCCTAGCTCTCTCCCCGGCTGAGGGCATGAAACACTGGATGAGGGCAGCTTTCAGCCCGCTGTATTTGTCGCCAGCGAGCGGTTGCTGCACCAGGCTCCGCACGTGTCGAGCTGTGCGGTTGTCTAGCTTGGCGATGACGTGGTAGAATTTTGTGTCATCTGCTGTTATTCCCCCGAGTGCGAACTGGGCTTCGGCCAGGAGGAACCACGAGTCCGGGTTGTCCTGCCAGAACTCTGGTAGCTTGATCGAGACCATGCTTGCGCGGGCGGTCCCTGACGAGTCTGGTTCGGGGGAATTGTCTCTGGTCATCGCACGTCTTAGGTCACCAATGTGGAGAGCGTGAAATAACGAGGCTGAATTTATTTCTCAATTCAGATTTATTGCGATCTCACATCTCCAACATGCTCTCAACAGCAACAAAGAGATCGAACTCCCCAAAACCCCCACTTTTATACCTGGGACATCAAAGAACAGAATCACATTGTCGCCAAATCCCCCATTGACAATAATTCTCCCCCCGAGTCCCTTCGTCCTCCGTCTGACCCCAGGAGGTCAGGAAGTCCTCTCAGAGTCCACATCACGGCACCTCCACCTCCTGCTGTTATCCTCAGGAGGTCCAGCCGTATTGTTCCTTCACAGACGTGAGGTCACAAAACACATGCAGTCCTAAGCATCTCACTCCTGTGCTTATACATATGCAATCAAAATATGTGAGCCACAATGGTGATAATTTTACTCCGTCTGCTAGCTAGCTAGCGGACGCAAACATGCGATGATGAAAATTCACGCGTCATCCCATTCACTGTGTATGGATTTGCACTGCCCGTTTGCATTTGGTGTGAGCATATCTTTAAAAACTGAAATGTCCTAACTGTACATGGTGTTAGCATGAACGCAAAATAGCTTAAAGTTGAAGAAAAATATGCTTTAAAATGCTATCTTAAAAGTTAAAATATTCTAACTTTACACATTATTAGCACAAAAGGGAAATAGTTTAAAGTTGAAGAAAATTTGCTTTGAAATGCTAGTCTAAAAGCAGAATTTAGGGCAAATCCTCATCAAAAATAAGGTTTCTTGCAGAACTGTTAGGAGCTAGAATGGTTCCATCTAAACTAAGTGACTGATAAGGTATTTCTACGTTTGTTTTTTTGGCCAAATTGAATGACTTTAGTCTTATCTGAATTTAATGGTAAGAAATTGTCATCCAAGCTCTGATGAACAAATGACCTATGGTATTAGTTGGAGGACTTATAGGTAATCCTTTAACTATTGTACTATTAGTATTTGCTTCTTTCACAGTGTAATCACCCAGTAAGTTCACATTCTAAACTTGTATTAACTTACTGAGTTCAGTAGATCCTTTTCATCCTAATTTGGACCTTTAGATCTTACTGGCTGGTTATTAAGTGTATGCGCTAGAAGGGTCTTGGTTAGGTTTGAGAAATACTTATTACGTCTTGGTGGGATATTAGGTTTAAAATTAAAACACACCCGTTCACAACAGTAACACTCTCATTTCCTTGGGAAGGAAAGATCCATCTGACTATTGCCACAGCTGTCACACTAATGGTTGAGAGCAATATTTCATTCCCTGTGGGTGAAAACAGTCTCATTAGATGCTTACCTCCACCAAGACAAGGTTATGTGGTGCCTGTGTTTGTTTTTATGCTTGTTTTTTTTTGTTAAGCGGGTCAGTTTTTTGCTAGTGTGGTCCAAGGAACAATCCGTACAACAGCTATGAGAAATCAGTAACTTCCTTATGAAAATATAGCATTGCAAGTTGAGTTTGCAGATTGGTAGTGGTTGTACAAAATAGCTTATTTAATGACAGGTGTCTAAAAAGCTAATTTTTTAAACCTCAGTGGCATAATTATGTCTAGGGAGTGACACTGTCTCACTGTAGACATGCCCTCAATTAACCCCTAACCAGGCGATTTCAAATTGTGAAGAAAAAAAGAATGCCATTAAACGTTTGATGGGGATTAATAATAAGGAACAAGTTAAGTTTTTCTAAAATGAAGAACCAATGATCATCTTAAACAGAAATGATTAAAACAACATATAGGGTTATGCTGTTCACCTGTACATACATCTATATATTGAGACCAGAGGTTGGGTTAACTGAAAATTGTCATGATCGAGACATTGGCTGTGCCATGTCGTCGCTGTGAATTATGTTTTGGGGGTTTTGTTACGATTGGGACATGAGCACAGCCCGTGCCCTCGCCTTTTGTTGTTGTGGAGACGCTCCTTGTTATTTTCATGGTCATTATGTTTTGTATCGTTATTCCTGTCACTGTCTGGGTTTGGGCTTTTGTTTTGACAGTGTCTTTTGTTTCTTTCTGGTATTGCGTAATCAGTTCTTGCTTTGTTGTTAATTGTTCTTGGCTGTTTTTGATTTCTTGATTATTGATTGTTCATGGATGTTCTTGATTGTTGTTGCTCTATTTATAGAGGTCGTGTGCTGCCTTTGGCACAGTGATCATCATGCTGTCACGCTCGCACTCACGTTCATGGTCACGCATCTTGCTCTTGTTTCTTGTTCACGTTTGGAAGTTTGTTTTAGACAATAAATCATGCCGGAAAGAAAGCCTGCACATAAGGTCAATCATTTGCCCCAGAGGGGCAGTCATGATAAAAAAATTGCCCTTCATTGACAGATTTTTTTTTCAGCAGTGACAAAAAAATAATAAAAAATCGGAAAGCTATCTGTCATTTTGACAGATTACATTGAGGGCAGTAGATTATTTGAGGGGGGATGAGGGGAGGATGCCATCCCTCCATCCCCATAAAGAGTCCAAGGACAGCATAATATGACTTATATTTGCTACTTGCTCTCAAGAAGCATCTTTTCTTTTTTTTTTTTTTTTTACAAATATTGTATTTCCCCAGTTTCATAAATGTGCAACTTTCACCCCCAGTTTTGTAATGTTTCAATTTTTTCCCCATCTTGTAAAGTTGCGACTTTTCCCCCCAGTTTCATACATTTGTGACTTTTTCCCTTCTTGTAATGTGTGACTTTTCCTCCCACTTATGTGAAGTTGCGACTTTCCCCTCCCTATTTCGTAAAGTTGTGACTTTTTGCCATGTTTCAAATTTGCAATTTTTGCCACAGTTTTGTAAAGTTGCAACTTCCCCCCGCTTTTATAAATTTGCAACTTTTCCCCCAGTTTTATAAAGTTGCAACTTTTCCCCATCTTGTAAATTTGTGACTTTTCCCTCAGGTTTCATAAAGTTGTGACTTTTTCCCTCTTTTTAAATGTGCAACTTTCCCCCCTCAGTTTCATGAATGTCAACTTTCCCCCAGTTTTGTAAAGTTGCGACTTTTTCCCCGTTGGGTAAATTTGCAACTTTTCCACCAGTTTCGTAAATTTGCAACGCCTCTCCGTTTGACTTTTTCCCATTTTGTAAATTTGTAACTTTTTTTTTTTTTAATAAAATTGACCCTCACTTGTGGTAAATTTCTGACTTGTTAAAAAATAACAAATCTCCTACTGACTGAAGGTGATCTAATTAAGATGATGAAAATGCATTTGCGTACTCTGCTTTATAGGCAGAAACACCTCTGGTCTCAGGCACCAAACTCTTGCTTCATTAGGTGTTTTCTGATGTTTTGGCTGCTCTGAACCACAAGTTAAAAAAAAATAAATCTATTTTTCTACAATTCTAACCACTGTTACCTTTATAATAATTTCATTATTATCATTCGACATACTGATGCACAAAAAAACCACAGCTGTAGCCTTGGACGGTGTTCATAAGTTAACCTGATCCTACAGTGTGAAAACAAAGAGAGAGCGGAGAGAAAGAACGAAGCAATGACCCCGAGGGCTCCCAGCTCCACTGATAGCAGTTGAATCAGATGTGGATTTTAATGATGTGGAGAATGCCTTTGCCCAGAGACAATGAGCTGAAAACACACACGGCTCAAGGTCACGCAGCTCAGTAACCAGGTGCTATGGCCGTGTTTGCCGCTCGTTTAACGACTAGTCCAACGGGCCGGCTGGCTTCATGATTAAAGATTCGCTGTGCAGGTGTTTGACTTTGATTTCCTGTTGGTCAGAATTCTGATGTGTTGCACAAGTTTGGTTTTGAAAAGAAGTGCAAACATGAAAAAAGATGGATTCCAGCAAAGGCACAAAGCAGAGTACGCAAATGCAACGGAACCCCACAGCCACTAAGGGGACCCCAAGCTACAAGGTCACCATCAACATTTCAGTCCCTCCAGGATTTTGCGATGTTGCGATTGCACCAATTCCCGCGACTTCAGCAGGTGCTGCATAATTTGAATTTTGTCCAATCACCGCAACTTTCCCACAATTTTGGCCAATTGTTGTCAACTTCCATCAATTTTGCCAGTCAAATTTGTGCCCGAGTAGCCCGCAGACGTGTACGTCATCAGTCTGACCGATCAAATACGGCACTGCACTGTGCTCACTTCCGTATTTACAATGAGTATATACAGAGCACATCAGCAAAAAACAGTGTGTAATTTAAAAAAACCCCCACTCATCTGCGAGTTTTCCCACATCGTTCCTTCCTCCGTCTCCCCCGGCCCGCCGGTGAACGTCTCCTTGAGTTTCTGTAATGACCGCGTGTATGAAGTGCCAAGTTTGTGTTGAAAAAACGTCCACCTACCTGAAAGCACCCCCATCTCAGGAGCGCGCGTGAGGAGAGACGCCGTAAAACCACAAACAAACGAGCAAATCTAATACTACACCTAGTGTTGTAACATTTCATCTTGAGAGGTAAAAGTTACTACTACATCTTGTCAATGAGTTTTAAAACTGTGAATCTCCGGTCTGGACACGGGCCAATGCACAATTCAGGGAAATCCCCATGGAGATCACCGCAACTTACTGCAACAATCAAAAAAAAAAAAAAGAAAATCCCAAGAAATCCTGGAGGGACTAACATTTCTAACTTTTAACATCTTCAACTTTTTTTTCCACATAAACTTTCAACTTTTTTCATAAAGTAGCAACTTTTTCTCTTGTAAATTTGCAACTTTTTCTTCAAATTTCCAATGTTTTTCTCTTAATTTTGTGACTTTTTCTTCCCAATGTGAAACTTTTTTCTTGTAAAGTTTGACTTTACTGCAGTTTTCATATTGATTCTGGTTAAATTTTTATTCTATGTAAAGATTAAAAAAACCCCGTTTTTGGTCATCTAAACCGGGGGTCGGCAACCTGTACTGCACAATGAGCCACTGTGAGTGATTTTTGAATTTAAAAAAAATCTGCATGGAGCCACAAATATGTTAAAAAAATGTTAAAACTAAGGTATAACAGCAGAATTAAAATGACAGTTTGGCCTGACAACATCAGGATTAAGTTTTTTTTCCTTATAAATTTGCAGCTTTTTTAAATTGTAAATTTGTTACCTTTTTCTCACAAAATTGCTGCTTTTTCATGTATTTTGATTATTTGCCAAAAGTTTATTTTTTTCTTGCAAAATTTGGGTTTTTTCCTCTTTCAACTGAAATGTTTTTCCCCCCCAGATTGTCTTATCTGATTATTACCCTTTTCAGGTAAAAATGCTGCCTTTTTCAATTAACTTTGCAACCATTTCCTAATAAACTTGTAGCTTTTTGGGGTAAATTTGTGACTTTTTTTTTCTTGCCAATTTGTGTTTTTTTCTCCCTCATAAAATTGCAACATTTTCCTTAAAGTTCGAGAATGTTTATTCATAATTTTTCAGCTGTTCTCATAAAGTTATTATATTTTTCTTTGTAAATGTATTCGCTTGCAAAATTGCAGCATTTCCTAAATAAATGGATTACATTTTCTCATAAAACTCCATCTTTTTCCAGTAAATTTGTGACTTTTCTTATGAATTTATGGATATATTTTTCTCAGAAACTTGCAAAATTTTTCCCTAAATTTCTGAGATTTTTTGCACAAGTTTTCAGGTTTTCTCATTTTCTGTTTTTTTAGGGTATTTTCCACATGGATGTACAACCTTTTTTATTGTAAATTTATTGCTTATTTTTTGTAAATGTATAAGTTTTTTTTTTCAAAGCTTTGGGGAGCTACAGTGTATGTGCAAAAGAGCCACATGTGGGTCTTATGCCCATATTCAGTAACTCCCTGTAGTTTTGGAAAAAGTCACAAATTTACAGAAAAATAAACACAAATTTATGACAGAATAAACTGCCGAAAAAAGACACCTCTAAAATGTTAGAGAAAATTGAGAAAAAATTATGAGAATGTGTTACTTCTTCATAAGAACAAAATTGTGAATTTAGAAGAAAAAGTTCCAAATTAAACAAAAATATAAATTTGAAAATAAAACTCAATATGATATAATTAGTGGTGTCACTTTAATCTAGATTAATCACGATTAATCGCGATAATCTAGACTAAAACTTTAGTCTCCATTCATTACGCACAAAACGGTATGTTTCCAGTGGGATTTTGTTTTGATCATGATTAACCCCTTGCACTCTGGTCAATTTCCCTAAAAACGCCAAAAAATAACGTAAATAAACGTAGTAAATCAAAAGCTGTTCTTCAACCCTTTGCAGCATCTTCATGGGGTTGGTCTCATTTAAAAGAAAACACTTTGAATTTTTTGGCAAAACAGTCATAATCTCTCTAAGTGCTCCTGCCACTGAGTAACAGTCATCTAAACATACTGAACTTGAAGAAAATAAATTTCGCCTGGGTGTTTTTTTGGATACAAATGCTTGCAAATAACACACAGCTTCAGATACTGGCTGGAAAATGCAACAGAAATGTAGAACCAAGTGTTATCCAGCTGAGGTCAAAATTTTGTAACAATACCACAAAAAATGAATATATTACACAGCTTTTTTCTTAGGTTGTTCCCAGGCGTTTTTGAACTGTGTCAAATTGTGCCAAATGACACAGTTTGGAAAAACGTCTGTAACTTTTGAATGATTCAATATAGAAGCTTCATCTTGGGCTCTAATGAAAGGTGAAGGGCTGTGTGTGTGTGTGTGTGTGTGTGTGGTTGTTTATTCATTCATGAATGAATGAATGAACAAACAAGTCCCCACACACAAAGAAGAATGCCACGTAAAAAATGTGTGGCTTTTTTTTACAAGAAAAAATAACCTACAGTGCGCTAAAAATTATACTAAAATATTTGTAATGTAGAAGATAACAACTCCCACCCCCCACCCCCCGCTACAGAGGAAGGACATCACCCATCGCTACATGACGGAAAGTGGTGACGGTGCGCCGCGGTCTACTACGCACAGTTGGACTAAAATATCTGCAATATATCTGCAATCCGCTACAGAAGAGTAGTGGGGGGGGGTGTGTTCACAACATGACGGGGGGGCCGTTCGCAACATGACGGACCGAGCGGTCTGGGTCTGTCATGTTGCAATAACGCACAGTTGTAATTTACCGATCGGTCAAAAGTCATTTGGATTACAATTTTCAGGGATAAAGAATAATTTAGCTTATAACACTTACCTGTCCACAACAGCAAAGTCGCTGGCGAACTTCTCTTCCTCATTGTCAGACGAACATGACGCTGGTCCGCTTGTTACGGACTTGTGGTTCTGGTCACGCGACCCGGTCAAACCATAATTCCATTATTGCAGTTTTGCGCTTCCATGATTGCGGTTTTGGCGAACGATTTTTCAAAACAAATAAAAACAGTAGTAAGAAAAAAAGACTGGCGAACGCCTGTGTGTCACCCAGCCTTACACAAAACAGCTTTCGAACTTCTGTGCTTCAACTGGCTGGCTGTATTCGCAACCGTTGGTAGGCGGGTCCTTCTTGCTAGGTTTTCAGTCATCGGTTCTTCAAGGTTTCAGAAACCCAATTCAAGGCTCTTATTAGTCTAATGAGAGGTCAATCACATCTAAACCAATCAAAGCACTCCTTTGGCTTTCTGTTCGCGGCTGTGTCTGTAGTGGAAGAACAGAATTGCAGCTTTTTTTTTCTTCAGTGTGCCCTAGGACGCACAGTGTGCGTACTAGGGCGCCCTCGTGCGCTCTAGGACGCAGAGACGTGTCTGCCCGCGGTACACCGGAGTGCAAGAGGTTAATCTGACTACCCTGACGGCACTTTAATCACGATTTAATTTCAGATGATCGGGATTAATCGTGTCAAGGTGCGTTACTCGTGTTAAATGCATGAAGTGAGATGTGGCATCATGCAATGAACGCACCTTGATGCGATTAATCACACTCAACCAGTATTAATCATGTTAAAATGACACCAAATTAAAAATGCAAAAAGTACAAACAGTTAACTTAAAAAATATGAGAAAAAGCGACACATTTACAAGAAGAGTGCCCCAGATTTATATAAAAAGTTGCTTTTTTAAGTCACAAATTTACGTGGAAAAATGTTGCAAGTCTACAGTTACAAAGCTGCAAAATAAAGAGAACAATGCCACAAATTTGAAAGAAATATTATGCATATTTACAAGAAAAAATGTTGCAAATTAATGAGAAAAAAAAAATCTTGCAAATTTACATTGGAAAAAATGTTTTTATTTGTTTCATGTTTTGGAGAAAAAAATCAGAAATTCGGAGGGAAAATGTCTCAAATTTGTGACATACATATTCATTTAAATTTGCAGCTCATCAAATTTATCTTTAAAAAGTTGTAAATTAATTAAAAAAGGGTGCAAATTTGCAAAAAAATAGTAAAAAAAAGGTGTTTATGATAGAGTAATGTTTCAATTTTATTTGGTTCTATTACTGGTTTTGTGGCTCCATGCAGATTTTTTGGACAAAAATTGCTTAAAATGGCTCTTTTAGAAGATGCTGACCCCTGACCTAGACAGTAACCCATTTTTTTTTTAAATTTTTTTTTTTGTTAATGCTCATTTTGGGAGGTGAGAGAGTTTTGTTTTTCTGTTTTAAAGGGTTTCCCATTACAAATAAAGAGGCCTCTAGCGGAGGGGTAAAAAATTTGATACAGTGTAGTATCGCGATGTTTTGTGTCCATGATACTGTAATCAATTCAGAGAAACCAGTATGACAGTACTTAAAAAGTGAAAGTATTAATAAATGTTGTTTTTCGGGTATCTGAGTAATAAAAAGAACAATATACTCTTCAGTCCACTAGGTGGTGCTAAATGCTCACTGTCTGATTAGGTCAGCACAGCAAAGGAGTGGAGCTGAACAAGACAAAGATTGGCATGGGAAATCGCAATAGATGATATCGCAATACGAAGTGTATCACAAGATCGTGATAGTGTTGTATTGCCAGCCTCCCAAACACAATCTTGCATAGGGCCCCTAAAAAGTAAGAACTGACCTTGGATTCCCATTTACTTAATTGACTTTGATGGTGGCCAATTGTTGAAATCCTGCTTTGAATTTGCACTCTAAACATTTCTTTATGAATGGACAGTGTTTGTGTTTCATAATGGCAGTTTTATGAAAAGAGCGCTTCCATTATATGCGAGCAGGGTCCTCATTTTCTTAATCCATTTCATCCATCTACCCCATTATCTCTGCTCCCTTTTTATTTTTTCCCCTTTGTGTCCATTTGTTGTAACCCGTTTCATGATGTATTCGAGTCCACGGCCTGTCAGATTTCACATTTGTCACACTGTAATATTCAGTTGGCTTACCTTACTTAGGAAAAACATAAAAAGTGCCTTGAAAAAATAAAGTGGAGTAGAAATTTCATGCTGTACAAACAAATGCTTGTTTGCAACATGCATTTTTTTTTTCTGTTCTAAAGGTGAATTCACACAACAACATTCGGACCGACTGTGACTGACGTTTTGGCAAATGTCTGGCTCTGCTGGCAAAAGTTAATGATAGTTGGTGTTTACCGGCAAATGCTGGCAAAAGTTGTGTTCTTTGAAAATTTTCAGCCTGCTGAAAATTTGCTGATGTTAGGGAATACATATTGGTGAAAGTTGTGATTAGTTTGTAAAAGTTCCTGAGCGCTGGGCTAAGTTATGCAGAATTTACCTAAGTCAGCCAAAAGTTAAAGTTGGGTTCACACTATCAAGTTAGGACCGAATTTTACAGACGTTTTGAAAAATCAGAGAAATACTCAGTGCAGGTCAGCTGACATCAGCATTAGTTCATTATCTCATATAAAGATCAGCGTTTGTGGTGGCTTCCTGCCATTCTGGACCTGCTTCTGGCGTGAAAAAAAATTTCCTTTGGGCATATGTTTCAGTATTTATTTTCATTTTATATTCCTATGTAGTTATTTCTGCATACCATTTAACCCTGTTCATTCATTCATTGATCTAAAAAAATAATAAAATAATGCATAGACTCCAACACTAAGTCCACAATTAAAATGTGAATGTGGATGGAATAAAAAAAAAACTGTTTAGTGTATCATCTTATCAATAAAATGATGGGTGATTATCTTTTGACTGTTCCAACTCTCTCCATTAAAATGTAATTTACTTTTTGACACCACATCAGCGCTGTTTGATTCCCCACAATGGAAGCCGAACCAATAAATCCTGGAGAATGATTTTGCACGGAGCAGAAAATTAGAAACAGTAAATTTCCTCAATGAGGAGATTTTTTTTTTTCTTTTAGGCTGTCACACTTTTGGGAGATTAGATATACATGTGTATATAATTTGCAGGCAGAGAGTAGACAGACTCTGACTGAAAATTTCACGAAAAAAACTTTCCACAGATCAAGAAAATGTTTTTTCAGACAGCAAAAAAAAAAAATAAGATTGGCGTCACTAATGGCTGTTGTTTCCAAGGTAACCAGTAAACCGTACTGGCAAAAGACACTTTTGCGCAACAGTACAGCCTAGTGGTAGACAAATAACACAGCAAAGACACGAAATCCCAAGCCACTCACCAGACTACACCCATCACCTGGAGCAAACAAACCCACAAACAACTCAAAACTAATCAAATACCCGTAATATATATATAAATAATATCCATCCATCCATCTTCTACCGCTTTTCTGGAGGTCCGGTCACAGAGGCAGCAGTTCAAACAGAGAAGCCCAGACTTCTCTATTCCCAACCACCTGCTCCAGCTCTTCACAGAAAATACCAAGACATTCCCAGACCAGCTGGGAGACATAGTCTGTCCAGCGAGTCCTGGGTCTGCCCCAGGGTCTCCTCCCAGTGGGACGTGCCCGAAACCCCTTAAGTGGGAGGCGTCCAGGAGGCATCCTGATCAGATGCCCAAACCACCTCAACTGGCTCCTTTCAATGTGGAGGAGCAGTGGTTCTACTCTGAGCCTCTCCCGGATGACTGAGTTCCTCACTCTACATCTAAAGGTGAGTTCAGCAATCCTACAAAAAAAAAGCTCATTTCAGCCGCTTGTATCCGCATTCTTTCGGTCAATACCCAGAGCTCGTGACCATAGGTGAGGGTAGGAACGTAGATTGACCAGTAAATCGACAGCATTACCTTAAAGCTTAGCTCCCTCTTCACCACAATGGATCGGTATAATGTCCGCATCACTGCAGATGCTGCCCCGATCTGTCTGTCAATCTCTTGCTCCATTCTCCCCTCACTCGTGAATAAGACCCCAAAATAGGAGCTTGTCCCCAACCCGGAGACGACAATCCACCTTTTTCCGGCTGAGGACCATGGACTTGGACTTGGAGGTGTTGATTCTCACTCCAGCCGCTTCACACTCAGCGGCAAACCATCCCAGTAAGACCTGTGGGTCATTGCTGGATGAAGCCAACAGGACAACATCATCTGCAAATAACAGAGATGAGATCCTGTGGTCACCAAGCATGACACCCTCCGTTCCCTGGCTGCACCTAGAAATCCTGTCCATAAAAATTATGAACAGGATCGGCGACAAAGGGCGGCCCTGGCGGAGTCCAACTCTCACTGAGAATGAGTCCGACCGAGTGTTGGCAATACGAACCAAACTCTCACAACGGTTGTATAGAGAACGGATAGCTCATAACGACAAGCCCGATACCCCATACTCCCGAAGCAACCCCCACAAAAAACCACGAGGGACGCGGTCGAATGCCTTCTCAAAGTCCACAAAACACATGTAAACTGGTTGGGCAAACTCCCATGAACCCTCGAGAATTCTCGAGAGGGTAAAGAGTTGGTCCGATGTGCCATGGCCAGGACAAAAACCACATTGCTCCTCCTGAATCTGAGGTTCGACCAACGGCTGGACTCTCCTTTCCAGTACCTTGGCATAGACCTTCCCAGGGAGGCTGAGGAGTGTGATCCCTCTAAAGTTGGAGCACACCCTCCGGTCCCCTTTCTTGAAGAGAGGAACCACCACCACCTTGGCAACCTCAGCGCCTGTGATGGGCGAGTTGTCCCCCTCATCCACAAGCCCTGCTTCCTTTGTGGAAGGCATGTCAGTGGGATTGAGGAGGTCCTCGAAGTATTCCTTCCATCGCCCGATGATATCCCCAGTCAAAGTCAGCAGTGTCCCATCCGCACCATAGACGGTGTGGACAGGGAGCCGCTTCCCCCTCCTGAGCCGCCGGACAGTTTGCCAGAATCTCTTCGAGGCCGACCGAAAGTCTTGTTACATGGCCTCACCAAACTCCTCCCTCACCCGAGTTTTTGCTTCAGCAACAACCTGAGCTGCACTCCGCTTGACCTGCCGGTACACCTCAGCTGCTTCGGGAGTCCCACAAGCCAACCAAGCTCGATAGGACTCCTCTTTCAGCATAATGGCCCCCCTCACCACTGGTGTCGACCACTTGGTTTTGGGGTTGCCATCACGAAATGCATCGATGACCTTGCAGCCACAGCTCTGGGCAGCCGCTTCAACAATGGAGGTGGAGAACATGGCTCATTCAGACTCCATGTCTCCAGACTCCCTCGGAATCTGGTCCCGGGTGAAGGGCCAGACTAAGAAGAATAATATCCCGTAGATTAAAAAAAAAATACAAAACAAAAAACATGTCATACACCCGTTGTTATCACCAAACAAATACTGTACAATGTCATCTTAATATATATATTCTTTTTTAATTCCCCCTTCTCTCTATTCCTCTTTCATCCGTGCATGTCCGAAATGATTTTAGATCTAAAAACATCTGTTTTTACCAGCATTTCAGTCAACGTTTGCCAAAGGAGCTTAACTTAGACTGACTTAGGCGAACTCTGCATAACTTAGCCCAGCGCACGGGAGCTATTACAACCTGAGCACAACTTTCACCAACATTTATTTCCAAACATCAGCAAATTTTCAGCATGCTGAAAATTTTTAAGAAATACAACTTTTGCCAGCGTTTGCCAACAAACACCAACCATCATTAACTTTTATCAGCTTTTTCCAGCAGAGCCAGACGTTTGCCAAAACATCAGTAAAAGTTGGTCCAAATGTTACGGTGTGAATCCACCCAAAAAAGCAGGTCCAGAAAGGCAGGAAGCCTCCACAAACGCTGATCTTTATATGATGTCAGCTGACCTGCACCAAGTATTCATTTGCTTAAGTTAACCTAAGTTGGCAACAGCTACACATACACTAGCCTAAGTTGACAAAAGTTTGCCAACGCTGAATGCAACGCTGGGAAATGCTAGCAAAAGCTCGTAAAAGTTCGTAAAAGTTGGTGTGTGCTGGATTAAAAAAAAAAAAAAACCAAACCTGCTCACCAATGTAATTTCACTGGACTCATATTGCTGATTTTTCAAAACGTCTGTAAAAGTCGGTTCAAACAATATAGTGTGAACCCAGCTTAAGGCAGTTTTTCTCAGGTAACTAAATTGATTGTACGGTGCAGAGTGCTTTTGCTTGTTGATATGACCTAACATAGTTATTCCTCAAGCAGTAGTGGTATAACTGATATCAGAGGTGGGTAGTAAATTATGAGTTATGTCTACTCAAGTACATGTACTTAACCTAAGTGTACTTTCACAAGCAGTTTTATTGCAGGATACTTTTTACTCTTACTCAAGTAAATTTTTGATGAAAACATGTAATTTGGCAAACTTTCAGTAAGTGTTGATTTGAAATTAGTGCAAGTCAAGTTTTTCTCATCAATTTTTCTGATGACATATAGCGCTATCAAAGAAAACGCAATAATAAGAATTTTTTTAAATGTGATGCATGTTTTTCAGTTTCAGTTCAAGTTTTTATTTCGAATATGCAAAAAAATACTACTAATAATAAAGAACATAATCATACAGAGAATGCAGACTGCAGATTCCCATGGAGTTATGACCTACATCCCACGTGAAGTCCGCCATCTTGGAATTTAGTGGCGGCGGCACCGATTTTGGCTATTTCCCGCCCACGTATTTTAATGAACTCATCCTAGGACAGGCGTATGCAACCTTTGCCAGCCGAAGAGCAATTTTGCCCACCTCTGACTAAAATAGAGGTGGCTGAGGGCCATAATGGCAATTTGACCTTTAAAATAAAGATTATGCTGCTTATACAGTTTTTTTCTATACAGTGGTGTGAAAAAGTGTTTGCCCCCTTCCTGATGTCTCATTTTTTTGTATGTTTGTCACACTAAAATGTTTCAGATCATCAAACAAATTTTAAAATTAGACAAAGATAACACAAGTAAACACAAAATGTAGTTTTTAAATGAAGGTGTTTATTATTAAGGGGGAAAAATCCAAACCTACATGGCCCTGTGTGAAAAAGTGATTGTCCCCCAAACCTAATAACTGGTTGGGCCACGCTTAGCTGCAACAACTGCAATGAAGCATTTGCAATAGCTGGCAATGAGTCTTTTAGAGTGCTGTGGAGGAATTTTGGCACACTCATCTTTGCAGAATTGTAATTCAGAAACATTGGAGGGTTTTCAAGCATGAAGCACCTTTTTAGGATCATGCCACAGCATCTCAATCAGATTTAGGTCAGGACTTTGACTCGGCCACTCCAAAGTCTTCATTTTGTATTTCTTAAGCCCTTCAGAGGTGGACTTGCTGATGTGTTTTGGATAATTGTCCTGCTGCAGAACCCAAGTGTGCTTCAGCTTGAGGTCACGGACAGATGGCCGGACATTCTCCTTCAGGATTATTTAGTAGACAGCGGAATTCATGGTTCCATTTACCACAGCAAGTCTTCCAGGTTCTGAAGCAGCAAAACAGCCCCAGACCATCACACTACCACCACCATATTTTACTGTTGGTATGATGTTCCTTTTCTGAAATGTTGTTACTTTTATCCCGGATGTAATGGGACACACACCTTCCAAAAAGTTCAGTTTTTGTCTTGTCAGTCCACATTTTCCCAAAAGTCTTGGGGATCATCAAGATGTTTTCTGACAAAACTGAGATGAGCCTTTATGTTCTTTCTGCTCAGCAGTGGTTTTTGTCTTGGAACTCTGCCATGCAGGCCATTTTTGCCCAGTCTCTTTCTTATGGTGGAGTCATGAACACTGACCTTAACTGAGGCAAGTGAGGCCTGCAGTTCTTTGGATATTGTTGTGAGGTCTTTTGTGACCTCTTGGATGAGTCGTCGCTGCACTCTTGGGGTAATTTTGGTCGGCCGGCCACTCCTGGGAAGGTTCACCACTGTTCCATGTTTTCGCCATTTGTGGATAATGGCTCTCACTGTGGTTCGCTGGAGTCCCAAAGCTTTAGAAATGGCTTTATAACCGCTTCCAGACTAATAGATCTCAATTACTTTGTTTCTCATTTGTTCCTGAATTTCTTTGGATTGCAGCATGATGTCTAGCTTTTGAGGATCTACTTCACTTTGTCAGGCAGGTCCTATTTAAGTGATTTCTTGATTGAGAACAGGTGTGGCAGTAATCAGGCCTGGGTGTGGCTAGAGAAATTGAACTCAGCTTTCCAAAGATGTAATAAACCACAGTTAATTTATAACGGGGGGAGGCCAATCACTTTTTCACACAGGGCCATGTAGGTTTGTTGTTGTTGTTTTTTTTTACCCTTAATAATAAACACCTTCATTTAAAAACTACATTTTGTGTTTACTTGTGTTATCTTTGTCTAATATTTAAATTTGTTTGATGATCTGAAACATTTAAGTGTGACAAACATACAAAAAAATGAGACATCAGGAAGTGGGCCAACACTTTTTCACACCACTGTATAAACATAGCTCTGAATATTATGTAGCATTCATGAATTCCTACTACAACAGCGGGAAAAAAAACCTGTCAAGCTTTATATATAGCTTCATTTGTGAAATAAAAGTATTGGAAATATATTACAAATTGTTTTGTGCTGAAAAATAAATTTCTGAATATCTGACCATAATTTTTGTATAGTTCTTTAATTATCAGCACATTCATAAATTGCTTAAATCTGAAAAATATCAACTATCTCCTACTTTCAACAGTGATCACACAGCTTTAGTTCCTGATATTTTAATAAATTAGAGATGAAAGTTTTATTTAGAAGAAGCTACTTTTCATCCTTTTTATATTTCCTCATAATGCTCCTTGTTCAGATCTATATTTAATTATATATGTGTATATACAGTATGTGTGTGTGTGTGTGTGTGTGTGTGTGTGTGTGTGTGTGTGTGTGTATCCTTCACCTGTTCGCCAGACTCGCAATTTGACAACTAGTGGATTGGTTGTCTGATAATTGGCTTTCTGATAGTCTTCTTTATTTATTTTGAAATAAAACAAAAAGAATTCTTAAAACTTTCTAAATATTATAACTTTAAAAATCATTTGATGCAAATTAAGCCAATTAGAAATAATTACAGTGGAGTGGGAAAAAAGTTTAAAAAAATACCTTCTTCCACTGAGCTAAATGTTGGTTATAATTTTTTACAGAATGCGTGGCATTGGTAGACAGTCTGTACCTATAATTTCACTGAAACAAAACCCCAGGAAAACATCAGTTAACAAACTAACTGTCAAAGAATCTTCTCTCCTCTCTTTTCACTCATTTGAACTCCTTTTACTGTCTGTCGGCTGTACGTTGCTGATTTCAGACAGGTATATCCGGTTGACGGTCTCACAACAAAAGCACATAACAGAAACAACCATTCTGAAAAGTGAATGGCTGTAGAGGGCTTTTATTGCTAATAACCTAGGAAGTATTGAGCTGTGATGGTGATCATGAATTCACACTAATTCAGACTTTGGTCGTATCTGGTGAATCCAGCATTTATAGCACAGGCTATTTTAAGGTTATTGAGCAGGAATTAAAAGGATTGTTTCTCATTTTTAAGGATAATTAAGGCGTTGATTTTAGATAATCTACATTTAAGAATTTTTATGGACCTGTAGACACGAATGAGGCGGCTGTTTTTCTCCTTGTTAGTGTTCTTGTAGAGAAATTCTCTCCACAACAACCATACATGAACACAAATTAATCTGTCCACACAGAATTAAACTCTATTTTCCCCCGTGAATTTACTTCTTTGGGTGGGATTTGTTCATGTTTTTCGGAGGGTGGCAGCAGCTGCTGTCCACATGCACTGAGGAGAGGCTGAGCGGCTCTCTGTGCAGCCTCCGTCAGATGTGACGCATGGCTGACAACATAATAATTTAAAATATGTATATTTTACATTCATAAAAGTATGTGTTTCCATTGAGAAATGTATCCAATTGCAACAAACAATTTAGAAAATAAAATAATTAGAATGAACTTCATTAATTTCCGTGTGTTTTGAGATATAACTGCAGGGAGTTGCAGCATGGGGGCTGAAGGGCTGTGGGTTGCCAACCCCTGTCCTAGGATAATAGTCCGATTTGCCTCATTTTCGCTGGGGATCATCTATAGTCATGTGCCATCAAAAGTTATTCATATCTCTCAAGGGTGTTGCCATGGTGACATGGTGAAGTTTGACATGTCGCCATGATCGTTTTATACGCACTTCCTCATATTTGCCTATTGCCTCATATTGATGGCAATAGAGGGATATCAGATGTTTCATATTAACAGATCTCAAAAAAAGGGTGGTGGTGTTGCACTGTATATTGATGACCTGTATAGGTGTAACTTGTAAATGGAATGTCCTTTGCACTACCAGGGATTTTAGAATGTGTTACTGTTGAGATTGACCAAGATAAAACAAAAAATCTAATTATAAGTTGTATATATAGAACGCCGGGAACGTGCATTGAGACATTCAGAGATAAATTAGTCGAGCTGTACAATAATATTACTAGTAAGAAAATGGCAGTAATTTGTGGAGATTTCAATATTGGTTTACTGAATCCACATCAACAAAATGTAATCACAGAGTTCATGGATTCTATGTACAGCATGAGTCTATATCCCACAATAACACATCCCAGTAGAATTACAGTTCACACTGCTACACTTATTGACAACCTGTTTGTTAATATTATTGATAAGAAAATAGAAAGTGGATTATTGATAAATGATATAAGTGACCATTTGCCAACCTTTGCACTTATCCATGGCCACACGGGGGCCAATACAGAAAAATTTTTAAAATCGCTCAGATACAAATCACAAAATGCAGTCAGTTCTTTTAAAGAAGACTTGCTAAAGCAAGACTGGACAAAAGTCTATGTATCAGATGTAAATGAAGCCTATGACACATTTATGAACATTGTAACCACTCTTTATGAAAAAAAATGTCCATTAGTAAAGAAAAAGCTTAAACATAAATTTGTCGATAAGCCATGGTTAACCAAAGGATTACAAAAGGTGTGTAAAAAGAAAAATTTATTATATAAAGCTTTCCTGAAGAAAAGGACAAAAGAAGCAGAGCAGCGGTATAAAGCATACAAAAATAAGTTAACATATATAATAAGATGTAGTAAAAGAGACCATTACAGTAAAGAACTGGAGAAAAACAGAGACATGGACAATACTTAACAATATTGTTGGAAATAAAAACAGAAATACAAGCTACCCAACCAATTTTTCAAAAAATAATAAAACGATTCAGAGTGTGAATGCAGCTTCACCTGCAGATGAATTTAATAGCTTTTTTGTTAACATTGGTCCTAATTTGGCTCGAGAAATACCCATTACGGCACCTACAGGTGATACAATAAGCAAAAACACTGCTATAAAAGACTCAATTTTCATAAAGAACACAGACGAGAGAGAGGTCATTGAAATTGTTAAATCGTTTAAAAGTAAAACATCTACGGACTGTGATGGTATTGACATGCTCTTAGTCAAAACTATTATTGAATGCTTAGTGAAACCACTGACGTATATCTGTAACCTGTCTCTCCAAACAGGTATATTTCCCAATGCAATGAAAATAGCTAAAGTAATTCCGATATACAAGACGGGTGACAGAGGGAAATTCTCAAACTATAGACCAATTTCACTATTGTCGCAATTTTCCAAGATACTTGAAAAAATATTCTGTGAGAGAATTGACAACAACATACTGAATAATAATTTATTGTGTGAGCAGCAATATGGGTTCAGACACAAGAGGACGACTGCATTTGCTCTAATGGAATTTATAGAAAAAATATCAACTGCCGTTGAAAATAAAGAGTATTCAGTTGGGGTATTCCTGGATCTTAAAAAAGCATTTGATACAGTGGATCATAATTTATTATTAAAGAAACTACAAAATTGTGGTATTAGGGGGGTAGCACTGTCCTGGTTATGTACTGTAGTTACTTAAAGAATAGATATCAGTATGTATGTGTTGGTAACAAAAACTCAGTTACTGAAGGTTACTTGTGGCGTCCCACAGGGTTCAGTTTTGGGGCCATTGTTATTCAATATGTATATAAATGATATATGTAAAGTTTCGGAAAAAATGGATTTAATATTGTTTGCCGATGACACTAATTTATTATGCAGTGGGAGCAATTTGGAACAACTTTTGGATACACTCGGAAAGGAATTAGGAAAGCTTAAACTGTGGTTTGATTCAAACAAATTAACGCTCAATTTAAGTAAGACAAAATTTATAGCTTTTAACAACTATCACAACAACTTAGTATCTAAACTCAGTGTAAATGGTGTAGAGATTGAAAGGGTATCCGAAACTAAATTTCTTAGAGTAATAATTGATAATAAACTGTGTTGGAAGTCACATATTAATTATATTAAAGGTAAAATATCTAAATCAATTGCAATACTACACAGAGTGAAATATTTGCTGAATCAACCCACACTATATACTTTGTATCATTCATTAATACTCCCATACATGACATATTGTACTGAAGTATGGGGAAATACATATAAAACAAACATACTATATCCAGTCTTTATGCTTCAGAAGAGAGCTATTAGAATAATAAACAAAGCTGCTTACAGGGAACCAACAAACCCACTTTTTCTTAAATTAACAGCTCTCAAGTTGAAAGATCTGGTTGACTTTAAAACTGCAGTAATAATGTTTAAAGTGAAGAATCTATCACTGCCCACAAATATTCAAAAGTTGTTCCAAATAAGTGAGAAACGGTATCATTTCAGAGGAACATGTATATTTCAAAAACCTTCAGTGAGAACTACCACCAAGCAACACTGTGTTTCAGTGCAAGGAGTCAGATTATGGAACGATTTTGGACATGAATTAAAATCATGTACAATGCTTGGACAATTTAAACAAAAACTAAAGGAAGAAATACTCCAAACATATATACAAGATGACATGTAAAATCACATAAGGATTGTCATATGCAGTCTGTGTTGTGTTGCAGCACCGGGCTGCACGGTGGCGCAGTGGTTAGCACTGCGGCAGCACAGTTTACCCTTGGCCGGGGGATTGTGGGGATCGTGGGATCGTGGGTTCGATCCCAGCCCCCGACCAACAGTGATCTGTGTGGAGTTTGCATGTTCTCCCCGTGTTGCGTGGGTTTACTCCGGGATTTCTCCGGTTTCCTCCCACATGCCAAAAACATGCATGTTAGGTTAATTGGCTGTTCTAAATTGTCCCTAGATATCTGTTTCCTATAGGCCCTTAGAATAGAGGGTTAGTATTAATGAAAGCGCTTTGAGTGGTCTTTGTGACTAGAAAAGCGCTATATAAGTGCAGGTTAGTTAGTTAGTTAGTTTTTTGTCACATTTTGTCTTAGCTATGTTCTGAATTGTAATTGCTCTTGTTTTTTTTTTCTTTTGAATTCTTGGATGGAATATGGGTGGGCAATATAAGCTGCGGCTTCAGCCATCACCCATTTCAGGTAACTTATGTTGAACTGTATAATCAGAGGAGTTATTGTCTAATTTGACCTTGTTGGATTTTCTTTCCCTCTTTGTTATATTATTCTGTTTCTTTTTTTTAATCTTTACTTTTAATCTATCTGAAATAAAGATTCATTCATTCATTCCCACATCATACATCATAGTTGAGACTATGAGGAAATTTTACAAGGGAAGTGAATCTTGATCAAAAAACACTTTGGCTTCATGTAATAATTCAACAGATTATTGATATTTTTTAGGACAGTGGAGGTGAATACATTTTGAATTGCAGAAAAAAATCAGAGTGCACCAACAGTTCCTATCAGAACAACTAAATCATTTCTTGTTTTCCATGTTTCTGTTGCAAAACAAATGTCTGAATATAAAATTTCACTTTCTATTACTAGCTTGCTTTTAACCAATTTATTATTAACATCAATAATAAATGATATACGTAAAGTTTTAATGTTTTACATACAGTATGTTTTATATGCATGAAAAATATACAGGAGATATCACCTGATTCTAAATCAGGAACCCATATGGTCTTGTTTCCTTCACTGATCTCTAGAATTATTCAGGTCTGTTAACAGCTTTTTCATTGACTCTCATGACATTGAATGTTGGAATGTGCTTATCTGAGTTTTGTTAGACATAGCTTAATTTGCATAGATTCGTATCACGCTGTGTGCACCAAGGGATGTTTATTTTGTTGCTCAAACGTAGCCAAAGGTCTCTGAGCAAGACCATATTAAAGACGCGATGCAGTAGGTGTGTTTGTAGCTGAATGGAACACTAACATAAGAGGATGACAAATTAACATTGAAATGCAATTGCACATGCACTGTAAAATCAGATTTGTTAACCTTACTTGGATTAAAAAACCATCCAAAATGATTGCCTGGAAAAAGTATGAGGAATAAAAATTGTACAACACACGATTTTTCTGTTTTATTTAGTCTTTAAGGCAATTTCTTGGTGTGCTTTTTCTTAGTAAGGTTCACCAATGGGATTATGGAGTGCCTGTTTCATGAGGGTTTTTTTTTTTTTTTTTTTTTTTTTGAGGTAGTTCTGTTGAGCCACAATTCGGAAGCATTGTCTGATTTTCATTGGTTAATTTTCATGGAATTTTTGTTTGTTGCCACTTTTGTTGGATTCGGTTGTTTCTGTGACCATTGTGTGTTTGTCTTTCATTAACAGAGGGGTCAGGTCTGTTATGTTTGTGTCAGGTCAGGCATTGGCTTGTTTGCTACCGGATAACCATGAAAACCGGTACTACCTGTCTCATGGGTCGGGCCGTCGGCGACTCAACCGGCATCCCCGCTCTTCCGAGGGCGTGGAGGGTGAAACAGGGCATCCTGGCAGAACTAAAAACAATATCTGCCACAGGTCTGTGGTGGACCACTCCCAGTTACACAGGGTGAGACTGGACATCCTGGCAGATAAACACATCTGTCGCAAGGTCTGTGGTGGACTCTGCCAGTCGGTGCATTGTGGCATGCACTACACAAAGAGCAGAGATAAACAAACCTATCATCTGGTCAGTCACTGCAACAGATACTGGAGTCAGTTTGTCTTGGCTTGTCCTTGCCACTGATAATACCTTTATCTGCCAAGAATGTGCTGCTAGTCCAGCAAAAGTTAGCGGTACTCAAATACTTTGCAAGCAGTTTCATGAAATGGTCAACCCCTCCCCAAACATTTACTCAGGTATAAAAGGTAAAAAGCAACACAACACAGCATTTTATGTATTTTAATTGCAAAAGAGACTCTCGCCCAAAGATGCTGGGATAGGCTCCAGCACCCCCGCGACCCGAAAAGGATTAAGCGGAAGAAGATGAATGAATGAATAGTTGCAAAAGAATACAAGGAGCAATGTGTAATCTAGCAGTCAGATGTCAAAATGCAACCAGTTCACATTTTTATAAGTTATCACTTAGACATTATGATCATCCAAGATGGCTGCCTACATAGAGACAGACCCTCTTTTTGTATATTTAAAAAAACATATTTTAAGGTACAGAAAATGCAATTTTCAAGTAGGAGTGATTATATAATGATGAAGGCAAAGCTATAATTTTATGCTATGCTAAATCTCAGAATTCAGATAACCCAAAAATTTGCACACTGTACCTTTAACATACGCTTGTATTTATGTAATGCAAAATATCTATCCATCTCCATTTTCTACCGCTTTTCCGGAGGTCCAGGTCGCGGAGGCAGCAGTTCAAGCAGAGAAGCCCAGACTTCTCTCTCCCCAGCCACTTGCTCCAGCTCTTCAGAGAGGATACCAAGGTGTTCCCAGACCAGCTGGGAGACATAGTCTCTCCACCGAGTCCTGGGTCTGCCCCTGGGTCTCCTCCCAGTGGGACGTGCCCGAAACACCTCAAGTGGGAGGCGTCCAGGAGGCATCCTAATCAGATGCCCATACCACCTCAACTGACTCCTTTCAATGTGGAGGAGCAGTGGTTCTACTCTGAGCCTCTCTCGGATGACTGAGCTCCTCACCCTATCTCTAAGGGTGAGTCCAGCAATCCTACGGAGAAAGCTCATTTCAGCCGCTTGTATCCGCGATCTTGTTCTTTTGGTCATTACCCAGAGCTCGTGACCATAGGTGAGAGTAGGAACGTAGATTGACTGGTAAATCGACAGCTTTGCCTTAGAGCTAAGCTTCCTCTTCACCACAACAGACCAGTACAACGTTCGCATCACTGCAGATGCTGCTCCAATCCGTCTGTCAATCTCTCGCACCATTTTCCCGTCACTCGTGAATAAGACCCTAAGATACTTAAACTCCTCCGCTTGGGGCAGGAGCCTGTCCCCAACCCAGAGAGGACAATCCACCTTTTTCTGTCTGAGGACCATGGACTCGGACTTGGACGTGCTGATTCTCATCCCAGCCGCTTCACACTCAGCAGCAAACCATCCCAGCAAGAGCTGTAGGTCATTGCTGGATGAAGCCAACAGGACAACATCATCTGCAAACAACAGAGATGAGATCCTGTGGTCACCAAGCATGACACCCTCCATTCCCTGGCTGCGCCTAGAAATCCTGTCCATAAAAATTATGAACAGGATCGGTGACAAAGGGCAGCTCTGGCGGAGTCCAACTCTCACTGGGAATGAGTCTGACCGAGTGTTGGCAATACGAACCAAACTCTCACAACAGTCGTACAGAGACTGAATAGCTTGTAACAACAAGCCCGATACCCCATACTCCCGAAGCACCCCCCACAAAAAACCACGAGGGACGCGGTCAAATGCCTTCTCCAAGTCCACAAAACTCAAGTAAACTGGTTGGGCAAACTCCCACGAACCCTCGAGGATTCTCGAGAGGGTAAAGAGCTGGTCCGATGTGCCACAGCCAGGACGAAAACCACATTGCTCCTCCTGAATCCGAGGTTCAACCAACGGCCGGACTCTCCTCTCCAGTACCTTGGCATAGACCTTCCCAGGGAGGCTGAGGAGTGTGATCCCTCTAAAGTTGGAACACACCCTCCGGTCCCCTTTTTCGAAGAGAAGAACCACCACCCTGGTTTGCCATGCCAAAGGCACTGCCCCCGACCTCCACACCATATTGCAGAGGTGTGTCAACCATGACAGCCCAACAACATCCAGGGCCTTGAGGTACTCAGGGCGAATCTCGTCCACCCCGGCCACCAAGGAGATTTTTAACCACCTTGGTGACCTCAGCCCCTGTGATAGGTCACCTTGGTGACCTCCTGCTTCCTCTGTGGAAGACGTATCAGTGGGATTGAGGAGATCCTCGAAGTATTCCTTCCACCGCCCCACGATATCCCCAGTCGATGCAAAATATACTAATAAATCTGATGTGAGGTTCATTTCTTAGTCAAAGGTAAATTAATTGCATAACAGTGACAAATATTAGTAGTGGTGTCAGCATTAATCACTTTAATCATGTTTCAGTCACATTTTGTATTTGGATTTTGTGCACTTTATTGATCCCCAGATTTTAATCACATTAATCACGTTAACCTCTTGCACTCCGTTGTACCGCGGACGGGCAAGTCTCTGTGTCCTAGAGTGCACGAGGGCGCACGAGAGCGCCCTCGTGCGCTCTAGGACGCATGATGGAGATTGTGATGTAGGTGGTGTATGGCGTCCAAGCGCGCACTGAAAATAAAAGCTGCAGACACAGCCGCGAACAGATTAGTTCATCTGATTGACCTCTCATTCGACTAATAAGAGCCTTGAATTGGGTTTCTGAAACCTTGAAGAACCAATGACTGAAAACCTAGCAAGAAGGACCCGCCTCCCAACGCTGTGAATGCAGTGAGCCAATTGAAGCAGAGAAGTTCGCGAGCTGTTTTTTTTAAGGCTGGGTGAAGACTGACTGCTGCAGCGGATCAAAAAAAAGGACCCGCAGGAAGAACCCCACAGACCCAGCAGCACGGAGACCATCCACAAATGCAACCTGTGTGACAGGGAGTGCCATTCGTGCATCGGCATGTTCGGCCACAGGCGGTGCTTATTTTGTTTTTGTTCCAGCAGAGTAGACGTTATGTTTTCTTCCATGGTCATAGACCGACGGAGGCTGACGACGAAGGCTGAGTGACACACACGCCTTCGCCAGTCTTTTTTTAATTACTACTGTTACTTGTTTTGAAAAATCGTTCGCCAAAAACCGCAATCATGGAAGCACAAAACCGCAATAATGGAATTATGCTTTGATCGGGTCGCGAGACCAGAACCATGAGCGGACCAGCGTCGCGTTCGTCTGACAATGGGGAAGAGAAGTTCGCCAGGACACTGCTGTGAAGAGGTAAGGTGTTATAAGCTAAAATATTCTTTATTCCTGAAAATTGTAATCCAAAATGACTTTTGACCGATCGGTAAATTACAGCTGTGCGGCGCACGAAGTATGAAGTTCTTGCGCCGCGGTACAAGGGGTTGTTCGCCACGTCCAGACCGTGAACGCCCCCCGCCACCCCCGCTATTCTTCTGTAGCGTGGGGGGGGGAGCCGCGGTGACTGCGCTGCTGTCCCACGTCGCCACATGAGGCTAATCCGTTGTGTAGCGATGGCCGATGTCCATCCTCTGTAGCGAGGGGGGGGGACAAACCCCCCCCACACACACACACACAGACACAGCCCTGAGTGTGACCTTTCATTAGAGCCCAAAATGAAGCTTCTACATTGAAGCATTCAAAAGTTACAGACGTTTTTCCAAACTGTGCCATTTGGCACAATTTGGCACAGTTCCAAAACGCCTGGGAACTACCTGAGAACAAAGCTGTGTAATATATTCATTTTTTGTGGTGTTGTTACAAAATTTGGACCTCAGCTGGATAACACTTGGTTCTACCTTTCTGTTGCATTTTCCAGCCCGGATCTGAAGCTGTGTGTTATTTGCAAGCATTTGTATCCAAAAAAACACCCAGGCCAAATTTATTTTCTTCAAGTTCACTATGTTTAGATGACTGTAACTCAGTGGCCGGAGCACTTAGAGAAATTATGATTGTTTTGCCAAAAAATTCAGTGTTTTCTTTTAAATGAGACCAACCCCATGAAGATGCTGCAAAGGGTTGAAGAACAGCTTTTGATTTAATTTGAGCACGTTAATTTTTGGCGTTTTTAGGGAAATTGACCGGAGTGCAAGGGGTTAAGGCAAGATGTGCAGTTAACATTATAATTTTTGTATTGGCGGCATGTGAACGAGAAAGGAAATTATCGTGTTAATCAGGTGTTATGCAGTTAATTCAACTAAAGCATGATTAATGCAATTTTGTGAATAAAATGTGATTGATGCTATTAAAACATGATGAAGTCAAAGATTCAAGATTCACAGATTCAACGATTTTATTTGTCAATACTACTGTACATACAGGAGGTACAGGACATACAGGAGAATTGAAATGGCGTTTCTCGATTAACATTGACACCAATAATTATTAGCAATGATATCATCTTACAAATAAAGCAAAGGCAATTCAAATTCAAATTATCAGGTTTCTTTTAAATCAATTTGTCCTAATTTTATATTTATATGTACTTACATGTAAAATAATATGAATTTATGCAATATTTAGTTCTGACTCAGCAATTTGATTGGACAATAGATATTCCATGAGTTACTATAGTATATTCCTTGATAACCACACTTGGACCTTTTAAGGGGTGGCCCTCACGAGCCAGCATAAGACGCCACAGTTCAGTAAGTTGCAATTCAGTTCTTTTATTTATATTGCACAGGACTTAGGTGTACAACACAACTTGCCACGCAGGCTTCGTTAAACAACACAATATAAATTCACAATAGAGGTTAGCGGCTAGGGCGAGGGGCACTTGTACGCCGCAAAGGCAGGGAATATAAAATGTGGAACAGGGAGAGAGTTATGGTAGAGACGACGAGCTCTCGTCCGCCGTAATTAGGAAGGAACGTCAGCGAGGGAGAAGACAATTCCAAATAATAAATCACTTAAATGCAGCGGGATACGTCGAGGAACCCAGGGAGCATGTGGTAAGGAGACAGGGGAAAGTCATAAGACTTTTGACGAGACAGCCGCAGAGTTCAGTTCACTCGCACTGACATTTAAAGCCAGCTGCTCATGATTGGACACGCGGCGCAGCTGCTCAGGCTCTGACAGCTGAGAGCTCCCGAGCGTCTGGCCAATCAGAGCCCGGGAAGCCCGAGTGACGACACCTGCTGTCAAAACCTGACAAGGATGAGGAATAACCCGAGCGCGGACAAAAGCGCTCGGGATATGACAGGGGTATGTATCACTCCACATCATCCACGTTCTAATAATCTTTCAATTATAGTAACTTTTGGTAGCTTCTCATAATATGTCGAAATTGTAATTAGCCAACCACATAATACCTATGTGGTGACAGAATCTTTATCTTTGAAAATGCCAAGAACAAGCAGAAGTGTGTGAAAACTAGCATGAAAATGGGCTAAAGCTAAATCACGGTTAGCTGCTAACTGCTAGTGTCAACTCATCCGCTAACCACAGATGACGGACAACAAGCTGGACAAACTGACTGATCAGCCACTCGTGACACGTAACGTGTGGTGAACACACAATCGTGGCCTCCTCCCGGACTGCAACAATGCAGCTATCAAGCTAGCTTCTGGCCTGCGTGAGTCACATGACCCACAAGAGATGGACCTGGGGCCTCGTGGACAAAGACTTGCATGAATTTCCTACTGAAAGATGACGTACATTTAAATCAAGAAAATGGCGTAGGCACAAAAAAATCCAAATGTATGAAGCGGTGTGTACGCAAGAATACAAGCATATTTCCTTTGTATATCCCAGTCTACCTGGAATTGAGCGCACATGAGGGAATACCAAACTCCTCCCTTGACACGCCTCCATTTGAATATGCAAATACAGTGATCCCTCGCTACTTCGCGCCTCACCTTTCGCGTCCTCAGTGCATTGCGGATTTTTCAAAAATATTCATCAAAAATTCAAAATTGAGAAAAAGTGGGCGGTCGCTAGCAGAAGACTACATTAGAACATCAGGTATCAACACGGAGAGCCCGCACAACTCAAAATCCACCTCTCTGTTCGCTGTTCTCGTGTTGGCTCGGCTCGGGAATCTCGCAAGCTGATTGGCCGAGACGTTTTACCCAGCTTCTCTCCCTGCCGAGCGCCCATACCCAGCGAAGGAAGACCGCATTCATTGTTCTTTATCGCTCGTGTTGCTTAGTCTCGCTGCGTGGAACTTTTCGCTGTTCTCTTGTGCCTTTTTGTGCACAATAGTCTTCCCGTCGAGCCACTACGCCGCCTCCTGCAGCTTCTCCAGCTCTATCGGAAGCTGCCCTTGACGATGCTGCGCCTCTAGCACCTGACAATGAGGCGTTACCTGAGGAGCAGTAAAGCTCTCATTAACCTGTGCAGTAAATCATCTTCATCTTGAGTTACGTATCTTGTTATAAGAATAAAAGAGTTCTAAAAACATATTTATGTACACTTTATTTACATCTACGTATGTATGTACACTTACACACACACACACACACGTATCATATGAGAGAGAGAGTGAGAGAATGAACGTACGTATTATTTATGGGTGACGTCATTAGGGGTGACGCTACTTCGCGGTTTTTCACTTTTCGCGGTCGGTTCTGGAACCCATTAACCGCGATAAGTGAGGGATCACTGTAGATGTAAATATGCCCTGCGTGTGATATTCTCCTCACTGCAGGATCAGAAATCATGTCTACACGTGGGAAGAATCGGAATTTCACATTTATAATGAGTTCAATTAAGATAAAAATGTAATTTTATCTTTATTGTATCCCTAATTTAGAAAGTTAAAAATATATCCTATAGCATTCTGGGGACTGCAACCACAAGGGGCTGATGGGAAATGATTAATGTCTAAATATAAGCATGTTCTCTTAAAGCAAATTGTTTGAAAATAAGTTAAATGGCCAGTTACTGTGCGAAAGTTGTTCTGTTGAGATTTTCTTGTGTCGTAATTTTTATGGCAGCACCATCAGTGTGAACGCTGTTGTGTGGCGAGAATAAACTTAGTCAAAGATGACTGCTGGATCCATTATTGAAGTCTGTGGAACCTCGTGTTCAAAGCTACTGATGCTACAATGTGACAGAAACACAAACAGTATAACAATGTGGAAGTACAAAGAATTCTTGAGTTGTAGG
The DNA here is from genome assembly GCA_020510985.1 of Pholidichthys leucotaenia. Lineage (NCBI taxonomy): Eukaryota > Metazoa > Chordata > Actinopteri > Cichliformes > Pholidichthyidae > Pholidichthys > Pholidichthys leucotaenia. The sequence continues at coordinate 25,378,957 of CM035850.1, forward strand.
AAATTTCTAAAATAAAAAGATACAGAAAGTTGAAAAATATGAATTAAAAATTAGGGGAAAAATGTGGAAACATGAAGAATTCACATCTTGAGTGGAAAAAGATTCAAGATTCATGATTCAAAGATTTTGTCAGTGCTACTATACATACAGAATATACAGGAGAATTGAAATGGTGTTTCTGTCTCTCTTCAGTGGTGGGCACAATATAAAAAAAGAAAAAGGAAAAAGGCTGGAAAAACAACAAAGCAGTCTATGTACAGTAATGCTACTGGTAGTGCAAATGATGACAAAAGATACGTAAACCCAGATATCCCACAGTGCAAATAAAGATAAACGATTAACAATGATGAAACCCAGCAATCATATATACAGAAAAGTAGAGATGTAATACCCATAATTGCAAGTTCAATGCAGTAGTGTAGGTGTAGAAAGTGACAGATAGAACTGCACATGATCAGTATTGCAATGACAGAAGAGACAACAGGAGACATGGCATTTGTGCAAATGGTTGCAGTAAAGTGCCGAGACATACAGCAGCAAATGTATTACTGTTGGTCTGCCAATCTTTCTGTACCAGCAGCTGAGGTAGTTATTGTGCGGGTGAGTGTGTTACAGTCCGGGGGGGGGGGGGGCAGAGTTCAGGGTCCTGATGCCCCATGCCATCTTGCCGGCTGCTTTCACTGGGTGTTGTAGTGTCTTCCGGCAGGAGGCGGTGCAGCTTCCATACCACACCGTGATGCAGCTGGTGAGGATGCTCTCAATGGTGCCCCGGTAGAATGAGCACATGATGGGGAGGGTGGGACTCATGCTATTCTCAGTTTGTGGAGTAAATGGAGGCGAGTTTGAGCCTTCTAGACCAGTGATGTGGTGTTATTGGACCAGGAGAGGTCCTCAGAGATGTGCACCCCCCCCCAAAAAAAAATGTATAAAACAAAAATAAAACATACAGGTTGATGAAATAAATATTCATTTTTATGTATACTTTTTAACTTTCTGTATCCTTGTATTTTTTGCTTTATGCTATTCCAGATTTGTGAATTGTTTCCATACTTTTCTATTTATTTATTTATCTTTTTAGTTTTATGTATGTTTTCATCATTTGTATTTTTTAAAATTGTGGATCTATACATTTTCTACAATGTAAGACTTGTGAATTACTCTTGTTTCCACACTTTTGTTCATGTGTCTCTGGTGTGTACAGTAATTGTTTTCACATCATTAACAGTTTCCCAGCATCAACTCTATAAGTGTTGCTAATGGACCAATAACTGTAAAAACGTAAGTACGCCAGCCATGAAGTTGGCGTGGGGCTGCACACATTTCCACAGTCACTTCATTCTTGATACAGCTGAAATTTTGTGTGGAAAAGGATGTACACATTTTTGTGCATAAGTACCTTTTGTACATGAGGCCCCTGGTCTATTTGTAAACAATGACTTCTGCACTGCACAATATCTAATCATATTGTACATGTGTGTGAAATGACAAGAATATATTCTGCTTATTGAAGTGCTTAGCAACAGTTAGCTTAATACAGTTGGAAGGGACTGTTTTTCTCGGCGGAGCAAAATAACTGGTTAAACAAACAGAAGTCATATTGTTTTGTCCCGTATTGCTGGCAATTGAAGAACTGCACCTGTGGAACCGTTGTATAAAATCAGTATTGCATAAATGTTTGCTCAATCTTTTAAATTTTGTTGATCATAAATGCACTTGTCTCAATTCTAAACAATATCAGTACCTAAAAGTTATAAAAATAATTAACTAAATCAAACTGATAACCGCAGACATAAGGGACTTTCACTGTTCTGGTCACTCATAGCAACAAGGGGCCGGTGAAAACAACCACAATTATTGTATTGTGAGCTACTAGCGAGGAGACTTACCAGGATAGTCTTTCATCTCTGTTGACAGTATTTGTGAAGATCCAGACAGGCTATCTTTGACACAAGATAAATTACACTTTCAAGGTATTTCTTGAGTGTTTCATGTGATCTGTGGCGCTCTTTATAGGTAAAAAGCCTTTAAAATGCTAATGAGCATAACAGGTGACTAAGTTAAATTAGCATCATTGGTGTGTGGCCCTACGTCTTACCCACATGCTACTTCAGATCACAACAATAAGAGATTATTTGAATTCACACCAAACAGACCAGTGTAACAGTAACACAGCCAAATGGTTACCGTTCAAATAACTGACCCATGATCAGACAGTTAGTGCTGTGCAGCTAACGTTAGACCACCACATTAGCTAAACGTTTTACACGACAGCTGGTTGATGATTGCCATAGCGCCCATCTACCATTTACTCTAGGCAATTGGCTAATGTTAAGAGTACGGTTGCGTTTGGTCAGAGTCAGTTAACAGATCCCAGGCATGCTGTTGACATAAACAAAGCCAACCAGCTAGTTTAGCGTGGCTAACTGAATTAGCCAATGTGTGGTGCACATATGTGGGTTTCATATGCTTCACATGTATATTACTGTATGCTTATTGTATGCTTCACGTCTCAGAGGAACAAAAGGACTGAACCTCCTAGGGGTAACAGGAGGATGTGAAATCTGGCCTTTTGTATGCAAAGAGATGGCCCTGAAGGATTTCCTGACCACCAGGACTTTAGGTGGAGGCGAGAAGACCTGGAGGGGGATGCATTGTGATTTGGGATTAAAAGACAATGTGACTGTGTGCTTTGATGTCCTGGGGTATAAAAGGGACAGATGTGGGGGGATTCACCCTCTTTCTGTTTTTGGATGTTGGAGAATGTGAATGTGAATAAAACTGGACTTGAGAAATAAACTCAGCCTCGTCCTGCCACGCTTCTCCACAAATGAATATTCAACCATATCACCCCCCATCCTTGGAACACCTCATTCTTTCTATGAATAGCACTCAGCTACTTATCCCTTTGTTCAGGCTCTAAATGTCTTCTTGGCAGCTCAAAAAATGACACTGGTTTGTCTTTCTTGAAACTGCAGTTATGACGGCCTACAGCAATGCAGTTTCATGGCATATTACATGGCAAAACCATTAATTTTAGTGGAGCTCCCATCTCACGCAGAGTATCTTAATGATTGCTAGGCATTTGTTTTCAGTATGGTCGCCACATTGCTATATGCATGTGATGTCATGCTGCAGTTTGCAATACATGGAAATACTAATGTGCTTCAAGTCAATTTCTTGAGTGAAGACAATAAAACAGAACATTTGTCAGTTTGATAATATTGATCATTGTGTTTACACCTGCCACGGACTGAATAACAACAAAATAATCAGTAATAAACATGAAATCTCACTTTTAATCATGGAAATACTCATCTTAATTCCAAAACCCCCATCTAACTGGCTGGTATTTGATTTGAATTAGATCCACTGCAGTGCACACCATTACAGCAGTTACATCAGTTATCAGCAAAGGTCATTTAACAGCTGACTGACATGGCTTTGTCACAAGTGTCCATCTATGCAGAACAGTGGCCTCCCGTTACTCTGTTCTTCACCCAGATAAACACACTCGTCTAAATTGTCCTTAAGTATGACTGTGAGAGTGAATGGTTGTCTGTCTCTCTGTGTTGGCCTGCGATGGACTGGCGATCTGTCCAGGGTGTTCCCTGCCACTCGCCCAAAGATGCTGGGATAGGCTCCAGCCCCCCTCGACCCCAAAAAGGATTAAGCAGAAAGATGGATGGATAGACTCCAATCTGAAGCTCATATCTGTGGCCACTGAGTTTTATAAGCGTGAAAAATCACACTTGGAATGCACACGTTCAGACTCCCTCGGAGCACAAAGGGCACCTAGCAACTTTGGCAGCGCATCCCAACACGAACGTAACGAGCATCTTTAGCTGACCAGTTCATTATGATGTGATAATTGGCTAATTGGCCAGGGACCATCAGACTGTGAGATGACAGCCTCCAATCTTGTTAGTTTGAATTTCATGTCTGCTGCGCCGCTCTGCCTATGTGTGAGTGTTGATAATGGGGGAGCGAGCCGGCGCGCGTGTCTGTGCACAATGATGCCTCTGTGTGTTCCAGTCGGTAAACTAACCAACCTGACAGAAAATAGCAATAACGATTCAATTATGCAGCAGACGCTGTTGTGGTGGTAAATCTTTAATTAAGCTGTAGAGGCTTCTCAAACACTTCCACGATGTGTTTTCAGATGATGTTGGTACACTGTACAATAATAATACAGCAGCATGAATTAAAAGTTTTCCACTTTTTTATATCTCTTATTACTGTATTCAGCTGTATTTGCATAGACTGGTGCATCACTGTAGCATAATTTTTGTGTTTGTTCATTGGTTTCAGGGTAGTTTCTTATATTATTGATTGTACTAAATCTTTAACAGCGTGCAAGCAAAAGTCACAGATAATTAAATGTAACTCAAACACAGGGATCCAAATATGGCCTTTTAGCATCAGAGCTAGCATTAGCTAACAGTTTGACGAAAGCAAAGTTTGGGTTTTGCTGTGAAGCTACTTCTTAGGGTCATAGCTGCAAATTTACAAGAAAATATTGCAAATTTACATTTCCTTCCTTGCACCAGTGCTTTTGTTAGTTTGTCAGTGCATCGTCTGTTTTTTATGCTTTGTGTCACCTCATCTAATTACCAGTAGACACTGAGCCAGCTTTGCCATGGAAGGAGTGGTGCTCATTTGAAAGAGGTGTGCCTCGGTATTTTGGTGCATTTTATGACAGTGTGCTTTTGATGGTAAAAATGGTAAATAGCATTCACTTATATAGCACTTTTTTACTCATCTCTGGATGACCAAAGTGCTTTACAGATCTTGCTATTCAACCATTCATGCACACATTCACACACTGATGGCGGTGGAGCTGCTATGCAAGGCGCTGGCCTGACCCACCAGAAGCAGCTGGGGGTTCAGTGTCTTGCTCAAGGACACTTTGACAGACTGCAGACAGACCAAGAATCGAACCACTGACCCTCTGATTAGTAGTCGGCCACACTACACCTGCGCCACAGCTGCCCCCAGGAAAAAGAAGGTCCCAGCATGTGCTGGTTTTTTTTGTTATTTTAATGGACAGAGTTGTAACAATTGCAATCTATAGTAATATGATGATACACTTAATAGTTTTTTATTCCATCCACATTTCCATTTTAGTCGTGGACTTACCGGTGTACTATAGTCTATAGATTAGGCATTAATGTATTATTTTTTAGGGGAATGAATGAATGAACAGTATGTATGCATGGTTCTGGTGTGGATGCATGGTGGAGGCGTGGTGAGATACTGTCAGTATCAGAAGATTTTAAACAATAAACCTCTCTTCTGTGACAAAGTATTTGTCCACTAATCTGTCATGTCTGTCATCATATCACATCATCATATCTTGTGTCCATTCGTGCACGTGCATCCCGATTAATAAAAAAACACACACTATACCATTGTTTTCTGTTAGATGAGGAGAGTTAAATTAAATATGAATTATTTCAACACACAGCAGTTTTCACTGCCCAGAGGAAAAATAACAGTGGGTGGGTTTACGATTTAGTAGATCGTCCTCTTTTTAATTTAACTATCGCACTATAGTGTGACCAGTGTGATACTGAGAAAAGAGCTGTCACTACAACCGAAGTCAGTAGGTGCACGCAAAATCAACATTCATCATTATCTAATGATGGCAGGTTTTTTTTCCACATTTTTTTTTTTACCTCATTCACTGTCATTCTTTTAACAGAATGAATCAACGTGGAAGTTAAAACAATAATTTTGCATTCAGCAGAGGAGATTAACCACTTGCACTCCGGGCAATTTTCCTAAAAATGCCAAAAAATAACGTGCCCAAAGTAAATCGAAAGCTGTTCTTCAACCCTTTGCAGCATCTTCATGGGGTTGGTCTCATTTAAAAGAAAACACTTTGAATTTTTTAGCAAAAAAAACATAATCTCTCTTCGTGCTCCGGCCACTGAGTTACAGTCATCTAAACATACTGAACTTGAAGAAAAAAAATTTGGACACAGTGTTTTTTTGGATACAAATGCTTGTAAATAACACACAGCTGTCCGATCCGGCTGGAAAATGCAACAGAAATGTAGAACCAAGTGTTATCCAGCTGAGATCCATATTTGGTAACAATACCACAAAAAATGAATATTTTACACAGCTTTGTTCTCAGGCTGTTCCCAGGCATTTTGGAACTGTGCCAAATTGTGCCAAATGGCACAGTTTGGAAAAACGTCTATAACTTTTGAATAATTCAATGTAGAAGCTTCATTTTAGGCTCAAAGGAAAGGTCACACTCAGGGCTGTGTCTGTGTGTGTGTGGGGGGGGGGTCGCCCCCCCCCCGCTACCAAGGACAGAGTTCGGCCCTCGCTACATGACAGATTACACTCGTTGCATGTTTCCACAGCAACGCTGTCACAGCGGCTTCCCCCCCCCTCGCTACTGTGTGTGTGTGGGGGGGGTTGCCCCCCCCCGCTCGCTACAGAGGATGGACTTCAGCCATCGCTACACAACGGATTAGCCTTATGTGGTGATGTAGGACAGCAGTGCAGTCACCGTGGCCCCCCCCCCCTCGCTGCAGAAGAATAGCGGGGGTGGGGGGGCGTTCACAGCCTGTACACTGTGAGCAACCCCTTGTACCGCGACGCACGAACTTCATACTTCGTGAACCGCACAGCTGTAATTTACTGATCGGTCAAAAGTCATTTTGGATTACAATTTTCAGGGATAGAGAATAATTTAGCTTATAACACCTTACCTCTTCACAGCGGAGTCTTGGCGAACTTGTCTTCCTCATTGTCAGATGAACGCGACGCTGGTCCGCTCTGGTTCTGGTCTCGCGACTCGATCAAAACATAATTCCATTATTGCGGTTTTGTGCTCCCATGATTGCGGTTTTTGGCGAACGATTTTTCAAAACAAATAACAGTAGTAATTAAAAAAAGACTGGCGAAGGTGTGTGTGTCACTCAGCCTTCGTCGTCAGCCTCCGTCGGTCTATGATGACCATGGAAGAAAACATAACGTCTACTCTGCTGGAACCAATACAAAATAAGCACCGCCTGTGGCCGAACATGCCGATCCTCGAATGGCACTCCCTGTCACACAGGTTGCATTTGTGGATGGTCTCCATACTGCTGGGTCTGTGGTGCTCTTCCTGTGTCCTTTTTTGATCCGCTGCAGCAGCCAGTCTTCACCCAGCCTTAAAAAAAAACAGCTCACGAACTTCTCTGCTTCAATTGGCTCACAAAGCGTTGGGAGGCGGGTCCCCCTTCCTAGGTTTTCATTCATTGGTTCTTCAAGGTTTCAGAAACCCAATTCAAGGCTCTTATTAGTCGAATGAGAGGTCAATCAGATGAACTAATCTGTTGTGTTTGCAGATTTTTTTTTCAGTGGTGCTTGGAGGCCACACCACCTACACCACCACCATCAATATCCTTATCATGCGTCATGCGCACGAGGGCGCACGAGTGCGCTCTCGTGCGCCCTCGTGCGCCCTAGGACGCAGAGACTTGCCCGCCCACGGAACAACGGAGTGCAAGCGGTTAACGGACCTTGGCCAAGATGAACGGCTCACTCTCTCGGTTTAAAAGAGAAGCTTGGATGAGGTCCGTGCATAATTACGATCAAGTCTCCCCAGTGCCAGCAGGGCTATGGAGAAGGAGGTTGAAAAGCTTGTTGCCCTTAAACACATTTTAACCTTGTGAATGAGCCCACATTGTCCTTTGCTCAAAACGGATTTGTCCTCCCATTTAAACACTGTCATATTAACCTTTTGACTGCCTTGGTCCATGCACAGGAAGCATTGTGGAGTGCCTGTGTCATAGTTCTGCGACTGTCATGTGACGTGGCCTTAAACCATAATAAAACTCCCCAGTTGTAATAAGTATTGCACCTCACAAGGTGGCAGACACGTATAACTTACTGCTCTTGCCTTGGAGGACTAATGGCTCCCATGTAACCCCCCCACACACACACACACTTCTGGACACCAGAGAAGAAGAGTTTGTAAACAAATGTTGATGGATCGCAAGCTGGAGGAGGCATTTGCTCCCAAATTTGCCAACTATGATTCTAAAAAGAGATTATTTAGCTTATGAAGGTAAATATCTACATTTTATTATAACAGAGGGTGGGCGAAGCTGGTTGATTTGCACCTGCCATCGACCCCCAGCACTATGTGACTGGACAGAACAATCGTGCCGGTTCCCGTCAGTCGTCTATCTCAGTCGTCATATGAGATAAATTGTGGCGGAATAAAAGCAAAAATTTCGGTGGAATAATCATAGCAGTTTCTGGATGTGGGAGAGAAAGCGAAAATGACCGAGAGAAGACAAAATAACAACCAGGATGGACGAAAATGGATGAAGCGAGCCACCTGGCCAGCGGTAAGTTGGTAAGACATCTGAACTGAATATTTTCTTGAAAAAAATCTTGACCACTAGGGGCTGACGGCCCAATGGAGTGTCATAGGCAGTTATTGGATTAATATTAACTACTTGAGGATTTATTTCACCTCAATTTCACATGTATAACACGGCGGAACCGGTGCTATTGGGTTGCTATTGTCCTCTCCAGTCACGTGGAGTAGCATCGCTGGCAGACGAAAATGAACCTGCTTCAGCCACCCTCTGTTATCACAGAAGCTACATATTTCCCTTCAGAAGCTAAATAATCTCTTTTTAGAATCATAGTTTGCAAAATTTGGAGCAAACGCTTCCTCTATGTGGAGATATGTGGCGATTGACCCTTTGTCTACATCCACTGTCTCGCCATCTTGCAGTGATGTTTGAGGCGGATCATCTTGGTGACATCACTCATTCACTGAAGACCAATGAGCTATATGTGTCTGCCATCTTCTGATGTTCAATGCTTGGTACAATGGGCCTTTTCTATGGTTTCTGGACACATCACGTGACAGGCGCGGAACTGCGCCTTAGACAGCAGGTGGCGCATCTATCTGGAATCTTAAAGATTAAGCCTTTGATCTTGTGCCCATGTTTATTCGAGGGAATGAGAGCAAAGACAGTGATTGGTTTATTTCATGTTACGCACCAAACACTTCTGAATAATTAAGAGCATGAGGACAGCCTCTTTTCACTTTGCGCTCGGAGCAAGATTCATGTTTGTGCTGCTGTAATAGTGAAATGGACTTGGAAACACCCATAAATGTTCCCCACACCTCAGACAGTTGGTCTCAGGCTGGTCTTGACTGCAGCACTAGCAAACAGTGTCTTAAACGAGGGATACCAGAATCATTTTTAAATTTAATTAGCTGTAAAACAACACAGAAATCTCTTTTGCCTCCAAAACTACAGTATAGAAAGACCAGACTGCAGAACTCCTACTTTCCCACTGCCATCAGACTCCTGAACAGATAACAACTCCCAAAACTCTGTAACACAGCTTTGCATATAGGAACTCACATACCAGCTGCTAAATTTGCACACTGCTCACCTGTACAGTAGATATAGTATCACCCATCTGATGTCCATATCATCTCTGCTAATACTTATCATGTACAGTCTACTGGTACTATCGTTACAGAAATAATTTGTAATTAGACACTGCTTGTTGCACAATGCTCATTTGCACACTGTACATAGGGTCATGCCATCTCAGGTTCATATCATCTCTATCAATATACCACTATCACTTAGTCATCCAGTGAATTTTCAGTTTTCATTCCTCTACTGCCTAACTGTGTGTTGGTGTGTGTGTTATTAGCATCCATTAGTACTAGGATCAAGTTACTGTGTTCGTGTGTCATGACCAATTAGAATTGTTGTTTCTGTACCTTTTAACTTGGCATTCGTTCGGAGAGCAAAGTAAGAATTTCATTGCTCAGGAAATGTAGCATTTCTTAACTGTACACATGATAATAATGCCTTTGAATCTGAATATATGTCTAAACATAAGGTCAGTCTTTGGAAATAACAACAAATGAGACCTTTAAGCTCTCGCAGAGCCTTGACTGTCCTTGAACACCCAGTTGGAAACTGTGGTAACATGAATAAATAATATAGCAGGCAGTGATGCCTTTGAGCTCGTGGAAGTCATAATTGGTTTTTGCAGATCATGTCTTCGGCGGTTAATAATGTCAAAACACTCTATGGGATATTGGCTCATGCTTATTCTCATAGTCTTTGATCACATTGACCGATCTTGAAGTAATGTTTTATGAACCTACTAGTGTGTGTGTGTGTGTGTGTGTGTGTGTGTGTGTGTGTGCCCTAAGAGAACCACTTGTTTGAAATATTTTGACACGATTTTCAACGGAAGTGCTGTGCATCAGTTTCATTACGTTTACCCCCCCCCCCCCCCAAAAAAAAGAAAAAAATGTGTCAGCCTGAACTTTTGCACTAAATTTTAAAAATAACTTAACATGGATGCAGTTAAAATGTGAACATACATTTTAATCAGTTCTTCAAGTTGCAGCGGCTATGAATGTAATTACCACCTACTCAGACATTCTATTTAATCAGGTTTTTATTCCGCAAAAACGACCAAATTAGCATTTTATCAGCAGATAAACTGTTTGTTGACAAATTTATTAAGAAATGAGTCAGAAGTGTGCGTTAAAACATTTCCAGGTGGAGTGAGAAATTATAGAAAATAAAAATAGCTAAAAAACAAAAAAGCGAGAATAAGACAGAAATAGAGAAACAGGAGGTAGGAGCGGAGGGACGGTTTGAGAAAATGAATCTCAGGTCTTGACAGTGACAGTTGCCCTGAGGCTGCATGACACCTGACATCGCTCATCTCCAGCCATGTCACGTATGCCCCCCCTCCAACACCCAACCGTCACAGTCCTCCAGCTAGAGGATGCCGCCGTACACCGAAATAGAAATGACAATGCACGCTGGTAAAGAAAGAAATTATACAAATCCAGAGGCCTTAACATGGACTGTGGTTTTTTTATGCCTCACATCTAGCCGTATCACTGATGCAAAGACGACCCCAAATCCATTACAAGCCAATTATACGTGCCGGGGCCGCGGCTGGGGCTGGGCACTCACTCGTGAACTGTGGTGCTTAATCCACAAAGAGGAACTAATAGGAAATTTGAAAATAGAGTCCACACTTGAGTAACTTTGGAGGGATTTGCCTGGATTAATGGACTGTCAGGCTCACTGTCAACATGCTGGGGAGTGCGATCTTTTACCACCCGCACCGAGTCGCCATCTCTCTAGTCTCTGTCTCATACGGTGAGTGTATACAGGGGGGACGTACGACACCATGTGTTGACATCGCTTTGGCCAAAATGCATCCACGCGTTTTAACCGGGCTGTCTCAGTGCATGTTTCCTTAAATGCTCCTGGGCTCCCAGTTCACCCCGCCATTTTGTTAGCAAAATCCCCCTTGTTGAGCTGCCACCCCATCACCATCCATAGGTGTAAATCAAGGAGGGAACAGGGGGCACCCCCCCCCCCGGAAACCTGGAAAAACAAGCATAAAAATTTGCAGCTTATTTTCTCATCATTTTGCAACTTTTTTCCTCAAAAAAATGCATTTTTTCCTTGTAAATTTGTAGCTTTTTTCCCCAGAAATTTGTAGTTTTTCCTCATAAATTTGTAGCCTTTTTTCTCTTAAATTTGGAGATTTTCTCATACATTTGTAGCGTTTTCTCTCATAAATTTGCCTTGTTTCTTGTAAATTTGAAAAAATGCAATGTTTTTTTCAAAAATTTGTAAGTTTTTTCTTGTAAATTTGTGACTTTCTTCTCAAAAATTTGAAACATTTTCTTGAAATTTGCTATTTTTTTTTCCTCAAAAATTACAACTTAAATTTGCAACTTTTTTCTTGCAACTTTTTTCTCCAAAATGTAAAACTTTTTTCTTATAAATTTGTAGCTTTATTCTCAAAAATTTGCAAATTTTTTCTCATAAATTTGCAACTTTTCTCTCATAAATTTGCAACTTTTTTTCTCAAAAATTTGCAGCAACTTTCTTCTCAATAATGTGCAACTTTTTCTTGTAAATTTTCAAATTTTTTTCAGAAAAATTTGTAACGTTTGCTTGCAATTGGTACTTGTATCCAGTATAATATTCAGTTTTCTGTTGCACTACAAGCAGATGTGCAAAGCATAAAGCTAGCTTAAGGAATGTAGATAGAATATACAGAAAAGACCTCTGAGTCCCGACCATGATCTGACAGCTAAGCTAATGCTCCTCCCTGCTGAGGCGATCTCCAAGGCTTTAGACAGCAAGGTGCTAATGGCCAAATGTGCCGACCTATTAATGGCAAAATATTACAAAATGATGTAAGATATATGTCCCAAAAGCCAGTTTAGGAAGCTTGGGATCAGACTGCCAAGGTCTCCACCTTTGACCGCCACCTGATCCACATAGCACCAGACCCCCATAGTCCCTCTTGTATTTGGTGAGCCCACTGGAGGGCGGACCCATGTACAGTGGGGCAAAAAAGTATTTAGTCAGCCACCAATTGTGCAAGTTCTCCCACTTAAAAGATGAGAGAGGTCTCCAATTTTCATCATAGGTATACCTCAACTATGAGAGACAAAATGAGAAAAAAAAAAATCCAGAAAATCACGTTGAAGGATTTTTAATGAATTAATTGGTAAATTCCTCTGTAAAATAAGTATTTGGTCAATCCCAAAAGTTCATCTCAATACTTTGTTATATACCCTTTGTTGGCAATGACAGAGGTCAAACGTTTTCTGTAAGTCTTCACAAGGTTTTCACACACTGTTGCTGGTATTTTGGCCCATTCCTCCATGCAGATCTCCTCTAGAGCAGTGATGTTTTGGGGCTGTCGCTGGGCAACACGGACTTTCAACTCCCTCCAAAGATTTTCTATGCGGTTGAGATCTGGAGACTGGCTAGGCCACTCCAGGACCTTGAAATGCTTCTTACGAAGCCACTCCTTCGTTGCACAGGCGGTGTGTTTGGGATCATTGTCATGCTGAAAGACCCAGCCACGTTTCATCTTCAATGCCCTTGCTGATGGAAGGAGGTTTTCACTCAAAATCTTATGATACATGGCCCCATTCATTCTTTCCTTTACACGGATCAGTGGTCCTGGTCCCTTTGCAGAAAAACAGCCCAAAAGTATGATGTTTCCACCCCCATGCTTCACAGTAGGTATGGTGTTCTTTCTCCTCCAAACACGACAAGTTGAGTTTTCATCAAAAAGTTCTATTTTGGTTTCATCTGACCATATGACATTCTCCCAATCCTCTTCTGGATCACCCAAATGCTCTCTAGCAAACTTCCGACGGGCCTGGACATGTACTGGCTTAAGCAGGGGGACACGTCTGACACTGCAGGATTTGAGTCCCTGGCGGTGTAGTGTGTTACTGATGTAGCCTTTGTTACTTTGGTCCCAGCTCTCTGCAGGTCATTCACTAGGTCCCCCCGTGTGGTTCTGGGATTTTTGCTCACCGTTCTCATGATCATTTTGACCCCACGGGGTGAGATCTTGTGTGGAGCCCCAGATGGAGGGAGATTATCAGTGGTCTTGTATGTCTTCCATTTTCTAATAATTGCTCCCACAGTTGATTTCTTCACACCAAGCTGCTTACCTATTGCAGATTCAGTCTTCCCAGCCTGGTGCAGGTCTACAGTTTTGTTTCTGGTGTCCTTTGACAGCTCTTTGGTCTTGGCCATAGTGGAGTTTGGAATCTGACTGTTTGTGGTTGTGGACAGGTGTCTTTTATACTGATAACGAGTTCAAACAGGTGCCATTAATACAGGTAATGTGTGGAGGACAGAGGAGCCTCTCAAAGAAGAAGTTACAGGTCTGTGAGAGCCAGAAATCTTGCTTGTTTGTAGGTGACCACATACTTATTTTACTGAGGAATTTACCAATTAATTCATTAAAAATCATTCAATGTGATTTTCTGGATTTTTTTTTCTCATTTTGTCTCTCATAGTTGAGGTATACCTATGATGAAAATTGGAGACCTCTCTCATCTTTTAAGTGGGAGAACTTGCACAATTGGTGGCTGACTAAATACTTTTTTGCCCCACTGTAACTCCTTCGGGCTGAGTCCGGCCAAGTCCCATGGGTGGAAACCTGGCCACCAGATGCTAGCCATCAAGGCCTTCCCCCAGGCCTGGCTCCAGGGTGGGGCCCCAGTAACCCCATACCAGGCGGTGTACACTGAATCCTTGATCTAGCATTCATAATGAGAGTCTGTTGGATCGTTCTTAGTCTGGCCCTTCACCCAGGACCAGTTTGTCTTGGGTGACCCTATCAGAGGCAAATTGCCCCAGACAACATAGCTCCTGGGAACACTGGGGCACGCAAACCCCCCACCACAATAAGGTGACGATCCATGAGGATTGTCACCAAAATGAGCTTTCTTCGTAGGATTGCTGGATTCACCCTCAGAGATGGGGTGAGGGGCTCAGTCATCCGGGAGAGGCTCAGAGTAGAACCGCTGCTCTTCCACATTGAAAGGAGCCAGTTGAGGTGGTATGGGCATCTGATCAGGATGCCTCCTGGACGCCTCCAACTTGAGGTGTTTCGGGCACATCCCTCTGGGAGGAGACTATGTCTCCCAGCTGGTCTGGGACCGCCTTGGTATCCTCTCTGAAGAGCTGGAGCAGGTGGCTGGGGAAAGGGAAGTCTGGGCCTCTCTGCTTGAACTGCTGCCTCCGCAACCCGGACCTCCAGAGAAGCGGTAGAAGATGGATGGATAGATGTAAGATATATTGTCACCTGTGGATTAATAAACCAAGTGGCAACAAGAATGTCCAGTGGGGTGACTAGAATCTAAAGAAATCAGCAAAATAAACGATGTTTGACGAGCTAATTTCGTAACAGGGTCACAGCATTAGTAGCACCCTCATTTTGGGTTTGGACATTCACAGGGATCATGTCGTCATTGTTTAAATAGGTGAAGATGAAGTTGGGACGGTGGTTTATTTCCAGTGTGCCCAGGTTCTCACGTCACTGAGCAATATCAAGCCTGCTCATTTGAGGCAATGGTTTACACTGATAAAATGAAATAGTTCGATTTTTTTGTGCTGGGTACTTTAATTAGTGATTAATTGTGTTAACCATGCTAATTGTGATTAATTACATGATGCATAATTAATCCAACATTCTCTCTCACCCATATGCTGCCAAAGACAAAATGATCATGCTTCTGTGAATAATTGCGATTAATGTGATTATCGTGATTAATCACACTAATTGCGATTAATGTGATTAATCGCAATTAATGTTCACATATTCACCACTAATTTTTTTTTCATTGGTAGCCACTCCAATACCAAAATAGATGCACAACGCACTAAAAAACAAAACAAAATTTCCATCATTATGTCCCCTTTAAACGGACATGTCCTCATCCTTAGACATTAAAACGAGCGTCGCACCAACCTACGTTCAGTCCTTCTCTGCTAATGACCCCGTACTTTATCACTCCTCAGATCTCATCTATAATAACCACATGGACAAAGGCGCACGCACATGCTCACACACACAAATAGGGCAGACCACTGTTCCCTCATGAGTGAAGAGCCTAAATGAGTTTCCCCTCCCAGAGCAAAGGCAGCATCTGCTTTAGTCCGAGGGGACCCACACTACAATCACCGGCGCTACCAGTCATCGCTTCAAGATTGCACTGGAGGAGAGGAAAAGAGGGCCGAAGGCAGGAAGGAGAGAGGTTAAAGCGACAGAGAGTAGCTCGCAAGCAGATGGGGAAAACACTTAAAGGGAAGGCGTGAAGGAGGGCTATACAACCGCGGCGGTATGAGATCGGCACAAGGACGCAGAGTGAAATGATAGAAGCAGAAACACGTATTCAGAGGGATCCAACCCAAGTTGTGGCTCTCGTATTGTTTTCTGGTGACAACACTGTCTGAGCTGCGGTGCTTAGCAGTTTATTTCATTGCAGTAAATAAAACGGTGCATAGTCAAGTTCAGCAACTGTTCCCAGATAAAGACAAAGTAGCATCAAAAATCAGCTTTTGGTGAGCTTGTTTGAGACCAATCACAGAGACGCTAAGTCCTGTGGTGTGGATGTCTAAAAACGTGTTGTCCACCTGCACCAGTGGGACTTTCCTTTTGAACAGACATAAAAAGCATCGTTACACGAGCCAGAGTGATGGGCAGACGTTGAGAGAAAGAGTATACCTTTAAAATTCAATTCTGCTGCATGCCGACAGACATGAATGTCATCACTCTGCGGGTGTTCTCACACCTGAAAGTCTGCACCAAGTTTCATGTTTCAGTTTCATTATACGTATGCTTTCAGTCCAGTTAGGTTGGGTTTCACGCTGTTCCTTAGTTTAGTGAGGCTAGAATGATATTGAGGTCTTCATTAAAAAGGGACATTTGTCCTTCTCATCAGCTGTGGTTATCTTCATTGCATTGTGTTATGCCCCCCCCCCCCCCCCCCCCGCCGCCCCATAAAGAATGGTGCAGTCACTGACACCTTAGGGTACACCTCCACTACTGGCCCTGTGTTAGTAGAGGAGTTCCGCTTTGGCTCAGTGGTAGCGTGAGAGGTTTTGAGATCACAGTGTCATGGGTTCAAATCCCATCCTGGGATACTGTAGGTGTATATCTGCCTTGCCTGTGTGCCAAAGAGACTTAGGAGGTGTATGCCTACCTTGACTAGGTTTGTCCACCTGGGCATAAGGGTCGAAACAGACTTGGAGATCCCAGGCTGAATAAGCATTTCTGGCCTTGGCCCAGAAAGTGGGTTGTAACAATTGCTCTCCCAGTTCTTCATATACTGTGTTTGGTCTGAAAGTCCAAACCTTTCTGAAAACTGCTAGAAGTGAACTGGACCAAGGTTCAGCTTGGTTTGACGTCATGGATTTTCCCCATATTAATAAATGTCCCTTGTTGATCTGGTTAGTAAATAAAAAGCGCAGAGTCAAAGACGCCTTTTCTAGGTATTTATTCTTGGTCAAGAAGAAGATTTCGTGCAGCAGTTCAGCAGAAGTGTTCACAGTCAAAATGATGCAGGCAGATCTTATACAAAGATAATATGTTATGAGAACGTTCTGTGGGAGTATGGAGCCTAGCTTTCTCCTGGAACTGTCCTTGATAAGGCTAGGGCAGGGGTCTGCAACCTGTGGCTCTGGGGCCACAACCACTCTCACTTGTTTGTTTACATAAGATGCACATCGGTACTTGCGAGAGTGAGGAGTGAAGGTGGGGCCCCTTTAGGGAGTTCTGCACCGGCTAACCACTGTCATTGCAAACTCCTCACATTGTCACTGCTGTGGTGATCCAAAGTTGGTCAGCCCTCACATTTCTCTGCCTTGCCTGACGGCATGCAGCACCTCTGGCTGTTTAGGCAGTCTTTTTGAGGACCTATAACACAACTTGGAAATGGTTTTTGGTCTTTAATACTACATTTATAATATGTCCTTGAGGATGTCAGCAATGCACAATATGTGGCTATATAGCTGAACTATATATAGTGCTTTTTCCTCTATTATTAAGGTACCAGCAAGGTTTATATGACACATACAGCACAGTGCTCTATTCTTTCTGACTCTGGTTTCAGCACAGAAAGCTCCAACAGTAGAGCAGCGAAGCAGCGAGCGGCTGCAGCAAAGCAGCCCTGTGCCAGATGAATGTCATGTGGTTTGATTGGCCACTGGAGCTGTCCGTTTGACTGAGAAGAATGGAGCAAAAACGGCTCTTAAAGGAAGAGAAAATACATTAGCAGTGATGGTAGTCCTTGCCCTTGGGAGCAAAATGTAGTATTGCTGCAAAACAAAAGCCCATTCACTCTCTGTTGCTCACGCCATTCAGCGTCATGTGCCTCATGCACCTAATAAATTGAAAGGAACCCACGGTTGGCTGTCAGTCGGGATTTTTTGGCCGAGTGGAATATTTTGAAGCATTTTGGTAATCAAAAATGTCCTTGGCTTGCTTAATCAGGGGTTTCTTTTTATTTGAAATTCATTTATTGGATCTTTCATATACCACCTCAGACTAATCCACTTTGCCCCTGTTCTTCATCCTCTTCTTCTCTTGAGGCCAGTTTAGTGGCTGACTGGGTGTGCCCAGTAGCTCAGTTGTTATTTTTTAACAAGGAGGATGGGGTATTCACAAAGTTAGCATTAGATGTATACATGTAAATAAAGTACAAATGTGCAAGAATGAAAGTGCAAAAATATGATAAAAGATGCCAATTTACAATTTTAAAAGTCACAAGTTACAGTTTAATTATGTAGCATGAAAATTTAACCAGCATCCAGAAGAAAACTGCAAATCTACAAGAAAAAAAGTTGGAAATTTCACAAAAATGTTGCTTATTTTTGAGAAGAAAGTTGCAAATTTACAAGAAAAAAGTTGCAAATTTTTGAGAAAAAATTTACAAATTTACAAGAAAAAGCTGCACATTCTTGAGAAGAAAGTTATAGCAAATTTTTGAGAAAAAAGTTGCAGATTTTTGAGGGAAAAACGTTGCAAATTTGAGAAAAAAGTTGCACATTTTTGAGGAGAAAGTTGCAATTTAATTATTTAGCATAAAAATTTAACCAGCATCCAGATTAAAATTGCAAATCTACAAGCAAAAAACTGAAATTTTACAAGGAAAGAATTGAAAATGGCAAGACAAGTTGTTTTTTTTTATAGCACATTTCATGTACAAGACAATTCAAAGTGCTTTACATAAAAAACATCAAAGGGTTAGAGCAAGTTGCAAAAGGAATACATAAGAATTTAAAAGCAAACTCAGAAGTAAATTAAAGAGAAACAAAAACAAGCTAAAATAGAATACAATGAAAATAAAAATTTACAGTGCGTTGTAGGAGATTAACAGTTGTTCTACTGAAAGGCCGCGGCAAATAGGAGAGTTTTTAACCTGGATTTAAAGCAGCTGAGAGTTTCAGCAGCCCTGATGCTTTCTGGGAGTTTGTTCCATATGTGAGGGGAATAAAAACTAAACGCTGCCTCACCATGTTTGGTTCTAACTCTGGGCACAGATAGTAGGCCTGACCCTGATGACCTGAGGGCTCTGGGTGGTTCATAATGGACTAGCAGATCTGACATGTATTTTGGCCCTAAACCATTTAGAGCTTTATAAACCAACAGCAGTATTTTGAAGTCTATTCTTTGACAGACAGGAAGCCAGTGTAAAGATTTGAGAACTCTGACTGGTCTACTGTCTTGGTCTCGAGGGAGACTCGAGCTGCAGTGTTCTGAACCAACTGCAGCTGTCTGATGGACTTTTTAGGGAGACCTGTGAGGACAGCGTTACAGTAGTGCAGTTTACTGAAGATAAATGCATGGACAACTTTTCCTAGATCCTGCTGAGACATCAGACCTCTAATCCTCGTTCTGTTCTTTAAGTTAAGAGAAAAAGGTTGCAATTTTTTTTAGAAAAAAGTTGAAAATTTCACAAAAAGTTGCTTATTTTTGAGAATAAAGTTGCAAATTTACAAGAAAAAAGTTGCAAATTTATAAGCAAACAGTTGCAACTTTTTGAGAAAAAACAAACAAACCAGTGTTTGAGGAAAAAGCTGCAGATTTTTGAGAAAAAAGTTGCAAATGTTTGAGAAAAAAAATTCACAAATTTACAAGAAAGCTATACATTTTTAAGAAGAAAGTTGCAAATTTATGAGAAAAAAGTTACTTTTTGAGTTAATTTTTGAGAAAACGATGGCATATTTTTGAGAACGTTGCAAATTTACAAGAAAAAAGTTGCAAATTTATGAGAAAAAAGTTACAAATTTTTGAGAAAAAAGTTGCAAATTTCAAGAAGATGTTGCAAATTTTTGAGGAAAAAATGTTACAATTTTTACAATTTTACAATTAAAAAGTCACAAGTTACAATTTAATTATGTAGCATAAAAATGTAACCATTTTTATACATGTAACCAGGGCGGCGCGGTGGCACAGTGGTCAGCACTGCGGCAGCACAGCAACTCACCCTTGGCCTGGGGATCCTGAATTCGATCCCAGCCTCCGACCAACAGTGATCTGTGTGGAGTTTGCATGTTCTCCCCGTGTCTGCGTGGGTTTATTCTGGGATTTCTCCGGTTTCCTCCCACATGCCAAAAACATGCAAGTTAGGTTAATTGGCATCAAACTGGGGATTCTAGATTGTCCTTCGGTGTGACTGTGAGAGTGAATGGTTGTCTGTCTCTCTGTGTTGGCCCTGCGATGGACTGGCGATCTGTCCAGAGTGTACTGTGCCTTTCACCCAAAGATGCTGGGATAGGCTCCAGCCCCCCCGCGACCCGAAAAGGATTAAGCGGAAGAAAATGAATGAATGAAAAATGTAACCAGCATCCAGGTGAAAACTGCAAATTACAAGAAAAAAGTTGAAATTTTACAAGAGTTGCAAATTTAAGAGAAAAAGGTTGAAATTTTTTTAGAAAAAAGTTGCAAATCTCACAAAAACATTGCTTATTTTTGAGAAGAAAGTTGCAAATTTACAAGTAACAGCTGCAAATTTTTGAGAAAAAAGCAACAAATGTTTGAGAAATAAGATGCAGATTTTTGACAAAGTTGCAGATTTTTGAGCAAGTTGCAAATTTATGAGATAAAAGTTGCAAATTTACAAGAAAAAAGTAGCAAATTTCAGGAAAATGTTGCAAATTTTTGAGAAAAAAAGCTACAAATTTATGACAAAAATGTTGCAAATTTACAAAAGTTGCAAATTTATAAGAAAAAGTTGCAAATTCTTGAGAAGAGTTGCAAATTTTTGAGAATCAAGTTGCAAATATGAGGGAAAAAAAGCTACAAAATTACAAGAAAAAAATGCAAATTTTTGAGGGAAAAAAACTGCAAATTTATGAGGAAATAAAGATGCAATAAGTGATGAGAAAATAAGGTACAAATTTTTATGCTGACCCTTTTTCCTGGTGGGGGAAAATGTGCCCCCTGTTGCCCCCTCATTTACACCTATGAATGGGGATGGGGGGATGATTTCAGCCCCCCCATCCACCTTCACATCACCTAGTGGGTGTGCTGACAACACTCCCGCTCTTTCTCTCAATGTTTTCCTTGATTGCCTTGCATCTGGACCGCGGCAGTCTGTACTACGGGGAGCACGCCGCGGGCTTCCATCCAATTTGACTGTCAATCCATCAGCTCATCTCTAACGAGAGAGAAGGGCCATGGCAGACAGGATCGGGTTTTTCACTTTCTCTGTGTGTGTGTATGGTGTGGATTGTTTTTTTTTCCCCTCCGTACTCGTTGTCTCATCACTCTATTAAAGCAGTAAGATATTTGCACTGATAATCTGCCCAGGGGGGCGAGACACAAATCCTACTGCGCGGACACTTGTGCGCCGCACATCGCTTGTCTTTTAGTATTGATTTTCCTCAGACATGACACATGTTCCTCCATTTACTTGTCAAATTTTATGTTCCAAAACCCAATAGCGATCTAATAAAAGACACACCCTTGGGTCCATTCTTGATGCTTTCCATGGGTTAACAGAAACGCATCACCCATCCCACCCTCCCAAAAAGGGGAAAAAAACCTACGGAGTGGCATGGCGGAAAGCACAGCAGCCTTGGCCGTTTTGTTTGCATTTGTATGTGCAGGAAGGAGGCGGCAGCTGTGTGGGTGAGAGCGGCCGGCAGCCTTCCCAGTGACTCCTTCACCTGTTAACAAAGACAAGTTGCCAAAGTTTCCCATCGAGGCAAAGCGAAATCCAAAAGTACAACACTTCTGCGGGCGCCGTGGACAAATGAGACTGCACTTAAGTCGATAATATAGCTTTAGAAACGCGGCGGTGAGACTTGGCATTAAAGGTCTGAATGTTCATATTCTGTCAGAGTGGTGTGAGGAGGACATGGATCTGGTTTTCTACAGGCTCACAGTGGAAATAGAGACTGTTGGGTGCACTGGGGGAAACACCCAGTAGGTGATATGAGGGAGGGTGCTATCCCCCGTTGTTCGCAAAATGAGCCAGAAGCATCCCTCTTGGTAACTTGCCTTTGAACGACCAATTCTAAACTGAAATGTAAAAAAAAAAAAAAAATTAAAAAAAAAATCATACAAATGTTCTACTTTCTCTCAGATTTTGCAGTGTTTCTCCTCATAAATCTGTAACCCTTTTCCTCAAAAAATTTCTAGTTTTATTCCTGTAAATTTTCAATATTTTTCTTGTAAATTTTTCATTTTTTTCTCAAAAAACTGCAACCTCTTTCTCATCAATTTGCAAGGATTTTTTTCTTTTAAATTTGCATGTTTTTCTTGTAAATTTTCATCTTTTTTTCATAAATTTGAAACTTTTTCTCAATAATTTGTGATTTTTTTCTCATAAATTTTCTACTTTTTTCCTGTAAAATTTTAACCCTTTTCATAGATTTGAAACTTTTTCCTCTAAAATTTGTAACATTTTTCTCATAAATTTGCTTTTTTTCTTGTAAATAAGCAATTTTTTCTTGTAAATTTTCAAACTTTTTTCTCCCAAAATTTGCCACTTTTTTCTCATAAATTTGCACCTTTTTTCTCATCAATCTGTAACTTTTTTAATGTAAATTTTAAACTTTTTTCTCATTAATTTGCAACTTTTTTCTCATTAATTTACAACTTTTTTTCACCTATATTTGCAACTTTTTCTTGTGAATTTGTGACTTTTCTCATAAATTTCAGAACATTCACATTGATGCTAGTTAATTTTTTCCCCAATGTGATAGTTCATTTTTTAATATTTGTCTAGATGATGACCCCATTTTATTTTAAGATATGTGTGTGTGTGCGCGTGTGTGCAAACACACACACACACACACACACACACACACACAGATGTTTTATCCACATTTTATACAGTGAATTCTTCCCCATTACAAAATCTTGTATACCCCCTACTTCTTCCAAAACCCAGGAATGGCCCTGACTACAATAATTTATTGAAAAAATGTTGAAAAATTCATATATAAAGAATGAAGAACAGAAATGTGATTTTCCAGAAATAGTCATTTAAGTTTTGACTTTGTCTGCCTGTGTGATGTTGTTTTCAGTGTTTGCATGACTAAGAGCAGTGCAAAGATTTTGTCCATCAGAGGGTATATTTAGATTAAGTCAATCGTCATGATTCATAGACTGGCAATCAGATCCAGCATTGCTCTGCAGGGGTACTGCTACATGTTGAACACAACATTAGTCCCATGAACATATTATACATGGATGCAGGGAGACCATATTTCCAAGAGAAAAACCGGTCAGCTAAGGGTACATGGCAAGGATATGTCTGCATATTTTACAGTAATAAACTATTTATAGAATAGGAAATATACAAAACAGCACAATGAAGTGCACCTCTCCAGCAATGTAACAACACGTTGTGGTAATATTTTGAATAGGATGGCCTTTAATATAAGTGGTCCCTGTAAAGCCTCCAGTATTTATAGAGGCTAGAGGTTGGCAGAGCAACTTATAAAGCTGATGTTTCCAAATGTTGGTAATGCATTGTTTTTGTGTAGCGTTCAAGTAGGGTTATTCCTATATTTTAAAGGTTTTGGTGGATAGATGGATGGATCTTTATAAAAAGACATCTACAATAATTCACACGTTCTGTCAGTATGCTGCTAATATTGTTTAAACACATTGTTTTGAATAGAAGATAACTGTGTCCTTCACATTTCCTACATTTCCAAACAACAGTACAAATTCAAAAGCATATTGAGGAAGTTAGCAGACACACAACATTTACATGACTCGCCCTAACCCCAGTAATTACAACAGGGAAAATAAGTATTGAACACATCAACATTTTTCTCATTAAACATATTTCTGATGGAGCCATTGACCTAAGATTTTGACCTGATATCGGTAACAACCCGCGTTACCGATATCAGGTCTGGAAGCTGTTATTACCAATAACAGTTGATATCGGTAACAACCCACGTTATCGATATCAGGTCTGGAAGCTGTTATTACTAACAAAGGCAATAACAGCTTCCAGACACCTCCTGTATGGAGAAACTAAGCGCAGACATTGCTCAGGAGTGATTTTAGCCCATTCTTCCACACAAACTGTCTTCAAATCTTGAAGGTTCCATGGGTGTCTTCTCTGAACTCTGATCTTCAGTTCGTTCTATAGATTTTCAATTGGATTCAGGTCAGGTGACTGACTGGGCCATTCTAGCAGCTTTATTTTTGTTCTCTGGAGCCAGTTGAGAGTTTCCTTGGCAGTGTGTTTGGGATCATTGTCTTGCTGAAATGTCCACCCTCGTTTCATCTTCAGCATCTTGGCAGATGGCAACAGGTTCTTATTGAGGATGTCTCTGTACATCTGTCCATTCATTCAGTCCCTCCAGGATGTTGTGGGATGTTTTTATGATTGTTGTGGGCCAAAAAGCCTGAATTTATGGGAGCTTTTTAAAAAAGTTGCGGTATTTTTTGAGTGTTTTTGCACTAAAAGTTGTGGGAAGAATTCCAAATTTTTTCACTCATTTCAGAAAGTGAAACCCATATATTATATATGTAGATTCATTACACAGAGAGTGATATATTTCGAGTGTTTATTTTAATTTTGACGATTATGGCTTACAGCCCATAAAACCCCCAAATTCAGTTTCTCAAAAAATTTGAATATTACATAAAATTAATTTTAAAAAAATAGTTTTTAAATAGAAATGTTGGCCGACTGAAAAGTATGTCCATGTACACACTCAATACTTGGCCGGGGCTCCTTTTGGATTAATTACTGTATCAATGTGGCGTGGCATGGAGGTGATCTGCCTGTGGCACTGCTGAGGTGTTATGAAGGTCCAGGTTGCTTTGATAGTGACCTTCAGCTCGTCTGCATTGTTGGGTCTGGTGTCTCTCATCTTCCTCTTGACAATACTCCATAGATTCTCTATGGGGTTTAGCTCAGGAGAGTTTGCTGGCCAATCAAACACAGTGATGCCACGGTCATTAAACCAGGTTTTGATACTTTTGGGAGTGTTGGGGGGGGGGGGGGGTGCCAAGTCCTGCTGGAAAATGAAATCAGCTTCTCCATCAAGCTTGTCAGCAGAGGGAAGCATGAAGTGCTCTAAAAATTTCCTGGTAGACAACTGCACTGACTTTGGTCTTGATAAAACACAGTGGACCAACACCAGTTGATGACATGGTTCCTCAAATCATCACTGACTGTGGAAACTTCACACTAAACTTCAAGCAGGTTAGATTCTGTGCCTCTCCACTCTTTCTCCAGACTCTGGGACTTTGATTTCCAAATGAAATGCAAAAGTTACTTTTATCTGAACAGAGGTCATCTGTTGGTGTTTGTCCACTGTGTTTTATCAAGACCAAAGTCAGCGCAGTCATCTACCAGGACATTTTAGAGCACTTCATGCTTCCCTCTGCTGACAAGGTTGATGGAGAAGCTGATTTCATTTTCCAGCAGGACTTGGAACCCCCCCCACACACACACACACACACACTGCTAAAAGTATTAAAACCTGGTTTAATGACCATGGCATCACTGTTTTTGACTGGCCAGCAAACTCTCCTGACCTAAACCCTATAGAGAATCTATGGAGTATTGTCAAGAGGAAGATGAGAGACACCAGACCCAACAATGCAGACGAGCTGAAGGTCACTATCAAAGCAACCTGGACCTTCTTAACACCTCAGCAGTGCCACAGGCTGATCACCTCCGTGCCACTTCACATTGATACAGTAATTAATCCAAAAGGAGCCCCGACCAAGTATTGAGTGTGTACATGGACATACTTTTCAGCTGGCCAACATTTCTATTTAAAAACTATTTTTTAAAATCAATTTTATGTAATATTCTAATTTTTTGAGAAACTGGAATTTGGGGTTTTCATGGGCTGTAAACCATAATCATCAAAATTAAAATAAATCAACACTCGAAATATATCACTCTCTGTGTAATGAATCTATATAATATATACAGTAGGTTTCACTTTCTGAAATGAGTGACAAAAAATATTGAACTTTTTCATGATATTCTAATTTTTTGAGATGTACCTGTATATAACAATACAAGAAAAGCACAGGATTGTCAAACATTTCCTATTATAGTGATTTGTAAATTAAGCAGAAACTTCTGCTATACAGAAAAACTCTTGTGCAACAGCAACTACAAACATTAACACAATATCCATTAAAACAGCTAAATTGCACTGAATGCATGTTAAAGAGTAGAGATTTGGAAATTATTGGCAGCACCTTCATTTGGAAACTCCCTACAGTTCTCAACCACTCAGTACCAAGCGGAGAGGAAAAAATAAATTATTTATTCTGTTGCACTGTATTGGTTATTGGAGTCTGTGTTTTTCTGGAAAAAAAAAATACAGAGAATATTCTCTCTCTGTCCATGCCTACCTGTCTGTCTGCTGCATGTCGGTCTTCACACACACACACACCTTTCATTTACAGCGGGACGGTGGGGGGGGATAGAGATGGGGGGGTGCGTTTGTCCGTCCACACCGGAGATTAACAGTTTTAAAGCTCATTGACCAAATGTAGTAATGATGTTACCTCTAAATATGTATAAAATGTTCAAACACTCGCTGTAGTGGAGTGTACTTTCCTCACGCACGCTCTCGCGACGGGGTGCTTTTAGACAGGTGCATTTTTTTCAACACAAACCCAGCGCTTCGTCCACGCGGTCAGGACGGAGACGTGGCGAGGCGTCCATGAGCAGGCTGGGGGAGACGGAGGAAGGGACGGTGTTGAAAACCTCGCGGGTGAGTGTTTTTTAAATCACACACTCAGTTTGCTGATGTGTTTCGTTACTCACCGTAAACTATAAACTCATTACTCACTGTAAACACGGAAGTGAACGTGGTGCAGCGATGCATTTGATTGGTTAGACTGAGCGTTTCAGCGCGTTGGAGACAAATGTGATTGGTGAAATTGTCAGAAGATGACGAGGATTGGCCAAAATTGCGGGGAAGTTGTGGTGATTGGACAAAGTTGCAAGGTCGCGCCATAGTTGCACTGATTGGCTGATTGTGCGTGAATTGGTGCAATCGCAACATTGCAAAATCCTGGAGGGACTGATTCCTCTTTCCTTCAATTATATGAAGTCTGCCTATATCATGTGCTGAAAAACACCCCCACTGAGTCTTGTGAGGTGAGCAGGCATAGAGCCCATGTCGGTTGAGTGCATTACTTATTGTTTTCTTTGAAACAGCAGTACCTGCTCACTCCAGGTCTTTCTGGAGCCCTCCATGAGTGGTCTTAGTCTCTTGGATAACTCTTCTGATAATTCTTTTGACTCCTCTGTCAGAAATCTTGCAAGGAGCTCCTGGTCATGGCCGGTTTATGGTAAATTGATGTTCTTTCCATTTCCAAATGATGGCTCCAACAGTGCTCATTGGAAGATTCAGCAGTTTAGAAATGCACCTGTAACCAATGCCATCATTATGTTTTTCAACAATAAAATTGCAAAGGTCTAGAGAGTTCTTTGTTCTACCCATCATGAATTCTTTGTAGTGTGACAATTCACAGTCCTTTTTAAAGGCTATCAGTCAGGACTTAACCAGCTGAAATTAATTTGCACTGATGGGGAATGGGATGGCTTCTTAAATTCTGATGGATTTCAGCTGGTTTCTTGCCTTTCTATGCCTTTTTGCACCTCTTTTCCTTCATGTGTTCAATACTTACTCTCTGCCATTCCACTTTATTAAATATAACTTGTTTTGTGAACACAATTGCCTTGATTTCTTTGTATATATGGATCACTTGGGTTGTTACTGATATCTGGTGAAAATCTCAGGTTAATGGCACCATCAGAAATATGTTTAATGAGAAAATGTTGACGTGTTCAATACTTATTCTCCCCGCTGTATATATACTGTTAGATGACGGCAGCGTGGTGTACATACCGTTTTGTCTTTTTTCCCTCTTGCAACGATTGTATGAAAAGTTTTTCTCCACTCTCGTCCATCCCTATTTAATAAACAAAAAGATGTGATTTGAACACAAATCAGTGGACATGGCAGAAACCCATTTTGCCAATGCAAGAATCCAATCAAAACAGCGCACAAATCGAAATGAGCCAATTAAAGGAAACCTGTACTGGTCATTGTAACAACAGTAATCCTCCTTTAGGTATTACATATAAACCAAAAATGTGTGGTTTTTTTCAGTAAAAATAAACCCCTAAAGTCAGTATACTGAATAATTTTATCCCATGAAAACCGCTCGGTCAAAACCAATGGGGAGCAGCCATCGCTGGCCGGAAGTGATGTACAATCGTTTCTGGCTTTACCGCGGACGAGTAAACATGTTCAGCAGATACTCAGTGGGTTGTTACTTTTGGCAGTGTGTGTGTGTGTGGGGGGGGGGGGTACCAAGTCCTGCTGGAAAATGAAATCAGCTTCTCCATAAAGCTTGTCAGCAGAGGGAAGCATGAAGTGTTCTAAAATTTCCTGGTAGATGACTGCGCTGACTTTGGTCTTGATAAAACACAGTGAACAAACACCAACAGATGACCTCTGTTCAGATAAAAGTAAATTTTGCATTTCATTTGGAAATCAAAGTCCCAGAGTCTGGAGAAAGAGTGGAGAGGCACAGAATCCAAGTTGCTTGAAGTTTAGTGTGAAGTTTCCACAGTCAGTGATGATTTGAGGAACCATGTCATCTGCTGGTGTTGGTCCACTGTGTCATTATCAAAGCAACCTGGACCTTCATAACACCTCAGAAGCACCACAGGCTGACCACCTCCATGCCACGCTACATTGATACAGTAATTAATCCAAAAGGAGCCCCGACCAAGTACTGAGTGTGTACATGGACATACTTTTCAGTTGGCCAACATTTCTATTAAAAAAATATTTTTTAAAATTAATTTTATGTAATATTCTAAATTTTTGAGAAACTGAATTTGGGGTTTTCATGGGCTGTAAGCCATAATCATCAAAATTAAAATAAATAAACACTTGGAATATATCACTCTCTGTGTAATGAATCTACAGTATATAATATATGGGTTTCACTTTCTGAAATGAGTGACAAAAAATATTGAACTTTTTTCATGATATTCTAATTTTTTGAGATGTACCTGTATGCTGCACAAACCGTCCTTGGAAATGCCCTTCATTGACGTCATGATCCGCAGGTACCTCCGGGGACCAGCAACTGAAGGGGACCTGATGAACAGGCAAGTTCCCAGTCAAGTAACTTCAGAATACATTGAATAAATCTTGATATAATAGAATTTTATTTCATTAAATTATATGTGGGTAGATTTGGTTGTACATGGTTGTAAGAAATTACATAAAATTCTGATGTTGAAACTTTCTTGACTGCTATACTGCAGCCCACGGAGGAGACAAAATGTTGCTGACCATGACTGACTGAGAGAGCAGTGACTTGAAACTCGCACATATTTGAGAAGGGATCGTGACCATAATTACTGGACAGAACCACTAGTATCATATTTGATCCTTTGAAATAGCTTTTGTTTAAAATTCACTACATGTCCTGCACCACCCTCAGATACTTCTCTGCCATTCCTGACTTCCTCATACAGTACCACACTTCCTCTCTTGGCACCCTATCATATGCTTTCTCTAGATCCACAAAGACACAGAGGCAACTCCTTCTGACCTTCTCTACACTTCTCCATCAACATTCTTAAAGTAAACATTGCATCATAGTACGCTTTCTTGAAATGAAACCTTACCACGGCTCACTGATTGTCACCTCTCTCAACAACTCTTTCCTATATCTTCATAGTGTGGCCGATCAACTTTATGCCTCGATAGTTTCTACACAGGGACCTACATTGCTCTGCAGAATTCTCTGGGAGTTTTCAGATTTTGTCATGCCATGCACACAGTCAAGACATCCAGCGCCTGAAGCTGCAAAGCAACCCAAAACATCAGTGAGCCTCTGCCATGTTTGACTGTCAGTGGTAGAGCACTGATTTATTTATTTATTTTTTTACTGTCAGCCATGGGCAGATATTTCATTTCACTGTTTGGGGAGGGGGGGCGATAAACAGAACTTGAGGGGGGACACTTAAAACCTCTTACCATTCCAGCCAGTTTCCTTAAAAACACCTAAAAATAACATACCCAAAGTAAATCTAAAGCTGTTCTTCAGCCCTTTTCAGTATATTCATGGGGTTGGTCTCATTCAAAAAAAAACCACACTAATTTTGGGGTGCAAAATAGTCAAAGACCCTCTGTGCTTCTGCCACTGAGTAACAGTGGTGTAAACATGCTAAGTTTGAAGAAAATAAAGTTTGCTTGGGTTTTATTTTTCAATACAGATGCCTGCAAATAACATCCAGCTGTTAGATATTGGCTGGAAAACACAATAGGAATGTAGAACCGTGTTATCAAGTTCAGACCAAAATTCTGTAACAATACCACAAAAAATGAATATACTACAGTTTTTTTTCCCTCAGGCTGCAACCAGGCATTTTTGAACTGACACAGAGTAAGTAAAGTATAAACATTACACAGAAGGCTGGTAGAAGTGACTCAGCTTTGTAGAAGCAACCGAGCATTACATTTGGGAGACGCACACACACTTTATGGGGGTGTGTGTGACAAACCCAGCCCTATCAGGTATTGTTACATTCAGAAATTAACTGGCTACACAACACATCCATAATCAGCATACTCAGCTGCAATTGGATCATTTTGTTCATGTTTGCTGTGGGGCTGGTCCTTCATGCTAAGTAGGCACTCATTGTGTATTGAAGGCTGTGAAAACACGAAGGAAGGGCCTATTGGATCAAATGAGGTGTCAATCAAATCTTGACTGTCACGTGAATCTTTCAGACTTTGGTTTACATCACTATCGCTGTGGGAAATGTAATTTTTATAGCGCAAAAACAAAAAAGCAGGAGGTTAGCCAGCTGGGTTTCAAACAGTGCTGTGATTTTATGGGCGTTTTCCCCTGTAATCATCTAGATGGACAATAAATCTTACTCAAATTCAAGATTCAAGGTTTTATTTGTCAGTACTACTATATGTACAGGACATACAGGAGAATTGAAATAGCGTTGATCTCTCTTCTGTGGTATGTGCAATATTAAAAAAAGGAATAAAGCTGGAAAAACAACAACAGCAGTCTATGTACAGTAATGCAACCTGTAGTGCAAATGGCAACAAAAGATAGACCCAGACATCCCATAGTGTAAACGGAGATAAACGATAAAACCCAGCAATCCTAGATACAGAAAAAGTACAGCAGTAATACTCGTAGTTTCAAGTTTGATGCGGTAGTGTAGGTGCAGACAGTGACGGATAGGACTGCACATGAACAGTATTGCAATAACAGACAGCAGCAGATATGACATTTGTGCAAATGGTTGCAGAAAGGGCAGAGACATACAGCAGCAGATGCATTACTGTTGGTCTGCCATTCTCTCTGTGCCAGTAGCTTAGGTAGTTATTGTGTGTGTGAGTGCATTACAGTCTGGTGGGGGTGAACAGAGTTCAGGGTCCTGATGGCCTGATGAACAAAGCTGTTTAGCAGTCTTGTGGAGCAGGCCCGGAAGCTCCGGTACCTTTTCCCCGAGAGCAGGGGGCTGAAGAGGGAGTGTGTGGGGTGGGAGGTGTCGCCTGCAATATTGATGGCTCTGCGGGTGAGGTAGACGCCCGAGAGAGGGGGGCAGAGGAGCACCGATGATCTTGCTGGCTGCTTTCACTGTGCATTGTAGTGTCTTCTGGCAGGAGGCGGTGCAGCTTCCATACCACATCGTGATGCAGCTGGTGAGGATGCTCTCAACGGTGCCTTGGTAGAATGAGCAACATGATGGGGAGTGGGACTCCTGCTCTCCTCAGTTTGCGGAGGAAATGGGAGTGAGTTTGAGCCTTCTAGGCTGGTGATGTGGTGTTGCTGGACCAGGAGAGGTCCTCAGAGATGTGCACCCCCAGGAACTTGGTGCTGCTCACCCTCTCCACAGCTGCTCCATTGATGATCAGAGAAAAAAAGTTGTAAATTTACATGAAAAAACTTGCAAACCAATGGAGGAAAAAAGTTGCAAATTAACAAAAAAAAGTTGCAAATTAATGTTCAAAAGTAGCAAATTTACATGAAATAAATTGCAAATTAACAAGAAAAAGTTGCAAATTTACATGAAAAATGTTGGAAATGAAAAATGAAAAAAGCTACAAATTGATGAGAGAAAAGCTGCAAATCCATGAGAAAAAGATGCAGATTTGCATTAAAAAGTTGCAGATTAATGGGAAAAATTGCAAATTTACATGAAAAAAGTTGCTAATTAACAAGATAAAAGTTTAAAATTTACAAGATGCAAGTTCCAAATTCATGAGAAAAAAGGTGCAAATTGACATGAAAAAAGTAATGAAAAAAAATGCAAATTAATGTGGTAAAGTTGCAAATTAAAAATGAAAGAAGTTGCAAATTAACAAGAAAAAACTCACAAATCTATAAGAAAAGTTGCAAATCCCCCCCCCCCCAAAAAAACTTGTTTTGCATGTGTCCTTAGCATTTGTGCTTAAAATGCATTTTATTCAGTTCTGTAATATGATATTGTAAGGTTTATGATGATATTGGGGGGACAAAGGTTGTGGGGGCACATGTCCCCCCCCCCCGATTTCTGCCTATGATTGATTGATTGAATATTTTTATTTCAAACATGTAAATGTAAAATCAGTGAAACACGAGGCAAAAATAGAACATAATAAATTACAATGTTCTCTCTTCATTCAGATGCATCACAATCTACAGTACATGCTGGAAAAAGAGTAGGATGAAGTCAACTTATTTAATCCTACCCCTTCTATCATGGCCTATGCTGCCAGCACGTGAATGCAGCGTTCTAGTTTTTTTTTTTTTTTTTTTTTTTAAAGACTTAAAGTAACTAAATTGGGACAAAGTCCAACACCGGCCTTATTCTTCTGTGTGGTCAGAGAAGTTCTGGAAGTATCCATCACTTCAATTCCACGGTATTCAGCTGAGGACGCGCTGCCCCGCGCCTGCTGAAGACTCCTGACGCCGCTCCCGAAAAGAGATAAATATGAAATATGAGAGCTTTCAGTACTGCTTAGGCCTGCAAAATAAGTCAATTAGTCACGGCAGACAGCAGTCAAATGGAGATTCTGCATGATGGTCTTAATGAGGGCCGTGCAGGACAAGCGTCCGGCAACTCGTTAAATTAATCCTTTGGGTCTGCTGCGAGTGGAATGAGGCATGTGTCTGTGTGACCTGCTTATGTCCTCCACATTACACTGCAGGAGAAATGCACACAGACACGCGCACACACAGCCACACAACAGACTGCGAGCTCCAAATGGACTGGAGAAAATATTTCTGATCAAAGTTTCTTTCTGGCCCCACGGTTGCTCAGATTACATGAAAAAGCCTGCCAGCGGGGAACTCACACACACTCTTTTTTTCTCTTCTCAGTCTGTCGCTTTCTTCTCAGGCTCATATTTTTTCCTTGTGTTGTTCCGTTTTCTCCCTTATCTGTGACTCATTGCGTCCTATAAACATACCCCCCCTCCCCCACGGCAAACACAAGTGCTCTTGGTATGTGGGATCTAATGGCGATGTTACGTGACAGCTTTGATTCTGGGATTCATGATTCAGGAACTGCGTACTGTTCCTGTTCATCAGGTCCCCTTCAGCTGCTGGTCCCCGGAGGCACAGTGTTTCTCTGTGTGTGTGGGTGTGTGTGCGCGCACTACAGGGGCTGTCTCCGATGCAGTTTTGGGGGCTCTTAATATTCAGCGATCCCGAGCAATAATCGGAATCTTCATTTTTAGCTCCTTCCAGGAAAGCCGAAAGGGGCTGATTAAGCGACGCGGTGTCCGTCATTCATCCATCCATCCACATAACACGGGCACCGCTGTTCTTCCTGGGCAATAGGGCTGCCACTAAGGGCTGTTTTGGTAGTCGACTTATTTTTTCGATTAAGCAACTAATCACAGTTGTTTTTGTCGTGTCCACCATCTCTGCTTCCTGTCACCACGGATCCTGTTTGGGGCTCCAATGCAGGTTTAACCTCACCTGTTTAAGTCTAAACATCTGAGAATATCACCTTGTTCTCAGTCTATGCGTTGAATGAGAAGAAGTTGCAAATTTGCATGAAAAAAGTTGCAAATTAACAAGAAAAAAGTTGCAAATTAACATGAAAAAGTTGCAAATTAACAAGAAAGAAGTTGCAAATTGACCACAGAGAAGTTACAAATTTATATGAAAAAAAGTTGCAAATTTGCTTGAAAAAGTTGCGGATTAACAAGAAAGACGTTGCACATCAACATGAAAAAGTTGCAGATTGACGAGAAAAAAGCTGCAAATTTACATGAAAAAAGTTGCAAATTCATGAGATAAAAGGTGCAAATTCACATGCAAACAGTTGCAAATTAATGAGAAAAAAGTTGTGTCCATATACAGTAACAAGCAACACAATTGTCATCATTTATTCAACTCATAATGCACAAACAAGAAAAGTGGCAGATTTTCATGTTTTAGAGCCTGAAACATTAATATTTCTGACAATCAGCTAGTCGGTTAGTTGACTAATCGTTGCAGAGCTACAAGGCAATCACCCTGTCACCCAGTCACCCTGTCTGCATCCAAGTTGAAGTCAAAGTCAAAGTCGTTGTCAAAGGTCAGGCGATCTGGACATGTATGATTTCACAAAAATCGTTAATCTTCCTTTGCGACTGCCCCAGTGCTGGGCGAACTCATGTGCAGTGATCCCCAAGTGGATCTGGATCTTGGTTGTGGTCAAGGTCAACAGTCAGAAGATGTGAGCGGACTCTGGGTGATTTCACCATTCCAGAATGAGCTACTCCGCCATCGATGGTCTGGTTATTGGTTCTGGGTTTCTGTCACATCTTTAACCTACTGAACAGTTAAATGCTATGGGATATTATACACATTGTTTTTTTAAATCTAGTTTTAAAAAGTCAAGGTAATAAACACGGAATAAACTGGCCTGTCAATATTTTTAGTAATTTTCTCTCATAAATTTTGGAGTTTTTGTATAAATTTGCCTTTTTTCCCTTTTAAACTTCAATTTATTTATTTTTATTTTTTTTTTTTTGCAAAAGTTTACTGACATATACAGTATGTACAGAAGGGATTCTAGACTCTCTTGGGGCCCTCGTCAAAAATTCACAGGGGGTCTCTCCAAGCAGCATTCATCACCCTTATGTAACATATAACATTATATAATCTACTGTATACACATATGGAAAAAAAAACAATAAAAAAAAATCATGCAACAGCACACAATAACTTCCATCAATGCATCCTAGTGTATGATCCACATTTCTTGCGTTTAATTCTATAAGTTAGCATTTTTATCTATTGGTTATGGACAGTGCCAGGTGTGCAAACATTTCATATTTCATGGTACCATAAATATAACATTTTGAGAATTTGGAAAACTGCATACCATTTAATGAGTGACTGTTTGGATATTGGCACTCTATACATGCGTGTAACTTTCCTCTTGTTTCTACACTATGTGTTGTCCATCCATTTTCCAGTTCCATGCCACACGTTCAGTCGTGTATCAGCAGCTTCATCTGACTCCCCTGACCCAGCTTATGAATAGCAAATAACCCACGTACTCACCTGTATCAGAGGCGTCGGTCATCTATTGGCTTTGTCCTATCCGCCCCAATCTTCGCGGTGACTCGGGGCCTGGCCTACCCAACCAGAACATTAGCCGAGCTGTTTTGTTATTTACTTTGTGTACGGACAGAATATGAGACTCCGTCATATCCTTGGATCCATCGGCTGCCAATTTACTCCTCTGTTCCCGTTTCCCAACAACAACAGAGGCCGATAAATTGCTTCAGGGAACTCCTCTGCACCCCTGTATGGCTCTCTCTTTCTTTGAGCGGCCACTGCCTAAATCACAGTCTCAGCCTCTTTGGAAACAATTCTTTGTGAAATAAGCGCAAGGTACTGTAGTTTATATGAATAGGCAACTGATTTAGGGACAGATTCATTAACATGCTGCGGCAGCGCAAAACCCTGTTTTGGTGTTAAAAAGCTACAGTCGGACTTCCGGTTATGGCTGCCACGTAGGACGGACGTGTCTCGCTCTGCTCTGCTCCTGGAGAAAAAAAATCGGCAAATAACTCTCTCATTTGGGACAGAACGTATCCCAGCATTTGGGCGAGGATATGTCGGCGAAGCCTAAGGCTGGAAAACCAGGAAAAGGAAAAAGCGAGCCGCCGAAACAGTCCAAATTAACGGACTTTCAGGTCTGTGACGCAGCAAACAAAACTCCATATATGGCGGAGGAGGCTGGCGGCGGTGCGATGTCTGCGGGGAATGGCGCAGATGCGCTGATGGCTGCCATGAGTTCAATGAGAGCGGACTTTTCCTCTAGATTTGATGGGATTATGACAGCGTTGGAAGGAATAAGAAAGGAATTGGGTGACTGTGTAGAACGAACGGCGCAGATGGAGCTCCGTCTCGCTAGTGCTGAAGATGACGTCACCCGTCTTCAATTAAAGGTGCGCACTTTGGAAAAAAAAAATAAATCTCTGGAAGATAATATTTTGGATTTGGAATCTCGGTCGAGACAGAATAATTTGAGGCTGGTGGGTCTTCCAGAGGAATCAGAAGGTCGGGACGTATGTTCCTTTCTGGAAAAGTGGATTCCGGAGGTGCTGGGCAGCGAGGAGTTGCAATCAGCAGTGGTTCTGGAAAAAGCACATCGTATTGGCCCACGGAGAGACAAGGGACCGCCGAGGACCTTAATTATGAAGTTTCTTAGCAACAGAGACAGGATGAAGATCTTCAACGCTGCACGTGCTAAAGGAGAGATTAAACACCAGGACCAGCAGGTGCGGTTCTACCCAGATTTGGCCACAGGAATCCAGCAATTGAGGAAGCAGTTTGATCCCATACGTAAGGAGCTGCGCAACCTTGGGATTCGTCATGGTGTAATCTATCCTGCGAGACTGCTGACCACGTATGAGGGCAGAACCCACATCTTCAAGACCCCAGAGGAGGCGCAGGAGTTCATCAAGAAGATCAAAGAAGAAGAAGAGACTGGTGGGAGCTAAGCATGAACAAAATATAAGGTAGAATAATTAAGCATTTGCACAGGCATCTGACTGACTTGAAGTAAATAGTAAGTTTACAAAATATAGATTGTATTATATATTAAAAAAACAAAACAAAAACAAAACAAACAAACAAAAAAAAAAACTATGATGTACAAAGTTGTTAAAAATTTTGGAGTTAAGTTGGAAAACTACAGAGGAGAGTTAATGTTACGTCATTAAAAGCAGTAGAGTTAGGGTGATTGGGAGGATGAAGAAGGAGTGGCTTAGGCTGTTCCCCGTGGGTGTGGAACGGTCGATGGCTATATCGGGAGACAGAATTTTTCTTTTGATTTTGGGGGGTTTGCCACAAGTGTGGGAAGGGGAAATTTGTTTGTGTGTAGTTTGTAGGATGAATGTTCAACCACTCATGTTTTTGCTTCTCTGTATGAGCATGTTTACACTGCAAGGTAATCCCAAACTCTCTATTGATCATGGACCAAAGTGTTAATCTTAATTTAACTTCATGGAATTGCAGAGGTCTACAAAATTTAAAAAAACTTAAACAAGTTATGAATAAAATAAAGGAAATGGGTTCAAGAATTGTGTTTTTACAAGAAACTCATCTGATAGAGGAGGATGTTAAAAGAATTAGGAGTAGATGGCAGGGAAGTGTATTCACCTCTTCATTTTCATCCCGAGCCAGGGGAGTTATGACTCTCATACATAAATCAGTTCCTTTTCAGGTGAAAAATGTAATTGGAGACAAATTTGGAAGATATGTAATCATTCAAGGTTCTTTGCTATTAGAAAATATAAATCTTGTGAACTTATATGGTCCCAATATAGATGATCAGAAGTTCTTTGCTAATTTATTTCTCATCTTATCATCACTTACAGGGCAACATATAATAGCAGGGGATTTTAATTGTACATTGAATCCAGGTGTGGATAGATCAACAGGACTGGATTGTACGCACATTGGATGTAGGATGACTATTAATCATTTTATGAAAGAATTGAGATTGTTAGATATATGGAGAGAAATGAAACCACAAGTTAAAGCCTATTCTTGTTATTCCAGTACCTACAAGACATTCTCACGTATTGATTATTTTTTGATTTCCACAGAATTAAGGTCCAAGATTCAAAACTGCTTTTATGATAACATCGTGATTTCTGATCATGCACCCTGTTGTCTAATATATGTAGATAAAAAATTGACAAAGGAATCAGGTAGATGGCAATTTCAGCATAAATGGCTTCAGGATGAGGAATTTGTCAAGTATATAGAAAAACAGATAGACGAGTTCTTTGACATCAATACTACACAAACATCAGCATGTGTAAAGTGGGAGGCTTTCAAAGCTTTTATTAGGGGACATATTATTAGTTATACAGGATCAAAATCTAAGAAGACTCGAGAGGAGAGAGCTAAATTGGAACATAAAATAAAAAGTCTTCAGGAAAAAGTGTATGCAGGAAGTGACCCAAGGTTGGAGAATGAATTACTGATTTTGAGAGCTGAATACGACAAAAAATCAGCGAATAGAGCTGCCTCGAGTCTTCTAAGATTGAAACAATCTTTTTATGAACAAGGTGAAAAATCAGGAAAATTATTAGCATGGCAGATTAAACAATTGGAAATTAAAACACCAATTACCAGTATTATAAGTAATGGACAGGTAGTTATAGATCCTTTAGAAATTAATAGAGCCTTTAGAGATTACTATGAAAAATTATATGATACCAAAAATGAACCTGATTTAACAAAACTAAATGGGTTTTTGAACAAACTATCTATACCGTGTATTCCAAATGAAAACAGGGAGATATTGGAGTCTAAAATTAGTCAAGAAGAAGTTGGGCTAGCCATTGATAATATGAAATCAGGAAAAAGTGCAGGACCAGATGGTCTTCCAGTTGACCTTTATAAAAAATTCAAGAATAAATTAATAAAACCTTTTTTGGAAATGGTTTTAGAAGCATTTCAAAATAATAATTTACCATCATACATAAATAATGCCTTAATTATACTGCTGCCAAAACCAGGTAAGCCCTCTAATAAATGTGAAAATATGAGACCAATAAGCCTATTAAACGCCGACCTTAAGATAATCTGTAAAATTTTAGCAAGACGAATACAAGAAATTTTACCAAATATTATTAATCGAGATCAGAATGGCTTTATAAAGGGTAGACAAGGCTTCCATAATGTAAGAAGACTATTTAATATTATTTATTTTAATAAAGAAGCACCGGATACAGCTCTCCTATCATTGGACGCCGAAAAGGCCTTTGATAGAGTTGAATGGCCCTTTCTTTTTGAAGTCCTACAAAGGTTTGGACTTGGAAATAATTTCATAAAATGGGTTCAAATAATATACAATAATGCTACAGCAGAAATCCTAACAAATAACAATATTTCAAAACCAATAAAAATCAATAGAGGATGTCGACAAGGCTGTCCACTTTCACCTTTACTGTTTACTATGGCAATTGAACCTTTAGCGATAGCGATACGTTTACATTCACAAATATATGGAATTAAAGTTGGACCAACAGAACATAAAATCTCCCTGTACGCCGATGATATAATTTTGTTTATGTCGAATCTAAAAAAATCAATTCCAACCTTGTTGAATTTAATAAAGAATTTTGGGGAAATATCAGGATATAAAATAAATAAAACTAAATCTTCAATATTAATGCTAAATGAGACCCAGAGAAATTACCCAGCCCCTGAGGTAAATCAATTCAATGTTGTAAATCAGTTTAAATATTTAGGAATCCAAATTGTGCCTAAGCTAGAATCAGTCGCCAGTGTCAACTATGAAGCCTTAATGTCAGATATCAATGAGTTAACTCAGAGATGGATGTCACTACCAATGTCGATGATCGGGAGAATCAATATACTTAAAAGTAATATTTTACCTAAAATACTTTATTTATTTCAATACATTCCCTTATCACCACCTTTAGATCTATTCTCAAGAATAAAAAAAAAGTTAGTGGAATTTATATGGAACAACAGGAGGGCTAGATTACGTTTGTCTTTATTATATTTACCATTTGATCGTGGAGGTCTGAAATGTCCAAATTTTATGTTGTATTATTGGTCGGCACAACTGAGGTCTATGACATATTATTTTTCATCAAATGATCTCCCTCACTGGACTGAAATGGAATCATACAATTTACCTTTACCTCTTCCCATATTCATATACTCAGATTCGGCAAAAAAATTACAAAAACAAGTTAAAAATCCATTTGTAAAGCATATGATCAAAATATGGTGTGAAGCTAAAAACTATTTAAAAGAACCACAGTTATTGTCACAATTTAGTCCAATATGGGGTAATCAATATTTTAAACCAGGGAGAGCGGACGCTGTATTTAAAGTATGGAATTTAAAAGGGATACAAAAGATTCAGGATTTATATTTGCCATGTGCAGACAACATAATGTCTTTTGAAGAGCTGAGGATCAAATTTAATCTCAATAGAACACATTTTTTTAAATATCTTCAACTTAGAAACTTTATTCGATCAAATCAAAATAAAGCTCTCACTCGACCTATTTATTCATCCTTGGAAAAAATGATGATGAAAGATAGTAAAAGAAAGGGTATTATTTCAGAGTTTTATAACTCATTGACACTATCTTCAAGTGAAAATTCACTGAAAAGATTAAACTACTGGAAAGAAGATCTGCAAACTGAAATTTCAGAGGAACAATGGGAATTGGCTTGTACAGAAGCTCAAACCAAATCAATAAATGCACGCCTTAAATTGATACATTTCAAATGGTTAATGCGGATGTATGTTACACCAGAGGAGTTAAATAGATATAACAAAAATATACCAGATACATGCACAAAATGCATGGAAAGTAAAGGAACCCTATTTCATTGTTTATGGGAATGTAGATTAATAAGAATGTTTTGGGAGGAGGTGAGGGTAACAATTGAAAAAATAATCTCAAAACAAATCATATTGAATCCTAAACTGTTTTTGTTGGGTCTGTACCCAGAAAAGCATAATTTCAATAAAAGTGAAAGAACATTCATAGACCTCAGTTTGCTTAATGCCAAAAAATGTATTACACTATTATGGAAAAAGACTCATAGACCAGATGTGACTCAGTGGTTAAGACAGATGTTAACAAACCTTCCATTAGAAAGAATAACATATATACTGAAATCAAAGGAAATTGTGTTTGAGAATATATGGAGACCTTTTATTGATTATGTAAAAAATTTAAACATAACTCTTGAAGAAGAAGGTGAATGATGTGTGTGGACCTTGTAAATTCCAAACTGGTGAACATAATATGTATACTAATATATTGGATTGTCTAGACTAAACAGAGGAGCATTGTTGAAGACTTGATTTTGTTGGTGGTTGTTGGTGTTTTTAGGGCATTTTTTTTTTTTTTTTTTTGTAGTACTTTAGTGTTAGTGTTTGATTGTTTGTATCATGTTTGTTAAAAAAAAAAAAAAGTTCAATAAAGATATTGTGGAAAAAAAAAAAGCTACAGTCAAGATTTACTAAAGGGTGCAGCGCAAAGTTAGCGTTGGAAAGGTGTGGACCATATTAATTGTGTGCCTGTCCACACTGCCTGTCCTCACTGCATATGTATTTGGAGGAGTTGTCATGTCAAAGCACAAATTTGAGGGAGGAGAGTGGCACAAGGCAATTTACTATGGTTTGCAGTTGTCAATTTCCTGCTAGTTGTGCCAGGATTTAACTCCTCCAAAAAAGCATGTCTTAACTCATTTGCGCCTGACATGACGGTGATAGTTGGTGCCAGGAGGAGACACCGGCAAGAACAGAGGGCGAGTGACAGAAGAGAGAGAACCTTCTTTCTGGGCATTACGTTATTTGGCATGACAGAAGAAGAGATTATATGAATATAAACGGTCTCACAGAGATCAGTGTTGTGCTGAACTGGTCATCAGCCGACAGAGCTTTAATTCCGTTTGTTTTACATATAGTCTATTAAATGAATTTGTATCCATAAAATAGGCCTAAACCAGCTAAAGTTTTTTTTGGTTCGACAAGTAGTGAACACTAGCAACTATTTAAGAACCATTACGACAAAATTGTTAGTGACATTAAAAACTGTGTGCAGTTTTGCAACCTTTTATGAACCGTGACAGAACCCAAAAGCACTACATTCTTGAATGTTTCTCAGCATTCGCTTCTCTGCGTGATACTAGCTTGATTTTTGCCAACATTCATCAGAAAAGTTGGTAAATCCAAAAATCACTACGTGCTTCAACAGTCGTTGCACTGTGAGATACTACCATTAGAGACACGCATTACAACCATTTGTGGAAAAATGCATTCAGCAAAAAAATGTGATTGTTTTCAAAATTTTTTGGCAAGAAGAAAAACTCTTTGGGATCTTAAGGCTTTGAGTGTGACTGTCGCCGAATTGCGACATAACCCCTAGTGGTCAAGCGTGGTAAATATTTTTTGTCAATAAAATAGTTCAGATTTCCAAGGCTATAACTTGAAAGTGGTAAGAGATAATGGCTTACTGTCAATTAGAAAGATGTAAAATATGATCCAAAGTTTCAGATAGGAGTGATTTTACGCATCTAATTTGCATAATGCCGCGGCAGCTATATTGAATTACATAACTCAGTCAAAAGTGGACTTTGGACATATTTACACAAAGAATGGTTTAGTCTTTTGACACCGTTTTTTGTACAGAGGTACATTAACATCTTATCTTCAAAGTATATGAACAAGAAATCATTACAATGTAAAAAAAAAACCCAAAGAAATTCGTTACTTACCGGCAGCTAAGGGGACTCACTCGCTGCCGTGGTTGGTGCGTTTTTGGCCATCGTGGTCATTATTTTGCATTCTGTTGGTCATTTACACTCTCTATCACATCTACAAAGTCTTATGATTATCCAACATAAATTTTGCTTGTATCCCGCGGCTATTTTCCGTGTACGAAGCCGTCTAAGTGACGATGCACGATGATGGACGGCGGCCATATTAGCTTTCTGAGCTAAAAGAAGGGAATACAGGAAAAGGAAATAAGGAGTTCTTCTTTGGTGTATTACATGTTAGCCATGATTCCTCCAACGCGTGTCTGCCACCTTTTGAACTGCCACAATCAGTACAAGTCGTCAGTATAGCTGGGGAGTACAGGGATGTCAGAATTAGTTGACAGGCACAGCACCACGCTCTGCCACTAGGGGCACACGGAATCTCACACTCAAAGGGTTAAAAACTGTTTCCAAAAGTGGTGTGTTCTTGAATGTTCCTCAGCATCTGCTGCTCTGTGAAGTACTAGTTTGAT
Source organism: Pholidichthys leucotaenia (assembly GCA_020510985.1). Lineage (NCBI taxonomy): Eukaryota > Metazoa > Chordata > Actinopteri > Cichliformes > Pholidichthyidae > Pholidichthys > Pholidichthys leucotaenia. The sequence goes on from CM035850.1 coordinate 25,422,105, forward strand.
TTTCGCCAACATTAATCAGAAAAGTTGGCAAATCCAAAAATCACCATATCCATCAACATCCATTGCTCTGTCAGATGCTACCTTTAGCGACACGCATTCCAACCATTTGCAAATGTGCTACAACTATTTTGCAAATATGTTTGCAGAAAAATATGTTTGGAAAAAAAAATGACTGTTTTCAAAGCTGTTTGGGACCTTAAAACTGGTTGAAAACTGTTTGGCAACCTTTTACAAACCCTGACAAAACCTAAAAATCACCACGTGTACCAGCATTCGCCACTCCGTAAATGCTCATGAACCCCAGTTTACCCCACCCTCTCCGTTTTGTCACTTATGAGCTCAGCTGTTAATGCCATAATGCTAATGTTGGCTAGCTAGCTCCTAGCTCTGGTACTGAATACAGAAATAGAAAATAATTAAAAGACCTCACCCCAATCCAACAGCTAAGCTAGTGCTAGTGATAGAGAATTATTGCAAAATATGATATTGTTGCATGTCATTTGTTTCTATTGCACAGAACTGAGTTCATTTAAGTTCAGATATTTCAAGATATGGGTCCTTGAGACCTGGCTTCAAGCAGTTAGAGCTAGCCTTCTCTCTCTCGCTCTCGTCTTCTTCTTTTAGATTTGATTGGCGGTTGGCAACCAGCTTACAGGTGCATTATCGCCACGAATTTCACTCCTCTTCTTCTTCTTTTTTTAGATTTGACTGGCGGTTGCCATCAAGCGCTCTCGCTCTCTCCCCCCCCTCTCTCCCCCTTGCTCTCTCTCTCAAAATATGTCACTGTTGTTGTTCTTCTTTTTTTAGATATGATTGGCGGTTGGTGACCAGCTTACAGGTGCATTACCGCCACTGACTTGATTATCATCACTCTATATCTTTGTGTAAGGAGTTCTTATAAGGAGTTCTGAACAACTTCTTATGTGTGAAAAAATTATCCGTCCTTGGACTGTGTCCTCGGTGGCATCAATAGCTGTGCCAGCCAGCCAGCCAGCCGGCCAGCTCTCCCGTCGAAGTCTGTCACTGTTGCTATTAAAAGAATGGTTTTGGCTGTGATGTTTTTAGTGCACTCTCGGCAATAAAGGACAGACAATCACTTAAAAAAAAAGGTACAGTCGTAAAAACTAATGAACCCCAGTTTTCCCTACCCTCCTTGTTTCATCGCTTATGACTCAGTTGTTAACACCATAAGGCTAATGATGGCTAGCTCCTAGCTCTGGCAGTGATTACAGAAAAAGAAAATAATGATAAAACCTCACCCCAACAGCTAAGCTAGTGCTAGGCACCCTGAACTGTCAGGATCTCCCCGCCAAGGCGAGCACTAATGCTCTTAGACAGACTGACTCAGACTGCCTGGCCAAGCTAATGCTAATAGTCCAAATCTTCCAACTATCACAGCAAAAATCTAACACAATAAGCCAAAATAGTCATGATATTATCAACTGTGGATTAGTGAACGAGGTGGGAACAGGGATGTCAATTTAAGTGACTGGGATTAAAAGAAAATGGCAATAAAAACTATGGTGGCTTTGCTAACATCATAGTAGAACTGTTAGCTCTGAAGCTAACACCTTGGAGATAGAACCAATATTTCTAAATGAAGAGAGATTTTTAGCATTTTTTTAAACAGTAATATGACCCAACAAAGCATTTCTGAAGGTTAAAATCCACAAACACACTATATTTCAGTGACTGGGACCTTTAAAGTGCAGCTATTCTTGTAAATGATCTTACTTTGGTAGCTTTTCATCCATAGAGATGCAGCAGCCATGGACAGAAGAGCTTCATATAGCAGACCCTTGATACAATACTACTGTCAGTGCCATTAGTAGCACCTGTGTTTTCTTACTATTTCATGATATGGCTTCTGAGAATGGATGCTGCTTACAATAACAGCTAAAATTTCTCCAGTGATTTTAAGACAGGAACTGCTTGAATAAATAATTCAGTCTACTTAAGCACTAGTTTAACAGTAGTGAAAGAGCAATAATGAGCAGAACTGAAGATGTGAGGCAGACTGTCGAGGCTAGCTATAGCAACTACCATTTGTTTTTGTCCATCCCGGTGCAAAGATTATCTGGTTGAGTGATAGCAGTGGCTTTGATCGGCCCCCTCTCTCTCCCTGTGCGCGGCCGTATATCAGATGTTCCACCGCCGCAAAAACCATCAACCCTTCACCGGCGTAGGATGCACATGTTTCCGATGCTAAATGGTGCCGCTATTCAGTAAATGCGCCTGTTTTTCACATGCAGGAATGGGACGACGCATCGCTCGCTGTGCGTTGCCAGTAATTGCTCACTTCTTCCACATATCTCGAGGAAAAAAATGATCTGGAGTAGCTGCTTTAGTGAAATGTTCAGCGTGCGAAGACTGGTTTGGAGGCTTGGTTCTTTGACGTTCCTTTTCCATTTTTCATTATAGCCAGAGGTGTAGGTTGGCCAGAAATTGCACTCATGTAAAAGCAGTGCTACGTTATGAAATTATTTATCCAAATACAAGAGTAGTCACCCAAAAATATTTGAGCAAGAGTCAAAAGGTACTGTATCTACAAAAGTTACTTGAATAATTAGTGACAACTTTCTTGCCAGTTTGCCAGCTGCCATTAGTGGTTTTCCATTCATTCATTTGCGATTGTTTCTGTGCTGATTGTACTCCAGCAAGTGGTCAGATGCTTTCAACCGCGAAACCACACACCACTGTCTGTCAGTGATGCTTTATTTCGTGCGTTCATGCTCTTATTTACATTAGTTAGCTGAGGCAGGGTTAGCTACCCACGCTATGAGCTAGCCGGCCAATATTCGCAGCAAAGTGACAGAAGAGCAGACCGCAGTCTGTCACAGACATTTCACTAAGACCTGTGCAGACTGTCAGCATGCAGGAAAAGTGCAGCATGACCTTCAGTGGGCCTCCTGTACGTCCAGTTCCAGGTGCGTTATATTTGCCCATGACGTAGTGCTTTCTCATCAATAAATCAGTTTGATCACTTTCACTTAATCCTTGTAAATATTTGAAATAATAATATTATTTCAAATAATATTTATAATAATATTTGAAATAATGTACTGACAGATTGGGGTTTTTTTTCTTTATAAAGTTCATATTTCACATTAATTAGGAGGCTCATTTTGTAATCATACCGTGCCGTTTCATTGCAGCCATCGTGTTGTTTGTGTCTCATTCCAAATAGCGCGGCATGGGCTCTAATGGACCTGTGAAACTCACCAACACATGTTGTTACCTGACTTGTTTTAATATTATTTTGTGTGTGCAGAATCACCTGGTTGTTGCTGTTAGCATTGCTGTTACTATTAGCCTAGTTAGCTTCCAGTTGCTAGTGTGTTATTGATTCTCTTAATAAACTTTGACTCACTCCTAATAACAATGCGTGGAATCAAATGAACGTGGGAATAAAGTCACTAATGTCTGGTATGGTAAAGAATCAGATTTTAGTAAAAGACTCAATAACACACTAAAACTGGAAGCTAACTAGGCTAATAGTAACAGCAATGCTAACAGCAATAACCAAGTGATTCTGCACACACAAAGTAATATTAAAACAAGTCAAGTAGCAACTGGAAGTCAGACATATGCAGTCGGCAATTTATTATTTTTTTAACAAGGGAGGTGGGGGTATTCACCAATTTAGCATAAGGTACAAATGTATAAATGTAAATTAGCTAAAAAAAAATGCAAGAATAGCAGTTCAAAGATATGACAAAAATACCAATTTAGAAATTAAAAAATATGCAAATTACAATTTAATTGCACAGAATAAAAATTTAACCAGCATCCCGATGAGCGTTGCAAATTTATGAGAAAAAAGTTGAAAATTCAGAGGAAAAAAATTGAAAATTTTTAAGAAAAAAGTTGTAAATTTATGGGGAAAGTTACATATTTATGAGAAACAAATAAAAAAATTGAGAAAAAAAGTCACAAATCTATGAAAAAAGTTGTAAATTTATAAGAAAAAAGATGAAAATATACAGGAAAAAATCTAATTGATTAAAAAAAGCTATAAATTTATGAGAAAAAGTTGCAAATTTACAGAGAAAAGTTGCAAATTTATGAGAAAAATGTTGCAAATTTATGAGAAAAAGTCAAAGTAGAAAAAAGTTACAAATCTATGGAAAAAAAAACTGAAAATGTACAGGGAAAAAATGCACATATTTGAGATAAGCGTTGCAAATCTATGAAAAAAAAAGTTTAACATTTACAGAGAAGTTGCAAATTTGTTAGGAAAAAAGCTGCACATTTATTAGAAAAAGTCACAAATGTATGAGAAAAAAGTTGCAAATCTATGAGAAAAATGTTGAAAATTTACAGAGAAAAGTTGCAAATTCATTAGAAAAGAGCTGCACATTTATGAAAAAAGTCACAAATTTATAAAAAAAAAAAGTAGAAAATTTACAGGAAAAAAAGCCACAAATGTGTGAGGAAAAAAGGTTGGAAATTTACAGAGAAAAGTAGCAAATTCATTAGAAAAAAATCTGCACATTGATGAGGAAAAAGTCACAAACTTGTAAAGAAAAGTAGAAAGTAGAAAAATTAGAGTTGGAAAAAAAGTTGAAAATTTACAGAGAAAAGTTGCAAATTCATTAGAAAAAAGCTGCACATTCATGAAAAAAGTCAGAAATGTATGAGAAAAAGTTGAAAATTTACGGAGAAAAGTTGCAAATTCATTAGAAAAAAGCTGCATTTATGAAAAAAGTCAGAAATGTATGAGAAAAAAGTTGCAAAACTATGAGAAAAAAGTTGAAAATTTACAGAGAAAAGTAGCAAATTCATTAGAAAAAAGCTGCATTTATGAAGAAAAAAGTCACAAATCTATGAAAAGTAACAAATTCACAAAAAGAAGTTGCAGATTTACTGGGAGAAAGTCACAAATTTATGAGAAAGAAAAGTCACAAAGCATTTTCAGAAAAAAGTTGCAAATTTATGGGGAAAAGCTGCAAATTTGTGAGGAAAAAATTGCAAATTTATGAGCAAAAATTACCAGAAAAAAGTCACAATTTTATGAGATACAAGTTACAAATTTAAAGGGGAAAAATGCAAATATATCAGAGAGGGATTTGAGAAAAAAAAAAGTTGCAAATCTACTGGAAAATATTGAAAATTTACATTTTTGAGAGAGACAACATGATAGCTGCACTATGCTAAGCTAACTGGGCTAGCAATGAAACGGCACCATATGTTTAAAAAAACGATCAACATGTGAAACACAAACTTTATATACACTCAAATAAGGCCTGGTTTGAATTGCAAAATTCTACCAAGCTGATCAGAATTAGCTGCGGGACCTTTTTTTTTTTTTTTTTAAACGGCAGTGCGGATGAATTGACTGAGCAGAGAATGGACGTGGAAAGCTGATTGCAAGGAAGAGGAAGGGAGAGCAGGAATATGTTCACTCATTAATTAACCTAATAGTTTTCACGGGACAAAGACCGTGCATCTCTGCTGACTGCATAATGAGAGCCCGGGACGAAGCCTTTCACCGCAGCCCATTTAAAACCACGGCAGGGCGGGATAAAGAGCAGCAGATGAGGCAGAGTAAAAATAAAATTGCTCCAAATTAAAAGGCACGTGTATACCTCCTGATTATTATGTTTATCTCGTGGAATGTTATATAAAAACGTCTGCTGAATCCACCGTTTCCCCAAAAACATCAATTAACTGTGAGTGTTTTCATACTGAAAAATGCACAAATGATTTATTAACTTTTTAAAGCAATTTTTACTGGTTCAGACGGCAGCGAGAGAGTGATGCCCAGATTCGATCGGAGAGTTTAGGGGGTGGCTGATATCACAGCTCACTGGTGCAAAACGACTCGGGAAACAGCCTAAAAATCTTATTGAATTTTAATTCAGTGGATCTGTGGTGCGTGTGATACACGGGGAATAAGGAGCGAGTGGGGGGGGGGGGCTTCTGAGCATTGCCGTTTTCACCCTTCCCTTTTATGTGCCCCAGAGTTTTTATGTGATATCACTTTAATCTGAGGCGTTTTATTGCTAACCGACAAGCACGCGTGTAGTGCTGTTGCACGTGTGATGAGCTGTTTCCCCGCTATAAAAGGCGTGTGAAGCTGAGTTGTGTGCGTTTACTGCTGAAATTAAAAGGTCGGCTCTACAACCAAACGCCCGACAGCATAAAGATCTTGTAAAAAAAAAAAAAAAACAATAAATAAAATTTGGCAAGTTTTTTCATGTAGTTTTGAAACTTTTTCTCCTTAATTCACAACTTTTTCGTGTAAATTCGAAACTTTTTTCTCATTAATGTGCTGCATTTTTAATGTAATTTGCAGCCTTTTTCGTGTAAATTTACAACTTTTTTTTCTCATTGATTCGCACCTTTTTCATGTAAATTTGCAACTTTTTCATTTAATTTTATTTTAAAACTTTTTTTTCTGATTAATTTGGAACATTTTAATGTAATTTTGCATTTTTTTGTGTAAATTTTCAACTTTTTTCTCATTAATTTACTACATTTTTAATGTAATTTGCAGCTTTTTTGTGTAACTTTACAACTTTTTCTCATTAATTTGCACCTTTTTCGTGTAAATTAGCAACTTTTTCATGTAATTTGGAAACTTGTCTGATTTAATTAGCAAAATTTTTAATGTAATTTGGAAACTTTTTTCATGTAAATCTGCACCTTCTTTCTAATTAATTTGCACCTTTTTCATGTAAATTTGAAACTTTTTTGATTAATTTACAACATTTTAATGTAATTTTGTAACTTTTTTCATGCAAATTTGCAGCTTTCTTCTTAAGCTTGCAGCATTTTTCATTTAGATTTGAAACGTTCTCATAAATTTTGAATTATTTTCTCAAGTTTGTAACTTTTTGCATGTAAATTTGTCGTGGGGGGATGATATTTGACCATTATACTTCATTCATTTTTTTCTGTACACTTCAGTCTGCGTTGAGCTGTTGGACAGAGAGAGCCGATCATCTCACCCGCAGGTCATCTGGCAAATGAGCCTTCACTAGATGGTGGGAATGAATTGAGTAGTTAGGTAACTGAATGTGTTCTTTGTCTTCTTTTTTTTTAACATTTGTTGTAATTGTGTATCTTAAACCCCCTTTACACAATTTTTGATCTCTTAATGGTCACCCAAGAATCTCCGTTTGTGTACAGGTGCCCTAACCCTCTGCCATGTCACTTCATGTCATTCTTTATATGACCACTGGGGGTCACTTAATGCCAAAACCATATTCAAATGGTAAATGTGACCATGTAGAGTGATTTCTGTTGCAGGACAGTCCTGCTCAGATGTTTCATACAGTGACTATACAGATACACTAACTGATGCAGTCTAAGAATAATAGGACTCAATACATTTTGGTCAAATGTAGAGCACAAGAGGAATGCTTCAAAGATTTATCTTTCAGGGGTGGGATGCAAAGTGACTTTCTCAAACTATTTAAATTACCCCATAAAATTGTTGAACTTCTTGGAGAAGCTTGTGTGGTTTAACGTGGAACAATGTGAACCTTTAGGAGCATCTCTGCAATCTTGGTATTTTTAAAATCCATTTATCTTTTTTTTTTTTCTAGAATTTGATTTTCAGATTAAACATTTTTCATTTCAGAGGCAGCACATTTGTTTTATAGAGCAGAGAAGAGATGCAGAAGTTTGTTAAAATTGCCCACCATTATTTATATCTAAGGATTGTTTTGTGATTGGAAAAAAATGAGGGAAAAATACTCGGCTTTACCCCCAAATAAAATGCTGTGATGATAGTGGAATATAATTTTTTTAAAAATTGCCCAGAGCGAAATGTTTGATTGCTCCGTTTAGCTGCAAATAAACAGCATTGCTATATTGATGACTTCTTACGACTATGCAAGCAAAGACAGGTGGCGAGGTCTCATCAGTTATGTGATTTAAACCTTGAAATAACATGAAATTAATTTAAAATGTGCTTGCTTTTTAAAGTCCTTATTTTTCCCCACGAGTTTGCCTAGGCACTGCATTCCGAATGAGGAGATAATCACACAGAAAGCAGATTTGCAGCTTATAATGTTGTTGAGCTCGGTGTCCCAGACGTTTGAGAAAGGATCACATTGGACTTCGCAGCAAGAACTCAAGAGAAATTAATCTTTAATGAAAAGGAGAAAACGGTAAGACAGAAAACAATCGGGAGCTGGTTACCGGAACAAAAGAGGGCACATTTCTCTGTGCTTTTATAGTCTTTAGCATAAAGAACGGAGTCGTGGATATTGCTAAAAACAAATGAAAACTGACTTCCCAAACAAAAATGGCACTAGAAATCAGTAGTCATTTTATTTTTTTAAACAAGGGGGATGGTAGTAGTGGTGTTTTTTTTTTTTTTTTGTTTAAATGAGCACAGATACAAACATAAATTCAGATTATGTAGAAATTTGCAAGAATAAATGTACAATAATGTAGTAGAAATTTGCTGTTGAGCAGTGCTTTTTCTAGCCTTTTGGGGGCCCTGTGCAAGATTGTGTATGGGGCCCTGTTTTATGAATGGGCAAGAGTTCAAACCCTTTAAAATTATATTTCAAAAAAGTCTCCCCTCCCCCCCCAAAAAAACAACAAAAAACAGAAAAAATACATAGAATACCAACCTTTAAACCTGCATTAATATGCAAATATACATTTACAAGAAAGAAGGTGCAGAATTGCATTAGAAAATTTTCAAGTTCACCAGAAAATGTCATAAATTTACAGGGAAAAAAATAGCAAATTTATATGAAAACAAGGGTACAAATTTACAAGAAAAAAAATCACAAACATATAAGACAAAAAGCTGCAAATTTATGGGAAAAAAATTGCATATTTATGAGGAAAAGGAAGTAATTTTACAAAAAAAATTCCACAAATTTATGAAAAACAAAATTTATAAGGGAAAAATTTTGCAAATTTAGAAGAAAAAAATATTGAAAATTTATTAGAAAAAATAAGCCAGTTCATAACTCTTCATGTAAATTTGTAATGTAATTTTTTTCTTGTTAATTTGCAACTTTTTTTCTCATCAACTTGCAACTTTTACCTGTTAATTTGCATCTTTTTTCTCATTAATTTGCTTTTCTTCCTTGTTAATTTGCAACTTTACAACTTTATTTTCAAAAATATTAGAAAAAATATTCTATATAAGACTGGACATCTTCTTCTTCTTCTTCTTCTTTTAGATTTGATTGGCGGTTGGCAACCAGCTTACAGGTGCATTACCACCACTGACTTGATTATCATCACTCTATATCTTTGTATAAGGAGTTCAGAACAATTCCTTACGCATGAAAAAAAATATCCGTCCTTGGACTGTGTCCAAGGTGCTGAAGTTCTGACTGGACAGCTTTATCACTAAACATAATGTTCTGTACGGACAGCAATATGGCTTTAGGACCAACAAAACCACTTCATTGCCCCTCACAGAATTTGTAGAAGAAATGACTTCAGCAATAGAAAATAAAAAAAAAATTAAAAAAAATATGCAATTGGAGTGTTTTTAGATTAAAAAAAAAAAAGCATTTGATACAGTTGAACACGAGTTGTTAATAAGAAAAAAATTACAAAATATGGAACGAGAGGCACTCAAGTGGCTATCCAATTACCTAACCAATAGGGAGCAGTATGTACAAATATATGAAGTCAGATCAGCATCACAAAAGGTAATATGTGGGGTTCCACAAGGCTCATTTTTGGGGCCATTATTTATTTTGTATATCAGTAATGCATGTGAAGTGTCCAATATATTAACAATTATTTTATTTGCAGGTGACACTAATTTACCTTGCAGTGGGGACAACTTGGAAAACATTTTGTATAGAGTTAGAAATGAACTGTCCAAACTGAAAACTTGGTTTCATTCAAATAAATTAATCTTAAACTTGAAAGAAAAAAAAAACTAACTACATTATCTTTGGTAATAAATCGACTAGCTCAATCAAGAACCTCACAATTAATGATGTAGAAATTGAAAGGGTGTTTAAGACAGAATTTCTTCAAATAATAATAGATGATAAATTAAGCTGGAAGGAACATGTAAACTATATTAAACCTAAAATATCAAAATTAGTTGCAATTTTATATAAAACAAAATATTTTTTAAACCAGTCATCCCTATACATCTTGTATTGCACCTTCATTCTCCCATACATGACTTGCTGTGTGAAGGTGTGGGGGAACACATACAAGACAACTGTAAACCCAATTTTCATTCTTCAGAAAAAAGCTGTAAGAATAATTACAAATTCTAGCAACAGAGAACCAACAAATCCAATCTTCATCAAACTGAAAATACTAAAATTCCAGGACATGGTAGACTATAAAACAGTTCAGTTCATGTATAGAATCAAAAATCAACAGCTGCCAAACAATATCCAAAGGTTTTTCCAGCAGAGGGAAATTACACATAACCTCAGAGGAATATGTATGTTTGAAAAGCCAGTCATAAGAACCAGTGTTAAACCATTGTATTTCGTCAAAGGGTGTAAATATATGGAATAAATGGAGTGAAGAAATGAAAACGTGTAAAACAACAGGAAGGTTTAAACAAAAAATTTGATCTACAGGCTAAGAAAGCTATGTTGTAAACAGCATGTATTTATCATATTCTGATGCCAGTGAATGTGTTTTGTGACCGACTAATTTTTTTTTGATAATACTGTAAATGCCTCAGATGCTTCTTTGTTTGTTTGTCCCCATTGTGGGAGTAATAAAGACTTATCTTTATTTGTTTGCTTATTTTTAATACTGAATCTTTTGAATTAATGATTTTTATCCTTGGAAAAGGGGTTAGGACGAGAAGTTTTGTACTTCATCCTATACCCTTTTTGAAAGTTGGACAAGTATTTTTTTTAATTGTTTTGTTTTGCATTTTATTATGACATTTGAAATAAATAGATAAAAAAAATTCTCATTAATCTGCAACTTTTTTTTTCTCTTTAATCAGAAACTTTTTTCTAATTGATTGGTAACAATTTTGAACATTTTTCTTGTAAAATTGCAACTTTTTCTTGTAAATTTGTAACTTTTTTGTCATAAATTTCAGAACGTTCACATGGACGCTGGTTAAATTTTTATCCAATGTAATAGTTAATTTTTTTTGTTTGTCTAGACAATGACCCCATTTTATTTTATTTAAGTTGGGTTTTTTTCTCCACATTTTATAGGGTTTGAATTCTTCCCCATTACAAAATCTTGCATATTACACCCCAAAACCCTGGAATGGACCTGGCTACAATAATACTGAGTGCCCCCCAGTTCTATTTATTGTCTCCCCACTACAGTGAAATGAAATATCCGCCCATGGTCATGGAAGTAGAATTCTGTGAACGAGCAACTTGATTACAGGTAGTAAATGCAACTCGTTTCTATAAAATCCTCTCAGTCATTATTGGGATGGGATGGAGGGGGATGACAGGTTAACAAGGTGGATGGTTTGGTGTCATTTTGCTAACAAGGTGGATAGCATCCCCCCTCACCCCCCATCAAATCAACAACTGTACACCTGACTTCTTGTGGCGGTTAAAAACCCGAGTATAACTTAAGGTACGTTTAGTTTTTCATCACTGCAGCCAAAAGTGCTTCATCCCCTCCCACTGAGATACCATACCGAACCCTGTACTTCAGCTGAAAGTGTTGAAAAAAAGGCAGAGACATTTATCTTGACTCCGACTGTGCCTCTATCTGTTTATCCGTAGCCTTGTGCGGATGCGTCATACAGAGGCTTTTGCTTGTCTGGACAGTGCTCAAAGGGACTCGCACCCTCAGGCTTTCCCAGGGAGGAATGACAAACCCAAGGTGGCGAGTTGAAAGTCAATCCATCAGTTTGAATGAATTTCTAGCAGCCCTTCTGTGGATTGGGGGGGGGGGGGGATAGTGAGGCAGGCGAAAAAAACGCTATTGTAACATCGGATTGAGGGCATTTCACAGAGAAGCACACATCTGAGAATTTACAGTGCATCCGGAAAGTATTCACAGCGCTTCACTTTTTCCACATTTTGTTATGTTACAGCCTTATTCAAAAATGGATTAAATTAATTTTTTCCTCAAAATTCTACACACAATACTCCATAATGACAATGTGAAAAAGTTCTTCTGAGATTTTTGCAAATTTATTAAAAATAAACTAAGAAATCACATGTACTGTACATAAGTATTCACAGCCTTTGCTCAATACTTTGTTGATGCACCTGTTGATGATGGCAGCAATTACAGGCTCAAGTCTTTTTGAATATGATGCCACAAGCTTGGCACACCTATCTTTGGGCAGTTTCACCTATTCCTCTTTGCAGCACATCTCAAGCTCCGTCAGGTTGGATGGGTAGCGTCAGAGCACAGCCATTTTCAGATCTCTCCAGAGATGTTAAATTGGATTCAAGTCTGGGCTCTGGCTGGGCTACTCAAGGACATCCACAGAATTGTCCTGAAGCCACTCCTTTGATATCTTGGCTGTGCGCTAAAGGTTGTTGTCCTGCTGAAAGATGAACTGTCACCTCAGTTGTCAAGAGCGCTCTGGAGCAGGTTTTCATCCAGGATGTCTCTGTACATCGCTGCATTCATCTTTCCGTCTATCCTGACTAGTCTCCCAGTTATTGTCACTGAAAAACATCCCCACAGCATGATGCTGCCACCATCATGCTACTGTGGGGATGGTATTGGCCTGGTGATGAGCGGTGCCTGGTTTCCTCCAAACATGACGCCTGACATTCATGCCAGAGAGTTCAATCTTTGTCTCATCAGACCAGAGAATTGTGTTTCTCATGGTCTGAGAGTCCTTCAGGTTTTGGCAAACTCCAGAAAGGCTACCATGTGCCTTTTACTAAGGAGTGGCTTCTGTCTGGCCACGCTACCATACAGGCCTGATTGGTAGATTGCTGCAGAGATGGTTGTCCTTCTGGAACATTCTCTTCTCTCCACAGAGCAACACTGGAGCTCTGACAGAGTGACCATCGGGTTCTTGGTCACCTCCCTGACTAAGGCCCTTCTCTCCCGATCACTCAGTTTAGATGGCTGGCCAGCTCTAAGGAGAGTCCTGGTGGTTCCGAACTTCTTCCATTTATGGATGATGGAGGCCACTGTGCTCATTGGGACCTTCAAAGCAGCAGAAATTTTTCTGTACCCTTCTCCAGATTTGTGCCTTGAGATAATCCTGTCTTGGAGGTCTACAGACAATTCCTTTGACTTCATGCTTGGTTTGTGCTCTGACATGCAACTGTGGGACATTATATAGACAGGTGTGTGCCTTTCCAAATCATGTCCAATCAACTGAATTTATCACTGGTGGACTCCAATTAAGCTGTAGAAACATCTCAAGGATGATCAGTGGAAACAGGATGCACCTGAGCTCAATTTTGAGCTTCATGGCAAAGGCTGTGAATACTTACAGCGGGGAAAATAAGTATTGAACATGTCAACATATTTCTGATGGAGCTATTGACCGGAGATTTTCACCAGATATCAGTAACAACCCATGTAATCCATACATACAAAGACATCAAGGCAACTGTGTTAACAAAACAAGTTATATTTAATAAAGTTTTCGAAATGACACAGGGAATAAGTATTGAACACAAGCCAAGAAACCATCTGAAATCCATCAGAATTTAGGAAGCCATCCTATCCCCCATTACTGAAAGTTAATTTCAGCTGGTTAAGTCCTGACTGATAGCCTTTAAAAAGATCTGTGAATATCAGACTGTCACACCACAAAGAACTCATGATAGGTAGAAGCAAAGAGAAGAGCTCTCTCTAGACCTTCACAGCCTTATTGCTGCAAAACATAATGATGGCATTGGTTACAGGTGCATCTCTAAACTGCTGAATGTCCAGTGAGTACTGTTGGAGCCATCATTCAGAAGTGGAAAAAACATCATTTTGCCATAAACTGGCCATGACCAGGTATTATGTCCATAACTTGGTGTAAAGAGGAGGAGGCTCAGTGTGCAGTCAAATGTGTTTTATTATAACAGCAACAAAAACCACAGACTGTACAATTGCTGTACAATTGACTCCTTGTACAGCACAAGGGGTCAATGGCGAAAGAGAACTAGCCTCTTCCTGTCATGCCCTGTATACCCGGAGTGACACTACCACCAGAAAGGCGGCACGTCACCCCTCACTATTCCCTGGGTGCCTCAGCTGCCATATTACCTTAACAACCCCCCCACCGCCACCGTAAAAAAAAATGCCAAACACAAATACTAATCAGGCCCTCCCAAAATCTGTAACCCGACTCACGTGCTAACAATGAAACCATATGTACAAAAATGAATAAACATACCTATCCACTTGTACAACATAAACTAGAGGCCAGGTAGACTGCTGGCACCCTCTACACGGCCAGGCGGGTTATTCTGCCACCTTGATTATTACAGTCTGAAAAGAAAAAGCAGCTGTGTTCCTAAAAAATAAGTCAATCCCGGCAAAATACACATATATAAACTTCCAAAGTAACACAGTAAACCACAATCAATGCTATATACACTCTCTTATTGGCGGCCCCCACCCCAACACTCCCACCCCACAACCTGGGCATTCCACACAAGACACATTTACTAAACAATTTATTTTCTTTTTTTTTAAACAGTGTTGGGGGTTTACTTTCCTCTTTCAATATACATATAACTCAGGCCAACACATACTAACAAAATGAAAACATGGCAAAACATACTAGTTAAATGACCTGGGGTCTTAATTCAACACAAACATTTACCATATAACACCCCGCAGTCATTTGACCAGCCCGATGAAAGGGCCCCCTTCTGGGTCTCCATCCCGTGGATCCTGCTTGGAGTGCCTCTGCCTCTTGGCCTACGGAGATGAGCTGCGCTGGCGTCTCTTCTCCACCAGATGCCGCAGCTCATTTGGGTGTCTCCACGATGTGTCTGACAATCCCAAGTAGCCATCTGCCCGGGCAGCCACCACTCTCAGCCGCCTCTGTTCATCCCATCGCTCTCTTCTTTTATGGATACCCCTCAGCCGAGCTTCTACCCTTGGTCGGACCTCATCACCGATGTGCAGGGAATCTCTGTTGTGCTTCTGGTCCACTATGAACTATGAACAACAGTGGGCTCTGCAGCGGGGAGATGTGCTCCACCTCGTTGGTCCTCCCACTCAAAATTCCTGCAGACTCTGGCAAAGTGATGCAACAGACCGCATTTACCATATTGCTTGCGCTTTGCCGGACACTCTCTTGCCTTATACCAGTGCCTTGCAGACCCACAGCCGTAGCATCTTGGCATCCCCGAGGCAGACCTAATTCTCACAACGCCAGCATACACCGCTTCACTCATGCCGTCTTCGTTGTCCGGATCCACAGCCAGCGTCCTCTCACTTGGTTCTCCACACCTCAATGTCTCTCTTCCACGGAGGTCTTCAGCCAAATTTTCTGCTGCTTCACACTGCTGCGCACTATCTATAGCCATGGCTAACATCATTTCACCCTGGTAGGTCAGGAGCCTTGACCGTGCTGCTGAACAAAAGACACGCTCCGCCAACTGGTCACGGACCATTTCGTCCTCCAAGGCTCCAAAATGCCACTTCCCACCAACTGACATAGGTCTGCGACGAAACGTTGCACCGACTCTTCCGTCTGCTGGTGGCACTGGTGAAACTTAATCCGCTGGACGATGACATTCTCAGGGGCGCGAAAATAGCACTTCATTAACTCCACCACATCTTCATAATTTTTTTGCCTCTCCTAGTGTGTTAAGGATCCTCTGACCCTCTATACCAAGACTATGAACCAAAATATCTCTCGCACGCAACTTCTCGAGTTTACCGAGGTCAAGTGCTATCAAATAAGTTTGAAACGCTGCGTACCATCTAGCCCAGGGCACAGGCGGCTCACCTGGGACCTCCAAAAACGGCCGAAAAGTAGTGCCAGCTTGTTCCATACCTCTTTTCTCCTTGTCGCTAAATGAGACTCAGTGTGCAGTGTTTTATTATAACAGCAACAAGAACCACAGACGCTCTGTACAGCACAAGGGGTCAATGGCAAAAGAGAACTAGCCTCTTCCTGTCATGCCCTTTATGCCCCAAGTGACGCCACCACCAGAAAGACGGTCCGTCATCCCTCACTATTCCCCAGGTGCCCCGGCCACCATTTTACTACTTAACACCAGGAGCTCACAAGATTTCTGACAGAGGAGTCAAAAGAATTTTCAGAAGAGTTATCCAAGAGCCAAAGACCACTTGTGGAGCAATCCAGAAAGACCTGGAGTTAGCAGGTACTGCGGTTTCAAAGAAAACAATAAGTAATGCACTCAACCGACATGGGCTCTGTGCCTGCTCACCTTGCAAGACTCCATTGTTGAAGAAAAAAGCATGTTGATGCTTGTTTAAAGTTTGCTGCACAACATTTGGATAAGCCAGTAAAGTACTGGGAGAATATAGTCTGGTCAGATGAGACCAAAATTGAACTTTTGGAATGCCACAACACACAGCATGTTTGGAGGAGAAATGGCCCTGCACATCAGCCCCCAAACACCATACCAACAGTGAAGTTTGGAGGTGGGAGCATCATGGTGTGGGGGTGTTTTTTCAGCACATGGTACAGGAAGACTTCATATCATTCAAGGAAAGCTGAATGGACAAATGTACAGAGACATCCTTGATAAGAACGTGTTGCCATCTGCCAAGATGCTGAAGATGAAACAAGGGTGGGCATTTCAGCAAGACAATAATCCCAAACACACAGCCAAGGAAACTCTCAACTGGCTCCAGAGAAGGAAAATAAAGCTGCTAGAATGACCCAGTCAGTCACCTGACCTGAATCCAATTGAAAATCTATGGAACGAACTGAAGATCAGAGTTCAGAGAAGACACCCATGGAACCTTCAAGATTTGAAGACAGTTTGTGTGGAAGAATGGGCTAAAATCACTCCTGAGCAATGTCTGCGCCTAGTTTCTCCATACAGGAGGCATCTGGAAGCCGTTATTACCAGCAAAGGCTTTTCTACTAAATATTAAACAAATTTCACCAAGCATGTTCAATACTTGGACGCCTCCCACTTGAGGTGTTTCAGGCATGTCCCACTGAGAGGAGACCCCGGGGCAGACCCAGGACTCGGTGGAGAGACTATGTCTCCCAGCTGGTCTGGGAACGCCTTGGTATCCTCTCTGAAGAGCTGGAGCAGGTGGCTGGGGAGAGGGAAGTCTGGGCTTCTCTGCTTGAACTGCTGTCTCCGCGACCCGGACCTCCAGAAAAGCGGTAGAAGATGGATGGATGGATGTTCAATACTTATTCCCTGTGTCATTCCACTTTATTAAATATAACTTGCTTTGTGAACGCAGTTGCCTTGATTTCTTTGTATGTATGGATTACTTGGGTTGTTACTGATATCTGGTGAAAATCTCAGGTCAGTGGCTCCATCAGAAATATGTTTCGTGAGAAAAATGTTGATGTGTCCAATATTTATTTTCCCCGCTGTATGTACATGTGATTTATTAGTTTTATATTTTAATAAATTTGCAAAAATCTCACAAAGCTTCTTCATATTGTCATGAGATTAGATTAGATTAGATTCAACTTTATTGTCATTACACATGTATGAATACAAGGTAATGAAACACAGTTTAGCATCCAATCAGAAGTGCAAAGGACAGCAGTGCAGTATATACAGTAATTGACAGTGTGTGCAATTTAAGCAAATATATGCAAATATATGCAGCAGTGCAGAAAGTTAAGAGTACTGTTATGTGCAAATAATGTACAATAAGTTAGATGGGCAGTTATGTACAGGTGAGGATGGTAAGAGATGATGGTAAGAGAGTCAGCGGGGAACTAAGTTCAATAACGTGACAGCTGTTGGAAAGAAACTGTTCCTAAACCTGCTGGTTGTAGTCCGAAGGCTTCTGAAACGCCTTCCGGAGGGGAGAAGCTGGAACAGTCCATGAGCAGGATGGTTGGAGTCCCTAAGAATGCTGTGTGCCCAGCGCAGACATCTTTTCCTGTAGACGTCCTCTATAACTGGAAGTGGAATCCCTGTGATGCGTTGGGCGGTTTTCACTACCCGCTGCAGCGCCTTACGGTCAGCGACAGAGCAGCTCCTATACCAGACTGTGACACAGTTGGTCAGGGTGCTCTCTATCACGCAGTGGTAGAAGTTGCCCAGGATGTCAGTTGACAGATGGTTCTTCTTCAGTGTCCTCAAGAAGAAGAGGCGCTGATGGGCCTTCTTGATCAGGCTGGTGGTGTTAACTGACCAGGACAGGTCCTCTGAGATATGGGTCCCCAGGAATTTGAAGCTGGGGACACGTTCAACAGCTATGCCATTGATATGGATGGGGTCATGTGTCTCTCCCCTCTCCTTCCTGTAGTCCACTATGAGCTCCTTGGTTTTGCTGGTGTTAAGGAGCAGGTTATTGTCAGCGCACCAAGTAGCCAAGTGCTCAACCTCTGCCCTGTAATCTGACTCATCGTTGTCCCTGATGAGTCCGATCACCGTGGTGTCATCTGCGAACTTTATGATGGAATTGGATCCATACGTAGGCCTGCAGTCATGGGTGAAGAGGGAGTAGAGGAATGGGCTGAGCACACAGCCCTGTGGTACACCAGTGTTGAGTGTGATGACGGAAGAACGGTTGGGGCCTGACCTAACATGCTGGGGTCTGTTGGTCAGAAAATCCATGATCCAGTTGCAGGTGGAGGTACTGATTCCCAGGTCCCCAAGTTTAGTGATCAACTTGGAGGGGATAACTGTGTTGAATGCTGAGCTGAAGTCAACAAACAGCATTCTTGCGTAGGTGTTCTTGTCATCCAGGTGTGAGAGTACATAGTGCCGCGCTGTAGAAACCGCATCCTCTGTACTCCTGTTGCTCCGGTAGGCAAACTGGTGAGGGTCCAGTGTAGGGGGCAGACATTTTTTGAGCTGTGCCAAGACCAGTCGCTCAAAGCACTTCATGACTATGGGTGTCAGTGCCACAGGGCGATAGTCATTTAGGCACGATGGTGTTGAATGTTTCGGCACTGGTACTATAGAAGTGGTCTTGAAGCACGCTGGTACCACGGCCTGGGCCAGGGACAGGTTGAAGATGTCCGTGAAGACCCCTGCCAGCTGCTCAGCGCATGCCCTCAGCACACGCCCAGGAATGCCATCAGGGCCAGCAGCCTTACGTACGTTGACATGACTCAGTGCGTTACGGACGTCGGTGTGGGTGAGTGTGAGGTGGTGGAGGTCGTCAGAGGGTGGGAAACTGATGTTCTTTTCGTTATTGTCCTTGTCAAAACGAGCATAGAAGTCATTTAGCTCATTGAGAAAGGACACAGTCATGGCTATAGGTATGGAGTTGCTGGGCTTATAATCAGAGATAGCTTGAATGCCCTGCCACATGCGTTGGGAGTCAGAGTCCCCAAAATGTTCCTCCACCTTCAGCTTATAGCTGTGCTTGGCCTTCTTGATGCCCCTCTTCAGATCTGCCCTGGATGAACTGTAGGCCTGTGCGTCACCAGATCTAAAGGCATTGTTACGTGCCTTTAGCAGAAGCCGCATTTCTCTGTTCATCCACGGCTTCTGATCTGGGTACGTGGTGATCTGTCTTTCCGTGGTGACACTGTCAATAGTGGTGTTGATATGGTCCAGGACTGAGTGGGTGTAAGAGTCAATGTTTATGTGGGAGCCACAGGTAGCCTGAGAGGTGAACATACTCCAGTCTGTGTTCCTAAACTTTTCTTGGAGTACAGAGTCAACCCCCTCTGGCCACACTTTGATGGTCCTCACTGATGACTTCACCCGGTTGATGAGCGGTACATACTTGGGGGTAAGGAACAAAGATAAGTGATCAGACTGACCTAGGTGGGGGAGGGGAATTGCTGTGTAGGCTCCCACAATATTGGTGTAAACATGGTCCAATGTTTTGTCCCCTCTTGTGTGACAGGAGACATGCTGGTAGAATTTAGGAAGCACTGTCTTGAGGTTAGAGTGGTTAAAATCACCCGCCACAATAAATGCTGCCTCTGGGTGTGCAGTTTGTTGTTTGCTAATAGCTGCATGCAGTTCTTTCATAGCAAGCTTAGCATTAGCATCCGGAGAAATATAAGCAGCTGTTGTGATGGTACAAGTGAACTCGCGTGGCAGATAGAAAGGTCTACATTTAACCATGAGAAACTCCAGGTTAGCTGAGCAATGTCTCCCAACAGTGACAGAGTTCGTGCACCAAGCCTTGTTAATATAAATGCACACTCCCCCACCTCTGGTCTTATCGGAGTCATCAGCTGCTCTGTCTGCCCGGAGAGTGTGTAGGCCAGCTAGCTCGATAGCATTGTCGGGTATTCCACTGTGTAGCCATGTTTCCGTGAAAATCATGATATTGCAGTTCATAAGTCTCTTATTGTTGGTGATCCGAAGCCGTAGCTCATCCATTTTGTTCTCCAGTGACCGTACATTAGCGAGGAAAATACTGGGTAGCCGGTGCGGTGTTAGCTTTAGCTTAGCTCTTAGCCCACCGTGCTTCCCCCGCCTTTGTTTACGGTCTCTACGCTGCCTGCGAGCACTTCCGGTTGGCCAGGAAGCTTGCCGAGCGTCGGGTGTTCTCCGGAGCTCAGGGATGAGACGTAGGTTGCTGATAAAAAGATCGTTATCGTTATTTTGTAATCCAATGTCCAAAAGCTCATTTCGGGTGTAAGATGTGAAAGCGAAGCTGTTCTGAACGAACAGACCCGAAATGAGCAGAAATAACACTGTTAATCCACAAAATCTGAAGAGACGCTGAGCCTCGCATTGTGCACGCGCCGCCATCTTGTCGAGGATGCTGGGGTATTGTGCATTATGGGGTATTGTGTGTAGAATTTTGAGGAAAAATGAATTTTATCCATTTTGGAATATGGCTGTAACATAACAAAATGTAGAAAAAGTGAAGCAGTGTTAATTATGATCTGGACGCCATTCCCACACTCTATAAGTTCATTTTTTGACGTCATTGCGTTTTTCCAGATCATTGTTTGCATTATTTGCCCCTGTTTTGTCCTTTAGTTTTGGGTCTTGTGTGTATATTGGTTTACCTGTTGTTCCCAGTTCCTTATGTTTGCTGTGCCTGTATCGTCTTTCCCTCATGTGCTCCCACTTCACCCCTGATTGTTCCTCAGCCGTCTCACTTTGGTAATTATTGGTTCCCCTATTTATATCAGTTTGTGCTTGTTCTTTATCTGGGGTCATCATCAGTGAGTCGTCGTCATTCGTCCTTTTATGCAATCCTGCCCAGTTTGCTCCAGTAATTTAGTTTTGTTTGCAGCCCCTGAGCTGTTGTTTGTTTTCCTTCAGTTCTGTTAACCCCTTGCACTCTGGTCAATTTCCCTAAAAACGCCAAAAAATAACGTACCCAAAGTAAATCAAAAGCTGTTCTTCAACCCCTTGCAGCATCTTCATGGGGTTGGTCTCATTTAAAAGAAAACGCTTTGAATTTTTTGGCAAAACAGTCATAATCTCTCTAAGTGCTCTGGCCACTGAGTAACAGTCATCTAAACATACTGAACTTGAAGAAAATATATTTCGCCTGGGTGTTTTTTTTTTATACAAATGCTTGCAAATAACACACAGCTGTCAGATCCGGGCTGGAAAATGCAACAGAAATGTAGAACCAAGTGTTATCCAGCTGAGGTCAAAATTTTGTAACAGTACCACAAAAAATGAATATATTACACAGCTTTTTTTCTTAGGTTGTTCCCAGGTGTTTTTGAACTGTGCCAAATTGTGCCAAATGGCACAGTTTGGAAAAACGTCTGTAACTTTTGAATGATTCAATATAGAAGCTTGATGTTGGGCTCTAATGAAAAGTGACATTCAGGGCTGTGTGTGTGTGTGTGGGGGGGGTTGTTTATTCATTCATTCATGAATGAATAAATGAACAAACAAGCCCCTCACACACAAAGAAGCATGTCACGTAAAAAGTGTGTGGCTTTTTTTTACAAGAAAAAATAACCTACAGTGCACTAAAAATTATACTAGAATATCTGTAATGTAGAAGATAACAACTCCCACCCCACCCCACCCCGCTACAGAGGACGGACATCGCCCGGTGCGCCGCGGTCACGGTGCGCCGCGGTCACGGTGCGCCGTGGTCTACTACGCACAGTTGTACTAAAATATCTGCAATAATATCTGCAATCCGCAACAGCTGAATGCTCTGAAGACAGCGGAGATGATTGTGGACTTCAGGAAAGTCACAACCCCCCTGCCCCCCTCACCATCACAGGCTCTCCCATCACCATTGCAGATTCCTTCCGCTTCTTGGGCACCACCATCACCCGAGACCTCAAATGGGAGCCAACCATCAGCTCCCTCATCAAAAAGGCCCAGCAGAGGATGTTCTTTCTGCGGCAGCTGAGGAAGCTCAAGCTACCCACTAAGATGTTAGTGCAGTTCTACACGGCCATCATCGAGTCCATCCTCACCTCCTCCATAACTGTGTGGTACGCAGGAGCCACTGCCAGGGACAGACTAAGGCTGCAGCGCGTCGTGCGCACTGCTGAGAAGGTGATAGGCTGCGAGCTCCCATCTCTCCAGGACCTGTACATCTCCAGGTCCCGGAGGCGTGCTGGCCGGATCATAGCCGATCCTTCACATCCTGGTCACGTACTGTTTGCTCCCCTCCCCTCAGGTAGAAGACTTCGGTCCATTCGGACTAAAACCTCCCGGCACATGAACAGCTTTTTCCCCTCTGCCATCAGACTGCTGAACATTAAGTGAGTTTTTGACTCTCGTGCACTATGTACAGCAGCTCAACCAGACTCACGTCATTCTTCACTGTTTTCTGTTGCATTATCGACTGCACTATGTGGTACTTCACATTATCTGCTACTTGCTAATTTTTTAAAACTGCCTTGACTAGTACTACTCATTATTACTAGTATTGTTATTA
Source organism: Pholidichthys leucotaenia (assembly GCA_020510985.1). Classification (NCBI taxonomy): domain Eukaryota; kingdom Metazoa; phylum Chordata; class Actinopteri; order Cichliformes; family Pholidichthyidae; genus Pholidichthys; species Pholidichthys leucotaenia. Next base: position 25,444,932 of record CM035850.1, read on the forward strand.
TTATTATTATTATCATTATTACTTATTATTACTTATTTTTCTACACTTATTGCACGTTTTCAGTCCTTTAGTTTTTTAGTTTATCTCTTTTTCTCATCATGTTTTTAATGTTGCAGCATGGCATCGAGACAAATTCCTAGTTTGTGTACTACATGAACAATGGCAATAAATCTGATTCTGATTCTGATTCTGATGTACATATAAATATATAAATATATAAACACACAGTGCGGAGCATTGTAGCAAGATGGAATAAACGGCATAACTGTCTACTTAAAATCAGAATCAGAATCAGCTTTATTGGCCAAGTATGCACAACACATACAAGGAATTTGACTTTGGCTAAAAACTTGCTCTCGTTGTTCAGGTGGAGGATTTAACTAACTAACTAACCTGCACTTATATAGCGCTTTTCTAGTCACAAAGACCACTCAAAGCGCTTTCACTAGTACTAACCCTCTATTCTAAGGGCCTATAGGAAACAGATATCTAGGGACAATTTAGAACAACCAATTAACCTAACATGCATGTCTTTGGATTGTGGGAGGAAACCGGAGCCCTCGGAGTAAACCCACACAGCACAGGGAGAACATGCAAACTTCATACAGAAAGGTTCCAACCCCTGCCAGCCTGGGGATTCGAACCAGGAACCTTTTAGCTGTAAGGCAACAGTGCTAACCACTGCACCACCATAAGATTTAAATAAGGATTCAATGACAACAGAGTATGTACAGTAAATTACAGTCTGTCCACGTTTCTATAAAAGGATGCAAATATATACAGGAATATATGCAGTTATTTACTCAGACTATCCACACTTTGCAGAAATATATGAAAAAATATACAGTCACACAGTATTTCAATGTGAACTCAGATTCAGTGATATAGTGTGAAAGAAGTAAAAAGCAGTGTGAGAGTTATGTGCAATGTAAGAATGGATGAAAAGTCATGAGTACAGCAACAGGTAGGACTAGGTGAATGTTAGGAGTTCATCAGAGTGATGGCTTGAGGAAAGAAACTGTTCCTGTGACGGGTGGTTTTGACCTTCAGTGATCTGTAACGACGACCAGAAGATAGAAGTTCGAACAGTTTGTGGCCGGGGTGTGATGGGTCAGCACAGATGTTTCCCGCCTGTTTCCTGGTTATGGACCGATATAAGTTCTCAATGGAGGGTAGGTCGGTACCAATGATCCTCTCCGCAGACTTAATGATCCGCTGCAGTCTGGTCTTGTCCTGTTTAGTGGCAGATCCAAACCAGACAGTGATGGAAAAGCAGAGGACAGATTGGATGATGGCGGTGTAGAAGACAACCAGCAGCTCCTGAGGCAAATCAAACTTCTTGAGCTGATGCAGAAAAAACAACCTCTGCTGGGCCTTTTTCCGGACAGTGTCTATACAGGAGGACCACTTCAGGTTCCGGGAGATTGTGGTACCCAGAAACTTGAAGGAGTCCACAGTGGACACTGTGCTGTTGAGGATGGTGAGTGGGGGAAATGAAGGAGGGTGTCGCCTGAAATCCACAGTCATCTCCACCGTTTTGGCTGGGTTAAGTTCAAGATGGTCAATACATACTATGTAGTTATCCTACATAGTAGGAATATGTACCCATATATATTGTCACCCTCCGTAGCGACCGATATTGTCCTAGTTGTATACTGGAGGGGACCATTGTGTAAGTCGATTGCGTCTTTTGCATTCAATACTATTAGGTCATCACGTTTTTTTGCTGTCTCTGCGAGCAGCCCTGCTTAGGTTAATACAGTCTGACAGCCGTAGGTAGGAAGGACCTATGAAACCTCTCGGTTACGCACCTAGGATGATATAGTCTGCTGCTAAATGAGCTCCTCAGTGCGTTCAGTATGTCCTGCATAGGGTGGGACTCGGACTCCAGCAGAGATGACAGTTTAGCCACCATCCTTCTCTCTCCCATCTCCTCCACTGGGTCAAGGCGCTGCCCCAGGACAGAGCTAGCTTTCTTGATCAGTTTGTTCAGTCTCTTCCTATCGGCTGCTGTAATGCCACTGCCCCAGCAGACCACTCCAAAAGTGATGGCTGATGCCACCACCGTGTCGTAGAATATGACACGAGGACACCGTACAGGACACAAATGGAAACGGACTTAAATAAGACGGGGAGTAATCAAGACAAAACAGAACAGGCAGGGAGACTAATCAAGACAGACCAAAGACTCATGGGGAAAACAGTGTCTACAGGTATGGAGAACAGAATGGGCAGGGATGTACAGACAGACAAGGACAGAGAATACACATGAGACAATGACGATAATGACAAAGCAGGAACAAGATAACAGAAACCAATAATAATCATAACCGACAATGAACAGAGCAACATAATAATAATAATAATCAGAACTAAGGACGAGGCAGGAAAGTATTTAAAACAAGAGCATGATCATAAGAATAACACAAAACAGGAACGGAGCCAAGGATTATAGTCAAAACAAGCAGAATACTACTAAAACCCAACTCAAAACGAGGACATGGGCTGAGCCCAAGTCCTGGTGACACAGAATAATAAACAAGAACACAAGGAGTGGGCAAGGGCCTAACCCACACCTGACAGCCAGGGGGCAATTTTTTTTGTTGTTGTTGCTGTGTGTGTGTGTGTGGTGGTGGTGGTGGTGGGGGGGGTTTGAACATAAAAAGTCTGTGGAGACCGCTGACACTTTAAGTTTGCTGTTGAGACACCTGAAATTTGGTTCAGGTGTGCATCACATCAAGACATGCAAAAAATATCATTGGGGCACTGACTTACGCCCAACAGGAAATCCACCATCTTGGCTCAAATCGGTGCTGCCGCCAATTTCGGCGAATTCCACCCCTCACATTTTAACAAATTCCTCTTGGAGGACTAGTCCGATTGAGCTCATATTCGCATGGAACCCTCTATAGGCATGGACCATTAAAAGTTATCTAAATATCTTACAAAAGCTGAAAAGTGTTGCCATGGTGACATGGTGAAGTTTGACTCCTCGCCATTAAAGATAGAAGAGTTGTAACTCGGATAAACGTCTGATTTTCACAAGATTTTCTACAATGGGTATTAGTTCAACTCTGAACACTCCTATATAAAAATAATTACAAAAAGTTATATCACCACCTAGTGGTTAAAGAAAGTGTTGCACCAAATTGCTTTATTTACTCAAGCACTAGGTGCCTGAAGAACATGAAATTTATCAGAGCGCACGGATGATCCTAAATGAAAGTCAAGGTTTACCATTCCTCCACTGCTGTTGTCATCGCAACACCCTCCTCACCATTCAATCCGTGATTTTGCTTGGAGGGTTAGGAAAGTGCTGGAGTCACGAAATCTGGAACACAAGTTAAGGTGACTGCCCTCTGTAGTTCTATATGGGTCTGGAAGACGTACCTAATATGTAACCCTTTCCCTGACGATGGCTTGTTTTTGAACCTTTGCAATTTTAAAGGTGACAGCTGTATCTCGGACAAGAAATTTCTGATTTGCACCAAAATTTCTATACTGATCAGACCCTTGACGGAACTACACAGGTAGTTATTTTTCATGGGGTTCTGAATTTTTGTAAAAAAAAAATATAACCAATGGGGATTTTGCATTGAAAACAATGTAAAATTGGATTTTACATGGAAAACAATGGAAAATTGTTTCAAGGGCCACATGGTTGGACCGAATGCCAGTCCAGGCCAAATGCTAGCACCACTGGGCAGTAGGGGCTGTGAGCGGACGAGGGCCCTTTACAGCGCTGATTAGTGTCATTAAGCTTCAAAATATGAGTTTCAAAACATTATAATACCCAGTACAGGTACTTTCTGTAATAAGAAGAATAATTCATGTCTAATATGCAGCAGCTTGGAGGCTGTCTAAAGTTGGCTGTCGATCTAATCCCCCGCCAACGCTCAGAGGTCCCCAACAAGAGCCAGGCTGCCAGGACCAGCATTTAGCACAAGGCCAACAGACATGGCTCAGGTGACATCTGTAATGCGTCATAATAAGGTTGCGTGGCGCGCCAATAAGCTCCCTGAGAAGGATGGAGAGCAGTGTCCACCGCAAATGGTTATTGTCTGCTCTGGCCATTGAAGAATTGCTTCAGCAAGGTTCCTCAAAGCGCAGTGTGACGGTCCTCACCAGCGCCCAAGTTAACGTCAGATCACATCTGTCAACATCAAGTGGTGACCCTGCAATATATTAGATCTGGCTCCTTGAGAAATTCGTGGCACCTCCTCTTTTCCCCACCTCCCGTAAATCTCACACACACACACACACACACACACACACACACACACACACACACACACACACACACACACCAATTGTGACTTCCCTCCTCCTTTTCGACCCATTAAATTTCCAGCTTTTTCATCTTTGTGAAAAATGTTTTTAATTCATGAGAAAAAGGTTAATCATTTATGGACAAAAACATAGCAAATTTACAAAAAAAGCCACAATTTTTTGAGAAAAAAAAGTTGAAAACAAAAAGTTGAAAATGTGGAAAATTCATTTTAAAAAAACATTGAAAATGTACAGAAAAAGAACAAATTTACAAAAACGACGCAAATATATGAGTAAATAAATGGAAAATTTATGCAAAAAAAGTCACAAATTTAAACACAAGTTTACAGTAAAAAAGTTGAATATTTTTTTTTAGAAAGTTCCACACTTACACATTTATGAGGAAAAGTCAAAAATTAAAAAGAAAATAGCAAATTTACAAGGGAAAAAGTAACAAACTTATGAGAAAAAGTTTCAGGATTACATAAGTGGCAAGTTTATGAGAAAGTTCCAAAAGTACAAGAAAAAGTTAGCAAATTGGCAAGAAAAAAGTAAAAAATTTACAAGAAGCCTTCCGGTTATGGCTGCCACGTAGGACGGACGTGTCTCGCTCTGCTCTGCTCCTGGAGAAAAAAAATCGGCAAATAACTCTCTCATTTGGGACAGAACGTATCTCAGCATTTGGGCGAGGATATGTCGGCGAAGCCTAGGGCTGGAAAACCAGGAAGAGGAAAAAGCGAGCCGCCGAAACAGTCCAAATTAACGGACTTTCAGGTCTGTGACGCAGCAAACAAAACTCCATATATGGCGGAGGAGGCTGGCAACGGTGCGATGTCTGCGCGGGGAGGCGCAGATGCGCTGATGGCTGCCATGAGTTCAATGAGAGCGGACTTTTCCTCTAGATTTGATGGGATTATGACAGCGTTGGAAGGAATAAGAAAGGAATTGGGTAACTGTGTAGAACGAACGGCGCAGATGGAGCTCCGTCTCGCTAGTGCTGAAGATGACGTCACCCGTCTTCAATTAAAGGTGCGCACTTTGGAAAAAAAAAAAAAATCTCTGGAAGATAATATTTTGGATTTGGAATCTCGGTCGAGACAGAATAATTTGAGGCTGGTGGGTCTTCCAGAGGAATCAGAAGGTCGGGACGTATGTTCCTTTCTGGAAAAGTGGATTCCGGAGGTGCTGGGCAGCGAGGAGTTGCAATCAGCAGTGGTTCTGGAAAAAGCACATCGTATTGGCCCACGGAGAGATAAGGGACCGCCGAGGACCTTAATTATGAAGTTTCTTAGCAACAGAGACAGGATGAAGATCTTCAACGCTGCACGTGCTAAAGGAGAGATTAAACACCAGGACCAGCAGGTGCGGTTCTACCCAGATTTGGCCACAGGAATCCAGCAATTGAGGAAGCAGTTTGATCCCATACGTAAGGAGCTGCGCAACCTTGGGATTCGTCATGGTGTAATCTATCCTGCGAGACTGCTGACCACGTATGAGGGCAGAACCCACATTTTCAAGACCCCAGAGGAGGCGCAGGAGTTCATCAAGAAGATCAAAGAAGAAGAAGAGACTGGTGGGAGCTAAGCATGAACAAAATATAAGGTAGAATAATTAAGCATTTGCACAGGCATCTGACTGACTTGAAGTAAATAGTAAGTTTACAAAATATAGATTGTATTATATATTAAAAAAACAAAACAAAAACAAAACAAACAAAAAAAAAAAAAACTATGATGTACAAAGTTGTTAAAAATTTTGGAGTTAAGTTGGAAAACTACAGAGGAGAGTTAATGTTACGTCATTAAAAGCAGTAGAGTTAGGGTGATTGGGAGGATGAAGAAGGAGTGGCTTAGGCTGTTCCCCGTGGGTGTGGAACGGTCGATGGCTATATCGGGAGACAGAATTTTTCTTTTGATTTTGGGGGGTTTGCCACAAGTGTGGGAAGGGGAAATTTGTTTGTGTGTAGTTTGTAGGATGAATGTTCAACCACTCATGTTTTTGCTTCTCTGTATGAGCATGTTTACACTGCAAGGTAATCCCAAACTCTCTATTGATCATGGACCAAAGTGTTAATCTTAATTTAACTTCATGGAATTGCAGAGGTCTACAAAATTTAAAAAAACTTAAACAAGTTATGAATAAAATAAAGGACATGGGTTCAAGAATTGTGTTTTTACAAGAAACTCATCTGATAGAGGAGGATGTTAAAAGAATTAGGAGTAGATGGCAGGGAAGTGTATTCACCTCTTCATTTTCATCCCGAGCCAGGGGAGTTATGACTCTCATACATAAATCAGTTCCTTTTCAAGTGAAAAATGTAATTGGAGACAAATTTGGAAGATATGTAATCATTCAAGGTTCTTTGCTATTAGAAAATATAAATCTTGTGAACTTATATGGTCCCAATATAGATGATCAGAAGTTCTTTGCTAATTTATTTCTCATCTTATCATCACTTACAGGGCAACATATAATAGCAGGGGATTTTAATTGTACATTGAATCCAGGTGTGGATAGATCAACAGGACTGGATTGTACGCACATTGGATGTAGGATGACTATTAATCATTTTATGAAAGAATTGAGATTATTAGATATATGGAGAGAAATGAAACCACAAGTTAAAGCCTATTCTTGTTATTCCAGTACCTACAAGACATTCTCACGTATTGATTATTTTTTGATTTCCACAGAATTAAGGTCCAAGATTCAAAACTGCTTTTATGATAACATCGTGATCTCTGATCATGCACCCTGTTGTCTAATATATGTAGATAAAAAATTGACAAAGGAATCAGGCAGATGGCAATTTCAGCATAAATGGCTTCAGGATGAGGAATTTGTCAAGTATATAGAAAAACAGATAGACGAGTTCTTTGACATCAATACTACACAAACATCAGCATGTGTAAAGTGGGAGGCTTTCAAAGCTTTTATTAGGGGACATATTATTAGTTATACAGGATCAAAATCTAAGAAGACTCGAGAGGAGAGAGCTAAATTGGAACATAAAATAAAAAGTCTTCAGGAAAAAGTGTATGCAGGAAGAGATCCAAGGTTGGAGAATGAATTACTGATTTTGAGAGCTGAATACGACAAAAAATCAGCGAATAGAGCTGCCTCGAGTCTTCTAAGATTGAAACAATCTTTTTATGAACAAGGTGAAAAATCAGGAAAATTATTAGCATGGCAGATTAAACAATTGGAAATTAAAACACCAATAACCAGTATTATAAGTAACGGACAGGTAGTTATAGATCCTTTAGAAATTAATAGAGCCTTTAGAGATTACTATGAAAAATTATATGATACCAAAAATGAACCTGATTTAACAAAACTAAATGGGTTTTTGAACAAACTATCTATACCGTGTATTCCAAATGAAAACAGGGAGATATTGGAGTCTAAAATTAGTCAAGAAGAAGTTGGGCTAGCCATTGATAATATGAAATCAGGAAAAAGTGCAGGACCAGATGGTCTTCCAGTTGACCTTTATAAAAAATTTAAGAATAAATTAATAAAACCTTTTTTGGAAATGGTTTTAGAAGCATTTCAAAATAATAATTTACCATCATACATAAATAATGCCTTAATTATACTGCTGCCAAAACCAGGTAAGCCCTCTAATAAATGTGAAAATATGAGACCAATAAGCCTATTAAACGCCGACCTTAAGATAATCTGTAAAATTTTAGCAAGACGAATACAAGAAATTTTACCAAATATTATTAATCGAGATCAGAATGGCTTTATAAAGGGTAGACAAGGCTTCCATAATGTAAGAAGACTATTTAATATTATTTATTTTAATAAAGAAGCACCGGATACAGCTCTCCTATCATTGGACGCCGAAAAGGCCTTTGATAGAGTTGAATGGCCCTTTCTTTTTGAAGTCCTACAAAGGTTTGGACTTGGAAATAATTTCATAAAATGGGTTCAAATAATATACAATAATGCTACAGCAGAAATCCTAACAAATAACAATATTTCAAAACCAATAAAAATCAATAGAGGATGTCGACAAGGCTGTCCACTTTCACCTTTACTGTTTACTATGGCAATTGAACCTTTAGCGATAGCGATACGTTTACATTCACAAATATATGGAATTAAAGTTGGACCAACAGAACATAAAATCTCCCTGTACGCCGATGATATAATTTTGTTTATGTCGAATCTAAAAAAATCAATTCCAACCTTGTTGAATTTAATAAAGAATTTTGGGGAAATATCAGGATATAAAATAAATAAAACTAAATCTTCAATATTAATGCTAAATGAGACCCAGAGAAATTACCCAGCCCCTGAGGTAAATCAATTCAATGTTGTAAATCAGTTTAAATATTTAGGAATCCAAATTATGCCTAAGCTAGAATCAGTCGCCAGTGTCAACTATGAAGCCTTAATGTCAGATATCAATGAGTTAACTCAGAGATGGATGTCACTACCAATGTCGATGATCGGGAGAATCAATATACTTAAAAGTAATATTTTACCTAAAATACTTTATTTATTTCAATACATTCCCTTATCACCACCTTTAGATCTATTCTCAAGAATAAAAAAAAAGTTAGTGGAATTTATATGGAACAACAGGAGGGCTAGATTACGTTTGTCTTTATTATATTTACCATTTGATCGTGGAGGTCTGAAATGTCCAAATTTTCTGTTGTATTATTGGTCGGCACAACTGAGGTCTATGACATATTATTTTTCATCAAATGATCTCCCTCACTGGACTGAAATGGAATCATACAATTTACCTTTACCTCTTCCCATATTCATATACTCAGATTCGGCAAAAAAATTACAAAAACAAGTTAAAAATCCATTTGTAAAGCATATGATCAAAATATGGTGTGAAGCTAAAAACTATTTAAAAGAACCACAGTTATTGTCACAATTTAGTCCAATATGGGGTAATCAATATTTTAAACCAGGGAGAGCGGACGCTGTATTTAAAGTATGGAATTTAAAAGGGATACAAAAGATTCAGGATTTATATTTGCCATGTGCAGACAACATAATGTCTTTTGAAGAGCTGAGGATCAAATTTAATCTCAATAGAACACATTTTTTTAAATATCTTCAACTTAGAAACTTTATTCGATCAAATCAAAATAAAGCTCTCACTCGACCTATTTATTCATCCTTGGAAAAAATGATGATGAAAGATAGTAAAAGAAAGGGTATTATTTCAGAGTTTTATAACTCATTGACACTATCTTCAAGTGAAAATTCACTGAAAAGATTAAACTACTGGAAAGAAGATCTGCAAATTGAAATTTCAGAGGAACAATGGGAATTGGCTTGTACAGAAGCTCAAACCAAATCAATAAATGCACGCCTTAAATTGAAACATTTCAAATGGTTAATGCGGATGTATGTTACACCGGAGGAGTTAAATAGATACAACAAAAATATACCAGATACATGCACAAAATGCATGGAAAGTAAAGGAACCCTATTTCATTGTTTATGGGAATGTAGATTAATAAGAATGTTTTGGGAAGAGGTGAGGGTAACAATTGAAAAAATAATCTCAAAACAAATCATATTGAATCCTAAACTGTTTTTGTTGGGTCTGTACCCAGAAAAGCATAATTTTAATAAAAGTGAAAGAACATTCATAGACCTCAGTTTGCTTAATGCCAAAAAATGTATTGCACTATTATGGAAAAAGACTCATAGACCAGATGTGACTCAGTGGTTAAGACAGATGTTAACAAACCTTCCATTAGAAAGAATAACATATATACTGAAATCAAAGGAAATTGTGTTTGAGAATATATGGAGACCTTTTATTGATTATGTAAAAAATTTAAACATAACTCTTGAAGAAGAAGGTGAATGATGTGTGTGGACCTTGTAAATTCCAAACTGGTGAACATAATATGTATACTTATGTATTGGATTGTCTAGACTAAACAGAGGAGCATTGTTGAAGACTTGATTTTGTTGGTGGTTGTTGGTGTTTTTAGTGCATTTTTTTTTTGTAGTACTTTAGTGTTAGTGTTTGATTGTTTGTATCATGTTTGTTAAAAAAAAAAAAAGGTTCAATAAAGATATTGTGGAAAAAAAAATTTTTACAAGAAAATCAACAAGTTTAAGAGGGAAAAAGTTGCAAGTTTACAGTAAAAAAAAAAAAAAGTTGCAAATTTATGAGAGTTTAAATTTTTCAAGAAAATGTATGAAGTTTATAAGATAAGATAAGCCTTTATTAGTCCCACAATGGGGAAATTCCAGGATTGCAACAGCACAGGGACAGCAACACTCAGAGCAATAATTAAGAAGATACGAAAATAAGAGCAGTGAATATACTGTACATATGTACACATAAATATATATATACACAGTGTGGAGTATTGTAGCTAGATGGAATAAACAGCATAACCATCTACTTAGTTATCGTACATAGTATGAGTATGTACCCATACATATTGTCACCCTCCGTAGCGACTGATATTGTCCTAGCTGTATACTGGAGGGGGAGCATTTGTGTAAGTCTGTTGCATCTTTTGCATATGGGGAAATAAGTACAAAATAGGTAAACGGGTAAAGTCCACGTGTGCAAACACAGATGGGACCAATGTGGGTCAAACCCATCCGGGACCCAGGCTTAACCTTTGGTGTGGCCCACATGGATGTGCTGGCTGGGTGGCGTTTTTCGCTGCCCTTTCGTTGGCCACCATTTATACATCGTAACGACTCGGCTAGTTCCAGTTCGACTCAGTGGGCGCCGCTTCAAAAAGCATCTGCTTTATTGACAAGGACATTTATGACGCTCTTCATAATGCTGCCGCTGATTCATCCGGTTGACCCGACAGCGCCCGCAGCCTTGAGGATATTACGAAGCGCCGCTCATCTCGGCAGTCATCAGTCATTGGGAGTGACTTTATCTCACAGGTGCCAAGGATAACAACGCCGGGGAGGCATGGGACGGTGGCCCCCACGAGATGACCGGGGTGGGGGCGATGGCACAAAGCCGATGGATAAAAAGGAGCGCGGGAGATGGTGACAGGGTGATGGAGGAAGTGATATTAACGGTAATGAATGTCAGGCTGTCGTTTCCCGCCGAACGATCTAAGTGCTCGGCCAATTATACCCACAGCCAGAGGTCTGGTCCCACTTTCCTTCCCACTGGGGGGAAAAAAGGCTGGGCTCCAGTGCCGAATGCTGGCCTTGTTATCCAAAGCACCAGGGACAAGAACTCCAAATAGAGGGACTTTTTTTTCCCTTAGTGATATAAGGAGCAACAGCTTCTTCACGGCTTTGGAGACTGAGTTACCTGGTCATTCCAAGTTGCTTACAAAGTGAAGAACAAATAGGAGACTTCTTGGGCACGGTTGTTTCTAACCTTTTGGGAACCTTATGCAAGATTGTGTTTAGGAGCCCCGATATTTGTAATAGAGAAGAGTTCAAACCCTTAAAAACATTATAAAAACTTGAGCCATTTTTCTAGATGACCAACGGAAATGTGATCAATTACACAGAATAAAAATTAAACCAGCATCTACATGAATGTTGTGAATTTAGAAGAAGAAAGTCTCAAGTTGACAAGAAAAATGTTGAATATGTAAAAGAAAAAAAAACCCCTCCAAATTTACAAGTAAAAAGCTGTAGATTTATGAGAAAAAGTTGTAAATTTCCATTAAAAAAAGCTGCAAATTTATGAGAAAAGTTTTTTAAAATATGAGGAAAACAATTGCGGAATTAAAGGAAAAAAGTCGTACATTTATGAGAAAAAAATGCAGATTTAGAAGAAAAAAAATCAAATTTACAAGAAAAAAGTTGCAGATTTAAAAGAAAAAGTTGCAAATTTATGAAAAAAGTTTTACATTTATGAGAAAAAAGTTGCAAATTTACAATAAAAATGCTGCAAATTTATGACAAAACACTGTAAATATATGAGAAAAAAGTTGCAAATTTATGAGGAAAAAATTGCAGATTTACAAGAAAAATTGCAGATTTAAAAGAAAAGACTTGCAAATTTACATTAAAAAAGCTGGAAATTTATCAGAAAAACATGTTACATTTATAAGAAAAAAAGTGGGAAATTTACAATAAAAATGCTGCAAATTTAAGAGAAGAAAGTTTTAAATCTATGTTGAATACAGTTGCAAATTTACAAGAAAAAAGTTGTGGAATTAAAAGGAAAAAGTTTTGAATTCATGAAAAAAAATTCAAATTTTCAAGAAAAAAAGAAGTAAATTCACAAGAAAAAAAATCACAGATTTAAAAGAAAAAAGTTGCAAATTTACTAGAAAAAAGTTGTGACTTTACGAGAAACAAATGTGAAAATTTACAAGAAAATAAGATTAATGTAATGTATTGAGGAGAAAAATGGTACACAAAAAAATGAACAAATAAAATTTTAATAAAGTAGCGACTTAAGAAATAATCTTCACATTACGAGAGAAGAGTTTACAAATGCACAGGGGGAAAACAGCTGCAAATATATAAGAAAAACAAAAAGCTTAAGACAATTTCAACCCCCTCAAAAAACAAAGATAATGAACTTGTAGCTTGGCGCCCTCTAGTGGTTGAGGGGACCTGCTCCATTTGTGTAATCTGCTTTATAGCCAGAAACGGCTCCCTTAACTAGGCCATAACTCAGACCACGCTTATTTATTCCTTCTCTACATTGTTAGGTTAAATGTTGAGAAACGTTTTATCACCGCCGCGCAAAAACATTCACAACACCTCCCCACAATTAAAACAGGAAGTAAATGAGTGCAGCTGTGCATCAGAACGCCGCTGAATATATGGGGCCTCGAGCTGCGAAAGTAAATAAATGATTAAGGCTTGGCAGCAACTGGCAAAATTAATCTCAGGAGTGTTTTTTTTTTTGCTGTAAAACATGCGGTGGAGTCTGTCTCAAAGGGGTGCCGTGCAGGGGAAAAAGAATGCAGCACAAAGCAGCTCGACATAAAGGAGCACACCGACAGAAGGAGGAAGGATTTCAGCGACTCGGAGAGCAATTATCTAATTTTACCGACGGTAGTTTGGAGAGCCGCCGCCGTGTCTGCATCATTACACAACAGCATTTTCAGTGTAAATTAGCAACGTTTTTCTCATAAATGTAAAACTTTTCTGATAAATTTGCAAGGAGGCTGGAATCTTTTCGTTTAGCGCTTTTCCCCCTCCGAGTCCCGACTCATGTCCGCTGGCCGCTCCTCAGTGTGTGCACCTGTGTTCTTGTGAGCTTGTGAAACGTCATCAGTTCACAGGCCAAGTGCTGTTCCGGTCGAAAGTTTGCGTCAAGCCAAGTTCGGTCCAAATGCCCGGATGTGTTCTGGCTCCGCCCATTTTACCAGGGACGCATCGGGAGGTGACTTGTGCAGACTTGCGGCAGTCATGCATCCCATAAATTTCACCCGCGAGAGCGCTTTTTTTCCCCCTCATCTTTATTTAGAACCAAAGAGAGCAAACAGGAATAAAGAAAACAACATGAGAGATAATATGGAAAAAGAAAAAAAACAAACAAAAAAATACAGTAAATTTGAGTATTCATAGATAATCACCATGTACGAGGGATATCACTTACAACTGAAATTTGCACGTTTTAGAAGACACAGGCCCATTCATTTCTTCAGGATTTTCTTGACAATACGTAGAGCGTCTGCTGCTTTTTTTGTTGAAGATAATTCTGGAACATGATTTCTACAGAAATTGGAGCTCATTCTGAAAAATCACAATATTTGGGGTGGATTGCAGAAACTTTGGTTTACGAATATGATATTTCCCAACCAGACAGAGAAATTTGACACATTCACTGACAAAAGAAGTGTGCAACTAAAAAAATGAGTGGAAAATTCATGACTGCAAAAAGAACATAAAGGGGAGACATCTGTAAATTTACTTGAGAATTTGTTACAGGGGTAAAATCTGTGTAGAACGTTAAAGTGCATTTCTTTGATTTTATTAGGGATAAGGAATGTCTGTGGGTCTGTCCAGATATTTTTTGTATTTATATGAGGGAAAGATCTCTTCCAAAACGTTACAGAATTTGGGGAACAGCTCCGATCTGCAGTGATCACATTTCTGATGTGACGACTGTCACATGAACAATCAGGAAGTTGGTTTTTTCTTTTTTTCCCACCAGCTGAAATGTCAGGGAATTCATTCTTTAATGGGGTGTAGAACAGAGCGTTTTTGACAGGAAGTAAAATTTTGGGTGAAATGCTTTTGATCAGCTTTATATCCTCTTGATGAGGGAATGAGGGAGCGCTGTCCTGGAGGACAGAACTCACACCTGGAAGCTGCAAAAAACGGGCTAAAAAAAGACGAGAGCAGCTGCATCCTGCCAAGTCTGTTCCGGTGTGCCGCTGCTGTTTTAAAGACAAACAAATCATTAATTCAGTGCGTTGCCCTGCCTTAGTTTGAGTCATGCTCAGTCACGTTATTGATGAAATGAAATTACAAAATCTTACCTCCATTAAATCAGTTATTAATCATTACTTCAGTCATACCTCCATTTATTAAATTTACTATATATTTATTAGTTGTGTATTTATTCATTGTATATTGGTGTATTTTCTGTATGAACGAAGCGGCTCTTCTTTGGCGTATACGCCTTCTCATCTCCGCCTCCTCGGCATGATGGTAAAGAATACCAGAGATCACGGCGACCGCCACACCGTCCATGATTGTGGAGTTTTGTGCGTGTGTAAAAAATGCCGACCGATCGATCAAGCAATACGTATTCTGACTCCAACTACATAAACCCACAAATACCCCCCCCCTCTTCCCACTGGCCCTTTTGTGTGTTAATATTTTTGAAAATGATTTAGGTTATAGTAATATTTTTTATCGTTTTTTTTAGCATTGAGTAAAGTGAAGATACAAGAGCAATGCAGGGCAGACTGTAGACCCCAGTTCATCCGAGTCTTTGTTTGTTTGTATTCATTCGGATAAAAATGACACTAAATATGGTATACAAACATAGAAAGTGTAAATATACATATGAAATGCCATACAAAACCCAGGATGACATGAAAGTGAAAACACTTCCTCCAATGTGGCCCAGCTGAGCCGAACGTGACGTCAGCGAGAACACCGCCGTTCCAATTCCAAGTTCAGTGAACTGACTCCTCCCCTCCTCTGGAGTCAGGACTTCCAAGCCGGACTTGACGAGTCCAAACTCCCAGGTCCACAAGACCGAATTTGGTGAACTTGGTATTGAGAAACAGCCACTGATTTTTTTTTTTTTTTAAATTTGCTGCAGTGTCAGTGCAGCTGCCCAAACAAATGTGAGCTGAACGCCGCTGATGTGATTGGCACATTTGGCGGTGAGGAGGAGCCAGCCAGGTATGAGCTGCTCAGCTGTGAGCAGGCATCAGTTTCTGGTGATGTGTGGGTGTTCACATACTGTAAATAAAAATGACTTTTTTTTTGGGGGGGGGGGTTGCACAGAAATGCCAAAAACTATCATATATTTGGCCTTTTTTAAAGCTATTGATTGTATACCATATAGGCTGTAAAACTATCGTATAAATCCGATAATTATCGTATATCTGGCAACACTGTGCCCGGCTGCTCCTCCCTCATCATCCCGCCACTGCTGGTGGCTGCAGTGGCTTTTAAACTTCCACCAGACTGATATCTGAGTCCACCGGCGGTCCCTCCTTCACCTCCAAGCCCCGGTGACGCGAGCCCCACAGCGGCCGTTCGGCCCCCTGAGCCGATGGATCAGAGCGGAGCAACCCGAGTCGGTGCGCCTCCTCTGAGCTGAACCTCCATGATGAACGGAGGAGAAATGAAGACGAGTCACAGCTTAACCCTACCAACACTGTGAACTGGTACATGTAAATGTATTTATTGATGCTTCTTGTCTTACTTTTATACTATAGAAAATTTAGAGATCCACTTTGTGATTGTCTTTTCTCTAAATTAAAAAAAAAATGTGTAAAAGTTGCCCATGAGCCATTGGCAACTCAGCCGAAATTATTCATCAGATTTTAGAGAAACTAGAGTGTTTCCTATTTTAATACCAAATTATGTTTTTAGCAAGGCTAGACCTTATTCTTCAAATATATGTGCTTTATTGATCAGGATGATTTTTAGACAACTCTTGATCATCATTTTGGCTTCATATCTTCACCCTCCCGGATAACTGAGCTCCCGGATGAGGAGCTCAGTCATCCGGGAGAGGCTCAGAGTAGAACCGCTGCTCCTCCACATTGAAAGGAGTCAGTTGAGGTGGTATGGGCATCTGATTAGGATGCCTCCTGGACACCTTCCACTTGAGGTGTTTCAGGCACGTCCCACTGGGAGGAGACCCCGGGGCAGACCCAGGACTCGGTGGAGAGACTATGTCTCCCAGCTGGTCTGGGAACGCCTTGGTATCCCCTCTGAAGAGCTGGAGCAGGTGGCTGGGGAGAGGGAAGTCTGGGCTTCTCTGCTTGAACTGCTGCCTCCGCGACCCGGACCTCCGGAAAAGCGGTAGAAGATGGATGGATGGATGGATGGATCTTCACCCTCTCCTTGCAAGTTGCATGCTTGTGGCCAGTGTACTCCTAGTGCCGGTCCCAAGCCTGGGTAAATGGGGAGGGTTGTATCAGGAAGGGCATCCGACGTAAAACTTTTACCAAATCAAACATGCAGATCATGACGAATGAGACTTTCATACCGGATTGGTCGAGGCCCAGGTTAACAACAACCGCCACCAGTGCTGTTAACCGTCAGGGTGCCGGTGGAAATTGGGCTACTGTTTTTTTTTCCACAATATCTTTATTGAACCTTTTTTTTTTTTTTAACAAACATGATACAAACAATCAAACACTAACACTAAAGTACTACAAAAAAAAAAATGCACTAAAAACACCAACAACCACCAACAAAATCAAGTCTTCAACAATGCTCCTCTGTTTAGTCTAGACAATCCAATACATAAGTATACATATTATGTTCACCAGTTTGGAATTTACAAGGTCCACACACATCATTCACCTTCTTCTTCAAGAGTTATGTTTAAATTTTTTACATAATCAATAAAAGGTCTCCATATATTCTCAAACACAATTTCCTTTGATTTTAGTATATATGTTATTCTTTCTAATGGAAGGTTTGTTAACATCTGTCTTAACCACTGAGTCACATCTGGTCTATGAGTCTTTTTCCATAATAGTGCAATACATTTTTTGGCATTAAGCAAACTGAGGTCTATGAATGTTCTTTCACTTTTATTAAAATTATGCTTTTCTGGGTACAGACCCAACAAAAACAGTTTAGGATTCAATATGATTTGTTTTGAGATTATTTTTTGGAAATTGGGCTACTGTTGGTGGAAGATCGAGGGGGAGGCATGTTAGAAGGAAAAGAGAGAAAAGGAAAAGTAGAAGTGTGGTGGTGAGAGTAGGGACGTTAAATGTAGGGACTATGACTGGTAAAGGCAGAGAGTTGGCTGATATGATGGAGAGAAGAAAGGTAGATATACTGTGTGTTCAAGAAACCAGATGGAAGGGAAGCAACGCTATTAGCATTGGAAGTGAATTTAAACTGTTCTACCATGGTGCAGATACGAAGAGAAATGGAGTAGGAATAATCTTGAAGGAAGAGTATGTGAAGAGTGTTCAGGAGGTAAAGGAGGAGTCGAACAGAATCATGAGTTTGAAGGTAGAAGTCAAAGGTGTAATGTTGAATGTTGTCAGTGCATATGCTCTATAAGTTGGATGTCGGGTAAAAGAGAGAGAGGAATTCTGGAGTAAGCTGGATGAAGTGGTAGAGAGTGTTCCCAGGGGGGAGAGAGTGGTGATTGGAGCAGACTTTAACGGGCATGTAGGTGAAGGGAACAGAGGTGATGAGGACGTCCTGGGTAGGTATGGTCTTAAGGAGAGAAATGTGGAAAGACAGATGGTTGTGGATTTCGCTAAACGGATGGAAATGGCTGTGGTGAACACATACTTCAAGAAGAGAGAGGAACATAGGGTGACTTACAAGAGTGGAGGAATGTGTACACAGGTGGACTACATCTTATGCAGAAGGAGAAATCTGAAAGCGATAGGAGACTGCAAGGTGGTGGCAGGGGAGAATGTAGCTAGACAGCGTCAGATGATAGTCTGTAGGATGACTTTGCCAGTCTCCAGATCTCAACCCCATAGAAAATCTTTGGAGGGAGTTGAAAGTCCGTGTTGCCCAGCGACAGCCCCAAAACATCACTGCTCTAGAGGAGATCTGCATGGAGGAATGGGCCAAAATACCAACAACAGTGTGTGAAAACCTTGTGAAGACTTACAGAAAACGTTTGACCTCTGTCATTGCCAACAAAGGGTATATAACAAAGTATTGAGATAAACTTTTGTTATTGACCAAATACTTATTTTACCAAGGAATTTACCAATTAATTCATTAAAAATCCTTCAATGTGATTTTCTGGATTTTTTTTTCTCATTTTGTCTCTCATAGTTGAGGTATAACTATGATGAAAATTGGAGACCTCTCTCATCTTTTAAGTGGGAGAACTTGCACAATTGGTGGCTAACTAAATACTTTTTTTCCCCACTGTATGGAGATGTTTTGGAGAGATGGCAGTGGACTTTTTACCAGATTGTTTAACACAATCTTGGAGAGTGAGAGGATGCCTGAGAAGTGGAGAAGAAGTGTTTTGGTATCAATTTTCAAGAACAAAGGTGATGCTCAGAGCTGTAGTAACTACAGAGGCATAAAGTTGATCAGCCACACTATGAAGATATGGGAAAGAGTTGTTGAAGCCAGGTTAAGAGGAGAGGCGACGATCAGTAAGCAGCAGTATGGTTTCATGCCAAGAAAGAGTACTACAGATGCAATGTTTGCTCTAAGAGTGTTGATGGATAAGTATAGAGAAAGTCAGAAGGAGTTGCACAGTGTCTTTGTGGATCTAGAGAAAGCATATGATAGGGTGCCAAGAGAGGAAGTGTGGTACTACATGAGAAAGTCAGGAGTGGCAGAGAAGTATGTGAGGGTGGTGCAGGACATGTATGAGGACAGTGAAACGGTGGTGAAGTGCGCTGTAGGAGTGACGGATGGATTCAAGGTGGGGGTGGGATTACATCAGGGATCGCCTCTGAGCCCCTTCTTGTTTGCCATGATGATGGACAGGCTGACAGATGAGGTCAGGCAGGGGTCTCTGTGGACCATAATGTTTGCAGAAGACATTGTGATCTGTAGTGAGAGTAGGGAGCAGGTGGAAGAGAACCTGGAGGTATGCTCTGGAGAGAAGGGGAATGAAAGTCAGTAGAAGCACAACAGAATACATGAGTGTGAATGAGAGGGAGGCAGGTGTAATGATGAAGATGGAAGAAGTAGTGGTAGTGAAAGTAGATGAGTTTAAATGTCTGGGGTCCACCATCCAAAGCAATGGAAAATGTACAGGAGAGGTAAAGAAGAGAGTGCAGGCAGGGTGGAGTGGGTGGAGATGAGTGTCAGGGGTGATTTGTGACAGAAGGGTAGCAGCTAGAGTGAAAGAGAAGATCTACAAGACGGTAGTGAGACCTGCTATGATGTATGGTTTGGAGACGGTGGTACTGACAAAAAGACAGGAGGTAGAGCTGGAGGTGGCAGAGTTGAAGATGCTAAGATTTTCACTGGGAGTTACTAGGAGGGACAAGATTAGAAATGAGTGTATCAGAGAGACAGCTCAGGTTGAGCGGTTTGGAGACCAAGTAAGAGAGGCAAGGCTGAGTTGGTTTGGACATGTGCTGAGGAGGAATAGTGGATATATTGGACAAAGGTTGTTGAAGATGGAGCTGCCAGGCAGGAGGAGAAGAGCAAGACCACAGAGAAGATTCATGGATGTAGTGAAGGAGGACATGGAGAGGGTTGGTGTTACAGAGGAAGATGCAAGGGACAGGGTGAGATGGAGGCAGATGATCCGCTGTGGAGACCCCTGAAGGGAGCAGCTGAAAGAAGGAGATTACCTTTAATGTAAATTTGCAGCTTTTTTTCTTTTAAATCTGCAACTTTTTTCTTCTAAATTTGCCTTTTTCTTGTAAATCTGCAATTTTTCACATAAATTTGCAACTTTTTTCTCATGAATGTAAAACTTTTTTTGTGTAAACTTGCAGCTTTTTTCCTCATAAATTTACAACTTTTTCTCATACCTTTGCAGAATTTTTATTGTAAATTTGCAACCTTTTTCTTTTAAATCTGCAACTTTTTTCTTGTAAATGTGCTTCTTTTTTCTTGTAAATTTGCAACTTTTTCCCCTCATAGATTTAAAACTTTTCTCTTGTACATTTGCAGCATTTTTATTGTAAATTTGCCACTTTTCTTCTTGTAAATTTGCCTCTTCTTCTGTCTTGTAAATCTGTTATCTGTGATGTTCTGTGTTTATATGGCGACTCGTTATTGTGCTGATGCGTTCTGTATCGTTAAAGAAACTGACACTTAAACTTATAATTATGAAGAATGGTAGTTAACCTGGGTGGAAAACGGTGCTGTAGTATTTAACCCCTGGGGTATTTTGAACAGAGATTATCAGAGACGTTTCATTAAGACCTCTTGGAACCACAGATGGAAATCAGTCTCTTCATGGACTTTTCTGTAACTGAATAAAATCCATTCATTGCATTCAAGTCTTCTGAATTTGCAACTTTTCCTCATAAATTTGTGACTTCTTTCTTGTAAATTTACAATATTTCACTTGAAAATTCATTACATTTTCACTGGAATTTTGTGATTATACGGTAAGTTTTAAACTTTAGTACCCAAAAGGAATTTTTTGTTATAAATTTGTGACTTTTTTTTTTTAAATGTGCAACTTTTTACTTCATAAGGTGCTTTCACACCAAACGTGAATGGGGGCGTGAATGCATACAAAGTCAATGGAAGGAGGCAAGCACGCATGAAACCGCACGTTCATGTACGAAGGACAGCGCTGGCTTTGAGATGCTGCCGTCATTGGAGTAAAATTATCAACACTGGAGAGCAAACTAGTTTGAAAATGAGACTGCCGCTCACTTGCAGACGGAAAAACCGGGAGCTCTTCAGCTGGATCGGCATGTCAGAATTATGTACCCTCAGATTCCTGCCACAAACGTGCTAACAAGGCTAGCAAGCTAGCAACCTAAACACCCATCATCTTGTGATGTTTTGGAGGCTGGGATAACTTTTTCAGGCGAGCCCCCCGTCGGATAATCTAAACCTAAGTATGACATTATTTTGGGGATTTCTACAGCAGGTTGAGCACAGCTGCAGAAGCTATAAAGGCAACTCTGCCTGTCTGCATCTCACTCAGATGGTGAATTCATGTCTATTTGCATGTTTACATTGAGTTATAATGCTTTTGTGCCGTGCGAAGAAGGCACCTATACATTTGCAACTTTTTGTCATAAATTTGTAAAAAACTTCTTTAACTGTACATGATTTTTCTCATAAATTTGCTGCTTTTTGTCATATTTCCCCCTTCGGGGCATAATTATGGACTCAGGCGCAGGCTGTATGTTTCTCCAATTTGTTATAAATAAATGCAGCTCGTGTGCGGAGAAAGCAAGATGAGCTGAGTGGCTAAACACTTACAGGTCAGAGAGTCACAAACAAGAGGGGGGCTGAAACTCTAGATTGCCACAGGGAGAATCAGAAGGTGGCGACATAAGCAGAGAACTCAGTGATTAACAAATGGGCAACAGCTGACACTGACTGCTGAACTAAGTAGTAAAGTATAAAATCATAACGGCTGAACAGAAACTGGGAGCCAACACAATAAGACTGGAGGAGAGCAAAACAGGAACTATTTCAAAATAAGAGTTCACTAAGAACTAGAAAAGCACTCAGAGAGCGCATACCTCCCCCAAGGCTCCTTCCATCCCTTATAGATCACCTCCAAAATGTAAAGGGTTCCTCTTTAGCCTAAGCACCGCCTCTGGTGAAAATTTCATCCAAATCCATCCAGTAGGTTTGGAGTATTGTTGCTAACACTCTGTGAGAAGATAAGAGCCTTGGTGGAGGTAGGCATTCATGCATCATCACCAAAATGTTATGGGTGCCTCTCTAGCCCAAGGACCACCTCTGGTGAAAATTTCATCCAAATCCGTCCAGTAGTTTTTGTGTAATCCTGCTGCGCAAATACAAACAAGGTCCTTGGTGGAGGTATGCACTCACAGATCATCACCAAAATTTAATGGCTTCATCCTTATCCCAAGGGCCACCTCTGGTGAAAATTTCATCCAAATCCGTCCAGTAGTTTTTGTGTAATCCTGCTGCGCAAATACAAACAAGGTCCTTGGTGGAGGTATGCACTCACAGATCATCACCAAAATTTAATGGCTTCATCCTTATCCCAAGGGCCACCTCTGGTGAAAATTTCATCAAAATCCGTCCAGTAGTTTTTGCGTAACCCTGCTGACAGCAGACAGACAAACAGACAGACAAACCACCCCGATTACATTACCTCCTTGGCGGCGGTAATAAACCGGGAGTAATAACAGAAACGCTATCAAATAACCATGGACAAGAGAAGTGACAGTCTGGCAAAAATGTTGTTTTTTTTCCTTATTAACATGTCTGTAACATTTTTTTATGACTTACAAGACATTATCAAGAGCAAAATCACTCAAATGTCTCCTATCTCTGTTGTTTTTTGTTTGCTGTAAAGTTTCACTTAAGCCCCGCCCCCTGCAAAAAGGGGAGTTGAGACGGAACATTTTTGGTGACATAACTGTTCGTGGTGCTGGCACGTGGGTCATGTTGAGCCAATCAAAATGATCTGGCCTAACTGAAGTTATCCTCCAGGCTAGTTAGCAACTACTATATAAACTACTATATATGTAAACGACTTTGAAAATTGGACCCAAATTAAGATGGGTTTTACCATTAAAGTGCGTTTTAGGACCGTTGCAGTTTCAGTCATTATCCTGGGCCACCGTGCATGCAACTGGGCATGTCCTTCAACCGGTAAGTCTTTATATCACAGGATTTATTCTGATAATGTAGCGCTAGCTTCTATTAGCCTTCTATTGGCCTAATAATCACCAATTCTGGCGTTTGAAGTGGGGGCGGGGGGTTGGAGTGAAAAGATTTTGACATAAAATTGTACAACAATGAAAGTTTTTTTGTAGAAAAAAGTGCATAAAATACCATTTAGATAATGTAGATTTGTTTTTATAGGGAATTTATATCCACTGGAGTGCATCTTTAAGATAACAATAATAGATATGGGAAAATACATCTTAAAGGGTGGGACATGTTCTACAAATATGACACCTTTTTCATTAGAAATTTGTGAGTTTTCATTAATTTTTCATCTTTTTTTCTCAGAAATTTACTCACTTTTTTCTTGTAGATTTGCAATTTTTTGTCATAAATTTGTGACTGTTTTCTTATAAATTGCAGTATTTTTTGTTGTAAATTTGCTATTTTTTTCTGAAAAAAGACGCAATAGTCAAAATAGAAACTTTAAAAAAAAACTCAATTTACACATTAAATACATAAATTATAACTCGTAGCAATTTTCCTTCTTTCAGTTTTACAGTTTTCATAATAATGACCTAAGACTATTTGCTAAACGATACAGCACAGTAAATTATTGATGCACAAATCTGAATTATATTCTCTTTACAGTGACCTAAATTCAGTGTGGCTTTATAGTGAATGTCTAACCCAGGCTATGTGATACAGAAGGCTTGGGAAAAAAATAAACCCACTCATACAGTGAGTTCTGGCTTTCCCCGTCTGTCCCGTTTCTGGATTCATTCATTGACTTTGCCGATAAAGTCACAGCTTTGATCTTCAAACAGTCTTCTCTGAGATGAAATTGGATCTTTTTGCTTATTATCACCACACAGGAGATACAAGTTTATTATATTTTTCAATTTTCTAATCTTTTTTTTTTTTTTTCAATTTTACAGTTCCACAGTAGTATACAAAACCACAAAGGCTCAGTGATTCACTGGTAGAAATGTGGATAAACAGGCATTGAAGCAGGCTTCACCACGTCACAGCACAGCGACAGCGGAAATGAATGAGAGGACTGTCATTATTCTGACAGGTTGTAATCATTTCAAAGCTGCAGCAAACACCCATGTGTGCCACAGTTACACAAATATCACAGCGGCTGAAAGTGTGAGATTTTTTTAAGAGCATTTTTTCAGTCAGACCCTCAGAGCCTGCGGCAGCTCTGACCTTCCCCCTGCTGCAACTTTTTTCGAATAAATTTGCATCTTTTCTCATAAATGTGCAACTTTTTCATATATTTGCAACTTAATTTCTTGTAAATGTGCAGATTTTCCTCTTATAAATTTGCAACTTTTCTTGTAAATTTGCAGTTTACAAACTGCATGAGTTTGTAAACTCATGAGAACTCTCATGAGTTTGGGCTGCACGGTGGCGCAGTGGTTAGCACTGCGGCAGCACAGTTTACCCTTGGCCGGGGGATTGTGGGGATCATGGGATCGTGGGTTCGATCCCAGCCCCCGACCAACAGTGATCTGTGTGGAGTTTGCATGTTCTCCCCGTGTTGCGTGGGTTTACTCCGGGATTTCTCCGGTTTCCTCCCACATGCCAAAAACATGCATGTTAGGTTAATTGGCTGTTCTAAATTGTCCCTAGATATTTGTTTCCTATAGGCCCTTAGAATAGAGGGTTAGTATTAATGAAAAAGCGCTTTGAGTGGTCTTTGTGACTAGAAAAGCGCTATATAAGTGCAGGTTAGTTAGTTAGTTAGTTAGTTTTTTCCCTACATTTGCAACTAAATTTCTTGTAAATCTGCAACTTTTTTCATAGATTTGCAACTTTTTTCTCATAGCATTACAACTTTTTCTTCATAAATTTGCAACTTTTTATTTTAACGTCACATATATTTGCAACATTTCGCAAAAAATTGCAACTTAATTTTTTGTAAATTTGCAATTTTTTCTTGTAAATTTGCAGATTTTTTCCTCATAAATTTGCAACTTTTTCTCATAAATTTGCAACTTCTCATATATTTGCAACATTTTGCATAAAATTGCAGCTTCACTTTTTATAAATTTGCGACTTTTTTCATAAATTTGCACCGTTTTTCTCATAAATTTGCAGCTTAACTCCTCATATATTTGCAACATTTTGCATAAATTTGTAACTTTGTTGTAAATTTGCAACTTTAATCACAAATTTGAAACTTTTTTCTCAAATATGCAACTTGTAAATTTGCAACTTTTCTCATAAACTTGCAACTTTTTCTCATGAATTTGTATCTTTTCTCCTCATAGATGAGCAACTTTTTCATAAATTTCCAACTTGATTTCTTGTAAATGAGCAACTTTTCCTCTCGTAAATTTGCAACTTTTCTCATAGATTTGCAACTTTTTTTCTCATACAGTTGCAATGTTTTTTCATACAGTTGCAACTTTGTTTCCTAAATTTGCAACTTAACTTCTCATAAATTTGCAACATTTTGCATAAATTTGCAACTTAATTTCTTGTCATTTGCAGCTTTTTTCTCATCAATTTGGAACTTTTTTCTCTTAAATTTACAACCTTTTTCATAAATGTACAACTTTCTTCTCATGAATTTGCAACTTTTTTGTCATAAATTTGTAACTTATTTCTTGTAAATTTCAAAAATTCAATACTTTTTTCATTAAAAATTTGTGACTTTGTCATAAATTTGTGATATTTTTGTCATAAATTTGCAATTTTTCTTGTGATTTTTTTTTTTTTGCCATAAATTTGTAACTTTTCTTGTAAATATACACTATTTTTCTCATAAGAGACCAGCCTGTCCTGGTTCGGCGAGGGGCAATCTGTGCATCCCGGTTCACCACGCATTAAGTTATCCTCTACTTCTCTTTTTCCCTGTCAATACGACAATCTCACAGAACTGAGGAAAGAGGGAGGGTGTAGTTAGCTAAGGCTCATTGGCATTTAAAGCAATACACTGACTCTAAAACATAACCCATACAACAAAGCAGTGTAGGGTAAAATGTTTTTGACCCGTCTGTCGGTTTGTCCTTTCTTCCCTTTGACAACATGTTGTTGCAACTATTTCTGATCAGACTGACTTCAAATTCATACAGAAGCTTTAATTCATTAATACCTTTGAAGCAGTTGATTTTCAGACACATCTAATGAGGGGTTCCATGTATTTTGCGCAGGGGTCTTTTTATGGTGTCCAAGCGTTAGACTTGTTCTGTATATAATAAATGGGCTTTTCTTTCTTGCATTGTAATGTTTGCTGCACAAGTTAAAGTGCTTAGAGATAACTGCTGTTGTGAATTGGCATTATATAAATAAAGTTGGAGTGAATTCCTGCTAATGTAACTCTAAAACCATCACTTATGTCCTTTTCTGCACATGAATGGCATTGGAATAATAATCAGTCTGAATCCCACATAACCACAGCAAATATGAGGCGAGGGCAAATTACCATTTCAATGGTCCTATTGCTAATGGATAAGTCAGAAGTCTTCCTGATGTGACTGCTTGTGATGTGCTGCCACACACAGGGGCACGGTGGTGGGGGTGGGGGCTGCTGGGGTGTGAGCCAGGCTGGCTCTGGATCCCCATGGTGTCCATCTGTGTGTCCATCCTGAAGGGATCCATATGGGGTCTGCTGATAGTGGGGAAAAAAAGAGGGTAAATACATGTGACCAAAACATGTGGTCAATAAATCAATGAGGATGCACAGCGTATGAAGGGAAGCAATGAGTGAAGTCGCAGCATGAGCAGTTAGGAAGCAAATGGTATGCCGGGGGGGGGGGGGGGCAGTACGATGGGAGGAAAGGATGTGTCAAAGAACGGCACTATTGTGTAGGATGATGCTTTGTTTAAACAACATTTATGTACTTCTGAAATACAGAAACACATAACATATAAACTCTTGATCAGATTTATTATCTAATATTTTTGTAGCAAGATTCTCAGATGAAAGATTTGATAGGACAGTGATGTCATATTACAAACCCCAATTCCAGTGAAACTGGGACGTTGTGTGAAACTTAGATAAAAGCAGAATATAATGATTTGCAAATCCTTTTCAACCTACTATATTCAACTGAATACACTACAATGACAAGATGTTTACAGTGTGAAATATTTTACAAATATTCACTCGTTTTGAATTTGATTCCTGCAACATGTTCCAAAAAGGTGGGACAGGTTCATGTTTATGACTGTGTTACATCATTTTAACAACACTCAGTAAGCGCTTCAGTTGATCAACAGTCCGGGGTCTCTGTTGTTGTATTTTGCACTTCATAATGCCCTACACATTTTCAATGGGAGACAGGTCTGGACTGCAGGCAGGCCAATCTAGTACCTGCACTCTTTTACTACGAAGCCACGCTGTTGCAACACATTCAGAATGTGGCTTGGCATTGTCTTGCTGACATAAGCAGGGACATTCCTGAAAAAGATGTTGCTTGGATGGCAGCATATGTTGCTCCAAAACCTGTATGTACTGTTCAGTATTAATGGTGCCTTCACAGATGTGCAAGTTATCCATGCCATGGGCACTAACATACCCCCATACCATCACAGATGCTGGCTTTTGAACTTTGTGCTGATAACAATCTGGATGGTCCTTTTCCTCCTTAGCCTGGAGGACTCGATGATTTCCAAAAATAATTTGAAATGTGGACTCGTCAGACCACAGGAACACTTTTCTACTTTGCATCAGTCCATCTCAGATGAGCTCAGGCCCAGAGCAACCGGCGATGTTTCTGGGTGTTGTTGATATATGGCTTTGGCTTTGCATGGTAGAGTTTTAACTTGCACTTGTAGATGTAATCCCAACTTTGTATAAAAAATACATCTGTCTCAAAGCCACTGGTGACAGACGACAGAATGACCCTGGGGCAATTTCCTTTTCACCTGGCTAAACCTATAACATGATGTATCCCGTAACAGACAAGGACAAAAGTCTTTATGTTGTAACAAACACAAAAGTAAAAACTCACCCAGAGTAATGTGCTGACAATGCCAGAGAAATCCCATAAACCTGTCCTTGGCAGACTCGCTACCCTTCCAGTCTTTTTAGAGGAGAAAATATTCAGCGCTTTCACTTTGGTGCCTCTAAGCGGAGAAAGAAGCAACAGGCAAACACAGATGTCACGAGTGCACCTTTTCTGAGTGCTCAATAATTGAATAAAAGCCCCGTCTTTTAAGTGTACAACAGAAAAATACCACATGAAGCACAGGAGCACTGTTCTTTTTTGAGGGGTTGAAACCTTGAAAGAAGTCAAAGGTAGGGGTTAATGTCGAGTCTCAAACTGTAGGAGCAATGTATTGCTGTCCCCATCCTTTTTTTTGCCTCATGGACCACTAACACGTATAAGGCTCAAAGGTATTAATGTTGCTTCTGGTTCATTTGTCGTTAACTTCCCAGCTCTTGACAAAAGTTGCATTCTCTTCGAAAAGATTAACATGGAAATTCAGCCACTGCTAATAGTGAGCACAATATACCGCTTAGCTAGACCTGAAGGTTCCATTGACCAGTCGTAATGGCAAACCAGCTGTTGACATTCTAATTAAAGCCTTTCTATTAATGCTTTAAATGAGTGTATGAAATGGTGAGAGCCAGGGCTTTCTTATTTTTTGATTAAATGGCAAAGTAGGAAGTTTTGCATCCCTCCAACATTTGTTTGCCTCAAATTACCATAGCAACAGTTTTCGTTCAAGCAGTCCAGAAATAGGGTGATTTTCCCCCCTACCATGAGCATGTAAATGCAGCATTAGAATAGCAGATAGCTCGTTGGCTACCCCCGCTGGATTCCTTTCCTTCTGTATTTCAACAAGCTATTTTTTTTTTTCTGATTTCTAATTCCTGCTATCCAAAGCTGTCTCCATGCCAGCATTAGATTTTCAGCTCAAAGCTCCCAGCTCTTCATTCCTGGCCAGCAAAAAGAGAGTGAAAGGGGGGAGTGATTTGCTTTCTTAGGGGCCTGGAGTGCTGTGAGGGAGGTATGGGCTGTGTGCACTGACAGGTTCGAGCCGTGTGGGAACATGTTTCAAATTTAAAGTTGGTGCTTTATTGTACTCGAGGGTTTTGATTTTCTTTAGCAGATAATGGCCGATATTGGACAAACACACCTGGTTTATTGTCCAATAATCTGTTTATTATCTGACTGCTATCATCATCTAATGTCAAGATTAAATTTAGCCCAGTGATAATTGGTAGAGAGACTACAGAGTTGTGAACTCTGTTAAAATGTATTGAAACATAGTACAGTTTAAAACAATGCTATGTGCTCTCGTAGCCTGAACAAGGCTGATAAAACTTAATCTAGCAATGTACCAAATGCAACAGGTCCATGGGATGAATGGACCATGAACAGGGGTGGCTGATGGGGTCCCATAGCTTTGGGTCACAGCTGGGTGCTTTATCAGATGGAGCAGGGCAGACGTCTGGATGAAGGTAATGTTGCAGCTAGAGCATATGCTCCCTAACACAAGCCTTAAGATGGTATCTCACGGAGTGGTGAATGCTGACAAACGTTGCAATTTTGGGGTTTCGTCAGGAGTTTGTTTTTGTTGTTGCAAAAGTTATTTTTCCACACAATTGCAAATGTTTGCACAGTTGTAACACGTATCGCTAAAGTTCTTTTTATTTTGCCAAGCAGTGAACACTAGCAACTGTTTAAGAACCTTTGTGAACCGCTGAATTCTGAATGCTGGGGAGGCTAATTGTCGCAAACACTGACTCTAACATTTGCTAACAGTCGCTAATATTTGTCAATTATCTTTTGTAAACATTTGCAGGAGTTGATGCTAAATGTTGCTAAGTGTGACTAATGACAGAGGTGAACCTTGATTTTCACTAACACCCATCAGAAAAGTTGGCAAATCCAAAAATCACAACGTTTATCAGCATTTGCCGCTCCATGAGATACTAGCTTAAGCAGGTGTAGCAGATATAAAATATTGTGAAAAGTTGTGCTGGGTATGGGAACTTTAGGTTTAGACATCTCATTTCCACATTGTGGGACTAATAAAGGCTTATCTTTTCTTATCTTATCTCATGCACAAAATGATGGTTGCATGGCTCCAACTTCGCCTTAAATGTGTGACTAAGAAGTGTGGGTTATCTCCAGACAACCTTGTGTTAATGTAAACCAAGGCCCGTTTGCATATTTGTGAAAACCAACAACATGAACTCTCTGCTGAATGCCCATGTGCTATTTTTGCCTCTGTACTGAGAGTAAAAAATGTATGATCTGACACTAATTATTTTTAGTTATTGGATTATTGCCTTCAGGTAACCAGGCTTATTGTTTTCAAATCTGACAGGAAAAACTTGATTTACACTCATTTCAAACTGGTGAAACTAAAAGTGACTTTAAAAGTACCAATTATACTTAAATAGTTTTTTTTCCTTCAAAAATGTACTCAAGAGTAAATGAATGAAACTACAAAAGAATAATTTTGTAGAAAAGTTACTCAAGTACATGTAGTTCAACAAATTCAACTAGTTACTAACAAACTGCAAGTTGCTGCAGTATGAGAATAGCCATTTTTCTTTTTTCTTGTAATTTCATTATTTAAAATAATTAATTTAAATTTTGAACATTTGAGAAATACATCTTCAAATTGCATTGCATATCCTTAATCTCTTGCACTCCGTTGTACCGCGGACGGGCAAGTCTCTGCGTCCCAGAGCGCACGAGGGCACTCTCGTGCATCCTCGAGCGCACGAGGGTGCACGAGAGCGCACTGAAAAAAAAGAAAAAAAAAAGTTCTTCCACTTCAGACACAGCCGCGAACAGATTGGATATGATTGACCTCTCATTCGACTAATAAGAGCCTTGAATTGGGTTTCTGAAACCTTGAAGAACCAATGACTGAAAACCTAGCAAGAAGGACCCGCCTACCAACGCAGCGAGCCAATTGAAGCACAGAAGTTCGCTGAGCTGTTTTGTCTAAAGCTGGCTGAAGAGAGACTGCTGCAGCAGCCACAGGCGGTGCTTTATTATTATTTTTTTTTTAATTCCAACAGAGTGTTTAGGATTCTCTTATATGGTCATCATAGACCGACGGAGGCCGACGACGAAGGTCGTAAATCATTCGCCAAAACCGCAATCATGGAATTATGTTTTGACTGGGTCGCGAGACCAGATCCACGAGCGGACCAGCGTTGCGTTCGTCTGACAATGAGGAAGAGAAGTTCGCCAGGACAATGTGGCTGTGAAGAGGTAAGGTGTTATAAGCCAAATAATTTTTTATCCCTGAAAATTGTAATCAAAAATGACTTTTGACCGATCGGTAAATTACAACTGTGCGGCGCACGATGTCCGAAGTGCGTGCGCCGCGGTACATGGTTCGTTCGCCGCCTCCGGACCGTGAATGCCCCCCCCCTGCTACTATTCTGTAGCGGGGGGGGGGGGGGAGCCGCGGTGACTGCGCTGCTGTGGCCACATCACCACATCCGAGTGTAATCCGTCATGTAGCGATGGCTGATCTCCGTCCTCTGTAGCGAGGGGGGGGGG
Organism: Pholidichthys leucotaenia; assembly: GCA_020510985.1. Classification (NCBI taxonomy): domain Eukaryota; kingdom Metazoa; phylum Chordata; class Actinopteri; order Cichliformes; family Pholidichthyidae; genus Pholidichthys; species Pholidichthys leucotaenia. Next base: position 25,476,578 of record CM035850.1, read on the forward strand.
GACAACCCCCCCCACACACACACACACAGACACAGCCCTGAGTGTTACCTTTCATTAGAGCCCAAAATGAAGCTTCTATATTGAATCATTCAAAAGTTACAGACGTTTTTCCAAACTGTGCCATTTGGCACAGTTCCAAAACGCCTGGGAACTACCCGAGAACAAAGCTGTGTAATATATTCATTTTTTGTGGTATTGTTACAAAATTTTGACCTCAGCTGGATAACACTTGGTTCTACATTTCTATTGCATTTTCCAGCCCGGCTCTGAAGCTGTGTTATTTGCAAGCATTTGTATCCAAAAAAACACCCAGGCGAAATTTATTTTCTTCAAGTTCAGTATGTTTAGATGACTGTAACTCAGTGGCAGGAGCACTTAGGGAGATTATGACTGTTTTGCCAAAAAATTCAAAGTGTTTTCTTTTAAATGAGACCAACCCCATGAAGATGCTGCAAAGGGTTGAAGAACAGCTTTCGATTTACTTTGGACACATTATTTTTTGGCGTTTTTAGGAAAATTGACCGGAGTGCAAGGGGTTAAAGGTCCCATTCTGTAAAACGTGGCACATTTGCAGGTTTTAGCCTTTTAAAATGTTTTCTTTGATCATATGACTAGAGTGAAAAAAGTAAAATCTCTCCACTTAGAAATAATTATATTTCATCATTTTGGCAGAATGGGCAGAAGTCGGTATAGTTCTTCCTGGTTAAATTCATATGTCACTAACACATATTCTGGTCTTTAGAAATAACCATTACCGTGTTATTGGCTGCTTTTCGATCCATATATTGCATATTGTTAGCTTCAGAGCTAATAGTGCTACTATCTCATTTACTCAGCAAGTATGGTTTATATTGTTACTTTCTTTAAATTTCATTCCCCTAATAGACATCCCTGTTTTCACCTGGTTCACTAAACCACAGTTGATGTTATATTTTGTGCCCCCTCCCCCCCGCTACTCTTCTGTAGCGAGGGGGGGGGGACCGCGGGGACTGTGCGCTGCGGTACACGGTTCGTGCGCCGCGTCCGGACCGTGAACGGCCCCCCCCTCGCTACTCTTCTGTAGCGAGGGGGGGGGCGTGCGGGGACCGCAGGGACTGTGCGCCGCGGTCGCCACATCGCCACATGACTGTTCCGTCATGTTGCGATGGCCGATGTCCGTCCTCTGTAGCTGGGGGGTGGGTGGGAGTTGTTATCTTCTACATTACAAATATTTTAGAATAATTTTTAGTGCACTGTAGGTTATTTTTTCTTGTAAAAAAAAAAAAGCCACACATTTTTTACGTGGCATGCTTCTTTGTGTGTGGGGGGGCTTGTTTGTTCATTCATTCATGAATGAATGAATAAACACCCCCCCCCACACACACACACACACACACACAGCCCTGAGTGTCACCTTTCATTAGAGCCCATGATGAAGCTTCTATATTGAATCATTCAAAAGTTACAGATGTTTTTCCAAACTGTGCCATTTGGCACAATTTGGCACAGTTCAAAAACGCCTGGGAACTACCTGAGAACAAAGCTGTGTAATATATTCATTTTTTGTGGTATTGTTACAAAATTTTGACCTCAGCTGGATAACACTTGGTTCTACATTTCTGTTGCATTTTCCAGCCCGGATCTGAAGCTGTGTTATTTGCAAGCATTTGTATCCAAAAAAACACCCAGGCCAAATTTATTTTCTTCAAGTTCAGTATGTTTAGATGACTGTTACTCAGTGGCAGGAGCACTTAGAGAAATTATGACTGTTTTGCCAAAAAATTCAAAGGGTTTTCTTTTAAATGAGACCAACCCCATGAAGATGCTGCAAAGGGTTGAAGAACAGCTTTTGATTTACTTTGGGTACGTTATTTTTTGGCGTTTTTAGGGAAATTGACCAGAGTGCAAGGGGTTAAACCATTAGCATTAGCTTGGCTAATCTCTATAAGTTCTGTCCTCCCCCACTTTAATCACTTGACCACATATGTCATTCTTAGACATTATTTTAGCCTATTTTACTATAGTTTATTAAATTCAGATTGTGATCAAAGGTGACCAAACTGCTAGCTGATGTTAGCAGTTTCCCATTGACTCATCCAGGTCGTATCCTATCACACCCATGTCCATCATTCATTCTTTAAGACAAATTTGCATTTGTTAGCTCAGGTTTCCTATCCGAGCTAGCATTAGCCAGGTAACATTAGCAAAGGTGAGGATGGAGGGAGCTCATGAGCATTTAAAGAGACACACGCTGAGACGAACCGTTCTCAGGGAATCTGCTGACTCACAATGATCCTGTAATAATTAAAGGCAATTTGACCACAGCATGTCACAAACATTTCATTCAGACCTGCTGGAACTGTGTGGGAAAAGGGGCAGTCAAGGGGACCTTATAAAATGTGTATAATGAGAGAAATTAATTAGATTTGTTCATTTAATTATTTCTTCAGAGGCTCAACCACTAAAGCTTTACCATTCAGCGTGTGCAGTAAACTCAGAACTTTGTGGGAAATCAGTGTTTTTGTAAGGGCGAACAATTGTGTTTACCACTCTGCACACATGCGCGTATGAAGGAGTGTTTGTTGCCGATTTCAGCTTGCGCAGAGTGCACAAAGCCATTCAGCTGTTTGGCCCACCGCGGAGCACTTCGTCTCAATTTATAGAGGCAATTAGGAGGTTTTTGTGTCCCGTCTTTCATGCAACCGCCACCATTTAGCAGAGCAAAAACTGTGGCTGCCAAAATTAATAAACGCTCAAATGGTATGATCAAGTGTTTTATTAAGCACGACTAAATTAGTTATGTTTTACTTTTTCCTTTCATGCTCACTTCACTTTTAATGAGCAGTTTCTTTCTGATTTCTGTTGGCAATAGCAATTATCTTTAAAACTAGACAGCAGCTGTGTTCCATACATTGCTGTGCAACCTGTTGCTCCGGAGCCACTCGTGACTCATAAGCCCCAAACCAGTGGCTCTGAGAGAAAAACAAATTTGTGAGGTGCAAATGTCTGGGGAAAAAACAAAATCAGTTTTATCAGAAGAGATGAAGTAAGATTGAGAAATGTGATTTTTTTTTTTTTAATTTAAAGTAATAAATTTATGTGGAAAAATTTTTGAAAATTTGTTAGAAAAAAGCTGCAAATTTACAAGAAAATAGTCTTAAATTTGCAGGGGAAAAAATTGCAACTTCTTGAGAAAGAGGGTCAAATTTATCAGAAAAAAAGTCACAAATTTGCATGAAAAAGTATGAAGTTCATGAGAAAAAATTGCAAATTTACAAGAAGAAGATGGAAATTTATGAGGGAAAAAAAAGTTAATTTTAATCTCCCCCCTAAAAGGCTTTGAGGATGAAATGGTAGCTGAGGGGGCCCGTTGCATTTGCGTATTCTGCTTTATAGCCAGAAACGGCTCTGCACTCGGCTTCACTCTGGTCATCTTTGCAGAGGTTAAAGGAAGAAAGACAACCTGTTGAATTCAATTTCTCTCCATCTGGCCCACTACTGTGAAATCAACTCCTCCTACAGTTTAGTTCCAATTGTTTTGAAACTTGGCACAGGGGTTTGATATGCACTGGTGATGCTCATATTGCAATTTGGGTCCAATCAGATGATTTTTGATGGAGTTATAGCCCCCGATTTATGATGCCATTGGCTCGGACATGTTGAGAGGATGGACCACCAGCGTCTCCCTCGGCAGTTACTCTACTCACAGTTATGCGAGGGCAAACGCAATCAGGGTAGACCAAGGCTCAGATTTAAAGACACTGTAAAAAGAAACTTGAAGAAGTTGGACATAGACAGGAGTTCCTGGCAGCGGAAGGCTCAGGACAGAGCTGTGTGGAGGAATTTGATCAGACCTACATGAAACAGTCATCGTCGCCCACGACAGACTGCTATGATGATGATGATGATGATTTCACCTCAGTTAATAAACAGCAACTGTCTTGTGAAATCAACCCCTCCTACAGTTTGTTCCAAACGTTTTGAAACTTGGTACCAGGGTTTGAGATGTACTGCTGATATGTGTATTGCAGTTTGGCTCCGATCGGATGATTTCTGCTGGACTTACAGTATGCAGCCCCTGACCTATGATGTCCAATTTCACCTCAGTCAATAGACACTGTCTTTTGAAATCAACTTCCCCTACAGCTTTATTCCAAATGTTTCAAGACTTGGGACCAGGGTTTAATATATACTGATGATGCGCGCATTGCAATTTCACTCCAATCAGATGATTTTTATAGGAGTTATAGACCTTGTGTAATGCAGTAACTTCTCTAAGAAATGATGTATTATCTTCAAATTGATATCATAGTTGTACCTAAGGCAAATCTTGGATGGCTTACACTGTTACCTCTGACTATGGGTTTGGGGTCAAAAGGTGAAAGGTTAAGGTTAGAGAGAGCTTAGACTTTCTGCTGCACATTCACCAACCAACCATAATGCTCTGCACTGTGTGTCTATATATATATACATTTATAGTAATATGGACATATGTTTACTAGATGTTGTTTTTTCTTGCCTTCTGAGTGTTGCTATCCCTGTGCTGTTGCAATCCTGGAATTTCCCCATTGTGGGACTAATAAAGGCTTATCTTATCTTATCTTATCTTATCTTATCTTATCTTTCTCTATGCCCTATTACCATAAAACAAGTAAAGCTAGGGTCACCAAACTTGCTACACAGGTTCACCTTGGGATCCTGACATACAACTATAGGTTGTATACAACTATTTTTGTTCTATATCATGGATGATAGAGTTATCATAATTTAGTTCCATATGGAAAAGTTGAAAACTGCTCTCCTTCAGTAACATATTGGGACCTTCAAAGAAGACAGGCAGGGGATGTTGCCGAATGTTTGTCCTACAAAAGGCAAATTTAAGTGAAACCAATTCTTATATCATGCTAATCAAGATTCTCATCAGTGACCTTCAACCAGCCATGAACTCACACGCAGAAATGCTTAAAACAGAACGGTGTGCGCGCACAAAAATGCAAAACAGAGCGCCGTCTTGACCCGGCAGCTGCTCCACGCCGCGCTCTGCCGTCGCCGATTTCTGCATCCTTTCCCTTTTGCCTCTACCCCCGAGGCTATCTCCCATCACAGGACGGAAGAGGGACTTTCTCCATGCGAGCGACCGTAACGATGTGAGGAGCTGCTGGTCCATCGCAGGTTCCCTTCCACGACCTCAGACATCAGTGAGCCGAAGATTTGTGCTTGAAAGAAACGAGGAGTCAAAGGGCGAGTCGCTACCGAGCACCTCCTGTTGTTTGCACTGTTTTTGCCAAACTTGACAGAACAGAGAGCCGGATCCTGCCAAGGTCTTTCTTCTCCTCTCCCCTCTCTCTCTTTTTCTCTCTCTCTCTCCCCCCTTTCTGAACTGAGGCCAGGGTCCTCTTGGGCCTGCTCCATTGTGCCGGAGGAAAATTGCCAATCCAGGCTACTCTGATTGAACACTGAAAGCAGGAGTTTTATAAAGGAGCTGATTTGCTATTCATTACCTCTCACTCACTGCCTCTCTTTTTCTCCCACACGCTTCCATTTTCCACTGGCTCGCCGTGCCACACTCCAACTTCCTTTTCTCAGTCCTTTCTCCAGCTCTCTTTATACTGTGTTTGCTATTTCCGTCTCCGCTGATTCCCCCCCCCCCCCAATCCCAATCCCCCTCTCTCTGTGGGCTCCCATGGTTAGGCTGGGATATAATGTGTCTTTCTGGTTTTTTTTCCCATGATTGTTTGTCTGAAATTGTGGTTGGTAAGTCTGTCGATAGGGCAAACAGTGTAATTACCTCCTAGTTTACTGATGGATCAGCCAGCACCTGCTTAGATTAACAAGTGAAGTCCTGGTTTGGAATGTTTTGAATGAGTGAGTCTGTGATGAAGTGAAGGGATGCAGCAATACGGCAAATCATTTAAAGGCCTGCAGATATTAAGATGACACCATAATAAGATTTTTTTTTTTTACTTCTTTCTTTAAAGTCAGAAGTTTACAAGCACTAAGATTACTATGCCTTTAAACAATTTGGGATGACTTTGGAAGCTTCCAATAGGTTAATTCACAGCAGGGGGCCACCAACTAAAAATGCAAGAGCTCCGATCAGTCAGTCCTCCTCCCCAGCTGAGGTCCGAGTTAGGTCTGGAGATCTTTTGGCGCCTCACGATACAATTATGATTCAGGGTCTCCGATTTGATTCTGTAGTAGGAGATGGCGGCGCGCATGGACGCTGCGGCCCCTCTTGGCATCAGCGAGTGTGAAAGTTTTGAATGTTTTCCCAGACGTACATTCTGTAAAACTTACAACCGTGAGACGTTATTAAACATCAAGGTACTGCACGCTGCAAGAATCGTGGCACTCGGTTGTGATTTGGACATTCTCCGCCAGCATGGAATTCTGGCGGAGTCCCCGCTGGAAGCTACCCGAGAGAGGAGGAAGCGCAGACGGTGTGAACGCAAGCAAAAGCGTGGAAAAAGGGCCGAGATCCATGCTAGGCTAAAGACTAACCCCTCCAGACCAGCAGTACCGTCACTCCTTCTCTCTAACATCCGCTCCCTCGACAACAAGCTGGACGAGCTGCGTCTGCTGAGAGAAACCCGGAGAGAGTGGAGGGACTGCTGTGTGCTTGTGTTCACGGAGACATGGCTCCACGACAACATCCCTGACGAGGCCATTCAACTGGAAGATATGGCGATGTTCCAAGCCGACAGAGAAACGGCGAGTTCCGGTAAGAGCCGTGGTGGTGGGCTATGCATCTATGTTAACCCCTTGCACTCCGGTCAATTTCCCTAAAAACGCCAAAAATTAACGTGCCCAAATTAAATCAAAAGCTGTTCTTCAACCCTTTGCAGCATCTTCATGGGGTTGGTCTCATTTAAAAGAAAACACTTTGAATTTTTTGGCAAAACAGTCATAATCTCTCTAAGTGCTCCGGCCACTGAGTTACAGTCATCTAAACATAGTGAACTTGAAGAAAATAAATTTGGCATGGGTGTTTTTTTTGGATACAAATGCTTGCAAATAACACACAGCTTCAGATCCGGGCTGGAAAATGCAACAGAAAGGTAGAACCGAGTGTTATCCAGCTGAGGTCCAAATTTTGTAACAATACCACAAAAAATGAATATATTACACAGCTTTTTACTCAGGTAGTTCCCAGGCATTTTGGAACTGTGCCAAATTGTGCCAAATGGCACAGTTTGGAAAAACGTCTGTAACTTTTGAATGCTTCAATGTAGAAGCTTCATTTTGGGCTCTAATGAAAGGTCACACTCAGGACTGTCTGTGTGTGTGGGGGGGGTTTGTCTCCCCCCCCCCCCTCGCTACAGAGGATGGACATCGGCCATCGCTACACAAAGGATTAGCCTCATGTGGCGATGTGGGACAGCAGCACAGTCACCGCGGCTTCCCCCCCCCTCGCTACAGAAGAATAGCGGGGGTGGGGGGGCGTTCACGGTCTGGACGCGGCGAACAACCCCTTGTACTGCGGCGCACGAACTTCAGACTTCGTGTGCCGCACAGTTGTAATTTACCGATCGGTCAAAAGTCATTTTGGATTACAATTTTCAGGGATAAATAATAATTTAGCTATAACACCTTACCTCTTCACAGCAGCAGAGTCCTGGCAAACTTCTCTTCCTCACTGTCAGACGAACGCGACGCTGGTCCGCTCGTGGTTCTGGTCTCGCGACCCGATCAAAACATAATTCCAGACTTCCGGTTATGGCTGCCACGTAGGACGGACGTGTCTCGCTCTGCTCTGCTCCTGGAGAAAAAAAATCGGCAAATAACTCTCTCATTTGGGACAGAACGTATCCCAGCATTTGGGCGAGGATATGTCGGCGAAGCCTAAGGCTGGAAAACCAGGAAAAGGAAAAAGCGAGCCGCCGAAACAGTCCAAATTAACGGACTTTCAGGTCTGTGACGCAGCAAACAAAACTCCATATATGGCGGAGGAGGCTGGCGGCGGTGCGATGTCTGCGGGGAATGGCGCAGATGCGCTGATGGCTGCCATGAGTTCAATGAGAGCGGACTTTTCCTCTAGATTTGATGGGATTATGACAGCGTTGGAAGGAATAAGAAAGGAATTGGGTGACTGTGTAGAACGAACGGCGCAGATGGAGCTCCGTCTCGCTAGTGCTGAAGATGACGTCACCCGTCTTCAATTAAAGGTGCGCACTTTGGAAAAAAAAAATAAATCTCTGGAAGATAATATTTTGGATTTGGAATCTCGGTCGAGACAGAATAACTTGAGGCTGGTGGGTCTTCCAGAGGAATCAGAAGGTCGGGACGTATGTTCCTTTCTGGAAAAGTGGATTCCGGAGGTGCTGGGCAGCGAGGAGTTGCAATCAGCAGTGGTTCTGGAAAAAGCACATCGTATTGGCCCACGGAGAGATAAGGGACCGCCGAGGACCTTAATTATGAAGTTTCTTAGCAACAGAGACAGGATGAAGATCTTCAACGCTGCACGTGCTAAAGGAGAGATTAAACACCAGGACCAGCAGGTGCGGTTCTACCCAGATTTGGCCACAGGAATCCAGCAATTGAGGAAGCAGTTTGATCCCATACGTAAGGAGCTGCGCAACCTTGGGATTCGTCATGGTGTAATCTATCCTGCGAGACTGCTGACCACGTATGAGGGCAGAACCCACATTTTCAAGACCCCAGAGGAGGCGCAGGAGTTCATCAAGAAGATCAAAGAAGAAGAAGAGACTGGTGGGAGCTAAGCATGAACAAAATATAAGGTAGAATAATTAAGCATTTGCACAGGCATCTGACTGACTTGAAGTAAATAGTAAGTTTACAAAATATAGATTGTATTATATATTAAAAAACAAAACAAAAACAAAACAAACAAAAAAAAACAAAACTATGATGTACAAAGTTGTTAAAAATTTTGGAGTTAAGTTGGAAAACTACAGAGGAGAGTTAATGTTACGTCATTAAAAGCAGTAGAGTTAGGGTGATTGGGAGGATGAAGAAGGAGTGGCTTAGGCTGTTCCCCGTGGGTGTGGAACGGTCGATGGCTATATCGGGAGACAGAATTTTTCTTTTGATTTTGGGGGGTTTGCCACAAGTGTGGGAAGGGGAAATTTGTTTGTGTGTAGTTTGTAGGATGAATGTTCAACCACTCATGTTTTTGCTTCTCTGTATGAGCATGTTTACACTGCAAGGTAATCCTAAACTCTCTATTGATCATGGACCAAAGTGTTAATCTTAATTTAACTTCATGGAATTGCAGAGGTCTACAAAATTTAAAAAAACTTAAACAAGTTATGAATAAAATAAAGGACATGGGTTCAAGAATTGTGTTTTTACAAGAAACTCATCTGATAGAGGAGGATGTTAAAAGAATTAGGAGTAGATGGCAGGGAAGTGTATTCACCTCTTCATTTTCATCCCGAGCCAGGGGAGTTATGACTCTCATACATAAATCAGTTCCTTTTCAGGTGAAAAATGTAATTGGAGACAAATTTGGAAGATATGTAATCATTCAAGGTTCTTTGCTATTAGAAAATATAAATCTTGTGAACTTATATGGTCCCAATATAGATGATCAGAAGTTCTTTGCTAATTTATTTCTCATCTTATCATCACTTACAGGGCAACATATAATAGCAGGGGATTTTAATTGTACATTGAATCCAGGTGTGGATAGATCAACAGGACTGGATTGTACGCACATTGGATGTAGGATGACTATTAATCATTTTATGAAAGAATTGAGATTGTTAGATATATGGAGAGAAATGAAACCACAAGTTAAAGCCTATTCTTGTTATTCCAGTACCTACAAGACATTCTCACGTATTGATTATTTTTTGATTTCCACAGAATTAAGGTCCAAGATTCAAAACTGCTTTTATGATAACATCGTGATTTCTGATCATGCACCCTGTTGTCTAATATATGTAGATAAAAAAATTGACAAAGGAATCAGGTAGATGGCAATTTCAGCATAAATGGCTTCAGGATGAGGAATTTGTCAAGTATATAGAAAAACAGATAGACGAGTTCTTTGACATCAATACTACACAAACATCAGCATGTGTAAAGTGGGAGGCTTTCAAAGCTTTTATTAGGGGACATATTATTAGTTATACAGGATCAAAAGCTAAGAAGACTCGAGAGGAGAGAGCTAAATTGGAACATAAAATAAAAAGTCTTCAGGAAAAAGTGTATGCAGGAAGTGACCCAAGGTTGGAGAATGAATTACTGATTTTGAGAGCTGAATACGACAAAAAATCAGCGAATAGAGCTGCCTCGAGTCTTCTAAGATTGAAACAATCTTTTTATGAACAAGGTGAAAAATCAGGAAAATTATTAGCATGGCAGATTAAACAATTGGAAATTAAAACACCAATTACCAGTATTATAAGTAAAGGACAGGTAGTTATAGATCCTTTAGAAATTAATAGAGCCTTTAGAGATTACTATGAAAAATTATATGATACCAAAAATGAACCTGATTTAACAAAACTAAATGGGTTTTTGAACGAACTATCTATACCGTGTATTCCAAATGAAAACAGGGAGATATTGGAGTCTAAAATTAGTCAAGAAGAAGTTGGGCTAGCCATTGATAATATGAAATCAGGAAAAAGTGCAGGACCAGATGGTCTTCCAGTTGACCTTTATAAAAAATTTAAGAATAAATTAATAAAACCTTTTTTGGAAATGGTTTTAGAAGCATTTCAAAATAATAATTTACCATCATACATAAATAATGCCTTAATTATACTGCTGCCAAAACCAGGTAAGCCCTCTAATAAATGTGAAAATATGAGACCAATAAGCCTATTAAACGCCGACCTTAAGATAATCTGTAAAATTTTAGCAAGACGAATACAAGAAATTTTACCAAATATTATTAATCGAGATCAGAATGGCTTTATAAAGGGTAGACAAGGCTTCCATAATGTAAGAAGACTATTTAATATTATTTATTTTAATAAAGAAGCACCGGATACAGCTCTCCTATCATTGGACGCCGAAAAGGCCTTTGATAGAGTTGAATGGCCCTTTCTTTTTGAAGTCCTACAAAGGTTTGGACTTGGAAATAATTTCATAAAATGGGTTCAAATAATATACAATAATGCTACAGCAGAAATCCTAACAAATAACAATATTTCAAAACCAATAAAAATCAATAGAGGATGTCGACAAGGCTGTCCACTTTCACCTTTACTGTTTACTATGGCAATTGAACCTTTAGCGATAGCGATACGTTTACATTCACAAATATATGGAATTAAAGTTGGACCAACAGAACATAAAATCTCCCTGTACGCCGATGATATAATTTTGTTTATGTCGAATCTAAAAAAATCAATTCCAACCTTGTTGAATTTAATAAAGAATTTTGGGGAAATATCAGGATATAAAATAAATAAAACTAAATCTTCAATATTAATGCTAAATGAGACCCAGAGAAATTACCCAGCCCCTGAGGTAAATCAATTCAATGTTGTAAATCAGTTTAAATATTTAGGAATCCAAATTATGCCTAAGCTAGAATCAGTCGCCAGTGTCAACTATGAAGCCTTAATGTCAGATATCAATGAGTTAACTCAGAGATGGATGTCACTACCAATGTCGATGATCGGGAGAATCAATATACTTAAAAGTAATATTTTACCTAAAATACTTTATTTATTTCAATACATTCCCTTATCACCACCTTTAGATCTATTCTCAAGAATAAAAAAAAAGTTAGTGGAATTTATATGGAACAACAGGAGGGCTAGATTACGTTTGTCTTTATTATATTTACCATTTGATCGTGGAGGTCTGAAATGTCCAAATTTTATGTTGTATTATTGGTCGGCACAACTGAGGTCTATGACATATTATTTTTCATCAAATGATCTCCCTCACTGGACTGAAATGGAATCATACAATTTACCTTTACCTCTTCCCATATTCATATACTCAGATTCGGCAAAAAAATTACAAAAACAAGTTAAAAATCCATTTGTAAAGCATATGATCAAAATATGGTGTGAAGCTAAAAACTATTTAAAAGAACCACAGTTATTGTCACAATTTAGTCCAATATGGGGTAATCAATATTTTAAACCAGGGAGAGCGGACGCTGTATTTAAAGTATGGAATTTAAAAGGGATACAAAAGATTCAGGATTTATATTTGCCATGTGCAGACAACATAATGTCTTTTGAAGAGCTGAGGATCAAATTTAATCTCAATAGAACACATTTTTTTTAAATATCTTCAACTTAGAAACTTTATTCGATCAAATCAAAATAAAGCTCTCACTCGACCTATTTATTCATCCTTGGAAAAAATGATGATGAAAGATAGTAAAAGAAAGGGTATTATTTCAGAGTTTTATAACTCATTGACACTATCTTCAAGTGAAAATTCACTGAAAAGATTAAACTACTGGAAAGAAGATCTGCAAATTGAAATTTCAGAGGAACAGTGGAATTGGCTTGTACAGAAGCTCAAACCAAATCAATAAATGCACGCCTTAAATTGATACATTTCAAATGGTTAATGCGGATGTATGTTACACCGGAGGAGTTAAATAGATATAACAAAAATATACCAGATACATGCACAAAATGCATGGAAAGTAAAGGAACCCTATTTCATTGTTTATGGGAATGTAGATTAATAAGAATGTTTTGGGAGGAGGTGAGGGTAACAATTGAAAAAATAATCTCAAAACAAATCATATTGAATCCTAAACTGTTTTTGTTGGGTCTGTACCCAGAAAAGCATAATTTCAATAAAAGTGAAAGAACATTCATAGACCTCAGTTTGCTTAATGCCAAAAAATGTATTGCACTATTATGGAAAAAGACTCATAGACCAGATGTGACTCAGTGGTTAAGACAGATGTTAACAAACCTTCCATTAGAAAGAATAACATATATACTGAAATCAAAGGAAATTGTGTTTGAGAATATATGGAGACCTTTTATTGATTATGTAAAAAATTTAAACATAACTCTTGAAGAAGAAGGTGAATGATGTGTGTGGACCTTGTAAATTCCAAACTGGTGAACATAATATGTATACTTATGTATTGGATTGTCTAGACTAAACAGAGGAGCATTGTTGAAGACTTGATTTTGTTGGTGGTTGTTGGTGTTTTTAGGGCATTTTTTTTTTTTTTTTGTAGTACTTTAGTGTTAGTGTTTGATTGTTTGTATCATGTTTGTTAAAAAAAAAAAAAAGGTTCAATAAAGATATTGTGGAAAAAAAAACATAATTCCATTATTGTGGTTTTGTGCTTCCATGATTGCGGTTTTTGGCAAACGATTTTTCAAAACAAATAACAGTAGTAATTAAAAATAGACTGGCTAAGGCGTGTGTGTCACTCAGCCTTCGTCGTCAGCCTCCGTCGGTCTATGACCATGGAAGAAATCATAACATCTACTCTGCTGGAACCAAAACAAACATGCCGATGCGCGAATGGCACTCCCTGTCACACAGGTTGCATTTGTGGATGGTCTCCGTGCTTCAGGGTCTGTGGGGTTCTTCCTGTGGGTCCTTTTTTGATCCGCTGCAGCAGCCAGTCTTCACCCAGCCTTAAAAAAAAACAGCTCGCGAACTTCTCTGCTTCAATTGGCTCACTGCATTCACAGCATTGGGAGGCGGGTCCTTCTTGCTAGGTTTTCATTCATTGGTTCTTCAAGGTTTCAGAAACCCAATTCAAGGCTCTTATTAGTCGAATGAGAGGTCAATCAGATGAACTAATCTGTTCGCGGCTGTGTCTGCAGCTTTTATTTTCAGTGCGCGCTTGGACGCCATACACCACCTACATCACAATCTCCATCATGCGTCGTAGAGCGCACGAGAGCGTCCTCGTGCGCTCTAGGACACAGAGACTTGCCCGTCCGCGGTACAACGGAGCGCAAGAGGTTAACAAGAACTGGTGCGTTAATACCACGTTAGTGTCTAAACACTGCTGTCCGTTGGCAGAGTTCCTTATTGTAAATTGTCGGCCATATTATTTGCCGAGGGAATTCAGCAACGTGTTTGTAGCGGCTATTTACATAGCGCCGAGTGCTAATGCTAATGCTAAGAAGGCACTCGGGGAACTACACGATGCTATTAGCTTAATCCAAACTTCTCATCCAGACAGTTTTGTGGTGGTTGCGGGGGATTTTAACCACACCAGCTTAAAGACTGTGCTCCCCAAGTTTAAACAATGTGTCGACTTTAAGACCAGAGGAGAGAATATGTTGGACTTAGTGTACACAAACACAGATGCATATAAGGCGATACCCCGCCCCCACCTCGGCCTTTCTGACCACATATCCGTGATGCTGGTGCCTGTCTACAAACCTTTATTGAAGCGCAGCAGGCCAGCAGTGAAACAAATCAGGATTTGGCCAGAGAGTGCAACCTCTGCACTGAAAGACTGTTTTCTGCACACAGACTGGGAGGTCTTCAAAATAGCAGCCTCCCAGGAAGACAAGACAGATGTGGAGGAGTATGCTGAAACGGTCACCAGCTACATCGCCAAGTGCACAGAGGATGTCACTACAGTGAAGACCATCACTATGCGGGGTAACCATAAGCCCTGGATGACTGCAGAGGTGCGCTCGCTGCTTGCAGCCAGAGATGCAGCCTTCAGAGCGAAGGACAGGATCACCCTCCGCTCAGCCATGTCTGCACTCTCAAAGGGAATTAAGGCGACGAAGCGCTCCTATGTGGAGAAAATCCAGGGACACCTCTGTGACACTAGGAACACCAAGCAGATGTGGCAGGGAGTTCGGACACTGACGGGCTATAAGTCTTGGCAGGGGGTCGATGATGATGACGCTTCGCTTCCAGACAGGCTCAACGACTTCTTTGCACGTTTTGAAGCATCAAACCCGACAACCAGAGGGAGGGCTGGCCCACCCCCACCATCGGTCGGACCAGCTTTTACCATCAACACAGCGGACACACGGAGGACCCTAACCAGAGTCAACCCACGTAAAGCTGCAGGTCCGGACAACATCCCGGGACGTGTGCTCCGAGACTGCGCGAGCGAGTTGGCAGATGTCCTGACTGACATTTATAACATCTCCCTGAGTCAGGCCATCGTTTCCAGATGCTTCAAGACCTCTATCATTGTACCGGTGGCAAAGAAACCAGTGGTGTCATGTTTGAATGACTATCATCCTGTTGCACTGACACCAATTGTGATGAAGTGTTTTGAACGGCTTGTCAAACCACACATTACAGCCTGCCTCCCTGCATCACACGACCCGCTCCAGTTTGCATATCATTCAAACCGCTCCACGGAGGATGCTATAGTCACCACCCTACACTCTGTCATCACCCACCTGGACCAGAAAGACACCTATGCCAGACTCCTGTACATTGATTTCAGTTCAGCATTCAACACCATTATTCCCCAGAGACTGATGGAGAAATTACTCCTTCTTGGTCTGAACACTGCCACATGTCTCTGGATCCTGGATTTCCTGACTGAGAGACCTCAGTCTGTCCGGGTTGGAAACAACATCTCCAACTCTGTCACGCTGAGCACCGGATCCCGTCAAGGCTGCGTACTCAGTCCACTGTTGTTTACACTTCTAACACATGACTGTGTATCCAGACACGAGGGGAACCAGATTATTAAGTTTGCAGATGACACCACGGTGGTGGGACTTATTCAGAGGGATGAGGAATCAATGTACAGGGAAGAAGTGAGAGACCTGGAGCTGGTGCAGGGAGAATAATCTGGTGCTCAACGTGGACAAAACGAAGGAGATGATTATCGACTTCCGGCGGTCACAGCCTGAACACGTCCCCCTCAGCATCGGCGGCCGTTTAGTGGGGAGAGTGGAGAACATCAAGTTCCTCAGAGTGCAGATCTCGCAGGACCTGACCTGGAGCAAGAATTCCTTGGGTATCAGGAAGCGGGCTCAGCAGAGACTGCACTTCTTGAGGAAACTCAAACAGACCTCTCTCCCCATCTGCATCCTCAGGACCTTCTACAGAGGTGTGGTGGAGAGTGTTCTGACGTACTGCATTGCAACATGGTACTCCAGCTGCAGTATGTCAGACAAAAAAGCCCTGCAGAGGATAGTCAAGGGAGCTGAGAGGGTAATTGGAGTCTCCCTCCCCTCTGTCCAAGAACTTTTTCAGAACCGTTATAGGAGCAGGGCACTGAACATTGTCAAGGACCGTTCTCATCCTCTGCATAAACACTTTGAACTTCTGCCATCTGGTAAATGATTCCGGAGCATCAGAGGCAGAACCACCAGACTGATCAACAGCTTCCTTCCGCAAGCTGTCAGGATGCTGAACAGTTGACCCGTAATCTCTCATACACACTACTGCACCTATGGACATTATATATATTATTTGTATATTATAGTTAGTTAGTTTTTCCAAGTATGTCTCAGGGGTGTGTGAATAGATGGGAGGGTGAGGGTGGGGGGGTGTAGATATGTGTGAGTGTGTCTTAAATCATGCTGCTTTTATTTATATGGATGCCAAGAGAAACGCAGTTTCATCTTGCCTGCACTACAGTTGTATGTACAGCAATATAACAATAAAGTTTGATATGATTTGATACGATTCTTGATGCTTTTTTTGTTCGTTTTTCCTCAGGATTTTTTCCTCCTACTGTGTGACAGCTTGGTGGTACTTTTAAAGCCAAGTGTTTGCAACGACCAATGAATTTACGTCAAACATCTTTTAATAAAAGAAATGGAAGAGAAACTTGACAAGTCACATGAACAAATTCATCTTAAAATGTGCTTTTAAGAACTGTCGTCTTTTCATGGATATTCTTTTAGAAGACCACAGGTGTCTCCAGTTAGGCCAGTATCATTTGCTTTTACACATTATTTTATTAAGCAGATGTTGTAGTTGCTTTTAGCTCTGTACTTTTTAAACCAAAAAAAAAAATCATTCTTTGCTCAATTTCAAATAAAACGTAATAATTTAATCATGATAATACAGGGGAACACTAAATGTGTTTTTGACTCCAAATAAATGGCTGTAAAATTCTAAAATCTACAACTTAAATCCTAAAAATGGAAAGTTTAACAGGAGCACACAAACTAAATTACATACATTTAAAAAGATTAATATTTACAAAACTGAATCTCACAAAAGTCCGCCTCTATACTAGTACTATACTTACATGATATTAGAAGGTTGCAGAAATTACCTCCATAAACAACGTCATGTTGTCCCAGGAAGGGGTGGAGGGGCCGCGGGGACCTTCCGTCAACAACCCCCCAGGTGGAAGCATACCATCGGAGGCAGCCAGAGTGGCAGTGGACATGCTTCACAGCAGCGTTTCATTCCGTGGATTACACCAGGAAGGAGGCATGGCTATCTGCCCAGGGAGAACATCATAGGAGAACGTCCAAGGTCCCACGCCATAAAATGTCCAGGCGGCCGCCACCGATACAGAACTTGAGTTCCGCTTTTCGTTAGGTTGGTATAATTTTCCCCCAAATTACATTAAAAAGCTTCAGAGTCCGGACGGAGGACTCTCGAGGTCTGGATCCGGACCGGAGTCCACCAGTTGGTGACCCCTGATTTACAGTGTTTGAGTTAATTGAAGGCACACCTGTAGATGTATTTTAAGGCATACCTCAAACACGTTGCTTCCTTGTGTGACACCATGGGAAAATCAAAAGAAATCGGCCAAGATATCAGGAAGGAACATTCATCTGTTCAGTTATATGCACAAGTATAAACACCATGGGAATGTCCAGCCGTCATACCGCTCAGGAAGGAGCTGGGCTCTGTGTCCCAGAAGTGGACGTGTTTTGATGTGAAATGGGCATATCAACCCCGGAACAAAAGCAAACGACCTTGTGAAGATGCTGGCTGGAGCTGGTAAAAGAGTATCATTATCCACAGTGAAACAAGTCCTGTACCAACATGGACTGAAAGGCCACTCAGTGAGGAAGAAGCAATTACTCCAAAAGCAACATAAAAAAAGCCAGATTACAGTTTGCAAATGGACATGGGGACAAACACCTCAGTTTTTGGAGACATGTCCTGTGGTGTGATGAAACTAAAATTGAACTGTTTGGCCATAATTACCTCCGCCAGGCCGAAAAGGCCAGGAGGAGGTTATGTTTTTGCCGGGGTTTGTTTGTCTGTCTGTTGGTTAGCAAGATAACTCAAAAAGTCTTGGACGGATTTCCATGAAACTTTCAGGCGTTGTTGGAAATGGTACAAGAAAGAACTGATTAAATTTTGGGGATGATCCGGATCACCGTCTGGATACAGGAATTTTTTAAAGCGTTCTTTAACACTGTGACATACGGCTATTTTCAACATGTGCGCAGGCGCAATGGAGGGCGCTGGTCATCGCGTCTGACCAACATAAACTCCGCCTTCTTCAACGTTTTAGGCACAAAAGCACGCGGAAAACACCGTGCCTGTGTTTGCGCGACGCTGCAAAAGCTGAGACGGGCAGCTGTCCGCCGCCGGATTATTTGGCAGAAATTCCCCGGGCAGCCATAGGCGCTGCGCAAAAACCAGCTGCTCGGCAGCGTGCTGTGTGCCTGTGTTTGCGCAACGCTGCAAAAGCTCAGACGGCCAGCTGTCCGCCGCTGGATTATTTGGCAGAAATTCCCCGGTCAGCCATAGTAGCTCCGCAAAAAGAAGCTCTCTGCCGGGCAAGTTTCCAAATCATCTTTGGCCGCGGAGCGCAACCCCAATAAAGATAAAGATTACATGTACCACGAAGGTCGAGTGCAAGGAAGATGTTTGTGTCTGTGAACATTCCGTCTTTTGGCGAGTTGATACGTAACGATGTTTACAGTTTGATGACAAGGTTGCTGCCATGTAACAATCATCTTATATCAGCAATTGTCAACTCGTCACTCACACTTCAGCATTTGGAAGTGGTGGCGTTCCATTTTATACTGAGTCCAGTATTGTATGTTATTGTTGTTACAAGACCGCCGACTGTCTGCTGATCTGTATATACTTTTATTTATTTATTTATTTATTTATTTTCTACTCCTTTTAGTTCTGCATTTAATATGAACCCTGAGTTTGAAATAAACGTTTGATTTTTTAATAAAACCCACGCCAACCCGTCTACCTAATTGGCATCCGTCAGTGAAGCCCTCAGTGCTGCTTTCAGTGATCTAAAACACTCACATAACCCATTGGCCTGTGGGTTGTACGCAGTTGTGTCATGACTTCTTTTGTTTTTTCTTTTGAATTCTTGGATGGAACATGGGTGGCCAATATAAGCTGCGGATTCAGCCATCACATATTTTGGATAACTTATGTTGAACTGTATAATCAGAGGAGCTATTGTCTAATTTGACCTTGTTGGATTTTATTACCCCCTTTGTTATATTATTCACTTTCTTTTAACCTGTACTCTTAATCTTAATCTATTCGAAATAAAGATTAATTCATTCGTTCATTCAATTGCAACACCCCCAGCCTGGGAGTTTGCAGATGCAGGACATGGACACAACACCAACACTTCAGTTTATTACCTCCGCCAAGGAGGTAATGCTTTTACTACTGAACCACTAATCCTATCATTGTGAATCCAATTGCTACTCAGATGTTTTCATGGTCAAGGAATCTGACAACGTACACACAAACACTGTATGGGGGGAACTGTGGCGCTTGGCGGAGGTCTGCGCTCTCCGAGTGCTTTTCTAGTTGTCATGTGCGAAGCTGGTGTTTCGGCTCCTCCCATGATTTGTGGCTGTAGCTTCTGAATTGTTGTTAATTGGTTCCAGCCGGCAGGTTGAGCCCTGAGCTTAGGCCCTTGCCAGTCTACAGCCACACCCCTCTCTTTGCCAGACACTCACCAGCTGTCAGTTATTTCTCATTTGTTCCTGCACCCCCCCCCCACATACACACACATGCATGCATACACGCTTACTCATACACAGACTCCCGCCACACACCTGCGTCCACATGTCACTCATTAGCCTGCCTGGTATTTATTGAGTGACAGTGGGGACATTCAGGGTCGTGGTGTCAGTCTACACTGCACAGTTCAGTCTGTTGTCACCAGCCAATGTTGATGTCCTGTAGCGGTTGGCGTGTTTTTCCCCACTGGACTACTCCGGCGTTGTTTCCCAGAGCCCGCTGAGCTCCGACGCCCATTGTAAGTCTTCTCTCATTATTACTGCCCTCTTGTCCGCTGCCCGGTTTGCTATGGGAGCGCGTGGGGATCCTTCCCTTATCAATTGAAGCTCGGACATCCATCGCTCGTGTGCTAGACTGTGTAACCATTGTACATTTTCTTGAATTTTGTGTATTTTTGAGTTTCCCCTTTCTGTTAATAAACACGTTCACTTCACCTGTGTTTTGGGCTTGTATTAATTCAGTTGTCCGTTGCAAAGTTACACAGCAGACATGACAATAATGACCATTGTTACATTTGAAGGAAAAGGGGGAAGCTTGCAAGTCTGAGAACACCATCCCAACTGTGAAGTATGGGGGTGGCAGCATCATGTTGTCAGGGCGTTTTGCTGTAGGAGGGACTGGTGCACTTCACAAGATGGATGGCATCATGAGGGAAGAACATCATGTGGAAATATTGAAGCATCAGACATCAGCCAGCTAAATAAAGGCAGTGTGCATTTCTTTTGAAGTGAGTGTTAACATTTTAATGGGATACAAGTGATCAGAGTCTGTGTTTTATAAGGTTTAAACACCATTTTGCTCAGTATGGGTCCTTTATGGATTTCACTCTTGGATCACTGTTGCATGGTTAAACCGATGACTAAAAGAAGTTATATGGAAGGTCAGGATAACAGCTAAAATACAACTAAAACCAGAATTCACAGTCAAAAATTAAATGTACAGTGCATCACTAGAATATTTACTGATGATTCCTTGTTTGTATCACAAAAAAGATTAAAAAAGAAAGCACCTAACAATAAGGAAAGGAAAGGAAAAAGAAGTGGTAAATGGTGTTTCTGTAATCATCCTTCCAGAGTACAGTAAACCACTTTGAACTGCTCATCGATCAGCGGACAGGTGAATTAAAGGTTACAGTTTTCCCGGGAAAACAACAGTGATGCCTTCTCCCCAGTATTTAGGCGCTCTACTGGGTGTTTTCTGGCTATCGACCAATGTGTGCTGATTTAGGAGCAAACTCCACCCCCACAGAAGCATAAAAAGGAGAAGCACAACGACAACAAAATCAATGGGTGAACACAATACAGCCCTAACTTTGCACCTCACGGCTAAGATATTATGCAAAACACAAGCAAAAAATTCACTTGAGGGGTTGTAGTGATCGAGAAGACAATGTCGTGGAATGCTGAATTGAAATGCAGTAATACAGATTTTCTTTTACAACATTATTGCAGCTAACCAAAAGCATACATAACGTTCCAGCCAGCGTGTCCATGTGGGCCCCACCAAAGGTTAAATCTGGACTGTCTTATGGGTTCCATGTGGGTTTGTCCATGGATTCCATGTTGGCCCCATCTGTTTGCCCACATGGACTTTACCTGTTTACCTATTATTAACTTATAATGCCTCGGTGAAACTGAGAGGCATATGCTAATCAGTTAATGTATCTGTGTGTGGATGTGTGTATCTGTCCGTCCACCTCTCTGCTTCAGCTCATCCGGTCAAAATTAAGTGGAACTAAAGGCTTGTATCATTGTATGGCCATATTTTCTCGACTTTCAATTTGCCAGAATTATGAGAAAAGGCTTTGTTTTCAAAATAAACACAAATTTAACTCACCTTTAACATCAATGAAGCCGGGGAAAAGGTATTGTAATAACTATGCCGGGCCACTAGAGGCAGCAATGTGACTTTTTTACAGCACGTGGATGACTTCCTGTCACAGTCGATCTCTAGCTGAACTGTTATAAAATAGCAGTTACTGGGAAAAAAAACATTCAGCAACTACACCATTTATTTATCACATCGATTGTTTTCACACTGGTTTTGCTGTTTAGTTTTGCAGAGGAAGGATGAGGTAAAACTCATTAAAAACTTGCTGGAAACTCCAAGTCCCAACATTCCTCGCCCGCAAATGGTGCCCGTGAACTGCGCATGCGCCCGGAAACTCCCGCCACAGGGATGTACTGAGCAGTCCGTACTGTTTGAACAAATGTCCGTCTTTTTGCCCGTCTGTTTTCTTCCTCTTCCACTAAACAGCAAAAGGTCCTGTTCGTCTTGATTGTCATTGTATTCATGTACGTCTATCACTTCCACTATTTAGTGCTCTTCTTTTGTGTTTGGATTGCATCTGTTCAAATCAATTTAGTGACTCTTGGCTGCCCCCGGCAGTACAGGCATGTGAGCTGCAGATTATTTTCACTGCTCATGCGTGTACTCCAAAACTACTGGATGAATTTGAATGAAATTTTTTATCAGAGGTGGTCCTTGGGCTAGAGCGGAACCCATAACATTTTGGTGATGATCCCAGAACGCATACCTCCACCAAGGCTCTGGCACCGAGGCATCAGCACCTTGGTGCTTTCATTTTGTCATAAATTTGCTGTTTTCTTGTAAATTTGACTTTTCCCCTTAATTTGATACATTGTTTTCTGATAAATTTGCAACCTTTTTTTTTTTTTACTTTAAACTTGCTACTTTTATCTCATAATTTTTTTAGTTTTTCTTGTAAAATTGTGACTTTTCTCTTGCAGATTTTGGAACGTTTTCTTGTAATTTTGGAACTTTATTATAAATTTGCTACTTTTTTTACTGTAATTTTACAACTTTTTCTCATAAATTTGATACTTTTTTCCACATAAATTTGCTATTTTCTTGTAAATTTGTGAGTTTTTCTCATAAATTTACAAAATTTGAAACTTTCTCAGAAATGTTCACCTTTTTTTTACTGTAAACTTTTCCTCATAAATTTGGGACTTTTTTCTCATAAATTTATTTGTTCATATCTTTGCTACTTTTTTGCTAATTTGCAACTTTTTCTGATTTTTTTTCCCCTCAAGTTTAAGTCATAAATTTCTTCTAAATGTGCTATTTTTTTCTTGTAAGTTTGTACCTCTTCAAGTAATTTTACCATTTTTTTTCTTGTAAATTTGCAACTTTTTTCTCCTAAATTTTCACTTTTTTCCAGTAAATTTGACTTTTTTCTCACAGACTTGGTACTATGTGTTTTGCAAATTTGTTGCTTTTTTTCTTATAAATTTTCACATTTTCTCCTCATAAATTTGTGCTGTTTTTGGTAGTTTTGCCTGTGGCACAAGTGTTGCTGAAACCTGCTCAGCCATATTAAACCCATGTGGGGCCCAAATGGGTTTAAAGTAAATTACCTGCTTACCTGCACCACAGGTAAAGTCCATGTGGGCAAACACAGATGAGACCCATAAGACAGCCCAGCTTTGACCTATCATTGGGCTTACATGGGCATGCTGACTGGGTTTATAGGCCATAGTTTTACTCATGTGACCATAGCCCTGCTTCAGTAGCAGTCAGACAAAAAAACATAAACTACAACAACCACAAGGGGGAAAAAAACAAGTATTTTGTAAATGAGAGGGAAAATCACAGTTACTTCCATCAACAGTTGGTAGAATCCAAATAAAGAAAAGCTCATATTGGCCTTACCAAATGGTTACACTGTGGAGTGTGTAAAATAAGAGACATATTCACGACAGACGGTTTATTACACACTTCACATCTTTCAAGCACAGAACAGAATGACACATTTCAGCAGGCACTCTTCTTTTACCCAAATCACTCCTCACAAGTTTCATGGCATTTCTCCACACACAACATGACATTTGCATTACACTGCATTCAACCCCCTACGTCCTTGACTCCTTCCTGCTATCTCGCCAGGAACCTCCTGAGCATTGTTCTCCCATGCTTATCCACTGTCTCTTGTCTGAGATGCTAAATAATCTGACTCCCCCAAGGTGCTACACTGCCCCCCACAGCATCTTAGATAGAACAATAGAACATCAGTCCACACGCCGTTTGGGCTTCCGTCTCCTCCCATATCTGCTGTAACTGGGGTTTACCGCCTCCATGGCGCTGCTGTGCCGGTGGGGGGCTGCTGGGAGTGTGTCTGACTGCGGGTGGGGAGTGGCGGGGGGGGGCACTTCGGTCTGTCCGTGTGGATGCTCTGGTGAATTGTTTCCCTGGGGAACTCTTCGTGGGGGTCCTCCACGTTGAGGGGCCCTAGCCAACAGCACTTGCTCGTCCGCCATAACGAAAGCGGGTTTGAGTCTGTCTATGCCGATTTTCTCCCGCCTACCCCTCAAGTCTAGCAAAAAATGCTTATCCCCTGTTTCCAACACTCTGAACGGTCCATCATAGGGTGGGCGCAATGGAGGGCAGTGGGCGTTGTGTCTCACGAACACGAACGCCGCGCTCTTCAAAGTTTTAGGCACAAAAACACGCGGAAAACAGTGGTGGGCAGGGCCCGGCAGCGTGCCTGTGTTTGCGCTACGCTGCAAAAGCTGAGACGGGCAGCTGCCCAGCGCGGGATTATCTGGTAGAAATTCCCCGGGCAGCCATAGGGGCTGCGCAAAAACCAGCTCTGCCGGGGAAGCTTCCAGATCCTCTTTTGCCGCGGAGCGCAACCCCAATAAAACCAACGGCAGCCTGTCTACCCAATTTCCATCCGTCAGTGAAGCCCTGAGTGCTGCTTTCAGGAGGAGCGTGCACCCTTGTGATGGCGGGAGGGGGCCCACGAGGTCCACATGAACATGGTCGAACCTCTTAGCCGGTACCCGAAATGGCTCCAAGGGAGCCTTCGTGTGTCTGTGTACCTTGGCTCGTTGGCACGCCACGCAGGCTACAGCCCACTCTTTTAATTGTTTGCGTCGGCTCGGCCACACAAACTTCTCTCCCACCATTTTGACTGACACGCGCACTCCTGGGTGCACCAGAGTGTGAACTGACTCAAGCACGCGGCGGTGCCACGCGACCAGGACCACCGGACACGGGCATCCCGTGGAGACATCGCAGATTGGGGGGGGCATCTTGCAGCACCCTGCTCTCCAGCCTTAACCCTGTTGGTCCAGACTGGAGCGCGCGCACGTCTTCATCGCTAATCTGCTCCGCGGCCATGGCTGCGTAATCTATCCCCACGCAGACCGGGGCCACCACGGCGCGCGAGAGGCAGTCCACCACCACATTCAGTTTACTCGACACGTGCTGAATATCGGTAGTAAACTCTGAGATCGCGGCCAGCTGTCTCTGCTGCCGGCCCGACCACGGTTCTGAAACCTTGGCCATCGTGAATGTTAGCGGCTTGTGGTCCATGAACGCGGTGAAGCTGCGCCCTTCCAGCCAGAACTGGAAGTGGCGTATGGCCAGGTGGAGAGCCAGTAACTCCCTGTCAAACACGCTGTATTTACGTTCGCTGTCGCGTAAAGTTCTGCTGAAAAAAGCGAGCGGCTGCCAAGCCCTGGCAACGCGCTGCTCTACGACAGCCCCTATGGCCACGTCTGAAGCGTCGGTGGTGAGCGCTATCCGGGCCGCCGGGTCTGGATGCGCCAGCAGTGTGGCGCTTGCCAGGGTTGTTTTAACCTGCAAGAACGCCCGCTCACGCTCCGGGGTCCATTCGACTCTATCCGCGGGTTTCTGTCTCTTGAGCGCGGCGTACAATGGTTGCATGAGCTGCGCTGCGCGGGGAAGGAAACGGTTATAAAACACCATCCCCAAAAATTCCTGCAGCGCCCTGACCGTCTGAGGCAGAGGAAAATCCGCCACGGCGCGCACTTTGTTGGGCAGCGGGATCGCTCCTTCCGGAGAGACGCAGTGCCCCAAAAAATCAATCTCCGTCTCGCCGAACTGGCATTTCGCCGGGTTGATTATCAACCTGTGCTCCTCCAACCTCTGGAAAACCATCGTGAGGTGGGTTTCGTGTTCGTCTTCTGACGCACTGGCTACCAGGTAGACGAACACGAACTAGAGATCGCGCAGCACTGTATCCATCATGCGCTGGAATGTCTGTGCCGCTCCTTTTAACCCGAATGGCATGCGCAGGAACTCGAATAAACCGAACGGAGTTATTACCGCTGTTTTGGGTACGTCCTCCGCGCGCACTGGGACTTGGTGGTAACCGCGGACCAGGTCTATTTTGGAAAAAATGCGCACTCCGGCGAGGTGAACGGAAAAATCCTGTATGTGGGGAATTGGGTAGCGGTCGTGCGCTGTGGCGTTGTTCAACCTGCGGAAATCACCGCACGGTCGCCACGATCCCTCAGCCTTAGGGACCATGTGTAGTGGGGATGCCCATGGGCTGTTCAAACGCCTGATGATGCCCAACCTTTCCAGGTTGGCGAACTCCTCGCACGCTATGGCCAGTTTAGCTACGTCCAAGCGCCGAGGTCTTGCAAAAACGGGCGGCCCGGTGGTGGTGATAAAGTGCTCCACCCCGTGTTTAGCGATGGCCGCCGAAAACGTTGGGACCGTGAGTGCTGGGAACTGAGTGAGCAGTGCGTGGAACTTACCGCCTGGAGCTGTGACGTTGGCTTGTGCTGTTGGCTGGGTCACTTGAGCTATACAGGGGAGAGAGTCAAAGGACAGTGCATTAACCAGGCGCCTGTTAGCAACATCAACCAGTAAACCATATGCACACAGAAAATCAGCCCCTAGGATATGGTAATTCAGTGCTGCTACGACAAAAGTCCACTCTTATGTACGGCCGTGTAGAGATAAGATCAGTGTCCTCTCACCAAAGGTCTTAATTTCCAAGCCGTTTGCTGCCAACATCACGGGGCCGCTAGGTCCTGCCAGCCGGTCGGCGTAGGTCGGCAGGATGAAGCTCTTCTGGGCTCCGGTGTCCACGAAGAAACGCCTCCCCGAGCGCGCATCCGTCATGTAGAGCAGCTTGTTCTCCTCACCGAGGGTTGCAGCTGCTACCGACCGTCGGCCTTGGCATTTTCCCGAGTGCTTGAATTGGCACGGTGGCGCACATCTGCATGCAATCTCTCCGAAGTGGCGGTGGTAGAAGCAGAGCATGTCTCTCTGGCGCTCCTTGGCCCCCGCTGCTGCTACCGTCGGTGGCTCCTCGCCTCCTCTGGTCGTCTCGCTGGGCTCCGCCACTGCCGCGTTGACTGTGATCGCCCTGGTGCTGAGGATGATCCGGTCTGCCTCCTGGGCTAGGGCACGGTAGTCCCGCGCGGCCAGCAATGGCGAATTGGCCAGAACTGCTCTTGCCACCGTTGGAAGGTTCCGGAGGAAAAGTTGGGCAAACAGAAAGTGCCCGTCGTCCGTGCCCATTAACGCCAGCATCTTCTCCATCAGGTCGACGGCTGAACCATCTCCTAACTCGGTCCGCTCCAGGAGCCTCTCTGCTCTCTCACATTCCGAGAGCGTGTAGCGCTGGATGAGCGCAGCCTTGAGCGCCTCATATTTGTTGCGGGCTGGTGGCTGATCAAGCAGGCTCGCTACCTGCTGAGCTGTGCGGGCGTCCAGCTCTGCGACCGCATGGTAGAATCTGGTGTCATCTACCGTTACTCCCTGGAGGGCGAACTGGGCCTCGGTGTGGTGGAACCAAGAGCGCGGGTTGTGCTGCCATAAGTCCGGTAGCTTGACTGAAACCACACACGCGTGGCTGGGGATTCCAATCCGGGCTGTCTCCGGAGTTCTTGCCTCATGTTCCATAATACGTCTTGGGTCACCAGTGTGGAGTGTGTAAAATAAGAGACATATTCATGACAGACGGTTTATTACACACTTCACATCTTTCAAGCACAGAACAGAATGACACATTTCAGCAGGCACTCTTCTTTTACCCAAATCACTCCTCACAAGTTTCATGGCATTTTCCCACACACATGACATTTGCATTATACTGCATTCAACCTCCTACGTCCTTGACTCCTTCCTGCTATCTCGCCAGGAACCTCCTGAGCATTGTTCTCCCATGCTTATCCACTGTCTCTTGTCTGAGATGCTAAATAATCTGACTCCCCCAAGGTGCTACAACACAACCAGTCCTTGTTTTTTGTTGTTGTTGTTGTTGTTTTTGCTAAAAGGGAGTTTTTCCTCTCCACCGTCACCAAGTGCTTGTTCATAGTGATCGCCTGATTGCTGGGGTCTTTCTGCAGTTTTGGGTTTTCCCCAGCAGTTTGACAGTGCTATGAAATGACCGTTGTTGTGAAATGGTGCTATATAAATAAAGTTGAATTGAAAAGTTAGCAACTTCCACACAATATGGTTTTAATAAACAGCGTTAGCCCTGCGGACCTGGACCGGGTCCAAGCGAGTGCAATTCACACACATGGTCTTTTGCTGCCACCTGGTGGGTGCAAATTAAAACGTCTATGTGATGTTGTTCTACATCTCGCAAGCTTTCCAAACATGGATGACACGCAGTTTTCTATCAATTTGTTTTTATTTATATTTAGGTTTTATAAACTATAGTCTGTTTGGTTGTTTTATTACTAAAACCTATGTATTGAATATTTGTAGTAAGTGGCAATGCTATATAATTTGGTCTAGTTCCAGTCAAGAAGTTGCCTAATTGATTCAGTGGCACCTCTGATCAGTCATTACTGTTATGATGTTATAAACATTGAAATTTAAAAAAAAAAAAAGAACTGGGCAAGGAAAAAATGTTAATTTCCTGCTTTGGTTTATCACAGTTTACTCAGTCATAGTAAAATATACAATGCAATGCAACTCTATCTGTAGAGACCAAGATTATGCATGTAAACCTTTGACCTGTTCATTTATGATCAATGTGTTTTTTAGTATGTCTGTTTAAATGAGGAAGGCTTCATATGATCTTAGAGTTTAAGGAACAGTTGATGGCATTTATGGTGGAGATACTGTTCAAGCTACATTTCAGTTTATGATTTTAATTAGGTTATCTGCATTATACCTATTAAATGTGTGTAACACTTGTTTAAATACACTTGCTTCAAAAAAAAATAGGAACTATCATAAGTGAAACAACTCGCCATAACAGCTGTGTGGTTCTCCACTGGTTTCCCTCACACCACAGATTCATTTCTGTCTGGTGGCTGTTATCTTTCCTAGTCCTCTTCCGCTCCCGGTCTTTATGATGTCCAACACATTCATAGTTGTAAGGCTTTGGTCCCTCATATAATACAGATTTATATTTTCCATCTATTCAGAGGCAGGACTGCTGCAGTTTTTCGTTACTGACCGTGACTTGGTGGGCTGTAGATGCCTCTAGGCTGCTGTTTTTTGAGAGGGGGTGTGACACTCTAACTGGTGTTGTTAGCCTGGTAATTACTCTTTAAGTAATTCTAATATTATTTTTGCATTTATGCTTAACTTCACATTGCAGCACTGCTAAAATTTGTTTTTTTGCTGCATAATAATTTCCCACAGTTTCTTTAAACAGAATCTCTGCATTGCTAGACATTAAGATTGAAAGCTTTCCTTTACGACTTATTTTCTGTGCAACAAACATTTTAATGATAGGCCCGCATCACACAGCCTGAAAGGTTCATTTCCAAGCTAGTTTTGTTTTTTACTTCTGCTTAGTTTGTGGTGTCATTACTGCTGCTGCTTTGATTATTTCTTGAATAACACTTACGTAGTGTAACTTCTCGACTTGTGAGGAAAAAAATAGGATTTTTAAGCCACAAACAGCAGGTTCTTATTCAGTATTCTAAATATAAACAACGGCATTAAACAAGGTCGAAGCAAAACTATAGTCACGGTAACTTCACAAATAATTAGCTCTTACTGCTGCTGCTCTGTGAGTGATTGCTGCTTATGTACTGTTGGACTCTTCAATTTCTACCTTGCTATCAAAGTAATGCTGGAAAGCTCTTACACTGTAAAGTGTTTTTCTGCAAACTCATTAGTCACGCCAGACAGACGCATTAATCCCGTCCCTTAATGAACTGCCTCTTTCTGTTACTGTGATCATGGAATGTAAGAAATGAGCTACGTTTGATTGCCACTGCTGCAGGGTATACTACCAGTATGAGCATCAGGTCCATGCATTTAGCCTAAAACATGAAACGATGAGCGTGCATTTGTAACACATGCAGTGTAGAATTTGTTGACTTGTCTAAAAGAGGACATGTTCATGGTGACGCAGTTCCCAGAGGTCCAGCCACCGACAGACTGTAGTAAACTATAGGAAAACAAGCTAAAATGACATCTTAGAATGAGTGTTGTTACATAATCAGAGTGGGATTTAGTGGGTGAGTTGATAGGCTAACTCCGCTGTCGTATCATTGTCATTATGGGGCCATCCCGGCCAAAATATTACATGATAAGTCTGAATAAAGCCTGGAAGCCAGATATATGATCACATGGATTAATGAATCCTCTTGGAATGGGGATGTGTAGATATAGAGAGTAGCTGGGGAAAACTCGAAAGTTTAGCAAACTGGGAGGAAAAGTCACACATTTACAAGATGGGCAAAAAGTCGCAAGGTTATAAAACTGGGGGAAAAGTTGGAAGTTTACGAAACTGGGATGAAAAGTCACAAATTTACAAGGTGGAAAAGTCAGAAGTTTATGAAACTGGAAGAAAAAGTCGCAAATTTACAAGATGGGGAAAAGTCACAGGTTTACAAAACTGGGAGAAAAAGTCACAAATTTACAAGAAGGGGAAAACTCGAAAGTTTAGCAAACTGGGAGGTAAAGTCGTATATTTACAAGATGGGCAAAAAGTTGCAAGTTTACAGAACTGGGGGGAAAAGTTGGAAATTTACGAAACTTGGAGAAAAAGTCACAAATTTACAAGATGGGGGAAAGTTGGAAGTTTATGAAACTAGAAGGAAAAGTCGCAAATTTACAAGATGGGGAAAACTCGAAAGTTTAGCAAACTGGGAGGTAAAGTCGTATATTTACAAGATGGGCAAAAAGTTGCAAGTTTACAGAACTGGGGGGAAAAGTTGGAAATTTACAAAACTTGGAGAAAAAGTCACAAATTTACAAGATGGGGGAAAGTTGGAAGTTTAGCAAACTGGGAGGAAAAGTCGCAAATTTACAAGGTGGGGAAAAGTCACAAGTTTACCAAAGTGGGAGGAAAATTCGGAAGTTTACAAAACTGGGAGAAAAAGTCACAAATTTAAAAGATGGGGGAAAGTTGCAACTTTACAAGATGGGGAAAAGTCACAAGTTTGCGAAACTGGTAGAAAAAGTCACAAATTTTAAAAATGGGGAAAAAGTCACAAATTTACAAGACGGGGAAAAGTCAGAAGTTTATGAAACTGGAAGGAAAAGTCGCAAGTTTATAAGATGGGGGAAAAAGTCATAAGTTTAAGAAAATGGGAGGAAAAGTGGCAAATTTACCACAAGAAGGGGAAAAGTTGGAAGTTTACAAAACTGGAAGGAAAATTTGCAAATTTACAAGTTGGAGAAAAAGTCGCAAGTTTACAAAACTTGTGGGAAAAGTTGCAAATTTACAAGATGGCAAAAAATGGAAAAAGAATTTAAGAGGAGAGGAGTTGCAAGTTCACGAAACTGGGGGGGAGTCACAATTCCTCCGGACACTTGTATGCTGACACCCACGTGAGAATCTGTCATCACCCCCTTAAACACAAAATACCCAGACTAGTATCAACTCCATCTCTATAACAAGATCATATACCTCACCATTTAAATAAGCGTCGCATTATAATGTAATTATGCAATCAGATTGGAAACGCTTGAAGAGCCGCGTTGTCACCTTGCAATCTGTGGAGATATTTTAAGGCTACAGGACGCACTGTCACATCCAAAGTAATTTTCTCTGACATTTTCAAGCAATCAAGTCACTGCTCATCTCCTTGACAAACCCTATCGACACATATATATAGCGAGTGGCAGGAATTCGCTTTGTGATACAATTAGATATTATGCATACATTTGCATAAATGTTTCTTTAAAATCCCTTTCTGTTTGGCACTTTCCCTCCAGTGAACGACGGCCTATATTCCCCTACTGATTGCAATTGGAGTCAGCCGCTATGGTAGGAATATTAATGGATAAGCTGTAATTTAGTTAAGTCCCAACTGATGGGATTATCCAAATGTCAATATGCTGTGAATACTGTATCAATATAACCATTAACTGTACTTCTGTGTCGTCTTCCTGACAGCATTGGGCGATAGATATGCAAACCGGAGCATACTTTTGCTCAATATTTACCTGCTGCCCATCATTCACCACCGTGTTCCCGACGCTTTTCCTCATAGGGCTCGTAGACGTGTTTCTTCTCGCTCGCCTATTGATTTAACAATTGATCATTTGGGAGACACTTAAGGCTTCATTGTTTGGTTTTTTTTTTGTTTTGTTTTGTTTTTTTTACTTCTGTACTAGAGGCAGTTTGGCTGCATCGTCCCAATTTTCAGTCATTACTGAAACAAAAAGAGTGATCCTCACAGGTGTATCAAGTGGGGAAGCTGGAAATAAACAAAGTATTCCTCCTGTCACTCCCCAATATCAACTTAAACCTTTAATATCATGCTACACAAGACATTGGAGCACAAAAGCTAAATGCAAAAAAAAAAAAACACTTGTACGTTTGGAATATTTCTTGTAAATTTGCAATTTTTTTCTTTTAAATCTGCAACTTTTTTCTCAGAAATGTTCAACTTTTATTCTTGATAAATTTTCTACTTTTTTTCTTGTAAATCTGCAACTTTTTTGTCATGAATTTGCAACTTTTTTCTCAAAAGTTTACCTTTTTCTTTTAAATTTCTAACCGTTGTAAAATTGTGTCTTTTTTCTTTTAAATTTGCAATTTTTTTTCTTTGAAATTTGCAACTCTTGTCTTATAAATTTGATACATTTTCTCATAAATTTGCATTTTATTTCTCATGAATTTGCAACTTTTTTCTTTTAATTTAGCTGCTTTTTCTTTTAAATTTGCAACCCTTTCTCTTAAACATGCAAGTTTTTTCTTTTAAATTTGTAACTTTTTTTTGTAAATTTGCTACATTTTCTCATAAATTAAATCTGCAACTTTTGCTCATGACTCTGCATCTTTTTCTCACAAATTTGCAATTTTTTCTTGTAAACATCCAGCTTTTTTCCTCAAAAATTTACTATTTTTTTTCCTTATAAATTTGCTACTTTTTTCATCATAAATCTGCAACATTTTTTTTCGCAAATTTGTGACTTTTGTCTTTTAAATTTGCAACATTCATATGAATGCTGGTTTTTATTCTATGTAATGCCTTAAATTTTCTCAGCGCATCAAGAAAACAACAAATGAAAGACTTTTAATGCCACAAGGTGAGGTGAAGTTAGATACTGCAGGCACCAAACATCTCATTCTTGAACTAAATGTGTTTATTTTCATTTCATGAAATTAATTTTTCCTTTTCAGTTATGCTTGAAGTGACGCTGATGTCGTACGGTGCCGCTCGTCCTCTAATGATCAAACATTTAACATCCCTTTGTGTCTATGTATAGAACATTCATGGTGTGCGCTGCAGTGCTTGTATTGTCGAACCATAAAACCCTTCATACTGTATTTGCTGGATTCCCCCAGGATCATCTCTGTACCATTCAGAGAAACCCTATTAAAACAAGGCCATTAAACCACAATTACAGCTATAATCGTACAGATAAAGAACGCTAATATGTAGCATGACAGCAGGGAGTCGTTAACGCTGCTGCTCGTCTTCATTTCTGTCTGCATTAAAACTCATCGGCAGCAATGTAGATTTTTTAGTTGATTTTACGGCAGCTCTTGAGCCTGTGGAACAGTGCATTTAAGATGATTTTAAGGGGTGACGCGGTGCTCTGCATTTGTAATCACCCTAACAATCTGATGCCAGTGAATACATTGTAGTATATGGTTGGGTTTTAAAGGGGTCATTAACTGCACTTTTTTTTTACATTTTATCAGCTCACACATGACCCCATGAAATGTTTGTAACATATTTTGTTCAAATTTTCTTAAATTATTTAATTTTTGCAGCAAATTTGTTTTATATGTTTCTGAAAATGGCCTGAGTGTTCATACCTTTAATGCTTCAGACTGGATTTAACTCCGCCCTCTCTCTTATGTCACTCTCGCTAACATTGACTGGCTAGGTCCTAGCCTTTAGCTCAGATTTATTGGGTCAGGTTGACACCAGCATTTTTTGTGACATGGGTGGAGAATCTCTGTAAATCTCCTTACATTTGTCAACGACCAACAAAAGTCTTTTTGGGAGTTTTGCTGGGGTTCTTCGCTTGCACCATTGGGGATCTGGGGGCCAACTTGACCTGTTACCCCAGAGCTAGCTAATGCTTGTCTGAAAGAATGAATGAAATCAGGTGTCATGGAGGGATGTGTGTGGTTTCAGCTGTTGATAGGATATGACCGGTCCCTGGAGAACAATAAGCACAGAAATATTCACAAATGAGTGGCTAAACTACTAGCTGCAATGCGACTAGCTAACAGTAGCAGCTAGCTGGTGTTGGCGGCTAGCTGGCATTAATCTTTAGCTGACATTAGTGGCTAGCTGGCCTTTGCAGCTACCTGATGTTAGTGGCTAGCTGATATTAGCAGCTAGCTTATGTTAGTGGCTAGCTGACGTTAGCAGCTAGCTTAAATTAGCAGCCAGCTGGCATTAGTGGCTAGCTGGCATTCGCTAGCCATTCAAAATAACGTCTAAAGATAATATACAGTAGAGAAACTAAATATTGAACACATCAACTTTTTTCCCATGAAACATATTTCTGATGGAGCCATTGACCTGAGATTTTCACCAGATATCAGTAACAACCCAAGTAACCCATAGATACAAAGAAATAAAGGCAACTGTGTTCACAAAACAAGTTATACTTAATAAAGTGAAATGCACAGGGGATAAGTATTGAACACGCTTGGTGAAATTCATTTTAATATTTAGTAGAAAACCTTTGTTGGTAATAACAGCTTCTGGATGCCTCCTGTATGGAGAAACTAGGTGCAGGCATTGCTCAGGAGTGATTTTAGCTCATTCTTCCACACAAACTGTCTTCAAATCTTCCAAGGGTGTCTTCTATGAACTCTGATCTTCTGATCTTCAGTTTGTTCCATAGATTTTCAATTGGATTCAGGTCAGGTGACTGACAAAGCCATTCTAGCAGCTTTATTTCCCCTCTCTGGGGCCAGGCGAGTTTCCTTGGCTGTGTGTTTAGTATCATTGTCTTGCTGAAATGTCCACCCTTGTTTCATCTTCAGCATCTTGGCAGATGGCAACAGGTTCTTATCAAGGATGTCTCCGTACATTTTTCGATTAATCTTTCCTTGAATTATATGAAGTCTGCCTGTACCATTTGCTGAAAAACACCCCCACACCATGATGGGATGTGCAGTGCCATTTCTCCTCCAAACATGCTGTGTGTTGTGGCATCCAAAAAGTTAAATTTTGGTTTCGTCTGACCAGACTGTATGCTTCCAGTATTTTACTGGCTTGTCCAAATGTTGTGCAGCAAACCTTAAATGAGCTTCAACATGCTTTTTCTTCAGCAATGGAGTCTTGCGAGGTGAGTGAGCATAGAGCCCATGTCGGCTGAGTGCTTTATTTATGGTTTTCTTTGAAACACCAGTACAGGCTAACTCCAAGTCTTTCTGGAGCTCTTCACGAGTGGTCTTTGGCTTTTGGATAACTCTTCTGATAATTTATTTGACTCCTCTGTCAGAAATCTTGCGAGGAGCTCCTGGTCGTGGCTGATTTACGGTAAAATGATGTTCTTTCCACTTCTGAATGATGGATCCAACAGTGCTCACTGGAACATTCAACAGTTTAAAAATGTGCCTGTAAATAATGCCATCATTATGTCTTGCAACAATAAGGTTGCAAAGGTCTAGAGAGAGCTCTTTGCTTCTACCCATCATGAGTTCTTTGGGGTGTGACAATCTGATATTCACAGACCTTTTTAAAGGCCATCAGCCGGGACTTAACCAGCTAAAATTAATTTGCACTGATGGGGATGGGATGGCTTCCTAAATTGTGATGGATTTCAGCTGGTTTCTTGGCTTTCTAAGCCTTTTTTGCCTCTTTTTCTTCTTATGTTAAATATTTATTCCCCGTGTCATTCCACTTTATTAAATATAACTTGTTCTGTGAACACAGTTGCCTTGATTTCTTTGTATGTATGGATTACTTGGGTTGTTACTGATATCTGGTGAAAATCTCAGGTCAATGACTCCATCAGAAATATGTTTAATGAGAAAAATGTTGACATATTCAGTACTTACTTTCCCCGCTGTATATGGTCAAGTGTTGATAGATGAACAAGGATTCCAGTAGGGTTGAATAGAACTTATACAAAATGGCGATCCTGACCAACCAGATCAACAGGTAAAGTAACGCTAGGCAGCCTGTAGCATGTCACACGACCAATGCCAACCAACTGCCCACTCGAGTTAATGCTAACAGAGCTCAATGTGGCATCACAGTGAAAATATAAAATATAAAATAAGCCAGAATGGCATGCGATATATTACCGACTGTGGATTAGTGAACCAGGTGGAAACAGTGATGTTTATTAGGTTGGCTGAAATCAAAAGAAAATAATATTGTAAACCAAGCTTGGTAAGCTTGTTGTTGTCCACATGATTAACAACTAGGCTAGCTAATAATAGAACAGCGAGCGGGTATCAACAACATGCTTGGCTGGGTTTACTATCTACAGTAAGTGACATCCTGGCAGCCCAGAGGAGAGTGACATCTCCTCTGGGCTGCACGGTGGCGCAGTGGTTAGCACTGTGGCAGCACAGTTTACCCTCGGCCGGGGGATCGCGGGGATCGTGGGTTTGATCCCTGCCCCCGACCAACAGTGATCTGTGTGGAGTTTGCATGTTCTCCCCGTGTTGCGTGGGTTTACTCCGGGATTTCTCCGGTTTCCTCCCACATGCCAAAAACATGCAGGTTAGAGATACAGGGCGCTTGCGCACGCAGCGACCGGCAGCTGGTGGCTTGACACCAGACTGCAAAACAAATCTACCTATGGGTACAAAATAAGTACAAAAAAAAAAAAATCCATGGCAAATCCAAAACAGTTAACTTTGCTTTTTGGAAAGAAAAATGATATAAAAGCTGTTTGTGTGTGTGTGTGTGTGTGTGTGTGTGTGTGTGTGTGTGTGTGTGTGTGTGTGTGTGTGTGTTTAAGACAAGTGAGCATTTTAATTCCAGATGAACATTCCAGATGACGCGATCAGCCTCGAGGGATTTCAGCTGTTTCGTGCTGATCGCGTCACAGAGCTCTCCAGTAAGTCTATTGGAGGAGGAGTGTGCTTCTATATTAACAACAGCTGGTGCTCTGATGTAACGGTGATTTCCAAACACTGTTCTCCCGCCCTGGAATTTCTTTTTATTAACTGCAAGCCATTTTATTCCCCGCGGGAGTTTGCCTCATTCATCCTCGCCGCTGTGTACGTCCCTCCCGACGCGGACACGCGCGAAGCTCAGCGCGTGCTCGCGGATCACATCCAACTCACGGAGCGGAACTTTCCAGACTCCCTGGTTATTGTGGTGGGCGATTTTAACCAGAGCAATCTGAGTCACGAGCTCCCCAGCTACAAACAGTGTATTAAATGTCCAACCAGAGGAAAAAACACGCTGGATCACTGTTACACTACAGTGAAGGACGCATATCGCGCTGTTCCCCGCGCTGCGCTGGGACTATCTGATCACGTGATGGTCCACCTCATCCCCACATACAGACAGAGACTGAAACTCACTAAACCTGTTGTGACCACCACGAAGAAATTGACCAGTGAAGCTGGAGAGAAACTGAACACATGCATGGAAATAACTGACTGGGGCATGTTTAAAGGAGCCACACATGATCTTAATGAGTACACATACACTGTGAACTCATATATCAACTTCTGTGAGGAGAACATTCTTCCATCGCGCACCAGGGTGAGATACTCTAATGACAAGCCCTGGTTCTCGGCCAAGCTCAGACAGATCAGGAAGGAGAAGGAAGCAGCGTTGAAAAGTGGAGACAGGGACCGCTACAGAGAGGTCAAATATCGGTTTAACAGAGAGCTGAGGAGAGCTAAATCTGTGTATTCTGAGAGACTCCAGCAGCAGTTCACTGCTAATGACTCGGCTTCTGTGTGGAGAGGACTGAGGCAAATCACCAACTATCGGCCTCAGGCTTCTAAAGGTCAGGATGACAAAGCCCTTTGTCAAAAACTGTCCCAACATTACGCCCGTTTTGACACCTCGTCAGCTGTGTCCAACTCACCCACTCCACCCAGCTCCACTGCCTCCTCAGCCCCTAATTCATCAAAAGCGGTCCCCCCTCCTCCTCCTCCTCCTCCCCCCCGCCCTTGTCATCAGTGAGCAGGACGTGCACAGACAGTTCTCCAGACTGAACCTGCGCAAGGCCCCCGGGCCGGACGGTGTGTCTCCCTCCACCCTGAGACACTGTGCGAAAGAGCTGGCTCCTGTCTTCACAGACATTTTTAACACCTCCCTTAAGCAATGTCACATGCCGACCTGCCTCAAATCCTCCACCATCATCCCTGTCCCCAAGAAGCCACGGATTACTGGACTTAACGACTACAGACCTGTAGCGCTCACCTCTGTAGTCATGAAGTCCTTTGAGCGCCTGGTCCTGTCTCACCTCAAGTCCATCACCACACCCCTCCTGGACCCGCTGCAGTTTGCCTACCGTGCTAACAGGTCTGTGGACGACGCAGTCAATCTGGCTCTCCACTCCATCCTGCAGCACCTGGACTCCCCGGGAACCTACGCCAGGATTCTGTTTGTGGACTTCAGCTCCGCATTCAACACCATCTGCCCCGATCTGCTCCAGGACAAGCTGTCCCTGCTCAACGTGCCTGACTCCCTCTGCAGGTGGATCACCGACTTCCTGACGGACCGGAGGCAGCATGTGCGGCTGGGGAAGTCTGTCTCGGACTCTGTTAGCATCAGCATTGGATCACCCCAGGGCTGTGTACTTTCCCCCCTACTCTTCTCCCTTTATACCAACTCCTGCACCTCCTCCCACCAGTCTGTTAAGCTGATTAAGTTTGCGGACGACACCACCCTCATCGGGCTCATCTCCAACGGCGACGAGTCCGTCTACAGGAAAGAGGTGGCCCAGCTGGTGTCCTGGTGCAGCCATAACAACCTGCAGCTGAACGCTCTGAAGACAGCGGAGATGATTGTGGACTTCAGGAAAGTCACAACCCCCCTGCCCCCCCTCACCATCACAGGCTCTCCCATCACCATTGCAGATTCCTTCCGCTTCTTGGGCACCACCATCACCCGGGACCTCAAATGGGAGCCAACCATCAGCTCCCTCATCAAAAAGGCCCAGCAGAGGATGTTCCTTCTGCGGCAGCTGAGGAAGCTCAAGCTACCCACTAAGATGTTAGTGCAGTTCTACACGGCCATCATCGAGTCCATCCTCACCTCCTCCATAACTGTGTGGTATGCAGGAGCCACTGCCAGGGACAGACTAAGGCTGCAGCGCGTTGTGCGCACTGCTGAGAAGGTGATCGGCTGCAAGCTCCCATCTCTCCAGGACCTGTACATCTCCAGGACCCGGAGGCGTGCTGGCCGGATCATAGCCGATCCTTCACACCCTGGTCACGTACTGTTTGCCCCCCTCCCCTCAGGTAGAAGACTTCGGTCCATTCGGACTAAAACCTCCCGGCACATGAACAGCTTTTTCCCCTCTGCCATCAGACTGCTGAACATTAAGTGACTTATTGACTCTCGTGCACTTTGTACAGCAGCTCAACCAGACTCATGTCATTCATCACTGTTTTTTCTGTTGCATTATCAACTGCACTGTGGTACCCCATATTATCTGCTACTTGCTAATTTTTTTTAAAACTGCCTTGACTAGTACTACTCATTATTACTATTATTATTATGATTATTACTTATTTTTCTACACTTATTGCACGTTTTTAGTCCTTTAGTTTTTTAGTTTATCTCTTTATCTCATCATGTTTTTAATGTTGCAGCATGGCACCGAGACAAATTCCTAGTTTGTGTACTACATGAACAATGGCAATAAATCTGATTCTGATTCTGATTCTGATTCTAATACATATATTTTTTGATAATCACGTGACCAATAGATGCCTTACAGTAGGTTAAAACCTAAAAAACCCCACAATTTTTCAGTCAGTGACCCCTTTAACCTTCTAAAATGTTTCCTTCCTTGTATCATGATTAAAGTGAAAATGTTAAAGTCTGTCTTCACTTGGAATATACATATTTTTACATTATGGCAGACTGGACAGAAGCTGGTACAGCATTTGTGGATCAGATTTTCTCTGCATCATCAAAGCATAATCCGGTCTTCAGTTGCAACCCATCACTATTCGCGGTGAGATTCCCCAGGGTTTCAACAAGTTAGCTTCAGAGCTAACAGTGCTACTATGGTGTTAGCTTAAATTCTAATCTCCCCAATAGACATGCCTGTTCCCACCTGGTTCACTAATTCACAGTCGATCATATACCTTGTGTCATTCTGTCTTATTTTGTTATATTTTCACAGTGATAATCAGTAAATGAATCCATTAGCATTAGCTTAGGTACACAGGAGAGGCTGCCTAGCTCAGCTGTCAGATCGCGATTGAGTCTTAAGGCCTTTACATACTCTGCAAGAATAGAATTTTTTCTTTTTCTTGAGGTGGCAAGAACAAGAACAAAGTTCTTCTGGCCAAGCATTTCATACTTCACAAGAAACTCAAATGCAGAACTCCTGGGAAATTCACATTTCTGACCAATCACACAATAGTTCTTGGATACCACGCAAGAACGATGTTCTGCCACAATGATGTGTCAAGAACAAGCTGCAAGAACTCCCAAACCAAGGCTGCAAGAACAAAATTATGTCATTTTGTTCTTGCAGCCCTGGGAGAGAGAACAAATTTCTCTGTTCTTGCAGAGTATGTATAGGCCTTTATCATTATTTTCTCTTCTGTCTACACTCGCTAGATGTCCTCGTTCATCTAGCAACACTTGATCGTTCAGTCTCTCATTACCATTTTAGCTTGTTTTATTGTAGTTGGCCATATTCTGGCCTGGACCAAAGGTGGCTAGCTGCCATTAGCAGTTGATCATTCACTCATACATGGTTGTTTTGGGGCTGATTGTTCTCCAGGGACTGGTCATGTCCTATCAGCACACTCCTATCCACTTGTGATGCTTAAAATTTCATTCACTCTTTCAGACAATTTCATGTTAGTTAGCTCAGGCTGTGTTCGCTAATGGAGCAAGCTAGCTAATATTAGCATATGGAACATTTTTGATTACTGTTTATAGCAATAGAGGAAACTTAGCATCTCAGTCACTCCTACAACAGTACAGTTTGTTATATTTTTCAATGAAATGCTTTCACCTGGGCTAGCTAGCGTATTTAGCACGCTGTCACGCAAGTAAGTTCCTCCTCATATGTTTTGAGTGCTTGTTTTTATCCAGTTTTGCACCAGTTTGAGAAGCAAACACCATAGCAGGCTTGCAG
Source organism: Pholidichthys leucotaenia (assembly GCA_020510985.1). NCBI lineage: Eukaryota > Metazoa > Chordata > Actinopteri > Cichliformes > Pholidichthyidae > Pholidichthys > Pholidichthys leucotaenia. Next base: position 25,517,822 of record CM035850.1, read on the forward strand.
TCTGGCACTTCATCTGTTCTGTGCTCATTTCCAGCATATTGTGACCTGTTAAGGGGAAGATGAGCTCAGATAGCTGCGAGAGTAACATAAATGACCTGTAAGGTTAAGTACAGCTCCCTGAACGTACCGCTCCCCAGAATTCACTCTCTGTTAGTTAATCGTCAGGGATTGCAAGGGAAGGGTAGACAGCGCGGCCTCGATTAAGCCTAAAAGCATGCAGTATATAACAATTATTTATCTCTTTTGCAAAGCTTTTCTATGAACAAAGCATTGCAAAAGTCAAGCGACGGGCATGACCCGGGTTACAGGAAAAAAACACGAGGCTCCCCGAAGGAGAACATCAGGCCAGGGGGACGGTATCACAGGAGAAGTACGATGAAAGGAGAACTGATGTGCTTCAAAGCGTTTTTTGTTCTGAGGCTTGTAATTACAGCCAAGAGAGCCAGGGAGTAATTATGCGGGCCCCCATCAGTGGATGATAGAAGGTTAGGTGGAGAAAATGAAAACGGGAGATATCATCAACCTCTCAAAGAGGGAAGGACGAAGAAAAAAGTGGAGCCTCTCCGTTTTTTTTTCCGTCCTCATCTTAGACGTGTTGTGACAATTCTTTTTTCTCCTCTTTTTCTGAACTGCCCGAATCTTTTCCCACTTTTGTCTTCTTGTCTTTTTTCCTCTCCTCAAGTCTTTGATTCTTCCTCCCTGACAGCGTTCCAGACTAGTCAGGGCAGTTACAATTTAAATGTCAAAATGGAGATCACTATGCATGAGCGGGTATTTCATTTTACTGTTGGGGGGGCAGGGGGGCAATAAACAGAAAATTTTCTCAAGAGTAAATACTGAGGAGGACACTTTAAATATTATATGTAGTCAGATCTTTTTTCGATCCAAGATGGCGCCCACAGCGGTCGACATGGTGCTTCGCTGCGCTCTTTGTTTGTTTTTGTTTGTCAATTGTGTGTCTGCTTGCACTTATACCCGTGAAGAACTTTTAAATATCAGGACTTTGACCCCCACGGACCTCCTCCCAGTTTTTCTAGCCCCTGCCGCCGATCTGGTTTGTTGTTTGGCTCGGAAAGTGAGACGGCGGAAGAGAGGAAGACGAGCGGGCGCTCTCGTGCGACTTCGCAGGAGAGGCTCGCGAACGGCGCTGCCTGGCATATTTCTGTCCAATACCAACTCTCTCTCTAACAAGGTGGATGAACTGAGACTGCTGATGCGTTTTAAGGACCTCGCCTCCTCAGCTGTCCTCTGCTTTACTGAGACCTGGCTCCGGGAAAATATACCGGACAGCGCGCTGCGCCTCGACGGCTTCCAGCTCTTCCGTGCTGATCGTGACACAGAGCTTTCCGGCAAGACCACAGGAGGCGGTGTCTGCTTCTACATCAACTGTAGCTGGTGCTCTGATGTAACGGAAATTTCCAAACACTGTTCTCCTGCCTTGGAATTTCTTGTTATCAACTGCAAGCCTTTTTATTCCCCACGGGAGTTTGCTTCTTTTATACTGATCGCTGTGTACGCCCCTCCCGACGCGGACACGCGCGAAGCTCAGCGCGTGCTCGCGGATCACATTCAACACACAGAGCGGAGTTTTCCAGACTCGCTGATTATTGTGGCTGGCGACTTTAATCAGTGCAATCTGAGCCACGATCTCCCCCGCTACAAACAGTTTATTAAATGCCCCACCAGAGGATTAAACACACTGGATCACTGTTACACCACAGTGAAAGACGCATATCACGCTGTCCCTCGAGCTGCGCTGGGATTATCTGATCACGTGATGGTTCACCTCATTCCCACATACAGACAGAGATTGAAGCTCACTAAACCTGTTGTGAGCACTACGAAGATACGGACCAGTGATGCTGAGGAGAAGCTGGAAACGTGCATGGAAATATCTGACTGGGGCATGCTTAAAGGAGCCACGCATGATCTGGATGAGTACACGGACACTGTGAACTCATATATCCACTTTTGTGAAGAGAACATTCTTCCATCACGCACCAGGGTGAGTTACTCTAATGACAAACCCTGGTTCACAGCTAAGCTCAGACAGATCAGGAAGGAGAAGGAAGCAGCGCTGAAAAGTGGAGATAGGGACTGCTACAGGGAGGTTAAATACCGGTTTAACAGAGAGCTGAAGAGGGCTAAATCTGTGTACTCAGAGAGACTCCAGCAGCAGTTCACTGCTAATGATTCGGCTTCCGTGTGGAGAGGACTGAGGCAGATCACCAACTATCGGCCTCAGGCTCCTAAAGGTCAGGATGACAAAGCCCTTTGTCAGAGACTGTCCCAACACTATGCCCGTTTTGACACCTCGTCATCTGTGTCCAACTCCCCCCCTCCCTCCAGCTCCACAGCCTCCACATTCCCTACTTCATTTAAGGCACCCCCCCCCACCTCCCCCCCTCCCCTTATCATCAGTGAGCAGGATGTGCTCAAACAGTTCTCCAGACTGAACCCGCGCAAGGCCCCCGGCCCAGACGGCGTGTCTCCCTCCACCCTGAGACTCTGTGCGAAACAGCTGGCTCCTGTATTCACAGACATTTTTAACACCTCCCTTAAGTTATGCCACGTGCCGTCCTGCCTCAAATCCTCCACCATCATCCCTGTCCCCAAGAAGCCACGGATCACTGGACTTAATGACTACAGACCTGTAGCGCTCACCTCTGTAGTCATGAAGTCCTTTGAGCGCCTGGTCCTGTCCCACCTCAAGTCCATCACCACCCCTCTCCTGGACCCGCTGCAGTTTGCCTACCGAGCCAACAGGTCTGTAGACGATGCAGTCAACCTGGCCCTCCACTCCATCCTGCAGCACCTGGACTCCCCGGGAACCTACGCCAGGATCCTGTTTGTGGACTTCAGCTCCGCATTCAACACCATCCGCCCCGCTCTGCTCCGGGACAAGCTGTCCCTGCTCAACGTGCCTGACTCCCTCTGCAGGTGGATCATCGACTTCCTGACGGACCGGAGGCAGCATGTGCGGCTGGGAAAGACTGTCTCAGACTATACTAGCATCAGCACCGGATCACCCCAGGGCTGTGTACTTTCCCCCCTACTCTTCTCCCTTTACACCAACTCCTGCACCTCCAGCCACCAGTCTGTCAAGTTGATCAAGTTTGCGGACGACACCACCCTCATCGGGCTCATCTCCAACGGCGACGAGTCCGCCTACAGGAGAGAGGTGGCCCAGCTGGCGTCCTGGTGCAGCAATAACAACCTGCAGCTGAACGCTCTGAAGACAGTGGAGATGATTGTAGACTTCAGGAAAGTCACTACTCCTCTGCCCCCCCTCACCCTCTCAGGCTCTCCCATCACCACTGCTGATTCCTTCCGCTTCCTAGGCACTACCATCACCAGGGACCTCAAATGGGAGCTGACCATCAGCTCACTCATCAAAAAAGCCCAGCAGAGGATGTTCTTCCTGCGGCAGCTGAGGAAGCTCAAGCTACCCACCAAGATGTTAGTGCAGTTCTACACAGCCATCATCGAGTCCATCCTCACCACCTCCATAACCGTGTGGTACGCAGGAGCCACTGCCAGGGACAGACTAAGGCTGCAGCGCGTCGTGCGCACTGCTGAGAAGGTGATCGGCTGCAAGCTCCCATCTCTCCAGGATCTGTACATCTCCAGGACCCGGAGGCGTGCTGGCCGGATCATAGCCGATCCCTCACACCCTGGTCATGTACTGTTTGCCCCCCTCCCCTCTGGTAGAAGACTTCGGTCCATCCAGACTAAAACCTCCCGTCACATGAACAGCTTCTTCCCCTCTGCCATTAGACTGCTGAACACTAAGTGACTCTCGTGCACCATGTACAGCAGCTCAACCAGACTCATGTCAATCATCACTGTTTTCTTCCTGCATTACCGACTGCACTATATAGTTCTCCACAGTATCTGCTGCTGGCTAATATATATATATATTTTAACTGTTGACCAGTATCACTTAATCTTATCCTACACTTTATTACATGTATAGTTTATTTCTCTTATCTTATCATGTTTAATGTTGCAGCATTGTACCGAGACAAATTCCTAGTTTGTGTACTACATGAACAATGGCAATAAACCTGATTCTGATTCTGATTCTGATCTATTCCCAAGATTTTGTAATGGGGAAGAATTTAAACCCTATAAAATGTGGAAAAAAGGTGTGTGTGTGTGTGTGTGTGTGTGTGTGTGTGTGTGTGTGTGTGTGTGTGTGTGTGTGTGTATAGTGTATGTAACTTAAATAAAATAAAATTGGGTCTTATTCTAGACAAACACAAAAAATTAACCATTACATAGAATAATAACAATTACATAGAATAACGACAAGAAAAAGTTTCAGATTTACAAGAAAAAAAGTTCAAAAATGTAAATAATGAGAGAAAAGTTGCAAATTAATGAGGAAGTTTTAAATTAATGAGAAAAAAAGTTGCAAAATTACATGAAAAAATTGCAAATTAACTAGAAAAAGTTGTAAATTAATGAGGGAATAAAGTTTAAAATTTCCATGAAAAAAGTTGCAAATTAACAAGAAAAAGTTGTAAATTAATGATGAAAAAAAGTTTAAAATTTCCATGAAAAAGTTGCAAATTAGATAGGTGTACTTTATTTATCCCAAACTGGGAAATTACTGTAAAATTAATGAGAAAAGACTTGCAGATTAACAAGAAAATGTCACGGTTGGTAACGATAGGACCCAAACGCTGGACCCCTGCCCTGAAGACAAAAAAATACAAATTATAAATTAAAATGAGGGCATGGGACCCAGCCCACACCCTGACAGAAAAAAAGCTGCAAAATTACATGAAAAAAGTGGCAAATTAACGAGAAAAAGGTTGCAAAATTACATGAAAATAGTTTGCCAATGACAAAAAAAATTGCAAATTTAAGAGAAAGAAAGTTGCAAAGTGAAATGAAAAAAAATTGCAAATTACTGACAAAGTTTTTTTTTTTTTTTTTTTTGATTTTGTATACTTTATTGATCCCCAGAGGGGAAATTGGGGGCATCCACCTGGATGGATGAAGCAGCCACGGTACGGCGCTATCTCTTAACCATTCACACACACATTCACACCTAGGGCCACTTTAGAGTCTCCAGTTAACCTAACCTGCATGTTTTTGGCCTGTGGGAGGAAACCGGAGAAATCCCGGAGTAAACCCACGCAGATACGGGGAGAACATGCAAACTCCACACAGATCACTGTTGGTCAGGGGCTGGGATCGAACCAGGGATCCCATGGCCAAGTTCCAAATTTATATGAAAAAAGTGGCAAATTAATGAGAAAAAGTTGCATTTTAATGTCAAAAAGTTACAAATTAACAAGAAAAAGTTGCAAATTAATAAAGAAATGTTGTAAATGATTAGAGAAAAGTTGCACATTAACAAGAAAAAAGTTGCTAATGATGAGGAAAAAGTTGCAAATTTATGAGAAAGTTGCAAATTTAAATGAACCAAGCTGCAAATTAATGAGGAAAAAAAGTCACAGATCAATGAGAAAAAAGTTGCAAAATTAGAAAAAATGCTGATTAATGAAAAAAAGTTGCAGATTAATAAGAAAAAAATGCAAAATTACATGAAAAAATGCAAATTAATGACAAAAGTTGGAAATTTTAAATGAAAAAAGTTGCAAATTTACATGAACAAAGTTGCAAATTAATAAGAAAAAAGCTGCACATTTTCACTGATGTAGCATGACATAAAAAGGTTTATAATGATGTGTGTGTGTGTGGGGGGAATTCTCTCTTTTTTTTCCTGGTTGGCAGGGAAATGTGTCACCCCCACCCCCCCACCCCCCACCCCATTTATGCCTATGTCACCATGTCACGGAATCAAGTGAAATAAAATGGCCCGTGGAAAAAAAAAAAAAAGCACGTTAGCATGTGCATGGACGTAGTGGACTGTACGTCTAACAGTGTGTGACATCAGCCCACTACGGCACATCCTATGTTGGGGCTCCGCCGTGAATCACCCTCAGACGTAATTCGGTGTAACAGAAAGAGAGGTTGTCCTGGTCTGCTCATTTTCTCATCGCTATTACGCCCCCCCCCCCCCCCCGGCACTTTCGATTGCAGCTGCATTCATTTTGCACTAAAGTCAGCATTTTTCAGCCAGTAAAATACTGTATATCTAAATCCTGCACGCGTGTGCTGGTACTCGGTAGTCATGATCCCCAAGTGAGATTTTTTTTTATTCGGCAGCTTACCACCCTTTGACTCTCTTCACAGGCTTTTTGAGGAGGAAAATCGAGTCGGAGACGGTCGTAAAAAGCACACACACATGCACACACGCCGTTGACTTCTGTGTATTATGTGGGCTGCTGAATTAGTTTTTCTCCCTCTCCCTTTTTTCCTGAAACAGATGGTCTTATAAACTTTAACACCAGTGCTGAAAAGCAAAGGAGACGCGGGGAGGGCCTTAAATCCAGCTCTGCTATTATATAAAATGCCCTTTTACAGCTTAGCACTCCTTCAGTATTGCATTAGAACACATCCCCCACATTTGGTACTTAATGTGGCATTAAAAACTGAAACTGTTCATATTTCTTCATGCACAGCTAAAGCTTCAGGTCGATCTTTCTCAAAGTAAAGTGCTGGTTCAGGGGAGGGTGATGGATCAGCCAATTTGCTCTTCTGAAATCCTTCTCAAAATACAAAGGGCCAAGTGTTGCATCTCTTTTTTTGCATGCTATAACTGTCATGCTTATGCTAATTAGTCTCGTGAAGTTAATGTATGAGTAGACCGTGCTAATGTGCCGAAAGATATTATGTGTTCTGAACTGTACTGTAATACATAAACCTTCTGGCTCAGAGAAAAGAAAATGGTGCATGGGTTTACTAAATTATTCAGCGGATCGTCCTCTTTTCCTGACGTTTTTAACCCATTCACATGCGCGTGTTGCACGCTACATTAAACCTACTACATTCAACTCGATTGTTCAGCCCAATTGTTCATCCTCTCTTATCCATCGTCCTCCATAAAATAACTAACTGGGTATCGACTGTGATTAAAGCCTAGCTTAATGCCAAGCACTGTCACCATCACATGCATTTTCATGCACGCCCTTTGGCCAACGCAAAACCCGTCTTAAACAAGGCATTGTACAGTTCACCTTTGATTTTACATTTTTCTTTTAAATTTGCAACTGTTTCATATAAATTTGCCATTTTTTTCTCATAAATTTGTGACTTTTTTCTGTAAATTTTTTCTCATAAATTTTCAACTTTCTCAAAAATTTGACTTTTTCTCATAAATTTGCAGTGCTTTCCCTCAAAAAATTTACTTTTTTTCTCATAAATTTTCATCTTTTATTCTCATAAGTTTGCAACATTTTCCTCATTTTTTTTTACTTTTGTCCCATACATTTTAAACTTTCTTTTTCATAAACTTGCAACTTTTATCCACAAAAATTTGAATCTTTGTTCTTGTTCTAAATTTTCAACTATTTCTCAAAAATTTGTGACTTTTTCTAATGAATTTGCAACTTTTTCCCTCAAAAATTTGACTTTTTTCATAAATTTTCATCTTTTTCTCATAAGTTTCCTCAGTTTCCAACATTTTCCCTGAAAAAATTGACCTTTTTTTTCCTCATAAATTTTCAGTTTTTTTCTCATAAATTTGACTTTTTCCAGTAAATTTGCAACTTTTTTCTCTCAAAAATTTGACTTTTATCCCATAAATTTGCAATATTTTCCCTAAAATTTTTTTTTGACTTTTTTCATAAATTTTCATCTTTCTTTCTCATAAATTTGCAATTTTTTTGACTTATAAATTTTAAACTTTTTTGTAAATTTTCATCTTTTTTCTCATACGTTTGCAAGTTTTTTTCTCAGTTTTCAACATTTTCCCTCCAAAAATTGACTTTTTTCTCATAATTTTGCAACTTTTTTTCTCAAAAATTTGTGACTTTTATCTCATAAATTTGCAATGTTTTTCCTAAAAATATTGACTTTTTTCATACATTTTCATCTTTCTTTCTCATAAATTTGCAACTTTTTTCCCCATAAATTTCAGACTTTTTCTGTAAATTTTCATCTTTTTTTCTCATAAATTGGCAACTGTTTTTCTGGTTTATAAATTTGCAACTTTGTCATGCAAGTTTTCAAAATTTTTCTCACAGAATTTGCAACGCTCATCTGGATGCCGGCTACATCTTTATTCTGTGTAATTAAACTGTAATTTGTAACTATTTAAATTGGCATCTTTGATCAAAGCTTTGCACCTTTATTCTAGCAAATTTGCATCTAATTCACATTTATACAGACGTGGACAAAATTGTTGGTACCCCTCTGTTAATGAAAGAAAAACCCACAATGGTCACAGAAATAACTTGAATCTGACAAAAGTGGTAATAAATAAAAATTCTATGAAAATTAACCAATGAAAGTCAGACAGTGCTTTTGAATTGTGGTTCAACAGAATTATTTTAAAAAACAAAATCATGAAACAGGCCTGGACAAAAATGATGGTACCCTTAACTTAATATTTTGTTGCACAACGTTTTGAGGCAATCACTGCAATCAAACGATTTCTGTAACTGTCAGTGAGACTTCTGCACCTCTCAGCAGGTATTTTGGCCCACTCCTCATGAGCAAACCGCTCCAGTTGTCTCAGGTTTGAAGGGTGCTTTTTCCAGACGGCATGTTTCAGCTCCTTACACAGATGTTCAATAGGATTTAGATCAGGGCTCATAGAAGGCCACTTTAGAATAGTCCAATGTTTGGCTCTTAGCCATTCTTGGGTGTTTCTAGCTTTGTGTTTTGGGTCATTATCCTGTTGCAAGACCCATGACCTGCGACTGAGACCAAGCTGTCTGACACTGGGCAGCACATTTCTCTCTAGAATACCTTGATAGATGAGATTTCATTGTACCCTACACAGATTCAAAACACCCTGTGCCAGATGCAGCAAAGCAGCCCCAGAACATAACAGAACCTCCTCCATGTTTCACAGTAGGGACAGTGTTCTTTTCTTGGTATGCTTCATTTTTGCGTCTGTGAACATAGAGCTGATGTGCCTTGCCAAAAAGTTCCAGTTTTGTCTCGTCTGTCCATAGGACATTCTCCCTGAAGCTTTGTGGCTTGTCTACATGCAGTTTGGCAAATTTCAGTCTGGCTTTTTTATGATTTGTTTTCAACAGTGGTGTCCTCCTTGGTCGTCTCCCGTGAAGTCCACTTTGGCTCAAACAATGACGGATGGTGCGATCTGATACTGATGTACTTTGTCCTTGGAGTTCACCATGAATATGTTTAGAGGTTGTTCTGGGCTCTTTTGTTACCATTCATATTATCCGTCTCCTCCAGCGGCCACGTCCAGGGAGGTTGGCTACAGTCCCGTGGATCTTAAATTTCTGAATAATATGTGCAACTGTAGTCACAGGAACATCAAGCTGCTTGGAGATGGTCTTATAGCCTTTACTTTTAACATGCTTGTCTATAATTTTCTTTCTAATCTCCTGAGACAACTCTCTCCTTTGCTTCCTCTGGTCCATGTTTAGTGTGGTACACACCATGTCACCAAACAGCACAGTGACTACTTGTCACCCTTTAAATAGGCTGACTGACTGATTACAAGTTTGTAGACACCTGTGATGTTAATTAGAGGACACATCTTGGTTGAACATGTCCCTATGGTCACATTATTCTCAATTTTTTTCTAGGGGTACCATCATTTTTGTCCAGGCCTGTTTCATGAGTTTGTTTTTTAAAGTAATTCTGTTGAACCACAATTCAAAAGCATTGTCTGATTTTCATTGGTTAATTTTCATAGAATTTTTATTTATTACCACTTTTGTCAGATTCAAGTTATTTCTGTGACCATTGTGGGTTTTTCTTTCATTAACAGAGGGGTACCAACAATTTTGTCCACGTCTGTATATTTGTACTGTGACAGAGATCATCCTGCGCAGTTCGCCCCACACGGGACACGAACCCGCGACCTCTCAGTCAACTAACACAGTTCGAGCATGGGAGACACAGCACGATCGCGCTGAGCTAAAGGTCCGACCGGTAGCTCAACGCTACCGATACTGTATGAGGCTTTGGGAGGGAGGTTTTACTAACGTTCTACGCCGAACAGCACTAGTTGGCATCCGTTACACTCTCCCCCTTAAACCTCACTCCCATGCCGGGTTCACGGCACCAGTGTGACAGAGATCATCCTGCGCAGTTCGCCCCACACGGGACACGAACCCGCGACCTCTCAGTCAACTAACACAGTTCGAGCATGGGAGACACAGCACGATCGCGCTGAGCTAAAGGTCCGACCGGTAGCTCAACGCTACCGATACTGTATGAGGCTTTGGGAGGGAGGTTTTACTAACGTTCTACGCCGAACAGCACTAGTTGGCATCCGTTACAGTACCTCATGCTAAATTGGTGAATACCCCCATCTCTCTTGTTAAAAAATAACAAATGGCTTGCGCTTTGTGTAGTTTTACGAAGGGCTCTTACTGAACACCGCAATATTGCTTACCTGGACTGTGAATACTCCCAAAACCTTAACAGACAAACCAATAATACAGTTCTGTGTGCAAATCTTATAAAGGTTGCCGTTAACTTGCTTTAGCTTGTGCACGGTTGCTGCCTCTGCACAACATTCATTCCAATTATTTATTTCCTTGCTGTTTCCGGCAAAGCCCCAAATCAATGCGGCTGTCATCGATGCCTGTGCTGTTTTAGGAGGGGACATGGTGCTGCTCCGAGAACAGAGCCATGCCACCAGATAGGAGCAGCTGCCGGTGAAAATAAGCCTGGATCTAGTGCCCCTTGTCAAGCTATTGCATTTCCTCAAAGAGCTTTCTCCAAGCGGGGTCCCCTGCTCTCAGTGCAGCGTATCCTTTACCTCAGCTTTAATTACACTATAGTCAGACAAGTTATACTGGCAGCCACCCCCCTCCAGTCGCCATGCTGATCAATAAGTGGACCGACTCCAAAGCCATTGCAGCATGTAAGGTATATGACCAGGGAAGGAGGGAGGGAGCGCCGTGTAGAAATCTGAGCAACGCAGTGTTTTGCTGCATTATTACTGTGGAGGAGCATGTGATGTGATTGTGTTATTTTGTTTATCCTAAAAGCTTATTTGATTCTTTTATTATCTGATTAGGGAGCCGGGTTTAGTTTCACCTCGTGCGTGCGTAATAGTCAGGGCTGCTTCTGGCTTTTTGGAGGCCAAATGCAAGACTGTGTTTGGAGGGGGTCTGTTTTAGTGATGAGGAAGAGCTCCGGAGATTTAAGATGGGAGGGAATGTGTCTCAGTGTAAAAATAGACTTGGTTCATTGTTGTGAGGCGTATCATGATCAGTGTTAGGCAAATTCCTAAAAATTAGTAGCTAATTACTTCTTTTCAAAAGTAATTGAGTGACTTTACCAAATTGCTGCATGATTAAGTAATTAGCTACTTGGAAAAGTAACTTTTATGTTGCTTTTAAATGCATACTTAAATCATCTTGCACACATAGCAAGATAATTTAATTAATGGATTACATTACGGGCTTATTAATGGCAGGCTGAAAACAGACTGTTTCCGACAGTTTTTTATGGTGGTATTGCTGCACATGTGTCAGTGTTTATCTCACCTTTATGATGATTATGGATTAATCCGATGTGCAGTGATCCAAAGAAACTGTCCATTATCCACAGTCCAAACATCAGCTGTGACAGAGGCATGAACCAGTCCCTCAAAGGCCTTTTGGAGATCAAAACCCATTTTTGAATAATCTTTATTCAGGTAGCAGGTAAATGTGTTTTAACTTCGGTGATCACAGTCTCAACTGTCTGATGGAAAGTCACTGTTGATATCACATCTTCAGTCTGTAACAAATGTATCTGGCAATCAGTCGGTTTAATCTTTGCTGGGTCACAAACTGTCCAGTTGCATACCCGTGTCTGAAATCCTGCCGTGGATGTTCAGATATAGTAGATCCACTTCACAGTGTTAGTTGTTAGCATAAGTAGCCATTCCTTAGCACTAGCTGTGTCCAAGCTTGTTGCTGTTTTCAGGCGCTTTTGAAGATTGCCGTAAAACTCGACGGGCGCTTAGCTTGCAACCTACCAATGTACTTTTGTCCTTAACCGTGACAAAAGAAAAATAATCTGTGTATTTCCACAAGAACAAGGCAGCTTCATCTCTTCCTCCACTCAAAGTGATGAAGACTCACTTCTCTTTGCAAAAGGTCACGTCGACTGATGGCTACGGTAGGGTCAGTTTGTATATTCATTTATTTGCGCTTAAAATATCTATCCATATTAATTAAATGAGTAACGAGTAATGCATCTGTTCAAATTTCAGTAACTGTAACATATTAGTGAATTTTTAAACAGTACAATTTCGTTACATAACACGTTACTACATAAGTAGTGACGTTACAGTATGTGACGCGTTACTCCTAACACTGGTCAAATAAAGACATAAATTCACAAGAAAAAAAGTGGCAAATTTATTAGGAAAAAAGTTGCAATATTACAAGAAGAAAAGTATCGAATTTACAAGGAAGCGTTTGCAAATTTCAAGAAAATGTCACAAATTTACAAGAAAAAAAGTTGAAAATTTATGAGAAAACCATTACAAACGTCACAAATTTACAATAATAAAAAGTTAAATATTTGCACATTTTTTTGCAATTTTTGAGAAATTTAAAAGTAACAAGTTAGATTTTGAGAAAAAGTTGCAAATGTACAAGAAAAAAGTAGCAAGTTCATGAGAAAACTCTTAGGACATTATGAGGAAAACAGCTGTACATTAACAAGAAAAAGGTTGCAAATTTATAAAAAAAAATTTGGAAATCTATCAGAAAAAAAGTTGTAATATGATGAAAACAGCAAATTTATGAGAAAACCATTGTAATTTTTAAAAAATTTTCCAATTTACAATAATAAAAAAAATTATACTTACACAATTTTTCTTTGCAAATTTACAAGAAAAAATTGTGAGTTTACAAGAAAAACAAATTTGTGTGGAAAAAAGTTGCAAATTTATAACAAAATGCCACAAATTTATGAGAGAGACCTTGAAAATTTGTGAGAAAAATAAATACAAATTTATATGAAAAAAACTGAAAATTTGCAAGAATTTAATTTGCTAATTTAAAAGAAAAAAGCAACAAATTCATGAGAAAAATCTTGGAAAGTTGTGAGGAAAAAAGTCGTAAATTTACAAGAAAAAAAGGAGCTAATTTGTGAGGAAAAAAGTTGCAATATTATGATGAAAAGAATCGCAAATTTTTGAGAAAATAGCTGAAAATTGCACCCCCCAAAAAAGCCAAAGATTTTCAAGAATAAAAAGTTAAAAAGTGACACATTTTTTTTTAACAAATTTACAATCTAAAAAGTTGTGAATTTACAGGAAAAGGAAGGAAATTTGTAAGCGGAAAAAGTCACAAATTTATAAACAAAAAAGTCAGAAAATTACAAAAAAGAAGTTGAAAAGTTGTGAGAAAAAAGTTGCATATTTGAGAGATGAAAAAAGATTGAAAAATTTGCAAGAAAAAAACCCAACAAATTTATTTAAAAAAGTAAAAACAAATCATGAGAAAAATCTTGGAAAGTTATGGAAAAAACTGCAAATTTAGATGAAAAAAATAACAAATTGAGAAGAAACAAACTGTAAATTTACAAGAAAAAAGCAAATAGTTATAATATGACAATGAAAACAATAGTGAATTTATGAGAAAACCATTGCAAATTTCCAAGTTGAAGATTTAATTTATTTTTTTGCAAATTTACAAGAAAAAGTACTGAATTTACAGGAAAAAGAAGCAAATCCATGTGGAAAAAAATTGCAAGTTTAAGAAAAAAAGTTGCACATTTATTAAAGGTGTTCACATTAATCATGTTAATTGCTTCAATTGCATTAATAACAAGTTAATCCCACTAACAATGCGTGATCAGCGTGAAAGTTTTGGTATTGCTGCATATGGATGAGAAAGGAATTTATGTGATTAGTGCGATCAAAACTTGATTAATATGATAAACGTGATTAAAATGTGATTGACATGACTAACTTAAAATAATGTGATTAAAACTTGATATGTGATTAAAAAAGGGCTTGTGTGATTAATGCGATTAAAACCACATTGACGCAGTTACTGCGTTTAACCTGGGATTAATCTGTTTAACACAACAAATGTGATTAACGCACAGCTAATGCGATTAATGCAAACACCCCTAAAGTTTACCCCAAAAACAGTTGAAGATAATTTTAACCCCCTTCCCCCCCTTTGAGGGTGAACTTGTATCTTGGGGGTGTCATGGATTTTCTTTATATTAATAAATGTCCCTTGTTGATCTGGTGAATGAATAAAGTGCAGAGTCAAAGACGCCTTTTCTGGGTATTTATTTACATCTTGGCCAAGAAGGGAAAATGTCACGCATGTAACGACTGTGTAAACCAACGTGATGTTTGTCTAAATGCACAAAGCACAGGCAGACAGACAGACGGCAGGAACAGAGCCTCAGTAACCCCCCACCCCCCCCAAAAAAAGGTGTAGGTGGTGTTGTGGGGGTTTTTCCTTTTGTAGAGCTCTTCCAAAAATGCATTACTGATATTCAGATATAAACAGAGCCACTCTCTGGGGGGATGCCGCCGAAATGAACACAGTGGCAGAGTGCACCATTACTGTACCAAGTGATCCAGCAGAAACAGGGAGAGAGAGGTGGGGGTGGGGGGTGGGGGGTAGAGATACAGGAGAGGGATGTGGACACAGAGCGGAAGATTTGTTTGGACAGAGAGCAATATGGAAGAAGGTGATTGAAAAAGATGGACAGGCGAAGATGAGAGACGGGGGGATAAGGGGGGGTGATTTAGAGAGGGCAGGAGATGCTGAGGGAGAAATGGAGCCAAAAAGCAGTGAAAGTGGCGGTGGGGGAGGGGGGGGCTAAGGAGCTGCTGACAGGAATAGTATAGAAGAGGTGTCATCGTCAAGGGTGTCTCAGCGAGATGCCATAAAACACTCGCTTTACTCTGCTTACTGTCACGGCGTCGAGGAAGCCCACAAATAGAGGTGTGAGGCTGGCGCGCAAACGCCGAGCACACACGCGCACGATGCATCAACAACATCTCACTTGTGCTTATTTGCCGGCAGTTCTTCTTTGGGTTGGCGCCGTGTCGCTGTGACAGTAGCCCCCCACCCCTCTGCATATTATTTGTTGCAGCAGGAGGGAGCAGAAGTGAACTAACTGCTGAGAATTTTTTTTTTTTTTCAAGAATCATGGATGTATTTTTTTTAATTGGGGGGAGGGGGTAATAGGAGGCAACTCGATGGAAATTGAGACAGACCATGGATGAATGTAATGTGATGTAATTGGTGTTACTTTCACGTGAGATCTTTTGCAACTGTGGGCCCTACGGCAGTTTTTCTTTCAAGGTGTCAGTTTGTGTTTCAAAAAGGTAAAAAAAAAAAAAATCAAAGTAAAGATGGCAGCAAAACCAAGTTTGCTTCAAAACCTATAATGTTTTGGCAGTTTGATGTGAAAATTTCATGAAGTATCCTCAAATAACCATGTGATCCTGATGTGATCCAACCGATGATCCGATGATGGGCTGCACGGTGGCGCAGTGGTTGGCACTGTGGCAGCACAGTTTTACCCTCGGCCGGGGGAGCGCGGGGATCGTGGGTTCGATCCCAGTCCCCGACCAACAGTGATCTGTATGGAGTTTGCATGTTCTCCCCGTGTTGCGTGGGTTTCCTCCGGGATTTCTCCGGTTTCCTCCCACACGCCAAAAACATGCAGGTTAGGGATACGGGGCGCTTGCGCATGCAGCGACCGGCAGCTGGTGGCTTGTCACCAGACTGCAAAACAAATCTACCTACGGGTACAAATAAGTAACAAAAAAAAAAAAAAATGATCCTGAAGGACAAGCTGCTGTGCGCAGGGGTGGACCAGCACCTGTCATCATGGATCCTGGACTACCTCACTAACCGGCCACAGTTTGTGAGAACCCGAGATTGTGTGTCTGACACGATCATCGCTGGCACGGGGGCCCCCCAGGGAATGGTTTTGGCTCCCTTCCTGTTCACCCTTTATACTGCGGACTTCTCACACAACACAACACACTGCCATCTACAGAAGTTCTCTGGCGACTCTGCGATCGTCGGCCTCATCTCCAACGAAGATGAAGCTGAGTACAGAGGACTTATCCAGGACTTCGTGGACTGGTGCCATCAGACCTACCTCCAGATCAACACGAGGAAAACTAAGGAGCTGATGGTGGACTGCTGCAGGCAAGGACAACCCCTCACAGCACCAGTAAACATACAGGGAACAGACATTGAGATGGTGACATCCTACAAGTACTTGGGTGTTCATCTGAACAATAAACTAGACTGGTCACACAATACTGACGCACTCTACAAGAAGGGACAGCGCAGGCTGTTCCTACTGAGGAGGCTCAGGTCTTTTGGTGTACAAGGGGCGCTGCTGAAGACATTCTACGACACGGTGGTGGCATCAGCCATCACTTTTGGTGTGGTCTGCTGGGGCAACGGCATTACAGCAGCCGATAGGAAGAGACTGAACAAACTGATCAAGAAAGCTAGATCTGTCCTGGGGAAACACCTTGACCCAGTGGAGGAGATGGGAGAGAGAAGGATGGTGGCTAAACTGTCATCTCTGCTGGAGTCCGAGTCCCACCCTATGCAGGACATATTGAACGCACTGAGGAGCTCATTTAGCAGTAGGCTACATCATCCTAGGTGTGCAACCGAGAGGTTTCGCAGGTCCTTTCTACCTACGGCTGTCAGACTGTATAGCCTAAGCAGGGCTGCTCGCAGAGATAGCAAAAAAAGTGACGACCTAATAGTATTGAATGCAAAGGACGCAACAGACTTACACAAATGGTCCCCTCCAGTATACAGCTAGGCCAATATCAGTCGCTACGGAGGGTGACAATATGTATGGGTACATATTCATACTATGTAGGATAACTAAGTAGATGGTGATGCTCTTTATTCCATCTTGCTACAGTGCTCCGCACTTTGTATATATATTTATGTATTTATGTGTACGTATGTATATCCACTGCTCTTATTTATATTTTTTGTATCTTCTTAATTATTGCTCTGAGTGTTGCTATCCCTGTGCTGTTGCAATCCTGGAATTTCCCCACTGTGGGACTAATAAAGGCTTATCTTATCTTATCTTATCTTATAATATTCAAGCCACAGCATTACAGTAAACATTCAGGGCTACGGCGAGTACAGCAACATCACAACATGCTTTGAGTGTGAACAGAAGGTGACGAAAACAACCCTTTAAGGCATCATATTGAGTTTATTCCACAGTTTAACTATAAATGTGGATAATAGGTGGTGAACGGATCAGTCAAGGTACTTGTGTAGTAATCATTATTGGAACCAATATATTATAGGGGCTACAGTAAATACATTAACATTTCAAGGGCTGTGGTTCCTAGTCATAATGAATTGTAATATTTCTGTTACTATGGGTCATGACAGCTGCTGCACATAAATCATATTAATAGTATTTAACTTGGATTGGCTGCTGATTTCTTCAGTATACAATGTGGGCTACAGAGAATACAATATGCTTGAAAGAACTTTTTTCCATGATTCCACATGTCATATTATTTATATCTGCTATGCAATATTACAGCAAGGGATTTATTCATCGCATAGCCTACTCGTATGTGAAACTGTGTTTATAGATATGTTATATGACTATTATGGGTGAATAGACAAGAAGGCAGTGGAATGGGTAAAAAAAAATCATGGATTTGCATAACAAGAACAGATCAAAAGAAAAATTGATGAACAATTTGAAAAAAAAAAATAACTGAAGACATGTTGAAGGAATCGGTCCACATATCCCTGTTTTGGTAAAATAAAACAAATCATCACAAATTTGTATTTAAACTTCAGAGAGCAGCTGTCATGCACTTTTCCATCATTTCTGATGCAGCTCCCAGAGGTGTCAACGGAATGTCTTTGACATGCTTTCATCAAAACACCTCAGGGTTTAATTATTGCAGTACGATTTTACACACAGGAAAGGAGCTTGCATCTAATAGGCTGTTTTTGTAGCATATTGCTTTCAATGCTAACGAGTTCCAATGCACCCCACGTTCCCTCTCTTTATTTCAGTGAGATCTCTGTGTTGATGTTTGAGACTAATCTTAGCTTTTAGCTTTGGCTGCTTGACTAAGTAACATGCTCACAATGAATGTCAGAATGTTGCAGTTTCAAAAGATAGAAACAATAAAGCATTATCGGAGACAGGGGTGTGTGGTTGATAGCATATGACCAATCCCAAGGTGCTAACTCTGCTAACAGCAGCTAACCACTGCCAATTGACTGTCCAAGCTAGAGTATAATAAACTATAATAAAATAAGTTAGTCTATGGATCAAATATATGGTCAGAAGTTGGTAGATGATCCAGCTGGGAAAGCAGGTGTCAGGTGTAGAATATTTTTAAAAATAGACAGATGATGATGATGAATAGATACATCCATAGATGCTCCGGGACACATCATCAGTGATGTTTCCTGATGTCATCGGGTGTTTCGGGTCTCACAACATCAGACACCCTCAATCAGGCGACCCAGCCAGGGTTGATCAGACCCTGACTTGTGTCCCGGCAGCATTGGCCCACAATTCAGACCTCTTAATCCATAGCCACCGAGAAGCTCTTTCTGCAGCCTCAGTGGCAGATTTGATGGCCTTCCTTTTAGCAACTCCTTTAATACCAAGGAGAGTGTAAATTTTGCACAGGGAGCGGGCAGCAAAGCCTCGACATCCCACCTCTATGGGCTCACAGTGTGCTCTCCAACCATTCCTCTGGCATTGTTCTACCAGTTCTTGGTATTTGAACCGTTTGCATTCATTGGCCTCTTCTATGCGCTCCTCCCAGGGAACTGTGAGCTCCACTAACAGAACCTGCCTGGAAGAGGAAGATGTAAGTACCACATCTGGCCTAAGAGATGTTGATGTTACATAATCGGGGAACTTAAGCTGCTTTCCCAAGTCAATTCGCAGGTCCCAGTCTGATGCTGAAGAGAGCAGACTGGCTGATGGTCTAAGCTGTGGTCAGGGCCTCTCTCCAGCTTTAACAAATGTAATTTTCCTTTGACTACCGACCTGCTTACTGTTTGCCATGGCGCTGGAGATGGTCTCTGCTACACACTTTAGCACTTGGTCATGGCGCCAGCGATATCGGCCCTCTCCAAGAGCTGTTGGGCAACTGCTAAGGAAATAGACAGAAACAGTTACTGAGTCACAGCCGAGCTAGTGAAAGGCTAGCCGACTCCGTTCTCAGCTGCCCAGCCGGTATGCCCATGTGGGCCCCATGATAGGTTTAAGCTGGGCTGTCTTATGAGTCCCATGTGGGTTTGTCTGCAGGTTCCATGTTGGCCCCATCTATGTTTGCCCACATGGACTTTCCTGTCATACAGGTGAGCAGGTGATCTGTTTACCTGCTTTAAACCCATCTGGGCTGCACTTGTGTTTAAATGGATGAGCAGATTTCAGTGACTCTTGTGCCATAGACAAAATTACGCAAAAAAGTCATAAATTTTCACACTTTTTTCTCATAAATTTGTAAAAAAAAAAAAGTGACAAATTTACAAAAAAGTAGCAAATTTACTAGAAAAAAGTCACAAATTTATGAGGAAAAAAAACAATGATTTGGGAGAAAAAAATAGCAAAATTACAAGAAAAAAGAAAAATTGTAAAATTACTTGAAGAGTTACAAACTTACAAGAAAAATTTAGCAAATTTACAATAATTAAGTCACCAATTTATAAGGAAAAAGTGAGAAAAAGATGAAAATTAACCAAAAAGTAGTGAATATGAGTAAATAAATTGAAAATTTATGACGAAAAGTTAAATTTACAGTAAAAAAAGGGTGAACATTTTTGAGAAAGTTCCAAATTTAAGATAAGATGAGATAAGATAAGCCTTTATTAGTCCCACAATGGGGAAATTCCAGGATTGCAACAGTGCAGGGATAGCAACACTCAGAGCGACAATCAGAAGGCAAGAAAAAACAAGAGCAGCGAGTATACATATGTACATATAAACATAAATATATAGACACACGATGCAGAGCATTGCAGCTAGATGGAATAAATACAGTGGGGCAAAAAAGTATTTAGTCAGCCACCAATTGTGCAAGTTCTCCCACTTAAAAGATGAGAGAGGTCTCTAATTTTCATCATAGGTATACCTCAACTATGAGAGACAAAATGAGAAAAAAAAATCCAGAAAATCACATTGAAGGATTTTTAATGAATTAATTGGTAAATTCCTCGGTAAAATAAGTATTTGGTCACCTACAAACAAGCAAGATTTCTGGCTCTCACAGACCTGTAACTTCTTCTTTAAGAGGCTCCTCTGTGCTCCACTCGTTACCTGTATTAATGGCACCTGTTTGAACTCGTTATCAGTATAAAAGACACCTGTCCACAACCTCAAACAGTCAGACTCCAAACTCCACTATGGCCAAGACCAAAGAGCTGTCAAAGGACACCAGAAACAAAATTGTAGACCTGCACCAGGCTGGGAAGACTGAATCTGCAATAGGTAAACAGCTTGGTGTGAAGAAGTCAACTGTGGGAGCAATTATTAGAAAATGGAAGACATACAAGACCACTGATAATCTCCCTCGATCTGGAGCTCCACGCAAGATCTCACCCCGTGGGGTCAAAATGATCACGAGAACGGTGAGCAAAAATCCCAGAACCACATGGGGGGACCTAGTGAATGACCTGCAGAGAGCTGGGACCAAAGTAACAAAGGCTACCATCAGTAACACACTACACCGCCAGGGACTCAAATCCTGCAGTGCCAGACGTGTCCCCCTGCTTAAGCCAGTACATGTCCAGGCCCAATCTGAAGTTTGCTAGAGAGCATTTGGATGATTCAGAAGAGGATTGGGAGAATGTCATATGGTCAGATGAAACCAAAATAGAACTTTTTGGTCAAAACTCAACTTGTCGTGTTTGTAGGAGAAAGAACACCATACCTACTGTGAAGCATGGGGGTGGAAACATCATACTTTGGGGCTGTTTTTCTGCAAAGGGACCAGGATGACTGATCCGTGTAAAGGAAAGAATGAATGGGGCCATGTATCGTGAGATTTTGAGTGAAAACCTCCTTCCGCCAGCAAGGGCATTGAAGATGAAACGTGGCTGGGTCTTTCAGCATGACGGTGATCCCAAACACACCGCCCGGGCAACGAAGGAGTGGCTTCGTAAGAAGCATTTCAAGGTCCTGGAGTGGTCTAGCCAGTCTCCAGATCTCAACCCCATAGAAAATCTTTGGAGGGAGTTGAAAGTCTGTGTTGCCCAACGACAGCCCCAAAACATCACTGCTCTAGAGGAGATCTGCATGGAGGAATGGGCCAAAATACCAGCAACAGTGTGTGAAAACCTTGTGAAAACTTACAGAAAACGTTTGACCTCTGTCATTGCCAACAAAGGGAATATAACAAAGTATTGAAATGAACTTTTGTTATTGACCAAATACTTATTTTACCAAGGAATTTACCAATTAATTCATTAAAAATCCTTCAATGTGATTTTCTGGATTTTTTTTTTCTCATTTTGTCTCTCATAGTTGAGGTATACCTATGATGAAAATTGGAGACCTCTCTCATCTTTTAAGTGGGAGAACTTGCACAATTGGTGGCTGACTAAATACTTTTTTACCCCACTGTATATAGATATATAAACACACACAGTGTGGAGCATTGCAGCTAGATGGAACAAGCATGCAAATATATAAACACACACAGTGCGGAGCACCGTAGCTAGATGGAATAAATATGTAAATATATAAACACAGTGTGGAACATTGTCGCTAGATGGAATAAATATATAAATATACAAACACACACAGTGCGGAGCATTGCAGCTAGATGGAATGAAACAGCATAACCGTCTACTTAGTTGTCCTACATGGTATGATTATGTACCCATACATATTGTCACCCTCCGTAGCTACCGGTATTTTCCTAGTTGTATACCGGAAGGGACCATTGTGTAAGACTGTTGCGTCTTTTGCATTCAATACTATTAGGTTGCCACGTCTTTTTGCTATCTCTGCGAGCAGCCCTGCTTAGGTTATACAGTCTGACAGCCGTTGGTAGGAAGGACCTGCGAAACCTCTCGGTTGTGCACCTAGGATGATGTAGTCTGCTGCTAAATGAGCTCCTTAGTGCATTCAGTATGTCCTGCATAGGGTGGAACTTGGACTCCAGCAGAGATGACAGTTTAGCCACCGTTCTTCTCTCTCCTATCTCCTCCACTGGGTCAAGGCGCTGCCCCAGGACAGAGCTAGCTTTCTTGATCAGTTTGTTCAGTCTCTTCTTATCGGCTGCTGTAATGCCACTACCCCAGCAGACCACTCCAGAAGTGATGGCTGATGCCACCACCGTGTCGTAGAATGTCTTCAGCAGCGCCCCTTGTACACCAAAAGACCTGAGCCTCCTCAGTAGGAACAGCCTGCGCTGTCCCTTCCTGTAGAGTGCGTCAGTATTGTGTGACCAGTCTAGTTTATTGTTCAGATGAACACCCAGGTACTTGTAGGATGTCACCATCTCAGTGTCTGTTCCCTGTATATTTACTGGTGCTGTGAGGGGTTGCCCATGCCTGCGGCAGTCCACCACCAGCTCCTTAGGTTTCCTCACGTTGATCTGGAGGCAGTTCCGATGGCACCAGTCCACGAAGTCCATTTACAAGAAAAATGTCACTAATTTATGGGAAAAACTGACAAATTTACAAGAAAATAGCAAAGTAACAAGGAAAAAAGTAACATTTATGAGGAAAAAGTTGCAAGATAACAATAAAAAAGTGGCACATTTATGAGAACGTTCCAAAATTACAAGAAAAAGTAAACAAATCTGCAAGAAAAAGTCACAATTTTACAAGAAAAATAACAAATTTATGAAAAAAGTTGCAAATTTACAAGAAAAAAATCACAAATCATGAGAAGTTGCAAGTTTACAGTAAAAAAAAAGTTGCAAATTTATGAGAAAGTTTCAAATTTTCAAGAAAAATTTATTAAATTGGGGGGGACAATTCATAAATTTACAAGAACATAGCAATTTTATGAGCAAATAAGTTGAAAATGGGTAAACAGGTAAAGTCCATGTGGGCAAACACAGGTGAAACCAACATGAAATCCATGGACAAACCCATGTGGGACCCATAAGTCAGCCCAGTTTTAACCTTTGGTGGGGCCCACATGGACACACTGACTGGACAGTAGCTTAACCTCAAAGTTGGTCAGAAATCCTAACAAAACTAAGAGGAATAGGAACAATTGCTTATTTACAGCATACAACTTCTGATCCAATTTACTTTTTTCTTTTTTAAGGAAATCAATTTGCATACTTTTTCTATTCTAAGTAAGGTTAACGGGCAGGTGCTGGCAGAATTAGGGTGCCCAGAGTACTGGAGGATCAGTTTAGTGTGGTGTGGATTTTTTCTTCTTCTTCTTGTAAACGAAGAAATTGTAAATTTAAATGCTGGGAAAACAAGACCTACCCTTGTTTTAAGCTGACCCAGCTGCTGAGACAAACAGCCAACACCGCCTCAAGAAGTGACCTGACAGTGGCAGTTTTCTTGACGCTTTAGTTGGCCCACATTAATCAAAAAAGTCAATGAGTTAATTTTATCCAGCCCGACTTGAAATACATTTGATAATTCCACTCCATTTTATTCTGTTTTTGTAAAACTAAAGAACATTGAAGACCCATCTTTTTTTTCTTTTTTTTTTTATATTTTCTCAGCCAATATCCACATTTCTGCAGTGTATGGTTGGGAAATGTGGTGAGCGGTCTGCACACATCAGGTGTTAGCTGCTGTGTTACTGCTGAATGTCACATTGAGCCCCGCAGCTGCGATGGACCTATAGTGGGAGGGCAACATATGAAATACAGCGCTATGCTCCCATTGTAATGTAAATTATGCAACACGGAGGAAACATGGGAGCCGAGGAGGTGCATATCTGCAAACGTAATGAGCAAGAGTGAGAGAGGAAAAACAGGTAAATAAGAAAGATCTTGCCTGATTTTTTCAAGTGTTTTCACGCAGAATGCATTAAACGTTAATGGGAGGAAAAGACTATCAGGGTGCATTAGCTAAGTAGTTGCTTTTTCTTGCTACATATTACAGCAACAATTTATGCTCCGTATTTTATTCTTCCAATCTTATATAGTCTCTGCATCTATGCTGGTATTATGCTCCATTATCTTCTCATGAGTAAGAGCCTCACTGTGGCAGCTGAATTCAAGGCTGTTCACTTTTACAGCCACTTGTTTCAGTTTACACTCTAGATGAAAGCATAAAGGACAAATAAACACGGAGGACAAACATGTAGTAAAGTACCATGAATGGCAGGATAAGTCCGTAAAGGGTTGAGGACATTTCGTGTTTATAATGTCGGGAGTTTTCTTTATATTAAAAAATGTCCCTTGTTGAATTGGTGGAAAAAATAAAGTGCAGAGTCAAAGATGCCTTTTTTGGGTATTTATTTACATCTTGGTCAAGAAGGAAAAATGTCAGGTGCCACACGCAGACGAGTGCCACAAGAAGATTAAAAGTCTCAAATTTTGCAATTCCACTTCTTAATTGGTACAAAAATGCAAATAATTTGCCATTGCTGTGCATGGGTGCCTACATGTGGCATCCCGTCGGAGCTGAAACAGAAAGTCAACCCTACCATATGACATTACAACAGGGATGGGGCTGTAAGGCGCAGGGCTGCATCTCTGGTGAGTCCAGTTCTAGTTCACGATGAATATGACGGAGTCTTCCCCCATTTCAACTTAAAGTGCATTTACCAGCATGTCCAGAGCCGCAGAAAACACCTTGGAGGGTGAGTAGCATGTTTAATAACTACTGGTCTGTGCTAACAACGCAAACGTCATCCTGACGGAAATGAAGTTGGCTGCATCATGTAAAGTTGTTTAGTTCGCTTGGAAAAGGAGTGGCATGAAACTAAACCTAACCGAACCAAACGTAGACCATGGAACAAAAATATGAACCTTACTCAGCACCTTCCCCAGCGAGCGTGCCTATGTGAGCCCCACCAAAGATTAAATCTGGGCTGTGTTTCCCCACATGGACTTTACCTGTAGTACAGGTGAGCAGGTAATCTGTTTAACCTCTTTAAACCCATCTGGGGCCCACATGGGTTTAAAGCAGGTGAGCAGGTTTCAGTAGCACTTGCACCATAGCCAAAATTATGAGAATAAGGTCACAAATTTTTGAGGAAAAAGTCGCAACTTTGAGAAAAAATGTGAAAATGTATGAGAAGAAAGTCAAAAATTTTCAAAAAAAAATTACCAAATTTATGATGAAGTCAAATTTGAGAAAAAAAGTTAAAATTTATGACAAAAAGTTGTAAATTTACAACAAAAAAGCAAAATTACTTGAAAAAAGTTAGAAACTTTAGAAAAATTGAGCAAATTTAAAAGAAAGCGTCAAATTTATGAGGCAAAATTAGAAAAAGTTGCAAATTAACAAAAAAGTAGCAAATATGAGTAAATAAATTGAAAATTTACAAGAAAAAAGTTACACATTTACAAGAAAGTCACAAATTCATGAGAAAAAAATGCAAGTTTACAGTAAAAAAAAGTTGAAATTTTTTAGAACGTTCCAAATTTACAAGAAAAATGTCATAAATTTATGAGAAAAAGTCACAAATTTATGAGAAAAATGTGAAAACTTATGAGAAAAAAGTCAAAAATGTACAAAAAAGTAGCAAATTTATGAGAAAAAAGTCAGATTTAGGAGATGTGAAAAACAGAGAAAAAAGTTGCAAATTTAGAACAAAAAAGTTAAATTGCTTGAAAACAGTTACAAACTTACAAAAAATAGCAAATTTACAAGGAAAAAGTAACAAATTTATGAGAAAAAGTTGCAGGATTACAATAAAAAAGTGGCAAAATTTATGAGAACGTTTCAATTTTTCAAGAAAATGTGTCAAATTTATGAGAATATAAGTTGAAAAAATAGGTAAACCGGTAAAGTCCATGTGGGCAAACACAGATGTGGAACCTGCGGACATGTTTGCAGCTTCGCTTCTCTACGTTAACGTTCTCCATCTTTCTGTAGTTGGTTTTTTTTTAGTACTTCTAGTATCAGCAGGTTTGGCCCAGTAACAAGCTTTCCCCTTGCACTCGTGTCCAAAAAGATGCAGTGCACCTTCTTTGAAAAAATCAAAGACCTGTGCGCCTCTCTCATGTGCGAACATCACACTCTTGTTGCAGAAGCGAAGTAATTGTCAAAGCTGAGGTATGGTGTTGGTGGAAATTGCTGTTGTTTTTGCTGTTGGCCATTTCTCTTTAATGGAAATCAATTGAACAGCTGCTTAATGGTATGCTTTTGAAATCCCGATATCAGCAGGCCAAGAGTGCTGAGTTTTTAAAAAGACGAGTGGAATTTCTTTGAAACCTGCACTGCAAAATGCAATTAGTTAGCCTTGCTTGGAAAAGCATGCAGATTGCCTTGAAAAAAGGACTGTAAGTGGAAGAGAAATTGTATGTTATACATGCGAACAAATTCTTATCACAGGTGGGTAGTTACATCTACTGAAGTACATTTACTCAAGCAACTTTTTTTCACAAAATTGTACTTCTGTAAGTAGTTTTATTGCAGAATATTATATGGAAGCTCTTATATTTTACAGTGTACATTGTCAATGTCAGGTCTTGCGTTGGTTTGCTTGCTACCTGATAATCATGAAAACCGGTAGTACTACTTGTATCATGGGTCAGGCCGTCGGCGACTCAACCAGCCACCCCGCCCTTCCGAGGGTGTGGAGGGTGAAACTGGGCATCCTGGCAGAACTAAAAACAATGTCTGTCACAGATCCCTGGTTCGATCCCAGCCCCCGACCAACGGTGATCTGTGTGGAGTTTGCATGTTCTCCCCGTGTCTGCGTGGGTTTACTCCGGGATTCCTCCGGTTTCCTCCCACATGCCAAAAACATGCAAGTTAGGTTAACTGGCATCAAACTGGGGATTCTAAATTGTCCTTAGGTATGACTGTGAGAGTGAATGATTGTCTGTCTGTCTGTGTTGGCCCTGCGATGGACTGGCGATCTGTCCAGGGTGACATTTTCTTGTAAATTTGCAATTTTTTCTCAACCTTTACAATTTTTTTCATGTAAAGTTTGCTGTTTTTTCCCTGTAAATTTACAGCTTTTTTTTACACAAATTTGCAACTTTTTCTCATAAGTTAGCAATTTTTTTTTTTGTAAGTTTGACATATTTTCTTATAAATTTACTACTTTTTCACAAATTTGCCACTTTTTCCCTCTTAAATTTGTGACTTTTGTCAAAAGTTTGCAATTTTTATTCTTGTAAATTTGCATTTTTTACTGTAAATTTTCAACCTTTTCTCATAAATTTTGGACTTTTTTCTCATACATTTTCTATTTTTTTCTTGTAAATCTGCATTTTTTTCTTGTATAGTTACAACCTTTTTCATACATTTGCAACTTTTTTTACCATAAATTTTTGACTTTTTTACTCAGTTTTACAAATTTTTTTTCTTGTAAATTGGCAATTTTTTCCTCTGAATGTTCAAGCTTTTCTCCTAAATTTATAACTTTTTCCTCATAAGTTTGACTTTTTTCTCCAAAATACTCAATTTTTTCTTGTAAATTTACTTTTTTTTTTTTCAAATTTGCAAGCTGTTTCTTATAAATTTGACTTTTTTCTCAAAAGTTTGCAAATTTTTTTTCTTGTAAATTTGTAATTTTTCTTGTAAATTTTCAACCTTTTCTCATAAATTTGCAACTTTTTTCCTCAAAATTTGCTTTTTTCTAGTAAATTTTCTTTTTTTCTATAAATTTTCAACTTTTCTCTCGTAGATCTGCAACTTTTTTCAAAAATTTGTGACTCATAAATTTGCAACTTTTTTCCTCAAAATTTGCTTTTTTTTCTTGTAAATTTTCTTTTTTTCTATAAATTTTCAACTTTTCTCTCGTAGATCTGCAACTTTTTTCAAAAATTTGTGACTCATAAATTTGCAACTGTTTTCCTCAAAATTAGTTTTTTCTTGTAAATTTTCTAATTTTTTTTCTATAAATTTTCAACTTTTCTCTCGTAGATCTCTAACTTTTTTCAAAAATTTGTGACTCATAAATTTGCAACTTTTTCCTGTAAATGTTCATCTTTTTAAATTTGATAAATTTTTTCTCATAAGTTGGCAACTTTTTATGTAGATTTATTACTTTTTCTCACAAATTTGCAGTCTTTTCCTGTAACTTTTCCACTTTTTTCTTTGAAATTTGCAAAGCGAATCTGGATAGCATTTAAATGTTTATTCTGTGTAATTAAATTGTAATTTGCAACTTTTTTTATTTATATATAGGCCTCTTTTGTCATGTCTTTGCACCTTTGTTCATTCAAATTTGTACCTAATTTAAATTCGCTATGTTTGTACCTTGTGATAAATTGGTGAATACCCCTCCATCCCACTTGTTAAAAAATAGTAAATCAGCTACAAACCTTAACACTAAAGAAAACTATGATTGCATATTTATTTTCTATGAATAGCACATCTCTCCCTGTTAAAGAAAGCACATCTAACCCTTCACCTTCATATTAATAATTATATACAGCTCATACACAACTTCTGCAATACATACTGTGCACCATTTCCTACATTTCTTCTCATTAACAACGAACATCTGGTAGTGACACCAACACACCCAGCGTTCGTTAATGGGAGGCCCTATGCTGCAGGAAACAAAGCGTGAACGTGTCACACGTCGGCTTCCCTTCTCCTCAAAGCCCACAATTAGGAACATTGAGCCGAGTGTCACTTCAGCTGATTGGCTGACCTTTCCCTGGCTCACTGGTCCAAGGCGCTGCGATATCTTCATTAGAACAACCTCAGCACCGGGGTACATGTGTCTGACGGGGGCTGTGAAGGACTGATATGGGGCCAGGATCTTCTGTTGAAAGCAGTGACGGTTTAGGCACAAAGGACTGATCTTTTAGCTGGTTATTATTCTCTTCTGCGGACTTTGCTGTCATCCAGACAGGTTTTAAACAGCAGTGCATTGTTTGACTTCAGTGTTTCAATGGATAGAAAAGCTGCAAACCTTAGGATGCTTTCACACCGATGCAGTTTTTTATTTATTTGACCTTTATTTAACCAGGAAAACCTCGCTGAGATTAAAAATCTCTTTTCTAAGAGTGTCATGACCAAGAGGCAGCAACACAGTTGAGAGAAAATGTCATCAATTACACAGAATAAAAATTAAGCCAGCATCCGTATGAATGTTGTAAATTTAGAAGAAAAAGTCACAAATTTATAAGAAAAAGTTGCAGATTTAAAAGGCCAAAGCTGCAAATTTGCAAGAAAAAACTTTAAATTTTCTGAGGAAAAAGTTTCAAATTTACAAGAAAAAAGGTGCAAATTTATGAGAAGAAAGTTCTAAATTTATGAGAAAATGTTGCAAATTTATAACAAAAAAGTTGCAAATTTACAAGAAAAAACTTGCAAATTTATCAGAAAAAAGTTTAAAATTTATAAGAAAAAAAGTTTTAAAGTTATGAGAAAAATGTTGCCAGTTTATAACAAAAAGTTGAAGATTTACTCGAAAAAAGTTACAAATTTATGAGAAAAATGTTGCCAATTTAAAACAAAAAAAAATTTGCAGATTTACTAGAAAACAAGTTTTAATTTATAGGAAAAATCATTCTAAATTTATGAGAAAAACATTCCCAATTTATAATAAAAAGTTGCAAATTTACTAGAGAAAACTTAAATTTATGAGAAAAACATTGCCAATTTATAGCAAAAAAGTTTTAAATTTAATAGAAGAAAAGTTTTAAATTTATGAGAAAGTTTTACATTTAAGAAGTTTCAAGGAAAAAAATTACAAGAAAAAAAATTGCGTATTTAAAAGAAAAAAAGCTGCAAATTTATGAGGAAAAAAAATTTAAATTCATGAGAAATAGTGGCCAGTTTACAAGAAAAAGTTGCAAATTTACAAGGAAAAAGGTGCAAATTTATGAGAAAGTTGCAGATTTAAAAGAAAAAAGCTGCAGAATTACAAAAAAAAAGAAGTAAATTTAGAAGAAAAAAGTTTCAGATTTAAAATTAGTGCTTGAGATGCATTTTACTCTGTTTTGTAACCTGACATAAGAAAGGTTTATGATGAATTGAGTGGGGACAATTCTGTCTTTTTTTCCAGGCATGTGGTCCGTGCTGAAAACACAAATGCTGTCATGACAGCAAGACGGAGGCACATCATATAAAACCGTTGAATTGGCTTAGAAACCAAACCTAACCAGACCAAATGTGGACAATGGAGCAAAAAAATATGAACCTTGGTCGTTAAACATATGGTGTAATTTCTCTGCTATTTTATACTCTTTGTTTTACTTCATTCTTGAAGGCTCTTGTACTTTTACACCGTCACGTCCATCTTACTGCTCTGGATGAGTTTGTAGCATCTCAACTGAAAGAGACTTGAGAAAATACCAGTGAATTTCTGCCCCACAGAACTTATTTCGATCATCTCAGAAGCCTCAAACTGAAGTTATATATTGTTTTCTATTACCCCCTCCCCCCATTGGAGCTTTTGAATTTGAGCAGCTCAGCCATATATGTCCAGTCTCTTTCAACACTAGCACAATTTAGTCACTTAACTGTCGGGGCAGCAGGCAGAAGGTGGAGTCTGTAAGTGGATTGCTGGCACCCTAAAGCCGATTTATCTGATAGATGTTCGGACCCAGGCTGTTGGGATGACCTCTGGGGCACATACTGTAAATTAGATCCCCCCCTACCACCACCCCCAGTACTGACTGTGTTGCTGTGTCACCTCTGTTTGTCATCCTGTCTCCACTGTCAACAAAGGATTCACTTGGTATACAGATAATATGAACTCTGTGATGGTAAGTGTGCCATGTCTCCTGGGAACCGGCGGAGTTGCTGGTGGCTTGATCACATTAAGGAAGGTGAGAGGGGAAGAGATTGGAGACAAAAGTGAACACAAACACACACACACACGTTTGGGTGGGTGAGTGATAGATGGCATGGCCAAGGAAATGGTCTGGAAGAGAATGCTGCGTCAAGCAGTCGACCGGCCAGGCATCGATTTAATCTTGGGCGCTCCCCTGATTTGACCGCCTTTACGGCCAGATTGAAAAGCCTAAGTGGATGCAGGGCCATGTTCGCTCACCTGAGCCCCCGCAACGAGGCTCGAAGTCGGCCCAGACACTGGACATGACGGAGGGTAGAACATCACAGGACATGGGGGCAAGACAGCTGTTTCGGGCCCGCTAACAAGAAGCTAAATCCACTGGAGGGGTCTCCGTATTGATTTGTAGTGGGCTTGGAGGAGCAATGAAGCTTATGCAATTGGATCCTCCGTGTCCAATGGATTTCGACTCAGATATCTACCGAGATCCCTTTGCCTCAAAGACTATTGATTGGGCTAAAGGGGATTTTTTTTGTCTAATGA